>PUFA01000009.1:0-1200000 GCA_003508835.1 Eonycteris spelaea | reverse complement strand
TATTTCAATTTAAAGTTGACTTAAAATAAAAGAAGGCTCTGCTTTCTATCTTAACCCCTATGACCCAGCCACTTCTTGAGTCCTGTTCAAACTGTACACCCTGTCAGCCACTGACTGATTCCTGTCAGAGTTCCCAGATTCTGACCGATTCCCAAGGAGACTCCCTGTATCCGTGGGCTGTTGTTTCTTGTAGCAGTGGGTCTTATTCCCGCAGCACACGGAGCAGAGGAGAATGCGGAGGACCACGGCCCAGAGAGGAGGCGGAGATGCCTGGTGAAAGCCCATGGCGCCCTCACTGACTGGTGCTTCAAAGTGGCTCAACTATTTCGTTTAAAGCGAATTTCTAAAACACCAGGTGCTTCTATTATAATACATTACTCTGAATTTCAGATAACTCTGAATTTCATCATTTCACTCTGGTCTTATCACTCTTGTTGAATGCCAGCTGACTAAGCATTAATCAAAGACCATACTTGGAAGTTACTCTAAATCCTGTTAAGTATTGTTTGTTTGCTAAAATAATGAACATAACCCGAGTCACTAAGAATTACTAATAAAAATCTTTACTACATGTTATTCACATCTAATGTTAAATGGACAAAACTATCACTGTCGAATTCCCAGAATGGGTTTATAGGGTAAATAATCAACACGTGGGTCCTTATTTTAGAGTTTTAGATTCTTTTAAAACCACGTCTCACCCACCAAGCCCTAGCCGGTGTGTAAACCTCTTTCTGTGAATAATGAACTCTCCTTTTTGACATGGCTTTCTTTCAGTACTCTTTGTTGTTGTTTTTTAAATGTAAGGGTTTATTTGGGGTCCAAAGAGTCAAAATAAACTACTAGGGTGAGTGCGAGAACCTAGGAAGAGATTTTTGAAAAGACGATGAAGACAGGGGTTGGAGGTGATGGCTGAGGAAGTCTTGGAGATGGAGCTGCCAGGCGACCCAGGAGCGGAGGCGTCCAGAACGTAAGGAAGTGCTTGTGCGCCAGCTAACGATGCAGCCTGCGTGGATTACACTCCTGAGACCCATTGCAACATCAGCAAAGGGACCTTCAAAGAAGGCGTAATCCCGCGAGGACAAAGGAAACAGGAAGAGGACACCAGCAAGAAGATTTCAGATGCTGGAAAATTGATGGGTGACTGGTAACTGACTGAGCATGTGAGAAGAACAAATGGTCGGGTGTCATGGAAATACTGGGCAGCGACTGGACCTACACAGCTGTGGAATCCCCAGTAGGTTTGGGCATTAGCAGCTCCAGGTACTTACAGAAGTGAGGGGGCGAGTGGGTTATAAAAGCAGAACACTGGCTGAAAGTTTAAGAAGTAGTTATTCAGCTCTCTTCTCCAGGCTCCCCGCCCAGCTGAGTAAGCGCCACCCCGTCCCCCATCCAGAGGTTTAGTGCCTGGAGAAGGAGAGTTAAAAGTGTCCAGCCGGGGGGCACTCTGCACAGGGGGATAGCGCACTGAGAACACAGAACGTCGTGAAGGATCACACAGCCCAGCAAGTCTGCCCCACTCAGCCGCACGGCGCTGGCAGCCAGACCTGCACCCTCTGGACAGCACACTGGAGAAGCACCCTCTGGGACTCTCCCAACTTGAAGAAGAGATCTGAAGACGCTGACACTGCAGACCTCGCAGCACCACGGCAAGGGAAACCTACACTGCTAAGCTCCTCCTACATGTGCGGAGCTCCCAGCCAGCTTTCCGCGCCGCCGCCCTCCAAACCACGAGCGGGCAGCCAGGTGCCACCGAACACTTGAAGATTGCCTCTACTACGAAAGGCAGGGGGAGAAAGTCAACTTGGAGGAAATCCAGGTTATAAAAGGGGCAAAGAACATCAGGAAAACAATCAAGCTCTTAGAGATAAAAGGATGCTGTACCTATAAAATAAGAACTGGGTGATATGAAGAAAGGAAGTCAGAGATCAAATGAACTCCTGGAAATTAAAAACGACAGGATAATTGATAACCATAGCCGAGCCAGAAGTCAAGGAAATATACCTGAAAGAAGAACAAGAAGAAAAATAACAAAAAAAATAAAAAATAAGATCAGAGGACCAGTCTCTCAATTTAAAAAATCTGTAAACAGGGAAAACAGAAGAGATCAAAGAAATGATATAATTTCTGAGAATTAAAGGTCACGGATTTGTAGTTTGAAACGAGCACTGAGCACTCATCCCAAGAAATTTCAAAACACTAGAACAAAGAGAAGACCCCGCAGACGTCCAGAGGAGAAAACAAAGGCAGGGCTTCTGGCTTGTCACAGCAAGCCTGGGAGCGATGGCTGCAGAATGCTGAGGGCAGGTCACTTCCGCTTTGGAGTCTCTACCTAGCCTAGTTATCAAATATCGGGTAAGATAAAGATACTTTCAGACCATGCAGAATCCTCCCAAATTACCTCCTTGGCAATAATTTTTTCAGAAACCACTGAAGGGTTTGGTCTGCTAAAGGAGCAAATGAAAGAGGAGCAGGACACAGGATTGGGAGATGGGGATGCAGAGGCGAGGAGGCCCCGGGCAGGCAGCCAGAGAAGGTCCTGGGCCCGGTGGTGTGGGAGGCGGGGCACCAGTCCAGAGTGAAGCAGGTGGAAGGTCCCAGGTGAGACCTTGTCCAGACAAACGTGCAGACTGGGTGATGTGAGCATCTCCTGGGGAAAAGCTTGGAGAACCATCATCACTGGTACATAAAAAGGTGAAGCAAAAAGAAATTAAGACAAATATTGACTCCATAAACAACAAAAATTGGGCAGGAAAGGAAAGCACTCATACTATACTCAATGAGTCAGGTGTCATTCACAAGATCACAATAACGTCAACACTCATATCAACAGGACAAAGATGACAGGTATCGGGAGACTGGAGGGGCGGGAAGTGTTTATGACAGTGCCTCACCTTCTACAGTAAAAGGCTCGAATTTGAGAATCAACAAGGAACGATACAGTAAGAGTATTTTTATAGCAATAGGGGTAGATATCAAGAGTCAGCTAAAAGAATTGAAAATGGCTGTTTCTGGGAGCGGGGAATGGGGAGGGCTGGCGTGGACGGCTGTGGCATTTCTGTGGCTTTCTTTCGACCCCATACATCAGTAATGTGGACGAGGGAGAAAACAAATGTAGGAGTACAGCCTAGATGTGTCAGTGACTAGGGAAGTCCGCTTCGGGGTGACACTACCCAACAGACGCGGCGGGGTGCAGGGATGCGCGCACGGTGACACACCTTCAATGCCTTCCCGGCCTTGAGGGCTTTCACATGCTCCCCCTGAGCGGCTATGCTGTTGAACAGCTCCAGCGGGGACGCACAGCCCTGCTCGAGCTTGGGCACGTCTGCCATCTTCCAGGACCTAGGCTTCCGGCCGGGCGTTGGAAGAGGTGCTCAGTGGTTCAGACCGACTGTGGGAGAGAAGAGAGAGGTGAACAAACCACTGCAGCTGGTTTTCCTTCCCTGCATCTAGTCCTTCTTTCCCAAAAGCATGAAGGTGAGTTATAGTAAAAAACATGGATAAAGCGACATTAATAAAATAAAAGCAGAAATTTGGGGCCATAAAAAAGGGGAAAAGAGGAATGACACAAGTCAAAGATGAGGACTGAGGAATTGCTCGGATTTACAGGCTTAAGGACCGCAAAGGAGGCCCCTGCAAACCAAGGCCAAGTGCGCGCCTGCTCATGTGCCTCGTCCAGGGCCCTGGGGCATAGGAGGTGCTTTAATAACTCTTAAGTTCACCAAGGCTAAACACAATTGGCAAATTGCTATTTACTCTTTCACTGCGTTGGGGATGAATTCTCAGCCATTTGCTGCTATAACCAACATAGTGCTTGCTTAACAAAGGGCTTCCTCGGCTGGCCAGCTGCTCTGTTCCCGGACGAGCAAGGTCTGGGGTGTAGGCGGGGCCTTACCCATCTGGGTTGCAAAAGAGGGAGGAAGTATATACAGCCTGTTCATGAAACAGACTTATTTATTTGTTTGTTTACTTACTTATTTTCTTATTACAGCCGAAGAGTAGCTTTATTGAAGCAATAGTACACTTCACGTACTATGTGGGAGTGGGACTGAGCAAGAGAAGCGTGGCTCAATGGCCATGCTTCCTTATTTAACTGCAACCCTTTGACAGGTACCTACCTGCACCTTCTATTAGTCAATATTTACTATTAACCTTGAAGGGGGAGGCACAGGGCAGGCCACCTAGTGCTGCCTTGGGGTGAAGTCTGGCCACAACTGGTCCCCTCTTGGGTCAGTCACTTCCCCTTTCAGAGTGTCAGCTTCCCCGTCTCTAAAGACACGCCATTGGGAACCTACCTCAAGAGCTGTTATGAGAAGAAATGAGAAAGAGTGACATGGTAAAACTGTAAAGCAAGAAATAGACCCATTACGACTATTGTTCGTGAGGGTTCTAGAGCTGGCTGAAGTCCAGCTCCACCTAGAACTGGCTGCCACATCTCGAATGAGGAGGACGGTGACAATGTCATAGCGTCACGCTGCGATGGAGCAACTACCTTCCAGCACTTCCATACCTGGAATTGCTCAAAGCATCTTACACGTATCGATTCCCTTAAGCCTTACTGAAATCCTACGAGATAGATTTTGTTAGCTCCATTTCACGGATGAGTAAACTGAGACACAGAGAGGTTTAAAAACTTGCCCAAGATAACACAGCGAGCGGAAGAGATGGGATAGAAACTCGAGCAGTTTGACCATAGAGCCTACACTCTCAATCATTATCCTCCGGGTTGCTTAGCTGTAATAAGCCTCAGCCTTTCAACAGTAAAGTGGGAATGACCATAACGACACTAACTTGCAGGACTGGTGAATGGATTAAGTGCAATAAGGCAGGTAAGTTAACAGTCTAGCGAGGCATCAGCCCCAAGTTAGAAGTTTAATGAATGACTATTTTGTTTCTTTCTGTTTAAATTTTTTTTCTAGTACCTCCATGAACCAAACATGCAAACTGGAGAGGTAATTTATTTTTATTTATTCACTTTAAATATTTGTTTAAAAAGTATGTAAATTTCAACACAACCATTCTTTACACAAGTCAAAGAGACCGTAATACTGAAACCAGGACAGTACAGCTGCTAGTTTCTCTCCCTTCCTGGCTAGGAACCACCTCAATTCTCAGAAAGAGAAGTTTGGTGAAATCACTTACATGATAAGTTCAGCTCAGGGAAGCTGGTTAAAAAAAAATGGTATGTGGAAGAACCTTCTGACTAGCACTGGAGAGGTGGAACACTCGGGCCCGTATCAGATAACGCTTAAAGTTATGAAAATTCTAGCCACAAATGATCAAGTATCGCGTCTAGATACTTTACACGTGATCCCGAATTTCCCCAACTTTCAAAGCTAGATGTTACAGTTTAGTAAGTTCTCACTTAATGTCATAGGTAGATCCTGCGAAACGACATGTAACAAAGCCAATTTTACCACAGGGTAATTGATATAAACAAGGGTGAAGTTCCTACAGCATCTCACCAACTTTATCAGTAAGGTTCTAAAGTCTGTGAGTAAGACCACAATCAAGGACAGATCAAAATTACCCTTAAAAATCCCTAGGGAAAGTGCCAGGTAGAATGACTGGGTGACGCCTGGACAGCCAATCTACCCCTGCGAGGGAGCAGATAACTGGAGATGATCAACCAGTCAAAGTGGGCCTGCATTTGGGGTCCATGTTGTAGGGAAAAACGTGTTTTTAAATATCAAAATCCCATTGAAGAGGCACATGGGAACCAATTCTAACTGAGGGAACAGATGAGGTCTCTCTGCTTTGTGATCACTTTGTGTTCGCTGAGAATCACCCATGCTATAAATCGTGTGTGTGTGTGTGTGTGTGTGTGTATGATGCAACTTGAGTGAATACACCAGCAATGATCAAAGAACAGAACTACCACTTCTCTTATTTCATGAACTCATCCATTTACCTACTTTTCTCCTACCTAAGCAGCATCCTCCTTTATTTGTTAACTAACTTTTAGAATTAAGTGTAACTTCAGAGGTTTTTTAACCCAGAGTTCAGAACTTTTGGAAAGACAGCACTAGTTTGAAAACACATTGATATGTCCCTGGTTCTAAGCAGAGTATCCAGGTTTCATTACTTTTTCAAAGGAGTCTGAGATGCCAAAAGGCTAAGGACCATTGTCTTAAGTGTCCACGCATAAACTGAAAATGGGTTTCCTTGAATCTTTGTCAAGAAAAGCTGCTTAATCTATTTAACAAATACTATAATCTAAAAGAAATGCAGCTGTAATCTGTGAATTTGTCTATCATCTCCTCTAAAAAAAAGTACTGGGAATGTGAAGAGCCAAATGACATACTCCCCAGCAGATCACAGCACACCTTAAAGAGAAAGCTACGGGCTATTAAAAATTAACTCTCATTTCCTCTTTCTAAAGAACTTGAACTTTATGCTCATTTTGAAAGGTTCTGTTGTCCCGCTGTTCCGGAGGAACAAAAGAAGCTCTTGAAGAAATCAGGTTTTGGGATAAAAAAAGAATTACAGAACTGTTCGACAGAACGTGACAATGACCTGGGCTGTACTAAAATCACCTCGCAGATAAGATCAGGATAACCAGATTCTTCAATTTGGGGGAAGGTTGGCATTAAGCCAATTCTGGAGCAGCCTGGAACAGCTGGGAAGGTGACCAGGAGTTTCTGGATGCCTGGAATACCACTAGGAAGTGCGATACCATCCTTCACATCCTGGCCCCAGAGTGTGACAATGGCCTTGGACTGTCAAGTTCCCAGAGGACTAGACAATGACTTCTTTAGAGTAAGGAGTTCTTGAATATTTCCAACCTTGGACCAGATTACGTTCACTTTTTCTTTTGTAAATGCTGAGAAGAAAGGTTGTTTTCCCCTCCAAATAATAAAATGAACATTACCATAAAAGGCAAAGAAGATATTGATATGAGCCAGCCATAATTAAAATACTGTTGAGCATCACAATTAGCATGCAATATTTGGATGTTGACTATTTAAGAAAGCCTTGTCAGTTAAAAATATGACAGCCCACAAGAAGGTGCTGAAAGTCAGCCTATGAATCCAATCAGGCAACTACTCACCCAGTACCTCTAATTCCTATGGAAGCCGTAAATCACCTGAACTTTGGGTCAGTGGGATGAAATGAAAGGTACAAGACCTTAATCCTAAGAGAGATAACCCCTCATTCTCTAACCCAAGGTAAGAGCCTGGTAAAAATCCTAATAAGCTCCAAACCTAACAAAAGATTGGCAATACATACCCAGGCTGTGGGAGACACGGCAGAGATGGCCTCTGGAGACGCTGAGACTGCCCTGTGCAAAGGGTCTCCTTTTATAGTCTTTTCCCTTTTTCTTTCGGTTTCTTTTGAAATAAAGACTCCTCTCTTTTCTTCCTGTTTATCCTACCCTTCAGCTATTTGCAGTAGGGGTTTCTTGGAAATCACCCAGTTTCTCACAAACACTTGAGCCTTTCCCCAACCTCCCTAATGAGACGGTCCAATCAGGGGTGGGTTGGATGGGGTGGGGGGCCAGTGGAGACCAATGAAACCCTACTGAGGACCGAACTATTAGCTGGTCATTGCATCAGCCACTCCATATCCCAGGCTGGCCTCTGTATGACCTCCTCGCCCTCTTCCCGTACCTCCTCGCCCTCTTCCCGTTCCACACCCTAGGCATCAGTATGAGCAACAGCGCCAGTATAAGCGTGGGGGTGGAAAGGCGGGCTGTAAGTTTTCTGTGGCTATTGTGTACCGAGGGGACGCGGCGCAGTGGACAGATCAGGAGTTCTGGGGTCAGACAGACCTGGATTTCAATTCCAGCTTGGGCGTTTTCTTGTTTCAAGACCTTGCGCAAATCAGAATACCTCTCTGCTTCATCCTCGGTTTCCTCATCTGTGAGATGGGAATAAAGGAGACTAACTTTACCGTAGAGGAAACTAAGTGCGTGCTATAGGCAAAGCTCCTAGGCAGACACTCGAGGAAAGGGAAGAAGTGGGAGACGATGAAAGGCCGGCGCCGGCGGGAGGGGGCGATAGGCGGGGTCGGCCGCGCGCGGAGGATGGGTGCGGGGAACCGGGTGCAGCCTCCGCCCCTCTCTCGGGTGTCAGAACCCGGCAGGTAGCGAGCCGGGCTCTGAGAAGAGATCCTGGGGACCCCGGAGCGAGAGCGGCACTGGGAGGGTCCGGTCACCGGGCGCCGCCCCTCTCTGTCCCCCATCCTCTCACTCACCCGCCCATGTGGGCCCGTCAGCTCTGCCGGCTGGCCTCCCAGGCGTGCGCGGAAACGCCGTCCGGCTGGAGCAACTTCCGGCCCGGGTGCGGCCTCATTGGCTGCGCGCACGGGACGGGAAGAAAGCCGCTGCTGATTGGTTGACGGCCCCGGCGCCGGCGGAACGCGACTGGGAGGCGGAGTGCATGTCGGCCTTGCTCGGGCAGGACGGAGCGCTTCCGGTGCGTGCGGTGAGCGGCGGGCCCGGGGCGGGAGTGGGCTGGCACCCGCAGTGGCCCGGGCCTTCCGCGCCCCTCAGCGCGGACCTTTCACCGCCGCTCGCCTGTCCTTGGTCTCCGGTTCCTTCCGAACGCGCCGTGCCCTGGACCATCCTAACCTCTCGCTCTTGACAGCTCTGGCTAACTCCTGTTCATCTTTCAAACCCCATCTCTGGTCGTATCTTGTTTGTTGCCTTCCTTAGTCTGTTTGCCCCCGGCGTAGGCCCCGTGTTTTGTGTTTACTCTCTGTCCACACCAGACCCAACGTAAAACTTGGCACAAAGTGAGTAATGAGGAAATGTTTGTTGAATGAGAATATCCTATTTTCTTTTACCGTCTTAGTGCCCCTCTCGCACCAGATGCTGGGGATCAAACAGTGAACAAAGCACAAAAAGTCCTGCCGTGGTGGAGCTGACTCGCTAGTGACTGTCATCACCACTCACCCCTTCTTTAGTCTCATTTATTCTATGACCTTACCTTCTAGCTATACCTCTTCTTAATTCAATCACTCCCTCTTTCTGTGAAAAATTTTCCTTTTTTTTGCCCTTTGTACCTTAGAAATGTAAAAGGTAGTAAACACTTTCCCCCTAAAATTTATATTGGCCCCAACAACTTCCAGTCTTCTCCGTTTTTGCCTGTTTTTCTTGAGTCAACCTTGCCTCCTCTCTCATCCTCTATGATTAGATTTACTGGTTCAGGCTTCAGTGCTTCTTATCACCTTTGCTCCCTCATATCCCCTGAGCATTACTCAGATGTCACTTTCTGTCTTAGGCCTGCTCAACCTACCTATGTGAAATTCCAAGCCCGCCACCACCCTGCTCTCCTCTCTGTTACTTTTCTTCATTGGGATTCTCACCACCTGACATCCCCTGTTTCATTTGATTATGATCTGTCCCCACAGACATGCGAGGGACGTGGTTTACTGTCGCTGGCAGTAGTGTTCCTGTGCCTAATGTGGGGCTTGCCGAGTAGCCCATTCTCCATTAATGTTTGTTGAATGAGTAAATGAAATTTACACGAAGCAGATAGTATCGGGAGCCCTGTCGTCTACCCTCATTTGTTCATTTAGTCCTTGCCGCCTTGCCTTGTTAGGAAGTGGGGCCGATGGGCCCCAATCCCACTCCTCTGATCTTTTGCCCTAGACCTGGTCTTTAATTTTGGCCATTGGCCTCTCCTGGGAATCGACCACTGTGGACCACTGGGTGGGTGGGAATCCATCCTAATGGTAGAGCACAGGCACTCTTATGGTGGGAACCTTTAATAGGAAGGAATGGGATGCTGTGCACCAGAGTTGAGACAGGTGAGATGTCTGATCAGGGTGCACCTCAGGACCAAGCTAAGTATTTAGAGAGCAGAAATGCTAAATCATTCACAGTCCTCAGTTCCATCAGTTTATAGTTAGTTCGTTATATTATATTAGTATTATTTAGTTGATGGCTTTATGTGTGTGGATTAGGTGCAGGTGGGAGTGGAATTTTTGGAGGAGGCGGATGACCTGGCTTTTTGACAGTGGAGCTCTTCAAGTGAGTGGTACCTGCTGGGGAAAAGGCAGGCATGGGGTGCTTGATTACAAGGGAGACCGATACCCACAGCCTAGGGGAAGAGCTGAGTGATAAACAGGTTCTCTGGAGTGGCTTAACGATGACCCAGAGGGAATCTTCTGGCGCTGGCCTGACCCCACACACGGGAGGAGAAGCTGGGCCTTCTCAGCAGTTAGTCCTCGCCTAAGCTTTCAGAGCTGCCGCACCACGCCCCCTGCTGGCTGGGATGTGTCTGGCATCCTTGTTTTTCTCTTGATGGTACTTCACAGCACAGAACTGAACTCCAGACTTACTACTTCTTTCTAGAACTTGGTTGGCAACAATTTATCATGTGGGATGGTTCAGAATTTCAGGAAGCATTTTTTTTAGAAAAGGGAAAGTCACTGCTGTGTGAGTCTGTTTTTGGAGCGAAACAGGCAGATTTGGAGTATGCCTTCAGAATTGGTGGACTGATGCCTCCGGAACCCCAGTCTTGTGTTGTGGGTCTGTTTCACCAACTGGCTTATAGTCGAGATGGGCTATCTGGGGGAAGAGCGTCCTAGGCAAAAGGAATAGAAGTTAAGGACTGGCACACAAGAGAGAGCGAGGGGGAGGGTGGCACGCTTTTTCTAGTTGGTGGGTTCTGGGTGTCTTTCCATTTCCGTTTCAGACCTAACCTCATTCCTGATGATGACTATATAGCTAATAAACAATGCTACAGGCTCTCTTTATACATATATATTTGCAAACACACACTCGTGTTTGTGTAGGACACAGGGTTAAAGTGGGATTGTTGCAATAAAAAGTACACGTATTTAAATTTGTAACAGCTACTCCCCAAACTGACCTTCAGAAAGGCATCTTTAAAGTCCTGTGTCTTTCTGTCCAGTCGTTGTGTCTGTGTTTAGCCAGTTCTTCTTTTATAGCTTTCAATAGCGCTTTAGTTTTCTTCATATAGGCCCTGCTTGTTTATTTATTTTTGTTAAATTTATTCCCAGATATTCCACAGTCTTCATTTTTAAAAATGACATTAATTATGCCTGGTGAATAGAAAAGCCCTCGTATGTTATGTGTTTAGTCTTCTGGGTCTCTCCATCTTGGATTTGCTGGGTGGCACGTTTTGTGTTAACTCCATGTGGTGGTGAATATCCTTCCATGCACATTTTCTGATAACCTGATTTCGTTTGGTTCTAGGTAGTTTGCTCTAGAAGGGCAGCAAGAAACTCTTGTCTTCAATGGCTTCGTTGGTGGCTTATGATGACTCGGACTCAGAGGCTGAGACGGAACCCGTGGGAAGTTTTAATACAACCACCCAGGTGAAAGACACTTCGGCTGTGGTCAGACCTCGTGGGCAGGATTTCACGTCGGGAGTCCTGGGCGTGATGGAGGGAGGGACGCGGCCCACAAAGCATGCGTCTTGTGAGGACCCAGCCGGCCAGCGTCTCCCACTGGTTCGGCTCTGGAGAAGTGACCCGCGATCTCGCCCCAGCCAGAGACTACAGTGGCCCATGACGGAGTCTGATGTCACCTTCCCTCAAGTGAACCTCCTCATCCTTCCCTGTGGACCAGCCACACCCCAGCTGGCCACGTGCCCCTGGCAGCCGCCCGCTTTAAGCAGGTCAAACTCTCCTGGGGAACTTATGACTCCCTTGAGCCACCTTTCTGTGCCCAAACGAAACCTGAAACCCCAGATCAAAATGGCGGCTCTCTTCAGAGGAAAAGGCGCGAGGACTGTGTTGTACCCTATACCCCCAAAAGACTAAGACAGGGGCAGGCACTAAGCACAGAAACAGGTGGGAGTAAGGACGTGGAGCAAAGGGTCCCCCTGTAGGGCGAGCCGCAGTCCCGCTCCGTGTGGCCCCCAGAGTGTCTGAGTTTATTCGGCCATATTTGGACACTGAGTATAAAGAAACCGAGATTTCTAGGAAGGTGCTCTTTTACTTGCGAGGCCACAGGGGACCCGTCAACAGCGTTCAGTGGTGTCCCGTCCCTTCGAAGAGTCACATGCTCCTCTCGGCCTCTATGGATAAAACCTTCAAGGTAAGATTTGAGTGACACTGCTCTCTTTAGCCCTTAGGGATAAACTGCTGGGATGTTTTATTTTTTATGTCAATGACGTAGGGGGTGGTTCCGGGCTGAACATTTCTTTTGGGAGTTTCTGTAATTTCCCAAAAATGCATTGTTGCATTTGGGAGCGGGTTCTCAGTGGGCTGCCCTGGATCATTGGTCTGTTCTGCCTTGTGACTCACTGGCACTGCCTTGCCCAGACCACCAGAGGATGCTAGTCCTTACCCCTCATGGGGGCGCCTAGGAAGTCCAGACCCTGAGGTCCAGGGCAGATGAGGTCGCTGAGTGAGAGCAGTCTGGGAAAGAAAGCAGGCCTGGGGCCAAGCCGTGGGAACTGGGACATCCTCTGTGACCTCCACGGAGTGCTGAGCGATGCTGGCTCGTGCCAGGTGCTGTGCTGGAGGCAGGGGGAGCAGAGCTAGACAGACCTGGCTCCTGGCTTCCGGGCATGCACAGCGTGGTAGTGGAGAGGCACTCACAACCCTGGCTCCGGGAACCCCGTGGGAGGGACAGCAGGCAGCCTGGGAGGACCTGGCGCAGGTTTCCAGGAAAAGGGGAAGGTGCCCTCGGGGGCGGGGACGGGGAGCAGTGGAAGGGCATTCTCAGCTCTAAGCATGGGAGGCCTCGAGGGGCCCCGGGAGTGAGGGGCCTGAGGCTGAGGAAGTAGGCAGGGGCCAGCCGGGGAGGACTGCGGGCGTCCTGTTGGGGACTTCCAGTTTACACTCGTTTTGTCACTGTCGTTTATTTTAGCTTATACTGAAATAATGCAGGCTTGTGGTTAGCGAGCCCCAAATACACCCATGTCTAGTGTAGCAGGTGTGTCACACCTGCCTGTAACCTGTCTGCAGCCCCTCGAGGCTGTACTCCGTGTCCTCACTGTCCTCAGCACCTGCAAAGCACTGATATGTAGTGGGAACCAAATGTGAGCTGGGGAAAAGCTTCTGGGAAAAAATGGCTTTGGAGTTGGAGCACCGTGGCTCAGATTACAGCTTCGTGGCGGAGTAGATGGTCAACTGGCTGAGCTGTCCCCCGCTCTGAGTCTGGCGTGTCATCTGTAAAGCGCATAATCGTCCCTGTGTCATGTGATCATGTGAGGAAAACACCTACAAAGCCCTTGGCACAGGGCTAGGTACCCCATGGATACTCAATGCATGTCACTTCCTCCTGTTTTCCCTCCGGGTTCTGGAACCAACCTGCCTAGGATATTGTGTGTGCAAGTTCTGGTTTGGGGTTTTCCCCTAGGGAGGCATTTTCTGACTGAAGAAAGGAAGCCAACATACAGTGAAGTTTGAAATGACTGAAATCGATGGGTGTCATTGCTAAGTGGCCCATTTGAGTCCGGAAGCGACCCGGCTGTGTTCTTTCTGACTGGTCGAGTGATGGGGGGCAGTCGTGTTCTGTCTTCAGTCCGACCTACACGCAGGTTTTGATGTGTTTCCCGCCCCAGTGCTGGTGCACCCAGCGTGCATCGTAACCCCCTGGGGCTCCCCAGCTCTCCTCCCAAGCCCACCCCCTGGAGGGCCATGTGGGGGCCTGTCCCTTGGTCAGGAGCCCGTCTGCCCGTCTGGAGGGCTTCTGGAGGGCCGTGTGGGGCCCGAGGCTGGCTGGCCCCAGACATGGGCTCGAGTTAGAGTGATCTGGGCTCGGGGTTCCGCTTCACCCCAAACAACTTCGTGCCCTTGGGCAAGGCACCGAACCTCTCGGAGCCTGTTTCCTGCTCAGTGGAACAGCTTTTGAGACCTGTGGCTGGGGCTTCTCAGGGGACAAATGCTCAGGTGCTGTGTGTCTGATGCCGGGCACGTGTGGGGTCTTGTGGAGGGCAGCGTGCTGACAGGTGGGCACCTCAGGCATGCGGGCAGCTCCTCTCCAGGCCCGGAGGGAGGGGCAGTGTGGCAGACGTGGACAGCGTGGGCTTCAGGAGCAGGCGGGCTTGCGGGCAGGCGTTGAAGGACAGGCTGGGCTGCCGTGGGGAGAGATGGGGGAGGAGGGCAGGGGTGGCAGGTGTGCCCCGCTGGGTGCCCGCTGCCCATGCGATTGTGTCTCCTGCTGGTGAGGGCAGGCCTGGGGCCCTGTGGGGACTGACCTGCCCCTGGCGTCAGTGAGATGTGCTGTGGGCCCTGCTTGGGTTCCTGTGCCTGGGGTTTGACTTCCAGAGCAGAGGCACCCCCACGATAGTGTTCAGAGAGTGTCTGAGTGAAACTGTGGATTTGGGGAGTTGGGTTTTCAGTCATGTGGAGAGCATGTGTGGAGTAGATGAGCGTGCGGGGCCCCGAGCACTGGGGATGCTGAGAGGCCCCGTGGTGGGCACCCGGGAGCAGCCAACTAGCTGTGACACCTTGTGACCAGGAGAGGGCGCGCTTGGCCCAGCCTGGGAAGGCTGCTCCGGTGCCCCCACCGCGGGACGCCACCCTGCTCAGGTGATTCACTGAGCCCTGGCCCAGTGCTGGCCACTATGGGGCTGCCCTGTGCCGTGCCTGCTGGTCCCAAGGAGGTGGTGTCTGCTGCTCCGCCTGGCGGGCTCCAGGGAGCCCGCCCACTGCACTGTCCATCTGTCCGTCCGTCATGGTGAGGTGGCTGCTGGGTCAGCGCCTCGGACCCTCTTCTCGCCACAGTGCCTTGAAAAGTGGTGCTCTGCCAAGCCATGGGTGTAGACGGCCGGGGTTCTTCAGCCTTAAGACATTTATGTTTTTAGCAACAGAGTTATTCGGCAGATTGGTCTGGGGCGAACTGATTCTGAGCAACTTTTCACTGTGAAGAATGTGGGGCAGGGGCTGGAGGAGCCCGGACGGGAAGACAGATTGGGGACCAGATCCGGGCCGGGCCAGGAGCCTGGGCGGGCCCTGGGGTTCACGTGTGGCCGGGTGGGCAGCCGGCAGCCGCAAGCATGACGGTGTTCCTTTCCTTCCCCGGTGTAAGAGGGTGGGCAGCGTGGTGGTCTTGGAGGGCCTGTGATCTGGTATGGGTGGGGGGCCTGCGAGGCAGGTGGATGCCGAGTCTGGAGTGGGGACTGGGCCGAGGGCGGGCGTCCTGGCTTGCTGCAGCCCAGTCGTGGTTGGAGAGCAGGCGGTGGGCGCAGTGGGCGGTGAGCTAGCAGCGGCCGGTGTGAGAGGGCGCCCCCAGACTCCGTGGCCTCTTCCCTAGCGTGACTTACTCCTCGTCTTTTGGTTAAAGTCGGCCAGAGCGCCTTCTTGCCTCCCGTCGGAGCAGGGAGGAGGGAAGGGCTTGGGAGCTGGGGTCACAGAACTGCAGTTTGAATCATCCCTCTGCCACCAGCAGGTGGGCTGTGTGGTCTTGGGCAAGTTCTTTAACTTCCCTAAACCTTAAGCAGAGGATGTAAAGTGGAGATAGGTACACATGCCTTGCTGGGTTTTCGTGAAAAATAAGTGACGTTGGTTGGGAATTCCCTAGCGCGGTGCAGGGCACGTAGTAGGCCCTCCCCGTGTGCTCCTGCTCTTGCTTTGCTGAGGAATTTTCTCCCTTCCTTTGCCGGGAGGTGGCCTCTCATTCCACCTGCGTAGCCGTGGAACTGTATCTGCTACACCTTGTAGATTTTAGGCTGCTTGATGTGGTTACTGTGCCAGACCCATTTTTATATTCTCTGTAGCACCTGGCATAAGGTTTTGTACATGTTAAATGATCAGTAACGATTGAAAATGGGGGGGGGGGTGGCCAGCGGCGGGGTGTTTATTTCGTTTTGGAGGATTGTCTTCTAAGTGCATAAACCCTATTTGCCACGAGGGGCAGAGTAAGCCTTAATATAAGCAGCTCATTTAAGCTTCTAGAATGTGGAAGAATCCTTGATTCAAGGTAACATTTACAGAAATACGATTTTTAATTTTCTGATCGGGAGAAAACAGCACAATCCCTGATTAATCTAAAGAACGTGAGTGTCAGTTCTTTCTTAAAATGCAGCTTTGGAATTCATAAATTTTAATTTGGTATACTACAGTGGAAAGATACTTATTTTAATATGTTCTAAATGTTCCGTGAGCTGTAAAATATGCTTATATTAGTTTTGAAAAATTTACAGCTCAAGAAATTAAGCAAAATAAAACAATGACTCATAATTCCGCACCAATGCTCCGTCTTCTCTTGCGATGACCCATCCTTCCCGCCCCGTCTGCAGCCTGCGTCTGTTTTTCATAGCCGTGAGCCCAGCACGAATACTTTTACGGGCTCTCCTCGTTTCCCCGAGCCCTCGCCTGGCTCAGCACGTCTGAGTACCTGCTGCGTGTGACCGTAGCATTCCGACTTTGAGCCCCTTCTGAAGGGAGAGGCACAGATGTGGCCTCTTTGAACCACACAGTTAACCCTCACGAGCCTGGGCGCAGAGCCCCTGCACAAGGGTCCAAAGGCAGATGGCATGGCTCTCGCTTCCAAGGACCTACTGTCCGTGTGTGAGAACCTGGAGTTCCGAAACACGGAACGGTTTTCAGTGATATGTACGAGTTAGGGGTTGGTTGTTTCACAAAACGATTTGCTCTAGGAATTCTTTTAATAACAAGCTTCCTTAAAAACACTTAACAATTTTTTCCTTTTTGCTTATGAATGTAGTGGTGCTTATTGTAAAACTTGGAAGATGGAAGAGACACGAAACGTGGAGGGGGAACTGATCGTTGCCAGGCCTGAGCCCCGGCCGGCTCCTCGTGGGCACTGCGCCCTCCGCTGCTCTGGGCCGTGCCGGGCCTGTGTACTTACGGGACCGGCCTCACACTGCATCTCATGGGCGGTTTGGGTCAGACACCCCTGCCCCCGGATTTTGTGCTGTTTGTAAGGGGTATTTTTCTACCTTATTAAAAACTTTCCCCAAACATATTTTTTATGACTGCCTATCAAATTCCAAACTTTCCTACTTCTGTGTTGTTTCCTATTATGTTCTGCTTTCGTTTTAAAATAGTACTTACAGAAAAATAAATAAAATAAAATAGTACTGTAGTGAGCATGGTGCTATGTAAATGTTGTCTTTTTGCTGCCTTGATACCGTTTAAGATGGGGTTTGACTGACCCCCAGGCTGCAGCTGAAGGCTTCGTGTGTGGTGAGTGGGACCTCAGCAGACTGGCAAACCATGGCCATTATCATACGAGACCCTGGGGTTCCTGTCGCATGGCTGCTGCTTGGTGGCTGGGTGACTTTTGGAAAACCGCTTAGCCTCTCTGATCCCCTAGTTTTCTCATGAGTAAAATGGGGATAATGACTACCTGTCAGGGTTGTTGCTGAGAAGAAATGAGAAGACAGGCCGGTGCCTGCACACGGAGGGGGCTGAAGAAACGTGTTTCGGAGCCCCCTGCACCTGCGTGGATTAGTTAAAAAACAATCAGAGAAAGGACAAGCCAGACTCCTCCACTCAATGTAACTTGTTTTTGTGAATCTTTTGGTAGTCTGTCTATAGATGCATAGTTTTCAAGAATTTCGGTGTTAGTGTTTCTGAGGTAGATACTTTAAAAGGTTTTAAGGTTTTGGGTTGTGTGTACCAAGCCATTTACCTCCTCCCCTTTCATGATCTGCATACTGAGAAGGTACGCGTTGGAGGGCGGAGTCCACGTCTCCGAACCAAGCATGTTTAAAGGTGATAGAAGAAAATTCGCAAAGCACCTGGCTAGTTTGCAGAGCGTTTTGTGTCTGAGCTCCCTCAGTGCTGGGGGAGCCATTTCACACCTGAAAAGACCCAGGAGAGTGAGTCTGGGGGCGGGGAGCTGTACCCCCTTCCTCTGGCCAGAGCGGCACCAGGTTCAGCTGCATCCGGGACCCCTTTCTGTGTGTGTCTGAAGGAAAGAACTTTACTCTGGAGGATAAAGACCCAAATTGGGCCCTTCCTGTGCCGCTTGCCAGCTCTGTGGCCTTTGACTGTGAGGCCAGATCAGAGGATGTAGAGAGCTAACTGTCCCCAGGCGCTTACCACCTACTAGGCATAGTTTTAAACACTCTATCACAACTGGCCTAAGAGGCAAGGGCTGCTCGTAGTTCCATTGTACAGATGAGGACGTGGAGGCACAGAGAGGTTATGGGATTCGCCCACGGTCACACAGCTGGTAGACGGTAGAGGCAAGATGGCAATCCTGAGCGAGAAGCTGAACAACCCTCTCCACTCTTCTGCCTCTGGGAATGACGGACGAGGAAGCATGTCCCCTCACCCAAACTGGGCCCAAACTCTGTCTCGCTTAAGGGCCCTAAAGAGAAGGGGTGATTTCCATGGTGATTTGGATTTGCATTTTTATGTGTTACAGGATCCCATTGATTTCTCATTGTTAGCATGTTGCGATTGTATTAGGGGATCTTAGATGTGTTTTGTGGAAAGTAATGTATCTTAGATTCAAAGGCAGGGAATTTGTGAATCCAGGTGCCAGAATGAGGGTTTATTTCAGTTCTGAGAGAATTATGCTTGATGGATTTTGCAGAATGAAATGGAGAAATGATTTGATGTTTGGAGCGAGGGGTCGTGGAGCTTATGCAGATGGCGGGCAGTTTATTCCAAGCATGAGGTGCAGGAGAGACGCACAGCCGGGGAGGAGGGCTGGGTGGCGGCGGCCGCGGGTATTTGGGGAGTGAGCGATTAACAGTGCATCAGGGGTAATTAGGTGAAGGCGAGGAGAGAGCGGGTGGTGTGTGCGTGCGCGTGTGCGGGTGTGCAGAGATATCTGCTCTATCTTCCCTTGCCAGAGGCCCAGAGAGTGCCCGAGGGCACACCTTGCGGTCCGGCGGCCGCGTGGAGCCAGGCCGTGGAGGAAGTGTTCCCTGGACGCTAGCTTTGCTCCTCTCTCTTCCCGCCCTCTAGTGTTTTCCTTCCGGGGAAGTTCACGGTCATCTGAACCGTCCCAGCGGTGGGAGTGAGGGTTTCAGGCTGCCTGACAGCGGGGCTGCCAAGCCTCTGGGATGAGCTGTGAGGTCCTGAGCTGGAACCTTCTTCTGGTGGGGAGTGAAGTTATTTTGACGCCCCTCTCCCCCGCATGAAAGCCGTGACGCCTCGAGGCTGGCAGATGCGACAGTGCCCACTTCCCACTCGCTGCCAGAGGCCCTTGTCAGCTCGGACCTCACAGAAAACACCTTCGGCTGAAGGAGGGATAGAAAAGTGTGGCGGGGCCCACGCTGTGTTTTCTGCTCTTTGAAAACTTGTTTTCGTCGGTTCAGTGTGCCCAGCGCAGGGCGGTGTGCTTGCCAGACGCTGAGAGGGAGCAGACTGTTCTCAGGGAACCGGCCTCATCCAGTCTTGTCCCTTGTCATTAAGGGGAGAATAGAGCAATTGTGGAAAATGCTTTTAATGTAATTGAAAAATGCAGATTGCAAAATTGGCACACTTAGGAGCTGAGACAGCCTAGCGAATTATCTCTTGCTGCTCTTAAACCTCGGACACAGAAGACTCTTGAAGGCTCCCATCTAGTGCCCGGTGATGGCTCTGTCCTCCTCGTTGAAAAGTGCGTTGTCTTAGATTTAACTCTGTTTTATCACGAAAGTGGTGAAATGTTGGGAAAATGCAAAAAAAAAAAAAAAAAAAAAGCGGAGGACCGTGAGCCTGGCCCCAGCAGCACTCCCTGCCGGGTTTGAGCTGGGCAGACGGCAGCATTTGAGAATCACATCGCGGTTATCTCCCCTGCAAACTGAGGGTGTTTTTACCCCGTCAAAGAATAGGCGGGTAGGCGGGCACGTTGTTGCAGCCCCTTAACCTTCTCTCCCAGCCTCTGCCGTTTCTGGCCAGGCACCTCTCCCAGATGGACGCGGGGGCACGGGGCTGACGCAGACCCCATGCGTGAGGGACAGGGTGCCGAGGTGCAGGTTAGTGAGGAGGCCAGGGCGTCAGCCCAGGATCCCTGAAAGCCCACCTTCCCCGCCTTCGTGCGGCAAGCTCCCTGACGTTTCCTCGTTCAACAAGATGACGGGGAGCACACCTGACCCCTCTCCCAGAACACTGACGCGGGCCGAAGCGCGGGACGGTCTTGGAAACCTCTGCCGGGGGTTCTGGAGCCGCGTCGGGCCCGTCTTGCCTCGTTAGGAGAGGCATCCGGGACCCTCCGTGAACAGCGGCTGTAGAGAGATGGCTGACCCCTGGGGCTGTTGTGCATCAAGAGCTTTGACCTCGGCGCTCCGATTAGCCCGATGGGCTAGGTGTCCCTGGATTGAGCTTTTAATTTTCTCACCTTTTCTCTCTAGTATTCTGTCTCTTTGTCTGTTTTCCGTTCTGTTTTGGTATTATTTTTTATTTTGTGTTTCCACTGTTATGTACTAAAACTTTTTTACTGAAGTATAAAGTATATTCAGAAAGGTGTCCTATCATATTTTTACATTCCAAGAGCTGTTTCTTATTTTATGACTGCTCCTTTCTCTAACAGTGTACTATTTTTTATTGCATATTCATGAATCTCCTCTTAGCGCTCTCCGTTCTCTGACAGGTCCCTGTGCTTTCTGAAGTGTGTCTGTGTCTTTCTGGCTCCTCGTGTCTTTGTTTTGGTGTCTGGGTTTCGTGTTAGAGATGTGCCGCTGCTCACTCCGTTCGGGAGGAACGACCTAGAAAGCTGATCTGAGCAGAGGCTCTGAGTGTGTGTGTGAGTGTGTGTGTGTGTGTGAGGGAGAGAGAGAGTGTGTGGGGTGGCTTGTCCACAGAGAAGCTGTTTCATGGAGATGAGGCAGCAAGCGGGTACTCAGTGCAGGGACCGCCGAGGGTGGCCACCTCTGGGTACTTTGTCTAGCTGTCCGGCGTCTCAGAGGGGAGTCTCGGCCCCTGGGCAGGGGCTCGGCCAGCTGCCCCAGTCCTGGCCGCCAGGCCGGGGGGAGGCCCGGGCTGTGCTCAGCGCGCAGACTCCACTCTGCCCTGTCCTTCAGGTGGTTTTCTCACTCCCGTGCCATGCACACCTTTTCCCGTGGGCACAGACCTGCCGCACTGTTTCAGTGGCCCCGTAGCCTCCTGTTTATGTCACATGCCTTCAGTTATGTGCAAAGGTGACCATGTCTTCGTACCCTCGACTGCAGTAGAATTATGATGTTTTTAAACATTTGCCAATCGAATGGCATCTTGTTTGCGAACCACATGAGCTCATCCCAGCACCTCATTAATACTAAGGGTTTGTGGTCACGGTTCTTATCCACTAATCTCCTGTAGTCTTATCTGGGCAATTTACACACTAACAGTATTGACCCCTCATCGTTCACGCCCCCGCGTTTTTCATTATTTTTTTTTTTACAGAGAAAACCTAACATTTTTTGTGGTCAAGCCTATGGACCTTTCCCTTTGTAATCGTAAATTAGAGATGGCATGTCAGCCCCCATCCTGGGACCTGATCGATGGTCACCTGTATTTGACCTTCACTTAGCAGTGATTAGCCTGAGCCAGTTTCAGCTCTTGTCACCTCTTCCCGGCTCTCCGTGGTCTGGGGCTGGCGTGCGTGCCGTGACGAGTGTGTGCTCGGTGCCAGGCGTCGGTTGGCATAGGAGGGGGCAGCCCTACTTCATGTCTCTCTCCCCCCGACGCTGGCTGCTAATGATTTCAAATGACCTTCTTCCCATCCAGCTTACTCCACAGGGCACCGGTGAACCACGGCCCCCCAACCTTTCCTCAAAACAGGAATGTCGTTTGGACCATAAAGGAAATGTACATGCGCTACAGAAAAACAGGAAGGTATTAAGGAAAAAATTGCCCGTCATCTCCACCCGGAGGCAATGACTGTAGACGTCTTGGTACATTTCCATCTATTGGAGTTCCAGCCATACATATAGTTTAGCCCCCTCCTCCCACGACAGCTGCAGTTTCTGATGCTGTAATTCATTGCGGTGGTTTTCAGTGTGGTCTGCAAACCCCCGGGGTCCTTGAGACCCTTTCATGAGGTCTGGGGAGGGGGGGGAATTATTTTCATAATAGTACCTAGAGGTGGTTTGCTCTTCTTGCTCTCTTTCTATCATGCGCGCGCATGGAGTTTTCCAGAGGCGATGGGCAGTGAGCTGTTGCAGCAGATTAAATACAGAAACAGCTACGAGAACCCAGCTGTCTTATATTAAGCCAACTGTTTAAAAAATGGCAAAAATGTAAACAATGCCTTCTCCCTAATTTTTTTTGTCTTGGAAAATACACTTATTTTTCTCAGGAAATGTTATTTATGTTAGCATGTAATAGATTTATTGTCTTAACTTTTGCATAAATTAATAAATATTTTAAATGCTTGTTTTAATATGTCATATGCTAACTTTGCATAGGTACAGCCCACGCAAACAGCAGTCCTTCGGGGCCCTCACGGGCTTCAGAGAGTAAAGGGGACGCAAAGTTTTTACATCTGTAACCCCGGTATGGGGGGGGGTGCGCCTCCTGGTAAAAGTGGTGTTGCGTGCCAGCTCTGGCGGCTGTGCGCAGGTTCAGCCCCAGCCGTTGTCACCCCTCCTCCCGTTGGGCTAGCTCTCCAAACTGTGTGGCCAAAACATGATCCCGGAGGCTCCAGGCCCCGGCCCCCCTGCCACTTCCTGTCTTCCCTCTGCTCTCTGCGAAGACAGTTGTGCAGCGTTGCACGATGGTAGCAAAAACATCGCTCCTTTCCAACATACACCAGAATTGTGATGACCCTTTTAACACCCTCCTATCAATTTCTGGTCCATACGGGCTTGTGTTTTTCAGGGTGCACACACAGTTTCACAGCCTGCGTCCCCCACTTAACATTCCCTCCCAGCCTCGCCTGCCACAGCCCCACCGGCCGCCTCTGCGTCTCCTGAGGGCTGTCACTTTCCGCCAGCTCCATGATGCTCTCTCTATTGAGTTGATTATCTGTAATTTACTTAGTCATCCTTGGACACTTAGGTGGCTTCTAATTTTTGCTATTATAGATAATGAGTGAAGTGGTTATCTTCATGCATGAAACCCTTTTCTGTTGGATTATTTCTTTCACATTGATCCCCAGAAGTGGGACTGCTGGGTCAAAGGGTTGTACATTTCCACGGGCCCAGATACATCTCCTGTCAGATTGCTTTTCAAAAGGATTATACCAATTTGCACTGCCACTGTGAAGCCTGCGTCATAACCAACTATTTTGCTTAACTCTCATGCCTGGAATTTTCCTGTGGAGCCCCCAGGGGGCAAAGGCCCTTATCTAAGTGAATGTGATCTATAATTATTTAGACTAACACCAAAATTGCTTTCAGAACATTTTTAACCTGCTGAGTGTAGAATTCTAATTCGCATACATGCTAGCATTAAAAGTTTCACAAGCAGCAATTTCTCTCTCCTACTCACAGTGTGTTTACACAGCCCCGGACAACTGGAGGGAAAAATGAAGAGCTTTTATAAACAGAAGTGGTCTCTTTCTGAACTACTTGGAGTGTTATTTTGAAAAGCACAAAAACACAAATTAAAACACACTTTCATGTAACCTTTGATTAGAAAAGTTGTTTGTGTTCATCCTGGTCTCTTCTCATGTTCTTATCTCTCATTCGGGTGTGTTCTGAAACGTTCCGGGTCCCTATGGGCTTGCCGAGGTGCTGGTAGCTGACTAAGGGGATAGGCTAGGGAGCAGGGTGGCCGTCCTCAGGAGCTGTGCTGGGGAAGAGGAGTGAGATGTCCTCTGGTCTCTTGGGGCAGAGGCAGGGCAGGTGGTGGAGGCCGCAGTGGGCTGAGGCCAGTGTGGTGTGGGGAAGCCTTGCCAGCACTCGGAGCTGGTCACCTTGGGGAGTGGGTTCCCCAAAAGGGGGCAGGGATGGAAGGGTTCGGGGCAACTGGGAGTCCGCCTTGCCAGTGGCTGTGGCCAGGGCCCATGGTGGCTGTGCCTTGCCCAGGAGAGAGTCCCGAGCTTGGCCCTGAAATTTGGCGTCCCTGCTGCCCCCCGCCCTGAGCCAGGCACGGCACCCGCACGCTGTGAGCATCCGGAATGATGTAGGCGCGTCCTTTCCTGGTTTCCGCGGCGTCTGCGTTCTCATCTGTGAAACGATCACCTCGCAGGGCTGTGCGGATGAGACGCGGTCCGGGCTGTGCAAGCACTCTGTGAACTCGGCAGCCCTGACGGATGGAGGCATTAGCAGGGACTGCGAGCCGGGGTTCATTCCGTGATCGCCGTCTGCACCGCATGTTTCAGCGTGGGAGCCCGGCCATCCAGTTTGCCTCCAGGTCCCTCGGCTCGCTGACAAATGACCCCGCGTGCACCCGTGGGCGCCGGCAGGCCTCGCAAGGAGCTCCTGCCCTGCAGGATGCGGCTTTCCATTTTCCGGCTCAGCAGCGTGACGTGGCTGCTGGTGGCAGAGGTGGCAGACTCGGGACAGCCCCGCTCACGAGCCGGGCCTTCTGGACGGCCGCCGTGTGGCCGGTGAATTCCTGGGCCTCGTCTCAGGCTCTCTGTCTGTGGTGTGAGCGCGGGGGACCCACAGGGTAGCCAGGAGCCACAACAGGTGTGACAGAGACGGCCCTGAGTTCGTGTCGGAAGGCCTCGTCTCTCTGCTTCGTCCTTCGGTTGGTCACCTGTCGGTCCAGCCACCGACTAAATGCTGGCTCTGTACGAGCCCTAGGCTCGAGGGGACCAGACACACTCTTGCTGGCCAGAAAGCGAACGTGGGGATAGGCATCAAAACGGGAGAGCAACGATGTGACAGGCCCCCGGGGGCCCCCTGCGGCGAGGACAGGTGTCCAGAGGGGAGTGGGGCAGGCCTGTGGGGTGGGGGTAGAGGCAGGATGGGCTTCAGGGCAGGCAGCGGTTGAGATGGGCCTTGGAAGCTGAGGGGGTGAGCAGCTGGGTGTGCGGCTACAGGGAGTGGCTGGCGAGGGCCAGCCTGGGCGGTGGCGGGGCCCGTTGTGGGCTCTAGGCCTGGACAGCCAGTGGCACAAGGCCGGCCGCTGCTTCCTGTGCTTGCGCTGGGCGGGCACCACATCGGGTGTTACATGTCATTTACCCATAGCTGGGGCACAGGGCAGTCACTGCGGGGCTCAATCCTGCCCTGCGCTTTCTCACTGTGTGGCTCTGGGTAAGGCACAGAGCTCTTGGGACCTTGGTTTCCCCGTCAGTAAAGTAGGGATAATCGTAGCATCCACCTCGGTCTTCTGAGGATTAAAGAAACCCATGGGAGACTTAGAGAGTTCCGGGCAATTAGCAGGCATGCCATACGGAAGCTGGCGTCAGCGTTGCCAGCCTTGTGCCCATTTTACAGAGAAGACTGAGGGCCAGAGAGAGAGGGCAGGACGTGGCACCCCCACGCACACAGCTGGTCTTTGAACTCACCCCTTTCCACCTCTGCACGCTGGGCTGTTCTGTGTCACCTTCCTGCTCGGGAACTCCAGGAAGTCGTCCTGTGAGTGTGGGCAAGGCCCTTCATCTTTCTGAATCTTGGGTAGTTCACCTATAAAATGGGAAGAATGCTCACATGAGCTCCACGATGGCAGGATATAATTTCTTCCTCTGTCATATCTCTAGTTACTGGAGAATAGCGGAACACACAGTAGGTGCTTAAAATGCACCTAACAGAAATGAGTGAATCGTACCTGGTCTCTCGACCTGAATGAATGAATAGCACCTGCTCAGTCTACCTGACGCTGTGGGCCTCCTTGGACCCAGGGCTGTGGGGAACCTCGGGGTGGTCGTGTCCTCATGTCCGGACCCCTGTCCCCCACCTCCAGTCTGTGCAGGCGGCGTCCCCGTGGGACGGCCAGGCTGGGGAAGCGGCTTGGAAGACGGAGCCGGTGCAGAATCAAAGCCACCGTTACTCCCCGCCTGCCGGAGTGTGCGCGTTTCCTCTCCCGGGTGATGGTCTCGGCCGGTGCTGGCAGAGCGTGCGTTTTTTATTTATTATTTATTTATAAATCATAAATCCAGAAAGGATTTGAGGAGGCTTATAATAAAAGATACGCGTACGGTAAAGCTGTTAAAACAAATCAGACCATGAAAAGCCACCCTGAAAGGAGGCGGCGGCACATAGATCAGGTCCCGAGCCGACCGGGTTACAGCGCTGTTTCTGCAGCCCCGTCCTGGCTGCCCTGGCGAAGCCAGCACGCGCGGCCTGGCATGGGGACCTGGGGACGTGGGGGCGTGGGGGCGTGGGGGCGTGGGGGCGTGGGCCAGCAGGATGGCAGTGCTCAGGAAAGGGCCAGGTTTGGGTTGAGATGGGATGGGGGCAGAGTGGGGTCTGGGGGGCGTTTCCGGAGAGGGGGGTCAGCTGAGGAGTTCAGGGGTGCTCCCCGGGGGGTCCGGGGTGGGGGCTGCCGCGCCCGGCCAGACCGCCTGGCTCTCACTCCCCTTTCTGCACCTCAGTTCCCCTCCTGCCAAGCAGTGACAGTAGTACTCGCCCGGCTCAGAGGAGCCAGAGGAGCGTCGTGAGGAGTGAGTGTGCCGGCGTTTGGGCCGGACCTGGCTCCCGGCGGTGCGCGCGCCACCTGCCCTGTCTGGGCTGTGATACCCGTGCTGGGTGTCGCCCTGGGCAGATGGCTTGGTCCCTCACGCAGGCCCCAGTCCCGGGGAGGTGTTGCCGGCGGGGGCGGCAGGCGGGGTGCCCCCGCGTGCCCGCCGCGCTGTCCACACTGAGCGTGACCTGCTCGTTATTGCTGAAAAACACTACAGAGTTTGAAGCGAAGGGAACATACTTTTTAATTATTTTCCTGCTTGTCTCCCGCAAGACTGTTGTCAAGGAAACGAAAGCCTTTGAAAAGCTTTTCAGCCTCCGCGTGGAAGAGGATACTTGTGCCGCGTCCGTCGTCGGTGGAAGCGGACCTGTCGCTCCGCAACAGAGTCTGTTCCTTTGAAAAGGATCCGCTTCCTTCACTTCTTACAAATAGAATCGTTTTGACCTTTTAACAGGAGATGGGAGATTGTTACTGGTATTTTCTCTTTTAAAAGAATTGCCCGCATTCTTGACTCAGAGCCTTTAATTCACTCCGCATGGGTTGTGAGACTTGGGTGCCGGGCAGGGGAGCGGGCTACAGAGACGACTCAGGGTGTCTTGCCCTTCCTTGAAAGACGCCTCGCCTCTTTGGGGAAGGAACAACAGCAGCGGGTACACAGACACTTGTCGTGCAGCATCGTCATTGCTCTGGTAGTGTGGGGGACAAAGTGCCGCGGGCACGAGGGACAGCCCCGGGGGGGGTGGGAGGGGTCTCAGAGGACGGGAGGACATTGTCTAGCAGCTCAGAGGTGGAAGAGCGTTGCAGGCCGAGGGAAGAGCCTGCGCGGAGGCCGGGGTACGGAGGAGCGTGCTGGCGCCGGCCGCCTGCCAGGCCGCCCGAGAGGCGTGGACGCCGGAGCCAGCGGAGCGAGGCCGTCTGCAGAAGACTGGCCCGGCGGGCGGGAGGGGTGGGGTCCCGCTTCCGGGGGGCAGAGCCCCTGCTCCGTGGTGCCCGGCGGCACGGCACTCCTCATGGACGCTGCCAACGCGTTTGGAGCTTGGATTCCCTTCCGCCGACGTTCCGGCCAGCGTTCCAATAAAACTTCAGGGTAATTAAACCCTGTCAAGGGCATTGGTTTTATATGAAAAAGATAAATCGTTAGAAAAACAGGAGTCTTATTTTTTAAAAGCCCTTGTTCTTTTTTTTTTAACTTTAAAAAAATGATTTTAGATTTATGGAAGAGTTGCAAGGGTGATCCGAGAGTTCCCATACGCCCATCATCAACTTCCCGTGACGCCAACACCTCCCATGACCCCGTGCGCACATCCAGACTAGGAAATCCGCACCAGCACGCCTCGGCTCACTAAGCCGGAGGCTGCGTTTGGATAGCCCCCGTTTTTCCACTAAGGTCCCTTGTCTGTTTCGGGATCCACGTCGGATTTAGAGCCCTTGCTATTTGTATTCATAATTTGTTTTTTCTTCGGGGGCGGGGGTGGGGGTCAGGGAGTGGACTGAGTCTTGTCCTGGCCCCTTATGCCACGTTCCCTGTTCTGAGACCCTCTCCTCCCCCGGTCGCTGGCTGGTGTGCCATGCTGGGTCCCCATGGCAGAGCGCAGCCTGGGCACCTTTTGGTTTTCAAGGCCTGTTTCCTTGTTGAAACACAAGCACGACCAGCAGGTTCGCATGTTGATGAGACTTGGAACTCACTTATCGAGCGTCGCTGCCCAGTGATGACAGGTCTCCTATCCCTTTTCTTTTTTTCATTTTCTTTTTTTCTTCTGGACTGAACCCAGCCAGACCTTTGCGCTAACGTCGACGCTGGTGCGTTTTGAGACAGAGCCCCTCACCACGCCGACGTGCTTACACAGCTTTCCTGTTTTTGCTGGATAATCGAGAGTGTCTTGAGGTAGAAACTGAGTGGAACGTGTTACGTTCAGTGAGGGAAGCTAGAACCTTCTTTGCGTATACACAGATGCGCGCATCCTAGGTGATTTTCCCCGACAGAAGCGCCTGCTTGCCAGGTTCCTCCCCGCGCCTGCCCTTCCTCCTCTCGCTCCCCTCCCCGTCATTTCTCCTGTCTTTCATCCGTTCTTTCCCCGTCTCTTCCTTTACTTTCTCCATCCTGCTTTGCTCCCCCTTGCCCCCCACGCCTCGTCTGCACCCGACTTCTCTCTGCCTCGCTCCGTTCCAGTCCCTTTCTTCTTCTGTCTCCTCCTCCCCCCCCCAGTTTCAATTCCCTTCTTTCATTTCTTCCCCTGTGACAGGCCAGTAAAGCCGTTACCACGGAAACAGCAGCCCAGCAGAAGCGCACGCTGCTCTCCAGGCCTCTGAGGATGACGGCGCAGATAATGCTGAGTTCTGGACGCAGCCAGGCCGTGGCCCGTGGCCTCCAGGGTCCCTGCATTTTCCAAAGGCCAGACCTGTGCTGCAGCTCATAATTCTGTCTAGCGGATGGTCATTTTTTATTTGGAAACTTCAGAATTTGAGTAACGCACTTGCCTGTTGCTCCAGAGACTGGTTGTAACCATGTGAAACATACTCAACTGAATTTACTTATGGTGATGGCAGGGAGCCAGGGGTGCTGCAGGGCCCAGGAGAAACTTCAGCTGCGCGTGGGCGGTGGGCTCTGCATTGGTGGGGGAACCCCGGGGCGGCGATGCACTGAGGGCTTTTAAAGGGCAGTTGGGGGACAGGGAAACAGAGTTGGGGCCCGGACAGATCTTCAGATACTTAGTTTCACTCAACACAGGTTCCGTGAGGACTTGCCCTTCCAGAACTGGAGTAGTAGGGCTGTGCGTGTGTGCGTGCGTGTGGGTGTATGTACGCGTGTGCACGTGCCTGTGTGTGCGCGCATGTGCATGTGTGTGTACATGTGCATGTGCACACGCCTGTGTGTGTATATGTGTGCGTGTGAGTGTGCGCGTGCTCACCAGACAGGCTCTGTGGTCCCTCCAGAGGCTGTGGGCTCCTGGGCCTGCGTGGAGCTGGTCTAGACTGGCCGCGGAACTGTTCCTTGCCGTTCCTCGGCGGCTGGCTGACTTGCTGGCGTTAGCCAGGATCTGGAGTTCGGCCCTTCAGCCAACGCCAGCTAAGAGCCCCACCGGGAAGAGGTAGTTAGTTGATGGATTATGTTTAAGTGCGTGCTTATTCCCAAAGGTAACTTTGCTTAATAAAAACCTGAAGCCTTTGTTACTGTGCTTACCGTATCCCGGCTTCGGGGTGTAAAAATAAGACTTACAACATCCACACGTTATTTGTGGAAGCACGGACACGTTCTTGTTACTAGAGGGTGTGGTGAGAGGCGCAGACTGCTCCTAAGCGGTCTTCCTGTACTTAGGTCTTTTTATTTTCGTAATCATTTTAAGCTTATTTAAATATCGCCTTTACAGGAGTGAATTTTAAAGGAGGGCGGCTTTGGTGTGTGAATAACTTTGCAACTACCACGGTATTTCTAACCAGTTGCTATGACTTAAGTTGATAATGGACCCCACACAGCAGTCACTAATGGATTATAATCGGGAGTGTTTTTGTTATTGTTGTTTTTATTTTAAAAGAAAGGTTTGGAATTAGCATAGTAAATCTCTGTGGGCTCTTGGCAAATAAAAGAATATTCACTGTTAAAAACAACTTTCAGGAAAGATGTATGGTAATGAATAAAACATCAGTGAGTGAAAATAAGCGTGTTTAATTATTCAAGTAGAAGTAGTAATTTAAACTAATTATTGCTTGCGGATTTCATAATTCACTTTTTGTCTCGCAATAATATTTCCTCTGGGCCTCCTGGGCGCGTTGGCGGCTGCACCCGGCCTCCTGGGCGGTGGGGGGGGGCCTCTCCCCGCCACGGTGGCCGCGGCCTCTGCTCTGCGGAGTGGTAGCCGTGTCCCTGCTTTCGTTGGCCTCCTGGTGGCCTCCATCCCGCATGGACCGCCTCCGGCACCGCCTAATTAAGCTTTTCCTTGCTTATCGCCTTCTCTGGGTGCTTCCGAGCCCACGACCAGTGCCGCCCCGGAGTTCTAACCTCTCTCTTCCCCAGTGTCGTAGGCTTTCCTGTCCCACCTATGGTGCTGGCCGAGGTGACCTGGACACCATGTCCCCACTTCCCCCGAGGCACGTCCTTGGCCTTTTGTGCTGCCTCGATCTCCTCTGGAAGGCTCTCCCCCAGTCTCCTGCTGGAACTGACCACTTCTTTCTCCCTGTGGCTTTGTAATAACAGCAAGTTCTTGTCCTTAAAAAAAAAAAAAAAAAGTTCAATTTTTTTCTTTTTTTGACTTTTGACTTGGTTTCTGATTCTAATAGAAAAACACGTTCATAGAGAGGAACTGAAAAGTACTAGTGACGACAGGAAGCAGGGGCCCATTCATCGCCAGGAACCAGCCGGGCCCTCGGCAGCCTTTGCCCACCCAGCCCACCTGGTTCTCTGTAAGGGGCCCTTGTCAGTCAGCACAGGCTCCTGGGAGGGGCCTCAGCCCCTGCACCTTGGTGGATGTTCCTTGGGGGGCGGGGACTGGCTTTAGCATATGCTGGCGAAGGAGCAGTAAGTGCTGGAAAGTTCTTGTGCGCAGTTGTGCGAGGCTTTCAGAACCCAGTTGTTACGGCCACCCCCACAAACACTCACAGAGGTGTGGGGGCTTTCTGAGCCCCTCTTTATTGCACAGATGCTGCCTGGAACAGATCTTGCCAGTCCCGGTGAATTATCGTCCTACCCCTCAGAAAGCAAAGGGAAAGCTTTCTGTTTGTAACCTCTTCTTCCCAAGTGCCCTCTGTCAAAAGGTAGTGACATCTGCTCTCCTGACATATGACAGCCATTATTACCTTGGTGCAATCACACACCATTCCATCCCTCGCCCAAAAGCTTTCCATCCATCACGTCAGAAAGGACAATCTTTACTTAAGATGCTTTTTTCCCTTTTCTTTGTTATTGCTTTTTCCTTAAAAAAAAAAAACAAAAAAACAACCCCGACTTTACAGGCATGATCTGGGCAAGCAAGTGACTCATTTCTTTGTGAGGTTATTACTGCGAGATGAGACAGGCGGGCCACGGGGGATGGCGAGAGCGATGAGCTGGCTGTCAGGGACCAGGCGTTCTCACGTGGGTCGGCCATTCCTCGGCCGAGACCCCGAGTGAGGCAGGCAGTGCAGGCTTCGGCTCCTCGCTGGGAACACGGAGCTGCCACTGTGACCTCCGAGGCTCTTTTGAGCTGAGTGTTTTTGTGGTTTCCAGACTAGCTTTAGACGAGGTAATGGGAGGATTTCAGGTGCCCCCCGCCCGCCCAACTCCTCCTGCAGTCACTGAAATGAACTTTCTCGATTCTAAATTGGTTTTCTCTTCCTGCGACCCCAGAGGAAGTAGTTAAGCAAGCAGAGAAGGCACTAACACCTCATGGCCACCACGGAGCAGAGCCATGGGGTGAAATAAGACGCCCCGGGGGTGGAACTTGGGGAGTCCTTCCCTCTCTGAGGAACTGACGGCGGCCGAGTTTCACTCCGTTTGTGCGCCTGTCTTGCCCAGCTCAGGACTTCCATGTGAAAAGTGCCCAGTAAATGGTAGTCAGGGGAATTAAATTTTACCTCTTAGATTGAATCTTATCTCCCCTATTTGGTCCTAAGCCCCCTCAGTGAGAAGCCTCCTTTTTTCCCTATTTCATTTAAAAACTGATTTTGAAGAGCAGATATATACGAATTTGATACAACATTCAAAAGAGACAAATGGATGTACAGAGAAAAACGGGTCTCCCTTGCCTCCGTCCTCGGTCCCCAGTCCTCTGCCTGAGTTCTGGCACTCCTCACTCACCTCTGCACCCTGGGCGCACCCCGCCAGGGCAGGCAGCAAAGCTGACTTGGGCTCAGCCGAATTGAAATGGCCTGGCTGCCTTTTCAGCCAAAGCATGTATGGCCAAGCACCAAGGGACTGACCTGGAGGCAGAAGCCGTAGGAGTCGCTGGGATCAGTGGGGCTCCTGCAGGCGCGGGGCAGACTTGTCCTTGAGCTGTGGTCTTCTCTACCTGGGGCCCAGGGAAGGCCCTCAGCCTCTCCCCTGTTTCTTGGGGCTGGTGCCGCTCAGCCTCCAGGGCCGTTGGGCACAGGCATCGAGACGGCAGCCCGAGAGATGCCCAGAGCTCGGCCCCGGCATGGTCGCTCCTGGTTCCTTCCCTGCGTTAAAAACTAAAGATGGAGAATGACTATGCACCATTCAAAAATGATAATGTACGATTGTCGTGGAGGTGGGATTCCATTAATGACTGGTGATTAACTCAACGTTGAGGAGCCCATTCGTGGCCCAGAGTGAAGCCGGCTGGGAAGAAGGAGGATCCGAGTGACAAGCCTGCCCTTCTGGTCGAAACACACATTGAAGTGCTTGGCCCTCGGCCTTCCATCGAGATGGCTGTGGCGATCAGTGTGCTTGCCCGGAATCGGGATGGATGGCGGGCTTGGGGGAGCTCTGCCAAATGGAGCGTTAAGTTAATTCCGCTGGCCTGCTGCGGGCCTGCCGTGAGGAGGAGGCGGCCGTGCCGGTGCGGGCTGTGTCACGGGCTGGACCTGGTATCACGAGAACTCAAGGTGGCTGGCCCCGCGAGGCTGAATTTTGGTAGCGACGACAGTTCCCACTAGCTCAGATCCTGCCACGTGCTCAGCTCAGTGCTTGGCACCATATACACAAGACCTCTGCAGTGCGGATGGCATGCTCACCTGCAGTTGGGGACCCCAGGGCTCGCAAGCTGGGAGCACCCCTGGCAGGCGGTGGAGCTGGGACTGGACGGAGCCCAGGCCTGTTTCCTTCCGGAGCCTGTGTGCTTTCTGCTCTCCCATGCTGACCCCAAGATGTAAATCAGATGTTTGGATTCTCACCAGGCTCTGAGGTTCCAGCTCAGGGAAGACGTGTGGGGCCCAAGTTCAAAGCTGAGGGTGCGGCAGGGAGGCTGGGCGTCCTCATGCCCCTGTTAGTAGGTGTGTCCCAGGTGTGTCCCAGATGGAGCCGCTGGCTTTGGGGCCAGTTAGACGGTTCGCTGTTGCCGGGTGGGCCTGACTAAGGAGCATCAGGCAGGGGCAATTCCTGCTCTTGGCACACCCAGGAGGTGTGGGGGACAATTCAGCGAGACGATAAAGGCAGCGAAAGCAGCTGCCGGTGACTGAGCATTCGCTGTATGCTAGGTTTTCACAAGAGTCACTTGTAGGCATTTTTTCCTTCATTTTTCAGTCGAAGGAATTAAATCTTAAGCTGATGGTGACGGGTTTAGTGTGAAGAGCTGGGAGCAGAGTAGGGGGTGCACACGGATGGCTCCAGGTCCTTTCTGGGTGGCTTGCTACCAAGTGCCAGCGTCATTCAGTCCCCTCTCTGTTTATCTCCAGAGCTAATACAGTGCCCGTCATGTGTGTGCAGCCCTCTGACCTGCCTTCACGTCCCCCTGGACTGCGTTCTTTAGGATCGGGACCGGGTCTTGCACTTCCTGTGCTCTCTGCCTTCCAGAGTGGGTGCGGGCATTGTGTTTTGAGGGAGGGAGTGAACGCATGCATGAGTGACACACACCGTGGCGATCGAGAAGGCAGGGAGGGGCAGGCCGAGGGGAGTTGGGCAGGCATGGCGCATGACGTAAAGACAGCGGCGGATCTGTAGATGGCCCCTTTGTCTTAATTCCCTCCTGTCTTCCTCCTTGGGGTTCAGAATCGCTCTCCAGCCGAGGCTGCTGAGCAGAACCAAAGGCGCGGATGTGCGAGGAGCCCGGCCTGTTAGGGGAACCTCAAGAGGTTCCTGGTGCGGAGGCAGCAAGGTGGTGGCGGGAGACACAGGAGACCAGGTCCTCGCAGAGGAAGATGCTGGGCGGAGCCTGCGTTAACACCTTGGTGGTAACCGGCGGGTGTCTGAGGATCGGGTGATGATACACGCTCCGCACGCAGACAGCTGATGTGCCTTGTGTCCCATCGTCCTGAAAAGTTGCTCTCAGGTTTTGCTGATGTGCTCACCTTTTGGTAATTGTCCTCTTCTGACATGCGACCCCCACCCTGCCCCCGCCCCATGGACTCCCAGGCCCACCTAGCTCTCGTAGTCCGGGAGGTGGTGGCGAAGGAAGGCTTTTCATTCACGGTCCTCGCCATCTTCCCACCTCGGGTGAGATGGGGGTGTCAAGTCCACCTGGCTTAGGTAAGCGGGGTCAGCCTCCCAGGTGGCGGCTGGTGGGTCTGGCCAGGCTGGCGGGTGTTTGGGGGGCACGTAGATGTCTTCAGTCGCCCCCCCTTTCTTCTTCAGGGTGCCCTTGGTGGAAGCTGGTGCCTGCTCAAGGCAGCAGCTGCTGGGGCTGCTTATTACATGCATTTCAGAGAAGCCTTCAGACCGCGTGCGCCCTGGGAGCTCCGGCTCCGTGCTTTTGCAGGCTTTGGAGGCAGCTGTCCCCTAAAGCATAAAATTAATAAGAGCAGGGACCACGGTTTCACAGTTTAGTGCCCAAACAGTCCCTAAGGCCCGGTTTCACTAGATTGAGTCTGGGTGTGGGAGATTGGACTGGGGCCAGCCCCTCCCCTGGGAACTTGGGGTGCCTGTGAGTGTCCAGACGAATAAGATGAGGTGGGCCATAGGAAGGGCCCTGGGCTGGTGTAAACCACATGCTGGGGAGCATGTGGTCCTGACCCTCGAGCTGGCCCTGGGGGCGAGGAGAAGCCGAGCAGGCCGAGGTTGGTGGGCAGAGAGCAGGCGCCTGCATCTCGGGGAGTGGTGGTTGTGGCTGTGGCCTGCAAGGGCTGTGCTGGGCGTGGGGGAACCTAGAGTTTTTCCTGTGGGAACCAGAGTCATGGGAAGTCCGTGGACTGGCGTGTGGGGGACTGGAGGGGACCCCGCGGAGAGACCTCGTGAGGCTTCTGTGCTAACCAGGCCCTTACGATAGAGCAGATAGGGGTGGGCTTGTCTTAACCCCAACTTAGCTCCCCTCCTTGCCTGTAGACTCCCGAGATTTCATTATAAATGTGATTACAATTTAGGGGCTTAAAAATGCCTCCATTTACTGAAAACCCATTTTTACATTTATTGAATTCCAATATTGCTCAGCTCCGTGTGGTGGGGGTTAGGGCTGCAGCAATCCGAGTCGTGGAAACGTCAAGTTCTCGCCGGGCTGAGCCCTCCACCCCCGCAGTGGCCTCGCTTTTCCCTCCAGCGCCCCCTCTTCCGCCCCCCACCCCCACCCCCCAGTCTCTGAAGCCCAGGGCGAACGGGGGATGATGAATTTTTCCGCAGGCCTGCACAGGGCTCTGACGCAGCCGAGAGCCACAGAGCGGAGCGTCGGTGACTCAGCAGACCTTTTCCAAACACTCCTGATATTTGGCGGCTCTAAAGGGACGAGAGTCATTAGCAGTTAGCGCTGGCAGATGACGCCGAAGACTCCGCAGACCCTTCCGGCTCCTCTTCTCTGTGCCGCGGGTGCTGGTGTTTTTTTTTTTTTTTTAAAGCTATGTGAATTATTTCCTTTTTAATAATGTTTGTTTTCTTCTGATTATTAAAGTAATGTATGCCCATTTTAGAAAATACATAAATGCATTAAATAGGAAATAAAATGCATGAATTATTTCTTCATTATAGTCTTATTAAGCATGTTTAGCATATGCAAAGCAAATTTGGAGCACTAGACTTAATTTTGAGGGGTTTGTTGAGATAACTCAGATCAGTGGTTTGGATCCTGTGCTTTGGGGGCTCCAAGGGCACGATGGAATTTGGGGGGGCTGCCTCCGGGAAGGGTGAGCTGGGGGGCTTGAGACTACTCCCCCAGTGGCTCAGCTGTTACTGGTCTTATGACTGGGCTCCCTCACATGTCCGCCTTGGAGCAAATGGCTCTGTAGCTTATCAAGTTGGAGACTCCGTGATCCGGGCCCAGCCTGTCATTTTACAAATGAGGAGACAGGCCGTTGGGAGATGTGTCTGGCCTAAGGTGACAGGGTGGCTTGGGGCTGGTCCTCCTGCTTTCCAACTCTGCCTTGCTTTTTAGAATATGAATCAGGTAGAAGCATTGGCAGTTAAACTCGAATGTCATTATCACAAGCTGTCACCGTGCAGAGACCCCCAGGAAGTAAAGGGTGTGCTTTTGAGGGAAAGGGAGACCTCAGAGCGGCTGGCACCTGGAAAGATGAAAAGTCAAAGGCCCATCGTTGCTGGTAGGTGCACAGAGGAGGAGACATCGCTCTGGGTGATCCCTGGCTCTATGAATAATGAGAAGAAATAAAGTAAAGGCCGTTTTCCTTGGCACTGATGTATTAGAACATGGAGTAACTTTCTACAGGAAATTGGAACAGGGATCCCTTTAAATTGAATTTGAAGCTGTGACTAGCCTCCATTGGCCCTGCGTGTCCTAGTGCAAGTTAAGTGAGCAGTTTCCTGGGTAAGAGTTAAGTACTGTGGGGATACAGGTTACTGTCGAGGCCAACATGGCACATGTTAATAAATTGCCTCTCCCGTGTCCCGTCTGCGAAGATGCAGAAGAGTAATTTGCTTCCCGCGGAGCCGTGCCGGAATTCTCATACTTATTTTATTAGATTTTTGGCCCAATACATTTGTTCTCTCTCATTGGTTTTGTGGATAATAATTACCCAGCCCGCTTCCATCTCTCCATGGACCTCTCTCGATTTTAATTGTTTGCGGTAGCCACAAAAGTTTACCATTTTAGAAAGAAGTGTTTTAAAATAAGAATACTCTAGGCCAGAGCCCTTCTGAGTTTCCAGAGGGAGATAGTTAAACGTCTATTTTCAAAGTGATTTGGGAGATGGCAGCCACTGAGATTAGGGAAAAGCTAGAGCCACCTCCGTCAGATGCGTAAGTGCTGGTCCTGGCCGCAGGGGGCTCTCTGGGGGCCGATCCTGGAGTTTGGACAGGCTCAGGGGCATCTGCCGGGGGCTGGAGGGCGCAGAATGCTACTAGGCTGCTCTTTGGCTCTTGACTCTGAGGGCCCAGGCCAGGACGGGCATTGAAAATAGCAGCCACTGACTGACGGCCTGCAGGCTCACAGGCCAATAAATTAATCCATTAACAAGGTAATTATAGGTGGTACTGTGCTATTTACTGAGACGCAGAGAAAAATGGCTGGTGGGTAGGGGAGAGCCCACAGAAAAATAACGTGCAGGCTGAGGTTGGAAGTGTCGGGGCTCAGGAGCGTGAGGTAGACACAGCGGAGTCCGGGCAAAGCCTGGCAGGAGCCTGGTGTGGCAGGAAGTGGGATGCAAGTCCAGGCTTGTCCTCAAGTCATCCTTAGAGAAGATGTTTCCTTTACCGTTGCGTCCATGAGAAGTCATGGGGCCAGAGGCTGGGCGGGGGTGATGAGGGGTGGTGGGAAGGGCCTGGCGCTGAGCATGTTTTGAGGACAGAATGGCTGAGACTTGGGGATGGATTGGATGATGCTGGGAGTCAAAGATGATTCCAGGTGCTACGTATGGAACTGGGAGACCCAGGAGGCTTTGCGCCTGTTACTTTCTCTGAGGCTCCCCCACCCCCTTTTTTAAACACCTGCAGCACCTGGTCTTCCTAGGTGGTCTCCCATCCAAGTACCAACCAGGTCCGACCCTGCTGAGCTTCCGAGACCAGCCGCGATCAGGTGCATTCAGGGGCATGGCCGTAGACTGAGGCTCACTTCTGTTCTGCCCGGTGGCCCTGGCAAAGAGATGGTAGTTTTGTCTTCTAAACAAACAAGAGAAGGGAGTGTTGATGTAAGAAACATCCAAACCTGTGGAGAATTTTTATGAGTTAATTTGAGCCAAATTGGCTACATAGGCAGGAGCAAGGGCTCAAATGCCCCTGAGAATCACAGTTTTGCAGCTGCTTTTATGCATTGGAAATTAAGGAGGTGGGGGAAGGCAAGGCGGGGATTGGATTACGGGACAGTTAACAAGATCAGGCGCCGTTTGGGGGTTACTCCCCTCTCCAAGGGTGTCACTTCTAGTATTTCAAAGGCCTGCTAACCTGGATGCCCAGCAGCAGTGGGCCCGGCTGGCAGAAGACCTCACATTAAATAAGTTGTAGCCTTGGGCAGTGACGACCCACCATGACCTGCCTGATTTATGATCAGGTCTCCCTGTGAGGTTACTTCCCATGGAACCATTCCCCCCCCCCCCACAGGGAGGTGAAGGGATGGATGGGCAGTGGGCAGCCTAAGGGTGCATGTGCGTGGGAGGCAGGAGTCACGCTGTTGTCTGTGCACTGTGCCTGTCGGGAGACAATTCTGGGGCCTCTCACATTTCTGCATGGTCTTCTGAGCAAAGCCATGAACAGCTAATTTACTCCGGCCTATCTTTTCAAGGATGTTTGTATAGCAGGCAGCTTTGGGAGATAGAGATATCTCATTTCTATTTGGAGCAGACTTACTTACATTCCTGGGTAATGAAGACAATGTTTTCCTCCGGAACAAAGGTCGGGCGAGTTTGTCAGCAGCCCCTGCTGTTAGACGGGGGCTTCCTGCTGTCAGGCTCCTCCCTGTACAGGCGGCACCTGGCCCGCATCGCATCCCCTGTGGGCGTTAGGGCTTGGGGAACCTGCACAGGGCATTCTTATTGTGGCCGCTACCGTTGCTGTAAGTAATCAGTTGTTTTTGTCTCTGACCCAGGAGTCTCGTGTCTTCCTCCGGTCGGTGTAAAACTGTGGCAGACTAACTTGTCAGCTTGCTGGCAGGGCGATATCTCAGAGACCACAAAGTTTTGGCAATGCCTCCAGCGGCCCTAGCACAACGGGCTGCGTCACCTCCTCCTCCCTTCTCTGCCGCTGCCCTTCTTTCCCTCTCCATCTCCATAAATGCTGCCACCCAAACTCACTGAATACCTGCTCGGTGGCAGGTCCAGGTCAGGAGACAGAGAGTGAGTAAGACAGGTTCCAGGCCTCACGGAGCTTACGTTCTTCAGCCTTTGCTGTCCTGTCCCTCGCGAGGTTGTGACTTCATCTGCTCACCTGATCTTTTTTTGAATTCATCTCATTCTCTCTGCCCTCTCTGCCATTTGGCTTCTTCCTCTGTGGGCTGTGTATTTTCATGGTTGTCGCAGGAGTGAGAGTCAGTACTAGGGAGGTGCCTGGTGACGGTTCCTAGTCCATGGCGGACACCAAGTGGTGACTGATTACTGTGATTGATTGATTACTGTGAATTCCGGTGATCACTCCTTTATATAAAATCTCTCTCTCTCTCTCTCTCTCTCTCCTCTTCTTCCCCCTGATCTACGATATAGGATGCAGCCCAGACGCTACAGGAGGCAAACTAAACTCGTGCCACCAGGCCTGTCTCTGGTCCCGTCACACCAGCCCCCCTGCTCTGTGCCTGTCTTTCCCACTTGGTCTGATCACTGTTCCTCAACATGACACAGCCTTCGGTGCCTTTATCCTCCCCATCCGTCCCCTCTAGGCACAGCCCCCGTTATCGCTAGGACTCAGCCCCAGGGCCCCTTTCTCTCTGTGCCTTCTTTGACAGCCCTCTCTCCCCCTCTCTCCCCCATAAATTGCAGTGCCGTGTGCAGCTGGCCTAGCTGTCTTTGCACTCACTGAGAGGGGACTCTGGGCCATCCATCCCGAGGGAGCAGCACAGTGCTGGTCCCTGACTTGGGGGGGGGTCTCTCGTCTAGCACGCACGTGGGACTTACACGTAGGACCTTGTGCCTTGATAGTCATGCGCTGCTTGACATGAGCTGAGGAGAAGAGGCCATGACACCCGCCCCTGGGAGGATGCCCTCACAAACCCTGACCTGGAAGACCCACGTTGGCCCGGGGCTGCGATCGGGGCTGACGGTTTAGAGACCACGTTATTTCTGAAAACCAGTGACTTGGCAGCATTGTTAAACTTGGTGAACCAAGTCTGGCTCCCCCTTGGTCCCCCATTCTCCGTGGGCCTGGGGAAGCTGGTCACCTCGCACCAGGGCTGCTCGGCTAGTGGGTTCCATGGCCGATTCCTCCGCTCATACCCTCACCCACCTGTCACCTGTGGGCATTGCCTATGCCCACAGCTAAGGGAGGAAGCAGCCACACCCTGAGGCCCTCCTTAGCATGATGCTCAGCGGGTGCCGCGTGCCTTGCATACTTCGCAGTGTCCCAGTCACCCAGTGAGCCGAGGCGACCCGGGACCTCAGCCCCCAGAGCTAGACTTGGAGCCTGGTTTGGGGCCAAGCCCTTTCCCATGGCCTAGGCAACCTGCCGGGGAGGAAATGGGAGCCCGGCTGCTGCAGCAGCCGCCCCCCTCCGTGCTCCAGGGCCGCTGAGCCGGCTCCCTCCTGAGGGGAGGGGGCGCCGCCTGAGCGTTCCCTCCTCTGGCGGATGGGGGCGCTAGAGACCGAGCCTTTCCCTGGCGCCGCCGCCGGGAGCGAGGCCTGCTCACGCCGCCTTCCCTGCAAGGTGCCGTGTGATCAGCCTGCGTGACAGACGCAGAGCTGCCATCCTGTTCTCTGTCTGACTTCTCCCCGGCTGCCGTGGCCCCGCAGTGCGCCTGACTGCCGCCCTCTGTTTCCGTCCCCTCGGTCACGGACGGGCTTGGCTTGGCGACCTGCTCCCCTGCTCTGCTGGGCACGTCTGCTCCGCGCACGGTCTTTTGGGCTGGCGTGGAGGCCATTACCGAGTCCTCCTGTCTCGCCTTTTCACGGCCGGTACTTGTGCACGTCGTGCACACAGTTATTAAAAATGAGACACTCGGGCAATGGTGTGGCTGTTACGGGGCAGCCTTGGGCCCCGGAAGCCCCTTCCCCACCGGCGCCGGGCCCACGCGGTGAGGTGTTGGGGGTCCCCATACCCATGACTCCCGAGAATCCCATTGCTTCTCCTCTCTTTCCTCACTTGGGACCCTGGCCTTGAAGTGCCATGCTCCGAGGAAGTTCTGTTCCCCTTCCCCACGGGCCTCCCCCTGCCCACGGGCCTCTCACCCTGCTCCCCCCTGTTGCCCACCTGTGCTGTGGGGGCCCTCTCAGGAGGTCTTCACATGAACAGGTTTTAGAATTGTCCCAAGCTCTGTTGGAAAACGGAAAAGGCTATTTCATGGGAAGATGACGACCTTATTAACTATAATTAGGCAATTCACAGAGGTTTCCGACATAGTCCAGCATCTCTGTTGAAGCGGGGGGAATGTTCTATGGTAACGTCTGTGGGGATGTAATCGACTTCAACACATTACCGGTTTAATTTCTTCTGGAAGGTTTGGCAGCCTGGTGTTTTCATTTAGAAAGCCAAGTATAGTTTTACAGTCATCCACATTAATATAATAATTATAGTTTTGAGCAAGTAATTTCAGACACAGACATCAAGAGTTGTTTTTGTAGCTGGAGGAAGAGCTCAGGTAAGGAGGTGGAAGTTCATATCGAATCTTCCACAAACGGCATGACATTGCAAACAGGCTGTTCGCGCCCCAACGAGGCTTTGCGTTGTGGGCCAGGGATGGAAATGCTCAGAAGCTTCCTGAGTTAAATCCTCAGGGAACACGTCTATTTGCAGGTACCGGGAGTTTTTTTGGGTTTTTTGTTTGTTTTTTCCCCTGAGGAGTTTTGCGTACATGAACCCACCCATGTTCGGAAACATCTTCTGGGTCTTTGTATGAGGCTGGCCCATGTCCTGCGGTCGTGTGAGAATTCCCAGGGAGTGGCCAGCACCTCTGAGGGCACCCGGCGGCCCCGAAGCTGCCGCTGCCTGGGCGGCACTGGCCTCCGCTGTCCCTCCGCCTCCCTTTGCCGGCTCGGGGGTCCGGCTCATGCCACGCAACTGGGGCTTTTTTACCTTTCCCTGTGAACATACTTTTTACAGTTCCCTGGGCATTCTTCATGTATCATTTTGGCTTCTGTTTTTAAAGCTTACGCTCTACCCATTTTCACGCCTTCAAAATAGTCATCTTCCGTGTGATTTCCCACAATCTCCTAAATGGTATCGCAGTTGCTGAACACAGAGGTGTGTTCCAGCAGGTTTTTATTGTTGCTTCATAGGCAAGGCTGCAATGATCATTGTTATGTACATAATATTTAGCGTCTGTGTGGTTATTTTCTTAGGCTTGATTCCTAGGGCTAGAATTACTAGCCAAGACTAAGAACAACATTTAAAAATTTTTTTTCTCATTATGGTAATAGTATTTGGAAAACAGGAAAAAGTAGAAAAAAAAGGAGAGGAAAGATGGCCAGTCGTGCCCTCCCACGGTGTTTCCCACCATGTCAGCTGGGGGGCACGAGGGTGACAGGACACCGAGAGGAGGCGACCTTGTCTTTGGGAGCAGGAACCTTTATGGTGGGGGCTGGGCTTGTCCCGGGTGGAGCCATGCTGTTAGGGACTCTGGCTGTTTCCCTCTCTGGCCACACCCTTGGGGACCTTCGCCTTCTCCCCACCATGCGCCCCCTCCTCCCTGCCCACCCCCCCCCGAGCTGCCTTTCCCTCTCTGCCACGGGAAGAGTTTTTCTGTCTACTTTGGGTCCTCGGAGTGTGTCCAGCGTTCGGGCCGTTAAGTGAGATGTCCTTTCTTCTGTGTGTCCCGCATTGGCAGCCGCCTGTGTCTGTACCGCCGGCCAAAGTCCAGGTGTTAACGCTGTTCAGGCTGGGAGGGAGGGGTGCGGGGGCAGGGAGGCGGCGGCAGGCCTCGGGACTGAGAAGGAGCCCGCTTCCTTTTTAATGGGGTTGCCTTTGTCTGGGTTTTTCATCTGGGGACGTCCCTCTGGGTAGAACGTCCTTTGCTCTGTGCTGGCTTCCTGTGCACTGGGGAAGGGAACGGAATTTTCCTGGGGCCTGTTGGTTCCTGCGGTTGGTCTTGCAAGGAGAAGTCTGCTGCACCGCCCCTCTGCCCCCCCCCGCCGTGCACCGTGGGGGACTGCTCGCACCGTCACTGCCTTCAGGGACCCCAGGAGAGGGCAGAAACAGGCAGGAACACCATCACATGGCTCCTGCGTGCATGTGTCCATAAGCCATGTGTAACACTGACTTTGTATTTTTAGTAGTTACAGAAATAGCATCACATTTTATATCCTTTTGTAAGTTGTAAAACATGAAACATTCTGGCTTCACGGTTTTTTTCATGCACAAGCGCGCATCTGTCTGGGTCATTTTTCACTGCTGTGTAGTATTCCAGTGTACGAACAGACTAGTTTGTTCAATCCCCTACCCGTGGGAGGTTCAGTCGTTTTTACCTTTTATCTCTTTCAAACAATGTTGCAGTGAACATGCGTTCCAGTTTTCTCCTGCTATGTAATAAAGCGTCTCCAAACTTGGTAGCTGAACTCAGGATGTTTATTCTGCTTGCGAATCCATAGTTTGGGCTGGGCTTGGTGGGGAGAGCCCATCTCTGCTTCACCTGGCATCAGTGGGGTGGCTCGAAGGCTGGGGCCAGTGTCATCATGTGACTGAGGGTGACACTGGCTGCCAGCCAGCTCCCCGGCCATGCTGTTTCCTGGAGCGCTGCACGTGGCCTCTGCACGTGGCCTCTGCACGTGGCCTGGGCTCCCTCACGGCATGGAGGCTGCTGCTACTGGAGAGCGAGCCTGGCCAAAGCTGGTCGCCTTTGCGAGTTCCTCTCAGAAGTCGGGCAGCATCCCGTTGGCTGCATCTTGTTCATCAGAAGCAAGTCACTTAGGCCGGCTGCCATGTAGGGCGAGGGGACTTAGGCGCGGCCTTTAATGGGACGAGCGTCACAGTGTTGGCAGAGCTGTTGCCAAGCCAACACCCTTAGATGCACCTCCTCGCACACACCTGCGAGTGGTGCTTGGACCCCTCCAGGTGGGCCGATGGGCCTTGGCGTGTGCCCTTTGACCTGCCTCGACGTCGCCCGAGTGCCCTTCTTCACACCCTCTCCAACGCCCGCCGTTGGCCCTCGGGTGGGTGTGGAACAGGATCTTGTTTTAATTTGCCTGCCCACCGGCGAGGCCGGAACCTGCTGGGTGGGCGTCGCGTCCCCCCTCCAAGCCGGTCGCACTAAAGAAGATGGAAACGTCAAAGTGCTATTTTTTGGCTTATGATGTCAGTGTTCAAGAGGGAAGCAGTGAGTAACCCACAGAGTTTATTGCAAACTATTATGAAGACCTCGGAGTCACTATCGGTATGAGTCACTTATGAAAAAATATGATTTCCGTAACTGCAGGCCGTATTTGTAATGGGATGGATTTTCATTTAATCTCTCACCTCTCTATAATTTGCCCAATTTAAAAACGCCCTGAAGCTCGCTTCCTCCTTGTCTGGGAGCCCTGTTCTTGCTCTGTGTTATCACAATAGTAGTAGTAAGAAACGGTGCCGATGTGTGTCTCTCTTTGGGTTCTCGCTGTCTCCTCGGTCATTTAATTACTGCTGGCGCCGATTCCTCCCCCCCTCCCCCCCCAGGTCTCCTGCTGGAGCGGTGCGTGCAGGGAGCTTCTGGGGACCTCGCTTGCTGTTGGGGGTCCGTGGGTCTCAGGTTGGGAGGCTCACGTGGACCTATGGGCTGGGCTGGGGTCTTCCCCCGGGCCACATGGCCCCCAGTGCTCAAACTCACCTTGTTTAATGAGACTGTGGGGCGCAGAGCCGTCCAGGACCTTCAGACCCCGCACGGAGCCTGGCTCCCAGGAGCGTTTGGGAAATACGCACTGAACCAAGTAATTCAAAATGCTCTGTTATTAAAAAGACCAATCTGATTGACTAGCCTGTCTGAAAAACATCTAGGAGATAGCCATGTCTGACCAAGAGTTTTAAAATGAATTCCTAAACTTCCCTTGAAGAGTGAGCTTTTGGCTACTTTTTAATTTAGTTCGGTTCCGTCTGAACACTCAGTCCTCGGCTTACTGGAGAACATTCCCTTGTCTGTCTCCCTCCTGACGGGGGCGTTCGGCTTATTATCTGTGTTTAGAACCGGAGCCTCTGCTTCGGAAATGAAGCCTCGAAGCTTCCTCTGCGAGCCAAGCCGCGCAGCCCCTCAGCAGACGCGCCGGAAGCCACCCCTGCATCCCAATCAGGGCCCCGGGGAGCCGCGCGTGCCGGCGACGCCTCCAGGTTGGGTGGGCGCAGCGGGTCCTCGCAAGGTCGCTGGCACCCCGCCGTCTGGGTCTTGGGATGGGGCACAGGCCACTCCAGCCAGCGCAGGGGCAGCATCTACCCGGGCCAGGCTTGGTCCTGGTCTTGGGGAGGCTGGCACCGGACGGCGCCCCACGGGATGGTGGGTACGGGCAGAGCTGTGGCCGGCCGTTCCGTGGGGCTCTCCTTTGACCAGCCAGAGTGGCTGTGAATGAGGAGGTCACTGTCTGCTCTTTCGGGGGCAGCTTGGGGGTATCCATCTGCTCCAGTGGGGAGCCCCTCAGCCCGCTGGACTGTGCTGAGTGGGTGAGGCCCCCCAGGCTGGGGGGTGGGTGTCCCCAAGCCCTGACCCTCCCAAGGCCTCGCCACTCGCAGGAGGCCACGTTTCGGAGCCTGCAGTTTTCGGGCCACAGTTTCGGCGCCAGCAGAAGTGTGGCGAGGGCAGCGGCTTCCTTGCTGTGACAGGTTTGTTCGCAGCCTGACAGTTTGTGTCCCACGGAAACAAACTCCACATTCGGCCTGCTCTCCTAATTAAACTGGGGCCTCATTTGTACACGAAGAGTTCGCAGGACACACCCTTTGCTGTTGGGGAGGCCCCCAGGGCTTCCTCATCTGATGCGCAAATGTGGCCGCAAATATGGCCGGCCTGTGCCTGGCTGAGGGCCCCCAACCTCCTGTCTGGGTCCTGGGACCAGCCCTTCCTGGCTGGGGCCTTGGTCTCCTAGCTGGTGAGGGTCAGGCACGGGGCTGACGTCAGGGCCCCTTCCAGCAGCCGCCTCTGCCGCCGCCACCGAGCGAACACTTCCTGCTGCGGCCCAGACTGGGCCAGGCCCCCGGCGCCGCGCTCAGCGAGTTCGATCCCTTTGCACTTCCTGGTGAGCGGAGGCCGAGGAGGTGCACCCTCTCCCCGCACCCGCGCTCCTCCGGCCCGCTGGCCCGCCGCGATGGCACGCGGCCGCCTCCCACCCCGCCGTCCTGCCTGCACAAGGCCGCCTCCCACCCCGCCGTCCTGCCCGCACGCGGCCGCCTCCCACCCCACCGTCCTGCCGGCTGCTCAGCCTGCCTCGCCGCTGCGGCGCCTCTCAGGCCCGGTGCTTCAGTCGTCATCGTCATCGACAGCTTCCTTGTCCATGCGGCCACCCTTCCTGCTCGGCTGAGGGCAGCAGAAATGGCCTTCCGGGCCATCCCCGTCGCCCAGGCAGCCAGAGGGAGCTTTCTCAGTACCATGCCCGAGCCTGCCCTCTCTGGCCTCAGGCTTACCAGGCTCGGGATCGAGTCTGCCCTCTGCTTTGCTGCTGGCCGCCCCGCCCCAGCCCACCCCCTCGGTGTGCACGTCCGGCTGTCCCTACAGACCTGAGCTGTGACAGGGCAGGGCTGTCACTGTGCTGACCAGCGCCCTGGCGCAGGGGGAGGCAGGTAGCAGATGCTGGGGAGTAGCTGCTGGGTGAGTGCAGACATTGCCGTAGTGTGCACAGAGACAAATGAGGGGGACCGGGTTCAGGCCCCCATCTGTTAAGTTCCCTCCCGCTGATCGTTACATGTTCGACACAGGACACCCAGGTCGAAGGCCGGCGTGTGTGCTTCACAGTAAGCGTCCCCGGCAGCTTGGCTGGCCTCTGCACGGAACCCATTAGGCAGCGCTGTCATATGCCAGAGACGCAGGGGACAGGCCATGTCGATGCGGGGTGTTATGAGGGCCTTGTCATGCCCTTTGTTTGAAGGCGATCTCGAGAGCGACAGGCTTTACTTCGGGGGCCTCGTGACTCCAGCAGCGTTCCCTGGCAGAGCCGCGTGGCTTCGTTCCAGCGCTCTTGCAGGTAATGAGCTAGGGACGGGATCGAGATGAATGGAGCTTCGTTTCAGGCGCGGCTACGAAGCCAGATAAGTCATCTAGGGGAAGGCGCCCTCAGCGGGAGCCGAGGGGCAGTCGGCTGGGGTCGGGGTTCGGCGCCGCGCCTTCCTTCGGAGGGCTGGCGCTCCCACCCCGGCCCGGATCTGCGTGAGCACGAGGAGCCCTCCCCCCGCCCCTCCCCACACAGCAGCGGGCGTCATGCGTGTGCATGACGCAGCACCGCGTGGGGGAGTTTAAACAATTAATAGATATGTCCTTTATTTCTCGAACAGCCAATGCTTGGAATTAATTTTTTCTGGCCCACTAAGTCTTGTGGTTAAGAGTACAAATTAAGCTTTCCGGGGCGATCCATCACAAAATTATTGAAAAGTCAGTGTGGAGAAGATAATGGCTCTGTGTTCGGTTATGTCTGTAGGGTTATTGTTTTCTGCAATTACGCTTTTCTTTGTTTTTCTTTTTTCGTGCTTTGGGAAATCAACCTGAGAATGGGCTTCCAACTCGGAAGAGTTATTGGCTATTTTTCCCAAATGGGATTGCCCTTCCCGAGAACCGTGGGCATCTATGTGACAAGAAGTTATAAATTCGTGCTCCGGGTTCTCTGAAGAAAGCACGAATCCTCGGCGGTGGCGCTGCGGCGCTGTATTTCAGGCGGGCGTGTGGCGCTGTCAGGAGCCAGTCGAGTCCTCGGGCGCCAGCTCGTGCGCAGCCGGCATCCGTCAAGCGGCCTGTGTGTTCTTTGCGCAGGATTGGAAGGCAGACGGCAGTGGGGCCAGTGGCGCCAACCCCCCCGCCCCCCCGCAGCATGCCCCAGAGCCCGTCCTGCGGCGTCGGCCGCCCCACACCGCCCCGTCGTCCACACTCACGGGGTCTTTCCCATAGCAGGCGAAGGGGCCTCACTCCCGTTTGTTAGAACCCGGTGGGTGACAGGTGTGGTGCCGGGCAGTGGAGCACACAGACCGGACGTGCCTCCGCCCTAGAGATGCTGCCCGGTAAGGTGCCGCCCGTCCTCCCTCTCATTAGCTCCCCAGGCCCTAGGGACCCTGCCAGCTGGGCTCTGCGCCCATTACTTCTAGTGGCAGCTCCTGAAATTACAGGCGGAGGGTCTCAGACACCAGCCAGTCACTCAGTGGCTTAAAACCCTCCGGAGGCTGCCCTGTGTCCCCGGAGTCGAGCCCAGGGTCCTCAGTGGGCATCTGAATCATTCCCAGGCTGGGTTAGGTGCCCCCTCCAGCATGTTCCCACCGCCCCAAATCTCCTCCCTCACAGCCCTCATCTGTCACCTCTCAGACTGTCCATCCGTTAACTGCGAGGCAGGGACTTGTGGTCTTGTTCACCATTGTGTCCCCAGTGTGGTCACAGCGAGCAGCACGCAGTGGGTGCTTTGTAAACATCTGTGGAGTGATGCGCAGTGCCTGGGAGGTGGGGCCGGCCTCCTGGCCGGCGCCGAGCGGGTGACGGCCTTGGAAGCTGTCGGCGTGGTAACGGAGGTCACAGAGGCAGGAGCTGGAGGCGGCGTGTGCATGAAGGGTGTGCAGCAGGACCCCAGCCATCACTCTCCTTATTAAACCGGCCCTATCGCTTGACACCCTTCCCCACTGAGGGCGTGAGAACCTGTTTCAGAGTGCACGTTCAGCGGGGCCTGCGCTGCTGCCTCTGAGAAAAATGGCTCAGGCAAGATGGTTGGGCCCGGCGGGGCTGGCCGTTAGGCCAACACCAAGGGGCTCCCTTCCCCTGCCCACCATGTTGTCCAGGCAGGGGCACCGAGGAGCAGGTCTGTGTGCTTCCGCCCTGTCCACGCCTGTCATCCGTGGGCATTGGTGGAGGGACAGGATGCCCAGGCCAGGGCCCCGCCCACACCCCTGCTGCTTCTCCCGCGGGGCGGAGGGAGGGCCGGAGAGAGGCCTGTGGGCTCGAGTGGGTTTCCTTGCCCAGGAGGCCAGCCGGCCTTGCGACACCCCCCACCTGGAGCCGGAGGCGACTCGGTCTTCCCCAGGAGGCCTGGTTCCCTTGGGCCATGCTCACCACGGCCACTCTGCCCTCCCTGGATAGCGCGTCTTGTGTCCTGACCGAGGCGTGGCCGCTGTTTGAGGGCGCGGCGTCTGGAACTTAGTGCTCAGGACACAATGCGAGGCTGTGCTGTGGCCATCTCAGGTCCCTGGATGTGGCCAGACACAGGCGCCCTGCCCCGCCAACTCCAGGTGGTGAAGGTGACATGGGAGGTGGGCGGTCCCGTGGGGCGGAAAGACGGGATGACTGAGCCCGGGCATTCCCGTGTGCGGCCAGGTGGGTCGGTGTGGAGGCCCGGGTCAGGCGGCCTGAGCGCCGAGCCCGGCTCTGCCACCCACCAGCCGTGTGTGCGTGGGCCGCCACGTCAGCCTCTTTGGGCCTCCGTCTCCTCCTTCGTGGAGCTTAGCCCTGTGGCTGTCGCTGGGGCGCTGGGCGGGGTCTGCCCCGTGAGCCATGCGGGTGAGCAGCCCCGGCCCCGTCGCTTCTTTCTCCGAGGTGCCCTACCTGGAGCGGCCCCTGTGAGGAGCCATCTCCCTTCTCCTTTAGTCAAATGGATACATCTGTCTGTCTATTTTATCTGCTCTCTCTCTCAAAAGTAACGTACCTCAGTTTGTATTCTGCTTTAACGGTAACTTTAATTGAGTTGCACATTCATATTTAAAATCTCATATGTATTAATTCCGTGATATTGGTCTGTTTGTCTCCTTCCCTCTCACGCAGCAGCATCACTGAGCCTTCTCCCGCGTCCCCGGCAGCAGTCACCATGGTCCCCTGGGCCACTCTGAGTCATCTAATACAGTTTTCCAGAGCGTGTCAGCTCCACTTCCACCCAAGTGACTTCCGATCCCACACTTACTGAATCAGTGTATGATGCTGTCACTGGAAACCTTTTTACCGCGCCGCGGGTGCTCATTTGTAAGACTTTGGCACATTTTGTTTTTCTGCTCAGCACTTTGTTTTCTTCCCCAGGCTTTGATCTGGGTCTGCGCAGCAGGACCCACCCCGACGCTCCGCGCCCCACCCTCTGCTCCGACAGAGGTGGTCCGCCCGCCCCCTAGAACCTCAGCCCTCAGCTTGTTCCCCGCTCCTCCTCACCTCGGGGCAGGGGGAGGGCGGGGGACCAGGCAGCATGGCAGGGGCCAGCTTGCCACAGGGAGGGGGGTCATTGCGTGCGCCCGCCGCTTGGGGCTGAGAGGAGACTTACCTGTCAGCAGGTGAGCAGGATGCCAGTGAAGGAAGGAGGAGCCGCCCACCAGGGACCCAAGCGGTTCAGGGTACACACCTGGCTCTCATCGGCGAGCCCACTGTCAGGATGCCTGTTATAAGCCAGGTCCCAGTGGCTTGGGAGGGGCCGAGGTAGTCCTACACATACAGCTTCTGGGAGCCTCAGAAAGGCAAGGATTCAACCCAGAGACACACGTGAAATGCCGTGCCTTGGTCTGCGGGGCCTGCCATAGCAACACGCCAGAGACTGGGAGGCTTCGCAACGGAAATCCAGTTCCTCGCCGTCCTAGGGGCCAGCAGTTCGAGGTCGGGGTGCCAGTGAGGCGATGTGGACGCCTGCCCTCTCGTCCTGCGCAGGAGAGAGCGAGTGCGTGAGCAGGCCCTCTGGTGTCTCTGCCGAGGACCCAGTGCTGTCAGTCCGGGCCCGCCCCTGTGACCCCGTTGAACCGTAACTACTTCCTCGGAGACCCGCATCTCCAAACATAGCCACACCTGGGCCTCAGGCTTCCGCACGTGAATCTGGGGGGACGCAGTTCAGTCCCCAACACGCTTCGTACATTGCCTGACACGTGGTGGCCTCTGCTCAGTGAACGTTTGTCGCATGTGACTCGGAACGATGTTAAGGTCCAGGGAGCTGAGATGGCTCTGGCTGAACCCGGACACCACGGACCCTGGGGGCGTGCGCTCTCGGGAGGTGAATCTCCAGGTCGGCCTGCCGGCTCCGGCTGGCGGGGCGCGGGGCGGGCTGGAGGTGAGGTCCGCCTCTGCCCTTCCGACCCGAGCCATCTCCTGACCCTGGTCTCTGACCTCCTGCCCCTCCTGAGGAAATGGAAGAATTGTGACGTTTGGCTGAGGTGAGGGATGACGCTAACAGGGGCCATTTACTGGGAGGCCCAAACTCTTCATTACTAACGACACCTTATCTCTGAGTCATTAGCTCCAGGAAGGCAGGGAGCTTGTTTTATCACCAGCGTGTGAAGCAGTGCCTGGCCCAAGTGAGGTGCTGCCGATGGGTGTCGACGTCATCAAGAACGGTGGGTCCCATGGGAGCAAAACGACGTCCCGTGCTGACGGCTTCGCGGCTCAGGCTGGGAAGGGCCGCAATCCCCACTGGCAGGGGACCCGTGGCTTGTTTTAGGTGACCCAGCGAGGGAGCCTGCACCCTGCCGGGCTCGGGGCGGGACGTGGGGCAAGTCCCAGGCGGGCCGGGCTGGGTGGCCCGGCACAGGAGGCTTGTTCCTTGCTCCCCCGCTGGACGGCCCGTGCCTGTCTGGCTGGGGAGGAGGGGCCCTGGGGCTGGCCTTTTTGCAGAGCTGCCGCCCTCCCCAGCCTGCAAGGACAAGCCGCTGGCCTGTCGTCGTTCTCTGTGGCCAGCCTGTAGCCGAGGTTTCCTGAGTGAGCGAGTCCGTGGAGGGACTCGTTAACCGCTCCGACAGGTCTGAATCAATGCTTTTCTGCTCAGCTGGTTAATCCATCACTATCTTTGGCCCCTGACATTCATTCCAAAGTGACTTCTTATTTTATAGTGTGGCGAATTCATGTATGACCTTAAACTATTGACGTGACTTGATTTGGGCATCTGTATCCTTGGAGCTTCAGTTAATAAAACAACTTTTGATAAGACTAGTGGTTTTAGAACATTTAGACTTAATTATATTTTCTAAAGGATTTTTCGAGAATTATATAACTGCTTGGCAAGGTACTTTAATTCCCTAGTTAGCTGAAAGAAATTGGTTTTTCCTTTGGTTTTGCTTAATACAAATGAAAAGTAATATACATTTGGAAAAAGCAGTTCGGGGATTATTTATTAAAGCCCACCTCTCTGCGTTCTGGGGGAAAGTCCACGGGCGCTGAATTAAGCGTGAGGATGACGCGAGGCGGCCGGGAGCCCTCCGGCCTGGAGGCCAGGGAGAGCGGGGCTGTCCGCACCCCTCCGCGGCTTCCTCCAGGGTGAGTGTGCCGCTGCCTCGGACCTCCTCTGTGCCGTGGTGTGCCGCGCCCGCACGCCTCGGCGGCGGAACCAGCAGCTCGTGAGTCACGACAGCGTTGAAACGGGAGCTGGGGAGAATCAGGTGTTTTATCCTCCTCTCGCCCGGGTTAGGAAGTCTGCCAGAGGGAGCAATTTGAAAATAAGAGGAGACATGGGAAGGAAAGGAGAGTATCTTGTAGAAACACTACCTGGAAAGAAAGTGTCATAATAAGTCACTGGTTATTACCCCCTGTGTAAGAGTCAACCCCTCTCCTTAGCTGTTTTTAGAAAGCTTACTGTCACACTGCCAAAACCTCCCCAAGGCGTCGCCTGCCAAAGAGACCTTGCGAAGAACTCCACCAAGTTTAGCGGCCTACCAAACCAACCAAACAAAAACCTCCTCGCCTTCTTTTTAAAATCTTTTGACAGTTTCAGACTCTCACGGAAAAGTCGTGAGAATAGTGCAGAGAATTCCCAGATGCCCCAAGTGTTCACGTCGTCGTGATGCAGGGCAGAGTCGGGGGGAGACCGAGGCCTGCACCGAGAGGAGGAACACGTCCTTCGGTGGAGAGTGAAGAAAGCGTTCGACACACACGCCACAGTCAGAGTCAAAGGAAAGTTTATTAGGAAAGGGGTCACGCTCCGCGGTGTGGGCTCCTCTCAGAGGCAGAGAGTGAGAGGGACAGCGAGAGGGGCTGAGAGAGACAAGGATGGCGGAGGGGCACTGAGAGAAAGCCTGAGAGAGGGACTGAGGGGCTCTGAGTGGGCGGGGAAGTCAGTCTCTGCACCGTTCCTTAGTTCCTGTGTGACATCATTAAAAGGACGTTATTAACTGACTTCCTTTGATGTGGACGCACGGTGAGGACGGGGAAGAGTGTGCAGGGCGAGCAGGTAAGGATGTGCAGGGGAACGGCCGCTGGCAGCTCCCAGCCTTCGGCCCTTGGGTCCCCCATGGTTTCAGCCACAGGGCGTGACCGTTGGCTCCTGGCTCCCCAGCACAGGTGTGGGAACGGGCGGTGAGTAACCCAGCGGAAATCGTCCCTTGTTCTGCAGGAGCCCTCCTGGCCTGGCCGCAGGGCTGGCGGCCCAGTGCAGTCTCCGGATGTGGCTTGATGAACGTTTTTAAGTCTCTTGCCCCCTCCCTGCACTAATTTTATCCTCTCTCTTTCTAGATAGACAGATCTGTGTAGTCATGCATACATACCTATAAACATTTTTTTTTTCTGAACCACTTAAGAGTAAGGTACAGACTGATGGCCCTTTACCCCTAAATACTTCAGTGTATATTTCCTAAAAACAAGAAATCCTCTTACATAACCACAATGAAATTTTTAAAATCAGGAAAATACCATTGAAGCATTGTTATCTACTGTATACACTGCACTGTGATTTTTTTTTCAACGATGTTGTAGTTATGCCCTTTATAAGGAAAAGAAAATTCGGGATTATATGTTATCTTCACTTTCACTCTTTGGAGTCTCCTTTAGTTTGGAGCAGTTTCTGTATTTCGTGACAACACGGTGGGTTTGTCGTGCGCTTCGTCATGATTAGATTCAGACTATGGACCTTTTGGCAGGATTGTCCCAGGGCTGCTGGGGGCCTCTGTGCGTCGTATCAGGAGGCACGTGCTGTTGATTAGTCCTGCTGCTGGCAGTGTGATGTGATCGGTTGGTTCAGCTGGCGTCTTTCGGGTTTCTCCAGTATAGTTACTATTTTACCTTTTATAATTAAAAAGTATCGTGTGGGGAGGCATTTGAGACTATGTAAATATCCTGTTTTCCTCAAACGTGCATCCACTAATGACTACTACCTGCATCGATTCCTCTAATGATAGTCAGCAAATGATAATTTCTATAATTGTTTTCTTACTACAAAGAGGGATCCCCACCCGCCATTAGTCCATTTATTTATTTTGTATCATTGTGGATTCATAGACTCTGAGTTTAATACGTTCTAATCGGTTTCTGTCATTTGACCAGTAGAAGCGCCTTCAACCCGGCCCCCGTATCCATTGGAGATGACTCCATCCTTCTTTGAACACATCCTACTTTTCGGCCCAGCAAGATGTTCCGGACCCATCTTGGCCTGTCCCTGCCTCATCTCCAAGACCCACCTCTAAGTAGCTCTGGTTCCTTTCAGTGGAGAAAGGCTTGTAGAAACCAAGATTTGGGTGTTAGGTTTACTCATTGCTACTGGGGTTTCGGTCCTTGTCAGAAGACAGATCTGGGCAAGAGTGAGTGCTGGCACACGTGCACTTGTGCGTGCACATGCCCAGACACACCTCTCTCCAGTTCTTTCTATGAGACCGCTGAGTTCACATGGGTTTCTCTGATCCCCATCCAGTATGGCGGGGGTGGGGGTCATTCTGCCCTTTTGCATTTCCGTATTCACGACCCCTTTCTCCAATAAGTGTGAAACTTGGCTTCCATGTTCACAACATATTTATATACTTCCTTAATCCTAGAATGTCAAGAAGTCAGTTCAGAATTGCTAACCTTTGCAAAAAAAGCCTACTAATTAGAATTCATTAATAGTTTTTGCCTTTAGCCTGAGGGCATATAGAGGACCCAGATGGGTTCACAGATTCCTTGGGTTAGTTCTTCTTGCCTCTCTCCCTTCAGTGTAGTTCTGTTTTCATTTCAAAGACAATCAGTGCATCCGTTTTCCTTTGTAGTCCGTTTCGGGTTTCCTCCCAGTCTCGTGGGCTCCTCCCTTCCTTTCCCCTGCCCTCACCCCTTTTTCCTTCCTTCCAACCCATTAACATCTTTCCAGAAGTCCAGTCTGTACAGTCTTGGCGCGGCACCCCCTCCCCCGTTCCCTTTCCCACCCGCCCCGTCCCAGCCGCCCGGCACGTCGCCAGTCTCATTAGTCTTTGGTTTGTCCTTCTGCGTTTCTCTTTGCTCACGTGGGTAGTTTCTTATTTCCCTGTCTTTCCTCATAGACAGTAGCACATTACTCATCCTTGTCTGCGGTTCGCTTTTGTTCACCTGACGCGTCCAGTCCGGCCGCAGCGGCCCCGGGCGGCCCCCGGGGCTTCGTCACAGCCGCCGAGGGTCCCGTGGTCTCCCTTCTGGCGGTTCTGTAGGTGCCTGCAAACGAACCGGTCTGTGTGATCCAGGTGCCGGTGACGGCACAAGCCATCCTAGAGGGTGGCGGGGTCTGGGCGACCCCCGCCCACTCACAGTCCTGCCCGAACTGAGTGAATGAGGCCTGCAGCCTCCTGCCCTGCAGGGCAGGGGTGGACGGGGCCCAGGTCCCACCTCTGGGCCTAGCCAGGCGCTGTCAACTCCAGGACAGGCTGGGCGAGCAACTCTTTCCGGGCCTCCAGACTGTTCTGATCATGTATCCCTACTATTAAAAACCATTTTTGAGCATATGACTTTGAGTACGTAAATACTAACTATTCTGCTGATATGTTATAAAACATGTACACACACCAACAGAAATTTCAGAAAGCTGGTATTAAAAGCAGATGTAGGTGGAATGTCTAATGCTTTCTCCTGGGTTTACCCCATCCCCAGGGATCTCTGACATGGCACCCAGGGATGTGGGTGCTGCCAGCCCCCAGGGCGGGCTCTACTAGGCTCTCGGGTATGGAGAGGCTCGGAGCCCAGGCTCAGGCCTCGAACTCCTGGAGCGTCCGCTGTCCAGCCACAGGGCCTTGGGGCGTGTGATGTATGAGCCTTGCATCTCATTTAATCCTCCCATCAGCGAGGCCTTTTCTGAATGGCACCTTGAGGCTCCGAGAGGTTAAATGCTTGCGGAGGGCCGCGCAGCTGGCCGGAGGCTGGGGAAGGGCTGGGACTCAGAGCGATGGCCAAGTCCGGGAGCGGCCTTTCGCCACGGCCTGCGAGCTTTTTTACTTAGAATTCTCGTGTACCCGAGAACGGGGTTCAGTTCGCGTTAATGTTGCTTTAATGCTCTTTGGAATCCGTTTCCTTTGTTTATTTTACAGCAGTATCATTTGCAGTGATAGTTTCACATCGAGCTCACACGTTTCGGTGGTGTTTTGATGGCATCTCAGTGGCGTCTCCGCGTCACCCGACTTCCCTGCAGAATGGCGCTGCGTGGCAGCGTGGCCCCGGACTGTGCCCAAGCTGCTCTTCAGGACCGTGGAGTGGCCTCTGAATCAGGCATCTGCATCTTCCGGGGAGCGGAGGCCCCTGGGGAGCGGAGGGAGGGAGGCGGCCCTCGGGCGGCCGGGCCTCACTTTGCCTTGCTTTCGGGTGTCCCCGAGGTGGCTGTCTGGCCAGGTATCACCTGTGCGGAAGGCAAAGCCCGAGTCTCTGCGTCCAAGCCGCCTGGGATGTGGGGGCCTCGGTTTGCTCGGGTGCCCTGCTTTCCGTCGTTGTCCCCTAGTCACTCCATATGCTGAGCCATCTGCTCTGCCTTTTTGTGTGGGAAAACGTGGTACAACAACAGTTAGAGTCTTGCCTGGTGGAGCACAGAAGGATCCAGGCCTGGGGCTGTGCCTTAGCTGTTCCCGTGCCTCAGTCCTCGGTGCGGGGCCGGAGCCAGCGTTGGGGCTCAGTGCTTGCTTGTGGAGAATGAATGAATGAATGAATGAGTGAGTGAATGGACGAATAATAAATGCTCAACTTATATAACCGAGGGCTGATGATGGTGGTAAGAAAGGAGGAGACGAAACCCAGTTCCAGACACTTCTGCTCAGGACTAGCCCACTCGCCAGCCTTGCCTGTGTGGAGACCCGTTCCCTCCTGCCTCCGTCACCAGCCCGCCAGCCCCAGCCCACCCCCTGTGGCCAGGCCCCCCCCCCCGAGGTGCCTGTTGCAGCCCAGCCTCGCTGTGGATGTCGTCTGAGCACCCAGTACCTAGGGCTAGTGTGGTAAATGTCCCCCAACGCTGTGTGGCTCGTTTCCTCACCTGTGAAAGGGGACAATGCCCACCAGTGTGCCAGGATTGGGGTGGGGGTGCCGTGCTCTGCCCAGCACCCAGACACCCGGACATTAGCTGCCGCTGTTGTTGTCGGCACTGTTACTGTCTCACTGCCGTGGCTGAGGTCTCCTGCCCCCGCCAGCACTGTCCACTGGCACGTCCACCCACAGCCACTGACACCCTTCCTCGTGGGAGAGGAGGCGAGAGAGGCTGGGGTAAGCACGCGTCTGGCCCAGCCACGCAGGGTCCTAAGCGGACGACTGAGGATCCGAGGGTCGAGGGGGTGGCCGGCCTCCCTTCCTCCTTGCTTCTCATCTCTCCTGAAACAACTCTGGTTTCTCAACGGAAAGAAAGCAGTGGTCTGGATCAGCGACAGAAGCATCCCCAGGGCCCTGTCGCACACACTTGTCCCATTTCTAAACTTAAGTTAGTAAGAGTAAACAAGACAGTAGGTGGATTTGCACAGGAGAAGAATATCGTTCTGACGGTTATGTAAATATTTATGTGTTCTGGCTTTCTCATTTTGTTACTGGGGTCTGATTCCCGAGTCGCATAACGAAGTGTAATTTGGAGAAGCTTTGCAAAGACAGGCTCAGCAGTGAAACGATTTGATTTGTTCGGCCAACTTCGTTTCCGTCACCCCCTTTCGTCGGTGGTTTTAGGACCCCTTCATTTCTTTGTGACGTGACAACTTCCGGCCGATGAAGACATGACCTTTTAAACATTGCCAGGCGTTCAGGGGGGGCTGATCATATTGCGCCTAATGAGCAGACGCATCCATGGGCAGATGCATCCATGGGCAGGACGTGAAATCCAGGGGCTTCGGATGGGTTTGAGTCTGTCGTCGTGGCCCTCTGTGCCCCTGCCGTCCTCAAGGCTATGAGTAAGTTTTTTAATTAAGTCAAGTTGAGTCGAATGAGCTTTTCCTGAGCGCCCACTCCCTGCCAGCCAGTCTCCGTAACCCTTGCAGCGCCTGCCTGCGAGGTGGCTGTGGGGAGGGAGCCCGCAGGGGCCCTGCCAGGCGATAACTGCTGCTCAGGGTCATCTAGCTGGCAAACCTGGGGGGCGGGATCGGAAATTAGGTCTGATTCTTATGCTCGTTCATCCCGGCTGATTACAGGCAGAGCTGATTAGGGAGGAGAGACAGATGGAGTAGCTTTGCATGTGTTATCTCCCTTAATCTCGTTTAATCTTCTCAACCACTCTGTGAAGTTCAAGTTTGTCGCACTTTCCTTATTTTACACCTGAGGAAACTGAGTGTCAGAGTGGTGCGGTGCTGCGCCCAGGGTCACACAGCTGGTGCGACACAGCTGGATCTGAGTTCCTTCCAGGGACCCCTGGCGAGGGGTCTGCATTTCCTCCGCGGTGGGGGGCTGGTGCCTAGGGTGCAGACCCGTCCGCCGAGGCAAGGGTAGAGCGGAGGTGGGGCCGGGCTTCCGTTTCCTGGGCACTTTCTAACGCTGTGCCCTGGGCAGGGGGCATCCGTCCTCTCTGACCCCCAGCTTTCCCACCTGTGGCGAAGGGGTGTCACCTTGCCACCTGGGCTTGTTGGCAGGATTACAGGTAATCTATGCGAGGTGCCTGGCGACTCGTGGTGCGCCCTGCAGGAGGGACCTGCCTTGGAGCTGCGGCCTGTTGCTGGGGCCGGCTGGGGCTCAGAGCTGCCGCTGCTTTAGCCGCTGGACTCCTTCCTGTGCATCGCGGAGCTGATTACCGGTGGAGACGGGTGACTCAGTCATGGCATTTCGCGTGGCGTTGTGCAGTTCAGCCCGGCACAGCACGCCACCCCCACGGCAGGTGCTCCAGGACCCTTAGTGTTTCGGAAGGTGATGGAATTGCCGAAGTGGAGGGAAGCCGTCAAGATAAGAGCCTTTGCCTGTCTCATGGAAGTTAACTTGCAAACCTAATGACTGTTAGGCTGTCAAAAAAGTGTCATCTGGATGTCTCGCTGGAGACAGAACTCTCTGGAAGGGCAGTTGGGCAGCACCTGATTGCCGCGCGGGGGTGGGCGCGTTTCGAGTGACAGCCAGGCGGAGAACTTAGCAGAGATCTCGGGGCGATGCGCTCAGCTTAACCCTTGGGATCGCAGTCGTTTTAAATGAATCCTGGAAATGACTGTCACCCTTCGTACGCCACGTTCTCTCTGAAAATAAAAGCAGTTTGAATGTTTGAGGGATTTGCAACAGGAATTCCTGCCACCGCAAGCCACGTCGGGGTGCCGGGGTGCCGGGAGCAGCCGAGCGCGCGCTTTCCTGTGCCTGAGGGAGGCCGAGAGGTGTGTCCGAGCCCCGCTGCCCGTGCGGAACGGGGACACGGGACCCCGACTTTTGGTCCTTGTCCAGTTTACAGGTCAAAGAGTTCATTGTTTAAAAACAAATGTGGGGAACCTGTCACGCGAGAGTCCCTGAATAGTCATTTTTAAGTCGTTCTCTGAGAAAGATAGAACGCTTAATCGAGGCAAATTTAATGACTTGGGGGTATTTGTTTGGAGCAGTCCTGGGGCAGAAAGCAGTGTTTTCCTTTTCCAGTTTCAACCTGTGTTAAGCGTCAGTCATCCTGGGGAGCGTTTTCCTCTTGGATGCCTTTGCACCTGGCAATTTGAATGCGCAGGGATTCCTTGATCGCAAATAGCTGCTGTCAGAATCGCAGGCGGGCAGCCGGCTCAGGGGCCCTGGGCGGTGGGCAGCCGGGGGGGGGCCACACGCCCGGGTTTGCGTCCGCCTGCGGCCTGGCACGCGCGTGTCTGTTCTCAGCAGCCCACCGCGGGGGAGACGGCCCCGGCCCACCGCGGGGGAGACGCCCTCTGGCCCTCTCTGGGCAGGCTGCGCCTTCGGGGCTGTTTGGGGTCTCATCTCTGGGATTTGTTCCCTTTTCTTATTGAAGGAGTCACAGCAGCAATTCTCAGGTCAGATTGTTTTGAAGACCCATATTACATCTGATAATTTATAAAGGGACAGGCCAGGGGGAGGCAACCAACTCGATTAATTCGTCAGAGAGGCAGCTGGAGGGATGTGTGACAAACGGACCAGGCTGTCATTTGGCCAGCGATGGTCTGCATTGGGATTGTTCCCCCGGGACAGCCATGGTGACAAATGCAATTGACATTTTTTATTAACCCCGAAAAGATTAAAGATGCCACCACTGAGTGTGTGTCAAAGGGCCCGTCCCTGCCATTCTGAGCGTGGCTTCCGTGTGGGGCCACAAGCCACCTCGTACCTGCTCCCCGCTCATGGCTTGCATCAAATGAGGCACGCAGAACCCTGCTGGGCTTGGTGGGCCAGGGAGCCCGGGCTCCGCTCCCTGGCCTGGCGTTTCCAGACATCCTGGCGTCAGCATCGCGCTGGACCCGGGGGGCTCTCCGGTCGTTTGCCCGCAGGCGTCAGGCATCAGCTGGGCTCCTGCGGTGTGCTGGGCCCACGGTGTGGGCTGAGAGCCCGCTCCTCAGGCAGCTGCCACCACCGAGGGGGATGGCAGGGTCCGTGAACAGGGCGCAGGACCGCGGCCGCCCTCGCTGCCCGGGGCGGGGGGAGATTTGGGTCTCAGAGGAGGGGGTCTCACCTCGGGGGCTTTCCAGGCCGAGGCTGGAAGCCAGGCCTAGGGCCTGAGGGCACATGCAGGGGCGTGGGGTCGGGGGTGAGAGGCACAGGGACCACTGGCAAAGGGTCCCTGGGGAGCGTAGTTTGCCCTGCGGACGGGCCGGGGGCTTCGTGGAGAACAGTGTGCCACCCACGTCCCTGAAGCCCCCTGCGAAAGGGCTGTCAGGGAGTCGTGAGGGTGGAGTGACAGTGGCAGTGACGTCCTTGGCCGAACAGTGCCGGCAGAGGGGCCTGGGCACCGAGCACCCGGCTCCGGGTGCTGCTGGGGGACGGGAGGGGGCTTCGTGGAGGTGCGAGGTCGTGGCATCAGCGGGCACACGTTGAGCTAGAGCTTAGGGCATGCCAAGTGCTGGTCCTGTCGGGCACTTTTAATCCCATTTTATAGCTGAGAAATCTCCTCTTAAGAGGGTCAAGCAGTGCCCAGGGTCAGCGCGGCTGGAGAGGGGATCCGAGGCCGGGCTGCCGGCCCCTAGTGCTTCCTTGCGGAAGCCGGGGGCGTGCGGGAGGGCCAGGGGCTCCTCGGAGGTGTGGGCTTGTGTGGAAGGCAGGTCCGGACGGCCCGTCTCAGCCAGGGGGCTGGTCACACCGCTCCTGCATGGAGCGGTGCCTTGGACGTTCCCTGAGGACCCGTTTTGTGGCCAGTGGGGTCAGTACCCTCCACCTGGTCACTGAGCCAGTATTTTGTAGGGACCAGACCCAGGCACCCTGATGGGGACCCAGTGGGGAAGGAAAGAAAGTAAATGATCACGTGTTTGGCAGTGTGGACAGGTGACGGTTCAGCATTGAAACAGTGCGTTCGTGTTATTAAAATTTTATATTCTAGGCTCCCTTCCCCCATCAAACAGCCCCACTGCCGGGCTCTGTTCTCCCTGCGGTACAGACCAGAAGAAGGTCCGCCGTGGAGCCCGCCCTGCGGCGCGGGGGCCCCCGCCGAGCGACAGCTGCCGTCCGCGTGCCGAGGTGCCGCCAGCCTCGGCAGAGAAGCCTCCAAGCTGCTCCTGGAACTTGGCGCTGTTGCAGGGAGAAAGTCACGTCTAATAGCATTGCATCTGGGGGTTCTGCAGCCAGCAGAAGCATAAACGAAAGCCGTGTCCAGGAGCCATTTCTTTATGTGATTCAGGAATCAGGACACTGCAATTATACCGTGGACGAGATTTACCGAAACGTCAGGCCTAACGAGAGAGGAGCGCATCTCCATGAGTCACTTAACCTGAGGGTGCAGCGTGGTCGCTGGCTCCTAACTCGGAACTCTGTTCTGTTCCCCGCCACGCGCTGTGTGCAGGTGGGCGGGCGGGCCGCTCCGACTCCGCCGGGGTCTGCCGGGCGAGGGTGGCGGTGGGGGGCGGGTTTCAGCCCCGTCCGTCCGTTAGGTCGGTGACATGTGGCAGCTGCCTGATCTGCTGGATCGGAGACACACATTTAAAACATTTACGTGCCACATGCTTTTCCCTGTCTTTATTTCTCGTTCCCCCGAACCGACATAAAAAGGAGAGGCAGATGTCAGAGCGAGTGCTTCGCCTCATCAGCTGGGAAAGCCACCGATTGAGTCACTCCCGACACCGGGTCTGTTTACGGCAGATGCGAGGTGGGTGTGCCGGGGGGGGCATATATTTTCCTGTTTTCTGTGATAGCTGAAGCCTTAATTCAAAAACAAATTAAGCCCTTCAGCTGTCACTTGATTGCTCCCTCCGATCTTTGGGGATAAATATCATTGCTCCCGCCTCATATCGCTTCTCTCTCCTTTTCCCCGACGCTGATCCCCCTTATTTTTTCCTTTGCCCAGAACTCAAACATTTCTTTGACAAAAGCGTGCATTATTTAGAGCCTGTCGTCTCGTGAAGTTCTTTAATTACAGAATTAAACCAAAGTAATGACAGTTTAATTTGTTCTCATTAATTGGGAGCACTCGGGGCCGGTGTGACAGGGGCGTGTGCAGGAAGCGCGAGGCGTGTGTGCTGCCTGACTGGAGCGTGAGTGATGGTGATCGCTGGGCCGCGAGCCCCACGTGTGCTCCGTTCAGCCTCCCAGCAGCCTTGAGGCGGGGACGGTGCCGTCCCTGTCCTGCGGAGGACCGTGGGGCCCAGAGGGGGGTGCGACGGAGCGGAGGCGGCGCCGGCAGCCAGAGGGAGACCCGGGCCCCGAGGCCCTGTCCTGTCCACAGCGCCCCTCGGTCCTCAGGCCACCAGTCGTGGCCTCAGTCCGGCCAGGGGCTGCCCACAGGAAGAGAGGGACGCCCGGCCGGGGCGTGGCTGAGCAGCATGCCGTTGTGCCTGGTGGGACATTCGGACCCATGAAGATGAAGGGCGTGTGGTGTTGGGGGGCTGGCGCCTGCTGGAGCTCATGGGTAATTTTTCTGTTTTGAAATAGCAGTTTAACCTTCTCAGAGACAGGGAGGCGCAGAGAGGCGTCCTGCAAGCACGTCCAGCCCCATGCAGCTGTGGCCAGGAAAGCTGCTGCGGGAACGGCAGGACATGTGTGTCTCTCTAGCCTGTGACGCAGGGCGGAAGCCAGGTGTCTGGGGCCCCGTCAGGCCTGGGCCCCGTGGCTCTGCTCTGTCACGGGCCTGGCCCAGCTGTGTGCTCTCCGGCTGAGGCCAAGGCCAGAGCAGCCACTGAAGGTCATGCAGCAGGTGTCAGGGTTCCCGCCTTTCCATGGCCACACGTGGCCTAGGCATCCTCCTCACACTGGCCCCAGCACCCAGCATACCTTCCGGAGCCTTCCTCGCTGGCCTCGGGTGTCCCCATCACATCTGCACCAGCCCTGGGCTGGGGCTTGGGTACTGGGCCTCTGGGAACGAGTTGAGGGTGGACAGTCGGTACATTCGCACGTGCTGCCGACTCATCGGGTCGGCCGGTGTCCTAAAGGGGGCCCCCAGCGGCCCCCGTCCGTCCTGCGCTGCAGCGCTTCGAGCCCTGTGTGCACCGTCCCCGGGTCGTGTCGGTGGCGGGCGGCCCGGGGTCGGAAGGAGAACACGTTGTGCGTGGTGTCCCGTTGTACCTCCTCTTGGTCACTCGAGTGCCCCTCGAGCTCCCTCGAGCTCCCTCACGGCTCCTGGGCGGGTGCTGGTAGCCCCGTTTTCTAGCTGGGGAAATGGAGGCTCGGAGACGAGGCCATCTGCTCGCTCATGCCTCATCGTGGAAGGGGCGCAGCGGGCTTAGGATCGGGGTGTCTGAAGCGCCTGTGGGTCCCGGCCTTGCTGTCCTCGTTGCTGGCCCCTGGGCCCACGCTGCTCCTGTCGCTCAGCCGTCTCAGAGCTCTGCCCAGCGGTCCCCGCCTGGGACTTCACAGTTCACTGTTGATGCGTCTCTCTGCAGCGCAGTCCAGGTGGATTTAAGATTAGAGGACTCAGCTACATTTTTTTGTTGTTTCTTTTAAAAAATCATTTAAATAACCCACGGAATAAAGCAAATCATATGGTTTTGGACACCGTATTTACACGTTTACTGGAAGAGAGTGACTGACCTTCTCCAGGGTGGCGATGCACTTCGCCCCGGAGCCTGGCTTCGTCTTGGGCTTTATTCATGCCACAACAACTTCCAGAAGAGATTTTAAACTACTTTAGCATAAAAACTTACACATAACAGGTGGGTTTTAAAGCTCACTTTGGACAGAGGAAAAGAAAGCGTAGAAGAAGCTCTGTAACACACAGTGGGAGTGGCTGAGGACAGGCGGGTTGTGGCCCCTCACCCGGGCCTGGCAGCCCCCCGGAAGCTTCCTGGTTGGCCAGAGCTCGCACGGAGCCCCTCGGGTCCAGGCTCCTTGGCTGCCGTACACCTTCGTTCCGAAGCCCCTGGGCTGCCTGGCGGAGCTGCTGACGTCCCTGTGGGAAGGTGGGGACAGAGCCCGTTTGCACGCGTCCGGGGCAAGGACTGGGACGGAAGACTGTGAGGCCGCTGTGTCGACCTGAGTGTCGGTGGCCCTGAGGAGCCTCTTCCCATGGCTGTGGGGTTAGGACCCCTGCACTCTGACCCAGTGACAAGGGGCCTGGCTGGTGAATCTGACCTGAAGGGAAGGACTGGAGCTTGGCAGGCTCAGCTTCACTGCTACGTTTGACCCCCGCCCCCAGCATGTGACCCCTCTGCTGGGTTAGCCCTGTGGCCCTCCTTCCTCCTGGGGGGTGGGACAGAGGGTCCCCCGGCCAATCAGAATTCAGAGGGGAAGAGGCCAGGCTTGTGGGGTCCCAAGGGCTGTTCAGAAATGACAACAGCCACAGCAGCCGCATTGTCGATCGTGACGATCTGTGTCAGGAAAAACGTGCAGATTACAGCACACAGCACACACACAAACACGACACCGACAGGAATTACTTCAAAAACAGCCTGGGGGTTAAGCATCAGGTGTGCCGTTTTCCTCTTTTTCAAAAAATTGAAGCCACGTGCCATACCTGAAAGCCGCAAGCAGGAGTGCGGGAGGGACAGACAGACCGCGGGACACACGGGCTTTCCGTGGTCTACGGCCTCGCTCCGCACCCCTGGCGGGCGGGGGCAGGGGCGGCTGCCTCCCCTGACCTCCCAGATCTCCTTGCTGCCAGCGGAGGTGCAGATAAGGGGATTTCGACGATTATGCTCACGGCTAACAGCTTCTGTAAATTACAGGCTGTGCGACCACAAAAATCACTGACTTAATCGCTATAGACTTATTATTATCATCCCATTATGTAACTCTTCTTAAGCCTTTGGAATCCCTTGTTAAATGTATATTATTTTTATAGGTAAAATAATTTCATGCTCGTGGAAGTAATGTAATTATACAGGCTAATTCAAGACAATTGGAAATTTCGGGGGCTCCGTTTATAACACCACCTAATGCATTCAGGGTACAGTTTGTTAGGGAACGATGAATATTCAACCCGGAAGAACCCCCGGCCTGGCACGAGCTTGGTGCTGAGGAGTTTTGAGTGAATCGAAGGCTTCTGGAAACTGGGTTAGTCCTCAGCTGGCCCTTTCAGAAATAGCCTTTGGACTGTTTCTGAGAAGCAGACTCAAGCCCCCTACACACATCCCGTGTGACTTCAGTTTTGGACGCTGACCTAGAGGTCGCGAAGGCCGTTTCTGGGGAGTCACGGGGACCGCTGCTGGGCGTGGGTGTGCGCACTCCGGGTGGGGACACGGACCGCCCCGTCCCGTGCAGCGGCTCTTTTACTGCGCCTGAGCTGAGCAGGTCAGGGCGGGCTGGGAGAACGTTCTGCTTGTCTCTCAGGAGGCATCTGGAGGTGCCCTGGGCCGAGGTGCTCAGCTCGCTACTGCCCCAGACGCGAGTGCTCTGATGCGGTGACACGGGGGCTGTCGGGCGGAGGGGAGGCAGCAGGAGCCGGGCCTACGGGATGACATTTCTGTGGCGTAATGATTTTCAAAAACCATTTGTGAGATTGAGGTAATGTATTTCCCAGACTCGAGCAATTTACTCCTTCCCACCGCGCTGAATCAGGCTGTTAAATCCTCTCGCTGTGTGCACATAGCTATTGGCGCCAGGGGAAAATGGTCAAGTTCAAGGCTCCTGCTGTATCTGTGCTCTGCAGTTCTGGAATTGATGAGTAGCTGTACTTTTGAAAATGAAGTTTTTAAGAACACTGGAAAATGTTAAGAGAAGAAAGTAGGATACCAAATTGAATATTCTGTAGGATCTCAGGAAAAACAAAGCAAGCATAGAAAAACACGGTGCGGGCACGGCAGCGGGCTCACGGTGGCCACTTAGTGCGAGCACAGTCATTAGATCCAGCGTTGCCTCCCCTCGCCCGGGGTGATTGCCCTGGCACCCAGGGGAGAAGCGCCCCGGCGGGAAGCACGCGGGCTCTGGCCGTGGGTCCTGGGCCTGCTTCGTGCTCCGAGTGTGACCTCGGGCGACTTCCTTCACACCCAGAGCCTGTCTCTTCATCCGTAAAACGTCTCAGTCCCAATCGCATCCGAGGCTGTGAAGATTCCGCACCTGTGCAAGCAGCTGGCGGGGGAGGGAGGCGGGGTCCCAGGGAAGCAGGGGCCCCCGTGGCACAGACGAGGTTATTATAAAATGCACGTGTTTCTTTTTAGTCAAAAACATTATAGATAGAATGATGGGGAAAAGGAGTAATGACAGGAAGTGGAAAAACCAAGCTGTCCCTCCAGCTGCACGGTGCTGCGGACCACTCTGCCTGAGCACACTGACCACTCGACTCGTCTTCAGGAACAGGGAGGTCACATGGCCACCAGATTGGTACCCCATGCTGCATCTGGCCTTCCCAGGGGGGAGGCATGCAGTGCTCTGGGAGCATCCTCTGGGGCCTTATTCCAGCCTGGGGGCATCAGGGGGGCTTCCTGGAGGAAGGGGCATTTTCCCTGAGCCTGGAAGGAAGAGCAGGGGCCAGCCTGGTGGAGAGGGAGGAACTGTTTCAGGTAGAGGGAAGGGCACGTGTAAGGCCAGAGGTCGCAAAGAGCAGGGCGAGTCTGGGAAACATGGCTGGAAGGTGACATACCGGTGAGGCTGGGCACGTGAGGGGCCCCGCGCCAACTGAAGGTTTTCCCACTGGACCAGCTCCATTTACGGTCCCCACTGAGCCCATCGCTAGGTAAGGCCTTATGGCCAGAAGAACCCGAGAGGACCTCCTTACTGGGTTTCTGGATAGTTTTGGGGGTGAGGGGTGACACGCATTTTTGTGCGTATTGAGAAATCTGGACGGAATGATCACCCCGTCTGAACCTCATCCGGGAGGGCTGGGGAGAACTCTTTGGCTGACGGTGTGGGCCGGATGGAGCATGCCCACGGGGCTGCCCCAGCAGGCCGCCGTGGCCAGCGGAGACAGCCTGGCTCTGTGGCGGTTGCCATGGCAGCAGGACCCGAGGCGCCTCACTTTCTGAGAGGGGTCACCTCTGTTGTGGGGCTCTGCCCCGGCTGGCTGTCGGGTTGGGGCAGAGGGACTGTCTCTGGGTCTCTGGAAAAGCTGTCAGGAGGCCGTCCCCTGGGACAGGGCTGTGTGTGGCACTCAGGACGCCAGCGCCCACCCCACCCCACCCCACCCCACCCCACCACCTCCGGGCCTGCCCAGAGCAGCAGACCTGTCGATTTCGAGCTGGCTCGGGCGGGGTGTGTCCCCTTGCCCCGCGCTGCCTTTGCTTGTGGGGGCGGCACCATGATGTGGCCGCGGGCATGGGGACGCCCAGGTTCGTTCTCCTTGCTTCTGTCACCGCGGCGCCCCCACCACCCACGGAGCCCCGCCTTCTCGGCTGCTCTCCTTCCGCCTCTCGGCCCACTCCAGCCCACCCCAGGGGCCTGGCGGTCCTTCTCCAAATGGATGCTGGCGCGTCCCCGGGCCTCCGGCGCCCCACCACCCCCTCGCCCGCCCTCTCCACGGCGTCTCTGCGTCTTGCTGGCCTCCCGTGCCGCAGCCTGAGTTTCCTGTAGAAGGACACGGGTTATTGCTGCCCTGCACGGTGTTCAGACGTTTGGCAGCTGCCGTCGAGCCCGGAGGGCAGGCTGTCGCTGTCGCCTTTCTCACAGGGCTCCAGCAGGGCTGCCAGTCCCTCTGTGGGCCCCGCCCCACGCTTCTCTGCCAGTGGGAATGAAGTTTCACCTGCCGTTGTCTCCCAGGGCCCAGTTCTTCTCCTTCCCAGCATGCATCCCGGGTCGTGCTTCCTGCCTGTTGCTTCCACCAGATGCACGTGAGCTATTTCTGCCCCCAGGGACTCCAGCCGTGGGCAGCGCTGTGGCACATAGTGGGCCCTGAATAAATGCCTTTCGAGCAAACCCAGTGAGTGAATGACAGTCGTCCGTCCAGTCTTTCGAAGCCTCCGTTTCCACATCTGTGAAATGGCCTTAGCTCCTCTGTGGGCCTCGTGAGTCTATGTGAAGATCACGTGATACTGTAATTTGGCAAAGGGCTGAGGAAAGCCAAGCACAAAATATTATTACTATCTCTGACCGGTCCGACCCTCCTTTTCCCCTCTGGGTTTCGAAAGTGTGTGTATTTTTTAGGATGAAAGAGCAGAGAGCAGTGTGAAGGCCTTTTTGTCGGCTGTGTTCAGGATAAGCACACCAAGGTGGGGGGCCTTCGGCGCAAGGACTGGTGTGGCATTCAGCCTAGAAAGGTCCCCGCCTGCCCTTGCTGGTCCCCATCCCGTGAGGCTGGTACGCAGGAGCATCCAGCGGTGTGGCGTGAGCTCCGGCCTCGAGACCTGGAGGACCCCGGCTGTGCCGATGTGGGGGTGCTTGGGAATTAGGGAGCACAGGAGAGAGTCAGGAACACTGGAGATGGGCAGATGTTAAACCCATTTTCCGCGAGAGAAGAAAGCTGGTGTGAGGCGCTAGCTAGCCATAGGATCGATGTTCACTGCCGTCAAGGTTCGAGAATGGAGTTATGTGAGCACCCTGGGTCACAGGTGACAGACACTCAACTCCTAGTAGCTCAAGCAGAAAAGTGACCCTGTTGGCTCGAGAGGTGACCAGGCCGAGGGCTGTGCGGCTGCGGGCAGGGCTGCACGTGGGGCTCACGTGTCCCTGCGCCGTGCGCTCACCTCCTCTGCGCCTGGTGTGCCCTGGTCCCTGGGGCCACCCGGGCAGCTCCCTTTCAGTGTCAGGCTCCCCTTTAAAAAAAAAAAAAAAGCTTATTATGATGATTTACTCCTGCGGCTCTTGGTTTCCTAGGTGGTCTCCCATCCAAGTACTAGCCAGGCCGGACCCTGCTTAACTTCCGAGATCAGCCCGGGCTTGTTCAGGGTGGCGTGGCTGTAGACCATGGACTGTGGCTCCACTGGGGCACGAACCCAGGCCCTTCTGCGTGTAAAGCAGGTGGCTCACCACTGCGCTATGGAGCCACGTCCGTCAGGGCTGCTCTTTGCAACTCCAGCGGGAAGGAAATACATCCTCCCTTTGACTGCCCTCCGAAGACCTGCGCTGGCATCTCACTGCCTGCCGCCGGCCGGGCCTGGGTTACATGGCCTTGGTAGAAGCTAAAGTCAGTGCCTCGTGTCCCACAGTGACCGAGTGAGGCCTCGATGCTTTCCCAAGGAAGGGTGGGATGCTCATCCCAGAAGCAGGCGGATGGACCCTGGGCGGGCCGTAGAATCCGTGGCGCTGCAGGGTCGAAACACAGACGTGCTTGCCGGGAGCCAGTATGCACCCGCCAAAGCCGTTCGTGAATGCTTAGACTCGCGGGATCTGTGTGCACCGAGGTCAGAGACCGAGTCAGTCTTGATTTGGAAAGGCATGTGGCAGTGCCCTCAGAGCCCAGGCCTTTAGAACCTTGGTGATTTCATCTCGTCCTTTTTCAACAGGAGAGCAGGAGCCAGCCCAAGGCCGTGGTGCCAGAGAGTCGCAGGCTGTTCTTGTGAACATTTGGGGCGGGGGGCGGTCCGCCAGGTGATACAGTCATTGGAAAACAGCTCTCACCTCCAAGAACTACCGATTCACTCTCAGAGTGGAGGGGCCTCCCATGGCCCGAGGGTGTCATACCCAGCATCCTTCAGCTCCACAGTCTAATAAACAAATTTGGTAATGTTATAGAAGGAACGTCTGTCCAAGCTGTAGATGACCCAAAGCTAGGATAGCCATCCTTTCGTTCATCCGTCTATCCCTCCCTCCCTCCCTCTGTCCGTCCGTCCGTCTGTCCATCCATTCCAGCTATCCTGTCATTGACCCGCCAACTACTTACTGAGCTTCTGATATATGCCAGACCTTGTTCAAGACACTAGGGATATAGAAGTGAGCAAAACGACGATGAATTCCCCTCACGGAGCTTCCATTTTAGTGGCAGAAGCAGACAGCAAACAAGCAAGCAAGCAAATCAAATAAATGTGTTAGGAAAGTAATGCTTTGGAGAAGAGCAGAGCCGGCTAAGGCGAAGGAGCGTGGCGGGAGCAGTGGTCAGACCCGGTGGTCAGGAGACGTCGCTGAGGGGACCCGAGGGAGCCCCGTGGCGGGCAGGGGCGGGGCGTTCGAGGCAGGGGGAAGCAGGCGCACGGGGGAAGAGTCCGAGGTGCATGAAGAGCCGTCCGGAGGCCACTGTGCCTCCCGCGGGCGTGACGTGGGATTCATTCCAGGAATGACGGGAACACGGGCGGTTTCTGTCCGGGAGCGGCGTGGCTTGACTTCTGACTCCGAGGGCCACTCCTGGTGGCCGTGGCAGCACACTGTGGGGTGGCGTGGAGCCTGGGACACCCACGTTGAGGCTCTGGGAGCGGCGCAGGGAGGGGCGACGGTGGCTCGGATGAGGCTGGTGGAGAGCGGCTGGGTTTGGGGCACGTTTGGGAGGTAGCGCTGGTAGGTGGGGGGGGCGTGAGGAGGACTGGGGAGCTGCGGACAAATCGGGGGGCAGCGGCTCGGTGGGGCGCAGCAGCGGGCCGAGCGGGCACTGTGGCTGGGCGCCATGCTCAAGTGGTGGGTCGGGCCACGAGGGACCCGGGTGGGAGGTGGCGGGGACGCTGCTGGTGAATCGCGAGCCAGGCCGCCTGGGTCTGATTCCCGCTCCGCCGCGCACAGCGCACCTGGGCAGGCAAGCTCTCCGCGCTTCAGTGTCCTCACCTGGCAGCTGGCGTTTGTGATGCCACCCGCCTTCGAGGTTGTGGGAGGACGGAGTTGATCCTCACGAAAGTGCGTAAGATCAGGCCTGACGCGTGTTGCTGCCGAATGCATGGCCGCCGTCACCCGGAGGTGAGAGCGAGGCGGCATTTCGTCTCCATCGAGTGTCCAGGATCGTGATGCTGTCTGAAGGGTCTCTGGCCCCTGCTCTGCCCACCCCCGGACAGGCTGTGCCACCTGCTGGGACCCCACCAGCTACGCAGGGTCGTCGCCACCCCACTCCCGGCAGGAGGGTGGGCCTGCTGACCTGCGGCTCTCTGTGCAACCGCTGTGATGTGTCTTGCTCTTAATCCTTTTTACTCTGAGAAAACTCTTCTTTGCCCTTTTACATCTTCTGTTGACATTTAAAACGCCTTCCCTTTATTCTGACCTTATTGAGTAGAGAGAATAATTTCTTGGAATTCTCTGTATAATGAATGCTCGTGCACTTACAGATTCTGACTGAGTTTTTCCTCAACCTTTACTTGGTGGGACCTTGCATCCTTTGGTACAGAAAACACCTCAGGCAGCAGCATCCTTAGGAGGATGGTGTAAAATGAACGTACTGCCTTAGATGTCATTCTTCCCGCACCTGCGAGCCTCTTATAACGAAGCCATCAGCCGAGGTGCCTGTCCTTAGAGATTCGAGTGAGCTTGGTTCAGACGCCTCTACCCTGTATTCTAGCAACCCTGCGATCTTCCCAGGCCCTCAACAAGGTTTCCTGGAGCTGGCGGGGGTCGGGGGAGCAGTGTGGGTGAGTTCATCTCCTCAGATTGTCCCTGGCTCCTTGTTCATGCCTGCAATAAATGATAGCAGTTAGTGGATCGCCACTGGCCTCCTTGTCATCTCTGTGACAGCCACAAAACGAATACTCCGGTCCCCTCACTCTTCGGGCTGTGGGGAGAGCTGCACAGGGAGAAAGCTCCAGACATCATAGGAGGGTCCTTCAGAGTCGTAGTGGGATACTGACCTGCGGCAAGGAAGCTCCTCAAGGTGGGGAAGAAGCACTCAGGGAACAAGGAGAACAATTCCCAGAGCCCACAGGGTTGGGGACAGTTTCTGTTCTCAAGCCAAGTGGGAGATCCTCCTAGTTCAGAGGGGTTTTGCGTCAGTAGTGGGTAAAATAGCTCTAAGCTAAATGCCGCTCTGGTCCTTATCGACGCTTGTAAACTATCTTGACAAGGAGCAAACTGTTTCCAAGTAATTAAACCATGTCCCAGAACAAATCTCAAGGGTATACGTAGAAATACAAAACTATGAAATATCCACTAAAGTAGAATTCACTGTATCTCACATCCAGAGATGGCAAAGCATGTGAAGAAGTAGAAAAATTTGAACCATGACGAGAAGAAAAATAAGTCAATGAGAACAGACCTAGAAATGGCACTGATGACATGATTAGTAAATAACAAGAAACCAACTGTTATAATAAATCTGCTCTGTATGTGCAAAGCAGCAGAAAAAAGCATGAGCGCTTTATGTTAAGGAGAGACATGGAAGATAGAAGAAAGATTTAAATTGAACTCTAGAGATGAAAAAAGGCTTAGATAAAACTCTACTAGATGAGATTAACAGTATATCAGAACTATCAAGAAAGGTTAGCAAATTTGAACACGTAGTTACAGGAGTCCTCAAAGGAAGAGAGAACAGAAAAATTAGTTAAAGAAATAATGGCTAGAAAAATTAGTTAAAGAAATAATGGCTGAAAGTTTTCTAAATCTGAGGAAATTAGAAACCCACAGATCGAAGAACCTCAGTGAACCCCAGGCACCAAGGTACATCATAATGGAATTTCTTATAACCAATGATAAAGAGAAGAGTCTTAAAAGCAGCCAGAGGGGTAGAAAAAGACAAATTACACGCAGAGGAACAAGGATAAGAATGACAGCAGAATTTTTACTTCATAACGGAAGACAGTAGAACAACATATAAAGTACTGAAAGAAAAACAAACCACAGTCAACCTCAAATTTAATACCTAGCAAGTATCTTTTTAAAAGAAAAGTGAAATACTTTTTCGCACATTTAAAAGCTGAAGAAATTCATCACCAGCAGACCTGAACTACAGGAAATAGTAAAACTCTTGAGGCAGAAGGAAAATGATACCAGATAGAAATCTACATCTATACAAAGGCATGGTGAGCACCAGGAATTGTAAATATAAATATGTGAGTCAATGTAAATATTTTTTGGTCTTATTAAAAATCGCTTTAAATGGGAATGATTATTTAAAAAAATAAGTGTTTTGTAGCGTTTATAACATTTGTGGGTATAAAATCTATGATAACAATGCATGAAAGCCGAGATGGGGAAAGGGTGTGTATTGTTATGGTTCTTACAAGGCAGTTGCTAGTATTACTTGATGGTAGATGTGATAAGATGCAGGTGTATGCTGTCAACCTTGAACCCACTAGTGAGAAGACAGTCATGGTCAGTGACCTAACACTGGTAGATAAAGTGAAATAATGAAAGATAATCCAAAAGAAGGCAAAATAAATAAATAAATAAATAAGAAAGAGGGAACGAAGAACAGATGACATAAATGGAAAACAAATAGCAAATTTAAACCTAAACCATATTAATAATAGATAAAATGGTCTATACACCCATTAAAAAGACAAAGGATGTTCAGCTGCATAAAAAGGCATGACCAAATATATAATGCCTACCAGAAACCTACTTTAAATATAAAGACCCAAAGTATTAAATGTAAAAAGGTGAAAAAAATATATACTAATTAATAGTAAAAAAACCCAAAAGAGTAGCCATGTTAATATCGGATAAAGTAAATTTCAGAGCAGAAGATGTTAGCAGGGATAAAGAGAGTGACCTTGTAATGATAAAGGGGTCAGTTTATCGAAGGACAGCATCAGGTGCATAACATTAGGTGCATAAACATTAGGTGCATAAATGTTTATACACCCAATGAAAGAGCCTTAAAACACATCAAGCAAAACTGATAGAACCGAATGGAGAAATAATCAAATTCACAATTAGAGCTGGAGGTTTCAAGACCCTTTTCTCAGTAATTAATAGATCAAGTCGACAGAAAATCAGTAAAGACATAGAAGGTTTGAACAACACTATCATCCAACTTGGCCTCATTGACATTTCTAGAATGCTCTCTGTGTAACAACAGCAGAATACGAGTTCTTTTCAAGTGGACACGGAATGTTTACCGAGCCGGACCATACTCCAGGCCATAAAGCAAGTCTCGTTAAATCTGAAAGGACTGAAATCATTCAAAGTATGTTCTTTAATGATGGTAGGGCCACCTTAAAAATCAAGAATTGGTATCTGGAAGATTCCCAGATCTTTGGAAACTAAACAGTACACTTCAAATAACCCATGGGGTCAAGGAACAAACTTGATAGGGGTATTAGAAAGCACTCTGAATGCAAATGAAAACAACACATGAAAATTCGTGGAGGGTTAGCTGGGGCAGTCCTCAGACGTTTCTCAGTTCCCCGTAATTTATAGCACTGAACGCCTACATTAATAAAGAGAATTTCAAGTCAATGATCTCAGCTTCCGCTCTAAAACACAAAAAAAGGAGCAAATGCAACCCAAAAGAAGCAAAAGAAAGGAAGTAAAGATAAAAGCAGAAATAATTCAAATAGAAACAGATAAGCAGTGGAGAGAAATCAGTGAACCCCAAACTGGGTCTTTGAGATCAATGAAAGTGATAACCTTTAGCCACTCATGAGGAATAAAAGAGAGAGATATCAATTACCGATATTAGGAAGGAGCGTACTATCTAAACGTATTAAAAGGGTACGAATGTTATAAACAGCTTTACGCTGATCACTTCTACAACTTAGATGATGTGGGTATATCCCTCGAAAGACCCAAACAACACAAGCTCACTCATGAAGAAGTGGATAACCTGCAAAGCCCCCTATCTATTAAAGCAATGGAATTTATAGTTAAAAACTTTCCCACAAAGGAAACTCTAGGTTCAAATGACTTTACTAGTGAATTTTACCAAACATTCAAGGAAGAAATAACACCAATTTGTTATGGGTTGAATTGTGTCTCTCTCGAGATTTATGTTTTGAAGTCCTAACCCCTAGTGCCTCAGAATGTGTCTTATTTGGAGATAGGGTCATGATAGAGATAATCAAGTTAAAATGAGGATGTTAAGATGGACCCTACTCCAGAATGACTGGGGAGATTTGGAGACAGACAGGCGTGAAGAGGGAATGTCATGTAAGCATGCAGAAAGCCATCTATCAGGGTCTGGAAGGTTCTTTACTTATCTACTTACTTATTCATTATGCTATTAATATTAGATTATATTATTTTCTATTGTAATCAAGTAGAATCTGTTCCAAGAATGCAAGGCTTACTATTTGAAAACCAATCTGTGTCAGTCAGCATATTAATGAGCTGTAAGAGAAGAACCGTATAACCATCTCAGGAGATACAGACAGAGCCTTTGAAATATCCAGCATTCATTCCTGATAAAAACTTTCAGCCAACTAGAAACAGAAGAGAATTTTCTCACACTGATCTGGGGCATTTATGAAAACATTAGTCTTAGCATCGTACTTAACCGTGTGAAAGCTGACTGCTTTCCCCGTAAGATCAGAAACCTGGCAAGCATGTCACTCACACCTGTCCGTTCAGCGTTTAGGGCAGTCTGGCCAGTGCAGGAAAGCAAGAGAAAGATGTAGCAGGTGTCTGGATTGGAGAGGAGGAAGCAAAGCTGTCTTTATTCGCGGGCAACACGATTGTCTATGTAGAAAATTCTACTGAATCTACATAAAAACTTCTTGAACTGTTTAACAAGGTTTCGGAATCTTAAGGTCAATACGCAAAAATTAATTGTATTTTAATCTTCTAGAAATGAAGAACCTGAAATGAAAAATTTTTCAATACTATTACATGTCAATATGAAAAATTAGAGATAAGTTTGACCAAAGGTATGCAACATATTTCATCAAAAATCTACAAACTCTTGCTTAGAGAAATCAAAGAATAGCTAAATAAAAAGAGAGATACATCCAGTTTGTGCATCAGAAGACTCGGTACTGTGATGACATCTCCCCAGATGGGTACGTAGATTTGGCACAGTCCCTGAGAACATGTGAGCTGAAGAGCCCCAGAACTTTGGCCGGCAGGTGGCCTGGCGAAGCCCTCGGCACTGGCTGCCCTGCCTCGTGCTGAGCCGTGTGCGCCTGACAGTGCTCTCTGGGGTAGGAGGGGTGTTGAGGGGTGGCGAGGAGGCCAGGATCCCGGGCTGAGCCAGGAGGGTCCCCGAGGCAGGTCGAGCGGGCCCAGGTGGGAGGCAGAGATTCACCCAGGAGTCTGACAGCCATTATCTCCAGGTCTCCAGGTGGTGGGATTAGGGACGAGATTCTTTACTTCTTTGTGTTTCTATTTTTTGACAGTTTTTTCCTTTCCCCAGAGCAGACTTATTTCCAGTGTAATCAGAGAAACAGCAGGCTCAGTAGCTGATTCCTGCCGCATTCTGTTTTTTGCATGTCTGTATAATTTGACTATTCTATCAGAAGATTGTGTTTGTTTTTATACTCAGAAACCAAAGGCAGGCAGGCAGAACCTGACCTGCGGCTGCGTGGCTGGACCCGTGGCTGGACCCGTGGCTAAAACTAGGTCTTAAGAGACCACGAGGAGCCCCTGGGGGCCGAGTCTCAGCAGCCAGGTCATGGAAGCCACAGCGACTGTCGACACAGAGCGCCTCTCGTTAACCCCTCGAGTCATCTTAGAACATTGGACAGAAGACTCGGCTCCTCCGTCCCCTGAAGGCGGGTTGGGGTCTCTAATTACTTTAATTGCCAAGAAGGCAGCCACTTCTGGCTGCTGTGGCGTTGGGGAGGTAATCCGTGTGCCCCGACAGTCAGCATTAAACCCAGGCGGCGGAAGCGACCCACAGAGATGCTTCTCCTGTCACCCGGGTAGCTTTGAGAAGTGGCTGACGGGGCCGCCTTGACGCGGCCACCACTGTGCGTGCAGCATCCTGGAAAGGTGAGGCTGCGTTGTCCACCTCAGAGGGAAGTCATCCGACAGGTGTACAGCCTGATGGCTTTCCTCAGCACGTTTCCTTGGGGGGTGCAGGAGGCCCCCCCCCCAGCCTGGCCAAGTCCTCGGACCTCGGTTTGCTGCTCTTAGCTTCATCCACAGAGGGCGGGGTCCCTTCTTCCTTCTGTCTCTGATTTCTACTGTGGTCCACCCTTCCTCCTCCTCCTCCACCTCCTCCTCCTCCTCCTCCTCCCCTCCACTCCCCTCCCCTCCCGCGCCTCGGCCCCTTCCTTCCTGTTTTCTCTTCTCCTTGCTCCCCATCTCCTTGCTTGCTTTTCTTCTTTCTTCTCCCAGCCTCTTCTTCCCTCCTTCCTCCATGTCTCCTCTGCCTTCCTTTTTTTCCTTCTCCATCCTCTTCATTAACATTATAAATTATGAAATTCTTTTAAACATGATGAGAAGTACAGAAAGCAACATAAGACACTGAGTACCCACCACTCGGACTGCAGAATCGGGGGTCTGGTCCCAGCTCTGCAGCATGGGGCCCAGTCGGTCGCTCCGCTTCCCCCCCCACCCCGCTTCGCCTCTTCCGGGTTCCTCCCACCTCTTAGCCACCTGTTGCAGACTCCGGGTTTCTCCCTGGGCCCCTGCCGTCCCGACTCGGACGCCAGGCCTTCTCTCCGCTCTGCCTACACCTGTGCGCTCGGCTCGCGACTGAAACACTTGCTCTGTCAGTCACGCCCTAAGCTCGGCCTCCATCCTGGACCGCACCACTCATGTGTCCCGCGACCTGGTCTCTGTCCCTCCAAAATGAGCTCCTGGTGGCCTCCAGACTTGCGCCCCCGTCCGATGCAGCGCTGTCTGCAGCTCCTTTACTCCTGGTGCCCCGCCCACACCTAGGGAGTCATGGTGGACTTCCTCTTGCCCCCCACCCCCCACAGGTCTGCCTTCAAAGTCATCTCCTCCGAGGGACCTTCCCGGCCATCACTCCAGCCCCTTCTCTGGCCTTGTAGACCCCTTCCTGCTTGCTTTTAGGAATGTCAGTCTTTATCACTTCTGTGCTATGTGGATTCTGCTTGTTTAACCCCTTTGAAGGCAGGGGGTTTTTGTCTTGGTTGTTTATTACTGAACGATGCCTGGTTAATTGTAAGTACTTAGGAAATGTTTGCTGAATGAACGCATAAATGAATGAGTTTAATAGACGGAAACATTTAGGTTTATTTGCTTCAGAGCGTATTCATGTTCATTCATATCCCTATGGCCTCTCTTTAGAGTAAATACAGCAGTGTTCAGAGCCCCCTCCCCCAGGTGTGCCCCTCCCCCGACCATGCCCCCTCTCCCAACCCTGCCCCCTCCCTCCATTCCCAGGAATGACCGCCATTTCCATGCATATTTTATAGTCTTACTACAAATGCGCAAATAAACAATGATAGTTTAATTTCACATGTTTTAAAAATTGTGTTGAAATACATATAACATAAAATTTACCTTCTTAACCATTTTAAAGTGCAGTGGCACTCAGTGCATTCGCGTTGGGCGACCATCTCCACCGTCCGCCTACAAAACTTTTTCATTTTGCAAAACTGAAACTCTGTTCCCCATTAAGCCCCATTAAGCAGCTCCCTACCCTCCCGCCCCGCAGCTGCGGGTCACCACCGCTCTGCATTCCGTCTGTGATTTCAGCTGCTCGGGGGAGCGCGCGTGAGTGCAATTACACACTCTTTGTGTCCTCGAGACTGGTTCGTTTCACGTAGCACACCTTCCTCCAGGCTCATCCCTGTTGTAGCAGGCGTCGGGATCTCCTTCCTTTGTAAGGCTGAATTATATTCTGTTGTGTGGACGGACCACGTTTTGTTCGTGTTCATCCGTCGGTGGACACTGGGCTGCGCCACCTTTGGCTGTCGTGACCGATGCAGCTGTGGTCACTGCTGTGCACACTCCTCTTTGGGACCCTGCCTTCAGCTCCTTTGGGTAATACACACCCCGTGGAGTTACTGGACCCCGTGACGGTTTTGTGTTTAAGTTTTTGAGCGCTGCTGTTTTCCGCAGTGGCTGGACCGTTCTGCGTCCCCACCGGCAGTGCGCAGGGCTTCGCATTTCTCCACATCCTCACCAGCAGCTCTTTTTCTGATAGAAGCCATCCTAAGGGGTGTGCGGGGTGTGTCGTGCGTTTTTAAAACCTGGGTGGCATCCGACTACGCATAAGCAGTGAGACCTGTGAACTCCTTGTGTCTCAGTGTTTGGCCACTGAACTCTGCAGCTCTAAGTCATTCATTTTACTTTGTCCTGTCCGTTGAAGTCACGCTCGCACCGCGTTTTGAAGAAAACAGCGGTGCCCCGCAGCCCGCTGTGCCGCTCTGGGTCCCGCCCCACTGCGGAGCCTCGGCTGCCGCTTCTGTTATTTCTGTCCGAGTTTCTAAACGCAGAGGCTGCTCTCCTTGCTTTTAGAGACCCCAGCTGTTGACCCCTAATAACCGAGAAAGGGAACCAAGCTCCCTGAACATTCTTAGAGGGCCACTCTTGACCTCTCGTTTCTTTAAGCTTAGACACACACATGCCCAGGAATCATGCTTCCAGAACCGTGATCCTTTGCATTCTGAGAATCTTGAGCAGGAACGTGCTCATCGTGAAAGGGGCGGTTATCTGTAGGATCCATGGGCACACTTCGCGTTTTCTCTTACTAGGGAAGTGAAGCTCGGGCTCCCGGTGCCGCTGCGAGGCTGTCGGGGGATCCCGCTGCTGAAGAAGCCGGCCCGCCGGCTCTGCGGCTCCCGCCCCGCCGCCCGGCGCAGTGCCGGCCAGCAGCGAGGAGGGAGCCTGGCCGCGATGCCTGCGTCCCGGCTGCAGGTGCTCTTCCTGCGTCCTGTGCTCAGCCCTCCGAGCCACCCCTGTGGCTGCTGAGGGCACCTCCTTCTTCAGGCAGCACGGTGCGGGGAGAGACCAGCACTGCTGGGCACCTGTGCGGCCAGGCCCTGGGCCAGCTGCGTGCTTTCCGGCCTCTTCCCCGGACTGTGTGGTGACGGGGGGAGTTTCCTGGGAGGGCTGGTGACAAGCCGAACCCAGCGCTCCCATGTACACGGGGCTTTCTGCCACGGGCCTCATTCCCGATGGAAAACCAGGTGGGGACGAGCAGCAGTGCCCTCCCCGTGGAAGAAAGGACAGCCCGCCTCTTGGGCGGACTTCGCTCTTTGCCTGGTTATAAGCTCAGGTGTGGCACTTCTTTTTTGGATCTTAGTCTTAAAGCAGGACCTGTGGAGAGAGCCTGGCCAGGCACAGTGCTCACTGCAGGGCTGAGACAGTCCTGTCTCAGAGGACAGATGCTGAGATGCAGGCCAGGTGGGCTGAACCGTGAGTGTGGGCAGGGCGGCGGGACACAGGACGTGTCATTTCCTTATGGCCCCTCCAAACCCCAGAAAAGTCTCTGGGGAAAGTTCCCCCTCACCTCCCAGTCTCTCTACAAGGCCTTTGCATTTCCACAAGGAAGAGTTTAACATCTAGGTCCTGTTTCAATGGTCAAATAAAGGGAATCCAGTTCCATGGCAAGACCCTTTTCTCCGTGCAGAGGGGCCGCGCCGCGCCCCGGAGATCAGCCCCCCCCATGTCTGATGTCTGGCGCTGTGTTTGCCTCGTAGGTGTGGGATGCTGTGGACTCGGGGAGCTGCCTGCAGACCTATGCCCTGCACAGCGAGGCGGTGCGGGCCGCCCGGTGGTCTCCCTGCGGCCAGCGCGTCCTCAGCGGCGGCTTTGACTGTGCGCTGCACCTGACCGACCTGGAAACAGGTGTGTTCCTCTGCGTCGTCACCCCAGGCGCCCCTTCTGCAGAGCTGGGCCTGAGTCAGCTCTCTCACGGCGTAGCTGCTCTGAGGGCTCTGCATCTGGTCTCAGAGCAGCGAGGGGCCTCAAGAAGGCTCTGGAACCCCGCGTCTCTGCACGGGGCTGGCGTGGGCCAAAGGACAGAGCCCCAGGGTTGTCTCGGCCCCAGGAGGTGGGGCGGGGGAGAGAGGTGGCTTTTCAATCAATTTTCTGACATGTAATTTGTACTGAAATAGATTTAGCTTTATCACAGTGTCCTCTGTTCAGAATCGGTTTAGAATTCCTGTCAATTCATGACCGCGGAAAGGCTGCAAGGAACGAGTCCCGCGCGCGAGGCCCGCGTGAGGCTCTGCCTTCGTGCCCACGCCGGGCCAGCCCGAGGGGCCCTGGACGAGCAGGGAGGAGGGAGGCCGTAGTGGAAGGGACTGTCCGTCCCCGGGCACTCCGTGCAGCGGACACCGCTTGCCCCCGACCCCGCTGCAGCCCCGAGCGGTTCGTGCCCACGTTCGCAGGTGAGGACAGAGCCCGGAGTGCGGAGGAGCTGGGGTCAGACCTCCGCCCGACTCTCAGGCCGCCGCCCCCGACTCTCTTCCTGGGTCACTCCTCTGCTGGGTGCCACTGCCAGGCCAGGAAGGAGGCCAGGGTGCACGCCAGCCGCGGGGGCATCCCCTGAGCCCATGGCAGCCCCCGCCTGCCTGGCCAGCAGTGGTGAGGCCGGGGCCTGTGCCTCTCCGCGGGCCGACTGTGGGTCGGGCTGCTGGGCGCCTCCCTGCAGCTCGGAGGAGACGCGGCACCTGGTTTGGGGGAAGCGTGGGGTTTGTTTCCCACCTCGGGTGTCCTGGTTCCCCGGGCTGTGGGGGGCGGCCCTGCAGCTCCATGCACCCCCAGTGGGGAGGTGACGGGACCGATGGACGTGCCAGCGGCCGGCGCTGGGCCTCAGGCTTTGCACACGCCACGTCAGCCTCGCCTCTGCCTGCCGCAGCCATTACGGCCCCCATTTTACAGGTGAGGAGACTGCGGCTCGCAGAGGCGAGGCACTTGCTCGGGGTCTCCCTGGGGTGTGTGTCACGTGGGCGTCAGGGCCGCACGTGTAACCACGGGTCCTGAGCCCGCTGCGCGGGGCCGGGGCCATGGCTGTGTTCTTCCCGACAGCGCGTCTCCCTCAGCATCAGTGGCCTTGCCGTGAGCCCCACAGGGTGACGGGCAGCCGAGGCTCAGGGAGTGTGGTGCCACTTGGTGACAGTGACAGTTGGGTCCGCCATGACAGTAGCAGGTACTGTCACCGAGTACCCACTACCGACTTACACGCGGGGTCTCATTCAGTCCCCTTTGAAGGCGGTGCCTCCAGAACCCCGTTTTCATGCACTGCCCCCCACTCCAGGGCCACGAGTGCCCGTGGGTCCCCGTGCTGCCCAGCGGCCTGCCCCTGGACGGAAGTAAAGCTTTGCTCATGCTGGCGATGTCCCACGAGGTCATCAGAACACGTTCGTCTGAAGACAGTGGATTTCCTGTGGCCTTTTGTCATGATCTAGCTTCTCTGTCAGCAGGTGCTAAGCAGACACCGCAGTATGAGTGTGTGTAAGTGTGTGGTGGGCGTTCTGAAGTTTTTAGACATGCAGGGCCCTCTTGCCTGACGAGTTAGGGACTGCCACAGCAGGTGGCAGTCGGGGGCCACTGCCCAGTTTGGAGCAGGAGAGAACCAGGGCTGGATTAGCAGGCCCTCTGGGCAGGTCCCCTGGTTGGCTGGTTAGGTGCGGCCGAGGCAGGTGGAGAGCTGGAGGAGGGCGGGGGCCACTGGGGGTGGTGGTGGAGCTGGGCCGGAGGACAGGTGTCTGGGCCCCCGGCGCGTGCCCTCAGCTGCAGGGTGTCGGAGGGCAGGGGGCAGACGCGGCCCTACCCGGAGCTTTGCCATCAGTCGGGGAGGTGGTGAGAGCCCCCACGGACCACTGAGCACTTACTGTATGCAGGGCCCGGTGCTGGGCTGCAGGGCCGAGCATGTTGGACGCCCTTTGTCCCTTGGGGGTAAGGCTGAGGGGTTCGGACCTCACCCTGGGGGAAGCCCTCTGGCCCTAGACGGGGCCTCTCCTGCCGAGGGACTTGTTGGGTTCCATGTCCATCTCCCTGGCTAGCTTGGGCGCTCCCGGAAGATGGGGCCTGTCCTGGTGGTCTCTGTGTGTCCAGCGTCTGGCCAGGGCTCCTGTACGCGGCAGAGCTGAGGCTGGCCCTTGCTGATGGTGAACCCCGTCGGGGGCCACCAAGGTCGGGGCGGCAGCTCCAGCCGTGTCTGAGTCTCGTCCTTGCGTCCCCTCCCCCCCCAGGCAGTGCGGGTGCTGTCCCCGCGTCCCCCCCAGGCGGTGCGGGGTGCTGTCCCCGCGTCGCCCCCCAGGCGGTGCGGGGTGCTGTCCCCGCGTCCCCCCAGGCGGTGCGGGGTGCTGTCCCCGCGTCCCCCCCAGGCGGTGCGGGGTGCTGTCCCCGCGTCCCCCCCGGCGGTGCGGGGTGCTGTCCCCGCGTCCCCCCCCAGGCGGTGCGGGGTGCTGTCCCCGCGTCCCCCCCGGCGGTGCGGGGTGCTGTCCCGCGTCCCCCCAGGCGGTGCGGGGTGCTGTCCCCGCGTCCCCCCCCAGGCGGTGCGGGGTGCTGTGCCCGCGTCCCCCGCCCGCGGTGCGGGGTGCTGTCCCCGCGTCCCCCCCGGCGGTGCGGGGTGCTGTCCCCGCGTCCCCCCCAGGCGGTGCGGGGTGCTGTCCCCGCGTCCCCCCCAGGCGGTGCGGGGTGCTGTCCCCGCGTCCCCCCAGGCGGTGCGGGGTGCTGTCCCCGCGTCCCCCCCCGGCGGTGCGGGGTGCTGTCCCCGCGTCCCCCCCGGCGGTGCGGGGTGCTGTCCCCGCGTCCCCCGCCCGGCGGTGCGGGGTGCTGTCCCCGCGTCCCCCCCAGGCGGTGCGGGGTGCTGTCCCCGCGTCCCCCACAGGCGGTGCGGGGTGCTGTCCCCGCGTCCCCCCCCGGCGGTGCGGGGTGCTGTCCCCGCGTCCCCCCCGGCGGTGCGGGGTGCTGTCCCCGCGTCCCCCCCCAGGCGGTGCGGGGTGCTGTCCCCGCGTCCCCCCCCAGGCGGTGCGGGGTGCTGTCCCCGCGTCCCCCCAGGCGGTGCGGGGTGCTGTGCCCGCGTCCCCCGCCCGGCGGTGCGGGGTGCTGTCCCCGCGTCCCCCCCCGGCGGTGCGGGGTGCTGTCCCCGCGTCCCCCCCAGGCGGTGCGGGGTGCTGTCCCCGCGTCCCCCCCAGGCGGTGCGGGGTGCTGTCCCCGCGTCCCCCCCAGGCGGTGCGGGGTGCTGTCCCCGCGTCCCCCCCAGGCGGTGCGGGGTGCTGTCCCCGCGTCCCCCCCCCGGCGGTGCGGGGTGCTGTCCCCGCGTCCCCCCCCGGCGGTGCGGGGTGCTGTCCCCGCGTCCCCCGCCCGGCGGTGCGGGGTGCTGTCCCCGCGTCCCCCCCAGGCGGTGCGGGGTGCTGTCCCCGCGTCCCCCCCAGGCGGTGCGGGGTGCTGTCCCCGCGTCCCCCCCCCGGCGGTGCGGGGTGCTGTCCCCGCGTCCCCCCCGGCGGTGCGGGGTGCTGTCCCCGCGTCCCCCCCAGGCGGTGCGGGGTGCTGTCCCCGCGTCCCCCCCCAGGCGGTGCGGGGTGCTGTGCCCGCGTCCCCGCCCGGCGGTGCGGGGTGCTGTCCCCGCGTCCCCCGCCCGGCGGTGCGGGGTGCTGTCCCCGCGTCCCCCCCCAGGCGGTGCGGGGTGCTGTCCCCGCGTCCCCCCCCCAGGCGGTGCGGGGTGCTGTCCCCGCCCCGCCCAGGCGGTGTGGGGTGCTGTCCCCGCGTCCCCCCCCAGGCGGTGCGGGGTGCTGTCCCCGCGTCGCCCCCAGGCGGTGCGGGGTGCTGTCCCCGCGTCCCCCCAGGCGGTGCGGGGTGCTGTCCCCGCGTCCCCCCAGGCGGTGCGGGGTGCTGTCCCCGCGTCCCCCCCGGCGGTGCGGGGTGCTGTCCCCGCGTCCCCCCCAGGCGGTGCGGGTGCTGTCCCCGCGTCCCCCCCCCAGGCGGTGCGGGGTGCTGTCCCCGCGTCCCCCCCAGGCGGTGCGGGTGCTGTCCCCGCGTCCCCCCCAGGCGGTGCGGGGTGCTGTCCCCGCCCCGCCCAGGCGGTGTGGGGTGCTGTCCCCGCGTCCCCCCCCAGGCGGTGCGGGGTGCTGTCCCCGCCCCCCCCAGGCTGTGCGGGGTGCTGTCCCCACGTCCCCCCCCAGGCGGTGCGGGGTGCTGTCCCCACGTCCCCCCAGGCGGTGCGGGTGCTCCTTCCGCAGAGGCCGGGCGGGCGTGTGCAGCCCGGGGGCCCCCGGCCTCGCCCGCCATCTCCTCTGCCCCCGGGTCCGCCTCCCTCCTCACGGGACCCGCCGCCTCCCGCCCCTGGCCGTGCGGCTTTCCCTGCCAGGGGAAGGCGGTGCAGGGGCGTTCTCGCCGCGGTGCTTCGCGGATTAGGCACTCGGTGCCCATTGTCGTTCGTGGGCATCTGGCGCCAAGGCCATTCATCGCGGTGCCCTCAGTCGATACGGTTAAAGACCTGTGGATGCTGCAGCCTCGACACCCAGCCCGAAACACGGAGGGCCAGCAGCAGTCCGTCTCATCACTGTCTAGTCCTGACGGGCTGTTGGCTTATGGAACAACCATGAATTGACACTGAAATAAAATCCGCTCACAGATTAATTCTTTCGGATGCTGCCGTTTCAGTCTGCAATCTCACTGACAAAGCGTCTCAGGTGCATCGGGCTGCGGTGGCCTCAGGTGACGCTGGCCGACGGCCAGGGCCTGCCTGTCGCCTGCTTTGCGAGTCGGGCTCCTGTGCGGGAAATCAGCCAGTCTCCTCAGAATCGCAGGGGAGCCCTGCAGCTCCCCACAGTGCCGGCTTCCCGCAGAGTCCAGCCCCCAGGCAGTCGCCCCGAGCTGGCCGCTCAGGCCCCCGAGGGAGCAGAGGCGTCCTCGCCCTGCCCGGAGCCCCCAGGGCCCTGGCCTTCCTGTGCGTGGTCGGCTCTCCCGACGCGTGCCCCGCCCAGCCAGGACACGTGTGCAGTGCCGCCTGGCCCAGCCCCGGGATGCTGGGTGTGCAGCGTGATGGGGGGGCACGGACAGCAGGTATGGCTCCCCCTCCAGCCGCGTGCCCCATCCGCTCCGCGCCTGGCAGAGGGGCTGGCGGGACTGGCCGGTGGGGCCGCTGAGGGGCTCTGAACGAGGCCCACACACGGGGGGCCCTCAGCCAGGGGCCTCTTCCTCTGTCACTGCCCACAAGGCCCCTCAGAAAGTGGAAAGTAATGGCCTGTTCCTGCCGAGTGTCCTGAGGGTGCTGGGCCGTCTCCTTGAATGGGGCATCCCTTGGAGCTCAGTTCCGAAAGCCCCCCGTGTTCCCCTGGGCCGGCTCGCTAGTGTGGCTCTTGGTACCGTGCGTGGGTCTGGGGGCACACCGGTGGGGAGTCGCCTTTTCAGGGTTCTCCCAGCTCCTCCAGGGTTCACTCCTCCATGACAAAATGGCCTGGCGGTGGGTAGCAGCTTCCTCCTCATGATGGGGCGGCACGTGCCTTTTGTTTGGGTGGGCGTCCTCTCTGCTCGGACCCCGCTGCCTGCAGCCTGGCTGCCCCGCCCTGTGCTGGCTCCTCCTGCTCTCGGTGTCCCTGTCTCTTCCGCTGGGGTCGCGGTCCGTGGAAACGTGGCCAGCTGCGCCTGGACCCATAAGCGACCATCTCGCTTGTTTTCCAAGACATGACTTCTGGTCCCTCCCTAGCTGTTGGGCCCCAGCGCAGGAATGCTGCAGGGAAACGGGATGGCACGTTGGCTGAGTGTCCGCCTCGGGCTGCGCGGCCCTGGCCCCCGGCACACTGCCCGGCCCGTGTCAAGCTGACATGTAGTGGATGTCAGGCCCTTTGCTTACTACACGGTGAGTCTCCACAGCAGCCTGTGAGGGGATTGTTTTTATCCCGTTTCATCGACCCAGACGCCGAGGCGTAGCGTGTGTGGTGCGTTGCTGGAGGCCACGCAGCCCGCGACAGCAGAGCTGGGATCCGGCTCCAGCCTGTGTGACCGGCAGAGGCTTTGCCTGTCGACGCTCGGTGGCCTCACCACGTCTGCTTTCCTGCTGTGGACAGTTTGCTTAGGCTGACTCCTGGGGAGCCCATTTGGCTCTCGCCCCCTGCAGAGGATAACTCAGGCCTCGGGGAGGGGGCGTGGAGTGCACCCACAGGGATCCTGAGTGATCCCTCTGATTAAGTGACCAGCCAGCTGCAGGATGCTTCTCTGGCTTCGACAGCGCCGCTCCAGCGGCAGAAACGCCAGCCCTGGCGGTTTTGAAGGCTGGGCCCAGGGCGGGTGAGCAGCATCCGAATTAAAACCGTGGCGGAGAGCGCCAGGGGCTCCCAGGGCGTCGGAGGAGGGCCCAGGAAGGCACTCCCCTCCGGGCTAGGCCTGAGAGGGGTGCTGGCCCCGCCAGGCCCCGGAGGGGCCCGGGGCTTCTTCATGCTCAGCTTTCCGGCCCCGCGGCTGGGCGTCCCCCAGCACATCTCAGCGGGACTCGGTCAACTCCCCCCTTTCCTCTGCCTTATGGAGACCCGGAGGCAAGGACGTTAGCAGGGCCGGCTGCGCCGTGCTCCGGGCGCTGTAGCGAGGTGTGCACGCTTCCCTCGGTGCTAGCGGTTTCGCCACCGCGTCCAGACGGGAGCCCCGAGGGTCCCGTGGCCCCACGAGGTCTGAACTGTCGCCGCTCCAGCACCTCCTCGCCCAGGGAGCAGCTGCCCGCCTGGCCGTCCTCCCGCACTGAGGCAGATGGGATGCCACGGGCTCCCGTGTCCCCCGTCGTCTCCGGCCCCATGGCCCCTCAGCTGGCCTCTCCTGGCCTCTCCCGGCCTCCTGTGACCGCGTCTGTTCTCCTGGGCTGCAGCCTCCTCCGCCCGGACACACGCTTCCTCTTGCCCTTGGAGGTCTTTCTGTCCAGTCCCAGCCTCCTTTCCTCCCCTTGCCGTACAGCTTTGGGGTGAGACGCCGGCCCGAGTTATGGATGTGAATGAAGCCAGACGTTCTTCAGCCTCAGGGAGCCGCCCTCCCTGCCCGCGGCTCAGCCCCGGAGCGTGCCTGAGGCCTTCCGGGTGTCCGCACGTCTGTCCCAGCTAAGCCCCCTGCCCCGGCCCCCGGAGAAGCACGGGGCGGTTCTAGTCTGGGCAGCATTGCATCCTCTGCCACGGCCGCAGTGGCGCTGTCTCAGCCGCGCGAGTCCAGTCGCGATGGCACGGCGGTTTGGCGCCCTTCAGGTGAGCGGGTGAGGCAGCCTGGAGCCCAGACGCGGTCACAGCACGTCTGCTGCCCCAGGGCCGGGTTCCGGGTCTCAGAAGGCCGACGCGGGGTACACCGTGGCGACACGCCTTGTTTGCAAGTTGGAAAGTTGTTTTTTAAAGGATTTGGGGTAATTCAGTCTCGTCCAGGTAACGAGCAGCAGTGCGGTTAGTCATCGTGACGTGGAGCGGGCACCGCTGCGGCCCCTGCTTGCGGGACCGTCGTTTGTGGGGACCGCGCCATCTCCCCTCCAGCGTCTCGCAGCCTCTGAAGGTGGGTGTCATCGTCCCGACTCCACATGGGGGTGCTGCTGGCTGACACCCCCACCTTGGGCCTCCGACGCGCCCCGGCCCTCCAGGGCGCCACCCCGCTTGCCCGCACGGCCCTGCTTCTGATGCGGGGCGTTTGGTTTGAAAGTTGGTAAGCTCCTTTCCTCGTTCGCTTTGAGTCAGGATGGTTAAATTTACAGCTGGCTGAATACTTCCCAGAGGATGAGTGTAACGATCTTGATTTCAGCGAGATGAGTCATATGGCGCCTGGCCGGGAACGCGGGCTCAGTCACCGCGAGCCGGCAGCGTCTCCGCCTCGTGCCGTGAGCCTGTGGGCGTGCCCAGGTGCCGAGGCGAGGGAAAGGTCACGCACGGCTCGCGGGGTGCAGTGAGCTCTGTCCCCGCAGGGCCGACTGGACAGACTCTCACCTCGCGGGGCTGCCATTCCCCCGCTGAGAAGTGGGGTGCTGACACCTGCCATGTAGGGCTGGCGGGACACGAGCGAGCCCCAGGCAGGCCCGGCGGTGACTGGTCAGGAAGGCGGGTGCGTCCCTTCTCTCTCTTGGGGACTGTGTGTGGACTTCGCCTGACGCGCCGAGTGGGACAGCCGGGGTCCTGTGGGCTGGCAGGGCCCCGGGGCAGGCGGCAGGGCGGCCAGGCGGAGCTGTCCCAGCCGTGCGAGGGCGGTCGCCTCTGGGGACAGGAGGAGGGACAGCTCTGAGGAGCTGCCTGGCCAGAGTCGCCACGGCGGTGGAGGCACCGGCGGGAGCGACAGCGGCTAGAGCACGGGGCACCTTTCTGCGGTCTGTTCTACGTGGGCTTTTGTTTTAATGATGGTGTACGGTTTATTTGTGCCATTATTGATTCAAGGAGAAAAAGGAGTGATTGTTTTTCTAACTCCAAGAGGATCTGAACAGTGCTTATACTGGTCGAGTTCATTATAACAGGATCAATACAGTCAGTGTTAATGGATTAAATATTTTTAAAACTCAATTTCCTATAAGCATACAGTGCATAATAGAATTTTCTAAAACATGTAAACAAGTTAGATAGTCTCAAGGTGAGAGGTGACATAGCAACTGACCATTGTGTTCAAAGTAGCGTCTCCAGGAGAGGATGTGATACGCAAGCTACCTGACTTACGGAAAGGTAGAAGAGGAACAAATGTGACGAGAAAGGACCTTCGCCTGCCGTGTGGCTCACGTTCATGCTCGAGAGCGTTTCTGGTAAAGATTTTCCAGCCTTTATCCACAGCTCTTCAACAAAACGTAGAGGCCAGCCCGCAGCCTTGCGTTCCCCAGCCTCAGGACAAAAACCCGAAGCCGTTAATCTCTCAAGGTTCCCGCCGTCCAGACTCGCAGCCCCTGGCTTCAGCTTTTAATGTGACCGAGGATGAAGTCGGGCATTTCGGGTTTGATTTTTCCAGACTGTAACCACTCCCTCTCGTCTGCCGTCCGCCACGGACGCTCTGTGCACCCGCAGCACGTGGCCCCCCTCCCCGGCACCTTGCGTTCACGGGGGCCGGTGAGGCAGCCGTGCAGGGACCTGCCCGAGGCCCCTCCGGGAGGGACAGAGCTGGGGTGGCACCCGGGTCGGTGGGACGCTCAGCCCCTCCGCTGCCCACGCGTCCTGCTGCCGGGAACACGCAGACGGGAGGGGCTGGGCTCCTGCCTGCTGAGCCGCGTCTCGCCCCGAGTTTCCTCCTTGGTGTCCCCACCGGGGACCTGGAAGCTTATTAAAAGAGTCTAACACCTTGTAGTGTGGGACCCTTTTAACAAAGATATAGTAAAGGCCTGGTTGTTATAAGTAAAAGCAGGAGCAAGATATCAACTCTAGCTTGTCTTCCAACTGGAAAATTTTAGTTCTTAAATGATAGAGATTCTCTCAGTCTCCTTAGGGGTTGAGGAAGAATAACATATTCAGAAATACATTTTTTTTTTACCATAAAAAGTTCAGTCGTCATCTTTTAGCAACTCAATTTCCACTTTTCTCTCATCTTCTTTCCCCATTGTTGGCAAGACTATCACTGCACTTTTTTGAAAACCGTGGCAAATTGACTGTCATTTCTGAAATAAGCATATGTTAAATGCTGTGGTCCAAGAAACAGGGAGAACATTTTCTCCAGGCAGATAGTTTGTTTTTCCTGTTGGACGTAAGGATTGGCAGCGAATTCCAAATGAGCAAGGAGTCACAGTAGGCGCCGTCAGCTCCGTGGGAAGGGCCGGGCCCCGGGCCTCCCGGGCAGGCATGTGGGGCTGCAGCAAGTCTCTGCTCTGCTTTTCCATCCCAGGGACCTGACGCCGGCCCGCCCTCGGCCCCGGGCGGTCCCCAGCCCTGGACCAGAGCAAGCTTCCCAAGGCCTGTGCTGCAGGTCCGAGTCCCTCCTCGGCGCCAGGGCGCTGCTCCAAGTCCTGATGCTGAAGTGGGGAGCACACGCCACCACATGGGAGGCCCCCCTCTGCCCGCCCTCCCTGGGGACTGATGGGGACTGGCTAAGTGGGCACATCGCGGCCAGGTGCGTCCGTCCTTCCTTCCTTCCTTCCTTCCAACTTCCTTCCTTCCTTCTTCCTTCCAACTTCCAACTTCCTTCCTTCCAACTTTCTTTCTTCCTTCCTTCCAACTTCCTTCCTTCCTTCTTCCTTCCAACTTCCAACTTCCTTCCTTCCAACTTCCAACTTCCTTCCTTCCTTCCTTCCAACTTCCAACTTCCTTCCTTCCAACTTCCAACTTCCTTCCTTCCAACTTTCTTCCTTCCTTCCTTCCAACTTCCTTTCTTCCTTCCAACATCCTTCCTTCCTTCTTCCTTCCATCTTCCTTCCTTCCTTCCTTCCTTCCTTCCAACTTCCTTCCATCCAACTTCCTTCCTTAAAAGCCTACAGCACCTGGTCTTCCTAGGTGGTCTCCCATCCAAGTACTAACCAGGCCCGACCCTGCTTAGCTTCCGAGATCGGACGGAATCGGGCACGTTCCAGGTGGCATGGCCGTAGACCATGGCTGGGTTCTGACCCCCGCTGTAGCTTAAAGGCGAGGGAAAGCTCAGGTCCCTGATGAGTTTCAGGGAAGAAGAGTCAGCTCACGGGAGCCAAGCTTCCAGTCAGATTGATCCCCCCGGAAGCATACTTCACTTACTTGAGCAAGTTGCTTCTCTGTTGATCCAGTGGGAGGGACATAGAGCCCAGACCTCCACGAGTCTCATCTCTCTGGTGCTTTTTAAAGAATTATTTGTTAATCAGAGAAACAATATTACAACAACGACGTCGGTATGATTTAAGAAGCGATTTTACGACCGTGAGAGCAACTCATTTCACGTCGGGGAAGTCTGCCCAGTCTTCCCCCACATCGATCCCTATTTGCTACTCTTCGTGATCCAGGAACGGGTGTCAGGACGAGCCTGGGCCGCCTTGCCACAGAGGGCTGTTTCCCATTCCAGTGTTAAACGGCTTTTCCACGTCCCTCCTGGCGGAGAGCCTTACTCACCTCAACCGCTGCCTGCGGGCTGGACAGTCAGGCGGTTGTGTGCCGTCTCTTCACCTTAGGGTGATGTGACGTGACGTGGCCATGTCACATGGGCGCCGTGATATGATGTCACAGTGATGTGATGACGTGGGCTGGCCATGAGAACATAGTGCGCTGCATTTTGTTGCAAAATAGTTAAGGGCTTGTTGAGCAAAAAGTCAAGTGTTTCCAAAATTTTCTCCGATGACAGGTGACCGCCAATCATAGGTCCCTAGAAAAACAGTCAGCACGCCTCTTCATGAGGGTGATGGTGACGCTTTAACAGGGAGCAGGAGAGAAGCTGCTTTCCAAAAACTTTGTTCTATGGAAAGAGCATTTGGAAACAGCTGTTTTTCATTGTTCCGTCGTCTGTACTTTTGTTGCCAGACACGATATAAACGTGCCACCTATTAAGAACTCTAATATCTGCACCTCAACTTGGGAACAGTGTTTTTCTAATCGACTTTAAAATCCTTTAAATGGAAATTTCAGTGGATTTAGAATGGCGTTGTTAATAACATGAGCATACCGTGATCCCCGTGATGGGCTGCGGGAGCCATTCCATGACGGGGGGACGCGAGCTTCATCATGCACACGCGCACACCAGGCTTCGCAGCAGTGCGGGGGTGCGCCGGCAAAGTCTCCCCTGCTGCCGGGCGGGCCGGGGGGCCTCCTCCTCAGGGGTCTGCGTGTCTCTGGGAGGGACTTTGTGGCTTGGACAGACTTCTGTGAACAAACTCACGCCGTACCTGGGCTACTTCCAAATCACCGAATCACAGAAAGTTCCCTATGTTTGAAAAATATGGAAGCATAGCCAATCCCGTTGCTCTCATTAACGATATTATGACCTTTGACTCGATTCGATTACAAAGAGGTTTGTTGATACTCTTAGTAAATGGCAGATTAAGATATACTTTTAAATATTGGTTATGTTCTCCTTATCCTTGAAAACGTTCTGCTTTGGGCATCTGTTGTAATGTCTGTAATAATCGGTACAGTAACGCGCTGTGTAGCCGATAGCAAACATCCGTGTGTTGGCAGAGTGCGCTTGGGTTTCTCATTGACGGGCTGTGCTGTCAGACACGCTCGGAGACCACGGATCCAGGCAAATTGGGTTTATAAAGGCTGCGCTGTAACTCTGAAGGGTACCTGCCGATCGATGGTGTTCGGGTCCTTACCGGGGAGCCGGTAGAGGGCTGAACGAAGCGCGTGCGGGACGTCCTGACTGCAGGGCACGGCAGCCTCCGGGAAGTGCTTTCCGGATTGAATGAGCAAGTGCACTTCCTGGGTTCCCGTAAGAGGAAATGCTGCTTCAGGTCCTGGGGTCGCACTGGCCTCCCTCTTGGCCACCAGCTTCTTGCATCCCTCACTGCCGCTGCCTTGGTCCAGTGGAGGAGCCTCCTGGGGCCAGAGGCAGTGAAGGGTGTGGTGTCCCTCGTGAGTGGGAGAGCCCTTGCCGGCCTCGCTGAGGGGAGCGCCTTGTGTCCCTGGCTGGCGTGGTGGGCAGCAGGTGCCACGCTTGGTGTGTGAGCAGGGACGTGGCCTGGCGGCCCGGCCCTGGGGACATGTGCAGGGCAGCACTCAGACTCTCGGCGGTGAGAACGGCTCCTGTGGCCAGCCCGGCTCCGCCTGCAGTCTCAGTGGGTTGAACCGGACACGAGCCGACACCCAGGACTCGGGGACGCGCCGTGGCAGTGTGTGCGGGAAGGAGCGCTGGCTTTGCAGCCGACAGACCAGGCTCAGGGCCCCGAGTCGGACCCGCTCCGTCGCTCACCGCTCAGAGATCCCGGTGGCAGACCAGACGTCGTCCACACCGTGTGTGTCTGTGGGCGCAGTGCACGGAGTGCCTGACAGCAGGTTCATGACGGACACGGAGGGGGCGGTCCTGCGTCCTGCAGAACAGTGAGACCCCGGCGGCCACACCTCCCGTGCATCCTGGGGCTTGGGCCGCCGTGATGCCACACTCTCGTTTGTCACCCAGAGCATCGCGCCACCCCGCATGCCAGGCTCTGTAGCACGCCATTCGTGGGTTCTTCTAAGGCTGTGATGGTGAGACAGCTGATTAGAAAGAGTCACCTTGGAGCGCCCGGCTTTTGGCCTCCAGACTCCCCGGCAAGGAACCTGCTGCGTCCACTGCAGCCGAGGAGAGGCCGCCCCGCCTCCCCGCAGAGGTCGTGGGCTCGAGCTGGTCCACAGAGCACACAGGGGTGTTCGCGGACCCAGCCGTGAGGTGTAACCCCGGGGGTGGGGCCAGCTCATCGAGGGTGCGGGTGGCCTTGGAGTGGAGCCGCGGGCAGCCGCCGTGTTTCCGGAAAGCCTCCGCGGGCCGCCTGGGCCGGTGGGCTGTGCGGGTCCACACGGCCCGTCCACGTGCGTCTCCGTGCTCAGGTGTTTGTGTCGTGGTCCGAGTGTTTCCTAACCCGCTCTTCTCCTTCTGTGTCGTAGGGACCCAGCTGTTCAGCGGTCAGAGTACCTTTAGAGTCACGACGCTGAAATTTTACCCGAAAGACCCGAGCCTTTTTGTGTGTGGAGGCTTCAGCTCTGAAATCAAAGCCTGGGATGTGAGGTCCGGCAAGGTGAGCCCGCCCTCGCCTGCCTTTCCACAGGCGGGTCCTGGCCGTGCGAGCCCTCGATCGATTGGGGGCAGGTCGGGATCGATTGATTGGGGACAGGTCGGGATCAATCGGGGGCTGGTTGGGATCGATTGGAGGCCGGTTGGGGTTGATTGATTGGGGACAGGTCGGCGTCTACAGATAGCACCCTTCGGATGGAGCGATTACCACCCGACATTTCGTTAGTGCCAAGAAACATCATTTGTAGGTGTTTTGAAAAATGTTTTTGAGTTGTTAGAGATTAGAAAAACATCAGGTGCAGTTCTCTACAGCATGTTACTAAAAGTATTTATCGAGTGCCTACTGTATGCAAGTGTTTCCAGGTGACATAAGATGAACCGGCCTCGGGTCACGCAAGGGACCGGTGTGTGGACACGGGTAGCTGGTGCGGAGAAGTGGGGTGTGGTGTGCGTGTGTGTGTGATGGGGGCGGAGGGAAGGAAGGGCCAGCACGCGGTGGGTAAGTCCTTTCAGCTTGGCCTGAGGAAGGCTTCTAGGAGGAGACCGCGTTCCTTTTGGGGCCGAGAGCCTGGTCGCCGTCCGTCCCACAGAGAAGGGTTTTCACTCCCAGCCCCACCACGCCCTGCTGTCCCTGTTGCCTTCACCAACTTGACAAGTGGCAACTTCGTCCTAGGCCCGAACCATCAGGGTCATCTCTCTCTGTGTCCGGCCTCCCGCTGCCCCCACGTCTACCCGCCAGCGAACCCGGCTGTGACTCTGGCATAAGCCTCTCTTGTCTCTTGCCCGGACACCTGCAGTCCTTTCCTATCCGGTGCCTCTTCCCCCCAGGCCCCTTACAGTTTGTCCCCAACAGCCGGAGGCCACAGTGGTTTGTCACAGTGTGCGATGTGTCTCTCCTCTGGTCAGAGCCCCCCAGGCTCCGGTCTCGAAGCCAGTGTCCCTACAGTGACCCACAGGGCCCGCGTGCGTTTCCCCCACTCCCTTCCCGGCACCTCCAGCCCTACCTGCTGCCTCACCTTTCCCTGAACGCACCGGCGCATTCCTGCCCCAGGGCCTTGGCACTTTGCTGCCGCCCCTGGGCTGCTCCCTGTCCTGCACCGCTCACGCGCCCCTCCAGCGAGGCCTGCCCCACCCAGCACGCCGGCCTCCGCCCGCAGTCCGTAGTCTCTGTCACCGCGCTCCTCCCCACGGCGTTCCTCACCACCTGGCACGCTGCGGGTCCCACACGTTCGTGTCCTTGCCCGTCTTCCCCCACTTGAACGTAAGATGCTCCAGGCCGGGATGTCCGTCGGCCGTGGCCGTGGCTGACGTAGCTCCTAGAACAGTGCCTGGCACGTGGCAGACACGCAGCAAGTCTTGGTCGACCGGGCGCGTGCCTGAGGGAGGCAGGCAGTCATGCGGAGCGTGCAGGAGCTGGGAACACGGATGCGGGCAGGGACCGGCGAGCGGCTCGGCATGGCTGGGCGTGGGCTCCACGCAGTGGCACGGGCCCAGGCAGAGGGCCCTTGGCACCCCGTGTCTCGGTTTGGACTGGCAGAGGGGAGTCGTGCAAGGTTTACAAACAGGGGCCCCGCGTCAGGGCCGAGGGACTCGTGGGCGGGCGAGAATGAAGAGCCACAGCCTGAGTTGGGGCTCAGTGAGCTCAGGACGGCTCGTTTGCAAGACCTGAGAAGCACGGCCCTGGTCTGAAGGAGGCACTCAGCCGCTCAGGCCCTATGGGGGGCTCACGGTAACACTCGCCTTGAGCTTGACTTTGAAAGAAGGAGGTGTGGAAGGTCAGGGAGTTCCCTCCTCCGCGTGGGACCCCGCGGTCCACCCCGAAGGCCACCAGGCTGCCGCCTCCGCAGCACCAGAGGTTCTAACTGAAGGCTGCTTCTCGGGCGACCCCACCCCCGCGCTGAGGCCGGGTCGGGGAATTGAGGGGTCCCCCGCCGGCTGTTGGAAGGGGCTGCTGGTGTTTGGAGCAGAACCTAAAAACAGAAGCATTTTTTTAAAGAGTGGGAATTTTATCCGTAGTTAACTTGCTTAAAATACTTTACCAGTGGGAGAGTTAGAGCACAGAGAGATGTATTCTTTTTTTTTAATCACACGTTTTTCTGTTACAAGGAAACTCTTCTTCAACAATATTTGGAAAAGAGAGAAAAGTTACCAGTAAAGAAGTAGACACAGTGGAATTTAAAAAACAACACTGGCACACTCGTATTTGGGAGATAAATACAGGCTAAATGAAAGAAAACACGGGGAAGTGCTGTGTGAGTGAGCAGCTCTCAGTCCTGAGACCTCGCCACCCTCCGGCCCCTGCTGAGGGCCGTCCCTTAAGGTGCACTTCCTGCCTTGGGCCCTGAAGACCAAACACGTAAGAAAGCACTCACCAAGGACGCCATCTGATTTAAAGTGCGTTAAAAATACCGGCTTTTCTCCTGGGGCAGACGCCCGCTGACGCACTCGGAAAATGCCGGCGGCGAAGCGGGTGGGAGCAGATGCTGCTGTGACTGGTGTCGGCAAGTGTGCGCGTCTCCCCCAAGCTGAGGAAGTGGGTAAAGGGGTCTGTGCAATGTTTGTTTTCGCTTCTTCCCGGCGATGGGACTGCCTCCTGCCCATGGGACTGCCTCCCCCCACCCCCGCCGGGTCAAGGGGCTCGTTCCACCTGCATCCGCTGCTCAGGGGGCAGCTCTTTCGCCCTTCCTGGCTTCCTCTCCTTGTTTGCTCTGACAGGTGTTGCCTGAGTATCTCATCTGGACTCCAGGAGGACCAGGGAGGAAAAACACAGGCTCCCTGCCCTGGGGACGCCCAGCTTGGTGGGCCCGCCTGGTGGGCTCTGTCCCAGGTGCTGACCGCTCCAGCGCTCCCTGGGCTGCGTGCCCCATCCAGGGCTGAGCCGCCCGAAAGCCTTGGGGGACACTGCCGGAAGGGGCAGACGGAAGCAGGAGGGACACGGGCCTGAGCTTAAAATCGAGACGAGTGTTCCACTCGCCAGGGAGGCCTGCTCCGCTGTGAAAGTGGCGTGCGATTCCGAGAAAGGGGAAAAGGGGGGAATCGAGAGAAGGGGTCGTGGGGCCAGCCAAAGGTGAACACTGGTAACATTTTCATTTTGTTTTCCCTTGCTCTTTTCCCCTGTGTGTGTTTTTGAAAAAAACAAAACATTGTTTGGTTTTATTTTTTTAACATAGTTTTGTACTGGCTTTTCTGACATCCTGAGGGTTTTCCTTGTTCCCACCCACTCCCGTGGATTCTCGGGACATCCCGTCGGCACGGTGCGCCTGGCTGCCGCGCTCCTTCTCGCCAACACTCAGAGACGTGTCTGGCGCATCAGGCCCTCGATAAATACGGGGGAGCACAGGTGTCAGCTCCAAGTGACCTGTTTAGCAGCTTCCCTGGGTTGGACATTTCGGGTGTTCCCCGCCCCCTGTTCGGCCAATTTAAAATGACCAGTCATGAGGATGGATTAGGGGTCAACAAACTGCAGCCTGGGGCTAAGTCTGGCCTGCCGCCTCTTTTTACAAATAAAGTTTTATTGGAACTCGGTCATGCTCATTCACCGATGAATTTTCCACGGCTGCTTTCGGTCTGCAGTGGCAGAGCCGAGCAGTTGCCACCGAGACCACATGGCCCGCAAAGCCAAAACGATGTAGGGCCCGGCCAGCCTCTGGGGTGGACACATCGGGCTGTGACATCTGCCACCTGCTGATTGTCAGGTCTGCTTCTCTTGTTCCGGCTGAAGGCGGGTGCCCCTGCGCCTCCCCGTTACGGGCATCCTCGTGGGAACCGTGTGCTCAGCAGAACTGCTCTTGCGTCGGCAGCGTCCGGGGCCGTTCTCTCCTTACGACCGCCACACACCCGCCCAGGTCTAGCTATCATCATGTATTCTCTGTAAGGTGCCTATTTGTGCATCTAGTGTTTTCCACATCGGGGTTTGTTTCCTGAAGCTTGGGTCCCAGAACTCAGCTTGCTGGCTCAAAGCAAGTCAGTGTTCGAAGGGAAGGGATAGGTTTCTGATGAGAACGGAGTGGACGCCTGCCGGGCGCAAGCCCCCCGTGGGGTCCGGCCTCAGGGGCCGGCTCCGAGAGACCGCATCTGAAGGGCGGCTGCATCACAGACCTGAGCCACGTCCCAGCCCTACAGGTTTACGATCCCCTAAGCTTGGCCAAGTGGTGAGTGCTGGGGTTCTGGACTTCTCTGGTCCAGCCCAATTCATTACGGCAAATGGGCCGCTTGGCTCTCCTGGCCTCTTTTCTTGGCCGGTCTCTGCCTCATCACATCCTCATTACTGCAGAGTGCCTGCCTTCATTCCCGCCGCCCGGCCAGCCGACCGTGCTCGCTCGGAGCTGGCTCGGTGCTGCCGACAGAGTTTTCTGAGTCTTCTTCCTTGAACGTGGGTGTGGACTGGAACCCATGGTGTCCGTGGTCTGACCTTCATGTCACTGTGGGGGTCCATCTCTCCAGAAGCCCTTCCCAGCCTCAACTGCCCCTGGCCTGAGACCTATAGGGCTCACACCTTCCCTCTACCACCCGCTCCGCTGGGCGATTCTAGGCAAATCCCTTTGGCTAAGGCCTTTCTTAGTCATGGCTTCCCCACTGGTGTGGCACAGGGGCGGACGAGGTTGTCTCTGAAGCAGGGCTTCTCAGACTCACCCGTGTGGCAGGGAGCACCTGGGCTCTTGTTGGGACGTGGATTCGCTGTCAGCAGGTCTGAGGTTGGGACGGTGTCTCAGTCTGCGTGGGCTGCCATCACCAAACACTGCAGACGGGATGGCTCAGACAAAGAAACTTACTGCTCATGGTTCTGGAGGCCGGAAGTCCAAGATCAAGGCGCCAGCGCGGCCGGGCTCCGGTGGGGGCTCTCTGCCCGGCTTGCAGACAGCCGGCCACCTGCTGTGTCCGCACACGGCAGGGACAGAGCACTCTGTGCTCTTCGTCCCCTATGAGGGCCCAGTCCCATCATCGGGCCTCTGCTCCTCTGACCTCACCTAACCACGTCACCATTGGGGGGTTAGGGCTTCAACATACGGATCTGGGGGGGACACAAACATCCAGCCCAGCACTTCTACCATGGTCCCAGGAGATGCAGCAGCAGATGGCCCCTGGGCCACACTCCGAGAAGCCAGGGCCCTGAGGACCCGGGCTTCTGTCCCGCGAGCATCCCCGGCCATGGTCTTCGGCACCACCTACGGCCTATGTCAGTGACAGCTCTGTCTTCACTGTGCGCCCTTCATCTGGCAGGTGTTCATTTAAACCGCCTGTGCGGGGGGCTGAGTCGCGTCATGCCGATGCCCCAGCGTCTCCACGGGGTCCGACCCGGAGCAGGGCTCAGGGGGCAGTGCAGAGTGACCTGTGTGGCGGGCGTGGCCTCTGGCAAATGGGATGGAAAGGCTGCAGCCTGGCCGTTCCAGTGTGGGCAGAGGCCGAGGACCTGGGAGAGCTGCCGTTCGCGGCCAAGCCTCCGCACGCGCCTGTGTTGGGGGACGACAGAGCTGCTGGCCACACTCGTCTCCAGCCACTCAGGGCCCTGGCTCTGTGCCCAGCGCGGAGCTGCAGGCGTGTGGGGCATGGGCCCAGCTCTCCAGCCCCGCACCATGGGGCGTTTTCCAGGTAGTTACCCTAAAGTTCACTTTAAGATGACTATGTAGTTTGAGCCAAGTTAGGGTAGAAAATAAAAGAAAATTTCCTCCTTATATCATGAATCAAATTTGTAGAAAAGCTCCTACAGAGGCTCAAAAATCATAGTGCATATTTAGTGAGTCACCCTTTTGGCAAGTCTGAATTATGGAGCCCCAAGCTCAGCAAACATCCCTCAGCTGGGCAGTGAGCGCTGGGAACCGGAGCAGCTCCCGAAAATCGAAGGCAGGCGGCCTCCGGGGCAGGGGCGGCGGGGGGGCGTTCATCCCCTGCCCCTGTCCCCTCCTTCTGTGGGTGGCTGGCCAGCTCCACTCTGCCCCCATGAGAGTCGCAGAGGCACCGGCCCCATCCTCTCCGGGGCAGTCTCGGGATAGAATCGGCCCTGGCGGGCCCGCGCACGTTTGATCTGCTGTTGGTTTGACGCAAATCACGATCATGCTTGTTCTACATCCTTCCTTCTTCCCTTCTTTCCTTTCCTTCCTTCCTTTTGGATCTGCATCCCAGACCCCCTACAAGCTGTGTGTCCTGACTTGCAGGTGACAGTGGGGGACGCTGGCTCACCCCACTCCCCCACTGCACGGATCCTCATCTCGGCCCTTGTCACGGCTCCTCACTGCGGTTTCTCAGCAGGATGTAAACTCCCTGAGGTCAGGAATCTGCCCCATTTGCTGCTACAGCTCCAGTGCCTAGCACAAGGGGCGGGTCTGTTGCAGGAATGACTGACAGCCCTGACCCAGACCTACTTCTAAAGGCCCCAGTAATGGACTCACCAGCCGAAGCACCACTTGAGCCACCGTTCATTCCCCGTCATCTCGCACTCCTGCTACGGGAGGCCTTCCCTGAGCAGGAAGGGTGACAGCCGGTACAGCCGCCGTGGTGGCCTAGCACAGTGGTCGGAAGCACCTGGGGGGCAGTAGAGAATGCTGGCCTGGCCCCCGCCCCCCGTCTGGAGGCGGCCCAGGCTTTAGGGGTTTTCGCACCCCTCGGGGTTGTGCGCTGCAGCCTGGGGCCCTGGCGCTGGCGCCCAGGTGAGACTCGTGAGGGGCGTGGCGGGGTTTCTGCCCCTGCGGGTGAACGCGTCCTGACATTTGCATTCCCAGGATGCTGGCTGGCTGGGGACGCGGGCGCCTTCGCTCCTCGCCCCTCGGAGCCATCGGTTTTCCTGGCATTGTAGGCAGGTTGCTTATTTGCCCTAATGAGGTTTTGATTACTTTCCATTTGTCTCTTTCATCGGCTTTATATTAAAATGCCTTTTTATTTGGACTCTTTGTACTTTCTGCAGTTCTGAGGTTTTGCCTCAAACCAAACTTTTTTATGCGGATGAGAGCAGGAGACTAACCAGAGGCGGAGAGATGGGGGAGGGCTCCAGAGAGCCTGGTGCAGACAGGGGAGTGGCTGGCACTCTTCCGTGCGACTCCCGGTGGCCCCTTGTCCTTTCTGGGCTCTCACTGCCCCGAGTGTCAAGTGGCACTAGGGCCGGGTGCTCTCTGGTCCCTGCTGACGGTCAGTACTGACCCAGGTGGCATGTGCTGGGGGCTCACCACCTGCTGGCTCTGTACTAGGCGTTCTGTGCCTCATAGCTCATCTACTGCACCGCCATCCCCCGAGTGTGCCAGACGCTGCCCTCACCACATCCCACGGGCAGGGCGCCCGAGGTTCAGAGAGATTCTGGCAACCAGTACACGGCCGGGTTGGTGGTGGGGTAAGACCTTGACCCAGGTGGCTTGACCCCTACGCCCTGGCAGGCCCTCGCAGCATGAATGGAGCTTAGTCTTGGGTGTAAGTAAGGCGTCTTCAGCGAGTGCTGTGTGTTTCGTCCTCCGGGAGGCCTGCACGGGGCAGCCCTTGGGTTCAGGTGTTTGCTCAGCCCTCCATGAGCAGCCCAGTGCCCGGCGTCAGGGACCCAGCTGTGAATGGGACACCGGGCGCCCCTGCAGCCTCAGGCCTGAAGTCATGATCCCAGTGCCTCCACGAGGAGCCGTTCTGCCCCGTGGTGCAGGCGAGGAGACCAGTTCCGGAAGGTCTGGCTCTTGCGTGGCGGTGCAGCCACGTGGGGCCGGGGCCTGAGCCTGGGTCATCTCTATCCTCCCTCTCCCTACTGCAGGGAGGGGACACGTGGCGTTTATGGATGCCACAAGCATTTGCTGAGCCACCACCAGACACTGGGCACTGTCGCAGGGCATGGGGTGACCAAACCCAGTGAGGCAGCCCCGGCCCCTCGGAGCCCATCTGTCAGAGGAGTGCAGGAGCCTCACTGAGAACGCACGTCTGCGGTGTGTGGCAGGTCCGTGGGCCTCACAGCTGCCTTCGCAGGGGCTGTGGAGTCTGCACATGTGTCCTGGGCCGCCAGAGCGTGGGGCCGAGCTAGGGAGGTGCTCCCGGCAGTGCGCCGGTGCCCAGCCCAGCCCCCTCTTCAGCCTCGCTCCGCAGGGCCTTCGGGGCCGGCAGGCAGACTCCTGCGTAAACCCGGGTGTGTGCGCTGCCCGCTGGAGCCCCGTGTGACGATGGGAGACTCATGGTGCTCAGGGCAGCGCCCAGGTCTTTCGCTGACACCCCATTTGGTAACTTCTGCTCTCAAAAATGCAGTAGGGTATATCAGACATATAAAGCAGACTCTGGACCTGTAACAATGACATGTAATCGTTATATGGCGATTATATAACACAATATGTAATACTAATTTGAGTTCGTTATAATACTTTTTGCCACAAAAAATAAGCTATTTTACACTAAACGCCATTCCTTAAGATTTTTAACAATTTAGCATTTTTATTGAAATTGATTTACATTTTTATCTGAACACCTATTTTAGTTTGCTGTAGCTGATAACATTAAAAAACCATGGATTTAATGCCTTAGTTATTTTTATCTTAAAATACTTTACTCAGATTTTGGGGACGATAGCTTTATGGCGATGCAATGCACACGCCGTACAACACACTCATTCAGTGGATACCACACATTAGTTGCTAGTGTGTTCGGGGCGGTTCGGCCAGCATCACGGTCCATTTAGAACATTGTCATCACCTCGAAGAGAAACCGTGTGCCCTTTAGAGCTCTGCTCCCACCAGCAGCCCCGGGCAGCTACCAGTCTTTCCGTCTCTGTAGATTTGCCTGTTCGGGACATCTTACCTCAATGCAATCATGCAGCAGGTGGTGTTTGTGACTGGTCGTATTCTCAAGGTCCCTCCACGTCACAGCACGTGCCGGGCCTTCGTCCCTTCGCATACCTGAGTAACACGCCCCTGTGTGGACGGACCGCCTCTTCTCCGTTCACCCGCTGCTGGGTGTTTGCGTTGTCTCTCTTTCTCTCTGGCCGTTAGGATCACGGCGCTGTGAACATTCCCGTACGAGTTTTGTGTGGACGGGTCTTTTCGTCTTTCTCAGGCTCTGCCCAGGGGTGAAACTGCTGAGCCGTAGGGTGACTCAGAGCGGGACCTGCCTGTTGAGAAATTTCCAGGCTGTGGCCGCACCGTTTGCCGTGTCCACCAGCAGTTCACGAGGGCTGCGGTTATTTGTGTCCTCACCACGTTTCGCCTTTTTGTTAGTCCCGTCGCAGGGGGCGTGAAGTCGTATGTCCATGGCTTGGAGCGGGTTGGAAGTGGCCTCCAGAAAGTTTCACGTAGGACCCTTCCCACTGGCTCCTCCTTCACGACTCACCTTTGGGAGTTTGTGTCCCTTACAGAATTGGTTCATTTCTTCTGAGTTATCAAATATACATAGCTATACTTGTTCATTATATACGTTGATTGTCCTTTTGATATTTTTAGGTTCTCCTCCTTCGTTCTTGATAATAAAATTTATCTTTTTTCCCTTAGTGTGGCTAGAGATTTATCAATCTTATTGATCATTTCAATGAAACATTGAGTTTTCTCCATTGTTTTTCTATTTTCCATTTCATTAACTTCTGCTCTTATTTTTATTTTCTTCTGCTTGCTTTGAGTTTAATTCACTCTTCTTTTTTTAAGTTCTTAAGGTGGCGAGTTAGGTCACTGATTTGAAATCTTTTGACTGTGAGCATGTTAATTCAATACACTTTACTCTAAGCTCTCATTCTACAAATTTGATATACTGTATTTACATTTTCATTCAATTCAAAAATATTTTCTAATTTTATTTTTACTTCTTTGATCCATGGATTATTTAGAAGTATACTGTTTAGTTTCCAAATAAGTAGGGATTTTCCAGATATCTCTGTGTTATTTCTAGTTTAATTCTGTTATGATGAGAAAACCATACGATTTCAGTCATTTAAAATTTATTAGGGTTGGTTTTATGGCCCAGACTAGGGTCCATTTTGTTGAATGTCCCACATGCTCTTGGGAAGACTGTGTATTTTGCTGTTGTTGGCCGGAGTGTTCTGTCGATGGCAGTTTGGCCCGGTTAGTTGGTCATGCTGTCCAGTTTGTCCTTCCGTATCCTCGCTCATTTTTGTCCACCTCTTCTTTCGATTATCGACAAAGGAGTGTCGACGTCTCTGACTGTAATTGCAGATTTGTGTATTTCTCTGTTCGGTTCTATCATTTTTTTTTGCTTTATGTATTTTGAAGCTTCCACCACAGCTCCATGGGGGGGGGCGGTGGGGTCAATGCTGTTAGAGAAAATCAGAAAAGAGAAAAAGGAAAGAAAACAGCGGCTCACCTCTGCCAGTCGCCTGTCCGAGCTTTGACCCCTCCCCAGCCAGTCCACTTCTGGCTGCTTTCGGGGTTCTCAGGGAATTGCTTTCTGTTTGGTCCTGAGTTTTAGTTGCAGTCAGGGGGCAGAGAGGCTGTAGTGGGCTCAGGCAGATTTTGAGGACCTCACACCTTTCCAACTCGTCTGCCGTGAGTGGCTATTACTCTTGAAAAACATAGCGAAATCACTCGCCGAGGGGGTGGAGGAAGCGGAGTCTGCAGAGGAGCAGCAGAGACCTTGGGGGTGGGAGGAACGGTGGGGGCTGGGGGAGGGCAGAGGACGGTGCCCCAGCCGCAGAGGGTGGGAGGCCAGGGCTCTGCTGGACTCCGGGACGGGCCTGAAAGGGCGTGGGAGACCAGGGGACACAGGGCTCTGTGACGAGGGCAGTGGGGAGCTTGTCCTGATGACAGAAGTGACTGGAAGTGACCGTGCTGTCTGAAGGCCCCTTGGAGGGGAAGCGGAAGCAGAGGACGCTCACCCCTCGGTCCCCCAGCTGTAACCACCCCCGACGGTTGGCATCCTGCCTTCCAGTTTTTATGCATAGACTTATATTTTTATATAATTTTTCCCCAGTGTAATATTATAGCATTAGCGTTTCCCGCATTGTTAAACAGTTTTGGGTGATTCGACGTTAAATTGTTACCACCGTACTATCCTGTATTTAACCAGTTCTCTGTTATCAGATGCTTATCACGTGTCTGGCGCCCCCTTATTACAACACTGGGGCACAGATGTCTGTTTGTAAAGCCCTCGCTGCAGATCGATGGAAGCGTGCGCGGGGCGTTATGTCCGGCTGCCCCTGCCCACCTCCTTCCCGTGGGGGCACCAGCACCGGCTCCCCCAGGAGGGCAGCTGGGCCCGGTTCGCTGAGTGTAGTGGGCTGAGGCTTCCGCACGCTCACCTGGTGGGGGGTGGACCTGGAGGGAGGGGCGCGAGGGAGCAGGGTGGGGCTGGCGAGCCCCCCCCCCCCGCTCCAGGCGGAAGGAAGTGGAGCTGGGGCTGGGGCGGGGCCACCTCCAAGCCAGGGAGACGCACCCCCCGGGGCCCACCTGGGTCTCGGTGTGGAGCCACCTGTGCCCTGTTCACCTCCCCCTCAGGCCTGCAGATCAGCCCGTCAGCCCAGCCCGGCTCCTCGGCCCTCAGCTGGGCACCCGGCTCGTGTCGCATGCCTGATGGGCATAGAAATCAGGAGGTAGGATTGGAATCGGACAGTTGGCAGGGCGACAGGCGCCCCTGAGATTCCGGAGGAGGGGCCTAAACTGTCAGTAGAGCCCAAGCGTTGGGAAATGAGGTCCCCACCGGAGCGGGGGTGGTAGAGGGTAGGCCCAGGAGGGGCTTCTCAGAGAGGGTGCCTCCTCCTCTCAGGGAGGGACCGTGGGCTCCAAGTCCCAGCTGAGCTCTGTCAGTGTGGGGCTCCCTCATCCATGTCCCCTAAATGCATCCGCTGGGTTTGCACGCCATTGGGACTTCAACAGTAATAGTGAAGCAGATGTGGCCCTGTCCCCATACAAGGCAGGCAGCAGGGGCGCTTGTCCCCAGGCGAGAGCTGAGGACGAGGAGCAGCCTGCTCAGAGTCCCCAGCGGCCGGAGCTGTGCTCTGACCCCGGGTCCAGTGCCCTCTCCTTCTCCCTGGTGCTGCCCACCCCGGCCGTGGCCTGCTCTTCCCACCCAGAGGGTCCCTGGGACCCCACAGATGCCACAGCCCCTGCCTCCCCACCCCGCACCTGCTCTGTGTTCACCGGGTGTGGTGATCGCCAGAGTCGAGCCCCGCCAATCTCGGGTGCTCATGGGAATGTAGACACAGAGGGGCCTGGGGGTGGGGGTGCTCCCCCCACTTTGCCTCCACCCAAGGGCGGCACTGGGTGGTTCTGAGCCTGCCGGCCCTGGAGGAGCGCCCTCCCCCTTTCCCACCCTCCTCTTCTGCCCAGGGGCCGGCGGCCTGGGAGACCGGCTGGCTCATCTTTTACTCCTTCCAGGGGTTTGGGGCTGGTGAGATCTGCCCGGCTTTGGGCAGGGGGATGGTCAGGCGGAGGCGTGCCAGGCACGGGGCATTCCTTGGAGTCCAGCCCTAGGCCAGGGTGCTACAAGTGGCCTTTGTGGGGTGCTGTGCCTCGTCAGAGATGGACCCCTACAGTTACTGGGTAGGGCCTGGCGTTTGGGGGCCCCGGGGCCCAGACAGGCGAGCCGCCACCCTCCAGAGGCCTGAGCCTCTGTGCATCGCCCCCCAGTTGCTTTTGGAGGGCCGGGGTCCTGTGACAAGTGCCCAAAAGCCCTGCTCAGCATGGGGGCCAGGACCGCAGAGCCAGGCTGCCTTGGGGGGCAGTCGCACTGCTGGAGCCCAATTTTATTTGTAGCTCCGTTGTAAAGCAAGGAAAACCAATTTTTCACTTGAGAGGGTCAACAACGTAGATACACGTGTAATTGACTGTTTCTGCTTTTCTTCCTTCCCTTGCGTTCTGTATCTGTAATTTAAAATTTCACAGTTTCCAACGTGACAGCTTCTCTGTGGGTTGTTCAGATTCGTTTCGGATTCAGCAAGCACTAATTGAGCAGCTACTCTCTGCCTGCGGCGGGGCAGCCTGTGGTCCGTGGGAGGGCGGGGCCAGCTCCAGGGCTGGCTGTGGACTGGGTGTCGCGCTGGCTCTGCCTCCGGCCAGCTGCGTGATCCTGGGCAGGCCACCCCACCGCGCTGAGCCCCAGTGTCCTCATCCGGTCAGTAGGGCTGGTGATCCTGATGCCCCAAGGTAGTGAGGCTGAAGTGAGGTCACATGCGAAGCACCCAGCAAGGCGCGTGGCACACAGTAGGTGTTCAGTGAATGCCACCTGCCCTCTGGACGTTCTCCGCTGGTGATCACAGGGTCGTGCCCTCTCCGAGCTCGTGGTACTTGGCAGTCATGAAATTGTGAGCTGTCTCTGGTCCTGCTAAAAGCCGCGCCAAGCTCAAACCTCCCCCCAGGAGGCAGCTCACCTGACCCAAATGTCAAATGTCTGCCTTTGGCTGAAGGTGCTCCAACCCCGTGCGATAACACGTCCTCTCTGCCTGATCCTCTAACCCAGTGCAAGAAAACGTGTCCTCTTGGGCTCATCGGAGACTTCATATACAACTTACGTGTCCCTGATTAATTTTTAAAAGAAAGAGATGAATTCATTTTTGCCTACTAAGTATGGATGCTCAGAATGTGGGGAGTGGGACCTTGGGAGATGGCACGTGGGAACCTAGCCCCAGGCGCCCCGGGAGCTGTCTGCAGAGATTCCCAGACAGGATGGTAGCACAGTCAGGACCCGTCCGGGGGTGGTTGGTAGGGGTGGGAGAGGGTCCGCTGGGTCCCCTGGGGGCTCCTGGAGAGCGAGACACTTTGGATACTCCTCCCCAGCTGTCCCCTCCACGCTCCCCTGCCCCCCGCCCCCCGGCCAGCCTTTGGGCCGTATTGTGGAGCTCGCATTCCGGAAGGCTGTTCTTGGGGTGTGTTCTGCTTCTGCTCCACCTTGGGCATGACCCCCGGGCCATTCCGGAGGTGCAGGGAGAGGCCCCTTGGCCGTGCTGGCTCTCTCCCTCCCACACAGCTCCGACAGAGAGTTGTCCGAGGACAGTCACGAACCTCCCCTCTGCTACCCCAGGCCCCCTTGGCGAAAAGGCCAGAGTGGCCCTCGTGAGTCCCCCACGTTCGGTGTCCTCAATCTCTGGGCCTCAGTTTCCCCATTCATCAGGAAGGGGCTGACCTCTGATATGCTGTGTGGAGCAGAGCCCGGGGTTACCGGGAAGGGCTGAGCTGAGGCCTCATGCTAAGAGCAGTCAGCTCCCTCTCCTGGGGTCACCAGTGTCCCGGAGCTGCTCAGTTGAGATTGAGTCATCGGGGGGTCCTGCAAACACTGTCGAATGGCTACGAAACAGGGGTGCGTGAGGCTCATCCCTGCCCTGAGCTCACGTGTGAAGGAGGAGATGGCGTTGGCCAGTTAGTCCGGTGTGATGGGCCTGCCATGCCGGCACCCTCAGAGGCTGGGGCCGGCGGGTCTGCTTGGCACTCTGGGAGGCCTGGTTGGTAGAGGGCTTTGAAGGATGCATAGGAGCTTTCTAGGGCGTTTTCTACATAAGGAGTACAGAAAGGCACGAAGGCGTGAAGGGCCGACGGGTGAGGCAACAGCGAGGGGTATGTGTTGTGTGTGGCTGGAGTTCACACAGGGTGTGAGTGTGGCGCACGCGGGCAGAGGAGGGTTAGGAAACAAAGTTGGCCTGGCCGTCAGTGCAGGGTGTCCACCTGTGGTCCAGAGCCGAACCCCAGGGGAGGCTTTAGAGGCAGGGCGCCCTCCCCCAGGCAGGCAGGCAGACACCCAGGGCTCCAAGATGCTGGTTCTAAGACCCAGACCCCAGGCTGGTCCCAGGAGCCTGAGTCAGCTCATCAGTTACACCTCCTGCAAAAGGGAAAGGTGTCCTCCCCAGCACCGGGCTATTAGAGCAGCCATCCTTAAGCCTCATTAAGGAGTGTTAAATGCTAATGAATTTAGAGAGGGGCGTCTTGGGGCCTGTTTCCTTGGAAACGTTTGAGAGCAGGTGCTTTATAATGAGCTGTACCTATTTTAAAAGTGAGCCACGAGGCCCACTTTGATAGGCTGGATCTCAGATGCTGATGGGTAAGTGTGAACAAAGCCGGTGGAGGCCAGTGGAGATGCTTTGTGCTCTCAGAAATATCATTCTCTGGTGGTTTCTATAGAAACCACTGGCACCTAGGGAGGAGAATTACTGAGCTCCAGAGTCTCATTTACACAACACAACCGTGACTCCAGCCTGGCAACTGGCCTCAGCCTCTAAAGGCCACCGGAGCCCCGTGGGGAGGGTGGGAGTGGTTACTGGACGAAACGGGCCAGATGCATGTCACCGGAGCTGCAATTCTGCTTGTTACGTCGGCCCCGGTCCTGCGGCTCGATGTCCGCCGGTCCCCACTCTGCTCGATTTCAGGCCGGACGACGACGATGACAAAGAATGAACATGTGTGGAGCTTGGTCCTCCCACAGAGCACTTTAAAGAGACTTTTTTTATGTTATTGAAAAATGTAAATATATACCAAAGTAGCAGGGCTCTCCGATGAACCTCCGTGCGGGCAGCGCCCCGTTTCAGCAGTCACGAGCTCCCGGCCACGCTGCTTGCCTGGGATCCTGCCCGTTTCCCCCCGCGGTTCCTTCGGCTCCTGCCCTCGCCGCTGGATGCCGCAGCGAATCCCAGACGCGAGCCGTTATTTCATGGGTGCGAACTTTTGTGTGTGTGTGTTTTTTAAAGATAAGGACTTCAAGTTATTATAATAGCAGCGTCACTTTTGGCAGTTCAGTATAACTCCTTAATACCGTCAGATAGCCACTCCGAATTCAGCGCTCCCTGCTCACCTCGTAATTTCCCAAACAGTTGCCTTGTTCAATGGGGATCCACACATTCGGCTGATAAGTCTCTGAGGTCTTGTTTGAGCTGTAGTTTCCTCTCCGTCTCCGTCTTTCTTGTAACTTCCTGATTGGTGAGTAAATTGATTGTTGCTCCTTCCTTTTCCGATTGCATCCCCTGTGGTGTCAGTGGACGCATTCCTCTGTTCCCCGCGCGTCTCACTAATCTGTAGCTCGGGCCAGACGGCGCCTCGCGCGCTCGGCCGCGCACGCGCGGCGCCTGGGGGGCTCGTTACCCGAATTCCGACTCCGGGTCTGGCGCGCGGCCGCCGCAGGTGTCGTTCTAATGAGCTCCCAGGTAACGCCGTGGCTGCCGGCCCGGGGTGCTTTTTGCTTTTTGCTTTTGCTCTTTTCTTTTTCATTATCTTCTTTTTTTCCTTTTCCTTTGCCTTTGCCTTTTTTCTTGAGTAGCAGGGATCTAGGTAGAGACTTGAGAAGATTCAAGGATTTCTTGTTCTCTGTCTCAAGGATATCTGATCGGATCCGGACTCAGTTTCTCGGCAGGAACAGTGCGTAGCTGGCGGGGCACACCTGTGTGAGGAGGTGCCCAATGCCTGGTGGAACCGCTCCTCGTGGCCTTGCGATGGGCCGGGGCCTCCGAACGTCACCGAATGGTCGTGGCGGTTACTAATGACCATCGCCCAGATCCGTGAAGTCATTCCAGGTTGCAGGACAGCACACCGTTCTTTAACAAAAGCTTAGCTTTTACTTCCATACCCGGAGGTCAGGAAAGGCGGGAGGAGGCTTGAATCTTCTCCTTTATTTACAAGTGTTCAGAATAGAGAGTTGTTTCTCTGGCATTCTCCAAAGGTAACTAATTAGTTTTTCTTTCTTTTTCTTTTTCGAGGATCCTTATGAAGTCATGACCTGTGGCATTCGATGGGTCTCAGGTGTGGCTGTTGTTACTGATCCAGTGTTCAGTCCGCCCTCCGTTCGGTGAGCGAGCCTCTTTAATGGGCTCCCAGGTCTTTTCAAAACCCGCTCTGCCGAGGTGTGGCTCAGTACAGCTAGGCGCCGGTTCAGAGAGCACCGCTTTTGACAGACGTCTGCGGCCGGGGAGCCACGCCCACAGTCACGATGCGGCACGCCCCCAACCCTGGGAAGCACCCTCCCGCCTTGTGCTGCGCCCCCCCCCCTTCTTCAGCCCCTCGGGATCCCCTGGCCCGCTCTGTCGCTAGAGGACAGTTTGCCTTTCTCTGGACGTTTCGTAGACGGAGCCGCGCAGGGGGCACGCATTTGGGTCAGCGTCTTCGAGTTAGCACGCTGCCTCCCGGGTTCGCCTGTGCAGGCGTCTGCAGCGTGTCATACTCCTTGTCGCTGGCTGAGCGGTATTCCATGTCACAGTTTGTTTATCCATTTACCTGTTGAGGGACATTTTGGGTCGGCGCCAGCCTTTGACTGGTAAATGAGGCTGCTGTGAATATTCATGAACAAGTCCTTGCGTGGATACATATCTTCATCTCTCTCGACTACACCGGGAGTTAACTGCTACGCAGTATGGCACACGAATGTTTGAATTTGTCATACATTTCCATGCTATTGCTTAAGTGGTTTTAGCATTGGGCATTCCGGTGAGCGGGGTCGGAGGGCATCAGCCCTCCAGTCTCACCTGCCCGCGGTATTACCAGTCTGTCCAGTTCTGGCCATTGTAGTGTGTAGCAGGATCTGGTTGTGGCTTTCATTGCATCTCCCTTATGTGTAGTGATGTTGAGATCTTTCCATGGCCTTACAAACCATCCGAGTTTCTTCTTTTGTGAAGGGTCTGTTCAAATCTTTTGCCCGTGTAAGATGAGGAGGAGGAGGAGGAGGAGGAAGTTCCAGGAGTTCTTTATACATCCTGGGGTTATTTTCTCCCATTCCCTGGCCTTTTGTATTCTATCTCCGGAATCTATGCGTACTCTAAGGTTGTAAAGATTTTTCTCCCGTGTTTTCTTTTACAAGTCTCATAGTTCTCACTTGTACTTTGAGGTCGAGGATCATTTTGAGTTCATTTTTGTGTATGGAAGGAGGTAAAGTCTGTTGATTTTTATGCGGAATCCTCAGTTGGTTCAGCACCGGTTGTTCAGAAGGCATTCCTTTTTCCATTAGAATGCTTTCGAACCTTTCTTTGAAAAACAATTGGCCGTATTTGTGTGGGTCTCTTTCTGCATTCTCAGTTCTGTTCCACTGATTCACTTATCTATTCTTTCACCAATACCTCACACACTCTCTTGGTGATTGTAGCTCTGTAATAATTCTCAAAATTGGATAGGACAACCCTGCCAACTGTGTTTTTCTTTTTCAAAAATTTTCTGGTTATTCTAGGTTCTTTATATTCCCGTTTTCATTAATCAGGTTCTAAAAAAATTTTTTTTTTTAAAAAAAAAGAACCTACTGGTATTTTAATTAGGATCGTGTCCAGTATATAGATCAATTGTGGGAGGATTGACATCTCAACAATATGGAATCGTCTCATCCATGAGCATAGTATATGTTTTTTCTGTTTATTGAGGTCTTTTTATTTCCTCTCAGCAACGTTTCGTAGTTTCCAGCGTTCAGATGTTGCACATACCGTGTTAAATGTAGTCATGATTTTGGATAGTATCGTGAATGAAATCTTAGTTTCATTGTCATTTTCCAGGTGGCTGTTGGCCGTATAGAGAAGTGCCATTTGCTTTCTGACACAGCCGGCCCTCTGTATCCACGGGTTTGGCATCTGTGGATTCAGCCAATCGCAGATCGAAAACAGTCTTTTTGACCCACTGTCGGGCGTCTGTGGATGTGCAGGGTGGACCGTGCGCATTGTTCTGTGTCACCTGATATAAGGCTCTTGAGCATCTGTGTCCTCGGGGGTCCTGGAGCCAATCCCGACAGATACTGAGGGGCGACTGACTGTATGGGCCTTTATCCTGTGACCTTCCTACGTCCACTTCTTAGTCCTAGTAGCTTTCTCACAGAGGACTTAGAAATTTCCCTGTACACGATCACATTACCTGTGAATACCACAGTTTTACCGCTACTTTCCCAATGCGTATGCATTTATTTCTTTTTCTTGCTAGAATGCAGTGGCTAACGCGTCCAGCGCGATGCTGAGTAAGAGTGATGAGACCGAACGTCCCTGTCTCATCCCTGATCTTGCGGGGAGCGCATCGGTCCTTACCAGTCTTTAGTGGCACCCTCCCGGCCAAAGAACGTTCTTTAACGTTTCTCGTGGTACAGGTTTGCTGGTGGTGAATCCTTTCAGTTTTTAATCAAAAAAGTCTTTATTTTGCCTTCATTTTTTTCCTTGTCAGCCCTTTAAAAAAAAAAAAAGTACATTTACGGGAATCAAATCGACATACAGTAAGCTGCACATACCCGAGACCTGCGGCCTCGGAAGTTTGGACGTACGAGTGCATCCGCCAACACGAGGGGCGTAGCCGTCACGCCCCTTTCATAGTCCCTCCCCCCGCCCCAGCACGAGACACTCGTCTTCAGCCAACCGCTGGTCTGCTCCCTGTCATTATTACACATTCGTTTTCACTTTCTAGAGCTTTTGTCCGAATACGGTCACAGGGTATACGCTCCGTTTTGTGCGGCTTTTTTTCCAGCGTGATGATTTCAGGATTGGTCCGCGCCGTCGCGTGCATCAGTGATCGTTCGCGCCTTCGTCTTGCTAAGGAGTGTTCGGTCGTAAGGGTGTGCCGCAGTTTGGCCACGCACCTGCTGATGGGCACTGGGCCCTCTCGCCTTTGGTTATTACAAATCTGGTGACTGTGAGCATCCGTGTACAAGCCTCCGTGTGGACAGGCGCTCTCATTTCTTTGGGTGTTACGGACCGAACTCTGTTCCCCCTGCCCCCAATCGTGTGTGGAAGCCCCAGCCGCCAGTGTGACTGTGTTTGGAGACTGGGCTTCGAAAAGATGATTAAGGTTAAATGAGGCCGTAAGAGTGAGGACTGGTGTCCTTGTAATACGAGGAAGAGACGCCAGGTCCCGTGGGGCCACGGCAAGAAGGCACTGACTTCAAACCAAGGAGCGAGTTCTCACCAGAAACCAACCCTCCCGGCACCTCGATCCGAGGCTCCCAGCCTCCAGAACTGAGGATGTAATGTCCTTTGAGCCCCCTAGTCTATAGCGCTTTGTTATGGCACCGGGATAAACCCCAGGATTGGAGTGTCTGGATCGTGTGCTGGTGGGTGTTAAACTTGTAAAGAAACTCCCGGTTTTCCAGATGGCTGCGCTGTTTTACAGTCCTGCCAACATTGTGCGTGAGCCCGTTGCTCTGCATCTTAGCCAACGTTTGGTACAATCGATCTTTTCAATTTCAGTCATTCTAAAATGTATGTAGTGTGCCATTTCACTGTGATTTGAATTTGCATTTCCCTAATGACTAGCGATGTTGAACATTTTTTCGTGAGGTTATTTGCTTTCTCTACCTTTTTTTGTTGAAGTGTCTGTTTAGGTTTTTTTGTTTGTTTGTTTTTTGCCCTTTTTTATTGAATTGTTTTGGTACTACTGAGTTTTGAGAGTTCTTTATATATTTTGGATATAAGACGTTTATCACAAAAGTGATCTGCAAATACTTCCAGTTTATTATGGGTGTATTTTCATTCCTATAAAAGTTTTTTTGGAGAGCAGATTTAAACATTTTCGATCAAGTCCACTTTATCAGTATTTTTCTTTTCCGAATCATGCTGTCGGTGTCATCTTTTAGGAAACGTTGCCTAACCTAAGGCCACAGAGATTTGCTCCTGTTTACTCCCAGAAGCTGTATAGCTTTAGGCTTTATACTAGCCTGTGGATGATTTCCTGTTCCTTTTTGTGCATGGTATAAGGGTGGGGTGGGAGGTCGTGGCTTCACACGGGGATATTCGGTATCCTGGCAGCATTTGTTGAACGCGGTGTCTCCGCCTTTACGCCTCTGTGGCAAATCGGCTGACTGTGTGCAGCGATGTGCGCTCTGTCTCCTCCGTTGCTTTCTCTGTCCGACGCCAATATCCCACTTTTTACATTATTGTAATCTTATAGTGAGCCTTGAAATCACGTAGTGTAAGTCTTCCAATTTTTTCTTTTTCAAAATGGTTTTGACTATTTTAGATTCTTTGCATTTACATTTCAATTTTACAATCACTTTGTTAATTTCTAAAAAAAAGACAACTCTGCTTGAACTTTGAATGATATTGCATTCAACCTACAGATCAGTCTGGGAGAGAATTGAATTCTTAACAATTTTGAGTCTCCTAATCCACGAGCATAGTGTACTTCTCCATATATTTAAATCTTCTTTAATTTTTCTCACTAGTGTTTTATAGTTTTCATTGTACAACTCCTTCCCATTTTTTTGGTTAGATTTATACCTAAGTACTTGTATTTTTTATGCTTGTATCTGTACTTGTATTTTTGTAAGGAGTATTTTTAAATTTAATTTCTGATTATGCATTGTTAGTTTATAGAAATACAGTGGATATTCATATATTCACCTTGAATTCTGCAACTCTTCTAAGCTCATTTATTAGTCTAGTTGCTTCTTTGTGGATTCTGTTGGATTTTCTGCAAAGGTGATCATGTGTGAATAAAGGCAGCTTTAATTCTTCTTTTCCAATCTGGATGCGACTCCCCACTCCCTCCCTGCTTCTCCCTTATTGCACTGGCTCCAGCCTCTAAACAGTGTTGACTAGAAGTGATGAGAGTGGATATTCTTGCCTCATTCTCAATCTTAGAGGGGAAGTATTCATTCTTTTTCAGTTACATGTGGTCTTGATTATGGGTTATTTTGTAGGTGCCCTGATCAGTTTGAGGACATTCACTTTACTCGTAGTTTGTTGAGAGTTTTTTATCATGAATGAATGAATGTTGGATCTTTTCAAATGTCTTTCTTACCTCTATCGAAGAGATGTTTGTTGTTGTTATTGTTGTTCTGTTAACGTGGTAAATTTTGTTCATAGATTTTTAACTATTAAAGCAATTTTGCATTCCTGGGATAAATCCCACTTGATTATGATATATTATCCTCTATATAATTTGGGATTCTGTTAGCTAAAATGTGTTAGAAATTTTTATATCTATGTTCATAAGGGGTATTGATCTGTCCTTTTTTGTTGTAATATCTTTATCTGGTTTGGGTATCAGAGTAACTCTGGCTTTATGGAATAACTTAGGGAATGTTCCTTTTTCTTCAGTTTTCCAGAAAAGGTTTTGTAGAATTGATATTATTTTTTTCTCCTAAATATTTGCTATAATTGATTTGTGAAGCTATTTTGGCGTGAAATTTCCTTCGTGGGAAAATTTGAACACTTAAATTTATTTAGTAAATGTGGGGTTATTCCAGTTTTCTCCTTCTCTTTAAATGTCCTTTAGTAGTTTGTCCCCTTTAAGAAATTTATCTATTACATCAAAGTCATCTAATTTTTTTGACATAAAGTTTTTCACAATACTTAATTATTTTTTTAACATTTGTATTAAAAGATACAAATCTGTAGTGATGGCACCTCATTTACCTCATTCCTGGTATTGATAATTTGTGTCTTTTCTCTTTTCCCTCTGATCAGTCTAGCCAGAGGCTTTTCAATTTTGTTGAAAATACCAGGTTATGGTTTCATCGATTTTTCTTTATTTTTTCTTAATTATTTCTTATTTCCTTAATTAAGAAAATTTCTTAATTATTTCCTTCTGCTTAAACCTTGGGTTTAATTTTATCTTCTTTTTCTGATTTCTTCAAGTGGAAGTTGAGGTCACTGTTTCGAGACCCTGTTCCTTTCTGTTATAGATGTTCAGTGCTATTAACTTCTCTCTAGGTTCTACAGCTGCAGTACGCGAGTGTTGATATATAATTTTTCATTTTCCTTCAGCAAAAAGTACTTTCGAATGACCTTTTTGATTTCTTCTTGATCCGTAGGTTATTTAGAAGTGTGCTACTTAGATTCCAAATACTTGGGAATATTCCAGATCACTCTTAGTGATTTCGAATTTAACTGTATTGTGGTCACAAAACATACATAGTGTGTTTGAGTCCTTTTCAACTTCCTGAGAGTTGTTCCATGTCCTAAAACATGGTCTCTATTGGTAGTGTTCTATGTACAATTGTCGTTAGGTACAATGTTCTAAACGTCAATGAGATCACGTTGGTTGATAGTGTTATTCAAGTCTTCCATATCCTTTCTGATAATTCTATTTATTCTATTAGTTAAAGAGCGCCAGTTGAAATTTGTGACTATGACAGTGGATTTGTCTTGTTTACGTTTTAAGTTCTATTAGGTCTTCATTTATTTCTAAGCTTTGTTATTCGCTGCATAAACACTTAGGATTGTCACGTTCTCCTGATGAATAGACACGTTCATCATTGTGAAAAGACCCTCTTTGTCCCTGGTAATATTCTTTACTCTGAGATCTACTCTGCTGTTAACATAGGCATTCCCGGTTTATTTTGATTACTGTTAGCATAGTGCATCTTTTCCCATCTTTTTACTTTAACCTATGTGTGTCTTTATATTTAAAGCATGTTTCTTGTCGGGGGCACTTAGTTGCTTATTAACCATTTATTTTCTTTCTATATAATAGTGTTTGTCTTTGAACTGATGTAGTTATCTTGTTTTAATTTAGTATAATTATTGATGTGATTGAGTTTAAGTGTGTCATTTTGCTCTTTTTCTGTTCATTCCATCTAATTTTTTTTGTCCTTTGTCCCCCTCCCCCATTCTCTTGGATTAATTTAGTAGTTTTTATTATTTCGTCTTATCTCCCGTGTTGCTTTATTATCTGTACCTTTGTGTTGCGGTTTCTCTTTGGTGGTTGCTTTGGAGTTTGTAGTAGACTTCTTTTCTTCTCGGCCTCCTTTCAATCATATTATTTTTTCCCGTGTAAGAACCTTACAACATTATACAGGTTTTCAGCTTTTCCCTTCAGGGTCTTTGTGCTATTGTTGGCATACGTTTTACCTCTACGTATCTTACAATACACACGATGCATTATTATTTTTGCTAGAAACAGCAAATTACTTTTAGAATATTTTAATGATAGAATAGTATTTCCTATTTCCCTTTATTTTACTGTTTTCATTGCTTTTCATTCTTTAGTGTACTCAGGTCTGGTATAATTTTCTTTCTGCCTTAAGGACTTACGATTTTTGTTTTCAGCAGTCATGCATATTGCAAAGAACCTAACTGGAGAAAAATGGTCTTTTATATTGACCCAATCATATACCCTTTCTGCTACTCTTTCTCCCCGAACTTCCAAGTTTCCCTCTGCTATTATTTTTCCGCAGCCTGAAGCACCCCCTTTAGCATTTGTTGTAGGTAGAACAGGTGCGCTGATGACAAATTCAGTTAGGTTTTTTTTTTTTTTTCCTACCTGTCAAGGTCTCTATTTCACCTTCACTCCTGAAGGATATTTTTGCTGTCTCTGAAGTTCTAGGTTGCCACTCCTTTCTTGTACTGTTTTCAATGTGTTCCACTATCTTTTGGCCTCCATAGTTTCTGATGAGAAATCCATAGTATTTCAAATTATTGTTCACATAATGCTTCATTGTCCCCCCCTGGGTATTTTCAAGACTTTTTCTTTGAGGTTTTCAGAAGTTTGATTATGCGTGTCAGGGCTTGGTGTTTTCTTTGATGTTTTAAGCCTCTTTGAGGCTTGCTGAATCTTTTCACTTTGTCAATTTATGTTTTTCACTAAATTTGGGCACTTTTTTGGATCAATATTTATTCAAACACACACACACTGCTCTTTCCTCTCTCCTTTAAGAACTATTTTGACAAAAATATTTAAATCTTTTGATGTCATTGTCCCTAAGGCTTTGTTCGTTTTTGTTTCAGATCTAATTATTTTTATTGACCTATGTTCAAGTTCACTGAGTCTTTCTTTTGTCACTTCCATTTTGTTATTGGGCTTATCCCATGATTTTTTTTAATATATAATCAATTCTAAAATTTCTATTTAACAATGATTTGTTTCTCTGTTGAGACCATCTGTCCATTCATTTCAAGAGTGTTTATCTCATTCAGAACTATTATGATGGCCGTTTCAATGTGTTTGATGATTGCACATCTGGTCATTTTAAGGCTCAACAACTATTGTTTCCCTTTACTCATGGTTACTGTTTACATTTTCCTGGCACTTTACATGTCAAGTAATTTAGAATATATCCTGCACATTTTGAATGTTATGTTGTAGGTCCTGGGCCCTATTAAAATCATGTGCGGGATAGCGATGTCTTAACAGGTGACCAACCCCGTTCGATTCAGATCGCAAGTTCTTTCTGTCCTTCTGTGGGCAGTGGCTCCATTTTCAGTTCAATCCCTTGTGGTGCCGAGCCCCTGATGCGTTAGTTCAGACGTGGGCCGAGGTTAAATGGTACTTCACTTCCCAAAGCTTTAGCGGTGCTGCTTTGATTGTGCGCCATGCTTGTGTAGCTCAGGGATTGGCCTGGGTCGCCTGTCCGTTCATACATAGACTTAGGGGCTTCCCTTCTCAGCTCTCTCTCGGGAATTTCTCCCTCATTACCTGGCTCCCCAGGGCCTCCTTTCCTGGCTCTTCTACCCAGAGAGATGGAGTCCCCTCAGAGTGCTGGTCTTCTGCCTCATCACACAACGTCTACAACTGGGATCCCTTTCAAGGCAAAGGGGCCGCCTTTGGGGAAAACAGAGGGGGAAACAACATGGCTTTCCCTCTTCCTGGTTTTGCAGTAGTGGCCCTTTCCCCCAGGTCTTCCATTCAGTTTCTTCCCCTCTGGGTTTCAGGTGCTTGAGCTGCACCCCTAGTACCGCTGTTGGGGCTGGCATCCGGGCAGGGCTGGGCGAGCAAGACAGAGATTCCTCTTAAAATTTCCTCTGTGCTCTCTGGTTTACAGGGGCCCATTTTCGTCTTCCTTTGGCCAGGATGATGGATTCATTTCCCAATTCTTGCTGTTCATGCTCACTATGTAATTCCTTAATTCAATCAGTCTGTGGATCAATGTCAGGAGTTAAAAGACCAGAGACCCTAAAAACCCAAACTAAAAAACCCACAGACCTTGAGCCTCACTTGCCATACTTGTCTTTCTGCAAATGTTGACTTCCTCCCCCTAACCCGCCTGCTGTTACTTACTTTGCAAAGTCTTCAGGTAGTCTTGCTTCTTGAATTTTGTCCAGAGTTTTTAAAAGTTGTAATGTGTGGGAGAGAATGAGAGGCCACAGTGCGCTTACTCCATTTGGAGTTAAAACTAGATGTTGTTCATTTAAAAAATTTAGTCTTTTTTTCTCTCTCTCGAGTATCTTCTGAATAATCTTGATTGCTGGTGTTCTTCTGGCCCCCTCTGTTGCTAACCCCATCTGCTGTATCTTCTGCCTCGACACTGCGTATTGCATTTCGGCCTGGACGTGCAGTGAGGGGCTCACGCATCCTCCATGTCTCTGCCTACCTTGGCGGGTCTCCTGTGCCTTCGTGACTGTGTGCTATATCGTTACAGTAACTGCGGCAATGCGCTGGCCTGTCATCTTGGACGGTTTTGGAGACCAGGATCTGAAGGCTGTGACTGGTCGTTATTTCCAGGCTCGTTCTGTGGACAGAGCTAGGAAATGATTTCGTAATAACAAAATCTTTTTTCTTAATAAAGAAAAATGCCTCATTGGTACTACCCATTTTTCCAATTCAAATTTAGGATCACTGAATTTTTCTTTAGTCTCTTTGCTATTATATATTTTTGATCTCTTTTATACAGAACCATTTGATTTATAGCTGTCTTAATGCAATTTTTTTTCGGTGTGTGTTGACGCCGACAGTGTGATTGACTGAAAACAGTGTAAGATTTCTCGCAGTTCTTTTTGTCCACACTGTATATCTAATGTGGATTTACCACCAAATTACTGGTTTTCTGTTCATAATGTATATTCAACTAAGGCCCTACCATTCAATTACTCTGCTTTAACATCTCTTAAAATAAATCCTATTTATGTGGTGAAGCTACCAGCTCAATATATAGTTACTTTCATTTGCTTAATTTTGCTTTCACATTTTAGAGACTGCTTTTAAAGGTAATTTTGTTGTATAACATTATAAAATACGTACATCATTCTGGAGAAGGGATTGGAAATCTATAGCTCCTGGGTCCAGTCTTGCCTATGTATGGACTGTTTTTGTATGGTCCTTGAGCTAAGAATGGCTTTTACATTTTTAAATGGCTGTAACACACACACTCACACACACGCACACGCACACGCATGCACACAACAGTGACTATGTGTGGCCCACAAACTCTGAAATATTTACTATTTGGTCCTTTACAGAAACTTCCTAAGTTCTACCTCCGACCTTGTCTGCTCCATTCCGTTCTCTCCCTTCATCTAGAGGCAGCCTCATTCCTTTATTTACTTCAGCTTCCGGTTTATCTTGCTCCTGTTTTTTAATGTAAGCAAACACGCACATGTGTTTACATCACCTCGTCTATTTACTGTCCACCCTTTTTCTCTCCCACCTTGCGCTTTTCACTGAACCCTGTGTCTGGGGTGGGGGGCACCCCACAGCAGGCGGGGAGGTCGGCTTCTTTCTTTTTCACAGCGGCATGGTGTTCCGGACTGGGGATGCCTGAGGTTTATTTAACCGGTCCCTCCTGGATGTCCATTTGGGTCCTTCCAGTTGTCTATGTTACAAGTAGTGCTGCTTTGAATGGCCTTGTGCGTGTGTTGCTTGGGGGTTTGCCAGCGTCGCTGTGGGATCAGTTCCTTCAGGGGGGCTGCTGGGCCGCACCTGTTGCTGGACGACATGGGTTATTGTGCTCGGTGTTGCCCAAGTTCTAGCCACAGGGATTGTGCCCTTTCTCATTTCTGGCGTTGGCATGTAGACTGACTGATGTCCCCTGCCCACTGCCTCTCCTCCCCCCCACCCTTCGCCGCTGCAGTGGAGTGTGTGGTCAGACTTGGGGATTTCGCTAATTTCAGTTGGGTATCTTCGTATAATTTAAATTTTCATTTCTTGTGAGCAAGATCAAAGGACTAATTATGTTTCCTTTTATATGAACTCTGTTCACTTCTGCTCATTTTTCTGTAGAGCTACTGATCATTTTCATCTGATTTTAGAAACTATATATTAGGGATGGTGACCTTTGCCTCTGATACAAGTTGCAAATATTTCTCCCAGTTGTCCTTCTTACTTTACTTATTTACTTGTTTTTATGCCATGTAAGAGTGATGATGATGGTGATGGTGATGATGATGGTGATAATAATGATGATGATGGTGGTGGTGATGATGATGGTGATGATGATGATGATGGTGATGGTGATGATGATGATGGTGATGATGGTGATGATGATGGTGATGATGATGATGACGATGATGATGATGATGATGGTGATGATGGTGATGGTGATGATGATGATGATGTTGATGGTGATGATGGTGATGATGATGATGATGGTGATGATGATGGTGATGATGGTGATGATGATGGTAGTGATGATGATGGTGATGATGATGGTGATGATGATGGTGATGGTGATGATGATGATGGTAGTGATGATGGTGATGATGGTGATGATGATGATGGTGATGATGATGATGATGATGGTGATGATGATGGTGATGATGATGGTGATGGTGATGGTGATGATGATGATGGTGATGATGATAGTGATGATGGTGATGATGATGGTGATGATGATGATGGTAGTGATGATGGTGATGATGATGATGGTGATGATGATGGTGATGATGATGATGGTGATGGTGGTGATGACAATGATGATGGTGATTTTCTTGTAGTCTGATTTACTCATCTTTTGTCTTATTGCTTCTGGCCTTGGAGTCATAGCCAGAAAAGTTTTCCTCTGGTCTCAGGTTTAGAAAACTTCAATCATGTTTTCTTCTCACATTTTTATAGTTTTTTTTTTAATGTACATTTCTGATTCTTGGTGAATTTACCAGCAGTGCTCTTTTTGTGTTTACGGCCCTGTGTGATTGGCTGCTTGTCCTCGTGTGAATTTAAACCCTAGAAAGGTCTGCCCTCGTATCTTGGCATTTGAAAGTGACCAACTCGTCCATTTTCAGAGGGAAGGGATTGAAATCTGGGAAGACGGGACTTGCCCAGGGCCTCACGGCTCCACCCGGGACTCTAGCTCTGGCCGGCTGGGGAAGAGGTTTACGAGCAGCTGCTGCATGCCAGGCACGGAGTCGGGCATGTCACCTTTGTTTACTCGCAAACCAGAGGTCTTGTTGCCCCCACCTTCCAGGTGTGGAGGCTGAGCCCCAAGAGGATAGTCGCTTGCCCAGGGCCACACAGCCAGCGACAGACCTGCAGGCTCAGGCGCCCAGGCGTCCGCCTCCCACGGGGGCGGGAGAGGCCCCGCCAGCCTCTCGAGTGCTGCTCTCCACCTGCACCCCAGCATGGTCTCGGAGCCCCCTGGGAGACCAGGTTCCCTTTGCCTCCATGTCCCGGCCACAGGAGCACCCTGTGAGTGAATGTCACCCCCCAGGGTGCCTGCGGGAGCCGGAGGCAGTAGCTCCGTGTGCTGCCTCAGCCCAAGTGCCATCATGTCACTGGCGACCAGAGGCCTCCAGGTCATGACTTTCCAAGTTCTCCTTTTGTTCATTCGTCCGTTCGTTTACCCACTCGTCCATTTACCCAGCCGTTAGTTCAGTGCACCTCACGGATGCAGTGTACAGACCCAGTGCTTTTCAAGGGTGACCCAGAAATGTGACAGACGTCTGTCCGCAGGAGCTCATAGTCCTGTGGGGTAGGGAGGTGGCCCGGGCAGTCAGCTGAGGGAGGGCCGTGTCCTGTGGGGGCCCAGAGCAGCGTCTCCCCTCCCCCATCCTTCAGGTTTGCATGCGGAGGACGGGTGGGTGCGGCGAGGGGACCTGGTGCCAGTGGTGCTTAGAGGCGCAGGGGCTCGCTTGTTGTCCGGCCAGGCTCCCGGTGGCGATGGCCTGACCAGGCCCAGAGCAGGAAGGGACGCCCTGGGCACACACATGGCCTGGCCTGCGCCCCGATCCCACGTGCTGCGGGAGTGGCCAGGACCCAAGGCGGGGAGAGCTGTGCCCTCACATGAACCCCGAGCAGCCCGGTGACCCGGGTGTGTCTGGTGGGCCCGGCAGTTGGCAGATGTTCAGGCCATCAGGTGATTTTCATCAAAACTGAATGCGTTATGATCACTTCCTGCACTTTCCCCACAGCCGCAGACCTTCGGCCAAGTAGCTGCCTCCCTGGCAGAGTTCCCAGGGCCACTGGCACTGGTGAGGCTCCCTTCTGGATCCAGCCAGTTAGGCCCGCGCACCCCATGCCCCAGGGATGGGGGTGCCGGCTGTCGGTGCCATTAAGGTCCCCGTAAACCCACCAGCTGGACGCACGGGCGGCTCCCCAGCTCCTGCTGGCGCGGGCGGTTGCAAAGCGAGTAAGTCGTGCCCAGCAGCGGTCACTGCAGAGGTCGGCCTCCGCCTGGGCGATGTCACCTGCAGGGATCGCCGTCGCGCTGTCTCCTGCCGGCCGGGCCGTTCCCGTCACCCGCAGGGAGCGTGCGAGACAGTGGCGTTCGCGCTCCTGGAAGCCCGTCTGGGCGGCGGGTGGCGGTGGGGCACACAGGCGCTTCCGCGGTGGACAGGCCCAGGACCCCGGCTCCCGGCCGCTCTCTGGGCAAAGCCGCTTCCCACGGTCGCTGTCACTGTGAGGTGATCTGTGGGAACCCCCACCCGTGGCTGGCGTTTAATGGGCACGGAGTGGGCGGCCGGGAGGGGCCCCCTGGGTCTGTGTTCCCCGAGCCCCACCGGGAGTCGAGGTGCTGCCGCTGAACCTGACCGCGGGGGCTCGCAGCCCTGCCGGCACGTGCGGGTGCCACCAGCCGCCATTCTCTGTGGCTGCTGGGGCACCAGGGGCTGCTGTGTGTCCCCCGCCACTGGCTGCGTCCAGGGACACCCGCCGGGCCAGACTCACTCCTCTCCTGGCACGTGCTCCCAGCCGTGTTTGATTCTCAGCTCCTCACCTGAACCGTAGGGATGGCAGGGTTTTGGGGAACGGAAGGAAGGTGTTCTGGCCCCTCGTGGCCTCAGTGGGCAGGGACCCAGCGTGGCTAGCGCAGAGGGGTTAACAAGGGGGGCCGCGGATGGCTCTGGGGCGGTAAGGAAGAGAGCTTGGGAGCCAAGGTGACGGGGCCTCCCCCCTCCCGCCTCCACAGTGGATCCCAAACCCCACGTAGGGCAGGCGCCGTTCCCGTGGTTGATGGCCGTGCAGCTCATCATAGCAGGTGTTGGGAGCTTCGGCGGAATGCCACATCCCCTCCCAGGCCCCTAGGCTGCTGCCCCTGCTCTGGACCAGTACAGCTGCTGTGCCCCTCCTGGCTGGGGGCACGCTCTATGAGGCTTGGGAGTCCCCTGGGCGGGCAGAGTGGCGTGTGGAGTCCTGGCGCATCAGGCAGCGGGTGCTGCCCACAGAGCAGCCGCGTGGCCGGCCAGCAAGGGGCGGCCTGTCTCCCGGTCCTGTGCTCAGAGGCCCGCAGGGCTGCCCTCTCTCCCTGCCCCGACCGCCTCCAGCTTCCGGAGACCCACCCTGAAATCGCGCCAGCCGGGGGCTGCCTCTGAAGAGGCTCGGAGAACAGTGACTTGTCGCCCACCCCCTGCCAGGAATGTGTCCCCACAGTCTCTGAGGCAGGACTGGCCCGCAGGGGACTGGGATGCAGGGACGGGCCCCACCCATCCTGGCCATGTGGCCTTGAGCAAATCCCTGCCTCTCCCTGAGCATCAGTGTTCCTCATCCGGAGGATGGGTCTCAGCCCCGCCCCCACCTCAGCGCATTTACGGGGTGCCACGTTTCCTGTGAATCTGACTTGTGTACACTCGAAGAGGGTGATCGTGACTAAAAGTCGGCAGCATGTGAAAGGTCGTGAACTCCAGTTTTTTACGGAATGTGTCAGGATGGCTCACTTCTGGCCGGGGCGCCGAGCTGCCTCAATGCTCTGGCCACGTGGCGGCGCCCCGGGAGCTGGTCACCCGGCTAGGCCCATGGCCGGGCCGCGGCGCTGCGCCCTGGCCTGCTGCTCGTATGTCGGGCCTCCGTGAGCTTAAGCGGAGGTGCTGGTTAGTCCTGGTCCTGGGGTCCCCCCCCGGTGCCTGCCGCCGCCACGCCAGCCGTCTCGGAGCGGAGGGCGGCGTGAGAAAACGCTCCAGACGCGCGACCACATGTGATGCGTGATCGCGGCCGTCTGCAAGGCAGGGGGCTTTGGCATGTTGGCCACGACGCCAAGAAATGACAAAGCCTTTAAAGCGGACCCGCTTGCCATGGGTGTGGCTCTGCGGTCCCCAGGGACACTCGCGCCCAGCGGCGCAGCGACTCCTCCGGGGGCCTTCGTAGCTTGCGTCTCGCGTGCCGGCTTCAGAGGCAGGAGGCTCTCGCAGGTGTGGCTCCAGACCGCTGGGCACCAGCGTTGTCCCTCAGGTGCCCTTGGCTGGGCTCGGTCCCTTCCTTCAGCACCCGCCTCACTAAACCCTGCCCTCTGGGCCCCTCCCTGCGGGTGCTGCCCTGTACCCCTGCGGCCCGCCAGCAGGACGCGTGTCTGCTCTTGCAGGTGGTGAGGAGCTACAAGGCGACCGTGCAGCAGACCCTGGACATCCTCTTCCTCCAGGAAGGCTCCGAGTTTCTGAGCAGCACAGACGCCTCGAGCCGGGACTCTGCCGACCGCACCATCATCGCCTGGGATTTCCGCAGTGCCGCCAAGATCTCCAACCAGATCTTCCATGTGAGAACCCCCGCTTGCCTTCACCTTCAGTCTCGGCCACAGGCCGTATCCGCATAGCCCCAGGCTGTCCGGGTCCCAGCTCCCCCGCTGCGGGAGGTGGTTCAGCGGCAGGGATCGGAGGCAGATTGGCCGCCTGAAATCTCTAGGGTGGGGGAAGGCGGTGCAGGTCCAGGCTTCCAGACCCCAGCGACTCCCCGTCCGTCCCTCGCCCGTCCCTGTCCAGTGCAGCCTCCCACGCGGTGAGGGCGCGGAGGGCAGCCCAGTCCGGATGGACAGGAAGGTGGCCAAGCGGTCTGAGACATCCTTACCTTGCCCGCCTCCACCGCCCCGGCCAGCCCCCAGGTGTCCGCCCTGCCCCCGCCCGTGACCGTGGTAGGGGCTGTGACCTGGGAGTGCAGGCAGGGACCCTGGAGTCAGACCACTGGCACACACATCCATCTGTCTGTCTGTCTATCTGTCTATCTGTCTATCTATCATCATCATCTATCATCTATTTATCTACCTACCATCCATCTATCTATCCATCTGTCTGTCTATCTATCACGTATATATCTCAGGTATACATGCACACCTTTTCCCTTCCTGCTCTTTTCCCTTGTTCTCAGGTGTTCTGAGTGACCCTAAGCAAGCTGCCTCTAGACCTTTACTCCAGGGCTCTAGCGCGACCTCTTGGGAAGGACAGGTCCCGGAGGGGGCGGGGGGGCATGTCTGGCCACCAGGGGTCCGGCCTCTGGCAGCCCTTGCAGAGAGCAGGGAAGTGAGCGAGGTGGGGGGAGAGCGGCTCGCTGCGCGCCCGCCCTGCCAGACTCACGCGTCCCCGTCCTCCGTGCGGTGGGCGGGCTCCCTGCGGCAGAGCCCGTTAGGGGCCGCCGTGGCCTCCGGGCCTCCGACGGGCACGTGCGGCTGCAGCTGGGGTTCTGCCTGGTCCCGCTGTGCCCTCTGAGCCTGGGCTCATTAGAAAGCGAGGCGTAAGGGCAGTCTAAGAACATGAACGGACAGGTGCAGCTGAGGAGCGAGTTTCAAGGGCATTTCTGAGTGACCAAGTTCATCAAACGTAGATTTCCCCGTCTGTGTTTGGAACACTTTGTTCCCGCACTCAGCCTCTCGCTCGGCCGTTCGCCTGCTCACGGACAGTGCACTGTGGCCGTGTGGGACCCGGGGCTGGGCTGCTGCCGAGGGCTTGCTGCAGAGGTGGGGGGACGGGCACGAGCTTCGTGCTCTGCCGCTGCGTCTGTCACACATGACCGCGGACTCGGAGCGTCTGCCCTCCGCACCCCGGAGTTTGCAGCCGGTGTCACCGGCTGGAGTCGGGCAGGGGCGGGGCGCCCCCTCCGGAGGCGCTGGGGTGTGGCCGCGCCTCGCTCCTGTCACGTCTCCCGTCGCGTCTCCCGTCGCGTCTCCCGGCTGCTGGCCACGTCCCTCCCATCTTCACATTCGCATCTCCAGCTCACTCTCTGCTCCATCTTCACACCACCTTCTGCGCGTCTGATCTCCCTCTGCTCCCCTTGCGCACGGGTCCACGTGACTGCATTTAGGGCAGTAATATAGGATCATCTCTGTGTCTCAACATCCTTCACGGAACTACATCTGCAAAGACTCCTCCCTCCATTTTCTGATGCATCAGGTGACATTCACAGGCCCCAGGAATCAGGATATGGATGTATTTGGGTGGGGCGGGGGGGGCATTTTGTCTGCCATGAGGGCCCTGAGCCCGGGGTGCAGGTGGCCCCTGGAAACTGGGAAGTACAAAGGAAACAGATTCTCCCCTGCAGCCTCCAGAGGGAACCAGCCCTGTCAACACCTTGATTTTGGCCCGGTGCGACCTGTGTCAGACTTCTGACCTCCAGACTCTGAGATAACACATTTGTGTTGCTCTGAGCCGCGAAGGTGTGACAGTCTGTTGCAGCAGCCCCAGGAAACTCATGGGGACCCCGGAGCCCAGGTCCGGGAGGAGGGCACGGGCCCCCGAGCAGAGCATGGGGCAGCCAGCTGATCTCCTCTGTGTGGCCCCCCGTTTCAGGAGAGGTACACCTGCCCCAGCCTCGCCTTGCACCCGCGGGAGCCTGTGTTCCTGGCGCAGACCAACGGCAATTACCTGGCCCTGTTCTCCGCCGTGTGGCCCTACCGGATGAGCAGAAGGCGGCGCTATGAAGGACACAAGGTACCCCGTCCCTGTCCCCTGGTGGAGGGTGGAGAGCTGAGCACCGGTCCCCGGGCCTCCTGCCCGACAGTGTGAGCAGTGGACTTGGGGCCCCAGAGTGTACAGACCCTCCGTCCAGCAGGTTCTGCTTTCTGCTTCCCAGGTGACCACATGCTGTGTGGCCTGGTGTCCCCTCAAGGCCCACCCCAGGCCCCAGTTGCTGGATAGGAAAAGTTTCCCCCGTTTGCTGGCTGGCATGGGCTGGTCACGGGGCGGTGTTTCTAGCTCTGCCCCTTCCCCCCTGGGGCCTGCCTCCCTCGGGGGGGGTGGGGGGGGAGGCCGGACACCGTCAGCTGTGCTGGAATTGTTCCAGCAGATCCATGAACCAGGCTTGCAGAATGACCCGCACCAGGGCCCCGGCCTCTCGAGGAGCCTGGGCTCTGCCCGGGGCCTGCGTGTGGCCCAGCGCTGCTTGTGGGGGCCCCCCGTAGGGTGGGTGCCTCGGAGCACCCACGGAGTGGCCTGCTCACCCTCCGTCACCCTCCGTGTCGCCCTCGCAGGTCGAAGGCTACTCCGTGGGCTGCGAGTGCTCCCCGGACGGCGACCTTCTGGTGACGGGCAGCGCGGACGGCCGGGTCCTGCTCTACTGCTTCCGCACGGCCAGCCGAGCGCGGACGCTGCCGGGGCACGCTCAGGCCTGCGTGGGCGCCACCTTCCACCCTGCGCTGCCCTCTGTCCTCGCCTCCTGCTCCTGGGAGGGCGACGTGAAGATCTGGCACTGAGCCTCCCGCGCGGCCTCCTGGACGCCGGCCGGGCCGCAGGCTCCCCTGGGTGGGAGTCAGTGCTGAGGTCGGCTGTGGGCTCAGACCTGGGCGGGAGCTGCCTCCACCGCCCTGTGAGGCCCCTTCTCCCCCTCTGTAAAAGGGGGACGGGAACCCTCTGTCTTGGGGCTGCGAGGTCCGCGTTGGCGAGGACCGGGCGGGCCGCCGGTGCTCGGAGCGCAATAAACGCGCCACGTTGCCCTCTCAGGCCGTCCCAGCCACGATGAGCGTCGGCAGCGCCTCTCACCACCCCACCCGTGGGCCGGGGGTCCAGAGCAGAATGGGGGCGCTCAGGGTGGGGGCGGCCCCGCTCCGCTCGTCCCGATGGGGGTGCCCGGGGCAGCGGGGGCTCTGACGCTCAGGTCTGCCCTCAGGGGCCCTGTGCCAGAGCACAGCAGGCCCAGCCACCTCAGGCCCAGCCCCCCTCCCCACCTCTGCCTCCCCATGAAGCATGGCCCGCTGGCCCGCTGGCCGCTGGCCGCCTCCTGGCCCACTGCCTGTCAGGCGCGCATGCTGCCTGTGTGAGTGCGTCTACCCCAGGCAAAGGAGTGATGTGGAGAAGCACCAGGCCCTTGGGGAACCTCACAGAATTGGGCAGGGGAGACCCATCTGCCCGCGGATCTGGGCAGGAGGAAGACCCAGCCGCTGGGATCTGGGCAGGCTGATGAGCACTACACCCCAGCAGGACTGTCTGTGAGGGGCTGCCCCAGCAGCCCAAGGGTACAGCAGCAGGCGAGGAGGTTGGGCCCCACAGGAGCCGTGGTTCACAGCAGAGGGGTCCCTGCACTCTTAGAAGGCTTCCTGGAGGAGGCCGACCACGATCTGGTGAGGAGGGTGTTCCCAGCAGGAGAGTTTTCTAGGAGATGCAGAGGACCTGAGGAGGAGGCCCGTGGGCAGGGGCGGGGCGCCACGGGGTGCCCGCGGGGTGCCCAGCCGTATCCCTCCAGAACCGGGGCTCCAGGCCAGCTCTGCTCACAGTGTCACTGTCCTAGAACCAACCAGCACCCTGACCCTCCTGGGGAAGGGGACCTCTCGGGCTCCCCGGAAGCCACTGTGCATTTGGTCTTCCACTGAGCGCGCCCGTAGGGCCCGGCCGGCTGCAGCCGCCTTCCCTCAGGCGACTTCATCGGGAAGAATGGCCGGAGCTCTGAGCCTGTGTCTGCTTCTCTCCCCGGCGCTTTCTCCCCACACGCATTCTTAAAGGCTCGCTCTGGTCCTCTGCAAGGTGATGGGGAGTTCACCGTTTGCAGTTTTTAAATAAGGAAGCTAAATTTAGAAAGTGCGGAGCAGGAATGAGAAAGGAGTGTGGGCTGTCCCTGCACCCACCTTCCCGGGCTGCACGCTCGTCACCTCACCTGCCCATCTGAACTGTGCATCTGAGGCCACCAGGGAGAACAGTTCCATCTGGAGAGGCCGGGCCTGGCCAGGGCCATGACTCTGGGGGGTGTGTGGAGCTGCTGCTCAAAGCTCCAAGGGTGGGCGTGGTCCCCACCTGCTGGTGGAGGGCAGAGGGGCGTGCCCCGGGCCCTCTGACTCCAGAGCCTGGGCTCCTCCCATCCTTTGGGACCCCACTTCGACCCAGCCTGGGGCTCTCCATGGGACCATCACCTGCCTAGGGGCCTCAGGGGATCTCAGGCTACAGAGGGGACACTCTGCACTGCCCTGCTGGGGGCTGAGAGGCAACGTACATGGACAGGTGGGCAGATGGCGGGTGCATGGATGGGACCCCACTGGGGTCCAAGAGGATTTCGAGTGAAGGGAGAAGAGGAGGTTGGTCGAGGAGGGCATCCCACACCAGCTGCGGCTGGCTCTGGGGGCCATGGCAGAACAGCTCCGTGAGGTCTGGAGGCCTTGCAGGGGGCCCTCAGGCTCCGAGCTGACAGTATGGGGCCAGGACCTTGAATCCGAGACAGGCCTGTGGTCGAAGCAGCATAGCCCTGGGGTTCCCAGCCCAGCTGCCCGGTTCCATGGCTGACCCAGGGGTGGAGAGCTGCAAGGCTCGCACTCCCCTCTGGGAATACCTCGGAATGAGCACTGCTGGGTGCCAAGGGCTGTGTCTTCCCTCCACCCTCCTCCTGGCCCCCTACTTCAGTGAGGGTCGCTTCCCCCAGGTGCTCAAGAGAGGAGCAGACGCTCAAGCCTCTCCACAGTGCCCTCTGCCTCGGGGACACTCTGCCTGTGCTGCGGCCGCTCTGGGGGAGGCAGCCGGGCAGCGGCAGGTGGAGTGCGAGGATGCTGGCAGCCGGACCAGGCCTCCCCTCCGTGGGGTCGCCTGGCAAGAGGCAGGGCCACCTTGGAGACACAGAGCTGTGAAGGGAAGGCATGCCCACAGGCTGAGGCTGGTGCCCAGCAGCAAGTGCCAGGCCCCGGAGCCCCTTGGGGCAGGGCCTGCATCCTGGGCCTCGTGGAACCCCACAAGTACATTCTCAGGGCATCGATAAAACGTGTCAGAGATAACCAGGCACGCAGAGAAACAAGGCCACGTGCGGGGGGACCAAGAGAAACAGATCCGCACAGAGCCCCGGGGTGATGGGGCTAGAGACAGCGAACCACTGTACCCACTATGTTTAAGGAGGTAAGAGACAAACTTGGAAATATCTCCAGGGAACAGGAAACTTAGAAAGTAGCATCGCGGGTTTGTAAAACAACCCGATAGAACTTCTAGAAACGGAAAACATTGGTAACGAAAAACCTCAGTGGGTGTGTTTGGTAGCTTGGATACAGGAGAGAATTAGTAAAGACAAATATGCAGGCCGAGTACGTGGTCACACGGGGAGAGGGCCCCAGACGGAGAGGACGGAGGAGGAGGAGAGGAGAGTGGGCAGAGGAACCGGTGAAATACGCCAATCCGCAGATGCGAGACTGACGCCCTGTGTATTCCTCAGAAGGACAGATGCACGGCCAGGCACCCCTCCGGGAGACTGCAGAAAACCCAGGTCCAAGGGAGAGCTCAGGCAGCTAGAGAGAACAAGACAGATTCTCCCCCTCCCCCCAAAGAGGCAGCTCCCAGGGTGACCGACCACTAGCGAGTCCCACACCAACAGGACGCCCGAGGACAGGGCAGATGGCATCCCCGGGTGCAGAGGGTGGCAGGTGACCACCTGCTAACGTTCTCAGTGAGAACACGCTTCAGAAACGGGCCCAAATAAAGACGTCTTCGGAGAAAAACTGGAGAACTTGGCACCGGCAGAGCCACACTAAAGGACGTCCTAAGGAATCTTTAGGCAGAAGCAAAGTCTGAGATGCAGGAAAGAAGGGGGCGGGGCGTCTATGGAAACGCTGTGTAAGGGGCAGCAATAACGTCTCATGGTCAGAAGGTGGGGAGGATTCCAACTCTGGACCCTGAGACCCAGGGTGGGGGAAGGAGAGTCATCAAGAGCCCGCCCTGGCCGCAGGGCCGTGAGGAGAAGAAACAGCCCGAGCCCGACTTCTTTCCACCGATGTCTTTTATTCATGAACGTAAAATACAGCGCTAAGTGAGACGGCATGCATGCAGACGACAGGAGAGCAAGCCACAGAAACGAAGTCGGGGCCTCTGCGTCTGAGGTAGAGCGAGGCGGGGCCGGGGGGACTCTGCGGGACTCTGCGGGACGACGGACCGCGGAAGAGCTCGGGGAGGTGCTGGCCACACGGCGGAAACAGCCTAAAAACAGTCCACGTCCCTCCACCCGTTCCGGTTCCCCTCTTTGTGGACAGAGCTTCGGGGTTCCCTTGTCACTGGCATGCTGGGTGTCTCCGTGGGACACCATCCTTCCCTCCAAGGGGCAGGCCCCACTTGCCCTGACCCGAAAAATAAAGGAGCTTTGTGTTAAAACGCCGAGGCTGCCCTCCAGGGAGCTGGAGGCCAAGTGCGTTAAGAAAGACCCTTTTTCTCTAGAAAAATAGTTTCGCTTTATAAAAGGGGGGGACGCTCATCCCAGGTGGGGGAGGGTGTTGACGTGTGGAAACGTTTTCAAGGAGTTCCGTCGTGGTGGGGCTGGGGTGGACAGACAGTCCTCGGGCTAGACGGGGTTCGGCCGGTGGAGAGGGCAGGGCCGGGGAGGACGGGGTCGGGGGAGAGGCGGGCTGGCCCCTCGGTGCCGGGCTGGGCGGTGGGGCGGCCCGTGGCCTTGGCCTTGGCCAGGTGCTCAGTTGAGCAAGGTTCCGTAGAGCTGGGCTTTCGTGAGGCTGTCCTTGCGGGTGAGCCCCGAGCCCCCGGTCCGTGGGAAGGTCGGCTGGGGGCTGAGGCGGGAGGCGGGGTGCATTTCGGGGACGCCTCCATGGAGCTGGGCTCCAAGGAGTCCCTGGAGCTGTGGGGCTAGGCCCAGGCTCGGGGCTGCCGGCCACGCCACACAGCTGCCCCCCCAGCCTCTCCCCGTCCCCCTCGCTGGCCGCATAGCTGGGCAGGGACTCGGCAGGGCCGCCTGCCCGGAGGAAGCAGGGCTCCCCCAGGGGGCCCTGGGAGAGGTCGTCGCCCTCCGAGAAGCTGTCGGCCTTGTAGCTGGCGTAGAGCGGGCTGGCGCGGCCCTCGGCCTTCTTGCCCGGGCTGCTCCCGTAGTAGCGTTCGGAAAAGCTGCAGGGGAGGAGCGGGCCGCCGCGGCCGGGAACGAGTAGGCGCCGATGTCCTCCACGCTCAGGGGCCGCCACTGGCCCCGCACGTCCTCCCGCGGCAGCCTGGCCGAGCCCGGCTTGGCCCGCAGGCTCCACAGGTTTGGGGGCATCAGGGCCTGCTGGGGGCCCGGGGAGGCCGGGAAGCGGAAGGGCTCGGCCGGGTAGGGCGACGCGGTCCGCGTGAAGCCCGGGGCCGCCTCGGCCTGCAGCGGGGCGGCCACCGCGGCCGGGGCCTTGGCGAAGCGCGGGCTGCCCTGGTAGGCGGGCGGCTTGCGCTCGAAGAGCTGGTCGCGGCTGTTCAGGTAGATGGCCTGCTGCGAGGCGGTCAGCGTGCTGGCCTGGCCGTGCTCCTTCTCCTCCGACGTGGCGCTGAAGCTCGAGTAGGAGCTGGACGTGGGCAGCGAGCCCGCGTAGCCGGGGAAGGCCTGGCGCCGGAAGGCCGCGGGGTAGGCCGCCGCCTCGGCCTCCTCCTCCTCCTCCTCCTCCCCGCGCCTGTCGGTGGAGTTCTGGGCCCGCAGGAAGCCCACGTCGGCCACGGGCGCGTCCACGCTGGGCCGCCGGTCGCGCGGCCGCTCCTCGGGCAGTAGAGGGCCGTGTCGCTGCAGTAGACGTCCTCCTTGTAGGCGGGCCGCGGACTCAGCTTCTCCAGCCCGTCGCGGAAGGCCAGGTCCCGGGCCGAGACGTCCGACAGGCGGGGGACAGGCTGGCGGCGTCGGGCTTGTCCAGCGCCTGGGCGATGACGCACGGGGCCGCTGTCGGCGTAGGCGGGGCGGCAGAGCGGGGCGGCAGGCTGCAGCCGCGCTGCTCCACGCGCAGGCTCACGCGCTCCCGGAAGTCCGAGGGCAGCTGGGATGGGAGGCAGGAGGAGGGAGGGTGGGGACAGGGGCCAGAGTCAGCGCAGGACCTGCGGGCGTGACCAGCCGAAGGGCAGGACGCAGCACAGACAGGCCTGGACCATCCCTTCCGCAAGCTCCAGGCACCTGAGGAGCCCTGGTCACCTCTACGCCCCGCCCACTCCGACAGGCCCCGCGGAGCCCCGAGGTGGAACCAGGGTCCGACTTGGCGCCTCTCGGGGGTACAGTTCCCTCCCCGCTGCCCCCCACTGACAGGACTCACTTGCTTGCCCCTCTGGTCCCCGGTGCGCCTGCACAAGACAGACTCAGAAACAGATGCAACAAAGATCGCGGGCCTGGTGCCTTTGGGGGATGTCCCGCTACTGTTTGATCTATTTTGTGAGTGTCTCAGGTGTGGCCCAGGCCCAGGGCGAGAGGACAGGGACCGGGGCTGGCCTGGGTGAGGGGAGAGTGTGGGAGGGAGGGGCAGCCTGGCCGGAGGTGGGAGGTGGGGGGCTGGACCAGCCTGGCTTGGCACCAGAGAGCCCTGCGGCCTCGGCCCCCACCAGTGAAGTGGTTTTCCTCTCTGAAACAGGCACTGCCAACCCGTGGCGTTTCTGCGAGGCTCGCAGAAGTTCACCTGCACACAGAGCACGGGGCTTGGGACAGGGACAGGGAGCGGCCCCAGGGGCACCGAGGGGCTGGGCAGGCTGCCCTGGCTGGATGGGGAGGCGTGTGTGGGGGCCGGCTCTGCACCCACAGCTCAGAAAGGCCTGGAGTGGAGGGTCAGGGGTCAGGCGCAGCCGGAGTCTGCCTCTCATGGGCGGGCAGTGGCCTTGGGGTACAGCCTGTGCTAGAGCAGCCCCGAGCGGGCCGGGGGCGGGGGGCGGCCAGCTGGCGGCGGGTGCGGGTGCGCGTTACCTCGGACACCTTATGGGCCCTGCCGTAGGTCTGGCTGCACTGCAGCAGCTGGGCCGCTAGGTTGCAGTCCTTCCTATAGTAGGCGCCTACAAGACAAGAGAAGGCGTTTGGCGCGGGCTCGCCGGCGCCGGGGGGCCAGCCTGGAGACCGGGGGCAGGGCGGGGCCGGCCGAGCCGTTGGTAGGACAAGGACCCCCCTTTGGGCCTCGCGCTGTCCCGCCTGAAAGAGTAGGGGCCTTGGCTCTGGCCTGGAGCTGCTGCTGCGTGAAGGGGCCCTGCCGGGCAACCTGCTGCTTCCCCAGGTGGGAACCTCCTGGCAGGCGGGGTTCGCAGTACAAGAACCCCCAGGGCTCCTGGCTCCGGGAGACCCCGGGCACGGACACCCGGGCCCTGGCAAAGACAGCTCGGTGGAGAGTGCGAGTGCCCAGAGGGACGGGAGCCTGCAGCCCTGCCCCCTGCACCGCAGACCCTGCCGCTCACAGCCCTACTCAGGGTGCGCCTGGCGGCAGGGGTGGCTGTGGGGCAGGGCTAGGGTCAGGGCAAGTGGGGGCAGAGGGCCTGGGTGACCCCAGGTCCAGGGAGGAACCTGCTCAGCCTCCTGAGCTGAAAACAGATGCAAACAGTAGGAATTGGGGGATTTGGGTTCATGGAAAATCTCTGTTGCATGTGCTGTGACTGGGCCTTTCGTTCCCGCCACCCCCTCCCCCCCCAGAGACCCTCCACCAGGGGACTCTAGGTGCGGAGGCTGGGGTCCACCAGACCAGGGGGCCTGCAGCTCAGGCAAGCCATTGAAGGCTCGAGTTCCCCACCCCCAATCCCGAAGGCTCCCTCACCTCCACCTTCTGTGGAGGCTGGTACCCCAACTTGGCCCGCACAGTAGCAGGAACCTGGGCCCCCGCCCCCATAACACCGCCTCAGGCCTCCTGGGAAAGAGGCAGGTGGCTGGAGCTGAGAACCGGACCCCCACGAAGTCCCGAACAGGCTGCCCCTGGCATCGGCGGGCTGTGGGCACCGCCGGGCCAGCCCGGGCCTCCCGCCCAGCCGCGAGCAGCCCGTCCTGGGCCTGCCGTCTCCTCATCGCGTGAGCTCCGCGGCGACCACAGCGGCCGGGCGCCACGCGGGCGCCGACCCTGCCCTAAACGCCAGACCCACGTCCCTGCCTTCGCGGCACCCCCACTGGGAGGCCGGTGCCCCTGCCACCCCACTCCTGCTGCTCCCCCACATCCCACGCCCAGGCCGTGGCGGGCCCCGCCTCTTCCTGTCACGCCCACACCCAAGGTCCCACCCCATCAATCCTGTGTTGCAGACTTCACGACTTCACCCCGGAGCCGGAGCCGGAGCCGGCAGCGGCCCGCCTGCCTGCCCCACGGCCGCCACCCGGATTGGCGCCATCGCCTCCGCCCTTGTCCCCACAGTGTGCTGTCACCAGGGCCCCTGCATGAGCCCGGTAACAGCGGAAGTCCATTCAGGTCGCCCTCGGTTCGAGAACCTTCAGCGGCTTCCTCTTTCACTCAGAATAAAAGCCAGATTCTTAGAGGGGCCCATGGGTTTCCCATTCGCTCTCCGACCTCAGACCTGGGCGCCTCCCCCCCCCCCCCGAGAGCCCACTCTGGTGTCTGCTGTTCTTCACGTCACCCAGGCCCCCCTTTGCCCCGTGTTCTTTCTACCCAAAGGGGACACTCGTCCCCTGGATACCTCGTGGGGCGGGGCCAGCCCCCCCACCCCCCACCAGCCTCTTCCAGAGCCCGCAGGATCTGCAGGCCCTGCCGGCCACTAGGCCACTCCCTCCCTCACCGGTCCCCCGCTCTTTCTCTGCAGCATTTAGCACTTCTAACACAGGACAGAGTTTGCGTATTTCTACTGTTTACCGTCTGTTTTCCCCGGTCAGATGTAAACACCACGTGGGCAGGGAATCTTCCTGCCTGTGTTGTTCACACTGCGTTCTCAGAGCCCAGTAGGGTCTGGCAAGGAACAGATGCTAATTAGTGGGCGCGTGCTCAGCTGTCAGGGGTCCACGGAGGGCCTTGAAACCAGGACCCGTGAGCAGCCACGTGGCTCTGATGCCCACTGGGGCTGGCCGGAGCCTGAGTGGCCATGCTTCAGCCTTGGGGTCAGGAAGCCCTGCCATGTGAGACGACATGGCCCAGTGATCCCGACCTTGAGCCCTGTTCCCTCCCAGTAGTGAGTCCATGGAGGGGCGGCCCTGACTGCCCGCCCCACCTGCACCTGCACCGGCCCCTCAAGCCTGGGGACTGCAGCACCTGGGCCCAGCACCTCAGGGTCAGGGCAGGCCAACACTCACGTTGTCCTCCGACAGCTTGTCGATGGTCACCTTGGCCTCCAGCAGGTGGCTGTTGAGGGCAACGATCTCATGGCTCAGCGCCCTCTTCTCTTCCTCATAGTGCTGGCCCTGGGAAGGGGGCAGCGGAAGGAGTGGTCAGTGGTCAGTCGAGGCCTGGGGCTCACGCCCAGGTGTTCTCTTAGCCCTCTCCCCCCGCCCGCCATGCCCTCTGCAGCCCAGAATGACGAGGTGGTTGGAGGGCCCAGGGGTGCAGGGGTGTGAGCACCCAGGTTCGACCCCACTCCACCGCTGATGAGCCAGGCGGCCTGGGGCAGGTCGCTGGGCACTCAAGCGACATGCCTCCCAGGAGTCGGGCGACGGCTGAGTGTGGATGGCCTGCACTCAATGTGAAGTTTGGCCTGTCTCGCTGGACAGAGTCCAGCGACTCAGAAAGTAAGAGGCCCTTGTCCAGGGCCCCACGCAGAGCCAGCCTCTGCTCTCTGCGCTACGGCGGGGGGGGTGCCGGACACCCACTTCCGATTTTTGAAAGCAAAACAAGCCGAGAGAGAGAAGAACCGCTCTCCCGGCCGAGGGGAGGCCCCGGGACCCGAGCCCTCCCCGACGCGAGCCCAGGAGCACCCCCTCCTGTGCCGGAGACCAGGAGGCCTGCCTCATCTGCTCCTCCCCCACACGGGGGGCCCGCCAGCCCCAGCGGCAGAGAAAATGGCACTGCTGGTTACGTGTGGATGCGTGCGTGTCCCCAGGAGGGTCTCCGTCCACCCTGGGACCAGGCACGGGTGCTGCCTCCTCATCCCTCACAGCAAGAGGGAGGGGTTCCCATGAGAGGCTCAGCTGGGGCCCAAACCCCGCTCTGGCTCACGGAAGGCCTGAACTCAGGCCTCTGTCCTCCTGGGCCTGACGCTGAGCTGGGGTCACCGTCCCCAGTGTGTGTCCCCTCTCCCACAGCCCCGCTTACACAGGCTGGGTGCTCACGCCCTACTGCCGAGGCCCACAGTGCCTGCATCCTACATCTTCCTGGTACTGGGAGCATCTTCCTGCTCAGTGCAGAAAGGGTGGGACCGGCCCAGTCCCAGGGGTCAGGAAATAAGGCCTGTGACTCAGCACTAGCAAGGGCAAGGAGATGACAGCTAGGCCGGCAGTGCCGCCGTGGGTCCGGAGCTGAGGAACCGGGTGGGGGTGCGGGGTCGGGCCATGGGGCAGCGGGTGGCGGCCCTCACCATGCGGTACAGCTTGTCCTCCAGCTCCTGGTTGATCCTCTGCAGCGCCATGTAGTTGCTCTGAATCCTGGAACAGGAGGCAATGGGGCCACTGCTGTGCCAGGCCTGGCCCTCCCATGACCCCCGAGGCACGTGGCCTGCTGAGCGGAGCAGGGCTGCATGAAGGCCCCCAAGCCCCCCAAGCCTCCCCACCGGCCCCACCCTGGTCTAACTGCTCCTCTGCACACAGCAGAAAACATCTGAAAAAGCAGATTTGTTGGAGGCCTTTCCTGGGCCAGAGTCAAGGGCCCCTGGAGACGAGAAGGGAGGCCTGTTACTCACAAGCGACGGACAGGTTCCCACCCGGGGTCAGTTTACTCACGTTTTACACACGGTTCTCGCATGCTTGGCTACGGGGTTTACGTTCAATAGCAGACTAGCAGGGGAGAGACTTCAGGCTGACTGTGTGATGGGCTCTGGGTGAGTGCTGGCGACACAGTGACTCGGAAGGGTGACAGTGGAGGCAAGCAGTGGGCGGGGGTCAGGTGCTCTGGGCTTCTGCTGCTGCCATGCAGTGTGATGGTGAAGGAGCTTGGGGCAGTGACGAGCCTCTCGACAACCTGCCTGGGTCTAAGGTTATTGTAACCCTCCTCCCGACAACAGGGAAATTGAGGCTAGAGGCGCCTAAAGCAGTAAGTGGCAGAGCCGGGGCCTTAACTGGCGTCTAACTGCACTGCCCGAGCCTGGTCCCCCCATTCAAAAAGCCCAGCAGGGTGGGGCCCGGGACAAACAGCCCCACTGGCAAGTCCTGCCTGGGGCAGCACCTGCCACCAGGCTCTACGAACCTGCAGAACAGAACAACCCAGGCACACAGCAAAGGTTTCGTTCTCTCTGCAGAGTGTAATACGTTTTAGAAAAACATCCACCTTAAATGTGCAGAAGAACGATGTTTTTAGATGTTTGTTTTTTTAAGGGAGCCATTACTCAGGGTCCCCCACAGCTCACGGGACACTTCGTTCACTGTCTGCTCAAGGGGACTGTCCCTACACTCTGGTTCCTCTCCGGGGCTGGACATAAATGTTCCCATCAGGGACCCAGGGGACAGCAGCTGGAGCCCATGTGGACCAGCCAGGTCTGGAGATGGCCGCTTCTGCGTCATGCCGCTGCCCCGCCAAATCAGTATGAGAGAAGGAAGGAGCAGGGGATGAGGAAGTGGCTGGAAGGAGCCTGTCCGTGGCTGTGGCCAGACTCGGGTTCAGATCCTGCTTCAGTTGCTCTAGGGACAACGTGCAACTTTGGAAAAAAGAGTTTGACCTGCTGAGCCCCGGACTCGCGGGTCTCGAACGCGGCCGCCGGCTGTGGTGGGAGGCGGAGCTCCGGAGTCGCAGGTCTGAGCCCCGCCCCCGCGCGTCCCGCCCCGCCCCTTCCCCGCCCCTGACCTGCGCAGCTTCTCCGTGACCTTCTCCAGCTCCTCCTGCGCGCGACGCAGCTCGATCTCCAGGTAGTGGCGCGTGGAGTCGAACTCGGTCTCGAGCTTCTCGAGCTTGTGCGTGGTATAGGACAGCCGCTTGCGCAGCTCGCCCTTCTGCTCCTGCAGCGCGCTGCAACGACACGCGGCGGCGGGCCGGGCCGCGGCGCTGAGCGCTGGGAAACTGAGGCCCGGGCGGGCCGGCCAGGCGCGCCGTGGGTGCGCACCACGTGCGTCCGGCCACTCCACCAGGCGCGCGCACGCGCACACGCACACACTCGCACTCCGGCATTGCACTCGAGGCTTACGGCCGCTGGGATTTGATACTGAGCCAGTGTAGCCCGGGCCGTCCCTCCGCCTCCAGTAGCGCCAGGCGGAAGTAAACCCCTGCACTGTCACCTCCCAGAGGACGGTGTTGGCGAGCCTCCTGTGCTGCAGGTGAACAGCCTGGCATCTCGGGGCGGCAGGGGCCGCTGTCACCCAGACCCAGCTGCTGGTCCTGCCACGTGCCCCCAGGCTGCCCACTATCCACCCTGTCCTTAGCTTCCCCCTGGGAAGGGGGAACTGCTCCCGTCTTGCCCGTGGACATAAAGCCCTGGATCTAAGAAAAGTTCCACCCACAGAGATGCCCAGGTCAGAGAGGGGTCCGCGCTGGAAGCGGCATACACACGCGCAGGGCCCCATCCCGTGCCAGCGCCCGTGCCAGGTTCTGGTGGTTTCTGTGGGACCAGGGCATCAGGCGTGGACAGTGCCAGTTCCGAATCATGCGGTGGGGCAGGAAGGAAGTCTCCAGCTAGCACACTGGAAACCTGGGGTGTGGCAGGTCTGGGAGCCCCGCCTCTGCTGTGGGACCTTGGGCGAGAGCCTGTGTCCTTGGGACCCCACAGACCCAAACCTGAGGGGGTTCTGGGGACAGGAGGAGACTTCCCCTAGCGCCCAGGGCAGACCTGTCTTCATTCTGGGGCCCTGTGTGCAATGCAATCCACACGTGTCACCCAGCAAACCTCGCGTGAGCATTCTTGGATTCCTACCCAAGTCTACATTCTTTAAAATAAAAAAAAAGAGTTGCTTACATTTTGAGAACCTCAGAGACAGGCAAGGTCCTCCAAAGAGTCAGTTCCCAAGGAGGATGCAGAGTGACAAGCAAGGAGGGAGCCCAGCGGCAGAGCACCCTGGCTGCCTATATCTGTCTGCCTGCCTCCTCCAGGCAGCGTGCCTGACTGCCCCACCCAAGCACCCTGGAACAGGTCTACAACTCCCCTGGGCCAGGCCTTTGTCCCCCGTGCAGTGTCGAGCTCCCCGGGGGCTCTCTCATGTCATCCAGGGCCCCCGCAGGCACAGTGGTGGGGGTGGGGATGGGCAGCAGTCCCTGATGTCCGTCATTCCTGCAGGAGCTGCAGGTCGATAGCAGCCCTCGTCACAGGCACAGGTGCGATCTGCACCCTTGAGGCGAGGTGAGGGCATCGTCCGTCCACCCACGTAGCCACTCGAGCCCTGAGTCCTCCCGCCATCCCCCAGCCACACTCCTGGGCCATCACAGAGCAGCCTCCCGACCCTGCCCTTCTGAGGCCTGCACTCCCAGCTGTGCCCACATGCCAGCCCCGCCCCACCTGGGGGCCCAGTGTCCACCGCGTGCCCCACGGCACCCAGTCCCTCCCCTCAGAGCCAGCCACCTTTCTTCCCCGCCTTGGCCCCCACCCGCAGACACAGCCTGGACCCTGCCCTCACGCACACGGCCCAGCCCTGAGTGACCCAGCCACGTCTCCCTACGGCGCATCCACTGTCACCCTCTTCTCCCTCTCCCACCGGCCCCGCCCTGTTCCCAGCACCTCACAGCCGTGAATAAGTCAGACACGGTCCCCACCCCACAGAGCCTGCCGTCTCAGGGGAGACAGGATGACACGCGAACAGGTTCATCCACAAGGCGAGTGTGGGAGGAAAAAGTGATGGCCGTGAGGTGGGCTCTAGAGCCTTCGTGGCTACAAAGTGACCAGCTTCTTGGGGCCCGCCCAGCCGAGCCTCAGTTTACCCTTGGCCTATCGATGGCCTTCCAGACACCAACCTGCAAATGTTGCTCCCACCCTCCCTGAGCCCCTTGTACCCACCAACCCCAAGCTGCACCCGGGCGCGTGGCACCGCCGGCCCCTGACTCCGCCCGCCCCCGGGCCTCTGTCTGCTTGTTGCAGGTGCCCTGATCAGGGCCCTGGGCACGCCCTCCGAGACCCTCAATCACCGCAAACACCCAGGTCAGGTCGCCCCTGGGCCCCCGCCGTGGGCCCCCGCCGTGTGTTCCCACCCCTGAGCCCCCGCCATATGCCCCTGCCATGTGCCTCCGCCACGTGCCCCCGCCCCTGAGCCCCGCCATGTGCCCCGCCACGGGCCCCCGCCACGTGCCCCGGCCCCTGGGCCCCCGTGGGCCCCCACCACGTGCTCCCGCCATGTGCCCCTTCCATGTGCTCCCACCCCTGGGCCCCGCCGTGTGTTCCCACCCCTGGGCCCCCGCCATATGCCCCCGCCACGTGCTCCCACTCTGCTATCTGCAGACCCCTTTCCTTGCCCAGGCTGATTTGCACCCCTGCCCTCCCCACACGTGTCAGGCTGAGTCTCCCACATCCAGACCCCACAGACTCCTCCCAGGCCTCCATCTCCAGCCCCCTCCTCTCTCTGGCTCTACTCCCCCGGCTGCCCACCAGCCTCTCCACCCAGACAGTCCAGAAGTGCCTCCCAGAGTGTGTCCAATGCTGACCATTCTCTGTCCTCTGCACTCCCCGTCCCCAGAAAAGGCACTGCTACCCTCAGTCACCAGTCAGACGATGAAGGGCCTCGGTGACCCCCTCCTTGCCCCTTGTCCCTCACAGCCTGTCACCAAATCCTGAGGTTCAGCTTCTCAAAAGTTTTGGACATGCCCCTTCTTCCGCCTGGTCCAGGGAGGGCCCCAGGCTGGGCACCTCGGGGTCTGTGGTCACCTGGCTGGTACCAGCATACCGTCCAGCGCCCTCCCTCTCCAGGGCACTACCCTGAGCCCTGCCTGGGCGCAGCCTGTGTCCACGTCTGTAAGACGGATGTGTGCATGCACACATCGGGGTACTCACACGCGCTTAGCAGGGCAGCTGGTGGACCCTGCGCCACCCTGGACCATGAGGACTGCTGGGAGATGACACCAGAGGCAGGTACCACGTGGAAGTGGGGGCCTCCGGGCTGCTGGGAACTGGGGGACTGCACAGCCTGGGGCTCCGTGGCGCTGCCCCCCACCCCGTCCCCTGGTGTGGAGTTGGCTCTGAGGCCCCCGCATCTGGAAACAGACCCTTAGATGCGCAGGGAGGGTGTGGAGGTCCTTTGCAACCTCACCGACCAGCGCTAGGCCCCCCAGACCAGGGCCACCCTTTGGGCTGGGATCTCTGAAAGCCCTGCTCAGATCGCAGCCTGGGAAGGCCACCTCGCTCTCCCGAGTCCCCATGAAGTAAAGCAGGATCTGAAGCTAACCCAGCAGGCTGCATGGGTGGGCGGGTGTGTGTGGCGGGTAGACGGGTGCCCCACGGTCCCCTCCTTGCCCTGGGAAGCCCGGTAGGGCCTTCCCCGCCTCGCAGGGAACAGTGATGCGCTCAATTGGAGCAGAGCGAGGCCCAAGGGGTCCTCTCCTGCCTTCTACCGGGGCCCCTTCTGCCACTCAGGGGAGGCCTGAGCCCTAGGGCAGGGTCAGTGGTGGGGGCGGGGGCACGGGCTGGGGCATGAGGGCCTCGCCTCTGAGGGTGGATGGCTCAGCGCGGCAGAAGGACCTGCGGGTGCCGACACGCTTCCCCCTCTGGGCCTCCCTGTCTGGGGGATGTCTGGGGACGGACGCGGAGACACCGAGGAGCCGGGGAGACAACAGGCATGTTACCTGTCCCAGAGTGAGGGCGAGGACCTGGCCAGTCGGCCCTGCAGGACACGGGGCTGCCCGAGGCACGAGGGCACCCAGGGCTGCGCAGCTGTGGGCGAAGAGGACAGAGCTGCTCAGAACCGGCGGGGGCCAAGGCGGGCCGCCACGGGCACTCGTCAGAGAGGGGGGCCCGGCCCCCACCTGTGCAAGGGGCCAGGCGTGCGTGTGGGAGCCGGGGTGTGGGGGGGCCAGGCTGGGCTGCCACGGGCACTCGTCAGAGGGGGGGGCCCGGCCCTCACCTGTGCAAGGGGCTGGGCATGGGTGTGGGAGCCGGGAGTGTGGGGGGGCCAGGGTGGGCCGCCATGGGCGCTCGTCAGAGAGGGGGTCCGGCTCCCACCTGTGCAAGGGGCTGGGTGTGGGTGTTGGAGCTGGGCGGGGCCCCAACCTGGGCGCCTGCCCCTGGCTAGTCGGTGTCCAGAATCCGAGCTCATCGATGGCACTGAGTCCCACCAATGGCAAGGTGTAGCCCCCCGCAAGCCTCCATCCATCATTGCAACCTCAGAGAGGAGTCCCGGGGGGTAGGGTCCCCACCCCTGGACTCCCTCGGAGACCTTGGGAGGCAAGGAGAATGGGGGACGGTGCGACCTCTGTCCCCACCTCTCCGAGGCGGCTGCCATGGGCTGATATGCATGACAGTCGTGGGGGGGGGGCTGGGGCCTGTGGGACCTGGCGGATGTTAGGGGCCAGGGCAGGGCCTGCTTCGCCCGGGGACCTTGTCTCACCCCGCCCCTGCCTACGCCCGCCGGGCTGGGTGGTGGTGGGCAGCGTGGGCAGACGTGGGAAGGGACAGAGGCCTGCCCAGCCCTGCTGGGAGGACTGCGGGTATGAGGTGCCCCCACCCTGCCCCCTCCCTGCTGCCTGCCCAGGACCCTCTGCAGCTTCCCTGGTCCAGGGAGACGTGAGGAGGGCGTTAGACACGCCGGGGCAGGGGCATTAGGGGAGGGCAGTGCAACGCCCTGGAAACCTAGCTGTGTGCGGATGCCCGGGGAACGCTGGAGGGCTCGACGCTGCGTCACCAGCCCGCAAGGCAGGATTCGGGGTGATCTAGCTGGTTTCTTTTACATTTTTCTGGTTTTGTCATAGTTCCAACAGTGAGGATGAAAAGTCAGAAAAAAAATGTTCTAAAAGTTCAAATTTTGGTCCAAAAAAAAAAGAGAAGGATCTTTAGTGTTGATTTGGCAGGCGAGGGCACAGCAGGGCCGCCCTCGGCCGGGACCAGAGCCCTGCCACCCTGATCTAGCAAGCCCCCCTTTCCGCCCCGCCCACAGGCCCCCGGCGGGCTCTGAGGGGGACAGAGGCACCCGGGGACAGCCTCCCGCTGTCTGGGGTGGTCCAGCAGGGCCAGCGATCACCCTCAAGGGGCCTTGGAGCCTTGGGCCCAGGGACAGCCAGAATCGGTGTCACCCATGGCACCCCGGGCCACATTCCTGCTCCTGTTGGTAGAAGCATCGGGTGACTGCTGGGCGGACCACGGATAGAAGGTTGGCCTGGGCCGCTGCGGCCTGAGCTGCCTGGGCCATAGGGGCCTCGCTGACCCCGGGTCCCCTTGTGGATGTGGGTGTCCTCATGTGGGGGACAGCTGCCACCTGGCCCTGTGTCTCAGGCATGTTTGGGCCCTGGGACGCAGCGGTGGGTCAGGATGTTGGCAGACGTCTGATTCCTCCCCCAGGGAGTAGCTGGCTCAGGGACTCGGGGAGACCCCTAGACCAGCTTCGAGGGGCTTGGGGAACCAACCGGCTGTGGGTCTTCGGGGAGTGAGGGTAAAGAAGGGGACGCTGAGCTAGTGCTACTGCTCGCCTCCGCCTGGGAGGCAGGCCATCACTGCCCGCAGGTGGCTGTGCCCACCTGTGGCCACCCGTGGCCGCCCTCCGACCTGGCACAGGCATCCTGGGCCACACCCTGACCCCCGCACCTGCCTGAGGCCGAATGGCAGAATGACAAATGACAGCGTGTTTTGCTCTCAAGCGGCCAGGTCCCCTCGTCCTCCCCTGCTGAGAGGGACAACTGGCCTTCTTCATTCCCTTCCCACACGTTCCCCCTAAATGTGGCCACACTCCCATCCACCCTCCAGGCCACTGTCCACGCTGTCCCCTCCACCTAAAATGCTCTGGCCTCCTTCTCGGAATCCCCAGGCCCCTCCTTTCTTGTGAGGCTTAGCTAAATGCCACCTCCTCCAGGAAGACTCTCTCGGTTGCTCCCAGCTGAAGGCCCCTCTCTCCTCAGTCCCAGATTGCCTCCTGCCACTCCTCCACCACATGGCCACCTGGGGCCCTCCGTGTCCCCCTCGATGCCTGCGGTGCTGTGCTGGGCGTAGGGGAAGGGGCGCGTGAGCTTGGGCCCCCGGCATGAGGAGGAGACCCTCCTCTGCTCCTCGCAGGCGCTGGCGGGCGCTGACTGGTGACAGGGCAGCAGATCCCCGCCCCGCGGGCGGGAGGCGGGGCTGCAGGCGCCACCGCTCCCAGCCCCTGGATACTGCACGGGGCGAGGGCCTGTGTGCTGGTGGCTCGCCCACGGCCGCAGCCAGGCTCCAGCGATACCAAACTGCTTGTCATTCTTCACATGCTGCAGGCAGCTTCTCATCCTGGTGACTTTGTCCCCGTGTCCCCTCTGCCAGGGCTGCACTTGCTCCTTCCCATCCCAGGTTAACTCCTCCCCACCCAGGGCCCGACTGGGGGACTCGACGCCCCGACCGCCCCAGCCTGTGCTGGGCAAGGATCGATGGCTGCTCTCTTGTCAGTGAGCATTACAGGGGCTGAGTCACCGTGCTGTTGATGGTCGAGTGATGGTGCCAGGGTCTCCAGCTCTACTCTCGTCCCTGCACTCCAGTGTCCCCCCAGCAGCCAGAGGGCACGTCACTAAACCCAGCCAGACCATGCCCCACCTGGCTCCGCACCGCAAGTCCCTGTCCCCTGGGACCCACTGCTGCCCCGCCTCGCCCCGAGCTGGCACCCCTCACTCACACCAGCCCCCAGCGACCCTGAGCCCCTCCCCTCCCACCTCAGGGCCTCTGTCCTCACTGAGCCTTGGGCTGGGACATGCCCTCCAGGCTCTTTGCAGGCCCCACCTCCTGGAACAGCCAGCTCTCCCCCACTGTCTCATTCCCCAGGGGCAACAAAGTGGTTACCTGCCTGGCCTTCCCAGGGGACTGGCCTTCCTTCAGACCCTGGGCTGGGTCCCTACAGAGGTGTCTCTGTCTCCTGCTCACACTCAGGGACCGTTCCTGAATCTCCCTGCAGAAGGCTTTGTGCCCCGTGCCTTCCGTGAAGGAAGATGACCCCTGGGCCCCTCCCACGGAGACCCCATGCACCCACCTGTGCCGTGACTTTTCTCACTGTCTCGGGAGAGTCTTTCTCTACTCTCCTTGACCTTGATCATGGCCTTGCTGATTCTCATTTCGTAGTTCATGGGAGCCCACTCTACACTGTCGCTGAGGGGCGGTGGGTGTGACTGGCCAACCCACCCCCAGCGCCTTCCCAGGGTCCACCCTGGCCCAGGCGCTCGGCAACGTGCTCGCCTAGTCTCAGCCCGCCTCGTATGGGAGGTGTGCCCCACCCCATTTTACAGACGAGGAAACTGAGGCTCATGGCCACCAAGGGATGGAGCCCCTATGACGGCGCACGGCCCAGCAGGGGTTCAAGGCCAGGTCAACTGTTCTTCTGCACGTCGAGGTGACAGACCTTAGTGCAAGCTTCATGCTTCTCATTGAACCGTCTCCCACCTGGCGTGACCAGACAAGGCGCAGCCATGGCCTCCCTGTGGGGCTGACCGCGGCCAGCCCGACAGAGTCACAGCTGGAGCCAGGAGGTGCAAGGGTCAAGGGTAGGGTCAAGGGCAGGATCAAGGGCAGGTGGGGCATGCGACCCCACAGGACAGCCCGTCCTGCTTCCTGTTGGGCCCTTGAGCTTCTCCCGGAGGACAGCAGTGCCGGGCGCCTGGCCGGCACTGCTCTGTGACTCCGACGTGACCCGCTGGCCCAGGACAGCCCCTCGGCTGACCTGCGCAGCGGCGTCACCAGCAACACCACATACAGGGTGGGGACCGCGGATGCTGCCACCACGGTAGCCAGGCTGCTGTGCGAAGTTCCCGGGACGGTCGTGCAGGTGTGCACATGCGTGTGCACCCGTGTGAGCACGCGTACTGGGGGAGGGGGCTGTCACAATGCTGACCTGGGCACCCACAGCCGGGAGGGGTCACCTGCTCAAGCCTGGATGACCTGACGGGGGTGCAGGGACCCCTCAAACTCAATGTCTGCCCGGGTCCTGCTCTCCCCTGGCCCGCTGACCAAGGTTGCCCAAGGGAGCCATCCCCCCCTCCCCGCCTCGGCCCTGGGTGACATGGCCACCTCGCTGCTTCTTCCTGCCCGGAGCCAGGAGATGAGAGACGCTGTGGAAATGCTTCACCTCGCCTGCAGCCCTGCTCCCGTGGCCCCCTCTCTCTGCCAAGGCACTGTGGCCTGGCACACCCTCAGCAGGTGGGCAGACCCAGGGGCGCCCGGGGCTGGAGCCGAGCAAGGCAACCTGGGAAGGGGGACAGAGCAGCTGCAGTCACTCCTGGGCCTTTGCATACATGACTTCTCTTGCTCAGCACATCCCGCCCCTGCTCTTTGGTCCACTCTATTCACCTCCTCCAGGAAGCCCTCCCTGATCTTCTACTTCATCAGGAGCCCTTTTTGCTATTCCTGCCCCAGCCGTACTATGCAGGGAGTGCTCCTCGGGGGGGGGGTCCCAGCACCTGGCGCAGAGCCAAGCACATGGTAGGGCTGATGGTCATGTGCTGGAGGTGCCCACGGCCTCTGGGCAGCCCTGGTCAGAAAAGGCCATCTGGAGAAGGACTGGGGACTCTGGGTCCCAGAGAAGAACAGAGACAAAGAGCAGAGCTCTGGGGTCTGAGGAAGGCGGGTGAGGGCAGAGCGGCCGAGGACAGTGGGCCACAGACCCTGCGCGTCCCTCAGTGCCCACGCTCGGCTAGCCACGGCTCACTGCTGTCCACACTGGTCCCCATCAGACGCAGACTGCAGACAACGATCCTGGGCCTGGGGGAGCCACATGACCTGAAGTGTCACATGTGAATCAGGGCAGGCCACGCCCAGGCCTCCGGACCCCCAGCTTGGGGCTGTGGCAACCCCCTGCCAGCCACAGGGGCCCGTGGAGACGAGATGGACAGATGACATGCTGGCCCCCAGAGCGCAGGACGGGGGCCCCAGGCCTGAGCCTGGCACGCAGACGTGCACAACCGACGCTCGGAGAAACCGCGATGGGGGCAGAGGGGGCGACACAGAGGAGGGCCTGTGTGCCCGGGGCTGGGAGACAGAGTCAGAGCCCCGCCGGCCCCACCCCAGGCCTCCTGGGGGCCGCGTTGTCTCCGTCGGTGCTGGACCTCCAGTCATCACACTTCTGACACCCCATCCTCTTCCCAGCGCACCCCCTCTGATGCCCCCTCACTCCTCAACACGAGTAGCTGCTCAAAGCCCCTCACCCACTTTGTCCTCATGGGATGCCACTCCCCCAAACTGCCGCCCCCATCTCTCCGTCCATGGCACTCACAGTGGGGGCAAAGCCCTCTGCAGTCACCTCTCCGTGGACCTGCAGAGACCAGGAAACCACGTGGCCGTATTTCTGCTCGCCCGACGGACAGACCCGGGACGCTGACGGCAGCCCTGCTCTGTTCCCTCCCTCGCCGACTTCACGTCTTCTCTTTCCCCCAACGCCTCCTCCCCGACCTCTCTCAGAGCTGATGACCTTGCTTCCTTTTCTGCTGAAGCCGCCCAAGGGAACTTCCACAGATGCCACCGCCAGGTCTACCCACCCACCAGCACCTGCCCGACACCAGGTGCCACCCGCCTGTGACTAGGCGAGCCGCCAGGCAGCCCCTCTGCCTGCCGCAGGCATGGCTCCCTCGAGTCTCCCTGTCGTCCGGTCACTCCCTCCAGCAGATATGAACGTGCACTTTACTTCCCATCGTGAGAACAGCCATCTCTTGACCCTCCAGGCCCTGCCCTGCTCCCTGGTCTGTGGAAATGCCGGTCCTCCTCCCCACCCTGCCAGGACCCACGGCCACTTGGCTCTTGTTCCCTCCATGTCACTGGACCCGCCTTTGCTGGGCCTTTCTCAGCCCTCATGGGACCTGAGCCTTCAGCAGCCTGTGACATAGCCAACCCCTCTCTCCGACTAACACCCCCTCCCCGGGCTGCCCTTCTCAGCTCCTCTGTGGAGGGGGACCCCCTGGCACCAGCAGGCCCCCAGGATCAGGCCTCCAGCCTCTCCCCTTCCCTGGGTACACTCACCCTATAGTGACCCCAGCCACAAACACCATCACTCTGCTGAGGACCCCAAAATTATGTCTCCCCTGACTCCGGACATGCCAATCCCTGCTGCCCCATGGCCACTAGGGTGCCTGCTCACCCTTCCCACACCCACGGCCTCCCCCGCCCCGCCCTCCCAGCAAGCCGAGTCCCCATCCCTGTGCCTGGAGGCACCTGGGCCCCTGGCTCGGCCTCCAGAATGCATCCTCCGGTTCTTCTCGGGACACCTGTGCTCCCTCGTGGGCCCGCTGCCCAGCCTCCTAACCGGCTCGTGCTTCTTGCCCCGGTCTGCTCTCAGCCAGAGGGGCCCCACCCCGCTTTGCTCAAAACCTGCCCCCGGCCTCACTCGGGTCAACCCCAGTGTGTGCACACCTGAGGGGCCGGGGCCTCCCCATCCCTCCTGGACTGCCCCTTCCACCTGCCCGCCCCCAGCCACGGTGAGCACGCTCCTGCCTCAGCCTTCAAACCTGCTGTCCCTGCCGCCTGGATCCCTGTCCCCAAGTATCCCCACGGCCGCTCTTCTGCTCCCTTATTCAACATCCAAGTGCAGCTTCCTCGGCGAGGCCTCCCCAGAGCGTGGCACGTGGGAGGGCCCAATAAACATTTGTTGAATGAATGAAACACACACAAGTGAGTGCATTTGACAGATGAGCAAACTGAGGTTCGGAGGGGGAAAGTGCTCACCCCGGGTCCACAGGCCGGAGGCCGGCCAACAGTGCACCCCAAATGCCCCTCGGCAGTGCTTTGGGAGTTTCCCCACCTCTGGGTTCCGGTGCTTTAGGGTTTGGTTTTGTTTGGCCCGGCCCAAAGGAGTTGCTTCCTGTTTCCTAAAAGACTGAACTCCCTGAAAGGATCGCAGGAAGCTGGAACTTGAACTTCAGGTCTACAGCCAGCAAGGGTTTAGTGTCCGTGTGTCCCCAGATCTGCATGGAGCATACGCCAAACAAGAATCCCTCTGTTTATCTGAAATGTAAATTCACCTGGCACCCCGAGCAGGGAGCCAGAGGGGACCACGTGGAGGAAGGCCTCCCGCACCTGCACAGAGATGACCCGGCCGGTCACGGAGAGCAGGACTGTGGCCAGCCGTCTGCGCAGAAGGTGCGGCTTGGGACCAGGCCCGGAGGGAGGACATCCTGCCCGGGGCCAGAGCACACCTTGCAACGACTGTGGCCAGAGCCCAGGCCGGGGGCAGGGGGCGCAGAAGGCCCTGAGCACGCAGGGGTGCTCCCCAGGGGAAGGGCCGCAGCAGGCTGGGCTTGGGGCCGTCCCCTGGTTGCTGAGCCAGGACTGGGGACCCCTAAGGTGACTGCCTCAGGAGAGGTGAGGCGAGACACACAGTGGTCCCCAGAAAGCCACCCCCAGCTGCTTGGCTGTGCAGGACGCCTTGGACACCCCAGCCTGGCCCCGCTCTCCCAGCACCCAGGTGGGCACTGCTGGTCGTCACTCTCCTGGCTGTCTCCCCCTCTGGACTGGGGGTCCTGGAGGGCAAGACTTCACACACCTGGTCCTGTCCCCCTCCCCTGCCAGAGGCCATCCCTGCCCTTCTCCCCCTGTGTTCAGGGTGGGGGAGTCGAGGGGAGGGCGGGCAGATGGAATGACCACAGGGTCAGTCCCACAGCAGATAAGGAGCTGCCTGCATGGCTCCCAAATTAACCTCCCAGCACCTGCCAGCCCTGCTCTGCGCCCAGGTGAGAAGGGGCCGCCATCAACACTTTGACGATCAGGTTCATGACCGCCCACCAAGGGACCCACGCTGGCTTCACTAATTTGACCACCGCACCAGCCGGCTCGCCGCTGCACACAGACACGGGCACACAGTAATTGGATCAGCGGCGGGGGGGGGGGGCGGGACGGGGGGCTGCTTTCTGGAATCCAGGGGCCACAGAGGCGATCAGGACCGTGGGAGGATCAGCGGTGACCCTGCCCCGTGGGCCGTGGGGCGGCTAGCCCCAGCCCTGAGCTCCCTCTGCAGCCCACAGCCTCTGCGGGATGCGCTGGGCGCCTAGCTGGTCCTGCCCCGCCCTCAGCCCCAGGCCTCCCCCGCACCCCCCGCACCCCAGCAGACACCCCGAGGGCAAAACCGAGTCTGCGAGGACAGGCCTGGCCCATGACCGTGGTGGCGGCAAGGCCGGCGGGCCGGAAGGAGGCACCGGGGCCGAGGGGGGAGGTGGCCCTCCGGGTCTCAGTTTCCCCCTCTGTAATCAAAGCCCAGAGGGGCACTTGTGGCCATCGCGTCCTCCTCTGGAAGCCTCCGCTGAGCTCGCCCCCATTCCACACCCAGGGCGACCCACTATGTGCCATCGGCGTTTTGGCCATTGCGTCCCCCCGCAAGGCTCGCCGTCCGGATGAAGGAATCGTGGCCTGGGGCGGGGTCAGAGCCTCCATCAAGGGCCCCCGGCTAGAGGGCACGGGACCAGGATTAGAACCCTTCCCAGGACAGCCTCCCCTCTCCAGGGCGGTCACCACGGGTCCCCCACCCCTGGCCTTCGCCCCTCCTGCCAGGGCACAGGACACGGAGGTGCAAACCCTGCCCGGCAGCGTCCCCCCCCACACTGCTGGCCATGAGGGCCGAGGAGCCCAGGAGCCCCGGCCCCGGGTCCTGCCGCGTTCACCCGACAAGCACCTCGCGCACCCCCAAACCTGCCCCGTCTGACCTCCCGTCTCGGCGGCAGCAGCTCCAATAAGACGGACACTTTGGCATTGCCCCTGACACCGGCGCCCGGATGGCCCGCGAGTCCCTGAGCCTCAGTGGAGGTCCAGAGAGCACGGTCAGGGGCGGGTCTCTGCCTGTGGTTAACGGGGACCCGCAACGCCGAGAAATAGGCACACGGCACATCCTTGCCCTAAAACATCAGGACCGGACCAGCGATGCGCCCCCCCTCAGCAAAAGTGTAGACAGTACAGGGGTGAGCAGAGCCGGCCCCCCCTGCCCTGACTCTGAAATTCTCTCACGGTCGGTCGTAAATCAATCCAGGGCTGTGGGTCACAGGTCCTGTTCCACCTCATGGGTCCCCTCCTCCGTAGCGGGAATGATATCACCTGCCCAATGGCTGGAGAAACAGAGCCTGGGCAAGACGAGGCTGCCCGAGGCAGGACAGGCAGTTACGAGCCCACACACGCTAACCGTGTGCCAATCTCCACGTTAACGATTTAATTCTCAAAACACTTTCCAATGTAGGTGATATTATTATCATCCCCATTTTACAGATGCAGAAACTGAGGATCAGAGAGGTTCAGAAACTTGCCTAAGCCCACATTGCCAGTAAGTGTTAGAACCGGGATTCGAACCCAGGTCACTCTACCCTTTTAACCACATACTTCATCAGGAAGCCTTTGCTGAAGAGTGGGGACCCAGATGGGCTGTGGAGACAGGAGGTGTTGAAGGGCAGGGTGGAAGAAGTTAAGAGAGAACCATCCACATGGAGGGTCCCTTTGTAATGCCTTGACTCCCAAAGGGAGAAATCAAAGTGAGGCAGTCATTCACACCTTAGTGAGAATTAGTCCTTCGACCTTCTTCCACTGGGATCAGGTTTAGAGCACCTTGAAGGCCAACACTTAGGGAGAGACTGGGCCTGCTCGGGGTAGAGTAGGGGAGACAAGAGGTGGAAAGTTGAGGCCAAATCTCTCCACCAGAGTCTCTTGCAGCTCTCAGGGCCAATCAGTGGATGATGAAAAAAAAAACAAAGCAAAAAAAAAAAAACCCACCACTCTCTGAGGGCCGAGGGAGGGGGCGGGGGGCATAAGTGCTCCCCTACACTCCCCTTCTTGCGGGGTAGAGTAGGGAGTACCCTCTTGTGCATCGCAGAGAGTGGGGAAAAGCAGTCCCTCATCACCTTCTTCCTCACAGTTCGGTCTCAAAAACATTTTCTGAGCACGTACTACGTGCCCGTTCTAAGCACTGGGGATCGCCAGCGGGCTGCTGTTCTGGGAGAGATGGATAATGAAGACAAATAAATAAAACAAATCGTGAGTCAAGTGGGGGTCAGGGTGTTGGGGAAATCAAAGCAGGGGAGGGGGAGGGGGCGGGGGCTATAACTGTAAGCAAAATGAGTGGTCGGGAAAGCTCTCCCCTCCCAATGACACTGAGAAAGATGTGAAAGGAGGGGAGGCAGGAGTCACGTGGCCACCTGGGAGGGACCTTTGGGCGGAAGGAAACAGTACGTGCAAAGGCCCTGTGGCAGGAGCCCGTCTGGTATGTTTGCGGAACGTGCAGGGACCTGGCAGGGGCAGGGGAATGGTCAGCCGGGGAGAGGAGGTCGGTATGCTTTTACAGCCATAAGAGGACCTGGTAACCGTGTGTCCCTAGCTCTAGGACATCAGCCTGGCATTTCCTCTCGGTGCCTCCAGCATCCAGGAAAATGGCGTCTGGCATGGGCTGGATCACAACAAATATGGAGCATATGAACAACTCAAAGAGTATGGGCAAAAACATTTGGGTGTCTGTGTGCAAAAAAAAAAAAAAAAAAAAAAAAGGAGCCCAACCTCAAACTCTACACAAAAATCAGTGTCGAGTAGAAAAAAGCCAATAACTTCATGACATCAGAAGAGTTTCTTAAACAAGACACAAAAACCTTGAACCGAAAAGTAAAAGCCTAAAACATTCAACAGAATGAAAAAAGAACTTGTGTTCATCAGAGGACCATTTAAAGAGCGAGACGCAAATGAGCAGCGGGAGGTGCCTTTCGTCCGAGGACCTGGCGGGGACTGTCTGAGCAGCCTGAGCAGCGCCTAGAGATCAACAGGGCAGCTTGACAGACAGACGGCACAGACCCCACAAAAGAGGAAATCCACATGGCCAGGAATCCGCAGTAATCCAGGCAGGTGCAAGGAACAGCACCTCGCTCGCCACCTGCACGTGCCCTGTGCTGGGAGGCTGTGGGGGTGCAGGAGCTCCAAGCACTGCTGTGAGGGTGACCGGCAGAACGCCCAGGAGAGTGGGGCCTTATCTTCTAAAGCTGGCCACATGCAGGCATGCCCTGTGGCCCGGCGGTTCTGCTCTGGGGTATACCCCAGAAATGCAGAGACGCGTTCCCCAGATCACCTGGACAGGAGCTTCGTTCTCAGTGGTCCAGGCCGGAAGATGCCCAGACGTCCATCATCAGATAAATAGACTAAAGTAACTTCACTCACACATGCTGTCCCCCAAGACAGCCAGCCACGAACAGCACCATGCACCACCAAAGGCGACTCTTGCAAACACGATGTTTTGGTGAAAAAGAGCCAGCCCGAAGCCTTGGCTGAAAGGCTCTGTGTATGTGAGGTTCTAGACCAGGCAAGGAAACTGTGTCAGTCAGGTGTGCTCTCCACGTAGGTGGCCAGACTGATGAAAACAGGTCCCTTACCACAAAAGTCAGGACCCTGGAGGCCTTGGGGGAGCCGGAGGGTGCTGTGATGGGAAGGGTCCTGGGGGAGGCTCTTGGGGGGGCTGGCAGCATTCAAACTGGTCTGGGTGGTGGTCATCAAGTGGTTGTCCTAAACTTCACGGACCTTGATTACTTTTTCTATATGCTCACGACCGTTCACAACTATTCTATTTTGGGGGGAGGGGTGGACTCGTTCCGGGAATAGCTCTGGGTCTCCTGAGCACCTTCTGAGTCCCAGGTGCCACGTGAGGCGACTGACCTGCTTTCCTACATGACAGAGAAGGGGACTGAAGCTTCCACAGAGAAAGGAGCTTTCCCAAAGGCACAGAGCAGACAAAGTGGCCGCGGCGGGGGGCAAGGGCAGAGGGACCCTGTGCAGAGGAAGGCAGAGGAGGGGATTAACCGGGGGATTAGAGGCACAGCGGGCTGTGCTGTGCGCAGGGAGAGCCTAGCTGGGACTTGCTAATTTCGGCAAATACTTCAGTGTCCCTGGAAGAGTTTTTCAAGCAGCCAGAGGCAGGAAAGCCGAGGGAGCAGGGAGGAGCAGGGAGGAGCAGGGGGCAGAGGGCAAACAACAGGCCAGAGCAGAAGCGGCCAGAACTGGAGGAGCCCTACTGTGTGCCAGCCCTTGCCAGGTACTGAGGCTGAAGAAATGGAGGGGAGAACAGAGGACACCCAGGTGGCAAGGAAAGTCCCGGGGACCTCCCCTCCCTACCCCTCACCTGTCTGCCTGGACACATCCTGTTTCCTCAGGCCCCTGGGCCTTTGCACCTCTTAGAAGACCCATCCTGTCCATCTTCCTTGCAAACCACTATTTCTCCTTCAAGCTGGGCTCAAGTGTCCCCGCTTCCAGGAAGCCCACCTTGATTCCCCAGGCCAGTGTCCCCAACGCAGGCTCTCTGGAAGGATTTGTTGATGGACCAGTGTCCCTGCTCTGAAGTGCTGGCCTAGGTCTAAGTGTGACTCAGTGTCCAATGTGGGACTTGGTACACAGAGGGGGAGTAAAGCCTTGGGGGTGAGGGGCAAGAGGTCGTAAAAGCCACAGAGAAAAGGTGACAGGGAGGACAAATAGTTTGTCATGTGGACAAGAAGGGGGTGGAAGGGCATTCTGGGCAGAGGGAATGGCATGGGCAGAGGCAAAGAGCCATGAAGGTGACAGCTTGTTTGGGGCACAGAAGTGGCAGTATGGGCTGGGCTGGGGGGGAGTGGGCGCCGGGGAGCTGGGCGAAGGGCTGGGGCAAGAGCCCAGCTCTATCCCTGCCCACACAGGGAGCTCCTGGGGGTCACAGTGACATAGCTTTTTTGCTCACTCAAAAAGCGTTTACTGGACCAACGAAGCTTGGGGTGGGGTAGGGTGAGGGGTCGAGGACGGGACAAAGGGGGGCCCTCTTGGTTCAGGCCCAGGCCCATGCCGTGCAGGCAGGAAGCCGCCCCCAGGACCCCACGCTGGGACCCTGGATGCATCTTCCCTTGCCTGGGAAGCCTGCAGTCTGTGGTTCCGATGCCCCAAGGTGACCCTCTGCCTGGGCCCTGCCATGGGCCAGATGCCAGTGGGGATGTCAGCCACGGCAGCTCATGTCATCCCCACAACAGTCCTGCGTGGTGGGGATGGTTACACATCCACTTTACAGAGGGGAAACTGAGGCCCAGCGTGGGTCAGGACTTGGGAGACACTGAGTCTGTGGGACCCCAAACCTTGTGACCTTTCCTGTGGGAGGCCATGCTGACCAGCTTCCCCTACATTCCTCTGAGCCTCTTGGTTCCAGACCCCTGGCACTAAATCCAGGACAGAAGCCTCCAGGGGCAGCCCCTCACTGGCCAGGAAGGAATGGTCTGGAAAGGTCCTTTGAGCAGCTCTGAGAACACTAATGGGGTGAGGGGAGGAGGCAGGCAGGACCCTGCCCAATTCTGGAGGCTATGCTGGGCTAAAAGGCCAGGTAGCCACCGCCACCAGCCTTCTGGACTCAGCCCGGGGCAGCCGTCAGCCCACCCGGCAAAGAGATGCCTGGCTCCTCCAGCAGCTTGGCCGGTGGATCTGCCACCTGGCTGGCTCGCCTGTCCGCCCAGCTCACTTACGCACCTGTGTCCCCAACCAGGCTGGGCCATGTCTCTGCTACTATTCCCCAGGGCACAAAGATGGGTGCTCAGGAGCCTTGGTGGAGCATAGAGGGTGGGAAATAGTAAGAGAGCCACAGTGGGGGCCCCCAGGCTGGCCTCAGGGCGCCCCAGGACTGCTACTTTTGCCTCAAGCCCCCGCTGTCCCCTCTCTCACAGGCCCCCCAGCCCTGGTGGGGGTACTGGTGAGATGACAGCCCATGCTGGGAGGGCAAGGCGGGGTTCAGGCCTGAGCTCAGCTGTGTGGCCAGAGCCAAGGCTGCTGCTCTCTGGGCCTCACCGGCCCCCCCGGACCTTGACCATGACGCGATGGGCTTGCCTGACAGACAACAGGTTTTCCGTCTGAGGGCTGTAACCTCAGACTGGACCCCTCCTCCCAGCCCAGGGCAAACGGGTCCTGGCCCTGAGGGGCCCACAAGGGAAGGCTGCACTCCAGCTCAGTGGCCAGGAGGTGGCCCTGCTCTGGTGTCCAGTCTGGGGTCTCTGTGAGACCACCTGTCTGTCCCAGGCACCCACCTGGGCATTCCCAAGTGACTCACCTACAGCATTAAGAGTCACCTGGGGAGGCCCTGGCCCCTGGCCCCTGGCCCCTAGACTCCTCGCCCTGTACCTAGCCAGGGCTCTGCTGGCTTCCCGGGGGATGGGCAACCCTGCCACCTAGAGTCTTCCCCACGGATGCCAATTCCGTCTTTGGGGGAAGGGCGGGGGCGCGGCGTACGAGAGACCCGAGAGACCCGGGCGGAACCCAGGGGCCGAAGCTGGGCCTGCTGCCCACACAACGCCTCGCTCAGACTCAGACTCCGGAAGGAAAACCCAGGAGGGCTGTTCCCAAAGTGGGGGTCGGGATAGCCAAGGGAAGTCTCGGAGGAAGTCGTGAATATTCAAATCCGTGGATCCAGGGCCTGCCGCGCCAGACCGCGAAGGGAGCCGGGGGAGTCGCGAGGGCGCAAAGTTTAGCACCGGGAGGGAGGCCGCAGGGCACTCTCCCCAGACGCCGTCGCGGGATTCCCCCAAAATGGCTCCAAAAAGCCACTGCCGTGGCCAGCCGAGAGGGCTCCATCCCCCATCCCTGCCCCCACGAGGCGTAAACTTAAAAGCTCTGAACCAGGCAACTGTCAGCTGGGGGGTGGGGGGACCAGCCGGCGCCCGCGACCGGTGCGTAACAGCAGGAGCGGAAACGCGGCGGGTCCCGGGGGACAATCGAGAGTCCGGGACAGGGCACGCGGACCACCGAGGCCGAGGCCGGCAGGGGCCTGGTGGCGCACATCCCCCCCCCCCGCCCCCAGCAGAAGCGGCCCGGGCCCGGCCGAGGCGCCCCCGCGCGCGCTCCCCAATGTCTCGCCGCGCACACACGCACCACACACCGCACCCCAGCCCGGGCAGCCCCTCTGCGGGCGCGCCCCGGAGATGCGCTCTCCCCTCGCCCTCTGGCGCCCCGACCCCGACCCGGCCCGCGAGCTGTGGCTCGAAGACGCTCCACTCACCTGAGTTTCTCCATGTCTGCGGCAGAGGCCTGCGAGAAACCAAACGAGAGGGTCAGCAGGCGAGGGGCGTGCGCTCCGTGGCCGCGCCGCGCCGGAGCTGGGCACCGCGGGCACAGTCGGGCGCGGCGGCGGGGCACCCCCGCGTGGCGCGTGGCTCGCTCGGTGGGAAGCCCGGCCGGCGCGCCCCCAGCCCCCAGTCCCCGGCCGCGGTCTCTGGGACTCAGAGGGTGGCGGCCGAGTAACAGGTGAGCCCGCCCGGGCCGCCGCGCTCCCGGGCACCTAGTTACGCCCCCCGGGGAGGGAGGAGGGGGCTGGCTAGGGGACTGGGGTGGCACGGTCCGGGGCGATCCCGCGCTCGCCCAAAGGAGAAGGACCCGGCTGGGTCCCATTAACTCTCCCCTGGCCTTGGCCCCCCCGCCCCCCCACCCCGCCCGTTAACCCTTCCAGCCCCGCGCTCCCTCCCGAAGAAGCGAGCCCCGGCATCTCAGAATCTCCGAGTGGGAGAATGTTCGGATCGGGGAATTGGGGCCATACGGGAATGCGGAGCCCGACACTCACGCGATCCGAGGGTGATGGCATTCAGGACCTCAGACTCTTCAATCGGGGACCCCGCTGCCCTCAGATTCTGGGGTTCCGGGCCTGGCCCGCCCCTCCCGGGCCCGAGGGATTAACCCTTGCGCGCCCGGCTCGCCGGCGGGGCTCCCCGCCAGGCTTGCGCAGACCCACTCGCGCGCACCTTGGAGACCCTCCCGGCACAGTCCCGAGCAGCCGGGCAGCCCCTCTGAGCTCCAGGCTGGGGGACCCACCGTTGCCGTTAACCCTGCGGGCGCCAGCGAACCACAGGGACCGCGAGCGGCCCGGGCGGGATCGCACTTCCTGCGCGGAGCGGGGGGCGCGGGGCGGGCCTTCCATCACTCCGGAGAGGCCGCTCCCGGGGGTTTTCTCCTGTCTTTCCGTGCCATGGCTGGCAGTAAAAGGGGACGGGGTGCTGAGCCCAGGGACCACGCGACACACCTGGGAAGACTGATGACTGCCCATCCCGGCCCCTCGCGCGGGGCGCCGTGGCCGCGTCCGCCGGGAGCGCGCTCCGCTCCGGTCCGGGCCCCACACCGCCTCCCCCACCGCCCCGCCGGGCGAGGGCGCAGCCCGGCCGTCAGCGCCGAGCTGGGAGGCCTGGCCCGGGGACCTGGGCCAGACTCGGCCGCCACCTCCCCGGGCGCCCGGGCAGGCCTTCCCGGGACTCCCCTGGCCACAGTGTCCTCACCTGCAAGCTGGGGTGGGGGGCAGGGGGCTGCGGACGAAGCGCTCTGCTGCCCTTCACCGCGGGCTGCGAACCGGCTGGGACGGGGGAAGGAATTTCAGAAGAAAGGATCCCCGGGGTGCCTCGGATGAGCTGCCAGACGCGATGCCCGACACTCTGAAAGTTGTCTGAGACCGCGAGCCCAGACCCCCTCTGTGTGCTTTCCTCCCACAAGAAGAAGATTGGCTGCTCAGGCAACGCCTCCCCCAACCCCGCTGTATGCCCCAGGCCCACCTTCGCCACGTCCCCATCACCGTGCTCACGGCTCTATATCCCAGCATACAGCAGGCGCTCAATAAAGACGGACAATGCATGCCTGGATCCTGCGGTACCGCGACTAGTCTTTTCCCGTCTCTTCCCTCCAGGCTGCGGTTCCCCGCAGGAGCCCTGTCCCTGCTCCAACACCCCCCCCCCCGCCCCGGTGCCCAGCGGGCCTGGCCTCCCCCAGCCAGCACGCAGGGTGGGAGGAGCCGTCTGTTGGGAGGGTCAGCCCCAGCCAGGTTCAGAACCTAACCCGAAAGTCCAAGGGCTCGGTCATCCACGGAGGGATCTTCATTCATTCATTCATTCATCAGCTCTGTTCTAAGCTCTTGGAGCGGGGAGGGGGCAGCCCAAGTGGCGAGCCCCGCCTCCAGGGGCTCATGGTTGAGAACCGAACCCGCACTCCAGTCCTGGGATCGCGGTCAGCAAAATCACAAAAATAACGTTGACACCTCCACCCACCACCCCGTGCCCGTTTGTGTGCGCTCGCTGAGCAGGGCAGGGCGGCCGCAGCCCCGCGCTATCCGCTATCCGCGCGGAAAGCTAAGCGCAGGGAGAGGAACCCAGCTGGGCGCGACCCCAGTCCTCAGAGGCCTTACCCACCCGGAGGCTGGGGACATCTCTCATGTCTCCGGGTGCCTCCATCACTCACAGTGAATGACTGGCTAGAAGTTTGTCTAAAATTAATAAGAATGTATTAAAATTTAATTTTAAAAATCTAGCATTAATTATTTATATTGAATGTTTCGACTCTTCTAAAAGGCCTGTCTGGGAATTTCTCCCTCAGGAAGGGACTCTCCCAGAAGCTGCTGAGCTGCCCTGGCGGCTGGGGGTGGGGATGGGCAGGGCAGCAGCCAAGGAAGGGAAGGGGTCCCTTTACTTTGCTGTGCCAGAATCCTGGCTCTGATCCCACGGAGACTTCTCAAACGCTCCCAGACCCAGCGGCGCCTATGGGATAACCACTGCCTCACCCTTACAGGCCGCCTCTTTCAGGCAGCCCTCCAGGGAGACCCAGCAGAGTTGTTGGGTTAATGTCCCCACAGCACCTGTGGGCTCCCTGGGGCAGGGCCTGTCTTCCCCAGCTGTGTCTTGGACCAGCCCTGCTCCTCCGCCAGGAGGTGGGGGCAGGTGAGTTCTGGATGTGGGCTGCTGAGCAGTCCTGGCTGTGTATGTGGCCGGGGAGCAGGGATGGCAGTGAGGCTGGCCCTCTGGGGAGGCGTTGTGCCTTTGGCAATGGTCTCGGTGTTGGTGTCAAAGCCCCATGTTCAAGTTTCGACTCTGCGATTCATAATCACGAGGTTTGGGGATGTTCCCGAGACGCCATTTTAACCAAGGCCAGCACACGGAGTGGCTCGCTCACAGGGCCGAGGTTAGCAGAGGGCTTCCTGGTGGGCCGGGCATACTCAGCTGGGGGCTCTACCTGGGCATCCGGCCAAGAGGTGGTGCCTCCGCTCTAGCAGGAGGGCAGGGGCAGGTGGGGACCGTGAGCATGCGGGGCCGGTGGGACGTGCAGGGACCCCCGTGTGAGATGATGGGGTAGAAAATACCCTCAGGGACCCTCTGGCCCCTCCGGAGACACACAGGCATGTGGGGTCCCATACTATCCTGACACAGGAGGGACACAGGTGAGCACTCAGAGTGCTGTCAGAGGGACAGTCTACCCTGCTTGGGTACCGTCCCTCTAGGCCACCCTACATTCACAGCCCAATGCCCCTTCCTGCAACACACCTGTGACCTCGTTACTGTCTGCCCCGAACTCCCCACTTGTCCCCTCTGGGTGATCCAGCCTAGCTGTCACCTTTATTTCCCAGCAGCGACACGTATCTTATTTGTTGGCCAAACTAGACTGTGCCGCACCCCCCTGCCTCAGCCCACCTGCCACCTCCTCCCTCAGTGTCTTCGCCCATGCCGGCCCCTCCCCCCACAATGCCTGTCCCCCAAACCCTGAGCTCCCTGGTGACCACTGCAGCCCCATCACCTGCCTCCTGCTACCGGCTTCCTTTACTTACGCCCTGTGGGACTCCGAGACTCAGGACGGCCACCTGGTCAGGAAAGGGCACACTCACCCTCCACTCCACCCAGGGCCTTTCAAACTCAATCTCACTTAATCCCCACACAGACTTTGAGCGGCGGCTCTTACGGCCTCATTTCACAGATGCAAAAACAGAGGCTCCAAGAGGAAAACCCTTGCATGTCGTAGTGTGATTTAGGGCTGGGGCCTTCGTCCACCCTCCCAGGGGTACCTGGGCACGGTGACCGATGCGCACAGTAGGCGTTCCCCAGAAGCAACGAAGGGCGGCAACTCTGTGCCACCAGTCAGGCTCCAGAGAGGGTCGGGTAAGTCCTGACTGGACCCCGCCTGACCCTCTGACCCCTGCACGCGCCCCTCAGTTGGCACACGCTGACCACGCTGGTCCCAAGCTCGCCCGCCTCACCCCTGCCTCAGGGCCTTTGCACAGCTTCCCTCCCCCTCACCGCTCTCTCTGCCTGAGGCCTTTGCTTGGCTGGGCCTTCCTTCTCTGACCACCCATCTGAGGTAGCTCCTCCCCTGCCCTGCCCCCCTGCACTGTAAACAACCCCCTCCCCTCCCCCTACCCTGGGGCCTGGCCCAGAGGCCTCCAGTGGCAGGTGGCATGGCAGAATGAATGAGGTTGTCCTTGACCCCCGGCCGGAGGCATCTACATGCCACCCCAGCAGCAGCCTCTCCCAGCCCCCATCATTCACACACCATCTCGTGGCCCTCCCCAAAGCCCACCCCCACGCTGGAGGGCCCCTGAACCTGACTGGTACCCAGAACCTTGCCCAACATCCGGCTCTGGCCCCTGTGAGCAGGTGTGTAAATTCTCCTACTGGACCATTTGGCCAGGTCACATTGCCGCCCACCCACCCCCAACCGTGTGGTTCCCAAAATGTTGAGAGGGGGAATCAGGGCGGCTGCCGGGTGCCGAGGGTCATGTCTGGGATGTAGGGGCCTGGGTTCTGGTCCCAGCTCTGTCTCCAACTTGCCCAGCGACGGGAAGCGGTCCTGCCCTCCCACAGGGCTGGGGGCCGGCCTCCTCGCCCCTACCCTCAGCACTCAGCCCCCCAAGGGTCTCCCTGTGTCTACTCTGAGCTCCAGCTTCCTCAGTTTCCCCCTTATCCTGCTCCCCCAACCGCACTTCCAGGTGAAGAACCAAGCCAAAGGGCAGAGATGAGGCCTGCGGTGAGGGACAAATCCCAGGCATGGCCAAGACAGGGGCCACCTACCTCCCACCGATAGCAACTTGGGAGGGCCTCCTATGCAGCCATGTGACCTCGGGCACGGCTCTCAACCTGTCTGAGCTCAATCCTTCAACTAAGGAGAATGGAAAATCTCCGGAGGACACTGTGAATAACAAGGTGGCCTGTGCGTGAGTGACTCTCTTAGGAACAGAGCTTCTAAAGCGCTATGAGAACTGGCCTTTTAATTTGGTCATCTGGGGTGGCTGCCCTTCTGAGATGCTTACACCACTCCTTGCTTTCCTGCATACATTCAATAAACGTTCACTGCGTGCCCTCTTCCAGGGGACTCAGCAGTGAACAAATGAGAGGAAGCCCTCTGCTCCCACAGTGCCGACATTCTCGTGGGGGAGACCGCTTGCGTTAAGACATCAGCAAAGTGTCCCTGTCCCAGTGCGTCTGCTGGGACCCTCGGCTGAGAAGGGAGGGCTGGGGCCAGGCTGGGGTTGCCGCTGCCAACCAGGAGGTCAGGATGAAGAGTGAGCAACGACTGGTGGGAGTGGGGTGCCTGCAGAGCCTGGGGAACACCCAGTCACCAGTGGGGAGCAGGGCCCGAGTCGGGGGGCCTCATGGGACATTGTTAGGACTTTGGTTTCTATCTCGAGGGGATCAGAAGCCCCCCAAAGGCTGAACAGAGGAGGATCTGTCACATTGCTGAGTGGAGGAGACACTGAGGGGTGAGTGTGGGGCCTGCCGGAGCGTCCAGCTGGAGGCGCCCACAAACCCCGGCGGGCGGGACCGGGGCGGGGGTGGGAGAGGCAGAGGAGAGGTGGGTATGGAAGAAAGAATCGCTGGAGAGGCACTGAACATTCAGCCTGAGCCGCTGGGCGGGGGTGGGGAGGGGATCGGGGTTCAGTTCCAGGGGTGTCTACTAGGTGTCCAGCAGGAGCATAGACAAGGGGCTGGGCACGTGGGTTTGGAGTTCGGAGGAAGGTCCAGGAGAAGGAAGTCCGGGAGTGGTCAGCACAGAGACGGCACTCAAAGCCGCCACACCGGATGAGATGGCCAAGGCAGTGAGTGCTGATGGGGAGGCTGAGGGGCTCCGCCCAGGTCAGAGTTCAGGGAGGGGCCAGCCACCGAGACCAAGACTGAGACCAAGACCAAGAAGGAGCAGGCAGGGAGACAGGTGGAGAGCAGGCATCTCCAAGAGGGCGGAGGGACTGGCAGGGTCACAGACTGCGTCACAGGTGAGAAGCGGGCCTTGTGTCCCTCGGCGTCACCCGGGGCTAGCCTGTGCTGGACACGCAGTGGGTCATACACCAACACTGTGGTTGTGATGCCAAGGTGAGCCGCTGGGCTCTCTCTTCATGTGTGACCAGTAGGCACTGGCCCAATGCCACTCGGCAAGTTGGGGGCCTGAACCCAGGCCCTGACCTGGGGCTGTCCCCAGACGGGGCCAAGAATGACCTTCCCCCTTGGGGTTCCAGAGGGCCTGGCCGCAGGCTGAGGGCTGCCCCCCACCACTCCCCGCCCGAGCCCCCCGACCCGGCTCTGCACGGCCTCTGCGGGGCCCAGCAGCGTGTGGTTGCCGAAGGGCTAGGCCAGTGGCTGCAAACTGGCCTCCTGAGCTAAATCTGGCCCATCGGCATGTTGTAGTTGGCCAGCAAGAGGGTTTAAAATTTTTTAAAACATTTGAGCCAACGTTTAAAAATTGGGAGAGTTTACATTTTAAAATCCATATTTTTGGCTTCTACTGAAATTTTGGGAGATTTGGCAACTCCTGCCCACATTCCCACGTGGAAACAGTTGGGGAGCTGGGAAGCAGCTGCCCCTCCAGAGGCAGGAGAGGCGCTGTCCAACACTCAAGCTCGTCCGACCGATGGGGAGACCGAGGCCCGGAGGGTGGAGTGACTTGCTGAGGCCACTCGGCAGGGAAGCCCCTCAGACAGAATCCAACCACAGCTCTGCGGACTTCCGGACCTGGTGTTTGGGGTCTTGTCAGAAATCCCACCCAGCCGGCTTCTCCTCCAAGACCCTGGCCCTAGCCCTCCTGCTCTCTTCTTCTGACCCTTTCGTTTTTGGGAAATGGCTGACTCGGGTCATTCACCCTATAGTATGAGTGAGCCTTGATTCCAGCTCTGTGGACAGTGACAGCCGGAGGTCCCAGAGACCTGCTGCACTGGTTTCCTTTTTGCTGGACAATGAAGAGGAGGACCAGGGTCACCCATGGCCACTCGGCCTGATGGCACAGAGACAGAATAGAAATCCGGGGTCTGCCCCTGGTTTGTGGCTTCCTCCCTGAAGTGGTTAGCAGTGAAACTCCAGGCATTGTCCTCAAGAAATGGCCGGCAGGTCGATGACTGGATGCCATGGGTCTGCCCTGCTCCCCCAAAGCTTCACGTCCACCCTGGGAACTGTTCTAGGGACACAGGCTTGTCCAAGCCGGGCAGGCAGGGGACATGCAGGAGAGGGGCTATCGTCATCCTCATCGCCATTGCCATCCCAGGGACTGAGTTCCTGCTGCGTGCCAGGCCCCATTCACCCATTATCTCTAATCCCCCCCCACACGGGCAGACATGGAGAGGGCCATGGCCTGCTGGGCTCAGCCATCTGAGCCTCAGTTCTTGGTCTGCAAGATGGGCCCACCTAGTCTCTCTCACTGGCTTGTTCTGAGTATTTGATAGGAGGCTGGAGCTGAGGGGGCCCAGGGCGGGTGCCCATCATGCGGTACAGCCCCGGGGGTGGAGTCAAGGTAGGAAACCGATGCCCAGCTCTTGCTCCAGGGAGCTGACACCAGCAGCTCGGGCGGGACACTCCTGGCCAGCCCTAGCACAGAGCCTCACACCCCAGCACCCACTGTTGAACTCTGATGGTCCCCAAGGCCCTGAGCTGCCTGGCAGGCCCAAGAGACACGTCGGAGGAGCCTTGAGACAAAATCCTCTGGAGGCCTGGGTGTCATTGGGCCCCCCTCGGGCCCAGCGGTCCTCAGAGTGAAGTCTGCGAGGTATGCGGACCCCACAGCTGCAGAGGCGGGGGGCCCTAGGTCACCGGGCCCTTGTGGAGGAGGCTGGGGACGCGATGCTATAGCTTCTTGCTGGATGCTTTTCCCACAACAAGGCAAAGGAAAAATCACACCGCTTACACTGCCTTCTCACGGCTCGAGAAACAGGCCCCAAGGGGGTAGGTGGCCCATCCAAGGTCACACAGCAGGCAGCAGACCCTTGAGCTGACCGAGTCCACCTCAAGCTGAGAACTCCGGGCGTGCATTGAGGCTGTGACCAAGAGTTAGAACGGCGCCAGGAAACAGTCAAAAACCACCGGCCATCGCGCTCGCTCAGAATTTTGTTTTTAAAGCAACCTACCCCACAGAGAAGCCATTTTGGGGGGGCTGGTCGAGATCCCCACCAACCTTGCCTTGCAGCCCTCACCTCCGTCCTGTGCTGGGAGAAGTTAGGATGGAGGCCCCGGAGACAGAGGCAGCGTCCCCAACAGCCCACGAGGATGCACCCTGGCCCCGGGGGACACAGATGTTTCAGGGGACAGAAGGGCAGCACCCAGCACCCAGGGTGCCGCCACCCTGACGCTCTGCACATCTTCAGGACAGCTATGGTGGCACAGAGTCTCTCGCCCACCTGCCTGAGGCCCGAGTGTGTGTGCGCACGAGGTGCTGAGACCTGCATTTAGATCCGAGGACGTGGGTTGGAGCCCAGACTACTCACGTGACCCGGGGCAAGTGCAGCCCCTCCCCCAAGCCCCAGCTTCCAATGTCAGGAAATGGGGGCAGCGATGAAGGCCATGCACCCACCTACCTGCCTGACGGGACTGTGACAGCCGACCCCACGGGGAGGGTGTCTGAGGTTTGAAAATGCAAAGGCATGACACGGAATCCCACGGTAAAGGGCTTAGCACTCGCAATGTTGTCACTCAGGCACGCGCAGTCCTGCCGGCCTGCCCCGAGCCAGAAATTTCACCTTAGAGGTTCATTCTTTTGGCACCGAGGTCTTCCTTGTAGCTATTAAGAAAAAGGTGGTTGGAAACTCGAGCGGGTCAGCCAGGGACTCGTGGGGAAATGGCAAATGGAGGGGGCAGGGAAGGGGCTGCAGGGGACCTCCGCCCCGCTGGCTGCGGAGTGGGGGGGTGGAGGGAATAGGGGTGTGATCTGGGGTTGAGACTCACCCAGCTTGCAGGCTGCCAGGGGGAAGCAGCTTGGCTTCCATGCTCGCCGCTGCCCACGTGAGGCCCACTGGTCTCCGCCACCCGGCCCGGCCCACCTCTGCTTGTAGCCTCAGCTACTGCCTCTGAGGACAGTGGGGGACTCAGGGCCAGGGTCTTCTCTGGGGCTGCAGCTCCCATGAGCAGCTCCCGGGCCACACCTGGGCCTTGCTCACCTGGAGGGAGCTCCAGGCTGCGGCCTCTGAGCCCCTGAAAGGCTTCCAGGGTCCCGGGGTCCAGCACCCGGACAGTGACCTCATCCAGGAACCTCGAAAAGGGCCGCCTGGCCTCCCGTCGCTGGCCCAGGAGGGCGAGGGGGCCGGGGGACTCCGGGGCCAATAGCCAGCCCGACGCCTGTGTCTCCTCTCTGCCGGGCCAGGCCACCCAGCTGGGGATGGATGTGGGGCTCTCGGGGCTCCGACCTGCGCTGGGACTCAGTCTGCGGCTTTGAAGGTCCTCACTGCAAATTCCCTTCCTGGGGGCTTCGGCCCTGGGCTCCACGGGGGCGCCATGGCCACCCTGCCTGGGGCTGCTGGGGTCAGGGCGCCGGGCTTCAGAGCTGGTCCCCGAGAGCATCCCTCTTAGTCCACAGTCGAGCCTCTCCCAGTGCCTCGCTGACCCCTCTCTCTCCCACGGGTCTGGGATCCCTACCCCCTCTCGGGGCGTCAGGGCCGCCCATCCCTCACTGGCCAGAGTGATTGGCCGAATGCTCGCCTGCCCATCATCGATCCAGACAGCATGGAGCGGGGTGGGGGGAGGGGGACCTCCCACCCCTGGATCGATTCTCACTACATGGGAGCTGGGCTTCAGGGTTTAGAAAGTGCTAGAGAGGACAAGGTCATGTCCTGGGCTCTGCCTCTGCCTGGGGGGGGGGGGTGCAGTCTGCACCGGATAAGCACCTGCCGAGGCCCCGGGTTGGGCCTCAAGATACTCCACACACGACATCCCGCCATGTCCTCAGCCAGCTGGGGTGCTGGGCACGTACGTACAGTGGTGATGGCCACCAAGACAGGGCCAGACCGGGGCCTGAGGAGGGAAATCAGAACTGTACCGGTCTGGCAGGTGCGGTGTGGTGGGGCTCCTGGTTGCCCGCTGTTCTCCCCTTCTGCCTTAGGGAAGAACCTTCATTTTATTCTGGGAGGCAAGGCACATAGCTTAAAAACTTCATTTCCCAGGCTCCTTTGCAGCCAGGGGTAGCCAATGAGATAAACAGAGTTGGGTGTGGCTTCTAGGAGGGCTCAGCAAAAAGGAACAGACGGCTTGCCCTGCCCGGTACCCTTTCTGCTCCCACTGCCCACCCTCTTGCTTCCTATCTGGAACGTGGAAGTGATGGCTGGAGCTGTCACAGCTCTATCGCACCGCGAGGCAAACGTGAGGCAGAAGCCACATGTAAAAAACGGAGTTGCAGAAAGACCAAAGGAACCCGGGCATCATCACACCTGCACCACAGCCTCTGCCTCTGGCACTTCTCTAACTTGAGAGCAATAACCCGCTCTCTTCTCTAAGCCATGGCTATTCCCAGTCTCCACCACTAGCAGCTCGGTGACGCACAGGGGATGCAGGGAGGAGCGGCGGCCGATGACCCTGTGAGGCCGGAGCGTTTGGCACGTGTGGGCCCAGGTGGGCTCAGGCAGGGAGGCTAAGGCGGAGCCGGGCCTCGGCACTTCCTCCTCTGTGTGAAGGGGGACGGGCCTGTCCCTGGCATCTCGGGGGTCCGAGCAGGACTCCTCCCTGGGATCTAGCTGCATGACCCAAAGGAAGGTGTGCTGCGGGGTGGCAGTCCCAGGCCCTTCGCTGGCCAGCTGGTGGCCACTGCCACCCCCAGCGCTGGCCAGTGGTGCTGCTCAGAGCATGGTCTCTGCTCTCCTTGGCACCATCTGCTCATGGCTGTGCCCCGGGGCCCTGCCCACCTACCAGTGCCTGGATACCTCGCATCAAGTGCTGGGGACCCCTTCTTTGCTGGGCTCAGCTTCACACCTCTCTGGATGACCCGCGGTACCCCTGACTGAACGTCTGAAAAACTCCATGAGCTCAGCTGCTCAAGACTGGACAGGAGCTGCCCAGACCCTTCCCTGTCCCTCTTCCCTGACCCCACCCCAAGCACCAGTTCCGGGGAGTCTGCTTCTCCGAGACCTGACTGCCTCCCTCTATCCCGTCATCACCTTGCCAGTTCCAGGTGCCACCATGTCTCACGGGGACACCTGCAATCACCCCTCCCCACGGCCCTGACCCCATCCCAGAAACACGCCAGCGTGAAATTTTAAAGTCACAGACCAGATGACCAGACAGTGTTATATTCCATGTACCCGACAAGGCTCTGATAATCCCGTGTCTGCTGTCTTTGCTGCTGTGCCCCGCTCCCCACTCCACCACCCCCCCCAAAGTTTCTATCAAGTTCTTAAACAGTGCAAAGCTCCACCTGGCCTCAGGGCCTTTGCATTTGCTGCTCCCTCCACCAAAAGCCCTCTGACCTCCTCTGCCCGTGGCCCTCCTTCTCATCATCGAATTCCCACCTAACTTCCAGGGCCCCAATTCAACAGCCTGTCGCCTTCCACTGCCCAGCTTAGATCAGGGGCCCTGTGACAGCCCCTCACAAGCCCTGCTCTTCTCCCACTGGGGTCCCCTACCGTAGCTGATACACTCGTGATCATTCGCTTATTATCTGTGTTCTCCTCGAGCGCAAGCACCACGTTATCCCAGGTCTCCGCACGGGGCCAGGCACCTAGCAGCTGCTCACAAAGCAGTTCTCGAAGTAATGTGGAAGCAGATGCATCACAGGGCCGGGCCGTCGATTTCCAAGGACCCCGCAGCCCGGCATGGACCTCGCCTGGGCTGGGCACGGTGAGGGGAGCACAGAGAGGGACTGCAAGCTCTTGGGAGGGCACAGTGTCCCCCCTGCTGTCCCCTGAGGCCCACCTTTTTATACCTGGACCGTGCCCTCCATGGCAGCACATCCAGCCCCTTCTCTATTGCTGGTGGGAACAGGGCTTGGAGGCCGGCAGATACAGGGTCAAAGTCCTCTCCAGCAGCCGAGCAGGGCCCTGGGCAGTCACATCCCCTCATTGCACAGGGACAGAGCAATTCCCAGCTCATAGGCAGCACTGGGAAGAGGACACATACTGGACGCCTTCAACATGGAGCCTGGCACCTAGTAGGCCCTCAGGGCTCATTAGGACGGGGCTCTGATGTGTCCATTCCCTAGCTCGTATGGTAGCAGGAGTGTTCTCAGGGCCTTGGCCAGCCGGTCCTCTGAGCCTCTCCCAGAGCTGCCGGCTGCATCAGACAAGTTCCCGTTGTCATAACAACCCACTGGCTCTCAGCCGCCTGGGCCCGAGGCCCGGGAGGATGCCGCCGGCTGCCGTGCTGGCGGCCTGGGCCTGCTCACCTCTGGCGGCCTGGGCCGCCTCTCCTGGCACGGCAGCGAGGCCTCTTATCTCATCTGTTTCAGGCCCACTGCCTGAGCCCCGCCGTGTGGCCCCGGGCTCTGTGCTGGGCAGGTACCCGCACCGTCGCCCGAATCCTTGCTAGCCCTGTGAGGTGGGGCGGCCGTGAACTCTGTTCTATGCTCAGAGGAGCAGAGTCCCAGGGAGGCGAAGTGACTCGTCCGAGGTCACACGGCTCAGACGCGGCAGACCTGGTTAGGAGCCCCAGAGGTATGCACTCACCCGTTTCCTCTCCAGACCCCCTCGGCCCCTCCAGCCCTCCCTGCCCCTTTCCCCCACCCCCATGGATGGGAAGCTGGCCATCATGAGCTCTGAGAGGAGGAACACAGCTGCCATTGCCTCCTGGGGCTGGCGCAGGAAGAGCCGGCCACAGGACCCTGTGCGATGGGCACACCGGGCATCCGCTAAGCAGCTCCAGAGCTCCTTTAACTCTCCTCAGCTTACTTCCTGAGCAGGGAGTTGCCGCCCACTTCACAGAGGAGGGCATGGGCTCCGAGGGGACCTGGCACGCAGCCACGGCTTGCCTGCGCCGCGGCCTTCAGCAAACACTGACAGGTGCCTTCGCCTTCCGTGAGCCTCCCTCGGTTCCTTGCAGAAGTTTTTACTGCCATCCCCCTTTTACAGATGAGGACATCAAGGGTCTGAGAACTCTCACACTTGTCCTTTTAATCACTTGGCCTCCTTGCTTCTGGACATTTCTGTGCTGGCCTGAGAATCCTTGAGGGTGGCCGTAAACCTTAGCCGCCTCACGTCCCCAACATCTACACACATGCTCTGTGCAGTCCAGATCTTCCAAGAAGTACCCCGACCCCAGGAAGGCCCCGCAGGAGTCCCCGCTGATCACCGTCTCTACAAGAGGCTGCACTGTGGCTTCCTCGGTCCCTGACTGTGTCTTCCAGCAACAGTAGCTGGAGAGGCCTAAGGCCCCCTCGCCCCAGCCCTGCAGCCTCCCTGCTACAGGGCCATGTAGCAGAGACGGGGGTCACATGAGCAAGATACCAGCATCTAGGGAATAAAGGTGTTCACTCATCCAAGCACCCGTCTGCCCCGTAACCATCCGGCCGTTAGCGTGTACCTTCGTGCGTCAGAGCACGCTTCCATGCTTGTACCTGCCGCCCGCTGACACGCACTCACCCATCTACTCGTCCTGTCACCCTGTACCTTCCATCCACCCATGCACCCACACATCCTTCGCTGTCTCTCGTGTCCGTGCATCCATCTCTCCATCCACAGATGAATCCGTCCACCAACACGTGTCCGTTCATGCACCGATCCACCGTTCCCTGCCGACATCCATGCATTCACTAGTACACGGACATGCTCCTGGCCATCCATCCACTCGCCCATTCCTAGTCCCATCACCTGACTGACGTCGTTCAAGTCCTCATCCATCTACGGCAGCACCACGCGTTGACTGCACCCATGTACCACCCCCTCTCACACGCCGTCCTGGTTCCATCCGTCCCTTCACCCCTCCATCTGTTGACATCTATCCATTCATGTCAGATCCATCCCATTCCTACCTAGCTTGCCACGTGCATCGGAAATCCATCCCCCCACCTATCAATCCACCATGTATCCATCATTGGTATCTTAGTCTATTTATCCAGTCCTGTATCCTCATCCATTCCTCCATCCATCCTCCCATCCACCCCTGTCTATCTCGCCATTTACATCCATCCGTTTCTCCTCTTATCCATCTGTTCCTCTAGCTTTCTACCTATCCATCCACCGCTTTGTCCTGCTGCATGCCTCCCATCCTCGTCTGCCCGTCTACCATCCATCCGCCATCCCCTTCAGACTACCCCCATTGCTTCTCCGCCCGCGTGCCCCATAATCCCGGCGCACACCTCCTGCAGCATGACAGGCACTTTCCACACCCATCTTCACCAGGCGGGGCCCCGCCTGGGCCCATCTCCATCCCCGACTTGGTTCAGGTCCTGCTAGTTGAAAAATGACTGCAGATCTGCGGTCCGGTTCAGAGCTGGGCACTAGCTGATGCCAGGTAGTCCTCAGTGGCTGCTGTACTGGCCTCCAGACTCATGGCCTGCTGGGGCTGTGGCCACTGTTGGGTCACCTTCCTGGCTGGGGGCAGGAAAAGCCAGGGACACCTACTACACTGGTCAGGGTCCAGGTGTTTCGACAGACTGAGCTCATGAAGGGCTCACCTAAGCGGCCCCAATGAACGGCATGGAGTGGGGTGCATTTGGAGAATATGCTAGGTGAATGTAGAATCACTCACTCATTCATTCATTCATTCATTCATTCACTATAACATTAGACCAATAGAGACAGCTCTGGCCAGCTTTCCCCCCACTGCGTACCACCTGCTCTCAGGCTGCAGAAGCCTGACTGTGAGAGCTGCTGAGACCAGGCACTGAGCCCAGAGAGGGCTGGGGCCTTGCTCGAGGGAACCCAAGACCCCAGACTCCCATGCAGGCCTCCCAGGCCGGTCACTAGCAGGAGAGGGAACTAGGAGGGGACTCTGGGGCGGGGAAGGGGGTGTCATTCCAGGTCAACAGAGTGAACCTGGGGTGTCACTCCTGGTTTTGCCCCAGTGATCTTTACCTGCTTTGAGAGGAGAGGTCACTTCTCCCTGCCCTAAGGCTATGCCCTTGACCTCCAGACTTTAGCAGGACCAAGCCTCTCCTGATCCCTGGACTCTCTCCCACACACCCAGGCCTTGGCCTGTGCAGCTACCTGGACACACCTGTTCAGCTCCCACTCAGCCCTCGAGCCTCACAAGCCTCCTGGAATCTGGAAAATTATTCATAGACCGTCAACGAACAAGCCACGGATTCATGGACTGCTCTCATTTCCTCCCATTCATTCATTCATTCGTTCATTCATTCTTCAACATCGTTAAGGACCTACAGGAGTAGAGGAACCACTTCCAAGTGGTGATGATGTGTGGCTGGCACATAGTAGGTGTTCAATAAATGGCACCATTTGTGGGCCAGACCCCATGCCCGAGCCTTTGAAAGTGGGTGGGATCATCTCCCAGACTGCTCTGACTCACTTCTCCTCCCTGACCTGGCAACGCCCCCCGCCCCACAGCAGCCCATGGAAGGCCCGTTTCACGGGGCAGGGGCTCCAGGCAGCCCTTGACGTCCCCACTCAGACCCAGGTGCAAACAGCTCCAGGTTCTGACGCTACCAGGAACACAGAGCACCGGGGATCTATAAATATGAGACGATAGCTCAGAAAGGGTCCTCCCGCAGCCCCGCCGCGCCCCAGCCGGCGAGCGAGCAGCCGGGAGGAAGCCGCATCTGCCACCCTGCTCGCTTCTCTGTGCCGCCCTGATTACAGTGAGAGTCAGGAAAATTAAGGGTTTTCGGGGATGCTGCCAGGGCCCGTGCTGCTGCCTCCCGCCCTGCACATCACAGATGCCAGGCAGAGCCGCCTCCATGAGCCACTTGCCCCAGCCAGCAGTGCCACACAGCCTGGCAGAGTCCGCACACCACAGTTTACAAGGGGCTTTCTCCCACAGTCCTCCCTGGCCCTAGGAGTGGGCAGGGCCTCTGCTGTGGGTGGTGGGAGACCGGGGCCCAGAGAAGGGAAAGGACTTGACCTCAGCCAAAGAGATCTAGGGCATTGGGGCCTCGAAAGGAGCCAGACCTGTGAAGACACTGTCCCACGCACTGCCCAGGGCCTTAACCCTTGGTCTGCAGGTGGGGTGACCTTGGCCATCCAGGCCTCCACATTTGCAAGCGCTCCTCATTCAGCCACCCCCACTCACGCTGGGGTGCCTACTCCAATCCTATCCTGCTGGCTCAGGAGACTCCAGGATATCACCCACGCTGTTCCTGCCCCCAAAGAACCACACTGGCGATGGGGTGTGGCCCAGACGAGGAAGGAAATACCTCTACACCAGGCAGGAAGCGGAAACGCTAGGGCAGAAATTCCCATCCAACGTGCTGGGTTCCAGAGCACACTAGCCCAGCGGCCCTGGGCCAGCCCTGAGCCTCAGTTTCCTCTCCTGTAACTGAGGAATTAACAGTACCTGCCCTGCAGGTGCTAAATGAGAGAGAGGGTGTCTGAGGCTGGCGCGCGCCCACGCTCTGCACAGCTCAATGAACCGGCCCTGGTCCAGCCTTTTTCAGGCTCCAGGGTCTTTCTCTATGGCCGGCCTCCCCCTGCGGGGTCTGGCCCTGCCCCCTGACGCAGGGCAGGAGGAGGCCTGCCTACCCCTGGACACAGCGGCGAGTCCCAGACCCTCAGGCCTGCCCTGGCCCCGGGTCCCAGCCTCCCTCCCTCCCGCCGCAGCGACGCGCGTGGTGGGGATAAGGACCCCGCCAATGGGCCCCAGGAGCCCGGACCGGCGCTCTGGGGCAGGACGGCGCGCGGAGGCCGAGTCCCCGCCCCGCCCCAGCGTGCCCGGCTCCCCAGAGTGCCCGGCCGGCTCCTCCCGGCCAGCGAAGCGTCCATGGCGGGGCCTTGGCCCACCAGCACGGGAGGGGGCGCCGCGGGGAGGGAGAGGAGGCCGAGCGGGGGGGCCCGGCCGCCTCGGTCGCCGTGCGGAGACCGCCCGCGCGGCGTGGGTGGCCCCGCCCCGCCTCCGCGCCGGTGCCCGCGCCGCGCCCTCCCGGCTCGCAGGTACTCACCGCCCGGCGGAGCCGGCCCGGCCGCCGGCCGCCCGTCCACATGGCCGCGGGCAGCTGCCGCTCGCCGCCGCCGCCGCCCGCCGCCGCCGCCGCCGCCCCGGGCCCGCGCCCTGCCCGCCGAGGCCGAGCGCTCCCGGAGCCGGCGCGGCCGGGGCTCCCCCACCCCGCCCGGCTTCCCGCAGGGAGCGCCCGCCCCCCGCCCCCAGCCCGGCTCCCCGCCAGCCCCGGCCCCGCGCAGCCGCGGCTGGATCAGCGGCTCCCCCCGCAGCGCCCAGCCGGGGCGCACTCGGGGGCGCGGGGCCGGACCCCGGTGCTGGGGTGCTGGGTGCCACGTGTGCGCCGGAGCCGGGAAGGAATGGCGGCGGGGCAGGGAATGAATGAACCGTGCGAGCGTGAATGGCGGAGCACATGAATGAATGGGTGCAGGGCGCGCGCAAGGGAGGAACGAATGAATGAGGAATGAATGCACGAGGGGAAACCTTGAGTCCACGAGTGAATGGGCCCCTAAAGCCGGAGGCCCTCAGTACTGACCTGTCCAACCCATTCGGCCATTCATTCAGTCCCTCGGCATTTATTGGACGCCTACTGTATACCAGCCCTGCTCTAGGCCCTGGGGAGATGGCAGCCAACGAGCCAAGTCCCTACCCGGCCGGAGCTCACGTATTTCAGAGGTAGAAACTGCAGAGGTCGAAAGGGCTTGTCCCGGCCAAGCTACCCCTACCCCCCACCTTGTCTGTGGCTCCCTCCATCACCACAGGTGCCTGACCTATCTTCCTCCTCTCCCTGACCCGGTGCACCTGGAACAGGGTGGCCAAGTGATGGGGGAGGGTCTTCCTTCCCGGGAGTCTCAGAAAGGGGATGTGACCCCTGCAGGGTCAGGATTCTTCCGGAACCTCCAGCTGGAGCACCCCCTTCCTGCCCCCAGCAGAACCCCTGAGGAAGGGTGCAAGTGAACCACGCCCTCTCCTACCTGAGGAATTAGGCAGGGTGATTCTGGTGGTCCAGGCCAGGCTGGAGCCCCCTCAAGAACTGGCCTCGGTTCCCAGGGCATCAGAGCATCCTGGGGGCAGCTGGACCAGTCTGCCAGCCCAGCAGCAGCCAGCATAGGCACTCAGGAGGAAGGACAAAGGGACTTGGAAGGCCCTGTGTGCGGGAAAGAGAGGTCACAAAGCCTATGCCCTGGACCCCCATCCTCACTCAGGACTTGGCGGCCCATAGTTCACACGTGTTTATATCACTTCCCAGCACAGAGCTATTTAACATTTTTTTATTGTGGTAACATATACATAACATAAAACTTACCATTTAAACCATTTTAAGTGCACAGTTCAGCGATGTTAAATACATTCATTGTGCAACCACTACCACCATTCGTCGTAGATTTTATATGTCGGATCTTTGCAGTTTCTACTCACTCTCATTTAATTAGGGGAGTAGGATGCTATATTCAGGCCCAGGACAGTGCTAAGAAAAGGCAGAAAACCAGTAAAAAGGAGACAGGAAAGAGTGGCCTGCTGGAGCCCCGTAGTCAGGCAAAGTCCTCTCTCTCCTCCCCTTTAGGCTGTGGGGACATTATTGGGTAACAAGTGGAAAAAAGGGGTGCGGGGAGGTTTCCAAGATCCCCAGGGCAGGGCGAACATCAGGGGACACTCTCTGCCTCCACGTGCATGGGGCCACCTGTGCAGAGAAAATGAGAGGGGGCAGCTCAGGGCGAAGCCGTCCACAGCCTCCCACAGGGCCGCTTCGGGCTCACCATGGGGCTGGGCTCTGTTGGGACCTTGGCTTCCCCATTGAGTAAGGAGGGCAGATGTGACCTCCACTCCTGCCCTCTTGGGTTTGACACGGGTCAGGCCATGTGGAGGGTTGGAGGCAGGGGTGTGAGGCAGCGGGAGTCCAGGAGACCCCAGCCCCCCAACCCCTCCCCGCCCACCAGCCCTTGTGTCCCTGCCCTCCCCAAGTGGACAACGGTAGTGGTGGGGTGTAGACGGAGGTGGGGCTCTGCCCATGCATCCTCCCCGGACACTGGTCCCGCTCAGATGGTGCCAGAACATTTGCCATCCGCCCTGGCTCTGCTGCCGCCCACGCTGCAGATGGCTGGGGAGGTGGGGGGGCGGGGCGGCGGGGGTGGCCCACGCCTCAGCTCAGGCAGCTTGCACACTTACTTGAGCTTGGGAAGGCCCCAGGAGAGCGCCTCCCCCATGCAAGACCAACTGGTCCCCACCCTGCGAGCCCTCTCTTCCCCTCCCGCCAGCTCACAGATGTTGGGAGGAACATCTGGCACTGGCTGTGGGGGAGGTGGCACCAGCTCCCTTTAGCAGATGAGGAAACTGAGGCTCAGAGAGGCAAAATCCCTTATGGAAGACCACTTAGCGAACAGGCTAAGCTAGGGTTGGAATATCCTGCTCAACCTGGGCAGGCAGTCGCCCCCATTCAAGTCTTGCCTGCCATAGGACTCACCTCCCGGCGTCTCTGAGGAGAAGGTCCAGGTGGTGCAACCTGAAAATCCTTGCAAGGTGGGCTGGTCTGGAAAGGCCTCTGCAGCCAGTGCAGCCGAAGCCTGGTGCACTGGCGGCACCCAGGCAGGCTTCCTGGAGGAGGTGGAGTTTAGGTGAGGGTGGGAAGAAAAGATAAAAGTGCAGGGCTTAAAGCCCACACCCAAGGGCTGTGTAGGCCCCTCGTCCCCAGGCTTCGCGCCCTCATTTGGGCCTTGTCGACCCCCTTGGCCACGATCCCCACCCCGTAGCTCTCAACCCCAGGCCTGGTTTTATTTCCTCCATGGCTCACAGCGGTCTCTCACATTATCGGATTTATTTGTTTGTGTGTGCACATTGATCCACCCAGCTGGAGTGTGCAATCCTGGATCGACAGGGGCGGGGCGCAGAATGAACACATGGTGGGTGAGTGAGGGGGAGAGGGAGTGCTGGGGGGCCTGGGGTGACGCCTGGCTCCTGGGCCTGGTGGTCGAGTGGTCAAGGGGGGGGGTGGCTGAGGGCGCAGACCCTCTACACCAGGTGCAGGCGTCCGGTCCCTCCCTTTCCCTCAGACCCCGGAGTCGGCAGTCCCCGGGCAGACCCAGCTACTGCCGGCCCCCGGGGTGGGACTGGAGAAGTTGCATGAATGTGAGCTCTGGAGACCCTGCGGTGGGTGAGAGGTTTGCTCCCTCCACGCCCCTCACCCTGAGGTGTTCTTCCGTGGAGCGTCCGCCCGGAAGATGCCTCATCTCAGCTCCCCAAGTGTCTCCCTTTGGAAGCCTTCCCAGACTGCTCCGGGCTGGCCACCCGCCCTGGGCTGCTCTTCCTACCCCTGCGTGGCTTGTAGCTGAATCCACACCTCACCGGAAAGGAGTTGTCTAGCACCCGCTTGACACCTCAGGTGATGAGAAATTCCTTCCCTCCCAAGAAGTCTCCATAGTTGGACGGTGGCCCAGAAAACTCTGATGTGCGACTTGTCCTTGGCTTCCCCGTAAGAACAGGGCTGTCCCCCGAGGCGGGACCCCGTTGGTCGGTGGCACCCTGTGCTCTCCTGGCCGTGGGCCCAGCACTTGCCAGCAGGCGGGGCGAGGGGCTGCTTCCTGGCAGGGGCTCCGCTGAGCCAGACCCCGTGTCACTCGAGGGGGACAGCCACATCAAAGGACCCCCAGGGGACACTTGCACATGCTGTTCCTTCCTTGCTCCCTTGGAAGGCGACTCATGTGCTTTAAAAGGGCTTCTGGTCTCCAGGGGGGCCCCTCCTGCAGAAGGCCTCCCCCGTCCCTAGCTGCTCTGTTTCTGTGTGCTCCCTGACGCTTTGCCCTGACCTCAGCGGGTGTCACTACCTGGGGCTCTCCTTCTCTGCCACACAATGGGCCCTGCAGGCAGGGCTGGCCCTGATTCCAGGTGCCTCCCGTAGACTCCGGGGGCTTGACCCCCAGAGCTAATGCAGCTGAAGTGAGGGTTAGCTGGACGAAAGAATGAATGAGTGAGTGAGCATGGAAACACGGGGGCTGAACCCCAGTGTGACGGGGGCCGAGGGCCCAAGGAGCCTCCTGGAGAGGCTCGCACCCGGAGCCAACGCCAGGCAGGCAGGGGGAGGCGGCTGCTGCGGGGCCTGGGCACCTGGGCACCAGGGCAGGGGGCAGGGGGCAGGGGCGGGGCCTCCGAGCAGCGGGGAGGTGGCGACTCAGCAAGAAGTCGAGCCTGGGGTCAGGGACGGCCCAGCTACACTGCCTGGAGGCCGAGCCCTCAGGGCTCGCCGGGCACTGCCCTGAGCGGTGTGGGTCATGGAGGAGGCGAGGCAGCGCTCACGGGCTGAAGAGTGAAAGCCAAGGCTGCCTGGAGCTGGACGGGCCCTCAGCCCGTCATTCCCAGTCCAGAACATCCCCCTCCCTCCAGGGAGCCCCACCGGCTCCCGCTTGCTGCCCCCACCTTTGAAACCTGCCTCATGTCTGTTCTGAGCCCTGGGCGGGGACCCCAGTGATCTCCTCACTCTGTCCCTCTATTGCTGAAGAGCTTACGCCGGCTCCCCACTGCCTGACACATCATATCCGGCACACGAGGCCCCCCGTGGCCTTCCCTGCGTCTCTGATGTGACTGACACCCGTGACATGCTGAGGGGCTTCTGCCCCTCACGTCCCCTCCAGACCGCCCAGCCCCAGGCGCCCACTCAGCCTCTTCTCCTCTTGTCCCTGCTCAGAACAGGAGGCAACACCCCCCCCCCATCCCAAATATAAGCTCATGCGATCCTGAGCCCCTGGAATGGTGGGGGTGGCAGGGGAAGGGTCTGCATGGAGCCAGCTCTGTCCACTTCCACTGCCACTTCCTGGCCCTCGGGACACACCTGATTTCACCATTTCACCCTTGAAAAGCCATCGAGTCTCTTCTAACCAGATGGCCCCTCATGGGTGTGGCTATGTCCCTTCTCTCTGGCTCCCACCCAGGACAATGCCAGGCAAGGTACGGGAGGCCTGTACATCCCCAGCTGTCCAAACAGCCTCTGGCCTGGGCACCAGGAGACCTGGGTCTGGTCCTGCCTGCCCCCGTTGCCCCTGCAATCCTCCTTCTCCCTGACCTCCGCTTTCTCACCTGTAGAGTGAGAGCCTGCCCCAGTTCCCGTGCCTGCGAGAGATCTAGAGGAGGCCAGAACAGTGGCCCAGCAAGCCTCAAAGTCACACAGTGGTCAGGGACACCCGCTCAGGCCGCGATGGCGGGGCTGGGGGCAGGCGAAGCACTGGACCAGGCTGGAGCTCCTCCCAAGCTCTGTCTCTCTGTGCTGGTGATGCCCCAGACTGGGGCAGTGGGTCACCCTGGGCTGCACACATCAAAAGCAAAGAAAGGTACGTGGAGCCTCGCCTGGATCCTGCTCCGCCTCAGGGCTGGCCTTCCCCAGATTTGGGGACACCCTTGGAGATCTGTCCCTTAGTCCCTCATTGCTTGTCTCTCTGTGGCCAAATAGCTGGGGTGGGGGTGCAGAGTGTGCTGGGGTGGGGCTCAGCTCGGCCTCACCGTCCCCCCAGGAGAGGCCACATGCAGCTGTGCAGAGGGTTAGTTTCCACGTCTGTAGGATGGCATAGTGACCCCTTCTCCGCAAGCTGCCGTGAAGACTGGAAGCAGGTCTGTGCTGGCCCTGGCCCCTGGCATGCAGGAGGCCCCATGGGATCACGGCGACTCCCAGGCACTGGGCCGGGGAAGCAAGGAGCTGGGAAACTAATGGAGCCAAGTTGAATCCTAGTCCTTGCTGAGCAGGAGGGCAGAGGCTGGCGAGGGCCTCCCAGACGCTGGTTAGCCCTGTGGCCCTGGACTCAGTCCCCAGGGAGCCTTAACTCTGCGACTTCTCGGGGGTTGGGGGAGACGCCGTCTCCCATCCAGGCTGCGCCCTGCCTCGCTGACAGAGCCTTGCTTGGGGGTCAGAGGCACACGCCCAGCTGAGGAACGCATCTCCCAGCCGCCCTTGCAGCTAAGGCCTGAGAAACCGTATAGAAGTTGTTAGAGGGGACATTGTTGTTGTTGTTAACAGCTTTATTGAGACGCATTGACTTACACTAAACTGTTCGTATTTACAATGCACAAACTGATAAGTTTCAACATACGTATGTATCCTCGTGAAGCCATCACCACTGTCGAGATGGCAAATATTTCTACCAACCGGAAACGTTTCCTTATTCCTCACGCCCGTCCCCAGGCAACTGCTGCTCTGCTTTCCACCATTATAGATGACTTTGCATTTTCCCGAGTTTTACGTAAGTGGAATCGTACAGAATGTTCTCTATCCCTCTCATTTCTGGCTTCTTCCACTCAGCATAACGATTGTGAGGTTCGCCCAGTTGTTGTGTATCAATAGTCCATTCCTTTTTTATTGTTGAGTCATATTCTACCGTATGAATACGCTGTAATTTGTTTATCCGTTCGCTTATGAATGGACATTTTGGGTTTTCCACTTTTGGCTATGCTAAGCAAAGCTATAATGTTGGCATTCCAGTCTTCACGCAGACACACTGCTTTAATGCCTCTTGGTAGATACCTCTGAGTGGAATGGCTTTTGGTCACATGGGTAGGCGTGTCGCTCACGTGTAAAAAACTGCCAGACGCTTCCAAGTGGTTATACCGTTTCCCATTCCATCAGCAAAGAATGAGAGGTCCAGCTGCCTCGCATCCTTGCCAGCGTTTGGGATGTCAGTCTTTTCTCATTTAGCCGCTCTCATAAGTGCGTAGTGATACTTTCATTATAGTTTTCATCCTCATTTTCCCCATGACTGGGATGAGAATCTACCTCAGTGAAGTGTCTTGCTTAGTCTCTGGCCTGTTTCTTAACTGCTTATACTGGGTTATTATTCTTCGGTTGTAAGCTCTGTGCATTCTGAACACCAGTTCTTCGTCAGACACCTGCTTCACCGATAGCCCTTCCCAGTCCTTGCTTTCTTTTTAACTTTCTTAAAGGAGTCTTTTGAAGATAAAAGTTGTAATTTTAATAAAGTCCACTTTATCAAATTTTTCTTTTAGTTTGTGTTTATTGTGTTAAGAAAAGTTTCCTAACCTATAGTTTATTGCTAGTATATAGAAATGCCATTGACCTAATACCTGGTCATCTTGTTAATCTCACATATCGGTTCTAATTGCTTTTTGGTAAATTCCTTAGATATTTTTACACAGATGAGCATGACATCTGCATGTAAGGACAGTTTTACTTCTTGCTTTATAATCTATATGACTTTTATTTATATTTATTTTTGCTTTGTTTTCTTGCCTTATTGCACTGTCTAGGATCTCCATCACAATGCTGAGTAGAAATGGGGAGAATGGACATCCTTACTTTGTTCTGTCTTAAGGGGCAAGCTTTGAATTCTTCACAACTAAGCTGTTACTTTTTTTTCTTTTAGGTGTTTTACAAGGTTGAGAAAGTTCCTTTCTGTTTTAAGTTTACTGAATCTTCATTAGGAATAAATAGAAGTTGAATTTTGTCAAAACATTTTTTTGCATCTGTTGAGATAATCATGTTTTTTTTTCTTTTTTAGTCTGTTAACATACTGGATTACACTGATTTTCAAATCTCATATTGCTGTGATAAACCCCACTTTGACATGATGTCATTCTTCTTATAGTTTCCTGAGTTCAATTTGAAAATATTTTGTTGATGATTATTGCATCTACATGCATGAAGAATATTTGTCTATACATTTCTTCTCCAGTAATGTTGTTTCTAGTTTGGTATCACGGTAATGCTGGCCTCAAAGATAAGTTGAAGGTTTCCTCCTCTTCTATTTTTTATTTTTTTGAAAGAGTTTCTTTAGAATTAGTATTATTTCTTCCTTAAGTTTGGTAGAATTGATCAGAAAAGCCATCTAGGTATGGAATTTTCTTTGTGGAAGATTTTAAACTACAAATATGATATATTTAATAGATGTAGGGCTATTCAGAGATCTATTTATTCTTGAAAGAGCTTTAATAGATTGTATCTTTCCAAGAATATGTCCAATTCACCTCAGATGTCAAATTTGTTGGCATAAAGTGGTTCCAAATAATCATTTCTTATCCTTTCAACATCTGTAGGCTCCATAGTGATGTCCCCTCTTCTCACCCCTGATATTGGTAACATATGTTCTCTCTTTCCCCCAGATCAGTCTAATTAAAGGTTTATCAATTTTATTAACTTAAAGAATCAGTGTTTGGCTTCATTTATTTTCTATTGTTTTAATGTTCACTATTTCACTGATTTTTGCTCTTTATATTTTTCTTTCTTCTGTTTACTTTCGGTTTTTCTCATCTTTTCTCTAGTTTCTGAAGATGAAAACCAAGATGATTAATTTCAGACCTTTCTTCTTTCATAATACAAGCACTTAGTGCTATTTCTTTCCCTTCAACCATTGCTTTAGCTACATCCCACACATTTTTTATATACTGCGTTTTCACTGTATTCAGCTTAAAATTTTTTCTAGTGTCCACTATGATTGTTCTTTGGCCCATGATTTACGTAGGCGTGTGTGGTTTAGTGTTCCAATGTTTGTCGATTTTCTCATATAGATTTATAATTTAATTAGAAATTATTTGATTTCTCATTCTCTGTTATTGATTTCTAATTGAATTCCATTGTGATAGGAGAACACATGTTGTAAGATTTTGATCCTTGACCATTTGTTGAGACTTGTTGATCGTCCCATTGTATTTTTCTCAGTAAATGCTTTGCGTAGAAGGATGCGTATCCTTCTGTTGTTGAGCAGCGTGTTCTAAAAATGTCGGGGTTATCGATAGTGCTGTCCAGATCTTCTAGATCCTTACTGATTCTCTCTCTGCTTCTGCCAATTATTTAGAGAGGCGGTGGTGTTGGACTCTCCCGTCGTAACTGTGGGTTTGGTTTTTCCCCTTTGCAGTGCTTTCAGCTTTTGCATCATGCACCCGGGAGCTTTGTTATGAGGTGCATAGATGTTTAAGATTGTTATGAAACTCTTGCAGAAGTGAACTCTTCATCGTTATAAAACTACCCTTTTTATTCCGGGTGATATTATTTTCTCTTAATCTACTTTGTTAATATCATATATCTTTTCCTACATTTTTCCTGTTAATTTATATGTGCCTTTATATTTATGGTGGGTTTCTTCTAGACACTGTATAATGGGGGCTTACTTTTTCATTTTATCTGATAATCTCTGCTTTTTAATTGGTGAGTTTAGATGATTTATGTTTAATATGAGTATTATTAGTTGGATTTAAATCTATTACCTTAATACTTATTTCCTATGTGACCATCTTTTCTTAGTTCCCTTTTTCCTCTTTTCCTGCCTTATTTTTGGATTAATTGAGTAATTTTATTTTACTCTTTTATTGGCTTATCAGCCATACTTCTTTGGTTGTGTATGTGTTGTTATTGTTTAGTAGTTTAGAGTTTACAGTACATATCTTTAATTGATCAGGCTCTACTTTCAAATAATACATTACTTCATGAATAATATAAGAACCTTGGAACAACATACTTCCATTTTCCCTTGTTCTAGACTTCAGATTGTTTTGCTGTACATTTTACTCCTGCAATAGATGAATATTTATCTTTTGAACAGTAAAGTGTCTTGTAAGGAGGTTTTAAAAACAAGAAAGAAAACCCTTTTATATTTATCCAGATGAGAGCTCTTCATTCTTCTCTGCAGATCCAGACCCCTTCTGTTCCCGTTTACCTTCTGCTGGAAGGGGTCCCTTTAATATTTCGAGCTGGTCTTCTGGTGGTGAATGTCCTCTGATTTTGAAGGCCTAAAAGACTTTATTTTCATGTTTGAAAGGTATTTTCACTGGGTATTAGCTTTTAGGTTACTCTATTTTCTTTTGGCTTGGATTATTTCCAACAAGACATTTGCTGTCTTTCTTAGACTTGCTTCTCTGTACATCATGTGTCTTTTATATGCTCTTATGAGTTTTCAGCAATTTGATCATGATCTGGCCTGCTGTGGTTTTCTTCCTGTTTTTCTCCTCTGCTTGGGATTCATTGAGATTCTTGGGTCTGTAGATTCATAGTTTTCATCAAATTTGGAAACCTTTTGGTCACTATTTCTTCAAATAGTTTTTCTGTTCCGTCTTCGTTCCCTTCCTCAGCCCCGAGACTCCGATTACACGTGCGTTAGGCCACTCGATGTCCCACGGCTCAACCACTCTCTGTTCCTTGTCTCCCGAAGTCCTTTTCCCCTACGTTTCATTTTGGGTCATTTCTTTGGCCGTGACTTCTAGCTGGCTGATCTTTCCTTTCAAAGTGTTTAATCTGCTGTTAAATCCTATCCAGTGCTTTTTTCTTTTTTCTTTTCTTTTTTCATCTCACACATTGTATTTTTTAACTCTAGAAGTTTGATGTATGTGTGTGTGTGTGTGTGTGTGAGATCTTCTTCACACTCATCATTTCTTCTACCTTCTTAGATTTACACCTGTTTTACCATCCATTTTCTTCATTCTATCATCTTGTCACTTTTAGATCTATTTCTCCTGATTTACTTTTCTTCTTCCCATAAGTCACAGTTCCCTCCTTCTTTTTCATTTCTGGGAATTTTTGATCAGATGCCAAGCATTATGATTTTACTTGTTAGGTGCTGGAGTCTGTTATATCCCTTTAAATATTTTGGGCTTTGTTCTGAGATGCAGTTAAGTTCCTTGGAGAAACTCTCTTCCTCCCAAAGCCTGCTTTCAAGCTCTGTAGGCAGATCTAGGTCAGCCTTTAGTGTAGGACACATTTGACCTCATTACAGAGGCAATGCCCTTCTGAGGACTCTACTCAATGAGGTCTTGCCACCATGGCTCGTGGGAAGATAAACTGTTATCATCCCTGTATGAGCCCCAGGAATTGTCTTCCCTCTTTCTTTCTGGTTGCTCTTTGCTCAGCCTGGGTACTTTCCTCACACTGATGCCCTGGTCAGTACTGGGCCAAAGGCTGGAGGAGAACCCTCTGCAGATCTCTTCTCTGGTGTCCCACACCATAGACTAGAGAGGCCTTGGGTGCCCTGAACTCTGCCATAACTCAGAGAGACTGCTGGGCTGTATCTGGATTTCCCTTCCCTGGAATGTAGCCTGGAAACTCTCTCCCGGGGCAGTTGTAGGGTTCACCTCATTTGTTTACCTTCTCTCATGGCTTACTGTCCTGGGCTGCCTTTTATCCAGGATCCGAAAACCGTGTGTGTGTGTGTGTGTGTGTGTGTGTGTGCGCGCGCGCGTGCGTGTGTGCGTGTGTGCATGTGCACACACACACGCACGTGTGTTAAGACTGGAGGGTAAATCTGACCCTTATTTCTCTTTTGGGGCTGGAGACGGAAGTACTTAGCATGACTTCTCAGAAGGGCCGAGGCAGACAGCAGGGCAAGGCGTCCCTCTGCGTTCCCCCTTTCTTCCTTCATGTTCAGCTGTGATGGCTGCAGCTTCGGGAGCTTTTGTAGACCAGGAGCTGACTTTCGGGATGGAAGCTCCAGGCGAAGGATGTAGAAAAAGAGACGGAGCAAAGGAGCCCAGACCCTCGACGGCCCTGCGAGTGGCCACACCAGCTCTGCGTGGCCGACTTCTCAGTTTCTTTTATTGGAGAAAATAAATCCTCGCATGTTTAATCCTCCCTTATTCTGTGTTCTCTGCCTCATAGCCAAACCCAATTCTAACAGGTGCAGCCCCTGGTCCCAGCACGCCCCAGTCTTCCTCCCTGATGTCCAGAGAGCGCCTCTTCCCTGGGCCGCTCACCAGGCAAGCGGCCGGCAGTGCAGCCACGGAGCCCTGTGGGGAACGCGGCGGGGAGGGCTCTAGCGGCACAGAGGTACGGAGGTGGGGGCGCAGGCAGGGGACAGTTGGGTTGTTTTGGTGGCACGGGAAGTAGGAGAGATGGTGCGGGCGTTGGAGGCGGTGCCGTGCGAGGATGTGGACAACCCGGCTTCGCTCCCGCTCCGCCTTCCACTGTCCACTGTCCACTGGCAAGGGTGGCTGGCACTGGTGGGGGACTGTCCGCCCAACACCCTCCCCCTCGGCCTCCCGCCATCCTTCCTCCTCACTAACGGAACCCCGATTTGCTCTGATCACCTGGTTTCCTGCACTTGGCCACCAAGCCCGACGCGGCAGTGCCGCTGCTCTCGCTGGCGGCGGTTCAGGACGGGGTGCCTGAGGCCACTGGGGGGTCGGGGCAGCCCCTGGCAACGCTCACGGCACAGACAGTGCCTCTTCTCCCCGCAGACGTGCTGTGTGTGGGGGCCATGTCGGGAACCGAGCGCCCCGCGGGGCAGGCGGACAGACGGTCCGAGTCCAGGTGACGGCGTCAAGGGGCCAGAATAACCCACCTCGTGTGCCTGTCCTTGGGCGACACGCCTTCCTCTAGCTTGAGGCAGTCACATACTACGTTGTGGCAGGTCAGCGTCTTCCGCGTGAAGCAGGGACGAGAGTCACCACTTCCTGCACCATCGCCAGGTGCACAGGCTCAAGGCGGCGGGCCCCGGAACAGCTCTGGCCCACCGCACGCTCCGGAAGCACCCGATTTCCTTCCTCGAAGGGGAGGGCTGTCGATGGCAAGAAACGTGTGGGTCCCGGCTGTCCCCACCCCACCCCAGGGCACGCAGAGGACTTCAATAGTATCTGTAATGTTTCTATATTTCACATGAAAAGAGAAGGAGGTGAGACAATAGGAACACAATGCTGGGGAGTGTCGTTCTGTGCGGCGGGAGCACAGCTGTGTGCCCTTTGTTCCGTGTGCTTTTCAGAAATGAGAGGAGAGGCGGCGACGAACGCCCCTGCCCCCTCCCTCGGGCCTGCTCTGCGGTGCAAGTGGCCCCTGCTCTGGTCTCAGGATGTGTCCCCAGCTCTGCCCTTGGAGGGGGACAATTCCAGGCCAGCAGCCCTGCCCGTCGTCCTTGCTGCCAGGTCACACTCCTCTCTGCAGCTGCCCTGCCCCGAGCCAAGGAGCAGATGGTGGCTCCGCGTGCTGCCTAGATGCCCTCCAACACCTCTCGCCTCCCTGTCGCCATGCCCAGGGCCACGTCGCCTTCCAGCAGCTCCTGGGCAAGGCAGGAGAGCTGGGACCTCCTGCGAGCCCTGGGACGGTGGGGGGTCTGGGGGTATGGGGGGTTTGCTCCCTCTGCTTCTGTCCTGTGAGCAGCTTTGCAGGCAATAGCTGTGTGCGTGCTGGGGCTAGGAGGGGCACAGTTTTGAAACCCAGGGTAATGGGGGGTTCCTTCTTCCTATTTGGGCTTCAAAAACATGGCCCCAGTGGCATCCCATAGTGTGACGCTCAGGTCCTGATATGTGCACGGTGGCATGAACCCTAGACTCCCTTCTGCCCAGTAGGTCCCCTGACTCCTATCAGTGTCCTGCCCCCTCCAGTCCCTTCTGCATGTCTCATTCCCCAGCTGGATGCCCAGGGTCCCCCATGCCTGGGTGCTGGGTCCAAGAGGGGATTCAGCAGAGGGTGACTTTGAGGAGGGGCTGGGTTGACGGCGGGGAGAGGGGCGGGGCAACAGTGTAGGCAGGAGCAGGTTTGGGGAGGATGAGTGAATATCGAGGAAGAAAAGTGGAGCTGTCTAGCCCTGGGGGCCCGGAACAGGGTTCTCCTGTGTGTCTAAGTGACATTGGGCAAGTCACCCTGCCTTTCGGCCTCAGGTTGACCTTTCTGTGAAATGGCCTAATATGATGACCCAGAGGTTATTGAAAGGAAAGTATAATGTCCACCTGGTGATGGTCTCATTCGCTAATTGCCACCCCCTTCCATCCTCCGTGGGCAAGGTGGCCACCTGGCTCCTAGCGCCAGCTCTGGGCACCTACTTGCATCCTGTTCAGCCGTGTCTGGGGCCTCATAGCCACCAGGTCACCCGCACCCTGAGCAGACAACACTTGAGAGCTGGGTCCTGGCCTCCACGTGTACCGTCTCATCCTGGACAGCCAGCTCTAACCCGTCCCATGCGCCAACCCCCGGGCGGGTTACACGCCGAACGCCTGGTGGCAGCTCTTCCACGATTATTGTTACAACAGGAAAAAGCCCACAGTTCTCACACCCGTCCTCCTTGCCAACAGCTCTGGAGGCACAAATGTGTCAACTGTGTTAAGCAAAGTTGGCGATGTCTAAGCTCCAGCGAACCCCAGGGCTCCGAGCCTCCACCCTCCTCACACGCTCTGTCCCTGCCCCGCCCTCCTCCTGGCTGGGAGTTGCTCCCCAGGTCTCTGGCTCTGCAAAGTGACGCTCGTGGGCCCTACTGCTGGAGCTTTTCTCCACTTCTGAAATCACCGAGAGGGAAGGAGGAAGGAAAAAGCCCTTGTTGCCTGTGCTTGACGAATGGCATGCCAGCCACACGGGGCCACGCACGTGGGTGGTGCCCCCTTCCTCCCTGCCCTCAACTTGCCTCTGGGAACTGTAGTTATACCCTGGGCTCCTGGCCGGTCACCAATTCAGTCATTCACAGTGTCTCTGTGATGTCCCCAAGGCTTCCTACTAGCTGAGAGGGACTTTGCTGCAGCAAGGAGCAGAGGGCCAGCTGGGCTTCCCAGCCTCCTCCGCCCGCTGGCTTCCTCTGGAAGGGCCTGGCTCTTCATGTTCATTCCACAAATCCCATAGTTGGCGGCCCTGCTTCTGAAATTATTGAGAGGGAAGGAAACCAGGAGAGTCATTCTATTTGCTATAGGACTCTTTGGGTTGCAAAAGACAAAAACAAAACAAAACAAAAACCTCAACTCCTGGCGGCTTCGACATAAAGGGAACTTGTTGGCTTATGTAACTGAAAAGTTTTGAGGTTTCAGGCAAGGCTTGATCCAGCAGCTCAAGAACACAATCACCCCAGACCCAGACGTACCCTGTCGCTCTACTCGTTTTCATCCTCGGGCTCCAGGTGGTACCCCAGTAGCCCAGCCTTCCCCTCTTGGTAGCGAAATGCTGCTCTAACGCAAACTCATGTACTTAAACCTCCCCGCCACCCGAGACCCGCAGAGAGACACCCGTTTTCAGCCGCATCAAACACAGCCTGAATTTTCTTCTCTCATTGGCTAGATTAAGTCACATGGCCGCCGCTGACCAATCAGCATCGCCGGGGCGGGCGGTGCTGACCGGCGTAAGCCGACCGGGCGACGCTTAGAGGCGGGTGGGAGGTCGACTGTGGAAAACCAAGCTCCGCGGCCAGAGACGTGGCAGCGAAGGGGACACGGTGACGACGTACTGTCATTTGTCGAGCGCCTGTGGCGTGCAGGCCCCGTCTGCTGGGCTCGCGTGTCGCCTCTCACTTCGTCCTGACGACCTCGCCGACGCGGAGCGTCACTGCCACGAGGAAGCCGAGGAGGCTCGGCCGGGAAAGCCACGCGGCCATGACCTAGAAGCACACGGACCGGGGAGGGCGTGCTGGGCCGGGCATCTGTGCCCGGCCGGGGCCCCGCGCGGGTCTGGAGCAGCAGCTGGCACGCGTCGGACCCTCGGCCGCTGCGGGCGGGCACCGAGCGTGCGGGCCGAGTCCCGACACGCGGCCTGCGGCCTGCCTCCTGCACCTGCCTCGCCCGACGGAGGGTTTCTCTGACCCCAGGAGTGGGCTCTGGCCGCAGGGTACAAGGCGGGTGGCAGGGGCGGGAGGAAACAGCCCGGAGCCTGGGATGGAGGTAGCTGGACAAGTAGCCCAGTTTCCTCGCCTGTGTCCTCCGTGGACAAGCGTGAGGCCGGGCTGGCCCTCTCGTGGCTGAGCCCCTAGGGAGCCGCAGTGGCACATACCCTGTATAAACCTGCCTCCAGCCCGACTCGCTTCCCACACCTCCCACACGCTGGAATCGCCTCCCCAGTAAATCGCGTGCACACAAATCCTGGTCTCGGGGTTTGCTTTGGAGACCCAAACTCAGTCAGTGACGACTGGGCCAAGCCCCTCCCAGAGTCCCCGTGCCAGGCACACTGGCCATCGACTTCTTACCTGATCCCTAGGTGAGTGTCCCCTGCGCTGTGCTCAGGGCCTGGGGAGGGGCCGGAGGAAGGAGAGGTGGGCTCCAGCCCCCAGGCACAGCCGAGGCCACAGGCCTGCACACACAGTGCCTGGTATGGCTGAAAGGAGACCTGACGACACTGTCTTGCACTTCCTCCCTGATGCCTAAATTCTTGGTCCAGCTTCTCTGTCCCTGTCATCCCACTCTGCTTGCCTGTCTCTAGGAACGGGGAGCTCGCTACCGGTAATTTCAGTGATTAGCTCCATCTATAGATGGCCCTGAAAGTTCTTCACTACTTAACAAATATTACGTGTTGAGTAAATGACTAAACACAGCAATTTTTTTAACGTCAAGTCTCCGAGTGCCTCCTTTTGGAGGCAAACACCTGGAAACTTCCAGTGACACAGGGGACCAAGGCGCTGGGGAGCGGCTGCTTAACCTGGATCAGGGATGCAGACGACGGCCAGTCGACCACAGCTGGCCAGCACTTGTTTCTGTACATCCTGCAAACTAGGGATCGTTTTTACATTTTTAAATAGTTGGGGGAAAAAAAAAGAAGACTATCTTATGACTTGTGACGTTATATGAAATTCAAGCTCTGGGATCCGTAAATAGAGTCTGCTCCTGGAGCCTCGCCACGCGCCCTTGTCCACGTCCTGACTCCGGCCGCTCTCCTGACACAGCAGCACGAGAGCTTGAGGCAGAGCGTTTGGCCCACAAAGCCTAAAATATTTACTGTCTGGCACTTTCCAGAAAAGGGCGTGCCCGCCCCCAATCCGGTTCACGCCCGTGAGCAACGTCACCCCCTTTACAGGCAAGGGGACTAAGGCTCATGGGTTAGGGGACTCCGAGTTCAACGTGGCAGGACAGGACGGCAGCCAGACCCCAATGCCCCAGGACTCTGAGAGCCGGGTCCTCCATCCTGCCCCTTGGGGCCAGGCTGTCCTGCTGGGAGGCGCCCGCCCTGGGCACGGATCCCACTGCACGGCCGGCCGGAGCCGGGCGCCACCAGAGGCTGGTGTGACAGGGCTGCCAGTCGAAAGAATCGATGCAGCTTCCCCGAGCAGCTGGCGAGGGCTCGGAAAGTGGGTCAGGCCCTGGGAGGAGCAGTCCGTTTTTAGCTTTTCATCGGGGCCTCATTCATTAATTTCTTCATTTAATATTTACCGAGCAGCTACGCGGTGCCAGCCCCTGGGAGGGAGACTGAGAACACGGGCGGTCGGGAGGGGGTCACACGTCCCGGCCCCCAGGCGCCCGCAGTCTGGAGAGGAAACAATCACAGAAACGAGTGTGAGTGGGGTGTCATCCAGGCAGAGGGCAGCCCCCAGCACTGCCTTTCAGGCCCCGGGCAGAAGGGCGGACGATGACGGCAGCCTCCCGATGTGGAGGCCGAGAGGCGTTTGCTGAGGGAGGTGCGGGGAGGGCCTGCCCGGCAGAGGGAACAGTGGCGTGGGCTGAGGTGTGGAGGTGTGACAGCATGTGGCAGGGCAGGCTTCGGCCAGCTGAGGCATGTACGGGGTTGGGGGCTCGGGCTGGGATTGTGGTGAGGCTGCAGGGGTGGGTGGGTCTGGGAGAGGGCCATTCACGGGAGACACGAAGCTTGTCCAGTGACACTTTTATGATGGGGTCAGAGGGGCAGAAGTTCCATCAGGCCCACAGGTGGAAAACTCACTCTTGAGCCACAATACTGAGGGGGTACTGGAGCTGGGAGTGACCGGAGTCCTGAGTCAGGCAGCAGGGACGAGGGGATGAGGGACGAAGGTGAGAGGAAAACCCAAGAATGGGTGGGTGGTGGGGGCCAGCTGCACGTAAGAGGGACCAGAGAGCTGGGGCGGACACCCGCCGGAGCCTTTGGAGGCCTTCCGAGTGCCCAGCCACCCTCCATTCTGCACCTGCCACTAGGCCGGGGTGGGGACACAGGTGGGGCTGGGCAGCGGTGCCAGGTCCTTTCACGCGCTCCCAACAGCTACCTGCTCTCAGGCTCCATCCAGGGCCCCTGGGTGCTCACCTGCCCGCTCTCCGCCCAGGCCTCCGTGTCCCTGCCCTGCCAGCCTTGGAGAGGCGTCCTCTTGCCTCACTTCCCTGACCCGCAGCACACATGCCTTCCCCATCCCTGGGCCCACCCCGCCGGAGTCCAGACACAGCGCAGACACCTGCCCCGTCAGCCAGGAGGCGGCCGGTGTGCCGTGGACGCCTACCCCTCCCAAGGGCAGATGGCGGCGGGGGCCAGGCCGGGCATGGGAGGGACACGTTCGGGTTACTTGGAAAGTGCTGCCACCCCTCCGCCTGGGGTGCCGTGCCACAGAGTGTCCTGACTCTGCTGAGAATGCTGGTGGCTCAGGGCATGCCGCTGGTACCATGCTCTTCCCTTAATCGTAATTCTTGGTTGACTTTTGTGCCCTGCAGGAGACTGGACTCTCCGGCCATGGTTCCTACCCTCAGTCCTGTTGCCCACCCCTCCCCGTGGCTGGAAGCCAGGACTGGGGTAAGCAGACAGCCCGGGCCGCGCGGACTGGGCTACAGGCATCTTAGGGTGACCAATGGGGCAGAAGAGGGGCCTCCGGGAGCTTGGCCAGAGGCTGCATCTGCCCTATCAGTTTCCAGCCTGGAGCCCGGTGTGGGGCAGGGCCGGGGGCGGTCCATGTGGGTGGAGAGGGGATCGGGGATGGAGGCCTGCAGGGGACCAGCCAGTGGCCTAGGTCGCATGGAAGCCCCTGCCAAGCCCCCAGAGTCCCCCCCTCGTGCTCTCTGGTCCCAGGACTTCTCAGACCCCCAGGCTCTAAGCCCCCAACACTGTGGGTGGGGGGTTCCATGATGACAGGTGGTGGGCCCTCAGCCCGCTCGGAGCTCCCGGTCAAAATCAAGCCACCAGTTCCCACTTTCTGGGCGTGGCCCACTGTACTTTAGTTGTGGGGAATCCCCACGGCCCGGCAGCAGGAAATACACCTGTGCTGGAGTCATCGCCAAAGGCTTCAGTGGGGGCTGAGCAGGGAGACCTTGCCCCTGGCGCGTCTAAGTTCTGCAGGCAGAGTGCACCCCTAGAGAAAGCAACCAAAGCTCTGGGAAGGACCCCTCCTCTGCGCAATGGGACATAGAGGGTAGAAGGAGCCGTAGGCGATAGGGAGCAGGTAGCACCAGATTATCAGGTGGGAGAGCAGTAGGTAACAGGTAGCAATAGGCAGTAGGTAGCAGGGTGCAGGTAGCAAGGAACAGGTATCAAGAAACAGGAAGCAGGTAACAGGGAGCAGGTAGAGGCAGCAGGCAGCAGGGAGCAGGGAGCATAGTGAACTTGGCTTTGCTTCAGTAGCAAGTTACTCTGGTGGTCTTCTGGGAGAATCTGTATCAGGTGGTTGATTGGCCACCCTCAGCTAAGTGGTTCTATTTGGCCTAGGGTTTCCGTGTGACAGCCCCTCTCTGAGTCAGGACTGGCCCAGGATACAGCCCATCTGTCATGGAACGCTGGGCACCACATCTTGGGAAAACCTCCGTGGCCCTGCCAGCCAGCCAGCCTCAGTCCCCGCACGCTGTGTTCCTACCCAGGTTCCCGGCTGAGGGTGTAGCCACCAGGAGGCTGGGCCAGGATGTCTGGTGAGGATGGCAAGATTGAACTGAGGCAGAAAGACAGGTGCGACTCACCATGTCCTGGGGTGGGGGACATACTCTAAATACCACCTTGGATGTGGCTGTCGTTCCTGAGTTCTGGAAGCTTCCACGGGTCCATGGGCTAATGGTAAGTAGCATCACTTCCTGCCTCCATTTTGATTGGTTGGGCACAGTGGTGAATCCTTTAACTGCCCCAAAAGGTTTGGCTTGTCCTCAGTCACTGGCCCCTGAGCTATCTGCTTACCTGGGTCTTCGGGCCACATCAGAAATCTACAGTGTGATGGTGGGGGGTGGGATCGGCTCACCCCCCAGAGGGCTGGTCCCTGAGGTCAGCCAGGTGTGTGTGAGGGGGTGACCCTGGAGTCCCAGCAGAAACAGAGTGCCAAGGCTCCGGCCAGCTTCCCTGGTTGACAGGGCTCCGTGGGCTGTCCCACACCACCCCAGGGGAAGTGATGCTGCCCACGACACCCGGCAGACGGCTGCCAGTATGAGCCTGGACCTTCCTGGAGTGGCCTGTGCCCACTCTTGCTTTGGCTGCGGGTCACCGCCCTCCCGGATTCAGTCCTAGCAAACCGTTGAAACCGAGGGTATTCTCAGTAACCCCTAAAGTTGCAGTTTGTGTCGGAAGTGAGAGTGGTCTTGCCGGCCGCCCCGCAATCTCCCGGCGGAAGCTCTGCAGATCACATGGCTAAATACGCCGGCCGTCACGCTGGGCTGGGAACAGGAATTTGAGAAGGGGCAGGTGATGGTGAGTGGGATGGGGAGGGCTGTGTGTGTGTGTGTGTGTGTGTGTCTGCCCCGTGTTGGAAAAGAGGAGAGGGAGGTACTTTCTACCTCCGCCCATGATGCCAGGCGACTGCCAGCCAGCCGGCCAGCAGCAGGCCAGCAGCGCTGTGTTGGGGTGCCTCCCCAGGAAGTCGGGAGGAGGAGGGCGTGGCCTCGGGGGAGTGTGGCCGTGCTGGTGCAGCTTGGATGAAGCGCAGCCTTTGTTCTGTCTCCTGGGGTGACTTCAGAGGGGCCGCTGTAACCACCTGCTGGGGACATAGGTCTGGGCTGGGAAGAAGTCGTTCACTGGTTCTGACGGCTCACTGGTCGGAGCACCTGGAAGAGCTCTGGGGTCTAGGAAGCCGATGAAGAGGAGACTGATTGCCGTGGGTGTGCTGGGTGGGGAGCCCCGAGGAGGATAAGCTGTCGTATTGCAGGAAAACTGGCCTGGCAGGGCTTTGTGGATGAGTCCCTAGAGAGAGGGGTGACAAGGCTTCTGGGAGCCCTTGGGAGTCACAGTAGCTCAGGGTGCAAGCTGGGTTCCCTCAGCCATTAAACTTCTTAAATGAGCACCCTCATCAATCGGAGAGGACCCTTGCAGACTTCGTTCGCCTTCTGGGGCGTAGTCAGCAGTGTCTGAGCTAAAAACAAAGGCCCTTGGGGATGGCGGGCCTTCGGCAGCCTGCTGTGCTGTGTCTGGGAACCCTTCCTAGAGTGACGGCAGAAGACACAAGAGCTCGGCTGTGCAGAGAGGAGAGTGAGATGTGTGCCCGCTTGTGCCCTGCCAGCGCGCGCGTGCCCCGACTCAGAGGCCAGGCCCCCGCGGGGGTGGCATGAATGAGGCCTTCATTCCGAAGTGGGAGCCCCGCCTCGGCTCCCCGAGGGTGTGCAGGCACGGAAACAGGCCGGACGGCGGGCGGACCCTGTCTAGAATCCTCCTCAACGATGGACTGTTCCTTTTCAGTGACGCTCAGGGTTTCGGGCGGTGTGTCTGCCCCACTAACGCAGGAGGCTGCCTCCACCCCCCACGGTCCCGGGGCCTGGTGGGGGAGGGCTCGGCGACTCCAGGGCACGCTGCCCGCCCTGAGCTTTCCAGGGCATCGCAGGCTCCAAGCTGTGGCTCCCATGGGGCTTTCTCTGCCTTGGGGCAAGGGTGAGAAAAAGCGGGGAGTCATGGCTCCTATGTCCTTCCTGGGACGAGGCTGTGACAGGATGTGAGATGGCTCATACAACCTTTGTGAAAACGACTCAGTCCAGAAAGAACAGGCTGACTCTGAGTGCCAATAAATCCTTCCCAAATTCTGTCACCGGTGTCCCTTGGATCCCTTTAGGCCACCCAGTCCGAGGGATGGTGGCAGGGTCGGTTCAGGAAGGAGCTAACATTTACTTGCAATTGCAAATGCCACCGTGTCTGTCACTGTACCCAGAAGACCAGCAGCGACAGCAGGAGTGGCTCCTGGAGCCAGGCTCGCTGCCAAGCACGGGGTCACGGGACAGCCTTTAAGCCTCCCAGCAGCTCCCCACCCCCAGCAGCACCCCCACTCCCAGCAGCACCCCACTCTCAGCGGCACCCCACTCCCAGTGGCCCCCCACTCCCAGCGGCACCCCCACTGCCAGCAAACCCCCCCACTCCCAGTGGCACCCCCACTCCCAGCAGGGCCCCACTCCCAGCGGCACCCCCACTCCCAGCAGCTCCCCACTCCCAGCAGCCCCCACTCCCAGCGGCACCCCACTCCCAGCAGCCCCCACTCCCAGCGGCACCCACCCAGCAGTCCCCCACTCCAGCGGCACCCCACTCCCAGCAGCCCCCCACTCCAGCGGCACCCCACTCCCAGCAGTCCCCCACTCCCAGCGGCACCCCACTCCCAGCAGCCCCCCACTCTCAGCGGCACCCCACTCCCAGCGGCTCCCCACTCCCAGCGGCACCCCACTCCCAGCGGCACCCCACTCCCAGCAGCTCTCCACTCCCAGCGGCACCCCCACTCCCAGTGGCACCTCACTCCGGGCAGGCCTCCCCTTCTCCAAAAACCACCGGGCTCTGAAAGGGAGATGGGTTGGTGAAGTTGGGCAGCATCACCTGCCCGAATGGCGCGAGTCCGCGGTGCGTGCTGGTCGCTGGGGTGAGCATGCGCAGCACAGTTCACCGCGGGGACACCGAGGTCCTCCCCGGGGCTTCACCTCCCCCAGCCCCGTGAAGAGTGATGCTGGTGCACATCCCCGCCGACCTTTCTGGAATCTACAAAATTCTAAATTCTCACGGACATCTGGCCCCGAGGGCTTGAAGACGGGCTCCGGGGCCCCCTTGTCTCACGGAGTGGGGGCGTTCGAGGTGTGAGAGTCGGCGGCCGCCCACCGGGAGCCGGGCCCTCGGCAAGCTTCCCGCGCGGGCCGAGCCCGGGGTCCCGGGCTCATTCTCAGTCCGTCAAGGAAAAGGTTCCTCCTGCCCTCGCTGGGTCTGCGTGGCCCCCAGGAGGTCACAGGACTGTGTTCAGTTCCAAAAATTTGCAGCTGGCCACTGTCACCATGGTCATGGTCACTGGTGCTTATGTCTGAGCCTCAAGGCCCGGGGAACGTGTGGCACCATCGTTATTTTACAGCAGGACCCAGGGCTCCTATCACAGTGCTCACAGACGGCCCCCCTGGGAGAAGTCAGGTGTCCGCTTCACCCGAGGTTTACATCCAGCAGGCAGGAGGGACCAGTAACCACAGCGGTTTCCGGTGCCCTGAGGACTCAGGAGAGGGTCTGACCCGGCCCCCGGCCCGAGTCTGTGGGAAGGCCGTGGGCAGGGACAAATGCAGGGCATCACTGGAGCCCGACCAAGGGCCGGACTGAAGGCCCCTCAGACTCAGGTGTCCAAGCCCTGGGCTGGATGCAGCGGGGCGCCCACGGCCTCACACTGCAGCCTCCCTGCTGCCCTGAGCCCCAAAGGGAAAAGCCAGCCAGGCGGGGCCTGCCTGGGGAGGGCGGAGAGGGGGCAGCCCCTCTGGTGAGCCCGTGCCAGAGGCCGCCAGCACCTCCAGGCTTCCGGGCCCCTCGTTATTCATGGGAATGGCTGGGACTGGTTTTCCGCAAGGGCTAATTTTCAGCTCTTCTGTTCACGTGGACCTGGAAATTAATTATCTCAGACAGAAGTTCCACGTCTGAGTGTATCAGAAGGATTCGTGTTAGGAAAACTTTGCCCTTTGGCTGGCAGGGGGTTGGCTGCCAGAAGCCGGATCAGGGAGCTGTGGCTGGGCCGGCCACAGCCATGGCAGAAAGGCCTGGCCACAGCCGTTCTTGCCGGCCCCAAACCCCAGCTCCTGCCCATCCCTCCCCAAACCAGGCTCCAGCACCAGGGTGTCCCTGAGTGAAGACCTAATGGGGACTTGGGGACCTCACGGTAGGCTTCTGGGTGCCCTGGCTATGTAGGAGGAGACCCTATGTGGAGGACCTCACTCAGACTGGGGCCAGGGAAGGTCAAAGTCAGGCGACTCAGTGAGTGACACTTAAGTAGGAACCCTAAGCAGGAGTCAGATTTAGCCGGGCAAGGGGCAGAGGAGCAGCACCCCAGGCAGGCGGGGGACAGACCTCGAGACCAGCCTGGCTTGGAAAGAGTGTGGCGGGAAGCCAAGGTGGCTGGAGCACAGGAAAATGGGGGCCCGGAGGGGAGCGGGAGGTGCAAGGCCCAGTCCAGGCGGGGCCTCGGAGGCCGGCTGGGGCATTTGGTCCTCACTTCAAGGGCACCGGGATGCGGAAAGGTGGGCAGGGGAGCAAGGATCCTGGCATCTTCCCCTGACGCCCCTTCTCTCCCCCTCTCTGACCCCTCCCCCGCAGCCTGCATCTGGCCTGAGGCCACCATCATGGTGCAGGCTTGCTGGGTGGCCTGGGTGGGTACTTTCTCTTCTGCTGAGCCTGCAAGCCCTGATAATCACAGCTTTTCACTATCCTCCTGCCCGCCCCCCCTAGTATCCTGTATTCGGCAGAGCCCAGGGGAGACGGTGCAAAGTGGCTCAGGGCCCAAGGACCGGGAGGGTCCTGGGAGGCCAGGTGTCAGGCCAGTTGTCCCGATACCCGTGACGTTGGCACCAATAATAAGGAAGCAGTACTTACTGAACCGTCACTGTGTGCGCTGGGCCGGCTGGGGCGAGGTGAGGAAGGGGTCATTGTCATTTCAAGGCCCCGGGCCTTATTGGAGACATGACCACTTCCTTGCTTGGGAGGAGTGAGGCTGGAAGGAGGGACATGGTGACCCTCAGGGCGCAGAGCGGGCACACGATGGGGCCTAACTAAGCACCAGACACATGCTCCCTGTGGCTCTCCTTCCGCTGAGCCCTCCCCGACCCGCTGACCTCTCCGCCTGTCCCCTGCCCGATGGCCACCAAGCTGAACCTCACGCACATCGAGGGGCTGGGGACGGGGCGTCTAGAGGCTTCTTGTCCATTTTCAACTTTGCCTTCACACTAATTGAGAAAACCCGACCCAGGAAGGCTGACACGCCCCGGATGGAGAAACGCTCCCCGCTCTGCGGAGCCAGAGAGGACTGGGGATCCATCGCCCCTGGCGGCCCTTGGAGCCTGTGGAGGCGGGCGGGTGTCCACGGCAGGTCGGTGCCAGCGTCACGAGCCTGGGAGTCCGCTGCCGGGGGGGCAGGCTCGATCGCCGGGCTGGTCGTATTGCTTTTGCCCGAAGGCCTTGGCAAGAACGCAGGACTGACCCTTTCTGGGGCGGGGTGGGGGGGTGGGTCAGAGGTGGGGTCGGGTTATTTCAGGAGTAACTTAATGAGAGGGCCCCGTGGCCGAGCCTCTCGGGGTCGGCAGAACCGTGGTGTCCACGTGGACGTCGGCCCTGACCAGCGAGGAGGCTGGCTGGGGGGTACCAGGCCTGGTTCCCGCGTTGGGGTCCTCTCGGGAGCCCGTGCCGTCCCCAGGCCCAACCCAGCTCTCGCTGAGGCTGCGACTGTGCGCCCCCTGTCCCCCTGACCGCCATATCAGGCAGAACAGACAGCACCAGGGCCAGCTGCGACTCCCTCCACCCCGCCCCAGGCCCGGGCCCTGCACGAACTCCCGGAAGAACCAAGACCCCGGATGCAGACTCTTGGATTATATCAAACCAAAGGCACCTGGGTTCTCTGCCAGGCCCCGCCCGCCCCGTGCCCCACGCTGCGCTCTGCCCCAGCACTGCGTGTTTCTGGTTCCGCCCCCCTCACCCCCAGACTGCGAGCCCCCAGGGTCTGTCCCGGTGTCTCTTTACCAGATGCCCCTGCCCCCAAACTGCCGGTTGGCAGACCCGCTGGTGCAGCCACCTGCAACCGCCCGCGGAAGCCGCTCCGTGGACTCTGGCCTCTGCTCCCGCCGCAGTGGCACCTGGCGTGCTGTTCTTGGCCTTGGCCTTGGCCTCTCCCATCTAACCCACCTGCTCAGCCTCTCCTTAGGCCGACCTCCATCCAGCTGTGGGGGCGTGGCTCTCCGCCTCTGCCGAGGCCACAGGCCACCAGGCCCATCTATGGCCAGCCTGGGTCCTGGCAGAACCCCTGTGACCCTCCAGGAACAGGAGTGTGGGTCCTTGGGAGCAGCCTCTGCGAGACCCCGTTCCCCTCCCCTTGCCCAGGGCAGCCCTTCCAGGTCCCGATGCACCCCAAGCGTCCCCATCGCCCCGTGGGGCACAGCCGCGGCCTGCGAAGCCCCACAGCTGCAGCCGGACCCCGGCCCCTCGACCACAGGGCGTCCGCCATCTGCCTGCGGTCGCCGGCCCCTTTCTGTTGCTGTTCCCCTGCGTGGCCGTCACTCCAGCGGGCGGCAGTGGCTACTCTGGCTTTTGCCATTGTGGAAGCCATAAGCTGTTGAAATTTGAAGAAGACCCATCGTTTCTCTGTGCTTCGAGGCTGGGCTGGTGGTGGTGACGATCATGGTGAGGCCATGTATGGGAGGTGATGGTGGGCGAGGTGCCTGCTAAGGCCCACGCATGCAGCTCTGGGGGTCAGTACCATTATTATTTTCACTTTTCTGGTAACCGAGCACAGAGCGGGTAGAGGGTTGATAACCTGCCCAAGGTCACACAGCAGCGAGTGCGTGATGGAGGAGGGAGTTAACAGGAGGTCTGGCTTCCGAACCCGCACTTTTGACTGACATTTGGGTTCATCATCTTCACCCCTCGGCTGGTTCTAAATTCCTTTTCCTTGGACCCAGAATTCGTGCCGTTCTTTAGGTCCACGTGGGCTGCCGTAGCAATCGCCAACCACAGGCCGCACGGGAGGGGGTCGCACCCGCGCCCGCGGCTTTGGTCAGAGGCCGCCTGGCCTGTCGAAACCTAAGTGGTGGCCTTGATCTCTGCATCACCTTCGGGCCATTCTCTTCCTTTTCTCCCCAGTTTTATTGAGAAATAATTGACATACGTCCCTGTGTGGGTTCAAGGCACGCAGGACGATGATTTGATTTGCATACATGGTAGTTCCCGTTGCCCGTGGGGATAAGTCCTCCAGCGGATGCGCAGGAAACTGGGGGTGGACCGAACCCTCTGCGTTCACGCCCTTTCTCTTAGAAAGAGGAGCACTTCAGGCTTCCAGACCACTCCTGTGCCCTGTGGCCATGGAACACAGCCCTACGATAGCCCACAGTGGACCTGAGCGACTCGCAGGTGGGGAGCGGCCACAGGCTGGAGACGCCGGACAGAGGAGCGAGTCACGGCCGGCCGGGCGGGACGGCGTGCGATTCCTCACCCTCCTCAGAACGGCGCACAGCTGAAGCTCACAAGTCGTTCATCTCTGGGATCTTTCTTTTACCATTTGAACTGTGGTTGACTGTGAGGAGCGAAGGTGTGGGAAGTAAACCACAGGTGAGGGGGATCACCATGTGCGGACACTCTCCCACGACAGGCTGAGCTGACAGCTCACACAGAGTCCAATAACATGCAGGAATCCCCTCGTGATGAGCACTCTTAGGGCCTGCTCTCTCTCTCTCTTCTTTTTAAATAAATTTATTTCTTTATTTTAAATGAGTTTCAAGTATACGACACATCGGTTAGACATTTATATGGTTTATAAAACGATCCCCCTAATTGCTCCTTCTCTCCTCTGGCTCTCCCCCTAGCCAGTACACTCCTGCTGACTGCATCCCCGCGACCATCCATCAGCTACTAGTTTGTACTTCTCTAACCCTTCACCCCATTCTCCCAGCCCCCCAACCCTCCCGCCCCTCTGTCTGTCACCAAATTGTCCACTATATCTGTGAGTCTGGTTTTGATTAGTTGGTTCTTTTTGTTCCTTAGATTCTGCATATAAGCGAAATCATATGGTATTTATCTTTCTTGGTCTGACTTACTTCACTCAGCATAATAACCTATAGGTCCATCCACGTCGTTGTAAATGGTAGGATTCCATTTTTTTTAATGGCTGAGTAATGTTCTATTGTACATATGAACCATAACTTCTTTATCCAGTCGTCTGTTGTTGGGCATGTAGGGTGCTTCCATATCTCGGCTATTGTAAATCGTGCTGCCATGAATATTGAGGTGCATACATAGATCTTTACGAATTATCGTTTTGGTTTTCTTTGGATAAATAGTCAGAAGTGCAATTGCTGGGTTGAAAGGTATGTCCATTTTTAATTTTTTGAGACCCCTCCATACTGTTTTCCATAGTGGCTGTACAAATTTGCAAGCCCACCAAGTGAAAGAGGGCTCCCATTTCTCCGCATCCTCACCAACACTTGTTTTTTGGTTTATCGATGAGAGCCATTCTGACAGGTGTGAAATGACATCTCATGGTGTTTTAATTGGCATTTCTCTGATGATTAGCGACCTTGAGCATCTTTTCATGTGCCAATTAGCCATCTGTATTCCTTCTTTGGAGAAGTATCCGTTCAGGTCTTCCGCCCATTTTTTAATTGGACTGTTTGTTTTCTTGTTCTTGAGTTGTATGAGTTCTTTATAATTTTGAATATGAAATATATATAATAGATCTTATCAGATGTATCATCAGTGAATATCTTCTCCCAAACAGTTGGTTGTCTTTTTGTTCTGGTGATGGTTTCCCTTGTCTGGGGAGATGTATCCAAAAAGAAAATCCAAAAAGAAACACCATGGAGTTTACGGCCTCTGTTTTCTTTTAGAAATTTTATGGTTTCGGGTCTTACATGTAAGTCTTTCATCCATTTTGAGTCTGTTCTTGTATACGGTGTAAGAATGTGGTCCAGCTCCTTTTTTTGTATGTATCTGTCCAATTTTCCCAATGCCATTTATTGAAGAGACTGTCTTTACCCCATCGTATATACTTACCTCCTTCGTCTTATATTAAGTGAGTGTATAGGCATAGATTTATTTCTGGGCTCTCTATTCTGTTCCATTGATCAATGTATCTGTTTTTTTTTTAATGCCAGTACCATGCTGTCTTGATTACCGTAGCCTTGTAGTATAGTTTGATATCAGGTGGTGTGATACCTCTAACTTTGTTCTTCTTTCTCAAGATTGCCGTGGCTATTCGGGGTCTTTTATGGTTCCATATAAATTTTAGGATTCTTTGTTCTCTCTCTCTGAAAAGTGCCATTGGTATTTTGATAAGGATTGCATTGAACCTGTAGATTGCTTTGGGCAGTACGGCCATTTTAACGACGTGGATTCTTCCTCCCAGGGCCTCTCTCAACAACCCTCCTGCATTCTGTACGGCGGTGTTGGCCGTAGCCACCGCAGCCACCACGCAGTGACTACACCATATCCCCAGCACTTGTCCCCCTCACGCCTGGGATCCTGCACCTTCTGCCCTCCTCCCACCCACTCCCTCTCCCCTCCTCTTGGAGATCCGGTGAGTCTGTGGGGCCGAGTAGCTGAGTGGCCCTCTCCTGTAGTCTAAGTGGCCCCGGCTTCCCTCCATTCTGTCCCAGCTCCCTCCCCTTCTGCTCCTGCTGTGGGGGCCGGCTAGGTGCAGGCAGGGTTCACACGCCCGCTGATCTCCTCTCCAGCGGCCGTGGGCCAGACACGCTCTTGGCACGCTCCAGAAACACGGTTTCTCACTTTCTGCAACAGGGGATAGGCGGAGAATTTCCCAGGCCTTTTGGTTCCGTTCTGCTTAGCGAGTCCCCTTCCCTTCCTGTCTCTCTTCCCACACTTCACTATAAGCAGGCCGGCGGAAGCAAGCCGCCCCGTCAACACCCTGCTTAGGACTCTCCTGGCTAAATCCCCAGTGGCATGCTCGCAGGCCTGCCTTCTGTGAGCTAGGACGGGACACAGCTCAGCCAACTCTGCGCCCGTTCACAGCACGCTGCCTTTTCTCCGTTGCCTGCAACTCGCTCCTCGTTTCCGGCGGAGACCGCGCCGGTGTCTCCCTTAGCGCCTGTATTTCTGCGACGTTCTGAGCAGGGTTCTTGGTGTTTTCTGCTAAGGGGAGGGGGGCTTTCTCTTCAGGAAGGGGCTCCTCTGGCCTTTCCCAGCTACTCTCCCGTCACCTTGGACAGCCTGTTCTCAGTATCAGCCCCTTCTAGCCTGCACCCCGAAAGCCCCAGCCTCCGCTCACTACGTGGTTCCACAGCTACTCCCACACTCTTAGGCGTTCGTTGGGCAGCACCCCACCGTGGGCACCGGTTTCTGTCTCGGTCACTTCCGGCTGCTGTAACAAGATGCACTAGACCGGGGTGGGTGGGGCTTCAACAAGAGACATTTATTTCTTGCAGTTATGAAGCCGGAGAAGCCTAAGACCAAGGTGCTGGCCGAGCTGGTTCCTGGCGAGGACCTCGTGCTGATGGCTGCCGTCTGCATCTGGCGGTGTGGGGCCGGGCGGGGACAGGGAGAGCGAGAGAGAAAACTCTCCAGCCTCTTACGAAGGCACCACTCCCATCCCTGGGCCCCTCCACCTGATCACACCCCAAAGACCCCACCTCCAAATAGCATCGTGTTGGGGAATAGGGCTTCGCGATATGAGTTTGGGGGGGTGCAAACATAGCAACCCTGTCTCCAGTGCTTGGCCCTGTCTTACTTCGAATTTTGGCGTACATTGGCCAGGTCACCATCTACACCAACAGATCTTGTCACCGCATAGTAGGGATGAGGAGCGGGGCTCAGAGGGGCTGGGCAACCTGCCCACAATCACACAGCAGAGAGACAAGAAGCGAAGCCCGAGGCCTGCTGCCTCTTGTCTCCCAGACACAGCTGGAGTCCTCCACTGTGACCCGCTCACTGTGCCCCCGATTTGGGGGAGGAGGTGTGGATAAGAGGTGGCTCAGCCGCTGGCCCCCAAAATTGCGCTAAAACTATCCCCAGACCCTTTGGAATCGAGGATCTACCGTGGCATGTAGGGAATGCCCACACTCTCCTGCCAGAAGAAGGAGACAGGTAAACTTATCATCAAACAGGAAATGGGGTGGCGGTCAGCGAGGACACGGGGCCCCAGGATGGAGGCGGGGCTCCAGCTGCAGAAAAGCCTGGACCATCTCCCTGTGCCGTCATCGGCCCCCCTCGCTGAAGGGCCACCTGAGTTTGGGCCACAGTCACCAGAGGTCCAAGTCCCTGGAGCCCTCCACGCTCTGGGCCCCTCGCTGCATTCGGGGCTCGCCCAGGGAACCCCTCCCCAGGCCACTTCGACTCAGACTCCATGACGAGCCCATGGGTCGATCTCGTTTTTTAAAGCGCAGCAGGCTGTGCGTGCTTTCCGGGTCTTTTCTGAGTGTCTGCTGGTGCCAGGGTCTTTTCTTGCGTTATGTAGCCGAAGCTTCCCAGCGACCCTAGCAGCGGGCGCTGTCCACCGGTTCACGGACGGGAAAACAGGTCCCCGAGGGGCCGACCCGCTTGCCCGGGCTTCGCGGCTGGCAAGGGCTGGCGTCTGCGTTTGCACCCAGCGCTTGCGGGCTCCGGCCCTGCATTCTCGTCCTCCGGGGCCTCTGCGTCCCGCCCCACGGGCAGGGCTGGCATGGAGCTCACTTCCCAGACAGCCGGAGCCCACGAGGCGTGGCGTTGGGCCAGAGAGCCAGGCGGGCTGAGCGGTGTTCTGAGCCAGTTTCGTCCGGGGACAGGGCTCTGATCCTGCCTCCTGCCCACGACTGCGCCTCCTCAGCCTCAGCCGGTGTCCCACAGCTGGACGCAGCCCAGTCAAAGCGTTGCTGGCAGAGCCCGCCCCGCAGGCCACCCTCGCTGGGGGCTGGCGTCTCGGCAGCCGGATGGCTGCTCTGAGTCTGGTGGAGGTGCCTGGGAGCCGGCGCTGGGAGCGAGGGCCACAGCACCACGCCGGGCAGGGGAGCCGGCCGCACGCCGCAAACGCCCGGGAGCCCACCACGGACGGCCGATACTCCGCGTTCCAGCCCGCGGACTGACCGCAGGTGCCCGGTCGCCAGCGTCCGAGCCCCGAGCAGCCAGGGGCAAAGCGACGATTGCCTCTGAGGGCAGCGGTGCGACCGGCACTTTCAGGGCCACCCCAGGCTTCTGAAGTCCCCCTGACGCAGCAGGTGTTAGGGGCTGAAGAACAGTGAAGGGGGCGCTCATCGTGAGAAAACTCTAACTTAACCTTTTCACGTGCACCAGCGAGCAAACCACCACTCTCCCGTTCCCACGGCCAAGAGCTCTAGACGGCAGGCTGAACCCCGGTGTTCCGCCGGAACGTAGTTTATGAACTTGGGGTGCACTTTTGCTTCCTCGCTGATTGAGGGTCGACAGAGGGCGGAGACGCCTCCCAAATCCAGGGCTTTTTGTCCGTAAAACGCCTAACTCCTCCTCCTTTCCGCGCTGTCCCTGGGGCCTCCTGTTTTGGATTTTTGGTGTGTTTTATCAAGGCCTAGTTCAGATCAACAGATATCCCTGGGAAGAAGCAGAAAATGACAAAGCGGGGCTGGTGGCCTTGACCTCTCGACGCCTGTCGCTCTGTAGACAGAGCTGCTCTCTGCGGCTCTCTGGGGTGAGGGGGCCCCTTGGCCTCTCCGCTCCTGCCCCGGATCCATTTTGCCGCCCTGAAAGCCGGTCGGATGGGCAGGGCGACTGGTGAAGGACGTGCTTGGTATCACGTCGGGGGAAACGTGCCAGCTCTTCCCCAATGCCTGGACTGTTCCGGCAGCAGCTATCCGCCCGGCCCCGGGCAGGTGCGCGCCCCCCACCGGCCTCCCCTCACAGACACCTGCTCCCCGCTTCTCCCCCTGCTGCCCTTTTGTAGAGCGGAGCCCCAGCACACGGCAGCCTCAGCCTCGGCGCTGCCACAGAGGTGCCTGCGTGAGCGAGCCCTCCTCCCCCGCCCCCCCGCCCCCTCGTGCCGCTGCTTGAGGGCGTGAGGGCTGCAGCTGCCCCCCCCACCTCCGCTGGAGGACACCCAGGACTCTGAGGCTGGAGACAGAGGGAAGGGGTCTCCCGGGGGCCAAACATATGTGGGAGTGAGCGAGCAGTAGTAACAGCTGCAACGGCCAGCTCGCCGTGGGTGCCGCGTGCTGTAGCCACCTGGGTTGGTCTCTCGCGTCCCTTATCCAGGTGAGAAGCCGCTCTCGTTGGCGCTACGTGCTCTAGAACATTGCTGTCCGGTAGAACCTCCCACGAGGAGGACACGTTGTCTGTGCCCTCCGCCGTGGCTACCGAACAGTGTGGCCAGCTTTTAAGTTTAATTACCTTAAATCTAGGCACCCAGCTAGGGCTAGTGGCTGCTACCGTTTCGGCCAGCACAGTTCTAGACTGGGCCTAGGATCCGGCCACCGCCACCGCCTCCTAGATGCCCACCCTGCCCCAGCCACCGTCACCTCCCCCTGGGGCCATGGCACTCCTGCCACTGTCCTTGCTGCCACCTTTGTCCCGCGGTCCCTCCTCCATGTCCTGCAGGCCGATCTGCACACCTCGTCCCCGCCCGCCAGCCCGCCACTCAGTCCCTCCTCGCTCACCTCTCCTTCTTCCTGTGCTCACAGTCCCACTCCGGCCAGTAGCTCCGCACTGGCTGTCCCCTCCCTCTCGAGGCTGCTCCCCAGGACGGCCAGGAGCACACTGCCTCTCAAACGCCTCTCACTCAGAGAGGCCGGTCCCCCACCCCGCCCCCAGCAGGTGCGTTTCTCATCAAAGCCGTTACCGCGCTCAGCATTTTAACGCTTTTTGATTGACTGTTATTTTCGACCTCCTCAGACCCGCATGTAGAGTCCTCAAGCGTAGGGCTTTTCCCTCCTGTGTCGTTCACTGCTGTGTCCCATGCTTCTGGGACAGTACGTGGCACACGGGACGTGCTCAGGACATGCCGACCAAATAGAGAAAGAAGATCTCGGCCAATTGTCACTGTTGCCCCAGGTTACAGGTGAGCAAACCGAGGCCGCGGTCAGCCACAAACACAGGTGCGCCTCACTGGAGGCACGAGTCCGCAGCCAGCACTTCCGGCTGGGGCCAGGCGAGCCGTCCTCCGGAGCCTGGGTTTTCTTCTCTGGGGTTTTGCGTGGAACAGCTCGGGCTCCACGGCTCCAGGTGCGAAACGGCCTGGCCACAGCCCCACGCTCTGGGGAATGCTGCCAGGCGGGGTGGGACAACATGTCCTCGGCCTGGCACACGCCCCCAGACAGGCAAGAGGAGAGGGTGTGGGGTGCGGGGTGCGGCCAGCCGCGGGAGTCAGGGCCTGGTGTGGAGGCTTCCAGGAGGTTCGTGAAGCGCCTTCGGCTGCCCCATCCCTGAGTCCCCACCCCGGCCACTTCCGTTCCAGTGCGTGGCTGAGGCTGTGCCAGGTTCCCTGGCGATGTCACCAGGTGTGTTTGGGAGCTGGATCCTTGGCAGTGACTGGACAGTGAGTGACCAGCCAGGAGGCGCAGTGGGCTAAGGCCAGGCTCCGGGCCCGAACGCTAAGCTTGGGGTTCAGGGATGAATGTGAAAGGCACAAGGATGGAACAGGGAAGGGCCGGCACCGATGATGCACCTGCTGTGTGCAGTGCTTGACGCGGGGGCCCCCACGGGCTCTGTCACTGAGTCCTCACGACTTCTCTGCAAGTTGATATTATCGTTGCCATTCATTCATTCATTCATTCATGCGCCATGTGGCAGGCCTGCTGATAGTGGAACCAGTCCTCATACCGAGGGTGAGAGGAGAAGCAGGAAGCTGTGGGGACACATGACCGCAGGGCGGCCCGGTCCAGGGGGCCTGTTGAGAGAGAAGGACAGGCTCAGAGAGCTGAGGGACACGGCCAGGTTACCCGGCTCAGAGAGGCAGAGCCGGGCCCCAAGCCCTGGTTTGTGGGGCTCGCAGCCTGCGTCCCCCAGGCCTTGGATGGGCAGATGCCGCCCGGGGAAAGGTGTGCTGGAGCGCCATGAGCTGCGTCCCCTGGGCACGAGCGGCCCGGCCCGGCCCGTGACTCCCCCCTGCCCTGTCTCGTCGGAGCAGACAGACACAGCCATTGCTCCAGGTTCCGGGGTTTTCTCCTGGGGACTTCAGAGGCCCGCTGCTGTCTCTAGAGAATTCCTAGGACCCCTAGGACCACTGTGCTTGGGGACCCACTGACTGATGTCAAGCTCCGCCATGCTAACTGGATCGGCCCTCCCCAGGCCACCTCCCTGGGCAGGGCACACCTGTTCTCCCTTGTTTCCTTGTACCTGACCCACGTCCTGGGCACACGCCCTCTCTGCCTGCTCAGCCTTAGTCACTGTCCGTACCCTTGATGTGGGCCCTGCTCTCCTCTGATTAGTCTCCCCCTACTGGTATACAAGAAAGCAAGTGATCTTTGCTTATTAACCTCGTGTTCTACAACCTTAGTATAAATGCTCATTCATTTTAGGGTGACTTCGTCAGATTTTTCACAAAGACAATCATGCCATTTGTGGAGAGGACAATTATTTCTTCCTTCCCAGTTGGCATACCTTTTATTTCATTTTCTTGTCTTATTGCATTAGCTAGAACTTTCAGCAGTTGTGGAAAGGAGCGATGAGAGGGACGTCCTTGCCTTGGTCCTGATCTTCCTGGGGAAGCTTCGAGTTTCTCACCACGTTAAGTACGATGTCAGCTGTAGGTTCTCTGTGGCTGTACTTTATCTAATTGAGGAAGTTCCCCTTTGTTCCTGACTCACAGAGAGTTTTTATTTATTTATCTATTTATCTATCTATTTATTTATTTATATCACAAGTGGGTTTGGGATTTGTCAAATGCTTTTTCTGCATCTATTCATATGATCACGTGATTTTTTTTTTCAGCCTGTCGATGTGATGGATGGATTGCATTAATTGAGCGTTGAGTGTTGAACCAGCCTTTCATACCTGGAATAAATCTCACTTGGTTATGGTTTATGACTCTTTGTATGCATAGCTGGATTTGATTTGCTGAAATTTTGTTGAGGCTTTTTGCACCTGTGTTCGTGAGAGATATTGATCTGTGGTTTTCCTTTCTTGTAATGTCTTCGTCTGGCTTCTGTATCAGGGTAATGCTGACTTCATAAGATGAGTTAGGAAGTCTTTCCTCTGAAAGAGATTTCTTCCTTAAGTGTTTAGTAGAATTTACCAGTGAACCCATCTGTGCACGGTGCTTTCCGTATTGGAAGGTTATTCATTATTGATTCAGTTTCTTTAATAGATACAGGCTTTTTAAGATTGTTTCTTCTTGTGTGAGTTTTGGCAGATTGTGCCTTTCAAGAAATTTATCAGATTTACGGGCATACAGTTGTTCATAGTATTCCTTAATAATCCTTTTAATGTCCACGAATCTGTTGTGATGGCCCCTGATATTAATAATTTGAGTCCCCTCTCTTATTTCTTAGCCTGGCTAGAGGCTTATTGATTTGATTGATGTTTTCAAATTTTGTTGATTTTGTTGAATTTCTCTACTGATTTTCTGCTATAATTTTTATTATTTCTTTTCACCTGCTTACTTTGGATTTAATTTGATCTTTTTCTAGTTTGCTAAGGTGGAAGCTTAGATGATTGATTTTAGGTCTTTTCTAATGTATTTCCCTCTATGTGCTGCTGTTGCTGCATCTCACAAATTTTGATAAGCTTGTTTTCATTCTCGTTTAGTTCCAAATATTTTAAACTTTATTTTGAATTTTCTCTTTTGACCCATGTGTTATTTAGAAGTGTGTTGTTTAATCTCCAGTGTTTGGGGATTCTCCAGTATTCTTTTCATTGTTGATTCCTGGTTTGATTCCACTGTGGTTTGAGAGCAGACATTATATGATTTCTAGTCTCTCTAATTTGTCAAGGTGTGTTTTATGCCCAGAATGTGATCTCTCTTGGGCATAACCTTGAGAGTAATTTGAAATCTGCTGTTGTTGGATTAAGTAGTCTGTAGGCGTCAGTTTTATCCAGTTGATTGATCTATGTCCTTATTGATTTTCTGCCTCCCGGATCTGCCCATGTCTGATAGAGGGGTGCTGAGGTCCCCAACTATGCGCATGGATTCGTCTGTTTCTCTCTGAAATTCAGCGTTTGCCTCACCTGTTTCGATGCTCCGTGGGCGCACGCGTGTTAAGAATTGTCGTGTCCGCTTGGAAAATTGATCCCTTTATCGTTAGGTCATGTTATCTTTAGCCCCGATAACATTCTTTGAAACCCACTTTGTCTGAAATTACTGTAGCTACTCCTGCTTGCTTCCGATGAGTGTTGGCAGGATACATTTTTCTCTAGCCATTTACTTTTAATGCGTTCGTGCCATTATGTTTAAAGGGGGTTTCTGGCAGACCACATATAGCTGGCTCCCGCGTTTTGATCCGTTCTACCCGCCTCTGTCTCTTCACCGGTGCATCGAAACCATCGACGTTCAAAGTGGCGATCGGTAGGGGTGGCGTGCTAGCGACCTCACCCGCCACTGCTGCGTATTTGTTGCCTCTGTTCTTCATTTCTATTTTTCTCTTTCACCCTTTCTCTGCCTTTTGGGGGATTTTTTTAGTAGGAAATATTTATTGTGTTAAGTACTTGATATGTGGGAATCTGTGTGTTGAAGTACCTATTCTATTTCCCGCCAGCTTTATTGAGGTGTAAGTGGCGAGCAAAATTGTGTAAATGGTATGAGTTTAAGGTGTATAACATGCTGATTTGATATATGTATATATCATGACATGATTACCATGGTAAAGTTAGTTAACACACTCGTCACCTCACGTAGTTACCTATTTTTACCTGTGGTGAGAACCTTTAAGCCCTACTCTCTTAGCAACTTTCAAGTACGCAATATATTGTTAACTATGGTCAGCACGCTGCTGAACTTATCCATCTCACACCCAAACACTTAGACCTTTGACAAAACATCTCCCATGTCCTTCACACCCAGCCCCTAACAACCACCACCGTAGCTCTGTTTCTATGATTTCGAATTTTTAGACCCTGCATATAGGTGAGATCATGTGATACTTGGCTACCTGTGTCTGACTTGTCTCACTTAGCAGAACACCCTCAAGGTTCATTCATGGCGTTGCAAGTCGACCTTTTGTGGTTTTAATTGAGCATTTCATATAATTCCACTTTTTTCTCCTTTTTACCGTATCAATTATATTTCTTTTACTAGTAGTTGCGCTAGAGTTTGCAATATACATTTGCAGCTAATCCAAGCCTACTTTTGAATAACACTATATTGCTTCACCGGTAGCGTGATTACCTTATAATAACGAAATAATCCCAATTCCTCTCTCCTATCTTTTTGTATCATTGCTGTCATTGATTTCACATAAGCATACGTAAGCATAGATGTACCACACACACAAAATATAGACATACACATATGTAATCAAATACATTGTTGGTATTATTATTTTGAATTAACTACCTGTTAGATCAATCAAAAATAAAAAAATACGAAAGGTTTTAATATTCTCCTGACTTATTCTCTCTCCTGTGCTCTTCCTGGCTTTATGTTGACCTGTGTTTCTGACTTGTATTATTTCTTTCTCTCTAAAGAGCTTCATTTCATATTTCTTGAAAGTCGGGTCCATTGGCAACAGATTCCCCCTGTTTTTATTTGTCTGAGGAAGTTTTTATTCCTCCTTCACTTTGGAAGGGTAATTTCAGAGGATACAGAGTTCTAGACTGTGGGGTGTTTTTAAATTTTTCATTCAGTTCTTCAGATCTTTCACCCCATTCACTTCTTCTTGCGTGGCGTCCGCGGAGAAGTCGGATACGATTCTTACCTTCGCTTCTCTATAGATAACGTGCTTTTTCCCTCCTCTGTCTTCCTTCAGGAGTTTCCCATTACCTTCGAATTTCTGTAGTTTAATACAAAATGCCTAGTTTGGGGGCGTTTATCCTGCTCGGTGTTCTCTGAGCTTCCTGGAGCTACGGTTTGGTGTCTGACATCAACTGGAAAATTCTCAGGCATTACCGTTTCAGATATTTCTTTTGCTCCTTTTTCTTTTCCTTTGCTTTCCGGTATTCCCATTATGTGTGTGTTCGACTTGGTAGTTGTCCCACCGACTTTGGCTACTTTGTTCTGGGTTTTTTTTTCAGTCCTTGTCTTTGTTTTTCGGTTTCTCGAGACTCCGTTGCTCTATCCTCAAACTCAGAGACTCTCTTCTAAATCGTGTGATAAACCCATCAGAGGCCTTCACTGGGGTTACTGCGTGTTCGATCGCTAGCGTTTCTTTCTGGTCCTTCCTTAGGATTCCTATCTGTTTACATCGCCCTCTCGTTCTGGCACGCTGTCGACTTTATCCACGGAAGCCCTCAGCATATCGATTCTGGTTGTTTGAAATTCCCGGTCTGCTAATTTCAACACCACTGCCATGTCTGAACCTGGTTCTGATGCTGGCTCTGACTCTTCAAACGAGATATATATATATATTATATATTTTTTTTTTGCCTTTTAGTATTCTTTGTAATTTTTTCTCGATAGCTGGACATGATGTCGTGGGTAAAAGGAACTGCTGTAGATAGCCTTTAGTAACATGCGGGAAGCATCCCGCAGCCCCGTGAAGACGTCTCTTCGTTTAAATGAGCCTATGCCTCTGGACTGTGAACCTCACAATCTTCTCTCAATAGCGCCCCCTTAAACGGGGCAGGAAGGCTAAAGTGGGCAGGAGCTGGGTATTTCCCTCCCTGTGGGTCAGTTAGGTTCTGACCGAACCCTTCCTAGCAGGTTAGGCTCTGGCTGTCTAGTGTCCCCTGAGGTGCTTGCTGTGTGTCACGAAGGTCCCCGCCCCCTTCCCACCTCACCCCAGGAAGCAGGTGAGATTTTTCGCTCCAATCTTCACTTGTGAGAACCAGATTGATCTGCAGATAACACTCGCAGACGTGCGAGAGCCCTCTGCGGCGGGGTCCGGGTCCTAACTCCCAGACTCGGCCACACGGAGCCTCCAGCGATTCGTCGATGACAGTCCACGTGCCTGCGAAGCCTCCTGCTCCTGTAAATTGTAAGTCTCTCTGTTCATCTGTCGGTGTTTCCAATTACGAGGACAGTAGTTTGCAGTGACCTCACTTTTCTTACAGATTCAAGAAGAGTTATTGATTTTTCAGCTCGCTCTGGTTTCTTACTAGTTGTTAGGGCTGAGAAGCAACTTGCAACTTTCTCCCATGCCAGGCTGGAGACCAGAAGTCTAGAGTTCGATTTTTCACATCTTCCCAGGCTTTGGGACAGAGGACGGGTTGGCCGAGTGTTGGTGGGCAGGGCGGTGAGGGGGTGTCGCAGGGTCTGGCTGGGGCACACCATGCAGGGGTTTGCTGGAGACAGTCCCTCTGCCATTTGCAGACCCCATTTGAGAGGCTCCCCGGGCGCTTTCCCAGGCTCTGGCAGCACCCCTAGAATTATCTGGGGGTTTCAGGGAACTTCATCCTCTCCTCTGCTTCCCACTGGCTTCCTCTTCCCATCAGGCGGGAAGTTCCCTAGGTCGGGGCTCCATCTCCCAGCCCTCAGGAGATCCTTGTTCTCAGTGGTCCCCGCCCCTCCCAAAGCTGGAATCTTTAGGTAAGCCACATGGAGAAGGGGCCCGTGGAGAGGAGCTGGGGAGGGAAACGCTTCAGGGGACATTTCGGAACTGTCTGTCTTCTCATTGTGGCATGGGGCCTTCTTCAAGGGCAGAAGCTGGGGGTCACCCAGGGACTAGGGCAGAAGCAGCACAGAGTCGCACCTCAATAAGCATCTGCTGAGTACAAGAGCAAACACACCCAGCAATGACACTGTCAGGACGCCTCTGACACTCCGAGTGAACACAGAAGGGCCCCTTCCCACCTCAGGCTGCACCCCTGCCCAGCCGTCTCTCCGGCCACCCTCCTTCTAGGGGCTTCTGGCCCCCAGGAGTCTTCTGGGGTCTCTGTGGTGAGAAGCCGGTGTGAGCTGCCCGCTCCTCCACTGTCCCTCTGGCTCTCAGTCCAGAGTCATTACTTAGCCACTCATGTGACAACTTGTTCATTTCTGGCTCACCCATTGGACCTGGGTCTGTCTCATCCACGCCAGTCTCTGAGGGACACTTGTTCCTCACAGGCACTCACCCAACTTCCGTTAAATAAAGGGGTGACTGTTGAACAAACAGGTAAGATCGGAGAGTCGCTCATGCCAGACTGTGGCTAAGGTCACCTGGCAGGGACCCCAAGGGGAAGACTGTGCCCTGCCCTTCCGAGGCTCCCACCCACGGCACCGGTGCTGTCACGGGGAGGTGGAAGCTGGGCGGGTGGCCTGGCTCGGGCCGCTGGCCACCTTCACCCTCTTGCTGGCGAGGTTGGAGAAGCGATCTGGGCAGGAGGGCTGAGACGCGGAGGGCCTCTGGGAAGGGGTCTGGCCTCGCCGGCAGGGGAGGGTGTAGGGCCCGGGTCACCATGGGTGTTCGCAGCGTCAGACCTCACAAGGCTGTGAACGTGAGACGCTTATTCGGGAGACGATGGCTGAGGAACTGGGGCGGGAGGGAAGGGAGGCGGCCGAGGGAGCTTGTCTGAGGAGGTTGCTGCGGGCGTGTGCAGCCTAGTCCGTGGGGGTCTCTGGGGTGCAGGGCGGAGCAGGCGGCAGAGCTGGCCGCCCAAGGGGCGAGGGGGCTGGCGTCCTTTGCCGAGGGCCGACCGGCAGGAGGAACACGGGCTCCTGGCAGCGGGGCCACCCCACGCTGCAGCCGGGTGCTCTCTGCCGCCGGGGAGCTGCAGGTGCGGGTCAGGGTGCGCCCGGTCGGAGCCAGTCGGGGTCTCCGAGAGGATGTGGGAGGAGCATCGACAGCACTGGCTGCGCCTCCACTTTAGAGCAGAGGCCCCCCCCGCCCCCCGGCAGAGGCCGGAGACTGATGTGGAGGTGAGGCAGGGTACACCCGGGAAGAAGAGCCTCGACGACCTCTCGACCTCTCGGAGCGCCCCGCGTCCCCAGGGGAGCTGCAGAAACAGTGGGCGAGATGCGGACGTGGCCGAGAGAGGAAGGAGAAACCCAGAGCGATGGGGTCAGGACGCCTGTGCCACCTGGGAGGGCCCAAAAGCCAGCGGCCAGGTAGCTGGTGGCCACTCCGTGAGGGCCAGCACGGGTCCTGCAATGGGTGGCGTTGTGTTCCCCCAAACTGACGTCCGTCCAGAACCTCAGAACGTGCCCTCGCATGGCCGTAGGTTTTTTGCAGATGGGATTAAATTAAGCTGAGGTCGTTCGAGAACAGAGCGGCTGTAACTCCAATGGCTTGTGCCCGCACGAGGAGAGAAGGGGACTCAGAGAGAGACGGGGGAGAGAGCCGGGAGGGCACCCCAGTGGAGGCGGAGGAAGAGGCTGGAACGCGGCTGGGAGCCCGGCACCGCCAGCCCCGTGGGAATCGGGGACAGGGCGGGAAGGACCTTCCCAGAGCCTCTGTGGGGGCTGTGGCCCGGGACACTGTGGCCTCCACAATTTGGAGAGAATACGTTTCTGTCGTTTTAAGCCTCCCAGTTTGAGGTCATCTGTGATGGTGACCACAGGACACTGATATGGACCCCAAGACCCCTTCTGATCCTTCGCTCCAGGAGGAGCCTGGGACAGAGACACAGCCCCTGGGACCCCAAACCAACTGGGGTGGGAATGGTACGCAAAGCTAATTAACACTAATCTCAAGTTTGGGAAAACTGAGTGCGGCATGTCTGGTGCGTGGGCATTAGGGAGGCGAGGCCGCCGCGTGCGGGCCCGTTTCGGGCTCCGGCGGGGAGCCACGCTCGCCTGGTCCCCCCGGCCTGGCGTCGTCCCTGCCCTCTGGGGCAGCTTGGAGCACCCGTGGGTGAGTGGCCACGGCGGCAGCGCCCCACGTGAATGTTTGATGGTGTCGAATCTCTCCCTTCCGATACAGAGAAAAAGAGGCCATCAGCGAGGGTCATAAGATGCGCTGGGCTGTGCCGTGAGCTCCCCGCTGTCCTGGCCCAAGGAGGTCGATGGCACGTGAGTAATTCATCTGCCCGTAGTGGCTTTTCTAGCTTCGCTCCCTCTTGACCAGCCAGAGCGGGGCTCCCCACTCCCCGGCCGTCCAGCCATCGCTCGGCCACTCCTGGGCAGGCCGTGTGCTGTGTGACCCCGAGCGAGTCGCTCGCCTCTCTGGCCTGGGCCTTGCTCTGTAACGTGGGTCGGGAGCGCTTCCTGCCCCGCTGGCCGGGTTTTACCTGTGCAGCTTCCGGCTACGCGCCTCTGAGCATCTCACGGCACACAGCGCAGTGTCAGCCATGAGGATGGCTCACTCTGACCTCAGCTCGCGGGACCCGGAGGTCCTCACTGAGTGAGTGGGTGGTGGCCCCGAGGGGAAGGCAGAGTGGGAGCCGCGGGCTCCGCCCTGTGGACGGGGCGCGTGCCCGGGGCGCGTGCCAGGCCCAGGGCCTGCGCTGGGAGAGCAGACGGGGGGCTGGGGAGGCTGTGGGGGGCAATGCTCGAGTCGCGGCTGCAGGAGGAAGACGTGCCATGGTGATGACAGTGACAACAGCCACGGCCGTGACAGTCAGATGGTGCGAGATGACATGAAGCGGGCAGCAAAGCTGTCCTACGCCCCCTCCGGTCCCCCTTTGCATTTAAAAATGGCTTCTCATGCCTCCGATTAAAACCCTCCAGGGCTTCCTGCTGACCACAGATAGCAGGTGTGCTGGCCCCACAGGGCCGGCACCCTCTGTCCCCTGCCTCCGTTCAGACCCTTCCCACCGCTTCATCCTCTTGTCCACCTGCAATACCTGGTCTTCTTTCTGTTGCACAAAAATACGAAATCGATGCTCCCCCCAGGGCCTTTGCAATGGCTGTTTCTGCACCCGAAGGGAGGCTGCCCTGGTCCCATCTCTCCTGGACCTTCTTCCAGGGGAGGAGAGCAAAGCTCCCCGCTTGCCGAGGCGGTCCCTGCCCCGGCCGCCCCCAGGGGCATCCGCACTCCCAGCCACGGTCCCGGGCGTGAAGTCAGCCTTTGACCTTGCCCCCGCCCAGTGCGACCGCCCTCCGCAGCATCCTTGTGCCTCCTCGTCCTGGCCTGCATCTCGTCTGCCTGCCCCCGGGGGTAAACTCCGCGGCACAGAGACCGGAGCTCACACAGGCCTGTATCTCAGGGCCGCACGGCTGGCCCACGGCAGCCTCTCAGTGAGGACCTGCTGCAGGTGAAGTCACCGTGACACTGACCCTTCTCAGTGCTCCGTTCGGTGTGTCAGCCGGACTCGCCAGGAGGTGCAAGTCACATGGTAGTTGAACAGGGAATGTGTCACACAGAGATTGATTATACGGAGGGGTTTGGAGTAGCGAGGGACTAGATAGGAAGAGGTGAAGGGAAATGCAGACCTCGGGACAGCAGCCGCTAAGTACCCTGAGGGAGTCCATGGAAGGCGCCCCCACTCCCCACCCGCCAGGACGCAGGGCTGAGGTCCAGACCTCCTTGCCGCGGGGCTGCCCCAGCGGAGCGGAGCCTTCTGGAAACGCCCCCTGTAGGAAAGGGCTGGAGGAGGCCGCGTCGGGGTGATGTCTGGCAGGAGGCAGTGGGCTGCAGAGCCACCTAGAGGGAGCTGCGGGAAGCTGCTGACCACTGGGCGCTGCTGGCCGGTGGTCGCTGGAGAGGCCACCACACTGCAAGGAGCCTGGTGCGGGCGAAGCTGGCACGGTGCAGGAGCCCGGGCAGCACGCCGGGAGCGGGAGGGACACCCCGGTTTCTGTCTCTCCAGGGCCCCGGCTGACAAAGCTCGGCGCAGTGCCCGGAGACGGAGGAACACTCAAAGGGCCTCGCCCGATTCCCACGCAGCAGGCGATAGAGGGACAGCAAGCGGACGGCTGGCGTGCTGTCCCCTCTGGCTCCCCTTCGTCCATCTGTGCACTCGTACCCACGCCTCATCTTCCACGTGATGCTAGAACAGCCCGGGATCTCCACCGAGCAAGGTCCAGCCGTACATCAATGTCCTTTCCCTGCCACCAAACCGAGAAGACGTGCGGTCCCCAGCCGCGGCCGTGGCCGTCGCCGACTGTTAGCTGCTCCCCAAATCCGAGCAGCCCTGGTGAGACCCTTCTCACCCACAGGCTGGCGTGGAGCGCTCGCTTGCAACAACGCGTATGAAAATAAAAACGGGAAAGAGGGGGGTGGAAGCGGTTGGCCCGTGCAAACAGCGCGTCAGCATGAGCCGGAGGTGCGAAGCGGGCCGGGCCGGCGCGGGGCGCATCTCTGACCACGACGCTCGAGATCCGCGGCCTCCTCCCCACCCTGCCCGGTCCACGCTTCCTCCGCCCACGGCTGAACCTCAGGGGGCCTTCAACTAGAGGAGAGACCCCCAACCTTCCTTCCTGAAGGCTCCGAGTCCTCAGTCACCCTCCGGTTCTTGGGCTGGTATAGTTTCCCATCGACCGTTTCCGTCGGGCGTAGCGGTGCGGAGAGGCGCCCTGGAGAACCCTCTGGCGCCCAGATGGAGTCCCGCGTGCCTCCACTGGGTAGCCGCAGCTCGGTTTCCCCTTGGGCGATCAGGGGCGACCGCTCCAGCCAGCAGAGCGGTTTTCCTCCACGCTAGTCCAGTGGCGTCCGACTGGCCAGGCGGTAATCTCATCTGGCAATCAGCGAACCCGCTGTGACGCCTGCCGGTGGGGAGCACTGCACCCGCCGTCCGCGGGGCGCAGACGGCCGAGGGAGCGGGGGTGTGGTAGGTCTCACCGCCCCTGCGCCTTCACGGGGCGCCCCTCTCTGCGGCTCTTCCGGGGATGAGCTGCTGCTTCCATTTCGCTGTCTTGGGGGGGTGGGAGTGGAAGTTCCTGGGGTTTCCACTAAGCACAGCCCCCACACACCATGATGGCCTTCGCCTCGTGGCGCAGAGCGCCCGTGTGGCGTCCTGACAGTCGCTAAACATGTCTGTTTCAATTCGACATTTAAGAACTGGGAAGTCACCACAGTGTGGGTGACGGACCAGCTGGGCCCGCTGGGAGCCACCTGTCCACCCCCCGCGGTCAGGGCTTGACCTCAGTGGCAGTATCCTCCATGCTCGTGCCTGGCTGAGAAAGCAGAGTGACCAGGACGCAGGCGCTCTGCTCGCCAGCACGTGCCCCCACGCCCCGTGAGCGGACGCCTTCCGGGCCCCCGGGCGGAGCAGAGATGAGGGCTGGGTGTGTGACTGTCACATTTTACACCCAGTCCAACCCTCCCACCCACTCGAGCCTTTGCAGTCCTTCCTCTGCCTCAGGTCAGGGACGCCCTGGCATCTCAGCCACCATCCGGGCCAAGTTCCAGTCAACCAACCAAACGGGCCGTCGTCGAAGGCCCTTCCGGCCGCTGGTGGGCAGACTCGAGGGCGTCCCCCAGGGACCCTGCCCTTCGGTGTGATTCCCTCTCCTCGAGCATGAGAAGGACCTGTGGCATACTTCTAACCAGCAGAACAGCACGGAGCCAGCAGAATGTCGCTCTTGTGATTAGGTCACTTAAGCCTGGGATTTCTGTCTCGCTAGCAGACTCTGTTCCCGTCTCAGCTTGTAGGCTTTGATGAAGTTAGAGACCCCACTGGAGAGGTCCATGAGGACAGGCAGACTCCAACCAGCAGCCAGCTAGTCGCTGAGGCCCTCAGTCCCACAGCCTGCAGAGAACCGAATTCTGCCATCAACCATGCGCGCTCAGAAGCGAACCGTTCCCCAGCCCAGCCTCCAATGTGACCCCCAGTGCTGGCGGACACCTTGATTGTCGCCTGTGAGAAACCTTGAAGCAGAGGACCCAGCTGGACCACGTCCAGATCACTGATCCATCTAAACTGTGAGATAATGAAAGGGTGTTACTTTGAGTCTCTAAGTTATAGTAATTGGTTACATAATGAATACAGAGTTATATAAGCGAACACATTAAATCCAGACTCTCTAGCGAGCGAGCGCGGCTATGCCAATCGCGTCTGGCCTGGTCTAGCGTTGCGTTCCTGCGTCCCTGGTCTAATACCCTGAGACTCCACGCCCACATGTTCCCCAGGTGACTGCCCATCTATCTGAGCAAAGCCTTGCAATTCTCTTGGTGGATAAGCTTTTGACGGTGGAACCATGCACCTGCGCAGCTCATGTCTGTGGAGAACGGACCCTCGCCGTCTGTCTGAGGGCAGCGGGGATGGCCGTGCTGGGTCCTGAGGAGAACGGGCACCCCTTTCAGGCCCCAGGTGGGGGTGTTCGCCGGCTTTCAGGCAGAGGCAGGCTCGTTGCTCCAGACACGAGATGGAAAGCGACTTCGCCTCATCAGGGAGGCTCAGAGTCCTTCAAGGCTGGCCGCGCGTTTGGATCTGATCTGACGGCTGCCCTGCTGGTTTCAGGGCCCTGTCCTCACCAATCGATGCCTTAGCTGTCCTGTGAGGAACTCATCGGGACTGTGCATTCAATTGTTGCATTTCGGCAACCTGCACAATTAAATTTGGTATTTGATTTTCAGCAACAGCAGCCTTGCAGCTAGAAGAAGTCAGAGCTTCTTTCAGAGCTGGTGTGGAAGCCTGCTGTTGAGCTGAGAGCGAATGGATCTGAGCCTGCATTTGCTCTTGGTAGATTCTCACATGTACTCAAAAGAACCCAGAGCTCACCCAAAGCCTCGTGGTCACCACGACTGCCATGACGGTCAAGTTTAGCCTCCTCTGAATCACAATCAACAGCAGGGTAAGTAAATCCTTCTGCTACAACAGACGGATTTACTTACCAACACCCCATTTCTGACGGTGGAGGCATGACAGGGCCAACCCCCACATCCCACCTCCTACCTGAGACCGCAGTTGGTACTGAGTCTGCATCAGCCAGGGTCCAGTCAGGAGACAGACACGATGCGGCAATTTGAAGGGCGAAGTCTTGTGCAGAGGTATCGCCTACGACTGACAGGGCGTTGGATTAACGAGGGACCGGCTCGTTGGAAGTACAGAGAACTCTAAAGGAAGCAGGAATGGCAGGTGCGAGGCGCGGCCGCTGCCCCTGGGGCGGAGATGGAGCCCCAAGGAGGATGCCCCCCGCCCAGGACAGAGATCTGGACGTCGTCGCCTGGGGGGCGGGCGTGCTTCGCTGGACAGCAAAGAGGGACTGGCGGAAATCTGCCCTCTGGGGCGCTGGGGAAAGCCACCCACGGGGAAGTGCCCCGTCGGAGACAGTCCACTGCGAAACTGCGTGAGGTGGGCGCTGTGTGGCAGGGGCTGACGTGAGCTGCAGGGTCCACCCAGGCCGCCTTGCCAGGACCAGGCAGGACCACCCCCCCCGACACACACACACACACACACACACACACGCACGCATGCACACACACACACACGCACACACACATGCTGTCCTCCAGGGCCTTCTGCTGACGAAGCTCTGCGCGGGGCCAGTGGGCCCAGGAAAGACGCGGCAGGGCTCGTCGTGCCCGGGGAGCAGGCGGGAGGCGGTGGGCTCGGAGCTGAGCAGCGGCGCGGCAGTCATTGGCACAGAGAGTCTCGTGGGGCCTGCTCCGAAAACGGGCCGTCTGCTCAGTGCCACCTTTGCCCCCGTTCCCGAGTTCTGCTCCCTGCGCTATGATTGTTTCACTCTTCCTGTTGGTTTCCTTACTTTAGACACCGTTCTCAGAGGTGGGGGCTCGGTCGGCTGGGCTCAGTGGGCAGCAGGCACATGGGGAGCCGGGGTGTTTTCCCACCCATGGACTCGTGCAGGCTCGGTGGGGCCCTGTGGGGCTGGTCCTGGGAGCTTCCTTAGAAAATGGGGGCCCTCAGGCTAATCGCTTCGACTTCACGGAGTAAGGTCTTATTCTTTTATTTTTATTTATTTGTTTATTTGTTTGTTCATTTGTTTATTGGGTGAGGCAACCCTTGGTTGACCTCACAGATTGCTAGGACCTTGTCAGCTTACAGCCCCTTATTTTTTACGCCGACAGCACCTGGTCTTCCTAGGGGGTCTCTCCAGGGACTCACCAGGCCCGACCCAGCTAAGCTTCCGAGATCAGATGGGATCGGGCTTGTTCAGGGTGGCGTGGCTGTAGCCTAGGGTCTTATTCTGAGAGGAGAGAACAGGCCTCTTCGCCATCCTCGCCCACCCTGAAACCTCTGTGTCTCGTACCCTCGCCGGTCTGAATCCCTGTTTGAGTTGAACTGGGTCCCCACCACCCCCTCAGGCTCATCTGCTGGCGGCCCAGCCCCTCGTCTGGCCACTTCGGCCTGTGGCCATGTTTGGTGAGTCTTTACAGAGGTCATAAGTTAAAACGAAGTTACCAGGTGGGGTCCAATCGGGTGTCACTCACGTCCTCATGGGAAGTGGACGCTGAACACGGAGACACCCACGGGGGAAATCGCCGTGGGGACAGGGAAGCGAGGCGTCTGCAGGCCACGGAGACGGGCTCCCTCTCAGCCCTCGGAAGGAACCAGCCATGCTGACCACCTCGACCTCGGACTCCCCGGCGCAGACTGGCCTGTTCGGGAGCCGGGATTGGGGAGCAGCCAGCAGAGTGAGAGGGCAGGGTGTCCCGAGGGTCCCCAGAGCCATGGGGCTGGCTTGTGCCCAGGTCGGGCAGTCACGTCTGGCCTCTGGACGCTCCAGGCCACTGACTCGCCCACCCACCTCCCATGGTCTTCAGTCATTTGGTCCCCATACGGGCCTGTGGGGCGGGCAGGGAGGTGACGGCGTCCTGATGGGCAGGGAACCTGCGGCCTGGGTCTCCAGATTGTTCAGTGAGGGCACCTCTGAGGCAGAACTTGAACCCAGGTCTCTGGGTTCCAAACTCAGTGCCTTTGCTCCCCGAGACACTGCCTCCTGGTGGCCACCGCCGTCAGGAGCAGCTGGGGGCATTCTCAGGTGACAAAAAGTGAGCTTCCCAGGGGAGCTCACGCCCTGCACGGTGCACCCTCCTGAGTCTGTGCTCCCTGGGCGCCCCCTTCCCAAGGAGCAACCGGGGGCCTGCAGATTGAGTCCCCACTGTGTGCTAAGTACTGACGATGGCCCTGTCATTTCACCCTCTCCTCAACTCTGCAAGGTGGGTGCTGTTGCCCCACCCTGCAAGGCAGGGTGAGGTGGGGTGACGGGAGAGAAAGCAAGGCTTAGAGAAGGAATGAGACTCGCTCAAGACCACACGGTCAGGAGGGACCTGCACGGAGTCAGGTGTGCCCGACCCCCACTCCCTGGTCTCCTCCCGCAGGCGTTGGGTGCAGAAGGGGGTGCCAAGGGAAAGCCCCTCAAAAGAATGCCAGCTCGGCCGGGAAACAACAGGTGCTCAAGGGTGCGGAGGGGGTGGGGCAGTGGGAGTCAGCTGGGTTTTGGGTGAGCTTCTGGCGGGGCTGTGGTGGGCAGCGGGGGTCCACTTCAAAGTGCAGGAGGGATGCTCTGGAGCGACCTCCGTCACTCACCACTCACTAAGGGCCAGAGTGGGAGCGAGTGAGGCAGGACCTCCAGGTGACCGGCTGGGGGCTCTGAGAGGTAGCACAGCTCAGGGGGGCAAAGACCCTTCGTGCATGAAGCCAGCGCACCGCATGGGGTCAGAGGCTGCCTTGCACCCGCACGTCCCAGGATTAAACTTTCCGCGGCTGCTTTTCAGGGTTCCAGGAAGAAGGGGGGGCCAGAACAGGAAGGCCTTGTTTTCCTGCCGCTTGCTTCATTTGCATAAGGTGAAAAATGTTTCCATAGAAACAACTGGAGTCTGTAATTTTTGAATAACGATTTCTGCACAAAGCAGAACCTGTCTTTTTGCGAAAGAGAATTAAGAAATTCTCAGAAGCATTTCCCATCACAACAAAAGGTGAAGTTGCCCAGGGCCGGAGGCCTGCTCCAGGGGCGGGTCTCGGCCAAGCCCCCGCCCCCTCTGGGCCTTGGCTCCCCACTTGTGAAACGGGGCGGGGGAGGACTGGATTAGAACAGTGGTGGTTAAACTGCACGTGTGTCGGAATGGGGGGGCTGGTACGGTACCCCCATTCCTAGGCCCTCGGCCAGGGTTCGCAGGCAGAGGGGCTGTCTGAGTTCTAACGAACTTTCCAGAAGCAACTGGGGCAGAGGCCTGAGGGCCTTCCAGGCTGCAGCAGAGTCTGGCTGGCCGGGGCCCACCGCCCAGCCCGCTCTTCAGACTGGTCCGGCGGTGGCTGACCCAGCTCACTGGAGCAGAAGGGAGCAGCGCCTGCGCGCCTCTGCCCCCTGGTGGCCCGAGGGCACCGCAGCACCCACTTGCCCCGGGCCGTCCACCGTGGCGCTGTGGCCCAGGGGCCTGGGGGTCAGACAGACTCAGGGATCACCCTGAAACCGGCCTGCCCGTCCTGGTCTGGCTCGGGGAACAGGAAGTGACTGTGAGAGCCGACAGGGAGCCGCCCAGAGGCCTCTGTGTGCCCCCACATTGCAGGTGGGGACTCTGAGGCCAAGAGGGGCTGGCATTTCACGACCTCCCTGCCCATGGGCCCTGCTGCTGTGTCTGACCTGAGGCTCCGGCTGCAGTGACCAAGGCGGCTGGGCGTTCTGAGGCCTGCGAGGCATGGTGTCATCCTCGCAGGAGTCGGGGTGTCTTCATTTACCCCCCTCATTTAACTGTGGGGTGACACGGTGCTGGGACTGGCCGAGCAGGCGGGAGAAAGGGGCCACGAGCTGCCATGGGCCCCTGCATGTCTTCGCTTTCCAAGAAATGCACCTCCTTGAGTAAGAGATATTGACTCCACGGGTTGGTAGCCTTTCGGGGGACAGGAGTGTCTGCCTTTGGCCCACTTCTGGAGTGCCTCAGGAGGCTTCCGGAACCCCCCACCGCTCAGCGGGGCACCTGGTTGCTGGGCGTCTGTCTCCTTCTAGAGAGGCAGCGGGGACCCGACTGAGGGTGCAGAGAGAGGTGGCTGGACTTCGCAAGGTGGGTCACGCCCTCTGGGGGTTTCGAGGGTGGTGCCCCACCTGCAGGGGTGTAGCGGAACCCCCTGCCTACTGGAGAGTCCTCACTGGCACCCAAAGTCGTCTGTTGGCACGGGGCAGAGGACGGGGGGCGGAGCCAGAGTCCAGGGGGTCCACCCAGCCCTCTGTCCCGAAGGAGAACAGCCTTTAGTCAGACACAGCCCCGGGCAAAACGGGGGGCAGCCGTGGGCCATGCGGGCGAGGCACACCCCAGGTCACCGAGCGAGAGCTGCTGTGCGCCCTGGGAAAAGGTGCCGCGCCTCGCTGGGCCTCGGTTTCCCCACCTGCGCAACGGGGCTTCCAGTGAGGGCTTCCAGGAGGGTGGACGGCGAGTGGGTCTGGGAGCAGCCAGCTCGGGGATCAGTTTCCCCAGCTTGGAGGCAGCGAAAGGAAATGGGGCCTTGTGCTCCCCTCACCGGGGCCTCGGAGGATAGCGGCTGCCTGGCGGGTGTTGGGTATGTCCCCGCTGGCCACTGGGAAGCAGCAGGGCCTGGCCGTCCGTGGCGCCCGGGCCGCTCGCCAGACACGGACTGCTCTGAGAAGCAGCGCCCAGGTGCTCGTCCCCAGCCAGGTGCCGACACCCCCAGCTGGTCATTGTGAAACGGGGAGACAGTTGACCTCAGAGCGTTCTCACGGGAGTTCGCATCAAGGATGGGGCGGACGTGTCCGGAGACGGACGCGCCCCACTGGAACAGAAGGCGTGGCTTTTGTGACGTGACTTGACCCTCTCGACACCCTGAGGGAAGCAGAGGCGAGGAACTGAGGCTCGCAGAAGGAGGTGGCTGGCCCAAGGCCACGCGGCAGGAGGCCGCGGCTCACACCGGACGGGTCTGGCACGGTGGCATTGCAATTCGTACAGTTTGGGGGGCCCTCAAAGTCAGAAGAAGAGAAATGGTGACCCATGCCCTATGTGCAAAGTCTGATGATGAGAGCTGCAGATGCCGGCATGGCCGGGCCCCACTGCGACCCCGGCCCCGTGACCCGGCTCCTTCTCCAGGGCTCTTCCTGGCAACGCAGGTCCCTCGAGGGCACCTCGTTTCCGGGGAAAGGGGGTCCTTTGCCACCGGAATGAACCAAAGATGAGGATGAGGATCTGAAAATGCTTTTGCCCCGCCTGCTCCACAGCAGCCCTGGGAGGTGGGGGTGGGCGCAGGGATGTTCTCTCTTGGCAGCAGGGTGGGTGGAATTGGGGGGGACGAGGCAGTCTCCCAGTTCCGTGCCATTTAAATATTTCTTCTGTGCACCATTAAGAAGCCGCCCCCCGCCCGGTTCCTGGAGCACGGCTGCCCGAGGCAGATAACAGCTTGATGGGGTTCTGCGGCATGAAAGTCTCTCGGAGGGAATGGCCTTGGAAGGCCCGCGTCAAGGAGAAAGGCAAGTGGGACGTGGGGACGGTGCACGTGCCCTCACGGAAGGCGATGCCCGTGGCCACAGAGGCAGGCGGGGGCCGGGAAGCGGGGTCATGTTCTTCATGACAAAAATGGGAGCTATGCTAAAGCCTTTGGGGAGACGTCCTGAGAAGGAGATGCAGCCGGAAGGTGGGGACCCTGGGGTTCCTCGCCAGGAGCGGAGGGACGCAGATCCCAGGCTGGGCTCTGAGGCCCCCACGGCAGACGCCAGAGGCCACGCTCGTGGGAACCCTGGCAGGTCCTGGCTTAGGTGGGCCCTGTGCCAGCAGCCGGCAGGGCACCTGGGGTGCCCTGGCTCTCGGGGGGAGCTGTGGGGGCAATGCGGGGTCAGATGAGCCCCTCTTTGATTTGGGGTTTGCTTTATTGGGGTGAGGGTGTCTCCAAGGTGGACACTTGGCGGGGGAGAGCGGGAGGTGAGGGAGGGAGAGAGGGCAGCGATGGCGGCCGTTGTATGAAAATAGCCCCCGCGGGGGTAGATGTTTCTGCTCTTAGTGTGAAAGGGTGAACCCCCTCCCCGTGGTAAGTCAGTTATTCATTCGACAAACACGCACTGAGCCACGGCCTGTGCTGGGCTCCAGAAAGGTGACTGGGGCTGTCACCGCCCCATGACGGGGCTCAGGCTGACTTGTGACAAACTGACATCCAGGGCAGGGTGGGGCCTGGACACGCCAGGGGGGGGCGCTGCCGCAGGCAGGCCAGGGGGACGGAGGGGTGCCCAAGCTGGGCCACCCCCAGGCAGCAGGCGAGAGGAGGAAACTTCCAGAAGGCGCGACCTGGCAAAGGCTTGGAGGTGAGTGGGGAGCCCCCCAACAGGCACCCAGTGTGGCAGGGGCACCAGAGCGGCCGGAACGAACATCGGAAAAGGGCAGGACAGCCAGCGGGGTCACTGCGGGGGTAGCTGGGGCTGACCCCATGGCAGTGGGGAGCTGCTGACGGGTCTTTTGGGGGTGACAAGGTTCCATCTGAGATGTGGCTGGGGCGCAGGGGGCGGGGGGAGCAGAGGCTGCAGCCCGAGGCCGGAAGGGGTGGGTGGGCCGCGGAGGACAGTGAGGGGGAGACACGGCGCTGGCTCTGAGCTCCCGGCCTCTGCTCTGGCCTCAGCCAGCTTCTGGGCCTGTTCTCCCTCTTCCCGCCTTCCCTCCCCTCCTCCCCTCGTCCCCTCCCTCCTCCTCTCCTTCCTCCCCTCCCGCCTGCCCTCTCCTCTCCTTCCTTTCTTCTCTGCTCTCCTTTCTCTGTCCTCCGCCCACCCCTCCCTCTCCACCCCTCCCTCCTGCTCCCGTCCCTTCTCTCCTACTTTCCTTCCCTCTTTGTGGCCCCTCTCCTTCTCCCCTCCCCTCCCTCCTTCCTTTCTGCCCGCCATCCACTCTCCTCCTCCCCCCTGTCTGCAGCTGCAGCAGAAGGTCTTTGTCCCTGGACAGCAGCCCAGGAGCAGGGGGGCTGCTTCAACTTCCCTCCCCTCCCGCCCGCGTGACTTCCTCTGGAGCTCCTGCACCCCGGCCAGCCGTGTGCCCCTTCCCAGGCCCGAGCCCCAGGCAGCTCCCTGCAGGGGTGAGAGGGCATGGAGCAGGGCCCCCCTGAGTCCAGGCAGGGTGGATTTTACTCTCTGTTCTGTCTTGGCTGCAGACCTATCAGACCACAGGGCAATTGGCCGCCATGTGGACTTAACCGACAGGCACACAGAGGAGCCCGCCCTGCCTCGGTCCAAGCTTGGAGGGTGGTGGGCCAGGTGGGGACAGCACCCCTGGGCCTGGGAAGTGCGGTGGCAGGGGAGCTTCTCGCCTGGGGATTTCTCAGCAAATTCATCCTGTGCACAGCTTCTGGGGGCCCTGCCTGAGGCAAACCCCCAAAGCAGTGGGGGCTCCAGCTTGATGGATCGGGTGGTGGTCACTCTGGTTCTGGAGGGAGTCCCTGAGGGCTGAGCTGTCCCAGGAGCAGTTACACTTGCCAGCTGCGGGAAAGGTCCTGGTGGGAGGACCCCCGAGGCCAGGGCGGGGGGGGGGTGGGTAGGGCAGGCTTCTGGAGCCCCAAGCGCCCCCGGAAAGTTCGGGGCTGCTGCGGTATGGGTCACGAGGGGAGCAGGAGCCAGCCCCTTGGTTAGGGCCCCATCCAGAGGCAGGAAGAGCTGACGCCCCTCCAGAGGAGGACGGCCAACCCAGAGGGAGGGAGAGGGGGACTGTGGCCAAGACAGGGATTCCACAGCCGTGGGGCCCAGCCCCAGGCCCAGGCTCCACACAGGGGGGGGGGGGCCGGGGGAATGGAGACAGCTCCCCCCTCCCAGCAGGCAGCAGAAGTGAGCTCATCTGGGACCACCGTCCCCACCCCCCTCTCATGGGGCCTGAGCTGGGTCCAGTCCACCCCGGGCTGCAGCTGGGGGCAGCTGCCATACGACCCCCTCCCCACAGGCCCTGCCAAGCCCGCTCCAGTGGGGCCCCTCCGCCCCGCCTCCCCTGTCCTGGAAAGGAGGCCCGAGGTCAGCCCGCACGTCGCCGGCCAACGGCAGGGTGGATTTTCCATGTGAAGAGCCAAACCAAAGCTCTGGGCTCCATTTTCCTACAAAACTCAAACAGAAAATCTGGAACCCATCAGCTGTCAGCGAGAATTGGGGGCAGGGGCCCCTCGGCTGAGGAAAGTAAGGTCGACAAGTGGCCAAGGTGTGGGCCCGGGACGTGACCCTGCTCACGTCCCACAGCAGCACTCTGCTCCCCGAAATCCAGGCGTGATGAACTGGGGGAGCCGGAGCCGCAGGGTGTGAGGGACAAGGTGGTGCAGAGAGCCTCTGCCCCGTGGGCAGGCAGGGTTTTCTGGGCTCAGGGTGCCCAGGGGCTGCTCTGGGGGTCTCTGGGCCTCTCGTACCCTCTTCAACCAGGCAGCTCCTTTAAAATCTATTCTACATCTTGGGATTCTGAATAAGAAGGTGCTGGAATCCTGGGCCAGGCACCCACGCAGGGTGGCCACCCACAGCCCTCCCGCACCAGTCTGGCTACTGGGCAGGAGCCCAGCAGCCTGCATGGGGCCGGGTGGCCTGGCTTCGTAGGAAATGGCTGGTTTTAGGATGTCCCTTAGTCTGCTGTCACCCACCTCCTTGCAGACTTGTAAACTCTGGGCTCCAGCTAGGATTCTGGGAACGGTCAGAGATGAGGGTTGAGTGGCCCTTTCTTAAGAGATGGAGGACAGGACAGGTCAGACGGCCCTGTAGAGGACTCACCTCCCCGGGCCTCGGCGTCCTCATCTGTGACGTGGGTACACCAAGAGTACCTCCTCACGGAGGCGCAAGGATGAAACGGGACAAGCACCCTAAGTTCTCAGTGTGGCGGCTGAGTGTGTAGCGAGCATTCAATTAATGGTAGTGGTGGTGGCTGCCATTATTCACATCATTGCTAATATCCTCATGGCCCTGAGGGACATCGGCCGCTCCAAGAACACACACTGAGTCGGCCTCACTGCAGAGTTATGCACTCCGGCTCGGGCTTGTCTTCATGAGGAAATCGAGAACGAGAGGCCCAGCGAGGGGAGGTTCCCTCCCTCCTGCTCACTGGTGGTGGAGTCGAAGCGGGTCGTCTGGTTGCCAGCTTTCTAGTCCAAGCTGTTTCCCTTCCGGGGGCCACCTCGGGGACCCTTCAAGAGAGATGGGGTCGTCCCCCTGCGTGCCCCGGGGAGGGAACCAAAGGCAGCTTTGATATGTAGACTTGGAGAACGAGCCGGTCACAGCGGATCCCGGGCATGGCCGCCGCAGGATCAAATGATTTTAAACAGTGCTCGTCAGGCTCTCCTCCTAACGTGCTGGGTGTTTATGATTTTTTTAAGGGCCTCATCAAAGAAAATGCAATAATGATGTTTCTAACTTAACGGCAACACTTTAAGGAGGGATGAATTATTCACATCAGAGATGAAACAGGGACTCTCTAAACGGGGCCAGCTGAAGCAGTCCCTTTCCTTGGGACTATTTTTATCTTCTTTTACAGTCTTTCATCTTGGGAGACTCTCAGTCGGGAAAGCACGGGGAGCCCACTGCATGGAGCCCCAGTTGGCAGGATGCCAGGGCGAAGGCCCTGGGCGTCTCCTGAGCTTCTTCCTAGAGAGCAAACCCGGGGAGACTCCAGGAAGCGTGGATGTGGGGTGGTGGCACTGCTAGTGAGGATGGTCGAGGGGTTCTGGGGACCCCCTGGTTCTTAACCTTGGAGGTCTGCCGGAGGCCTGGTCTCCCACCGTGGGCCATTTTGCTCTTCCTGGCATTGTCTCTTCCTGGCACCCCACATGTCTGGAATGCTAGGGGGAGCTCTTGAAGAAGGATATGTGGGTTCTATGTGGGGTGCCTGGAGCAGCCTGCCCCCGAGAGAGGAGGGGATTTTGCAATTGCAAAGCTGCTCGGGGTCACGGGGGGGCCAGCAGGGTCCCCAACTCTGCAGGTCATGCCGGTCCGACGCTGTCACACTCACTCATGCCCATTTGCTCTAAATAGCACGTAGACCCGCGCTGGCTAATCCAGCCACCTGAGCCTCATGGGACTTTCGGGCCCTCGAACGTGGTCGGTCCAAACTGAGATGTGTCGTGCGTTTAACTGCACACTGGGTCTCGAAGAAGGTCGTAAACTCTCTCCCTGATCACTTTTTGTACGGATCGCATGTTCAGATGATAATGCTTGGGGCACATAGGGTTAAATAAAATATACTGCTAAAATGAAGGTCACGTGCTTGCTTTACTTTTCATACGTGGCCGCTAGAAAATGTGACATGACCCATGTGGCTCGCATTTGTGGCTTGATTTATATTTCCACTGGAGAGCACTGCTTTAGGATGGAGCCTAGGAAGATACTGACAATGGCTGTCTCTTGGTGGTGGGATTATGGAGGGTTTCCACCCTCTCCTTATATTTTTCCTGTATTTTCTACGTTTTGCTTCAAAACTAGCCACTCTTGCTTTATGTCAGACAAAGCATGGCTACTGCTGTTTTTAACACACCCAGGGCTCTTTGGGAAGTAGAACTGAGCTAAGCAGCTTCCCTGGAAGTGACATTGTCACCAACTGTGTAGTGAGAACAAGGTCAGGGAACAGGAAAAGAATGGGGGGTAGGGGGAGCTCTGAGGAAGCCAAGGGTGAGAACTGGACTCAGGGTTTGAGAGCTCAGGGCCCAGGCAGGCAGGAACCCGAATGCGGGGTCGCAGGGAGGTTGGTTGGCGTGACACAGGAAGTGGCTCCAGCGAGGACTTTGGCCTCACCAGGGGGCCTTTGGGGGGTGCACGACAGGAAACTGCCCTCTTCCTGCTGGGGGCCAGCTGGGCCTTGGATCGCGTCCATCACTCCTGCAGAGCGTGGAGGCTGCGCTGGAGTGGGGCCAAGGTCGGGAGGCCCAGGAGGGAAAAGGGCCCCGGCTCCGCCTCCCAGGCAGAAAGATGTTAAAAATATAGTCAGCGTTGCCAGGCGCTGCCCCACGGACCCTGCGTGCGTTCGTTCGTCTATTCCTCAGTCACCATCCTGTGAGATGATAACTGTCAACGTTCCCGTTTCGCAGGTGGGGAAACTGAGGCGCAGAGCCCGTGGGCCACGTGCGCTGGGCCACAGCCAGCAGGACCCACCTCAGCGGGGTGAACTGACGCACCCCGGCCGCTAGGGGCGCTCCGCGCAGCAGCCTGCACCCCGGCCGGCGCCGCCCGCCGCTGGAGCCAGGCTTTCAAAACGTGAAAAAACAGAAAAGTCTATCCGAAATAACATCACTCCGACTTGTAATTAACATAAGAACGATTAACGAGAGTATTTTACTTTTTTCTTTTCCCGGTCGCCTTTGAAATGCGGCATCTCGCGCGTACTTAGAACACAGCTCCGTACGGACAGTGCATTTCAGGCACTGGCGGCTACTGGCTCGGACCGCGCGGCCCTAGCACCTGGAAACTCAAAACGTCAAAGAAGTAGCCCGGGAGGGCAGACCGGCCCATCCCGCGGCCCGGCCCTGACTGGGCGCCGGCCGCCGGGAGCCCGCGCCTGGATCCAGGGCGCGGGGTGTGCGATTGATTAGCAATGCCTGCCGCGACCTGGACGCGGGCTGCGGACCGGCCCGGGCCTGGTTTGCGGACAGTGAGCCCCGCCGGCCTCTGCAGCCCCGTGGGTGGGCGCGGGGAGCCACGCGGGGGGCCACCTGGGGGTCCCTGGGCGAGCTCCCCCTCCTCTGCTTGCCTGCACTTTCCGCTCCCTGCGTTGGGCCAGGCTCCGTGTACAGGCCCCGGTTCGGTGCCCAGATCCCTGCACCTCCACTTTCGGGCCGCGTGACTCCAGATAAGCCATTGCGCTTCTCTGAGCCTCGGTTTCCGCATCTGGAAGATGGGCATAATAACCCGTACTTAGCAGACCGTGGTGAGGATTAAAGAGGAAGCGCGGGAAGGGCTGACGCAGAGCAGGTGTGGAGCAAGAGGTGGCTCCCTGCTCTTCTTTCTTTCCATTCAGCATCCACTCACGCCCCCTCCCCCACTTCCATTCCACTCAGGACACAGGCAAAGTCTGTTCCACCCAAAGCCCTCTCAGGAGGCACACGGCTCCATCCCGTGCCTGCCCAGCGATTTTGCTGCCCCATCTGAGGCTGAGTGAGGCCTCGTGTCGTGCTCACTCCTAGCCATGTCCCCTCTGCGGGCCCCTCCTGCAAGGCCAAGGGTGGCCTCCGCCCGCAGCAGGCCAGCACAATAACCCCAGCGCCTCAGGCCCCGCTGGCAGGCACGCTGTTGCTGGCTCCAGGTGGGGCCTCCACACCTATCACCTATCGGCGGCCGAGGGAGCTGAGGCACTCTGCCAGCCCCATGTTTTTAATTATTCCCTCCAGGACGCTGTCGAAGGACGATCTCTTCCCGGCCTCCCTGTAGGGCTCCCCTCCAGCCACGCGTGCAGGGGTCTCCCGGGGCCCACGTGAGTTAACGCCTCTCCCAGGACACCCCGGGTTCTCTTCCGGGGAGGAATTTACATCCGGCAACATCTGGCGAGAGACGAACGGTAAATGGCGAAGCGCCTTCGACATAGCGACTCCAGTTAGGAGTTGTCGAGCTTTCGCTAAGGGTGGCGGGCAAGGAAATCTCTGGCCAACGGAGTTTAATCAAAATGTTTTATGCAAGACGTCGTAGCCCTGACGCTGGCAAATCTCCCCCTCTCGCTGGAAATTAAACAAGGATATTGTCAGCGCAGATTCCGTGAGCACATGAACAGATGCGCCCGGTGGAGTCGTGGGGTTATGGGGTTTCAGCAAAGCGAGAGGAGAGAGGAGCAGGCTCCCAGCGCGTGCATTGCCCTCCGGGCCGCGCACGGCTCTGCTGAGCGCCTGGGCGCTGCAGGAAGCCGGCCTTCCTTCCTTTCCTGTGGCATCTCCCGGCCCCCACTGCCAGAGCAGCGCCCCGTCCCCCCTGTGCGGCCCCTTCTGAATCATATCCTGAATTTGTTTCCGTTCTCCTGCCCCCCGTCCCGCGAGCATTTGCTTCGGCATCTGTCTCCCCTGGCAGGCCGTGTCCGATTCATCTGCACACCCCTGGCACCGGGGACAATGCCTGGCACACAGATGGCCTTGAACAACTGTTTGGGGGAGGAAGAGAGGGGCGGGGGGAGGGTGGGCGGTGAGGTCAGGGACCTTCCTTCAAGCGGGTGACATTGTGGAGTCTGGGGAGCAGAGTTGCAGCTCCTCCAGGTCGGCCCTGTGAGGCTCGGTTTAGTGACCTGGAGAGTGGGCATTCCCTGCTACTCTTCCCCAGTAGAGTGTAGACTTGGGGGTCCTGTGTCAGGGGGAGTCTTCCCGCTGGCTGTAGAAGAATCACCTGAGAAACTAAAAAAGACTCCCGCTCCCCAGCTCCGGCCCCAGCCCTGGGAATTCTGATGCAGCAGAGGCAGGAAGGACCCTGCCTCTGTGTCTGGGACAAACTGCCCAGGCGATTCTCACGCCTGGGAACACAGGGGGCAACGGGTGTAGACCATCCATCTCATAAATGACTGTAAATATTTGTGCTTTAGTAACACAAGCTCTCAGTCCCGTCAGATGGGCAAAGCCGGTGGGGGAGGGAATGAGCATGAAAAAACCAGCCTGGCCGAGGCCCCCACTTCTCCCAACCCTTCCCCTGCCTCCTCCCGAGGGCCTCGGGGACTCCCACTGCACACGGGGGACCCGAGGCTTGGGGAGAATGTGCTGTGCCCCTGGCCCCCATCCAGAGACCGGAGCGCTCCCCACCAGCTCCCGCCATGGAGAACCCCTGTGCCTCCCCCTCCCCCTCTAAGTCAGTCTTGTTATCTCAACAGCTCTGGCTTTTGGGGTGACGAGAACGGCCACCCAGGCGGCCATCGCAGGGTGATGGATCCTGGGGTCAGACAGGCTGGCGTCCTCCTTACGTTATTGCTGGAGAAAAAGAGCTCAGGGTCAGAACGGCCCCCATCAACGACGCGGCCTTGGGTGTGTGACGCCCTTTCTTGGGGTGAGCCTCCCGTCAAGAGACACAGGAAGGAGCTGGGGGAGTGAGTGGAGACGGTGCCAGTGGCTGACAGACCGCCTTGGCCTGGGTCTCCAGGGCTCTGAGGGGACACGGGGAGAGCCGGGCTGCTGGCAGGTGCTGAGGTTGCCCTCACCCCACCCCAGGCCCCCTCGTCCACACCCGCAGCCTTCAAGGACAGTGACCACTGTCACGGTCACCGTCACCGATCTGAACAGCAGAGCAGCTCTCCAGAGTCTCTCACAGATGAGGAACGCGCGTTCGGGGAGGCCGAGGACACAGTCACGCTGTGAGACGCCGGCGAAGAGCACGTGCGTGTGACGTCGGGTCCACCTGCCCCAGGGGGACGATGTCATCTCATGTCTTGGATAAAGAAACGGAGGCTCTGAGAGAGCCGGTGACACACGGGAGGGCGGTGGCAGATGCCCTGGCCCCCGGCACCCACCCGGGGCTCCACGTCGCCTGGTCACCTGGACGGCCCCAGACCGCCTGGGCCATTTTGGTCCGTTTGGGTGGGTTTTAGGCACATGCGTGTGACAGCCAGTCTGAAGGATTATGCTTTAGAGCCACCAGGTTTAAAGGCAGACTCATCGGTCCGCGCAGGCAGGAGGCCGTGGCCACAGCTGGGTGCGGGGAGAGGCGCGCCTGGCCCACGTGGGAAACGAGGCGGGTGGGGCTCGCCGTCCCGGTCTGAGCTGGACACGGATATCCACGTGGTTCTTCAGAAGGGGTGGCCGGGCACCCTGCCCGAGATGGCCCCGGTCACCTGCCCGTGGCCCAGGGACCAGATTCTCCACGCCTTGCCCGAGGCGCATCCATTAGCCACGGGCAGATGGGGAGCCGCGGCACGCCCAGGAGGCAGGAAGTGCACCCACACCCCTCGCCAAAGGATCAAATGTTCCCTGGCTGGGATTAGTGCTCCCCCCCCACGCCTCGTCGCCCCAACCCTGCCGCCTGGCCTCATCTCGCAAAAACTCTCCGGCTGACAGGGCCGGGCAGCTGGGCTCTCCCACGCGGCGTCCCTCTGCCGCAGCGTCCCGTGGCCTGTCCAGCCTGCCCTGAGCACCTGGCCCGTTGTGTCCACAACCGGTGGCACCCACAGTGGGCCTGGCGCAGGGTTGGGCAGGGGGGACTCCTGGCTGCCGGGGTGCAGGCTCCAGGGCGAGGCGTGTGGAGAGCATGGTCACTAGGGTGGGGGTCACTCGAAAGGAGCAGGGCTGTGCACGGACCAGGGGCAGGCGACAGCAGGTGTGAAAAAGACGGGGTGGGGCCCATAGGCGACGGCCGGCTCTTCACAACACCCTGCCGGGCAGGGCACCCCGTGCCCTCGCACTGACAGGCACACGCACACTCGTGTTGCACACCCTCTCGCTCTGCCTTCCTGCCCCTTGCACACACATGGATCACGACCGGGGAGGAACGGGCCTGGCCCTGTGTCCACAGCCATGGGGGGTGGGGACGCCTCAGTCACGTCAAGGGGAGGTGGCACAGCTGCTTGGCACGAAGCCTGTCTCCGGGCTGCTTGGCCTGGGCTGGAACTCGGGAGGCCCCTTCCCACGCTCAGGCGAGTGCAGGCTGAGACCAGCTGGCCAGCATGGTGCCGGCTCCCATGCTTGGCCCAGTTAGTCCGCACCGGGTCTCCTGACCCCAGAGTCGTGACGCCCCTAGGGTGCCCTGCACCCCTGCACATCCAGGGCTGGAGTTCTCTGCTCCTTGGAGTGGCCCCCAGCAGGAAGGATTGTCTCAGCCACAGGCAGAAGCCCCCACTTCCTTGCTTGACCCTGGAGGTGACCCTTCTACTGGGGACCTAGCTCCATAGACGCTGGTGGTTGGTGGGGGTTCAGAGTCCTGCCCTGGCTCCTCAACCCCACAACCCCGGGCCATGGGATCAGACCTCTGCTCACATCCCCAGATGCCCCAGGTCCCTGGTGTCGGTCTGTGTGGGAGCCTTCGACTTCATTTCCGGGTACCTGCTGCACCCCTGGGAAGCCAGGGTGCTCTGGGCAGAACCCTGGCAGAAGGTCTGGGAGGCCCAGTGCCCCGTGGGCCCTTCCCTGAGGATTCTGAGTGGGTGCCCCCACCAAAGGCCGAGAGCTCTTCCAGAAGGCTGACTTTGCACGTGTGGGTCGTGCACACGTGGGATTCTCCCCTGACCCCCGAGCTCCCTCCGTGGGGCGGTGCACTGGGCGGGGAGCACTGCAGGGAGCGTGCAGGGCCTCTGAGGAGCTGGCTCCCACTCCCCGTGTGAGTCAGGTGAGCAGGGGGCTTGGCCGCGGGGTCTGGCCGTGTCCCAGCGGTTTGCTCGGGCCTGAGAAGAGGGAGAGGTGACCCGGTCATCAAGCGTGGGACCGCTGCCCCAAGCCTGCTTGTCGCTCCACACAAGCTTCCTGTCTGTGCCTGGTTCCTGGAATTTCAGTCAGTCTCATAAACTGGCCCTACGTCATGGGCCACACAGACCGGGGCTGAGGCCTCCATGGCTGTGTCTGCTTTAACGGCTTTCCTCTGCGGAGGTCCAGGCTTGTCCCACAGTCCCCTGTGAAAGAACGTCTTTCCAGCAGGAGGCCCTGCAAGCGAAGCGTGTGGGGGGAAAGGTGTCTTTCTGGGGTCTTCGCTCGTGCAGGCACCCCCCCCCCAGCCGCAGTGATTCACCCCCGCCAGGTGCCAGGCTCTGTGTGGATGCGGGAGCAAGCTCACTGACGGGGGCCCCGTGCCCCGACTCCAGCTCTGTCCCCGCTTCCGCCTCTTAGGCTTCTTCGCCTCCCTACAAACGGCTTTAACCTACAGTCGTGGGGAGGAAGCCGCGCAAACACCTTAGCTAGATGGAGAGGACAACAGAGCAACTACGTAGTCTGGGTAATTGAAGGGAGGCTTCCCGGAGGAGGTGACCTTGGAGTTGTTTTTTTAATCTATTTTTTAAATATTTTTTAATTTTTCAATTACATTTGATGTACAATATTAAATTCGTTTCGGGGGTACGACATAGTGACTAGGCATTTATATAACTTACGAAGTGACCACCTGAAGCCCAGAATCCATCTGGCGCCATACAGAGTTAGCACAGTGTTCTCGAGTACATTCCCTACGCCGTACTCCACATCCCTGTGACCAAGTCGTAACCACTACTTTGAACTTCTTCATCCCTTTACCTTTTTCACCCACCACCATCTGGCAACCACCAAAATGTACCTATGCGTTTGTTTCTGGTTTGTTTGTTTACTTTGTTCCTTAGATGCTACATGCAGTGAAGTCACATGGAATTGGCCTTTCTCTGTCTGACTTAACTTCGCTCGGCACAATGCCCTCTAGGTCTATCGATGTGGTTGCTGATGGCAAGAGTTCGTTCTTTTTTCATGACTGAAGAGCATGCGATCGTATGTCTGTACCACCTCTTCTTTATCCACTCATCCATTGCTGGCACCCAGGGAGCCCCCGCATTGGGGCTCCTGTAAACAATAGAGCGATGAACACATGGATGTGTGTGTCCTTTTGAAGTAGTATTTTGGGTCCCTTCGGATAAATATCCAGAAGTGGGATTCCTGGGTTCTCCTTTGTCTCTTGTTACAGTCTTTGTTCTGAAGTATTTTGTCTGGTATGAGTATTGCTACCCCAGCTTTATTCATTTCTATTTTCATGAAGTATCTTTTCCTATCCCTCTGCTTTCGGTCTGTGTGTGTCCTTCGATCTGAAGTGTCTCTTGTAGGCAGCATATGTAAGGGTCTTGTTTTCTTATCCATTTAGCCACTCCATGTCTTTCGATTGGAGCATTTCATTTATTTACCTTAAAGTAATTATTGATAGATATGTAGTTACTACCATTTTATTATTCCCATTTTTTTAAATCTTTTTTTCTCTTCTTTAAGAAGTTCCTCCGACATTTCCTGTAATACTGGTTTGGTGGTGATGAACTCCTTTAGCTTTTTCTTGTCTGGGAAACTCTCCCTCCTTTGATTTTAAATGATAGCTTTGCTGGGTAGAGTAATCTTGGTTGTAGGCCCTTGATTTTCACTGCTTTGAATATTTCATGCCAATCCCTTCTGGCCTGCAAAGTTTCTGTTGAGAAATCAGCTGACGGTCTCAGGGGAACTCTCTCGTAGGTCACTAACTGCTTTTCTCTTGCTGTTTTTTAATAGTCTCTCCTTGTCTTTAACCTGTGGCATTTTAAGTATGATGTGTCTTGGCATGGGCCTCTTTGGGTTCATCTTGTTTGGGACTCTCTGCGCTTCCTTAACGGGCTTGTGTGTCTATTCCTTTCATCAGATTAGGGAAGTTTTTCGTCATTATTTCTTCAAATTAGGTTTTTAATTTCTTGTTCTCCTCCTCCTTCTGGTACCCCGTGATGCAGATGTTGGTTTGCTTGATGTTGTCCTGAGGTGCTCTAAACTGTCCTCAGTTTTTTTGGATGCTTTTTTTCTTGTTGCTATTCTGATTGGGTGTTTTCTATTGCCTGATTCGATCCTCGGCTTCATTTAAGCCACTGTTGATTCCCACTAATGTATTCTTCATTTTAGTTATTGTCTCCTTCATTTCCGACTGGTTCTTTTTTATGCTTTCTAGCTGTTTGGTAAAGCTCTCACTGAGTTCCTCTACTCTTAGTCCACTGAGCATCCTTAGAACTAGCGTTTTGAACTCCGCATCCGGTAGGTGGCTCGTCTCCATTTTGTTTAGTTTTTTCCTGGAGCCGTGTTCTGTTCTTCATCTGGGACACGTTTCTTTGCTCCCCATTTTGGCTGCCTCCCCGTGCTTGTGTGTCAGTAGGGCTGCTGTGTCTCCCAGTCTTAGTAGCGTGGCTTTATGTAGTAGGTGCCCTGTGCGGCCCAGTGGCACAGTCTCCCTGGTCACCTGAGTGTGTCCCTTGTGTGGGTTGTGTGTCCATTGGAGTTTGTCTGATGGGTAGAGGGAAGTTTGATGGTTGTATAAGGTGGAAAAGAAAGAGCATTCCACACAGGAAACTGCATGTGAGGGGAGGAGGAAGCCAGACCCACAGTTCTGGAACTCTGGGAATGTAGCCTTCATCCGGGAGGCCCACCGAGGGCTTTTCAGTCTGATAAGGGCTGGCTGGAAGCACTTCCCGTGTGTTTACTGCTGCATTCTCCCACCGAGCACAGAGGCTGGCGTGGAGTGGGGCTCCATAAATGTCAGTCGAATATATCACTGTGTTATCATCCCCACCCCCATACACACAACATAGTCTTGCAAAAATAGAATGCTGAGTGCCGGCAGCCACCCAGCGAAAGAGGAACCCCTGGGGGGCACATTCCCTCTGGACTCGGGATCTTGGCGCAAGTCATTCCCTCTGCCTGTCACACTGTTCCACGCCCTCGTCTGCCGCCAACCTTCGCGGCGCACCGTGTCTGTCTTGCTGCTGGCATGTCCGCCTTGCCGAGCATAGGGCTGTCTGCTGGTAAATATTTATTGCCCGGATTTATGTACCCGGTACCCTGCAGTGGATGCTCAATACCAGCTATGAAATGACATCTTAGGAACGGGTAGGAGTGTGACTATCCACAGAGACCCTGGCTGATGTCCGAAGATGGCCTGACGGCCATCGGGGAGTGAGGAGATCCAGGGGGAATGCCTCGTTTCTGTCGAGCACCCTGTTTCTTGCTGAGAAATCTGGAGCGTGGCTCCTGGTCAGCTGTGGCGCCTGCAGCAGCTTCGTGAGGAGCCCTGCAGTGTGCTCCGTGCCTCAGCCACAGCATGCGGACAGCGATGACCCTGGAGGGTCATTGTGAGGACGACTCGCGATGACTCAGGCAAGCATTCACGTCGCCCGGTGCCTGGCACGGGGCGGGGCCCGGGAAGCGATGCTGCTCATCGGGGTTGGGGTGCACTCACCTGGAAGCACAGACACGTGTCTCCCCCTGGGACGGCGGCAGACCCCTGGCAGGCCCCCCGGCAGTTCTGCGGCACCGGCCTCGGGTCCTGGGCCCAAATCAGAGCTCCCCGCACCCCTGGCATCCTGATCTCGCGCTCCGGCTGCGTGGAACCCATCTGTCCCAGTTTCCTCACCTGGCAAAATGGGGCCGATCGAACAGTCTGCCACTTGCTAACAAGCAGCCCGTGATCCTCTCGCCACCTGTCATCAGTTCATTTCTCACTTTCTGCAGAGAAGAAATCCATCCCTTTGGCTCACTCATGGGCAAGGAGGCAGGCAGGACCCAGCCAGGGCCGGGCCTTTCCTGGGGTGCAGGCCCCGCCACCTCCCCGGGGCCCATTTTGGGACAGTGGCAGAAAGGGGAGACGCCGATGGACTTTTCGGGGCCCAGCACACCGCCCCTTCCAGCCCAGGAGCAATTTGCTTTCATTAGGAAGGCCACACAGACTCTGCAGAGGGCTGGCCTCCCAGCCGCCTGTACTGCAGGGAAATTTTTCCTTAATTATTTTTTTATAGCCTAACTTTGGTGTGCGAGGGTTTGTTATTATCCCTGTCTCACTGGAGAGTCATAAGCCTGCAAGAAGAACCATAAATAAAACTTTACTTAATATTCAGAAGTCCGCGAGATGGGATGATGGATGGGGGGTGCAGAGGCTGCCCCCCGCCCGCCCCCCGCACAGTGGCAGAGCGGCCTGGCTTTCCGAGGCAGAGCAATTACTCTGAGCTCCGCATCATCAGAACCACTTCCTGGCTCTGCGTTTTGTGTCTCCAACTTCCTCATTTGAAACCCTGATGGGCGACATCGCGTCCCATTCGAGCTGTGGCGAGTGAGATGACTCGGGCCCCGCTGTGCATGGCGGTGGCGACATTTTACCTGAGAACCTGCCTCTGAGACATTGAAGCGTGGCCACTGTGAAGACAGGACCCTGATTCGATCCCCGGATTCTGAAGCTTTGGGGACAGGTGCCTGGCGTTGGAATGAGTTTTTCTTGAGGAGCAGGAGAGCTGTCACTTCTCCCTCTGTTATTTCCAAACCGTCAGACTGGCTCTTCCAGGCCGGGAGAAGGAGGAGGCCGGGTCCTCCCGCCCAGCGGGTGCTGTGCGACCTTCTTCCTGCTCCTCTCTGGGCTGCAGTCGCCTTACTCGGAAAACGGGGGGAGGGGCTAGACCTGAAAAGGATGCTGCAATCCCCCTCATCGGAGCTGGCGCGGCGTTGGGCGCCTACTATGTGCCAGGCACCATGCTAGGCCCTCAACGTGCCCTGTCACAAGAAACCACGACACCCTGAGAGACAGGTCCATCAACGATTTATTTAACGAGCTTTTCTGGAGGCCCTACTGTGCGCACAGAGCAGTTACGAGCACTGAGCGCACGCTGTAGAGCGAGAGAGGTAAGGAGCTGGCTCTCCTCAAGCTTCTCTTCTAGGAGAAGACACAGAGGTTCTGCGTGTGTCCACATGCACGGCCACTCCGGAGAAGGAGGGACGCGGCCCCAGGGGGAACGTGAAACGAGGTGATGCAGTGTGTGGGGGGGGCTGGAGCGAGGTAAAATGGGAAGGCGCCGTCAGGACAGCCTCCGAGAGGAAGCGAAGTCTGAGCAGAGCCTGAGATGCAGACAGGGCCCGGGCCGGGCCGCCCGGAGCAGAGAGCGCGCACCCTCTGGCAAACGTGCCCTTCGAGAGAACTGAAAAGGTTAATGGGCTTCTGTAGCTCCTGACCAACTGCCAGGTAGCAGCTCAGGCAGCGAGGATGTAGCTCATTAGGCAGCAGAGAGGTGAGGACGCAGCATTATCTCGCTCCTCAGGCGGAGAGACGGCCGTGGCTGCCCCCGCCGGGCACCCCCCCGCCAGGCTCCGCTGATAACGATGCCATTTGTTCAGTTCACACGAACGCTCTGTGCCCGGCGCGGGGGTGGGCTGGGGCTCAGCAGCAGCTTGTCCCCAGTCGAGACCCTTAATAACAGGTGGCAAGGCAGGCTCACCTGCCCCTCTCCACTCCCTCCTGCAGGCTCTGATGGGCTCAGAGTGATGGGGAGGCAGATGCAAAGACCCCAGGCCTGGGAGGAAGTAACGCCAGCACCGCCGGCCTCCAGGCCCCTCGCTAAGTGAGGAAAAGGCTTCGTTTGTGGAAGCCGATGTCCGCTGGGTTTGCTGTAACTGACCTCCGGGCTCAGTTCTAATTTATAAGGGCTGAGTGCGGACCACAGACTGGTCGACAGGGAAATCTGAACATATTAAAAACATTGTAGTGTCTCCCCCTCCCTGTCCTCAGGAAGTGACCCAGAAGCGACACTCCCTCCTCCATGCCCCACCCCTGACCTTGGCCATCCCTTGGTCAAAGCACCCCCTGTCAGACTGCAAGCTCCAGCCCAGCGCAGAGCATGAGCTGGGAGGCGGTCAGACGCTGTTTGTTGAATGGCTGAATGAGGTGTGTGGATGGGTGGCGGCGGGACCGATGCCTCAGGACCCCTTCCAGTCTGTGAGTTCATGACTCCTCGTTGAAATTGGGGCCGGCGTGGGCACGAGTGGTAATTCAGTTGGTGGTGAGCAAGTAAACAGGTTCTCTGGGAAATAAAATGCCTGATCGGCAGCGTTGCCAATTTCCCTGGTGTAAATGCTCCCACGCCGGCTGGATTCAAGCTGCCCGAGGTTTGATAGCCGGCTCACGCAATTTCTTGTGAGCTAGTGCAGGCCGCCCGCGACACACCACTCATTTCCACTCATTTCCACCCATTTCTCTCCCTTCCTCGCCCCTCCCTCTCTCCTCCTTTCCTCAAATGTGTCCCGAGGACCCCCTGGTGCTGGGATCCTGGTGGAGGTCAGCGACGTGTACGAAGCCGCTGGTCTGGAGGGCAGACGCCCCGTCCCTAGGCACCGGCATTGTGAACGCTCGTGTTTTGATGGGGGTCCCTCACCTAGCCTGGGAAAGGCACCGGGACAGGCCTCTTGGAGGAAGGAAGAGCCGTCTCCACTGAGACTTGCAGGAAAAAGCCCGGCTGGGGGGAGCCCACTGGGCAGGGGAAACTGGGGCGTCCGGACTTCTGAGACGGAGGCTGGAGGGTGAGGCCAGAGGGCGGGCAGGCTCGATGTGGTGAGGCGCTTGGGCCTTGTCCCAAGGGCGATGTTAGGCTGTTTGTTGTGAAGCGGGGCGCGATCACGCTGGCATTTTGACCTGCTTCCGCCAGCGCAGAGGTGAGGGAGCAGGCGGGTCGCGGGTCCCGTCCTGGCGGAGGGAGAGTAGAGGATGCAGGAAGCGTTCGCTGGGCTGCTGGCTCACGTCCACAGCAGGCCGGGGGGGGGGGGCGGGCGGAGCGGCCCGGCTGGGCCACAGGATGGATGCTGGTGCCGTCGTATAACACGGGACAAAATGGAGGAAAAGAGAGGTCTGCGGGGAAGAAGAGAAACTGGCCTGTCGGCTCCTCCTGCCTCCAGCTCTTTGGGAGGCTCCGTCCCAGGGCCGAGGGGTCCCTGGCATGAGGCACAGCCTGCCGTTGGCCTGGCGGGGGTGCTGGGGGAACGAGGAAGAGGCTGGTCAGAGAGCCGCTCGCACATCCGTGTGCACAGCGGCCCGGTCCTGACATGAGGGCGGCCCCTAAGGCCAACGGGGAAGGCGGGAGACCCAGCCTGAGGTGGGCAGCAGACCAAGCCGAGAGGACTCCGAGTGCCAGGGGGCATGGGCCCGGACACAACCCCAGGCCCCTGGCCGGGCTCCGCGCTGCACCCCGCTGGGTTTGGAGAGCTGCAGGAGCGGCAGAGAGGCCAGCGCTGGGTGCGGGGCACAGTCAGTTCTCAGGCCAAGCAGGTACTCAGGGTTAATAAGGCCGACACGCTCTCCCGGGCGAGCTGCCACACTGGCCGGGCTGAACGACCCGTCAGTCACGGCCCCCTCACAGCTCTGTGGGCTGCCGCTCCCCACTCGCCCTTAAAGCAAGGATGGGGGTCGCCTGCAGGACGCCACCGCAGGCCTCGGCCACCATCCCTATGAAATCTTACAGAAGAGACGCTCATCGGTAATGTGAAGTGAACTGACCGGGAGACCCGCTGCCCCGCCCCGGCGCGCAGGGCCGCGTGCGCCCAGGCCCGCCTGGGGCCAGGGTGGCCAGGGACCCTGCCGCGTGCGGAGCGGGACGGGAGGGGGCGCTGGGGCTTGTTAAAGCTCCGAGCTGGAATCAGTAATATCGACGCATCATCTGTTTATTAAAACTGTTATCTTTTCTTTCCGATCACAGGAGCAATCGGGTCACGGTGGAATTGGCAGAAACAGGCAAGAGCACAAGGAAGGACAGCGAAGTCCCCGAGCCCTGGCCCGGAGGCGGGTGGCACGCGGGGCGGGGGCTGTGCTGGGCTGTCCTCCCCCGGCCTGCGCACACGTTTGGGGTGCGGTCCTGGGCACCGTGGAGATGACTGACTTTCCAGTGTGTGTTTTCTAAGTAAGAGACTAGTTGCAGCTGTAGGGGTGAAAGGCTGATATTCATTCGGTCATTTGGGCCAGTCAATCCATTTTAGAGAGGAGAAAGGAGCCCATCCCGCTCCGATGAAATCATTAGAGACCCGTCTCCCGAAATCCTGTGAGATCGACTGTGGGACCGTGCAACCGTGCGACCACGTGTTCCGTGCACACCTGGGGTCGAGGCTGGGGCGCGAAAGGGGCAGGGAGGACCTGCCGCACCTTTCCCCAGCTTACCCGGTTGAGGATGAAGGCGCTGCCGATGATGCCACCGGCAACTCTGGAGAAGCCAAGGGTCCCGGGGCTTCCGAGGGGGCAGGCGCCGCCCCTGGAGGAGGCAGTGCCCTTCCGACTGTGGTCCTCTGTGGCTTGGAGAAGCGGAGAAGGAGCCAGGGCTCGCGATGGCTCTGTCCTGGAAAAGCATTCTGGGTAGGGGAACAGCGTAGCGAAGGTGGGAGGCGGGGCCGCGGATGGGGGCGGGGGGCGAGCTGCCCGTGGTTCAGCTGGTCGGGAACGGTTTGCCGTTCTTCTGGGCTCTCCGTCGTGCCCAGCTCAGACATCTTCCTCCCTCTGCTCCTGTCCACTCTGCCTCAAAGCTCCTGAGCAGCTTCCTTCGGAAGCCTCCCTTGGTTTCTCTGACGGAGGCAGCTCTCCCGCTCCGGGCCTGCAACATTCGCCTCTGCTGGGATGCCAGATCCGTGTGTTTGTTGGTTCATATGTGTCACCCCCCCCCCCACACACACACTGGACTGTGAGCCCGTGAGACTGGGGCTGCTCTGCTCACTGTCCCCAGTGCCCAGCCCACTGCCCGCCAGCGGCCGCCCTGGGCAGGGAAAGGCTTCCGCAGGCTCCGGGATCTGCCAACCCACTGGAGGGGTGGAGAACCGGAGGCCTGGGCACCCACGGACCCCACCCGGCGGCTCCCCCTGCCTCTGCCCTCTCCTGGGCTCCCTGTTACTTTGTTGCAAGGTTCTCGGCTTGGGGAAGAAGTTTCTAGCAAGACACTGGCTTTCCGTTTCTTGCTTTTTTTTTTTCCGGTGACCTTTCCATGTAATTAAAAGGCAGCTATTCCAGGAGCCGAAGCAGAGACGCTGCTCCCTGTGTACGTGTGGGAAATTTATTGTCTGGAGCACAGGACTCGGCCTGGGGCTTCTGTGCCAGAAACATCTGCTGCTCCTGGGGGTGGGAAGACCCCGGCCGCAGGCCTACTGTGCGTCCAGCACACCCTGTGCTTCCTCGCCGACCTCATGCTGCCCCTGCTTTTTCAGGGGGACGAACTTTCCCAAAGTCACCCGGCAGCCCGGTGACAGTGACATCCACTGGGTCTGTCTGCCCCGTGCCAGGGGACAACCGTGTTGACGAGCGGTGAGGTTTGCAGGCCCTTGAAGCTGTGAACCCCGTGTGCCTTCAGCCCGGCACAGCGCCCCGTGCTGGGTGCCCCGGGGGAGCTCGGCACAGGCCCCCCCTCTTAGAGCCGGGGTCTCACACCCAGGCCCCTTCATGGCCCGCTGCCTGAAGGGGGCCCCTCGCCCCCGAGCTGGACCCAGGCGGCCTGGAGGAGGTGCCTGTATCCCACTGGGAGGAATGCGGGTCTAGGCAGCCTGGCCCAGAGTGCGGCGGGCACAGCCCCTGCCTGGGGCGGGAGGCAAACCCCAGCACCCCACCGCCTGGCCCTGACACAGGGCGAGCACATAGCGTTCGCGCCCCACTCGGTCTATAGAATCCTGGGGACGTTTATTTTCTGGATGGATGGCCTGTGGGCCCCTCCCTCCCATGTGGCTCTGATCAGCACCCCCAAGGAACTGCAGCCCCTTCCTGAGCTCCTGGGCCCCAGGGCGGAGGGCCTGGAAGCCTGGAGGCCCCGAGCCCCCTGCCTGGCCAGGCCTCCACCCCTTGGCTCTCGCGGCCTGCAGCTGCTGAGTTTAATGCAGGCGCTGGCAGGAGCCCAGCTGCCTAAGCCACGGAGAAGTGCGATTTAGCAAGCTCGTCAAACCCGCCCCAGGCAGGGGCCCAGGGCCGCATCTGCAGCATCAAGGCGTCCCAGAGGCACTGGGGCCTCCCGGTCCCCGCCAGCCACGTCCTCTTCCCACAGGCCTGGATTAGGCCCCGGCAGCTGGGCGGGGGCGGGGCCCGGGGAGCTGGGGCCCAGGGCTGGGGCCCGGGCCAGTGCGCTCTGCCTCCCTCTGCCTCAGCCTTGCCACGTGGCCTCCGGCGGGGTGCTGCAGGCCTCTGGGCTTGGGGCACCCCGTCAGCAAAGGGGGATGGGGCCGTCCTGCCCGTCCGCGGGGTCCTGGAGGTGGCAGTGACCGCCTGGCAAACCCTCGTGCCGGTGCCAGGAAAGAAGGGCTGGGGTGGGGCTCGTCGTGTGGAAACCCGGGGTGGCTCTGAGGGCAGTGGGAGGCCTCAGGCCACGTGGGAAGGGGCGTGTGGAGAGGGCGTTGGGGGTACAAGAGGGAAACTGAGGCGGGAATGCCGAGGGGGTGTCTGATGGTCACGGTCTTGAGGGCCGCTCTGGGGGGGGCGGGTGACGCTGGGTCTCGGGCACAGGCCGCGCTGGGGCAGGAGAGACCAGGGGCCTGAGGCCCCCACTGACTGCGTGCCTCCCCCTCCCCTGCGTGCACGGCCTGGAGGTCCCGGCGGTGGCGTTTGGATGGCGGGGCACACGCAGGACCCCAGAGTCTGTCTACACAGAGGCTCGCTTGCCTCCAGGGCGAGAGAGCTCACGGCCGCACTGTAGAGGCGTCTCATCCATGGGAGAGAGCTTTCTAGAACTACTGTTGGGGCCCAGGGCATCCAGAGGTGGCGAGCTGACTTCCTGACCTCTGTCACCGACCTCTCCCTGAGCCGAGCTAGGGAACCCTGGCCACCAGCGCCCTGTTCCGAAGGCCTAGTCGCACAGTGATGCTGGGCGTTCTGGTCGCTCAAGCAGGACAGCACGCCCGTCCGGCTCGGAGAAACTGAGGCCCAGAGTGGGACGGCCCCACCTCAGGTCACAGGGGCGTCGGCAGCCAGGTCGGGAGGGGAGCGAGGCCTCCGGACTCCCGCGTACCCCCTTACACGTGGTCCCGCCATCTGGACGGAGCCGAGGCCTCCATCCCCCGCCCACACCCACCCCCGCCCTCCCCGCTCCCTCCTCCCGTCCTGAGAACCTCTCAGCGAAGCCAGAGGAGGTGAGGCCCAGGGCCCTGGGATTGCGTGCTCACTGGTGCAGGGCTGAGCAAGAGGGAGGGGGCCCCGGCTGTTCCAGGGAGCGGGCTGCGCCCGCCTGGGGGGCCTGGGGGCCTCGGCTCCGCACAGCTGACCCCGGCCCCTCGCTTGGGCTGCCGACCCCGGGTGTTTCCAGAGATGGCTGTGCCTGCACATTCCTTTCTGCTGAGCGAAGGCGCGGGCTGGAGCGGAGCCGGCCCGCCCCGGGGGCTCGCGGAGGAGAGGCAAGACGGCGCGGGTCCTCGGCTGCTGACCTGCCTGGGCGCTGGGCGGGCGCGTCTCGTGCCACACGAGGAAGTGGGCACCCCGTGTCCTCCTCTCGTCATCGGGGAGGGGGTGACCAGCAGCAGGAGGCGATCATGGCACCCGCCTTGCAGCCCCGCTGACATGGGAGGGCCCAGCTCAGAGCCCAGGGCCAGCGGGCGTTCCCCGGGCCTCACTGTGACTGTGCCCCGCCACGCGGCTAGGTACTGGCACACCTGGGAGTCACACCTGCGCCCACGAAGTCACACACGCCAGTGTCTCCACGGGAAGGGCCTTGCTGCTCTGGAGTGGCCCCGTCCTGCACGGCCACCAGCCTGGTCCCCGCCCTGGAGGCCTCAGTGTCGTGGGGGCTGGGCGGGTGGGGGGTTGCAGAGGTGGACGTTCCGTGGGGGGGAGAGCCCCTGGACCGGAAGCTCCCATCCCTGCCACTTCCAGAGGCCATGCGGGTGTCCCATGGGCAAACTGCCACCGCCACCACAGAGGGCTGGCCAGCAGCCCTCCAGTTCCCACCAAGTCATAATTTTTACAAACCTCCAGGCTCGTAAAAAAGTGCACAGTGGCCTGAGCAGCCCTGGCCAGGAGCCTTGTGGGAAAGCGGAAGGCACCGGGCCGGGCACCGGCCATCCCGGCCGGAAGCCACTTCCTGTCTCTACTGGGCATCTCTCCTCAGGCTTCAGACCCGGCCACAGCCCCTGCGGCTGTCCAGATACAGGCTGCCCCGCTCACGTGACTCAAAGAGGCCCTCAGCACTGGCCACCTCTCCCTAGGCCCCCGGGCCCTCCGGCCTCCCTGCAGGGAGCTGCCTGCCACCCACCCTGATCTCCCCTGCTGAGCACAGGCCTTTGTGGGTGCCACTCCTTCTTCCCACAATGCCTTTCCTAATCCTTCATCAGAGATGCAGAGACAGTGACAGGACCTGACCACTGGGCATTGAAGACTGGGTCTGGAAGCAGCCCCTGACCCACGCCTGCCCTGGCGTCCTGCGAACCAGGAAGAGGGGTGCGCGGTCAGCAGGGAGGCAGGGTGGAGACTTGGTCCCGAGCACCCTGGGGAGCTCTCTGAGGGAGGGGCTGGGGCCGCTGAGGGCGCCGTGGGGGGGAGGCGCCGGAGGGGGTGCAGAGTTTCCCAGACTAGCGATTACCTGGACGCGGGAGCGGAGGAGGCAGTAAGTGGGGGCTGGGGAGGGCACTTCCTGGTTTGGTCCCTGATCGCAGAGTTGGGGATGCTGAGCTGCAGGTGCTGGACGCGTCATTCCGGCGGTGTTTGGGGGGCGGGGTCCACGAGGCAGGTGGGCCCCTGGGTCTGGGCTCAGGCCTGGGCAGCAGGTGGGGTGTGATCACCACAGGTGCCCAGGTGAGGTTTAATGCAGGGGGCACATGGTCTAGGGGGACGTGGCAAGGCCTGCGGAGAAGGCCTGGGAGGGTCCCAACGAGGCTGGAGGACAGCCCGGAGCCAAGGCAGGGGAGGCGCCGGTCAGCTGCCCAGGATGGCCGAGGGCAGGGGCGACAGGGCCGCCCACCCGTCAGATTTAGTGATCTGGGGTCGTTGGTGTCCTCTGTGGGTGGAGGCAGACGACTTGGGGGGAGGGCAGTGGAGGGGATGGGGAGGCAGGTAATTGCCCCTGCCCCATAACCTGGTACTCGCCTGGGCGCCTGAGGATGGAGGGCTCACTCCGGCCCCTCCTTGACCCTAGGCCCGCTGCCAGGGTGGGTCAGCAGGGCCTCCATCAGCTTCGGGGAGGCAGCTGGGGCCGTACGGGTGGGGGACACTGCTGTCCCCTGCAGAATGGGAGAGCGCCCCCCTCAGGTTTCCCCGTACCCGCGGGAGGGGCTCCGGGTGGCCCCTCACAGCCCTGGGTGGAGACTCGGAGCTCCTGCGGGAGCCTGCCTCGGGGTCGGCCCCTCGTGCACACAGACTTGGCTGTCTCCAAGCGCCTGGTCAATCACGTCAAAAGCACCGGAAGTCAGAGGGATCATCAGTTACCTGAGTCAGAGGGATCATCAGTTACCTGAGTCAGAGGGATCATCAGTTACCTGCGTCTCCCGGCAGCGGTCCCCGGGCTCGGTGCCCCCCGAGGGGCTGGGAGCCGCATCCTGCCTCGCACCCACAGTGGCCGAGGGGGGACACGCTGACCCAGCCTCCCGGGGGGCCACCCGCCTCAGCGCCCCTGTACGCGAAAGTGGAGCTGGAGGTCCGGGGCCCCCAACCTTGGTCAAAGGGTCTGGGGTGCCTGGCTGGGGAGGGAGGCCCTGTGTGGATGTGCAGAGTGTGGCCTGACGCCCCGCCCGCCAGTGGCTCTTGTCCCCTGCAATGGCCTTCCTTCAGCCGGCCTCGAAGATGGTCCCCGGGACCCGGCGCAGCCGGCCTGAGGGAGGGAAACGCAAGAGCCAGAACGCCCGACCCCCAGGTCGCTGCCCACTGTGCCTCAGTTTCTCCTCTGGAAACCTCTCTGCAGGGTCCAAGACAGGGGTCAGTGTGAGAGAGACTGGACTCCGCTCCAACTTCACGCATATTTTTAAAACGTGCTCCCTATTTGCACACCCACGTTCACAGTGGCCCAGCGGCTGCGGGTGGATGGATGGACGGACAGACGGACAAGATGTGGTCCGTTTGCACCAGGGAACATTCTCAGCCTTCGGGGGGAAACACGTGCTGACCCTTGCCGCAACCCGACGGAACCCGAGGGCGGCCTGCGGAGCGAGGCGAGCCAGCCACAGAAGGGCAGACGCCGGGCGGATCCGCTCGCTCGAGGCCCCTAGAGCAGTCAAGTCCTCAGGGGCGGCGATAGACTGGGGTTGCTGGGGGCCGAGGGGACAGGGGGACATGGCATTCATATTTAATGGGGCAGAGTTTCAGTTGGGGAACGGTGAAAACGTCCTGGGGACAGATGGCGGTGGCGGTGACGACAATGAGGATGTGCTGGATGCGCTGAGGTGTGCACTTGCGAGTGGCTCGGAGGGTAAATTTCAGGAGGTTGTGTGTGTTTTACGACCCTTCAGAAAGCACGTCGAGATCGGTGTGTCGCCGAGGGTGCCTTAAACCGGTGGTCCACACAGGTCCCGCCCCGCCCACGGCCCCGGGCCAGGCTCCCGTCCCTGCCCTCGGTTTTTCTTTTCTGTCTCTCCCCCATCCTCATGCCACCCCCACAGGGGCCGGTCTGAGAGCAAAGCCTGGCCGCCTGGCCAGACCTGGCCAGACCCCTCCCTGGGGGCCGCAGGGCCTGGCTCGGGAAGATAGGGGTCTCGGTGACAACGTTCCAGCTGGAGAACCACGGCGAGCTGCCACAGCGCCCGCCCAGCGGGGCTCGGGAAGAACAGGCGAGTGGCCGGAGGCGCCAGCGTCACGGCCCCTGTGGCCCCTGCGACGACAGGCGCTTTGCAGAGCTCCGCTGCCCCCCTGTCTGGCTGACACCGGCCCGTAGGAAACCAGCAGATCGGGGATAGAATTCACTTCCTCAAATCGACTGTCATGCTGAACAGCGACCTCAGGATCTCTGGCCAGGGCGGGAGGAGAAATGGTCATTTGGGCCTTGCCGTCTCGCCAGCCCACCGCAGCCCGCCCCTCAGGCCTTGGGTTCTGGGTTGAGCCATGTGGCATTGCCAGCCCCGCAGGGGCAGAAATGCTAGAATCTCGTCGCTTTCAGATGGTTCTGTCTAATCAAAATAACTGTGAAAATACCATATCGGATTAAAGAAAAAAAAAAACAACAAAAAAAGCCTGCAATCTATTTTCTGGGGAAATGATATCACCGAGAATCACATCAGATCATTTTGTACCTAATGCACGAGAAGAATAGACACTTTTAATGACATCTCCAAGCACCGCGATGAGTCAGGCACAAGGGCGCCGGGGGACGCGGGGACAATACGGTCCCTTTGCAACGGAGGTGAGAATTCGTATGGAGAGGATAAAAGTGTTAGCGCCCTCCTTCTGGAAGTGCGCACCTGAGAAAATTACCCAGGAGAAGCAGAAAGGCGTCTGTCCGCACGCAGACGCCGGGAGCCTCGCATCGGGGAGTCTAGCGCGGAGCGGTGGGGGGCTGGGGGGCACCGATAAGGAGCCACAGGGAGCAGGGGTGCGGGCCGGGCCGGGCGTCCAGCAGCGAGGTCGTGCCCTAAACGCCACCCACGGTGGCCTGACGCGGGACGGGTTCCTGGGAGAACGGGGTGGGCTTGGCGGCACCGTCGTGGACGTCGTTGAATCGTGGCGCAGGCGCCTCTCCCGAGGGGCGACGGGGGACCAGAGCGGCGAGTGCCTGCGCGCGCACCGTCTTTTAAAACGAGACGATGGAGACGAGACGGCTAATGAGACAGGACAAGACGGAACAGCGGAGGACAGACAGACGTGTGGCTGCGCCTCTGACTGCAGCGGGCGGAGAGGCGACAGGCGGGGCGGAGCAGGGAGGCAGAGGTGGCTGGGGCGTTGCTCCCGGCTTCTCCCTCTTGTCCAAACTGGCTTTCGTGCTTAATGCTCCGATAACTTCTTTTTAAGGTGAAAAAGCAAGAAAGCTGCACGAAGTCTGTGCTCAGACTTGCGGGGTTGGCTCATACTTCACACCCCTTCCAGAACCTCCCAGAGCCTGGAGGGGACCAAACCCTGCTGCCCGCCCCCCCTCCCCAGCACCCTCTCACTGCCGTGGCCCCATCAGGCATGTGGGGGAGGCAGAGTGGTGGCAGGGGCCAGGGAACCTCTGTGCAAGGAAGAGCCGGCCAGCTGGAGGGGCCGGGGGCTGCTCCGGGGCTCAGGGTTCACCCCAACTGACTGTGCCCACAATCTCCCCACCATGCTACTGGCATCTGCGTCCCCACACTGTCCTCCCCACGTCTGCAAGCTCTTTGCCAGGAGGCGGGTTTGGGTGCCTCTTTCTGGACCTCCACCTGGAAGCTACCTCCTCCGGGCCCTGGGTCCCAGGCCCCCCGTTTCTCCTGATGCCTTGCGCCCCGGCACACAGGGAAGCTCAGGCAGGAGCCCTCTGTCGGGGCCTGCCATCTGAATCTGACACATGGGACCTTTTCAATTCTAAGAGAGATGGACGAGCCCCGAGGCCCACTTCCCGGGAGGCTGCTAAGGATGGTGGTGAGAGGCAGAGGCTGTCCCTGCTGACCTCAGCTCTCCTGTGTCTTTGGGGACCCCAGGAGGAAACCCCCGACTCGCTGCAAGCATAGTCTCAAGGGACTCAAGTCACCCTGCCTCCAGATGGGGACACCCTGGGCCCGAGAGGTGGCAGCTGCGTGGTCCATGTGAGGACCGTAGAGCAGGGAGGTGAGGTTGGGACGTGGCCCCAGCTGAAGCCATATCCTCTCCCACCTGGACCGTACCACCTGCCAGTAACCAGCAAGCTCTGGCCCTCACCTCACATCCCCTCGGAGCCCGGGCAAGCTGCCTACACCTCTGCTCTGACCGTGCTTCCGCCCTGCACACAGCCCGCAGCCTCGGGCTCCGGCCCCAGGACTCGGCCATGGCACTCTTGACCCGGGCCACACGCCTCCCGCCACACCAACAGCTCCCCTTGCCGCCTGCCACTCAGGCCCTCGCATCCCTCCCTGCCCTTCCCCGCCTGGCTGCCTCTATCCCTCCTGAGGCTCAGCTTCCTGCCCTCTCCTCCAGGAAGCCTTCCGTGCTGACCTCCTCATAGCATTTCTCATCCACGTTGGACTAAGTCTCCCCATGTGGCTGCCATCCCCTTCCCAGTCTAAACGGGTTTCGCTCAGAGGAGCAGCAACGAAGGGCCGATACGTAAACGAAGGAACGCATGAAGGAACGAAGGAATGACTGCGTGAACGAGTGTGTGGGTGTGTGGGTGCAGAGGTGCCGCTGCAGGCCTTGGGGGGAGCGGGTGCGCCCGCCGGGCCCCCTCCACGGCCCCTCCCGTCTGAGTCACTTCGGCCCCTCTTCCCAGCAGAAGCAGGTCCGTGGTCGCAGTGAAGGCGGCGGCTGGGCCGCCTCCCCCCTCCCGGCAGCGTGGGCATGAGGTATGTGGGCGCTGCCTCCAGGATTAATTACCCTCTTGCTGGAGGAAGGCTGAGGCTGGCGGCTGGCAGGCACCAACGGGTGGGCAACAGAGCAGGCGTTTGCTTCCCCAGGCCTGGGGCACGTGGGGAGGGGGGCTGCCTGTGGGGGGGTGCTAACTGCCGCGGCCGCCCCCTGCCCAGCTCCCGCAGGGTCCCGGGACGACTGTGCAGAGACCCACCCGCCGGGCGGCCACATTTGTATTCCCTGCACAGGCGCTTGCAAAGAGCTGACTCACACACTGACTAATTTGAAAGTAAGCTGTTCTTGCTGCAAGTGGGAAGGTTCAGTGAATCTTAAAAACTAAGCGATGGAGATTTTATTCCCTGTTCTAGACCTTTCCTTCTGCAGGGGAAGAGGCTTTGCCACTGTCTCTGTTTACGGTAAAAAAAAAAAAAAGAAAAAAAAAAAAAAGAAAGAAAGAAAGAAACAGAAAGAAAAAGTCTTTCATCTGCTCACCTGTGGCAGCCGTGACTGAGACTGTGGCAAGTCTCGGCTGAGCTCTCACCAGCCTGTGACCTCAGCAAGTCACTAACCTCCTTGGGACAGCGGGGACAGCGCCTAAGAGAACAGGTCCCCAAAAGGCACTCTCGTGGCGCAGACGCACGATGGGCGAGACACAGACCGAGGCCCCAGCTGGGGGTCCGCAGACCCAGGTGGCTCCCGGCGCGTCCACCTGTGTGCCACGCCGCTGCTCTTGTGGGGTGGGGCTGCAAAGAGGGGTGCATTCCTCCCACACGTTGGGCTTATTGTATGAGGGTTATCTCCCCGCTTTATGGACAGATGGCTAAAAGGCACAGAGAGGTTAGGGAACTCGTCTGAGGTCACACAGCTATGTGCAGAAGGCGGGATCACAGCCCACCCAGTCGGCCTTCCCAGCCGAGGTCACCGCCCCGAATCAGAGGCGGACAGGGCCGGGCCTCTTCAGACGGGGGTTACTTTTATCTTTGTCCGATGGGAGGTGAGACATCGGATCTGAACACGAGGGGAGGTTGAGGGCAGAAGGTGGCCGGAGCCAGGTGGTGGCAGAGGACGGAGTGACACGCTCAAATTCAGGACACGCCTCCGAAATCGACCCCCTAGAACTCGGGCACGCATCGGGGGAGAGGCGAGGGACAGCATCGCGAGGGGGCTGTGCGAGTCGGGATTGAACACCGCATCCCCTCAGGGCGCCTCCTTCAGACCGTCCACCTCTCCCCTCCGGCTTGATTTTTCGTCAGACACATTTTCTAGCGGGCATTGTCCACCCGTAGCACAGACGAGGCTGCCCACTTGCTTGGGGCCAAGCATCAAGCACCCCCTTGGGTAGCTTTTCAGGCTGACCAGAGAGCCCCAGGAAGAGGGGCCCCGGCCACCTCCTCCCACACCTTGGCTCACTCGACCTCAGGACGGGAAGCCACAGAGACAGTCAAGGCCAGAGAACGGATTCCTCACGCCCTGGGCTCAGGCCGCTGCGTGCGATACGCCTTTTGCTCGCTGTCTGACTTTGGGCAAACGTTCTGTGCCTCGGTTTCCCCACCTGCGCGAGGGAATCACGGGCTCAGCTGATTAGCACGTGGCTCTTACTCTGCGCACGCATGAGCTGTTTCAGGGAGCGGGGCGACTCCTTCCGAGGCTGAGTGGAGGGGCGGGCGGGCAGGAAGCGCCTGACAAGCTTCGCCACGAGGCCCCTTTCCCCCCACGCGCTGTGCTGTGCGTCTTTGGCGAGCAGCTCCGCCTTCCTGAGATTTGGCAGCTGTGTCTGCAAAGCGGCCCCGACCGTGGCCCCCGTTTCCCGGGGAATTGGAGAGGCTCGCCAAGGTGGCTCGCAGAGGACGCCCGTCACAGAGCCTGGCACCTTGACCGTGCTCCGCGAGGGCTCGCCGTGACGACTAGGAGGCGGCGGGGCTGGCACGCGGCCCGAGCCCGCACTGCGGCGCCAGCCTCTGCCGCTCCGCGGCCGCCTCGCCGTCCCCGAGAAGCGTTCTCTCTGGCACAGAGTGACAGGCAGAAAATTGAAAAACTTAGTGAAACTACCGTATTACTTTCCTCCAGTCTCCCCCTGCCCGCCCGCCGCCACCCTCCCCTGAAACACTAGCCAGAGATAACACCCTCCCAGATAGGTTTACGGGAATCAACCCATTACAAGTACAGACACGCCTGGAGATAACAGGAGCCTGTGAGTTCTTAATATCCTGCCCGGCGTGCGGGAGGAATAAATGAGGCGCCGGAGCGAGGCGGCCCCGACTGCAAACACGCTGTCACGTCCCGTGGCCGTCCCTCAGCCCGTGTGTCAGGCAGTGTCTCTGGCCCGGGTTAGGGATGGACTCGGACGCCTCCTTTCAAAAGCAGGCCTCCTTGAAATTCATTAACTTCGACAACTCCACCTGAAGACGCGATCCCTCCCTTGAACTCTATAATCACGCTCCTCACAGGGACCCCTTGCCCAGCGCCGGTGCCAGTAATAAAGGCTGCTGGGGCCGGACGGAAGGGCACAGGTGAGGGGCGCCGGGAAGGAGTATAGCCTGGATGGCCCGCGCCCAGCTCGGACCCGGTTACTTCCTGATGCATTTGTCTCTTGAGTGAGTCACTTATCATGCCCGCCAGGGCCGGGGCCTGCTCGGTTCCTGCTGGGTACAGAGCGACCAAAACACGGACTCGCTTGCAGGGGCCGCCGCTGAGTGAGGAGGAGCTGTGGAGCCGAACACCTGGGCTCCCTCCTGGTGCTCTCACCCCGCCCGTGGCCCTAAACCCCACTCACCCCCTGACGAGCCCTGAATTTTGCAGCTGCAGCCAGGGCCTCCCCGCTGAACCCCAGACTCTGTGACCCAAACGCCCACTCACCATCCCCACCGGAATGTGAAATGGGCATCGTAAACCTATCACGTCCGAGTGCAGCCAGACCCGTCTCGGGTTCTCCCGGCTGCTCAGGCCAGAGGGTGGGGGGCCCGCTGCGACCAGCCAGAGTCCCGCGTCTCGGGGCCTTGTGTGGCTGGTCTCCCTGCTTCCGCCCCTGCCCCTGCCCCAGTCTCAACCTGACAGCTGGCGGAATCCTCTGCACATGTGAGCCACCCCTCCTCCCAAAGGCTCCTGGGCCACCCAAGTCCCATGAAGGCCCCCAAAGCCTCTGTGGTTCCCCGGCTTCCCTGCACCTGGGCCACACTCCCGCCCCAGGGCCTTTGTACCTGCCCCCTGCCCAGATGCTTTTCCCCTGGACCACCTGTGGCTTCCCTCCTCACCTTCCTGGACCACCTGTGGCTTCCCTCCTCACCTTCCCCTCCCTGCTCCCCCTTCCAGCCGTTTGACTTGTCCCTCCTGTGTGCAGTCCGTCTGTCTCTCTAAACAAAACATCAGACGTGCAGGGTGCGAGGGGGCTGTCGGGGGTGTCCGTGTGGTCACGGCTGCTGCCCTATGTGGTGGCTGGAACCCGGGAAGTGCACAGCGGACGGATGAGTGAGGGGTGAGTGAAACTCGCCTCTCCCCGCAGAGAGCTGGCCCCGCCTCGCCATGGAGCCGGGCCCCTCTGATCTGTTTGGGGACTTCTTGTCATGGCTCTTCTGCTGGAGGTGACGCCCTCTCAACAAGGGGACGCTGGCCCCCATCTGCCCTGCCCCAGCTGCTGCCCCTGCCCTCGTAGCGGAGGGTGTGAACACTGTCTCAGTCAACCACCCCCTCCATGTCCTGGCTGCGTCCGCCCCGCCCACACTTCCCCCCTTCCAACCACCCGGCCCTCTGGACACCCCCAAATGCCCCCAGCTGCTCCTGGGAAAACGCAACACACATTTAACATCTCCATCTCTCTCCCCAACTCCAGCCTGCTCTGACAGCTCTGCCCCGACCCCGTGACCTGGATGGAGACCTGGCGACCCTCAGTGCCTCCCACGCCACACTTTTGCCCCTTCCTTCTGCCCCTAACCCTGGAATCTGGGGCCACTGCTGCTCTCGGCCCCCGTGCATGCAGCCTGCAAACCCACCCCTCCCAGGCGCCGGGCGGGTGAGGGCAGGGCTGGCACTGAGCTTGTGGGGTGCAGGGGGCGTCACAGCATGGGGTAGGGTGGCCTGTGTTGGTGCTGCTGGAGTCATGAGGTGTCACTCATGCACTTCAGGGACCCTGTTAAGATAAGCAGAAGTACACCGTGGCCTTGGGGCCTGTACTGCATGTCTGGAAGCTTCCAGGCGATGTGTTCTGCTTTCCCTGTTGATATAATTCAGTTTGATCCACTTAACAAACATTTACCCAATGTGCGTCACACTGCCTGCCCCTTGCTCTGTCACTGCCCCCCGCCCCGTACTTCCCTTCTTCCTCCTCTGAACCCTCACCTCCTCCCCACTTTTCTTTCCTGTCTCCCCTTCTGCCCCTTTGGAGGGACGCCAGGACTCCCCTCAGCCTCTCAGGGGAGACAGGCTCTGCAATCTGCCCACACGCCACAGCCCAAAGGCCGTCTCTGATGGAGGGTGGGAAGGGGGAACAGGCTTCCTCCGTGTCCACTTGGCTGGTGGCCACGCTGTGACAGCCCAGGAAAGGGGCATCCGGGGATGGGGACACCCCTGGGTGGGGGTGAGGGGTGTCTGGGCAGCCGGAACTCACTGGCCCAGAGGGCAGCAGCGACAGCCATCTCTCCATGACCAGCCCCATACGGACCCAGCACACAGATGCAGCGTGTCTAGGGCACGTGTGGGAGGGGGGCTGAGAACGTAGACCTGGCTGACGGCGGGGCCGAGGGTGGGGACGTCCGTCCCTCCTAGGAGCCCTTGGAGGGAGCCTCACTCATCTTCGTCCCCACAGCAACGGTTTAGCTCAAAGTCATAAGAACAATGAGGGTGACCAGCCCCAACCCTGTGTTCACCACGGGCACGTTTATGTAGTTATAAACTCCTGCGTCCTCCCGGGACCCCTCGGAGAAAGACACTGCTATTATCTCCACGTTACAGGTGGGGAAGCGAAGGCACAGAGAGGGTCCATAAACTGGCTGAAGTCACACAGCCAGGGAATGAGCGAGCAGGGCTTCGGGCCCAGAAGAAGATGACTGATAGGTGGCTTTGATGAGTGAAATTGTCCCACCTGAGGGGGTGAGTGACCAGAACGGGGCCCTGGGCACGCGGTGCTGGGGTGCAGGCGGATGGCTCTGTCCTCCCACTCGTCCCTAGGCCTGATGGTGCAGAGGAGTGAATTCTCTGTGCACCTTCTCATCTAACACTAACTGCACGCCCAGGCCCTGGGGACTCGGGGAGAACTCAGACTCGGCCCTCACCCGCCTGGGCCCTGCCACCCGGTCCGCAGTTTGGCTTTAGCGCGGGCAGCAGGTGGCCTGGTGACGGAGTGGCCCAGTGGCTCCGAGGCCCCACCACGAGGAGGATGGGGCCGGCTGAGCTTATGCAGGAAAATGACACGTGGCTTCTTTGTTCTGTTTGGGAGGCTGGAGCTCAACCTCGTGGAGGTGGTGGGGGAGGGGCGTGGGAGGAGGCGGGCGCAGCGGGGGAGGGCCGTGCAGATGCCCCTCGGCCCAGACTCCCCGCCTCGGCTCATCTCTCCTGCCCAATTCTCATTTATCTGGCTGCGCTGGGTGTCAGGTCCTAAACCCTCCTAAAGCCTCTGCAGAATAAAACGGGATGACTAACGTAACTGCCACCAGCCTCGGCATGGGGGGGGGGCACCAGCTCTGCCCCCAGCCCCACGCACCTCTGCCCAGAGAGTCGCCAGAAAACTTCGAGAACTTTGTTCGGAGACGAGTTTTCTAGCATGGCCCGGAAGCTGAAATTGTGTTCCATCCACACCTCCTCTCTTCTGTTTCCCAAAGTTCTCCAAACCAAGGTGGGGGGGGGTTAAAAAAATAAAAGCCTGTGGCAGAGGAAAGGGGTCCTCCGCGATGGTTGAACAAGAGTGTGCAGCCTTGAATAACTGGCCTCCGAGTCAACGGGCTTTGTGAGTCACTCGTTATCATTAAGATGAAAAGTGAACTCGTTTGTCTCATCCATATATTCGTCCTTTGTTCTAAAGCTGTTTCCCCATCCCTGTTTCTGAATAAAAATAGCCTCTTGACCCTGAGTTGGAAGGGCAGGGAGCCACGCCCCCTCCCCAGCTTCCATCTGGGGAGCAGAGTGACTTTCCACCCTGCTTCCCATTTCCTTCGGGCTTTTCTAAAAGATGAGAGTTCTAGGCTCACTGTCGACAGCACTGGTCACCCCCATCCCGCGCCCTTCCCGAGAGTGGCTGCAGAGCGGCTAATGACGATTCAGGGAGGCAAAGCCAGGGCGAGGGTCCCACCTTTTCACAGCACGACACCGTCCACACTCCCTTAAAAAATCTCACACTATTCCAAATTCCACCAGGTGTCTCTGGAAGCAATGTGGCTTCGTAGACACAGCAGAGACCCACCATCCGAGGAGCGGAGAGAAAGGCCCAAAGAACCGCAGTGACACCCCACCTGGACCGCCTGGGTTGGAGTTAGATGGGGTTAACCTTTCTCAGCCCCGCTGCCCTTAATAACTAGCTTTCTAGCTAACTAACTGGCTTGCTAACTAGCTTACGAAGGAAATGGTTTATTAACTAGCTTACTAACTTACTAATTAGCTTAGGAACTAACTTACTAACAGCTGTATCTGACGTCCCAAGCTCCCCACATTGTGCCATCTTCCCCCGCGGTGACTAGGCGGCCTTGCCCGCCTGGCGGGCTGCCCCTTCCGCCGGGTGGGTCGGAGCCAGGCGCTCACGCTGCTCCGCGCCACTTCTTCCCCACCGGCCAGAGCGGCTCGGACACGCGGCCGCGGGGGGCTGGGTTGTCCGGCCTCCTGCTGGAAGGGTTTACCAACTGCTGGGTTCTGGTCACAGGGATGAGACCCACTTTTGAACCAGCGTCCGCCTCCCCGGCGGCGGCCGACGCTGCGGGCCGTGCCTGGGCGGCGGGCGCTGTGCGGGGACGGCTTGTCCGGCTGTCGCCAGCGCCCCATCGGCTAGGGGTCGTGTTTTCTATTGAGGTGAAATTCACATACACGAAACGAGCCATTTTAAAATGGACGGTTTGGTGCCCCTTAGCACATTCACCGTGTTCACACGACGTCTCCTCCACCGCGTTCCAAAACGCGTTCTTCTCCCCCAAAGGAAGCCCAGCACCCGTCAGCAGTCGCTCCCCACCCGCGCCCCCACGACCACGCGGCCGCCTTCCGTCTGCGGCTGTGCCTATCCTGGGCGTTATCCTGGGCGTCCGCGAAAACGGGGTGCCACGCCGCGCGACCTCGGTGCCCGCTCCGGCCGTTCGCCCCGCTGCCCCTCGCGCTGCGCCCGGGCGGCGGCGCGCATGGGGACCCCGGTCCTTCCCACCGCCGAGGCGCGGCCTCGCGTGGGCGGACCGCGCTCTGCCGATGGCCAGGGGGCTTGTCCCTGCCTTGGCGATCGTGACGCGTGCTGCCGGGCACGCGTGTGCACGTGGCACTGGGGGGCGATTTCCCATCATCCACAGGTGAGGAAACCGCGTTCGTGGAGGTCGGCGCCGCCCACCTGCGTGGGACCGCGGAGCGAGGTGTCGGGGTCGCCGTGGAAAAGGGGTCAGGGCCACGTGAGTCTGAACGGCCTCATCGCATGCGTGACAGCTCCCCTGCTTACGCACCTCCCCTCCTCCTTCCCCGTTTCCAATCCGTGATCTTCGTTCCCGCTCTAGAAGGTAAACCAGGGGTGTTTGCCGAATCTCGAAATCCCTTCCGGTCACTGCTCCTGTGTCGTGCATGCGTCTCAGTGACAGGGGCCGCGGCCTGACCCTCAGACAGGAACGTGCGTATGCGTCCAGGAGACTGACGGGGAGGGCGGGGAGCTGTGACAGGGCTGTCCCACACGCGCCTGGGCTCGGGGCTCACCTGCGCCCCAGAGTCTGCCCCAGGGGAGTGCACCATCCCTGATGGACACAGAGGCACCTTCAGGCCCCTTCATGGTGGACGCTCTGCCCAGCCGGACATGAGCAAGCGTAGCAGGCGCTGCCTACCGGGAGAAAGGCCCAGCAAAGGAGGCAGGGGTGGGGTGGGGTGGGGTTCCCCAGGCTCTAGACAGATGGTTAAAATCACCCCCACTTTCTACTTGGGGAAAAGGAGTCACAGATTATGCATCTTGTCCAAGGTCACACAGCTGCTCAGTGGCAGAGGTGCGCTAGGGGCGGCTGGGCAGGAATCAAGGGGGCTTTGTGGGAACCAGGCATCTAAGGAGAGAGCCCCAAAACACACCGGTTCCCAAAATTACAAAGTTGGTTTTCAGAGGCAACGTGAGCCGAGCCCGCCTCGGGGTGTGGCGAGGAAGCCGGCGCCGAGCTGGAGCTATCGCGGGCTAGGCAGTCTGAGTCCGAGAGCTGCCCCCCCGCCCCCGAAGCTGTCACCTACCCCTCAGGCCTTCGCCAGCCACCGGACTGGGCGACGTGGAAAAGCAAGATGGCACCAGTGTTGCCGCGTTTGCGAGTCAGTCCCCTCGAAAGGGGGTTTCGCAGCCTCCCTCCCCCCATGGCGTGTGCGCCTGTGAGAAGGTCCGTCCTGCAGCCGCGGGCTGCGTTTCCTCCCCGGGCTGGGGCGCACGGGGCCCCGGATGGCACGCGGCCCGCGGAGCATTTTCAGCGTCTGGCAGCTGCTTTTGTTTTCTAACTGCTTCCCTGAGACAACGTACACGTCATCGCGATCCCCGATTTTAAGTGTATAATTCAATCAAGCTTAATAAACTTGCGAAGCTGTACAACCATCGCCACAATCTAATTTTAGAAACTTTCCATTGGAGACAAGAAACCTCACGCGTCCTAATTTGTTTTTTTTTTTTTTTTTTTTGTATCTTCGCTGCTGGAGGCAGCACTTCCCACCCTGCGAGTCACGCAGACTCACGGGGAGCACTTTGTCCCCTGCCGGCCCGTTCCGAGGCTTTCCGCGGACGCGCTCAGGTGCCTGTCATGGCTGCCAGCCAGGGCGGGTCCCCTCGGCATCTCCCACTCACAGCCAGGGCAGCGGAGGCAGAGGGTGGCTGAGCTACCTGCCGGGGCGGGGGAATGGTGGCCCCCACAAGGCGTGTCCTCGGCTTCCCCCCAGGCCCGTGAGAGAGCCCGTGTTTGGGAAAAGACTCCGGAGATGAGATCGCCCTGGATCGTCCCCGTGGGCCCCGAATCCCGTGGCGGGGGCGGAAATAAACGCACCTCGCTGATGGAGAAGCGTCAGGCCGGGCTCTGGGGGACTGGAGCAGCCCGCGCAGGGGGGGGTGGGCAGTGCCGCCACCGGCCCTTGGTGGACCCCGCCAGGGGTGGCCTCGCGGAGGGAATGGGGCGCGGGCGCACGGGGGCCTGGGCCGGCGGGTGCTGCCCACTGGACGCGGGTGGGCTCTGTGGTTCATTAGGGTGTATTTTGCTTTCTCTGGTTGGTCCCAAGTTGAAAGCGGGGACAGAAATTAGGGCCACTGTGGGCCATCGACTGAGCTTGGCCACTGGGGCCGGTGGCTGCAGAGTCACCGTTAGCTTCCTGGACTGTCCCTGGGCTGGCCCCGGGCCCCTGCGAGTGCCACTCCCAGCGGGCAGGCTTCCCCACTGGTTACTGTAGGCAAGGGGCTGGCCTCCTGGGCAGGGGCTCCGGCAGTGAGCCTGAGTTCTGTTTTCCTGTTCTGCTTTGGTCACTGTCCCTTTGTATGTTTGGTCTCTCACCAGTGTCCTTATAAGAGGCCCACAGAGGAGGAGGCCATGGGAAGAGGGAGGCAGAGATTGGAGCGTCACAGCCATAAGCCAGGAAGGCCTGGGGCCACCAGAAGCTGGCAGAGGCCAGGAAGGACCCTCGCCTGGAGCTTTCGGAGGGAGTACGGTCCTCCTGACACCTCGATATTATACTGGCCTCCAGTATAACAAGTGAGACAAGTTTCCATTGTTTTCGGCCACCAGGTTTGTGGTGCTTTGCTATGGCACCCCAGGAAGTGGACACACTTGCCCCAGGTCACACGGTTGGTGAGGACTGGGTGGGAGCCAGGCCAGGCCCTGAGAGGGGCTCTGGCCAGCGGCCAAGGTGAGGGCAGGCAGAGCAGAGAGGACTCAGACTCCACGCTGATTTGAAGCAGAAAACCGAGGCCAAATTCATTCATTTATTCATTTATTCATTCACCATTTGCTCAGATCTCACAATGGCCTTGGTAGCTTGTGGGTCACGGGCCTTGGGCTAAACTAGTCTTTCAGACCTGTCTGTCCTTGACCCTGTTAGAAGTCCCTGATTAATACCCTTGGCCCAGGTGCCTGAAAGCAACCCTTCCAGGCTGTCAGCCCCAAACCCCGGGACCGTTCAGCCTTTCCTCCAAATCGAGGGAAAATTCAGCTGTCACACCAGTGTCACTGTCGATGGCCTTGTTGTATTCTCCCCCTCATTCTGTGCCTGAATGGCCTTAAAGTGGCTTAAAGTGGCACCCGCACCGAAGGTCAGCGTAGGTGGGGGCTGGGCGGCGGCGGTGGGGCGCGGGCACGAGCGGCATGCCGAGGCCAGCTCAGGCCGTGGGGTGTGTGCTAAGCTTCCTCGCAGCCCGAAGGAAGAGGGTCAGGGGGCCGTGGGAAATACCAGCAGAGCCAGGGCGAAGTCTGTGCCCCGGAGCGGACCTGCAGCCGGACCACGGCACATGCCAGAGCGGTGTTCGAGATAAAAAAGGCGCTCTTGCTGGCCCCTCTTTCTCCGCTGGACTGGCCAGATCTGGCCGTTGGATGGGGAGAGGTGGTCCGGTTTTGTCCCCGTGGGCGGCCGTCTCTGCCAGTCACGGTGCCCGCAGCCGTGGCTGGGGAGGGCTGTCCGAGTCCAGGCTGGGCTTGTGCGCACTCACGGGGAGAGGGGAGCTGCCGTGCGTGGCAGGGGCGGCCTCCCCGCGCGAGTTCCAGGACCTCCGGGAGGGGCCAGCCAGGGCCCAGGGAAGGGCAGGGCTCAGCAGAGAGGAAAGACGGCGGGATAGAGTGGAGCCCAGTGGCACGCATCCCGCTGCTGGGTCCAGCCATGCTGACACCCCGACTTCCTCCCCGGGTCTCTCAGTTAAGTGGGTCGGCAAAGTTCTCACAAACTGCTTTCCACAGATTATGATTGCAAGGAACAACCCGGGCCCGCACGAGACTAAAATATGAGGATGGGGTGCAGGGGGCACTTTCAGGTGACTTCCGATTCCTGTTTCTCTCATCCATGCCTCTGACAGCCTTCGGGTGATGGAGGGGCCAGCTGTGCACCCGAACCTGGGGTCTGGTGCCCTCCTTGGTTCGCTTCACAGATGATGGGGCTGACAGGGTGGTCCTCGTCAAGCCGTCGAGCATTCACGTGGGCCAGACACCACCTGCATGGGTTTGGGGGAGGGGGCTGTAGTGAGGATCAGCACGGGCTGATCCGTGGACCTCACAGGCCACAGGGTGAAGGTCCCCAGAGGCCCCCAAAGGAACACTGCATGCCCCTCACCCTGTCACCCCAGGGCAGGGATAAGAGTACAATTGTTTTTTCTTAGATAATGTTTAGTTTCTTAGCATGACGCAGGGGAGGAGGTAACCCGGATGTCGTTGAAGCACTAGCGTGCTGTTTTCAGATTCCTCGGTCCTTTGGCGGAACAGGCTTTCTCAGCCTTGGTTCTGTCGACATTTGGGGCTGGATCATTCTCTGCAGTGGGGACTGCCCTGTGCATCATAGGGCACTGAGCAGCACCCCTCGTCTCTGCCCACTGGATACCCGGATCATCCTTCCCCACTCCCAGTTACGACAACTGGAAATGTCTCCAAGTATCGTCCAATGTCCCCCTAGGTGGGGAAGGGGACGCAATCGCCCGGGTTGAGCGCCATTGTCTCCAGCTCAGACACCAGAAGACAGAAAAGAGGGAAGACAGAAGTTAAAATTTTTTGGTGATTTTATTATTATTATTATTATTATTATTATTATTATTATTATTATAGTAAAACACACACAACATAAAATTTATCATAAAATTTACCATCTTAACCACTTTCGAGTGCGCTCGTCGGGGCATTAAGTACGTTCGTGTCATTGTGCCACTGGCACCGTTACCCATTCCCAGGACGCTGTCATCGTCTCGAACAGCGCACACGTCTGCTCCCCCGATCCGCGGGGTCACAGGTGTCCATGTGCCTCCGGCTCATCTCACGCAGCATAATGTCCTCGAGGCCCGTTCGTGCTGGAGCACGTGGAAGAATCCGCTTCCCGTTCCAGGCTGCATAACACTCCATCCGGCGACCAGACCACACGTGGTCTCTCCGGTCGCCCACCGACGGACCCTCGGTGTTACCATCTGTCGGCTTTTGTGAATAATGCTGCCGTGAGCCTGGGTGAACAAATTTACTGGAGTCCCGGCTTTCGGCGTTTTTTTTTTTTTTTGGGGGGGTGTCTATATTCAGAAGTGGAATTGCTGGATCACACGGTAATTCTCTGTTTAACGTTTTGAGGAACCATCGTGCTGCTTAGAAGTTAATTCCTGACTTTTGAATTTCCAAAGACGTTGGAAGGAGAGTCGGGGGCAGGTGGGCATGGCATGGATACTGGCAGGCTTTGAGAGATCGCCCCCCATAGCTGTCTGCTACATCAGCTTCCCCCCACCGAGTTCCCAACCTTGGGGGGGCGGGGTGGTGGGGTAGGGGTAGGGAACTGAGGGTCGGCTGTGCCACCCACGGGACAGATCCTCAGAAGAGCTGAGTTCTAGGAAAACAAAGTTCTTCTCGCATGCCTGACTTCGTGGCTTGAGATTCGTACCGTCACACTGGGTCCCAAAGTTCTTTACCACGGAGCGTGACCACGGTATTTTTAGCCTGGAAATACTTGCAGGATGGGAGTTGCCCAACACCTCCACGGACCGTAAAGTAATTTCCATAAGGCAGCTGAGGGACACCTCGCTTGGAACCCTCTGAGTGCCCGCTGGTCCTCCAAGATCAACACGGCCCCGGCCCGCCGAGGCCTGGACAAGGGGCCCTGCGGTGCGGGGCCTGACGGGCGGCTGGCAGAGCCGCACGCCGGCCACCCGGAATGAGGCCGTGGCCTCAGGCCCCTGCACTGGTGGCCTCGTCCCTGGTGGTGGTAAGTGGCAGGATCAGGTGTCTGGAAGGGGGTGGATGATAAAGGCTGTCAGTCTGTCTGTCTTCAGGGCCCATGTTGACTATGGCGAGAATTCAGTGGCCCCGGCATAAGGGGTCTGGTCTCTGAGAGTCATAAGTCACCACAGGGGCGGGACCCACGGTCTGCTCAGCGCCCTCGGCGAGGAAGGCCCTGCGCTCAGAGGGGCAAGGCAGGGCCAGCGGGGACCTTGCTCCTGCCCCCTGTTCTCCCCATCCCCCAGCCAGCCCTTGTCCCCACCAGCTCTGTACCTGGACACGGCACCCTGTTTGCCTATTTCTGGGTTGATTTCTCTTGATGTCACCACTGCACACACAGCCCAGGGGAGGCCAGGGTGGAGCAGTGGACCACGAGGCTGGGGAGGAGCAGGTGACGGCTCTGAAGACCCCGGGACACCTGGCCTCTGGGGTCGGGGTTTGGTGAGGCTCCACTGTCTCCCTGGCTGTTGGGGTGACTTTGAGAGAGGGGCTGTCGATGGACTCACTCTGCCCATAGCTATGAGCATCAGTCCTGGCTGCCCCACTGACTAGCTGTGTGCCCTTGGCCTCTCTGAACCTTTTGTCATTGGACGCGTGGGACCTGCTGTGTGGTAGGGCAGGTGTAAGGTGATGCACGCCAATGCGGGCGAAGCCCCCACATACTTACTACCAGGCACGAGGTGAGAGGGCAGTGAATGCTCTGTGGACATGGCCTGGGAGGCCACCAACTTCAAGTTCACGAGCCTGGTGTTGGGCTGACAGTGGGGAAGGGGTCTGTGTGGGTCTTCGGAAGAATAAGCCCCGAGAGCCAGACTCCACCGGGCACAGGGGCCGAGGTGGGGGGGCGGATCTGGAACTCCAGCAGAGCGCTGACACCAACCCTGCAGCACCTGTCCCCCTGGGCGCCCCCTGCACTGGGTGGCCCTCTTCTGATGCCACCAATGCACTTCCAAGAAACAAAGAGGGCGGGGCTGCCAAGCACACGGTCCACCCGGAGCCCAGGTATGGGAGAGCTGGGGGGCTGGCAGCGCCCACCAGAGACAGGGTCAGATCCGACCCACGCAGACGCCGACCGGGGCTGAGCGAGCCGCGGGAGCCCCGAAGCAGACTCGAGATGGGGGGTGCGACAGAGGCGGTTGGCCTGGTGGGTTTCAGGGGTCTGAGCCCGCCCACACGGGGACCCCCCCCACAGCGTGAACCCACGCGGCGGGTTGAGTCTGTTTAAAGGGGCCGAGACGGGGCTCAGGGCGCCCGAGGTGCCTGCCAGCTCTCTGTCAGTCCCCAGAGCTCAGGGGCCCACACCGTCATCGGGGAGGGACAAGGGGGAGCCTCGGAATGTTGCGTGCGGAGCCGGGTAGGGAGTGGCCACCTTGGTCCTCCAGAATTCCTGGGGTCTGGGAGGGCAGACAGAGGGCTGGGTGGGCATCTATTTCCTCCGAGGCCAAATGGGGACCAAGAGAGCCATGGTTTTGCACCCGGTGGGCGCCCAGCCACATCAGGTCCCCTCCTCCTTGTGGAAGGTGGGAGCGAAGCCCCGTCCTGCATCTGACGAACTAAGAGGCTTTATGGGCAGTAAAGTGCTAAATGAACGAGTCAGTCATCTGGTAAACTAGAAGTGCTTGGGAAAACAAGGCAGGTCACGGACGAGACAAATTTGACTGAGACCCAAGGAGGTGAAGCAGCGAGTTGTGCGGGGGTCTGGGCAAAGCGCGCTCTCAGAGGAGACAGCTGTGCCCAGGCCCCGGGGGAAGGGGCCCTCCTGGTGTCTGAGCAAGCTCGAGGGGTCCAGTGTGGCTGGAGGGGAGAGAGAGATGAGAGAGGGCTGTCAGGTGACAGGCGGGGGCTCCAGAGCAGGTGAGGGTCAAGCCGGATGATATGGGCCCTGGTTAATGGCCCGTCACAAGGCAGGAGTGGTTTGGCTTTTATAGGCTCGCCCTGCAGGGGAGAAGCTGGAGGGGCAGCCAGGAGGTTGTCATCATGAAGGCTCAGACAGGTGGTGGCACAGAGTGGGGGAGAAGTGGTTGGATTCTGGGCACGTTTTGAAAATAAAGCCAACGGGACTTGCCGATGGCTTTGACGTGGAGTACGAGAGAAGGACAGTGATCAGGATGCCCCTGGGTACTGGCCTGAGTACTCAGGGAGCGTGGAGGTGGCACTTACCTTGTGAGCCTGCGAAAGTGACCAGGGGTTGGTGGTACAGTCGTGGTGGTGGCCGAGCTGGGCTGAGTCCCCCTTCTGCTTCCCAGGCGACAGTGGCCCTCAGGACTGGGCTGGACACCCCCAGCCCCCATCCCCCACACCAAGAAGCATTGTCAGGCTGGAGGAAGGCGAGAGGTCTCAGGGCCTAAAGAGGAGAGAGCCGTGTCCACGCTGGGGGCCTAGGTGCCCAGAGGGCCCAGCCTTCCGTAAAGCCACAGGGTGCGTGGCAGATGAAATGCGGGCGGGGGAAGCCGGAGGTGGGCTTCTCTCCTCATAAATGCGTGTGGGCATGCGCACACATGCACGCACACGCGCACGCACACACTCCCCTCTGGGTCATAAGGATATAAATATTCACGAGTTTATTGGTGGCCTGGGCCTTTTTGTATGTATCTCTAAGTTGTCTAAAATAACATGCACGTTACTTGCATCAACCAAAAGAAAAACCATATGTTTTCCCTTTAAAAGATTTCCATCATCCTAGATACAAAGATTCTACTACTGAGGAACAATTGCAAGCAATTCATCTGAGACAGGAAGACACCGCACAGAAAGGCCTCCACTGGAAACAGTGCGATTTCGATCATAAATGTTCTAAGTAAACATTACCTTCCAACTGTGATGCAAACCACTCAATGAGCTATTGTGCAGCCATGGATACTTTGTCTCCGTTGAATTTATATAAACAGAAGGAAATATTTCTGTGTGGGAACCGAGTAGAAACAAGATTACAGATGAAGTTGGGTCTCTGCGTGCAAAACAAACCGGAAGAAAATGGCCAGAAAAAAGACTAGAAGGAAATGCATCCTGTCAAGGTTATCTGTGGAGAGGAAAAACAGACGATTTTTTTTTCTCCTTAAATTTGCAGCCTTTTCTAATGTTTTTCTAAACAGCATGTATTTCTTTTGGAAGGAAAAACAACTCCACGTTGCTTTCATTTTAAAATCCTGCTCAGGCTTCGAAGCCCAATAAAAGGTGAGCTTCCTCGCAGGATGCTTCCATTCCTGTCCCAATGTGTCTTGTCCTGCAGCAGGTAAATGGGTGCAGGGGTCGGGGAGGCCCAGGAAACGTCTGGATTCATCCTTCGATCCCTCAGGGAGCTTTGGTCCAGGTGACCACCACACTGGGCATGCCCAGAGATGCGGCGGAAGGTTGGGGCCCAGGAGTGCCCCTGGGAGAGCCCAGGCTGAGCACCCCTTCTCTGCGTTCACCTGGTCACCTGGTCCGGAGCTGCCCCAGGTGAGAGTGGCCGTCAGTTGCTGGCCAAGGCCTCTGGGTGGCTCCACCTGCCCTAGGCTGGAAAACGGCCCTGCCCTGCCTCTTGCCCTTCCCGGCTGGCTCCTTCCTGGAGCGTCTGTCCTTCCCGCGGGCAGCACCTGAGGGGCTGGGACGACCTCCTCATTCTATTCACGGTATGGGGGCGGGTAAGCCACGTGCATCCCCAAAACTCGATGTTGGGAACAGAAATATGCTTTTAATATGCTCACTGGAGAGCAGAGAAAGTCAAAGATCTGGGCCACGTGTCACCTGGGGGCGGGATGAGGGTGGGAGGTTGGGTACACATGGGAAGCGGGGTGGGGGGCGAGGCTGACCACAGACCGTGTGAAGCACTGGGCAGTGGGTCCCTCACTCCCTCCACCTCCCTTCCCTCCTGTCTCACACAGTGGGGTGGCCTCTGGCTTCTCCCCTCTGCCCCGCTCTGTCCTCCCACACATCCGAGTGCCTCTGAGACGGGGCTGGGCGCCCCTCCGGTGCGGCTGTCCGGCCCAGTGACCAGGCCTCGGCCATCATGACGCCCAGGGAGCCGCTTGGCTGGGCTCTGCAGGGGTGTGATGGGAAGTTTTATTGACCAGGCCCTGAAGTCTGGATCTTGTCTGAGGCAGCTGTCCGTGAGCACTCCCGGGAGGGTAGAGAACACCCAGCCACCTGGCTGAGCTGCTGGGAACGGACGGTCAACAGTCACAGTAACGGGAAGGCCGTGGCCTCCATGGGGCCTAGTAGGGGGAGAGCAGCTCAGCCGGTGCTGGGCGCCTTCCCGCTGCACACAACTGCTCAGCTCCGGAGACCGTCCCCCTCCTGGGCCTCGGGGTCACCGCTGGGGCCTAACGGGCCCTGGGCCACACCCTCCAATCCCACTCTGGGGCCCACAGGGCTGATAGGCTCCTCCCTGGCTTCCAGTCTCCCCTCGGCCTGGCCTCCCCCCAACGCCCCCCCACCCCCTCATAGGGACAGGCGAGCAAGAGGCAATAACTCTGATGCATTCCCACCTTAAGGCTCACACAATGGAGCGTAAAATTCAAACGTTGTTCTCGGCCACGCCCCTCGTCCTCCAGGGGGCGGAGCTGAGGAGCCCCGGGGGAAGTGGTGTGCCCCCTGTGACAGCAGTTCTGACATGGCTGGGAGAGCTCAGGTGGAGGGATTTATCACCCCGGAAAGGGCCTTCAACTGGCTTCACTAGGCTGAAGACGATAATGAGTATCTTTCCTCCACCCGCCGTCATCAGTAACGGTGGCCCCCTTATCTTCCCGCCACACAGACCCGTCTTTTAAGAAATGCACATGAACCAGGGAGGAGAACGGGGCGCCGGCGGGGGGAGCAGGCCCTCGCCCCGGCCCCTCCTCCTCCGCGCCGTGCCGGCAGGGGGCGCAGCGGGCTCGCCGGGAGCTGGGCGGTGGCCAGGCCAGGGCCGTTGTCCGGACCTTCCGGGGGCCGGGCGGGGAGGAGAGTCGGCCTTCTGGAGACTTCCAGGCCCTGGCCACCTCCTGGGGCCCCCTGGTGGGGCCGAGCGCCCGCCAAATGCAGACTTTCTTCCCTGCGTGTTTCGCCTTGAGCGGGAGAGAAGCAGGGAGGTGGGGACAGCCGCCTGGTGTGGGGGCTGAAGGGGGGGGGCGAGCGGCTGAACCCCCCGCCCACTTCCACGTCTGGGCTTCTGCCTCCAGCCCCCTCCTCCCGGCCCTCCGGCCCCAGCCCCATTTCTGTCCTCCCGCCTCCCAACCAGGCCTAGTGGTGGCCTCATTGCTTTCCCCGCTGTCCCTACACCCTTCCTCCCCCGTGGCTGCTGGGTGATCACTGAAGCTTCTTAAAGCGCTGACCCCCGTCCTTCCCCTTCTCAGAGCCCGTCTGAGGCTCCTCCAGACGCTGCCCAGCACCTGGCATTCGGGACCCCGGCCCCCAGGGCAGCCCCTCCGACTGTCAGCCTCAGGGACAGCTGCTCCCCTCACTCTGCGGGTCTCTGACAAGGCTCCCAAAATAGCCAGGCACACTGGCGCCCTGGCCTCCCCTGGCTCGGGCTTGTCCTGCTGACAAGGCCTCCCCCTCCCCTGCATTTGGCAAACTCATTTGTGCCCTTCGAGGCCCATCCTCAAGGTCACCTCCCCTGGAAGCCTTCCAAAGGCTCTCACGCCCGGCCTGGGCCGCCTCGGTGCTCCGGCAGCTCGGCCGGGGGCGAGGGGTCTCGGTCCAGCTCAGCGCCGTGCCTCACTGGGGCCTTTGGGTCAAACGTGCCCGCCTGTCTTCCCCCTGCTGAGCACTGCTGGCTGCCATGGGTACAGTGGACCCAGGAGGCGGCTCCGGACACCATTTCCACTGCTGGCCGGACCCCACAGTCGGTCATTCTGTCGGTCTGCATTCTCCACAGCCACCCTGCCTGTCCCAAATCCCGGCCTTCTCCCTAGGGGCTGTGCCTAAGGAAGACACAGCTAGGGGTGACTGGTAGTGGGGTCCCAGCTTGCCACGCGGGGCTCCTGGGGGCAGGCGCACGTGCGGCGGGGGTATTCCGCGACCCCCAGTCGCTGCTCCGCCCGCGCGAACGCGCTGGCTGGCCCTTCCTCGCCCTTCCTCGGGCCGGGGAGAGAGGGGCGGCCCAGCGTCTGCGCTGCTTCTGGTGTTGCAGGACGGGTCTGTGCTGTTGACACGTGACCGGGCTGAGGAAGCGTCCTCAGGTGGCGGGAACAGCAAACCTGAGGCCCGGAGGTGGGTTTCATGTGGGAAGCAGGGAGGCAGGTGTGACAGAGGCGCTAGAACGGGGTCCCAGGAGGGGAGTGGGCCGCAGGATCCGGACGCTCTTTGGGCTTTGTCGTAACCGCCATGGCACGGGGCGGGGGGTGACTGAGGTCTGGGCTCGAAGGGGAACACACCACGCTGTGGCTCAGTCCACCAGGTACCTGCACAGGCCAGTCGCCGGCTGGCCCGCGGGCACCTGGTGGCCTGTCCCCAGCCTGTGGCCCCCGCCCTCTGGGCCTTGGGGACAACGTGAAGGAACCGAGCAGCATGCAGGCCACCTGGCTGTGCCCTCTCGTCACCTGTGCTGCAGTCACGGTCCTCAGGCTTGCTAACAGCCCGGAACTACAGGCCACGAGAAGTGGGCCGTCTTGGTCACATGACCCTCTTTCCAGCGCTCGGTTTCGCTTCTTCCCAGCAACTCGGAGTGAGGAAAATCCCTCCTCTCGAGGAAGAGGCCCCACAGATGTCCGGTGAACTCGGGGCCGGGGGACATATGAAGAAATGCCATGGTTCGTGTTTGCAAACCCCTCCCTGCTGGCTTCTGTCTCACAGGCAAGGGAGACAGGGAGGAGGCAGCAGGTGTGCAGCTGGGGACGTGCCCAGCGCTCTGCTGGAGGCACGGTCCTCGTCACCGCTGGACGGGGCGGCACACAGAACCCCGAAGCTCCCTGACAGTCAGGGGTTCCGGGGTACCCACACGCTGTCCCGCTGGCCAGCCATGCCTGGCCACCCCCAAGCAGGTGGCCTGGCTCTGCGGAGCGGGGCGCCCGTGGGGAGCCTCTCTCAGTGCCCCTGGGAGAGGCTCAGCCACCCCTGAGGTCATGGGGCGCGCTCCTAACTAACGTGCTAACGATAATCAGTACTGGTGGTGACCGAGCCTGGCTCTCTGCTCCCAGCCCTCCAGCGGAGCCCCGCCCCACGGCCTTGCCAGAGCTTGGGAGGGGGCACTCCGGGTAGGGGGCCTTGGCTTCATCTGTCATGGATGGGGACCCTGAAGTTCGGTGGGGCTCAAGACAGCAGCTCGCAGGCGCCAGGCGGGCGGTGGTGGGCGGGACTGGGCGCTGACCGTGGAAGTGAAGCTTATCATAAGCATCGGTCCAGTGGGGAGTAGGTATTTTTAGGGTTGGGGGTGGCCCCAAGAGCACGAAACCAACCCTGCCCAAGGAGGCCCGGCTGCCACCGTTTCCATGACATTTACTGAGCTCCTCTTGTTTGCCTTCATGGGACCCTCTGCAGCTTCCTGAAGGGTCCTCCCCACAGATTCCCACAGACAGGGGGAGGACTCTTGTCCCCAAGAAGCATTCCCTGCGCCAAGGAACTGCCTGCCAGTCCCTGAGCATCCGAGTCCCAGGGAGCTGAGGAGCAGAAAAGAGCCAGGGCTCTGTGACCAGGAAGGGGCCCAGCAGAGGCTGTACGGAGCCTGGGGGTTTGGGCCAAAGCTTGAAACTACCAGGAGAGAGAAAGGGGAGCAGGAGAAGGGAGGCCTCCTCTCTGTGTCCAGTGGAGAGCAGAGTGGTGCGGGCAGGTCCCCAGGGGGCCGCGGACATGGGCCACGCTCAGAGAAGAGAGAGAACAGGTGGAGAGATGGAGCCCCTGCTTACTGCCCCGGGGCCTATGACTGGCTAGGGTGCCCTTGAGCAAAGGAATGGAGGGACAGGAGGCGAATCTGGGGCCTCACGGGACCAAGAGACAGCAGACGGGTCAAGGGACCAGTCGAGATCGGGGGCTGAACACCCCGAGGGGAAGCTCTGAGCAGCTGCTACAGGGGCAGATGGGAATCAACACCCCCCACCCTGCCAGGCACTGCACGTGGGAGGGCAGCGAGGGCTGCCTGGAAGAGGCGGGGAGGCCTGAGAGGCGGCCAGGCTACAAGGAGGTGTGGGGGTGGGGACGCCCCCAGCTGCAGCCCCCTGGGGGCCGTGGACTCCCTGGCCTGGGGTTCCTGGGCCGGACAGTTGCAGAGTGGAGGCGCTTGAGGTGGCCCCGGGAGGGAAGGGCCTGGCCCCAGCCACGGGAGGCTGCTCTCTGCTGCCAGACAGTGTTTTAATTAGCCGAGTTCTCGAATCATTGTTTACTGCTCCTCGCACACGGCGGGTCTATTAAAAGCCCGCCAAGTTCAAAATGTCGGTGAGATGAACGTGCAGGCCAAGGGGGCCGCGAGGAAGCCGCAGTGGGACATCTGAGGGCTCCCTCCCTGTCCACCCCTGTCCCTCCCCAGCGGGGGAGGGGGGCGGCCGCCCGCAGCTGCACCCATCCCAAGCGCCAGACCCGGCCTCACACCCTGGGCGCCAAAAAGGCACGGGCAGGGGTGGAGAAGCGGCCCCCACCCGCTGCCACCCCAGCCCTCTCCTCCAGGAGCTTCCAGTCCGCGGGGAGTCTGTACGGTGTCGGACACACATGGTCACCCGGCCACCAGCCCCAGCAGAAGCTATCGGGTCGTACAGGGCAAGGGACCTGGCAGTGGTCACAGAAGCACTCCTTGGGGCGGGGGGGGGGAGGTGGCACTCGGCACGAGATGGGCCTGAGGGCTGGGCCAGGGTGGGCGTTTGCAGTGAGGCCCAGGGTGAGCCAGGGCGCAGAGGTCAGAGAGCGTGGGAGCCGCATGGGTGCCCTGTTTGTGGACAGGTCTTCGTGGCCCAGATGAGGTGTTGACCTTCAGGCCATGGGCAGAGGCGGTGACAGTGCTCGGGGAGGCGCCAGAGCGTGCCGCCCTCCGTGCCCTGCCCAGGGCCGGGCTCCGCCTCCCCCAGGCCCCCAGAGGGTTCCAGAGTCAACAGGTCCCCAGGTGGGGAACGCGGAGCCCAGCCCTGCAGCCCCAGCACCTTCCTCAGGGGGAGCAAAGAGGAGGCGGGCTCCCATGCCTCTTTGGGGGACACTAGGTGACCGACACCTGCCAGAAAACACAGTGTCGTAGGGGGACAAGGATTAGTGCCTCTGGTGCTGGGCACTGTGCCCTGCGTTGCCCTGGTTGCCAGTGCCCCGTCTGCCTGTGCGATGAGAGAGGCCGCTTTCCCGTGGAGCGTCCCGGGGTGCCGTCCCTCCACTCACCCCGCCGCCCACGCACTCGTCCACCCATCCGTCCATCATCCACCACACATTCACTCAACAAACGTTCCCCGGGCTTAAGCTCCTACATGGCCAGGGCGCAGAGGAGGGCCAGACATCACACTGTGGCCTCCAGAACCTTCCCGCCACCTCCCGCCACATCAAGTGACTTGGCATTTAAAGCAAAGCAAAGCGTGACAAGGCCGGGTTCTGCGGAGTAAATAAATTAAATGCAAAACCACTTTGAAAGTTAAAAACACCACTCACGCATGCTCCTCCTGCAAGCACAGTTACCGAGTGCTACCTGAGCCCTCATGTCTTTTCCCTCTGCCCGGGTGGCCGGGGGTGCAGGGCCAGGAAGGGGAGTCATCACAGAGCCCTGAAAAGCCCCAGACCGCAGAGGCTGGGGCCGGAAATTCAATTACAGTCTGTCTCATTAGTGGAGGTGCTGGTTCAATATCCCAGTCTCGCCAGCAGACACAGGGAGACCATTTCTCCTAATTCAATTAATCAATATGCCTCACCCAGCGCCTGCAGCCTCTCCCACCTTCACACACACACACACACACATGCGCGCGCGCACACACGACACACACGCCCTTGCACAATAAGCCCTTTCCTTTCTCTCTTCCCGTTCCCAGCCATGATTTATCGCCTCCAACGCCTCACGTCCTCTCCACCGCCCTCTGCCGCCTGGCTCCTTGGCTCTGAGGAACCCACCCCGATGGCGCCTGCACCGTGATGTCCCTGCGGTCCTGGGGACCAACGGCCACTGCCTTTCCCACTCTCCTCCTGTCTCCCTGGCCTCCGGGATCTCTCCCTCCTTTTATAAGGATGAGGGACGTGAGTGTGTCCAGGGGAGTCCAGGAAGGAGCCCCTGAGGCCAAGGAGCTGGAGACTGCGGGAGGACAGCGGGGTGACCCGGCGAGAGGACGCGGCGGCCTCTCGCCCCTCCCGCCTTTCGCCGCTTCTTCCACGGCTTTGTTGGTGGTCTTCGTTCCTCACTGAAGCTCTCGACCCCCCTTCTGCGTGGGTCGCCCCTCTGCCCTCCACCGCCTGGCCCGCCACCGCGGGCGGCCGACGCCCCCTGAGCTGCCTGTGCCCTCCCGGGGCGGTGCGCCCCACGTTCGTGGCCCGGGGGGTCCTTCCAGCGCAGGAGGCCATCAGCTGGGCACTGCTCCGAGCCGGTACACACCCCAGCGCAGGGAGAGCACCGCCCGGGGCACGAGGCCGGGGCTCCAGTCCGGAGACCTGGGTTCTGATCCCAGCTCTGCCCCAAAGAGGCTTTCCTGGCTCAGTGTCCCCCACGAGAAGAGGCAGTGGGCTCTGGTGATGCCCTAGGCTGTGCGGGCTCTTTGTCCTCTGCCCCTGCTCTGTGCACCGGGAGGCCCACCCGGAGGCCCACCCGGACGTCTACAGAGCAGCTGGCTCCGTGCGCTTAGCCCCCAGCTGGGCAAGGTCCCAAGATGTCAGAGGGCGAGGGTCACCGTGGACCGGAGCCCCCTCCGCTGAAGGCCGGCTCAGCCACCGGCTTCTCCGCCAGCTCTCTCCGCTTCCGGTTCAGGTGACGGCACGCCGCTCCCGCCCCTCGGGCCCGCGGGGCGCCTGGGCCTGCCTGCCTGTGTGCCCCTCTGGTTCCTCACACCCCACCCACGTCTCTGTAAATAGCCCTTTATTAGACTCTCCCCGGAATTAGCCATCTCATAAGCACCATCTGCTCCCTGTTGGGCCCCTGCCTGAACACCGTGAGCCTCCTCAGCCCTCCGGTTACGGCTCCTCGTTAACTCAAGCTGTCGAGCGGGGAGACCAAGCCTGGGCACAGATCCCAGGCGCGAACTGTGGGTGTGGGATCAGGCCGCGGCAGGCCTGGGGCGCGCGGCCGGGAGGGCCGGTTTGGGCACCTGATGGCTCCGGCCCCACAGCCCCTCTGTCCTCCCTCCGGGTGCCATCACGGGACCCGGCGTGCCGCCCAAGGGCCAGCGCTGGGCAGGGCCCTCCGGCCAGCCTGCAGCCCCAAGGGGAATAAACAGAGACCTGGGAGCCTGAACCAGTCGCCCAAGCTCACCCGCCCCCCGCCGCCTGTGCCCCTTCCCTTCTCCCTTCGCCCGCCTGGTGCAGAGAAAAGACAAGAGAAAACAACAAATGCGGGATCATTCCTCCCACCTTCTCTCGATAACAGGGAACAACCAACCAGGGTGAGACTGTGCCTGCAGGGTCCCCTCCTCAGCCTGCCCCGATCAATGGGACCCTGTTGCTGGCCACAGGCAGCAAAGGCTGTTGCCCGCCACTCATGGAGAGAAGACAGAATTAAGTAAAATACAGTCAGAAATAATTGGCCCATCGGAGAGAGGCAGGAGCAGGCGCTGAAAAGAAACGGGCCTGCAGGCTGGAGGCAAATCTTCCAGGCTTTGAAAGACCCTTTCCAACCCCTGAGGCCCCCCATGCCTGCCAAATGCTTCCTCATCGATTCCTTGATAAGATGGTGCAATTCAATCTCACAAACACTTAATGAGAACCTACTGTGCGCCTAATTCTGCGCATGCAGCCCCGGGGGAGGCAAAATGGGGTTTCAAGGAGGCGGGACTCCCTCCCTCCTCCTTCCCCTTCTTCCTTCCCCTTCCTCCCTCCCTCCCTCCTGCCCTCCTGCCCTCCTTCTCTCTACCTCCTTCTGTGAGAGGTTAAGCAGGGCCCTGGGACTGGATGGACCTGCATTAGGACCCCTCTCTCTGATGTCTGCCCTATAGACTAGGGAACTGGAAGTCTGGAGGTTGATGGAGGTCGATGAAACCTTTGGTGACAGAGTCCGGCGGCTGGGACCAGGGTGGGAGTGCAGGGGTGCATGGGGGAGCCGCTGGGGAAGCGCCTATGAGCCCCCGACAGAGCCCCCCACCCTGCCCCGGACAGAGGGAGGAGGAGGAGCGAGGGTCTTGGCTGAGTCTTGGCTTGGGCAACTGCAGGATGGTGGTGGCCCTCAGGAGGCCTGGGGGGTGACGGCGGTGCTGAGCGGTGCAGAGAGACCTCCAGGGCGGATGTTTGGAGGCTGCTTCCGAGTAACAAAGGCAGCGAGAGCTAGCTGCATTCCATCCGGAGGCCGGGGTGGGGGAGAGAAGGGAAGGAAAGGGGGCGGGGAGAGGACGTGGCCAGTCCTGGAGCAGTGTCCTTTCCCCCACATTCCTTGACACAGACGCAGGAAAGAGACCACCCTCAGCCCCAGCTAGAACCCTGCATTGTGGCGTGGTTTCTTCTCTGCTCCCAGGCTGCGGCCTTCTGGACGCCTCACACGGACCCCTTAAACAAAGGAACCCGCGGGATCCTCGAAGCTCTGGTTATGAGCAACTTTACCATCTTCCTGGTGGGCTCCAGGCCGCCATTCTAGTCCTGCCCTGCCGATGCCTTGCTGTGTGACCTGGGGAGACCCGCCAGGCCTCTCTGGGCCCCAGCAGCAAGCTCTGTGGCTATTAGGGGAGCCCCCAGAGGAGGAAAGGGAGCAGCAAGGAGCATTTCTGAGCAGGAGTCAAATTAAGGCTCACTGAATTGGAGCAAACTTTGGGTACCAAGCAACCCCATGTGTGCTGGATTAGGGGGCTGGGGTCCCCTGCCCCCATCCCTTGCTGGAGCCTGGCTGCCGACAGCCAGGTAGGGCCTCTGGGGACGCTGAGCGTCACCATAGGAACGGGCTCACGAGGAGCAGCACGGAGGAGCCAGGCGCAGGGAAGGTGGGCAGGGGGGCGGGTGACAGTGGGGGGGGTGCTAAGTAAGGTCTCAGCGCAGCTGCTCCCCACGTTCCCGGTGAAGGCCCTGGGAGGCCCTGGTGTGCAGGGCCCCTGCAGGCGCATCTCTGCCTCAGCACTCAGGCCAAGGGCGGCCACCCCCGGAACCTAGAGACCAGAGGTGGGGAGAGGGCACCGGCTGGAGTGGGCCTCACGACGAATAGGACACGAGATCTTTCCGAGGGGCCCATAGTAACCCTCGGAGAACACTTTGTGCCTCATTCATTTATTCATTAATTCGCTTAATCCACAAACACCTCATGGGCAGGGCTGCAGGTGGCCTGCTAAGGGCACTTCTGGCCCTACTGAGGTCAGACGCACGTGCAAAGTCCATCAACACCAGCCGGGGAGATGGTTGAGGTGGGTGGTGATGGCGGGTGTGGCTGGGAGGAAGGCCGCAGGCTCACTGGCTCCCAGGCCTCCCCGGGACCCTCGGGCGGGCGGGAGCTGGGAGGGCCTGGCAGGCTGGGGTGCGGGATGGCTTCTGAGGAAGGTGGGGAGAGGAGCAAACACACTCCCAGCTCTGCTTGGGCACAGGCAGTGCCAGCGAGCCCAACGCCTCGGACGGAGCAGCTCACCGAAGACATTTTTTGAATATAATTGAATGAAGATGTTAATGGTTTCTTACGAATACGAGAATAAATATAGTACGGGAACACCTGAAATTCCTCGAGAGCTGTGTGTTTTCACATCCTTAAACTTGACAGTGCGGCAGACCGAGCCACGATGCAAGTCTTCCTTTTCATAGACCGAGAGAGGTGACGATTCTGCCACCATCACCCCTAAAACTTCTGAGCTGGGGTCAGGGTGTGTGTGGGGGGGTCCCCCTTCCAGGGGCACATGGTTTAAGAAGATGACTTCTTCTGTGGCTAGAGTCCTGTCTCCACTTGGCTGGCCACACTGAAGGGTTCAGCTAGCTGGTCCTCCTGGGAAGGTGGGTAGTGGGGCACTGCAGGGGAAGAGGGGGTGACCTGTCAGCACAAGTCTGGGCAAGACGTGTTTGTGGGTCAACCCTGGGCTGCGAAACGGAGACTCGAGTTCCCTGGACTTTTTGCCAGGGTAGGGGAGGCTGTAGAACATTCAAGAATAGTTCCGAGGGATTTATATCCAACAAGCTGAAAGTTTGTAACGTTCTTTCGGCAGCCTAACTCTGCCCCAGGTGCGAGGGCTACCATCTCGCGCATGCGCGTGCGCGTGTGCAGACACAAAGGCCCTCCCACAATGGCGCACCTGGAGAACCCCCATGCACCCTTGCACCCCAGCCTGAGGGGCCCCGGGCCTTCGGAAGTGCTTGGGCTCCCTCCCCAGCGTGCCCAGCTCGCCTGCTTACCTCTGCGGAGCACCACACTTCTGCATCTCAGAGGTCTCTAAGCATCATGTCTCCCCTTTGAACTCTGGGAGGTGAGGGACCACCCTGGTCTATCATTGCACGCCCTGCCACACACCCTCCCAGTACAGCCCCAGGCACACAGTAGGAGCTCAGCCTATGCTGAGTGGATGAAAGACACATTTAAAGAGCTGAGCCTCCGTTTTGCGGAAAATGAACTTCTGGGAATTTCTGATCAATGAAGACTTACTGTACTTTTTGCCAGAGCCTGCACTGACAGGCTGAGTGATGAAAAGACTCCTTTTTCCTCTGGGCCCGATTCTCTCCCTCTTGGGTGGGGGGTGAGCGTACCTATGAGGTGTGGGGGCGGGGCGGGAGACTCATTAACCCTTCCAGAGACCCCCATAACGTCCTACGCGCCCAGCATGACTCAGTGGCGCCCTTTAAGGGGATAATTTGATTGATGACGTGGACAATTAGACTTGTGAACTTGACATCCCTGTCGATTCCAATGGTGAGAAAGGAAGTGAGAGAATCTATTTTTGAATCCTACCGTCGATGACGAGAAATCATTTCTGCTCGGGGGAGAGGTGCGACCCCACCCCAGTCAACACCGCATATGGCCCGCGCCGGCGCGCCCCCGCCTCGCCCGCCGGCTCGCGCGCGCTCGTCCCTCCCCGGGGCTGGTGGCCCGGCCCGGGGCGCCGCTCCTTCTCCTCCGCGTCACGTGCAGCCCCGCGTCCGGGCTGGGGACGCAGCGGGCCTGGGCCGCCACGCGCCCTCCAGGCCGCGTGCACCACCCGGCCGCGGCCACGGCCCCCGCGGGCTCGCGGAGACAACGCCACTCCGGGCAGAGGACGCTTCTCGCTCACTGAACTTGAAACCAAACCTTCGTGTTCTGAGCCTAACCGTTCGGGGGTGCGCCTCTCATTTTTTCTCTCCTTCACCTTCGGGGTCCCCTCTCCTCCGCGGGGAAAAAAGAGGATTTCTCTCTCCCAAGACGAACTTTAGCTTAAGAAAAGAATGGGGCACGTGACAGCTTTGCCTCTCTGAGGTGTTTGCATGCATGCTCACCCCCCCCCCAAATGGCCGAGTTGCGTCCCCACCAACAGGGCTTGGTGCTTGGGTTCCCAGCAGACGCTCTGGAACCCCCGTCCCGCAACCCACTGCCGTCTTGCGAGCTTCAGGCCTCGGCGGATTCATCTCTGAAATGGGCCTTGCGGTCCCCACCCAGCCCGGCTGTGCCGAGGCCCCGAGGCGATGCCCCCTGCTGTGGGGTAACCCGCAGTCCAGTCCCAGCAGGCCAGGCAGAGGCAGCAAAGGTGGCCCCCACTTGCCTGTGACTCCCTAATCCTGGGGCTGTGGTCTCTGGAGACCCTTGCCCCGCAGTCTCCTGGCTATTTCTGTTTCGGGTCTCTAACCAGCGCCCCACCCCCTCCCCGCACTGGTCCTGCCTCATCTCAGGCGGGGCCAGGGGAGAGAGCAGAGTCCTCTCCTGCAGGGAGAATGTGAAAATGCATAGTGTTTGGGGGCGGGGAGGGGGAAGAGGGAACGAAAGTTCCCGTGAGGCCTTGCTGGGCCTCAGTTTCCCTATCAGTGTAATGTTCACCGGGACTGGTCCATGGGGGTGCAGGCCCCTCCCAAACCACAACCCAGTCCAGGCAGAAACAAAGTCTCAGGCTTGGAGATTCTCAGCTGGGGGGTGGGGTACAGAGCCGGATGTCAAGGAGGAGGTGAGGCCGCTCCCTGCCACCTTGTCCCTTGGTGCACCCCCAGGAGTAGCTGGTCTCTGGGGCCCCTCCGGCTGGACCTTGCTGGTTCCGCTGGTCAGCATTTTGTCTCTAATCCCGGGAGGAGTGGTCTGGTGCAGGCGGTGGGTGGTGGTAGTGTTCGCAGACAGGAGGGGTACGGGGAGAGGAAGGGGCTGGAGATAACATTTCTTGGGTTCCTTCAGAAAACTTTCACCCTTCCCCAGCTCCCGTGCTACCTGCCCAGCTGGCCTCTGGGCAGAAGGAACAGGGGACACTTTCTGGCTGACGGCGGGGCTAGTCCTCAGGCAGAGCCCGTCAGCTTGGCTGAGGGTAGGCACCCTGCTGAAGCCTGGGTCCTAGGTCCCCTCCACCCCCAGTGGCGTGAGTCCAGCCCCGGCCACCTGTGTAGACCACCTGCCACGCCACGCGGTGTGGGGGGGGGGCTGCCTGCCTCCTCTGGGATCCAGAGGTCTGTACTTTGGAGAGGACTGGAGGGCAGGGGAGGGGAGGGGCGGGGGGAGGGGAGGAGGGCGCGGATGGAGGCTCGCTGTCCTGGCTCCTCCAGCCCCGCACTCCCCCGCCCCAGGGTCTGCTTGCACACGGCAGACGGTGCTGACTTCTCCCCAAGGTACCCGCCTGGCATTTGCATGCTTTCCGTACAGCCTTGAAGCCTGTGACAGTCACCAGCCCCCTCCCACCGCTCCTAAGCTACGCTTTCTCTTGTCTTCTCGCTGAAAAGAAATCTCTGGTCTCCTGAATTTACAAACCCTTTATTGACACTGGAACAAACCGACAGAAAGCTCCAGGCTTACAGGTCCTGCCAGGCAGGAGGCCCCCCGCCTCACAGCAGCCCTGCAGGGGGCTCTGGAAGAGGCCCGATCACAAGGCCCCCTGCCCCCTCCTCCAGCTCTGTCTCTAGCTGACCGGGCAGAGGCCAGGGGCAGCTGTTAGAGGAAGGGCAGAAAGGGGCCAGGCCTTGGAAGTACAGTGGTTTTCTACTTGCGAAAACTCGAGTTCCCTTTGGGGACAGGTGTGGCATCCCTGTTTATAGACAAGGAAACTGGGCTGGGGGTGGGGAGGAAGTGACTGGCCCAGGGCCCTCAGCAGTCAGGGGATGGAGCTGGGATTCACAAAAAGGTGCCAGCCAGCCAGCCAGCCAGCCAAGAGAGGGCCATTTCAGCCCAAGCCTGTGACGTTTTGGTCATGGGTTTGCAAAAATGGAGAGGGCTAGCTGCGGGAAGGGACTTGGCTGGGCAAGGGAGGGGTCCAGGTGGGAGCACACCGGGGCCCCCTCTGGTGCTCCTGCACTCCACACCGCCCCTCGTGACTGGTCTGAAGGGAGGTGCCCAGCCCCAGCCGCTCAGCCCCAGGATACCCCCCCCCCCCACTTAGTGTCTGGCTGAGAACCCAGCCCTCCCCACCTGCCCGCTGAACTGAGCTGGATAATTTTGGAGGCTGAGGTCAGGGTCCTTGGAGGGAACGGGTGGGGTTGGGGGGAGTCGGGAAAGCTATGGTGATCTCCATGAAGTAGACAGTTGAACCTCCAGGCTGGGACCTGTTGGCCAGGGCCCTTGGGCAAAAGACCTACTGGACCAGTTTCTTCACTTGAAAGGAGAGAAGAGGCACGGGTGGGCACCCAGTCAAGGGGAGCTGCTGAGTGAGTGCTCCCTCCAACCTGTCACCAACTTCATTCCCAACGGAACCCCCCCCCCCATTCTGGGTCTTCTGCAGAGAACACCAGGGAAGGGGCACCTTCCCCAAGGCAGTGGGGGCTCCCCTCCAGCATCCTCGGAGCCAGCCGCGTCTCCACCCCAGCTGTGTGCCTTCCGCAGTCCAGGCTTAGGGTCTTGGGGCCCGTGTGTTTGGGGGCTCCCCCTGGCCTAACTTCCCCCTCTCTCCTCAGGTAAGCAAGTGTGTCCTCAGACCTTCTGGGGCCTGTTAGATGGCTCAAAGGCCAAGGCCCCCACCCCAGGTTCAAAGTGGCAGAGACCCCCCCCACTACCCCCACCAGCATGGTGGGAAAGGGCAGACCATGAAATGGGAGGCGGTGAAATGGATGAGCGCCTGCCCCCTGCACCTGGTATGCATATGCAAACTAACCTATGCAAATGAAGCCCACACAAACAGCCGGGCCAAAGGCCCCATCCCCAGGTGCTCACCTCTAGGGTGTTAAACACCTTTAATCACCTTCACTACCCCCACTGCTGCCCAGCCGCTCCTGTGGTATTGTCTGAAGCTGCCCTGCAGAGTGTGGGGCTCTAAGGCCCAGGCTGGGGGGCTTTTTCCCCCAAGAGCTCTTTGGAGAGGGAGGGTCTCCCGCAGGGTCAGCAACCCCCCCCCACCTCCCAGTGGGTCTGGACCACATGCTGAGTGCCTGCTGTGCAGCTGGGCGTGGGGCACCCAGCATACCTGAGCGTGCCCACACATGCCCCTGCAGGCCAGGGTGGATGTGAGCGTGCGTGTCTGTGTTGGGTGACTGTCTCCGTGTGCTTTGATGAGTGTGTAAGCATGAGCCTGTGGCTCGTACATTCTGGGGACAGCGTCTGCGTGCGTGTGAATGTCGCGTCTGTGGCTGTGCGTGTGAGTGAGCCCTGGTTTGTGTTTGCGTGTGACCAAGGCCCTGGCTGCGTGTGTGCCTCCTGTGTGGGGTGTATGTGACCCACCGTGTACTCGGGCACCTGTATGTTTACAAGTGTGTTCGCATGTTCAGGTGTTCACGTGGCTCCACACGTGCCTCCGTGTGGACCGCTGGGCACATGTAAAGTAGAAGATGCCCGGCGCCTCTGCGCTGTCTGTGCGCCGGCCTCTCTGCCTGCCCATGACTGGGCATGTGGCACTCACGACTATTTCTAGAACGTGCGTTCGTGTCGCAGAGTGTGTCCGTGTGTGGGCTACAAGTGTGTCTGCGTTTCCTTGCGTCATTATGGCGAGGGGTCTGAGTGCACCGGCTTCTCACGAATGTTTTCCGAGTGCGTGTGTGATTACGTGCGGGTCCTACGTCTTCAGAGTGTGCATGTGTGCTCCTCTGGGCGTGCGAACTATGGCATGCGTGCTCGGGACCTTGGCGATAGGTGTTCTGGTGTTTCCGCGCGTGTGCCCGTGTCCCAAGCGTGTCCCTGCGCCGTCCTGGGGTCTGCGGCCCGGCCCGTGTGGGTGCATGCGCCCCGTGCCAAGCGGGCCCCGCGGTGCGCGCCCGCGTGCCGTCCTGTGTGCGGAACGCGTGCTCCACGCGCGCGGGGTACCTGTGCCCGTCTAGCCAAGAGTGCGCCGCGTGCGCGAGCGGGTTTCCGGGCCGCTGCAGTGGTGGGGGGCGGCCCTGCGAGGGGCGGGGGTCACCGGGACTGGCCGGCGCCGGCCCCGTGCGCACGAAGGCGGGGCGGGGGGCGGGGGCCGGGGGGGCGGCGGTACGAAAAGGGCGGCGCGCGCGGCGGCGGCGGCAGCTCGGCGGCGGCGGCGGAGAGCGCAGCGCGCAGCCCGGCGCAGCCCTGGCTTTCCCCTCGCCGCGCGCCCGCGCCCCCTTCCGCGTCCGCAACCAGAAGCCCAGCGCGGCGCCCGGAGCCGGACCCGCGCCCGCGCCGTTCCCCGGACCTCGACCCCGGCCGCCCCGCGATGACCGCGATCGCAGCCCTCCTGCCCGTCCTCTCGCTCCTGCTGGCCTGCGGCCACAGTGCCCATGGTGAGCCCCCGGCGGCCTGGCTCGCGCCCCCTCTGGGGAAGCCTGCGACGCCCCCCCGGCCGCCCGGTGACCTGCGCGCCCCGTCCCATGCGCCCCACCTCCGGGCCCGTCCCGCCTAAACCTGAGCCCCGCGCTGTGCCTGCCTCGCCCTCCCCACCACCCCCTGCATGCCAAGCCCGTCCCTGGGGGTCCCGGGGGGCAGGGGAGGTGTAGGACCCCCAGCCCCTTCCCGCCCCGCAGAAGTGACGCTTGGAGGGGTGTCGGTGCGCTGAGACAGGAGGTATGGAGAAGCCAGGTGATGCTGGGAAATGCTCTGGGGTGCAACTTTAGGGTGTCCCTGTGTGCGCATTCGGGAACAGGTCCGTGGGGGCGGTGGAAATTGCCGTCGTAGCCCCAAATTCGCGACCAGAAGCCCAGCCTGAGCCCCTGGGCGCGCTCTTTAGGTGAGGGGCTGCGTGCGCCACTTCTGTCTGCAGCGGCCATCTGTCTCTGACAGCCAGAGAGTTGCCCCCTTCCCGCAGTGTCCCCCAGCCCCCACTGCGCCACTGGTTGGGGGGGGGCTGTCTGGGAAGCTAGACAGCAGGTGAAGTAAATGCACACAGTAGGCGTCTCTTGTAGAGTCAGAATCTTTAAATCCTGTCAGAATTGCAGTCAGCTCTGCAAAACCATTGCGTGTGGTTTTTGTTTTTTTTGTTTTTTGTTTTTGTTTTTGTTTTTTTTTTGTTTGTTTTTTAATATGAACAGTGTGGGGTGGGGGAAATGGGAAATTTGACTTGGGTTTTGGCTTAACTGGGATGAACCTTTAAAAAAAATCCAGACGCCTTACCTGTGGGCCACCAGGTGAACCTGTCTGGGCTTTCCCAAAGACGAATACCTCAAAATCTGCTCCCCCTTTAGCTCACTTAGCAAAAATGAGGGTTCAGTGGAGTATCCGGGGGGTCAGAACCTTTCCATCCACTATTTCCCCATTCCCAGTTTTGGGGCTCGAGGTTGCGTATTTTGTCTGGGGAGAAATGAGATGTCTGACCTGCCCCTGAGAACTACGCAGTAGGCTGTGGTCACTCCGTCACCAGGAACATGGCAGTGCTCCTGAGTGCGTTGACATGAGGTGCCTACTGTGTGCCGGGCTGGGAGAACCACAGAGGGTCTCAGGCTTGGCTTTGGCCTCTGGGGCCTTCTGGGGTGAATGGTGTAACCTTTCTTGTGCCTCAGGAGCTGAATGCTTCCCGGCCTGCCACCCCCAAAATGGATTCTGCGAGGATGACAATGTTTGCAGGTAATGAGGTGGCTCCCCAGAGCAGCTTGTGGGGGGCCAGGGGAGGGTCCTGGGGAGTCAGGGTGTCAACAGGAAAAGGGGGTGTTTGGCTACTGGGCTGCAGCAGCTTCCTCACCCCTGCAGGAAACTGGTGGGGGCAGGGAAGGGAGGGAGGAGGGGGGTGGGGGACAGCCACAGCTCCTGTCTGCTTTCTTAGAGGTGGGGTGGCTAGAGAGCCCCTTGCAGGCCACTGCGGCAAAACGCAGCAGCGGCATTATCCTGGGCTCTCGGGGCCCCCTCTGTCTGCTCCTCGGCTGTCCCCTCTTAAGCTTTTCCATTCAGGTGACGTGTTTGTTTCCTGGGACTCACCGGCCTGGCACTGCGCAAAGACCCCAGGGGCTCTGGCTCCACAGAAAGCAGCCTGAGCTCCCTGTTGGCCCCCGCCCCCCTCATGCGTCCCCATCTTTCCCCCCTCGCCCCCGCACAGGTGCCAGTCTGGCTGGCAGGGTCCCCTGTGTGACCAATGCGTGACCTTTCCTGGCTGCGTTAACGGAGTCTGCATGGAACCCTGGCAGTGCATTTGTGACGACGGCTGGGACGGGAACCTCTGCGACATAGGTTGGCACTCGTCCTGCCTCGCCCGCCACCCCCCCCCGCCCCCGCCCCTGCCCCCGCCGCCTTCTCCCACTCCCAGCCCCGCGGCGGCCTCCCCTCCCCCTTCACTCCATTCTGACTGCGCACCCAGTGCTCCGCGTGGCAGTGCCCTGCTTGTGCACTTCCCGATGGTGGCCGGAGCCTCCTCACAGGTAGGGACATCATTTGGCTCCCCTCTGCACTGCTGGCACCCAGCACCCGGAGGACACACTGGGGTGGCAGTGGCAGGGAGATGCCTGTTGAATAAAGAGTCACAAAGTAAACACATGGCACACCAAGCCGACAGGGTGGGGACCACAGGCCCCAATACCTGTCCAGGTCCCCGAAGCCAGGGAGGGAGGGGTACGGACTGGGGGGTGAAGAGGGGCGGGCTCGCAGAGCTAAGACTCCAACAGATGCACGCTGGGGAGGGGGCTGTAGCAAGCCAACCAACAACAATTGGGGTGGGGGGCCGGGGGGGCCGGGGGCCGTCAGTGCTGAGTGGTGGGCAGCAGGAGGTGAGTCACCCAGGGCCACCGGGTGATGGTGATGGTGACTGAGGAGCTCAGGAGAGCTGGGAAAGGCTGAGAAGTGGTTACAGTGCAGATTGGTGTTATCTGTTGATTTCATGAATTTATGCAATCTTTGTCCTCCATTACCCTGAGCAATTGAGAGTTGCCCTTCTGCGTTCTCAGGCTGCAAACGTTCATCCAAGCCCGTTCTCGTTTGGCAAAACCTGCCTGGAGGCCCAGGCAGACCCCCAAGTCCTCAAAAAAGCTCCAGCAGCCTGGGCTGTGCCGCAGGGCCTCGGTCCTTAGGTCCCCAACCCTAGCAGAGACAAGCAGTACTTGTGGGGAAACTGAGGCTCAGAGAAGCCAGAGGGTCCACTCAAAGATGCAGAAGTCAGGAGAAAAGCCAGCTAGCCCCCCTTTCCCAGCCTCAGAAACGGGTTCATCCTCATCTGTGCTTTTTCTAACAGGCTCCTTTAAGGAGACCTAAGGGCCACGGGCTTTCAACATCAAGTGCCCCAACATTGTCTCGGGTCCTTGAAACCCTCGCCGGCATGGTGCAGGGCGTCACCCGCAGCTGACTCACGCGGTGGCCTGCAGCTGCCCCTGCAGTGCCCCCCCACCATCTCGCAGGAGCTGCGGCTCACTGCGGGGCCCGAGATGTCGCCATTGAGGGCGAGGGCTTGCAGTGACAGGTGCCCTCTGTCTGCTCCTCAGCTGTCCGTCCCCTCTTAAGCTTTTCCATTCAGGTGACGTGTTTGTCATCTAAGCCCGGGACTTCCAGATGAAGGTCCCCTCCCCACTGGGTGGACAAAGCCTCTGGGCTTGGGACACTGGATCCAGAGGAAATAGCTCTGGGGATAATCGAGAGCCCTCTCCCTTCACCCCTTTTTCGGCTGTTTGAGGCTGTCCCTGCCTAGCTGCTTCCCGGGGTGGAGACCCCCAGCCCCCGGGCCAGCAGCCTTCTCCTTGGGGAAAGGCGGGCTTAGCCTCTGGGACGGGTAAGGTGGTCTCCAGCTCTTTAGCCTAAATTTCAGACTCCAGGGGACAGCAGAGCTGGGAGGGGAGGATGAGGGACAGGCCGCAGAGGCTCTGCGTGCTCACGCTTTGCCTGCCCCCCCCCCTTCCCATGATGATGAATCCTCATTGCGTTGCCTTGCTCCGGCCTGGCTCCGAGGCACGCCTCCCGGGCTGGGGGCAGGCCAGCAGCAAGGCGGTCGGCTTTTTCTTATCGATTGCTTGCCACCTCCCTGCATGAGGGTGGGGTCTCTTTAACAGGAAAATCTGCACGTGTGTGGCCTCGGCCGCGGGGCGCCCCGCCCCCAGCCTGCCTTAACTGTGCTGTGTCTCTAGTTGGCCCTGGCTTGCCATCTCGTAGAAAAGCAGAGACCGGCCGGGGAGAACCCCTCCTTAATGAGTGGGGAAAGTGAGGCACAGAAGGGGGAGGAGCTGCATGCTGCGGCGGGTCCGAGATGAGCGCGGCCCCGGCTGGGGCCTGGGGTCGGCGGCGTCAGAGAGCCCCGGTCCCGGCCCTTTGTTCAGCTGTCCCTGGCTTGCTGGGCCCGGGATGATGGAGTGCTCGTGACGGGCGGAGTGGAAAGATGGTGGGAACGCGCCCGCATTCATGCAAACGCTCGCTGGCAGGAGAGGGCTCAGTGGGTCTCACCTTGCCACCTTGGAAGAGAGGAGGCTGGCCGCCTTTCAGTGCGGACCCCCTCCGTCAGAGAAGCCGGGCGGACAGACCGCCGGGAGGGGGAGGCCGCTTGCTTGGTTCCCAGCGGGGTCTTGATGGCGCCATCTCCCCGCTGCCCCTCTGTGACGGGGCACTAGGAAGGGCGGCTGATGCTCCTAAGAGTCGGGCTGCACCAGAACCCCGAGTGGCAGTCCCCCCCCCCCAAACACGAGCAGCTGGATGTGAAAAACTGTCTGGAGGAGGCAGGCATCAGGGAGCCACAGCTTGGAGCATGTCCCGGGCAGGGCAGGGCTCTGCTCTGAACATGTAACGCTGAACTTGGGGGGGTGACGCGGGTCCCCGGAAAGGGTGCAGCTGTCCTGGGTTGTGTCAGTGAGTGAGTGACCATGACTTCCTGCCCCTGCGGCCTAACACAAGGAAGCCCCTTCGACTCCCTGAGCGGTTCACTCCCTTCGGGGCTTTGGGGGGCGTCACCATGCCCTCTTAGTCAGGACCCCATTTGGCCACTGCTGGCAGTGGTCACAAGCAGAGACATCGAGGCTGCTCATTTGGGGGGGATCTCTCCCTGCTGCCACCTGGGAAGCCCTTCCCACAGCTTCTGCCCCCTCCTCAGCTTCCTGGGGGACGGGTACCAAGCTCTGGGGTTCTTTCCCCTCCCCCCAGACATCCGGGCTTGCGCCTCGACCCCCTGTGCTAACAGTGGGACCTGCATGAACCTCGAGAAAGGCCACTATGAGTGCTCCTGCGCCCCCGGGTTCTCTGGGAAGGACTGCCGGAAGAAGGACGGGCCCTGCGTCATCAACGGGTGAGTGTCCCTCCTCGTCCTGAGTCACCTGCACCTCCCTCGAGACTCTTTCCGCCGGGCCCAGTCAGACCTTCGCCTGACAAAACCCAGTCGGGGCTCGGCCCATGGCCCCGTGGGAGGCCGCCTTCCACCAGGGGCAATGCCATTTCCATGATTTTTCAAATGACCCCGAAGGTGATTTCATATTCCCCTGCTGTCCCCAAGTCCCGATGTGCGCGAATGACAGTAGATTGGGCCATGAATCAGAGCTCGGAGCTGCATGATTGTCTACAGGCAGCACAGTAAGAGATCAGAGTCTGGCAGGGCCCGAGGCTGTCTGTGAAACCCACTCACCACATTTTCAGGGGTGGTTTTGGGGAAACGGTGGGTTTCTTGGGGTGTCTAGGCTGAAGAGGTGGGGACGGGACGCTGCCACTGCATGAGGTGGAGGGGGGGGGACAAGCCATACATGGAGGGGGTTGAGGTTCAGCCACCCTCAGTGGGGAGGGGTCTGGGGCTTCTGAGGAGTGGGCCCAACAGACTGAACAGCCACTTGCCTCTGTGTCATGGCTGTTTCTGGCCCTTAGCTGCGTAGCTTAAATGGAGGCCAGGAGAGATCTGACATGACAAAGCAGGAATTCAACCTAGAACCCCATCCTGGGCTGGGGGCCGGGGCGGGGCACCCCTACTTCTGGGGAAACAGAAGCTAAGTGCAAAATCGGTTTATCCTGACCCAGCACTGTGGGGCGACGTGGGGGACCCTGAAGCTGGCGACCACTGCCGACGGGTATTGGTGAGGCATCTGAAGATCAGTGTCCAGAGGGGTCAGAGGAGAGGGGGTGTCACCGAACACCGGTTCTGCTTATTAGTGGGAAGAGAAAATACAGAGCGAGACCTTTGCAATATTGTGCGTTTCTGTCTAACGGGCTCGAACCAATCTGTCAAAATAGAGCGCGGGGCCCTTGACATTCCTTCAGGACTCAGCTCCTATGCGGCCCTCGTCCCCAAGCCGCGGTGCCGGTTTCTTGTGCCTAGAGCCCCTTTCTTCCCTGGAGTTTTGGCATTTATCAGATGACAAAGGGTCTGCTCGTTTAAAAGCACTTACATTAAATGCTCCGTGTGCTCGCTTTGAGCAGCCGGCTTCGGTCTGCGAGCCGCACTTGGGTGAATGAGCCGCTATTAACCAGCCGGGCACGGACGCTGGCTCGAGCCAGCAAAGGCAGAGCGCGTATTTCTTTCACTCTGAGAGTCCCCAAGGGTTTCCTGCACAATAACCTGCAGGCTCGCTCTGCTGAAAATAAAAATAATAATGGGGTGGCGATGGCAGTGGGAGCGAGTGAATGATGCCCTGTGTGGCTCAGTCTCCGAGGCCCAGGGACCCGGTGAAGGGAGGGCATTGTCACTGACCTCACCTCTCCCAGCCTCAGTTTCCCCGCTTGTCCTGTAACTGACCATCAGGCTTCTGGAGGGAGGGATGACATAGAGGCGGGTGAGGGGGTGGGCGCCCGGCACGGGAGGTCAGGCGCGTCCCAGGTTGGCAGAGTGACGTGGCTGGGCGCGCGCCCCACCCAGGTGAGTGTCCGCCGTGGACAGCCGGGGGGCCGTCGCAGGCAGGGCCTCCCCGGCTGCCATCTCTCGCTCACCCAATACGTTCTGAGCACCTGCCCTCTCCTCAGGCCGCGCACTAGGTCTGCAGTGTCGGGTGAGGGGAGCCCAGCGCCTGCCCCCCGCCCCCAGCCCCGCCCGCGAGGGCCCCTCACCGTGTCCCCTGTCGGGTTGCAGTTCCCCCTGCCAGCACGGCGGCACCTGCGTGGACGACGAGGGCCGGGCCTCCCACGCCTCCTGCCTGTGCCCCCCCGGCTTCTCGGGCAACTTCTGCGAGATCGTGGCCAACAGCTGCACCCCGAACCCATGCGAGAACCAGGGCATCTGCACGGACATCGGGGGGGACTTCCGCTGCCGCTGCCCGGCTGGCTTCGTGGACAAGACCTGCAGCCGCGCGGTCACCGCCTGCACCGCCGACCCGTGCCTGAACGGGGGCACCTGCCTGCAGCACACCCAGGTGAGGTTCGAGTGTCTGTGCAAGCCCGAGTTCACAGGCCCCATCTGTGGCAGGAAGCGCGCGGCCAGCTCCCAGCAGGTCACCCGTGTGCCCAGCGGGTACGGGCTGACCTACCGCCTGACCCCCGGGGTGCACGAGCTGCCCGTGCAGCAGCCCGAGCACCGTGTCCTGAAGGTGTCCATGAGGGAGCTCAACAAGAGCACCCCACTCCTCTCCGAGGGCCAGGCCATCTGCTTCACCATCCTGGGCGTGCTGACCAGTCTGGTGGTGCTGGGCACCATGGGCATCGTCTTCCTCAACAAGTGCGAGGCCTGGGTGTCCAACCTGCGCTACAACCGCGGGCTGCGGAAGAAGAAGAACGTCCTGCTGCAGTACCACAGCGGGGAAGACCTGGCCGTGAGCATCGTCTTCCCGGAGAAGGTCGACGTGGCCACCTTCAGCAAGGAGGCCGGCGGCGAGGAGATCTAAGCAGCAGCGCCGCCCCCCCCCCGCCCCCCGCCCCCGCCCCCATGTTCCCGGGGTCCCGCAGAGCTCCCTCTATGTGGTCTTTTCCAGTCTTTGTGGGGAATGTGCTATCTCTTGTGACAACTCTGGTGAACGCTATGCTGCCCTATACCATCTCTGTGTGGCTGTGTGACCAACGTGATGCTCGAGCGAGCCTCTCTCCCTCTATTAATGCATGATACAAATAATAATAAGAGTTTCATCTTTAACCGAGTATAAGAAATATGTCGTTCTAAACTCTAAACTTTATATAAAATCCAAAAAGACCAAAAAAAAACATGGCAACTGAACCAGGACTCCGTGCCGACGTCCCTCCCGAGGGGTCTCGGCCACCGGGTCCTTGTAAAACTAACGCCGGTTGTGCAGGACCGGTCACTGTGAACAAGGGCTAAAAATCTCGTTCGTTCGTAAATTCTCACACGCCACATCCGACTCGCACTCACTTCAAATCCAGCACCGTAGTCTGTAATCTTGCCGATTGATTTGAGGTTACGCAGAGTGCAGTGGCCATGTGTCAGGCAGAGAGAGAGCCCCGGGGCGGCTGCTGGGGGCCGGGACCTTGTCCCAGCCCTGCCACTAACTCGCTGTGTCATCCTTGGCGAGTCCCCTTCACCCACCCCGGGCCCACCACCTCTTCATCCCTCTCCTAGGAGGGGCTTGAATGCAATGACCATCAAGGTGTTCTCCTGTCTCAAACAGAACTAGGAACGAGGGGACAGGAACCAAAACCCTCTCTGACCCTAACGATTAAGATCTGATGAGGACGATGTCTCATCCTGGGGTCAGAACGTTTTGGCCTGTCCTGGAGGCTCCCTCGACATGCTAAAGTCCACCTAACTGCAGATCGCAAACCAGGGAGCCTCCTAGCCCACTTCCCATTGGGGCAATAATTGGCCGCTTTGAGTCACAATGCGCAGGTCCGGAGTTGCCACTTAGGCCACCCCGTTCCTGCCCACCCAGACCCTAGCATCTCTCTCGAGAGATGTCCCTTGGAAGCATCTCTCTCGAGAGATGTCCCTTGGAACATGAATGCACCTTGAACCACAAGTGCCCCTGGCAAAATCTGAGCAGCAACACAGCCCTCACCAAGGTTTTCACGGGGTTTAGTGGAAATTGTCACTTGAGGGGCGTTTTCCAGTTCTGTGGCTGAAGTGGTATCGGACCTGGTGACAGATCCACAGCCATGGATTTAACTTGTGTTGCTGAGGTCATGACCCTCAGATCCGAAAAGACCTAGCCAGCTTTTGAAGTATGAATTTGACTTTTTTAAAAAGAGAGCATCTATATTTTTTGCAAAAAAAAAAATAATAATAGAAGGGAATGAGACCTCTGTTTAGCTTTCCAGCTTTTTGAGTTGGGCAGCTAACTAGCCCTTGGGTACCAGATAGGTATATTTTGCTGCTGGAATAATTTGGGTAGGAATCAGCAGTTTTATAGACGTTACCTGCCGTGTTTGCCTTGCTGTAAGTGCTTATTTCCGAGTCATAACCACCGCCATCATCTCAGTCATCCTGATCACCTCACACACACGAACATGGGTCACCGTCATCATCACACGACCATCAAGTTTGTCACCACTGCCCCAAGTCCCTTATCCCGATTCAAAGCCCAGTTGTCCTCTCCCCCGGACTCCTGATGTCCCCACCCAAGCCCCATCAGTCACTCCCTGTCCTCTATCATCCCGCCTTCGTCACCCTGTCCCTCACAGGTGACGTCACCCCAAGTCCCGTCACCCCGCCGTCCCTCATCCCCGCCCCTGAGTCCCCACCCCCGTCCCTGAGAACCCTCGTCCCGATCCCCCCTCCTCCCCACAAGTCATTCACGTCATCGTCTCATTTTGCGTGTTTTTCAAGAAATAATTTTAAAAAGACAAAAAAAATGAACTGTTGGCAGTGCCAGGTGGGCAGGCGTCTGGCGGCCTGCCTGGCCTCTCTCACGTGAGGCCTCGGCCAGGTCGGCTAACGGTTCTGATCCTCAGTTTCCCCAAATACGAAATTCTTTGATTGGACGAAATGCTCAAATGCTCTGCTCCACGATTTCGGTCTCCGTGCCGCAGAGAACAGCCTCCTGCCCCCCGATGTCAAGGAAAAGACGTCCCACTGTCTCTTCCTGACCAATTCCCCGTCGGTCCATCACTTTATCCCCCATTCATTCCATCGGAAAGCATTTCCAAGCAGCTGCTGCGTGCCAGGCAGTGTGCGGGGACGCGGCAGGTCACGCAGGTCGAGGGGCGGTCTGGGAGGGGGGCGGGCACACAGGTGTCCCCAGGGAGCCACGCCCAGTGCAGGTAACCTGCCGTGGGCGCAGTGGAGGGTCCTCGCCAGGCCCCTCCCCTAGAGCCCGACCATCTTACCTTCCCACGTCACCGGCACGCGACACGGCCACCCCACCCAAACCCACAGCGCCCGCCCGCGCACATCCCGCGAGGTCAGAACAACGTCAGCCCCTCGCCGTGGTCTTCACGCCACGCAGAGATGGTCCATTCCATCCTCGGTGGGGAACCAGATTCTGCTGAGAGTGTCGGGACTTTCTGGCTGCCCATCCACACCTCGGTGTGTTTGGGGGAGTGTGTAGTTCACGTTACCCACGGAAAAGCTCAAAGACAGCTGTCAGCGACATGGTCAGCGGTCCGGAGGGAGGCGTGGGCGTGATGATGTTCTTGTAACTGAAAAATGTCAAAAATGTCAATGGCACTCCTTTTAGCTTTCCCGTTTCCTTATCCAGACAAGCAAAAAATTTTGTTTATTGAAAAATAAACAAAACCCAAGGGCTATTGGTGTGTTTTTGTGATCTGTTGCGTGCCAGGCTACACTTCTTCCTTCCCACAGATGGCTTAGCCCCGGGCAGCAGGGGTCAGGGGCCCCGGCTCGGGCGGATCCGGTCCTCCCCAGCGGCCAGGAGGTCAAGGCCGCCCAGCCCAGCCGGATCGCTCTGTGCTTGGAGCACAGGAATTACCTGTCCCCCACGAGGGCCTGTGAGGGCTGCTTCTCCAGGCCGGTCTCTGGATGGGTGGCTGTTTGTGGGTGGGGCAGGCAGAGCTGGGAGTGAGGGTGAGGGGTGAGGGGTGGGGTCCCACACACGATCCTGCCAGACCCCTCACAGCAGAGCCCAGGGCCAGTTCTCCCAGGCACCAGGCTCCACCTGGAACTCCGGGGCGGGGGGTGGTGTCTGAGATCCACCCTGACCGGAGCCCCCGCGACTCAGGCACGGTGGAGTCATCCGGGTGGGGCAGCCGAGCAGATCTGGTTTGGCACTTAGTCCGGGGGACTCGCAGGCTTTAGATGGCGGCACAGCGGGGACACGGGGCCCACTTCTTCCCTACTCCAGCTCTGCACACGTGGGAGCCACCCGCTCCCTTCCGGCCTAAAGGACTGGCCATAGGCGCGAAACTCAGCCCAGCAAAGACGCCCTCCCGAGTTCCCGTGGAGCGCCTGACCCCCCGAGGGGTCGGCCAGAGCGAAGGAGCTGTGGTCAGCCCCTCAGGGTGGGAGTGTCTTCTTCACTTCCCTCCATGGCCTGTCTCACCCTGGCCTGTCCTCCTCTGCCCGGTCACTGCCACCACCCACCCAGCTGCTCAACCGGGCCTGGGGTGTCCCTGAGTTTCTTTCCTCCTCAGCCCCCCGTCTTCCCTCGGTGCTGCTCTGGCCTCCTGCCTGACTCACCCCGCTCAGCTGGGGTGTGGGCCTTGTCAGCACCATGGGACACACACGAGGGACAAGCAGGGGGTGTGGCCGCAGAGATGGGTCTATTTCAAGGTGACAAGGACAGAACCTGCTGTGAAATGGATGGGCTTCCTAGGGAAGCATTATTTACCCCAATTCCCCCACGAGGCCGACCCCAGCCGAGCACTGCTCGGGAGAAGACCCCGACGTGGGCCAGCCGCCTGTTAGCTGACTCGGCGTCCAGAACATTCCACCCGTTGACGGAATGGGGGGCACCCAAGCTAGAGACAGGGTTCTGGGGCAAAGATAAAGACAAGACAGAACTCTCCACGCTTGTCCAAAGCATGGAGGGACCCCAGTGCCAAATCAAGGGCAACGAAGGAGGGTCGCCACCCCACTCCCGCAGAAACAAACGTCCTTGACAAAATAACAAACCGAAGTGGCCAAATACCTAAAAAAATGTTCTGATCAAGCAGAGCGTTTTCTGGGAAAGCGAGTGTAATTTCACGTAAAACGTATTCGTAGACAGTGGCCCAGGAGGGAGGGAACAATGATGGGTCCCTGGAGTCACTGACTGGAGCCACCCTGGGCTCAGGGGGGTGACCTGGGCGAGGAAACCCAGAGGGACAATCCAGCCAGCGTGCAGGACCCGCTCTGTCGCACGGGCAGCAGGGCAGAGGGGTGAGCGGCGGGCATCTCCGCACGGGGACCGGCGGCTGCAGTGTGGGCAGAGGGCTCAGTGCCGGTGGTCCTGGTCAGCAGGGCCCTCGATGGTGCCCAGAGCTTGGGGGGCCAGCCAGGAAAGTACCCAGTGAGTTCCAGGCGGGGGTAGAGACAGGAGCTGCAGTGCGGTGTGTCACGGGGGTGGAGGTTCCCCAAAGCCAGTGGGGAGGGAGGAGCCAGCTGGCCCGGGAATAAAGCGGAGGTGGCTTCCGGGGGCTGCTCCGGGCTCCCGGCGCAGGGCAGCCTGCAGGCAGCTTGGGGAGGGACAGCCTGGGGCCCTGGCTGGGGACGCCTGCCAAGCCGACCACAGACAGTAGCACGTTTGGGACCTCGGGCCTGTGGCTTCCTTTTCTTAGGGACCCTCTCGCTGCGGAAGAAGAAAGCATTTGTTCTGCGCATCATACATCCAAGAACCCGGCATAGTTCACAGGAGGAGGAGGCGGGGAAACCCAGGCTCAGGCCCTCGCTGCGGGGGGTGAGGGGGTGGGAGAGACTCGCGCCCAGCTGGGGACTGTCCGGCTCAGGTCCTGCTGCTCCATGACCATAATGAACATGCAAATGGAAGACAGACCAAATTTCAACTCGAAACTAGGTCAAAAGAAAAAACAAAATCAATAGTTGCCAGAGGGAATGTGATACAATCCACTCCTGATTTTTAACAAATCTAAGCAAACCAGGAAAAAGTACATACCTCCTTAACGTCACAAAAAACTTCCATCTTACACCGATGTTTAGTATCCTACTGGCCAATAAAACCTCGGGGAAGTGAGGCCACGCGTCACTCAGCGGTCGAGGCTCTGGATTTAGAGTCAGAGAAGCCTGCTTCGCACTCAGCTCTGAGCCTCGGGCCACCTCCTCTCTCAGCTCCCCCTCCTCGTCTGCCCAGGAGCTCTCTGTCAACTTGGGCCGCCAGGACAAAACTCTGTAGACCTGCTGCCTTAAGCGGCAGACACTCATCTCTCACAATTCGGGGGCTGGGATGTCTGAGGCCGGGGTGCCCGTGTGACCAGGCTCTGGGGAGGACCCTCTTCCTGGCTTGCAGATGGTGGCCTTCTCGCTGTGTCCTCACATGGTGGGGAGAGAGGGAGAGAAGGGACCATGAGAGCTCGCTGGTCTCTTCTTAGAAGGATACTCACCTCACCGTGCTATTAATTACCTAGTTACCACCCGAGGGCCCCAACTCCCAATACCACCATGCTGGGGGTGGAACATCAATGCATGAATTTTTAGGGGGCGTGACACAATTTAGTCCATAGCAAGCAAGCAAGGGGAGCAATTAGGGCCGCTCTTATTTGAGGACTTCTAGCCCAATGGAATAAGACAAGAAAAAAAAAGAAAACATTTCAATTTCACGCCACTTAATGTCTACGTTTAATACTATTTATTGACATGGTGACAGTATGATCCTCAAGCTTATCTGGAAAAAAAAAATGAAGCGATGAGAATAATGGAGGAAAAAACAGTGACGGGGCAAGTCGCACCGTGAGATAAGAATAAAACCAGCGCGTCTGGGGCGGCGCGCTTAGCTTGGGTTTTCCGAACAGGCAATGAGCAAACGCGCGCGTGAGTAGGCGTCTGCAGGCCTGCAGCCCCGCCTGCTTACTCACAAACGTGGACGCTGGGACCCAAAGGTCAACTAGCCCCAGCCCTTAGCTGAGGACGGGGGGCCCCTCAGCAGATGTTCAGCAATGACTGGGGACGTTTTGCGTTGTTCAAACTGGACAGACGCCTAATGGGTAGAGACCAGGGATGCTGCCAACCGGCCTACAACGCACACGACGGCCCCTATTTTGAAGAATTATTTGGCCCCAAATGTCGCTGTCTCCCAGGATGAGAAATCCGGGCCTAAGGCGATAGGGCAGGAGCGATGAATGGGACGGGTGAGAACAGTGGTACGTAACCGTGTCAGACACGGCTTTTATCAACCTCCCGAGATGCCATTGACATCACATCGTGTACGTGTACGGCGCACAGCGTGACGATTTGATATGCGCGTAGAGCATCTCTTCATTGCCCTCGCCCTCCTGGCCCCTAGCAAGCTCCACGCCACCGTTTTTATGAGTTCGGCTTTTTCGATTCCACTCCTAAGTGAGATCTCCCAGTATTTGTCTTTCTCTTTTTCGCTTAGCACAACGCCCCCAAGATGCATCCACGTCTTCACAAATGGCAGGACTTCCTTCTTTCTTTACAGCTTAATAATATTCCATCGTTGTGTATATGTACACGTTTTCTTCACCCACTAATCTATGGATGGGCACTTCGGCTGTTCCCCTGGTTTTGGCTATTGTAAGCAATCCTGCAGCGAACGTGGGCGCAGCTCTCGTTGAGATCGTGGCTTTATTTCCTTTGGATATATACCTAGAAGAGGGATTTCTGGGTCACGAGGTAGTTCTATTTCTAATTCACGGGGCACTGCCATACCGTTTCCCATAGTGGCTGTACCAATTTATATCTCACCAATAGAGCACAAAGGTCCCCTTTTCTCCACATCCTCACCAGCGTTTGCTATCCCCAGTCTTTTTGATAATAGGCGCTAAGTACTTTAAATACATAATCTTATGTAATTCACTCAACAACCTAAGAGCTCGATTGCATTATCTTCTCGCGTTACAGATAATGCAACAGAGGCTCAGAGAAGTGAAAACAGGTAGGTGCCCAAGGTCATCTGGCTAGAAAGTGGTTGCGTTACGCCCAGCGTCCAGAGCTTCAAATGCTCACGCTGATTTTCTTTCCACTTCCTGATTCTGCCTTCTGACTTTTAAAATTAATTTGCTCCCACTTTTCTTGGTATCAGCAGTTGTGCTTCCCTGGGAGTTTCTGGGCGACGGGCCCTCTCGGCATCCTTCCCGTGGGCTGTCAGTCAGAATCCTGAGTAGAAAGAGGGTCCACCCTGTGTCACTTCTGGCCGGAGCTTCGCTGCCAGCTCCTTGGCGCATCCACTCGCCCACTAGCGAATAACTCACCACACCTGCAAGGCCTCCTCTGGCCCCCTCACCCCCCTGTCCGGTGAAATCGAGATGTCACTGCACCAAGTTGTAGATAAGGATGGAATCAAGACCCTCGGCTGCAATTATTACGGGTCACAACAATACCTGCCATTCTTAATGCTGAGTCACGCACTTAGCACTTCGCGTTTACCGAATCGGGCTTCTCAGAGATGGCTGGACACCGGCTCTGAGTTCACACTAATTCCTGGGAGTCGGAGTAGGGGCTTTTAGAAGTCAAGGGATCAGCGAAGGCTCATCGGGTCTGTCTCTTAATGAGCCCAGTGGGTGCGTGCACCCACCTCGTGGTCCTCTCCCCGGTTCCGAACTCGGTCGGGGTAGGCACCTGCCAGAATCCCCCGTGGATTCTGTGACCCGTGGAGGAGAGGCTGTTACGGCAGGAAGGGCGGAGTGGAAGCCACCAGGACTGTCTCTCTCTATGAAGATAGCACACCGACGGCACAGGGTGTTCCTGGGGGGGCTGCAGAGATCGGAGCCACCGCCAAGGACGGGGACCGCGCGGGGTGGCGCGCCCGGCGCCCTCTTCACCAACGCCCCCGGCTCGGTCCGAGGAGGGAGCGGCTGGATCCTGGAGGACGACGGGAGGGCACCACGGCCTCACTCAGGTGGCGCTTCCGGCCCGCGGCCGCGTTCCCCGCTCTGCTTTCACCTCGGGGCACGCACGTCCCACGTCGCCTGATGGCTGGCGTGGGCCGCGGAGCTGGCGGGGGCGGTTTTTTCTCTCTGCGCCTGTTAGGGAAGAACATCGAACTGGTTTTCTTTCAGTACACGACCCCTGTCCTCCCTCAGCGCTGCACCGACCACGCGGCCCTGTCGTCAGCGGGGCCTTTGTCTTCCCCTCGCACAAGACGACACGCCGGTTCGTTCCGGCGATGACGTTCTGCTGACCGCACCTGGCGAACCGGGTGCACTGGTAAGGCGTTTGCATGCCGGAGGGCAGGGAGCAAACCCGACGGAAACAGAGGGGCCCCCACTCTGGTGGGCGTTCCGGGGGGTCGGTAACTTGGGGCGTGTTAGAATACTCTTTCCAGGGCGAAGGACTAGTTGCTTCCTCTGTCACCTCCTGCCTGTGTGGAAGACACATAGCTTCCAGTGGGCCTCTGCGGGTTTGCGAGGCAACGTGCCCCCCGTCTGGGCACGTTATTCTGACCCATTTGTTGAGTTTTGAGTGGGGCCCAGAACAAGAGAAGGCTCTGCAACAAACCGGTCCGGGCCGCCGTCCGGCTGCCCTGCCACTTGGGCCGCATTGTCCAGCAGAATCGATGGGCAGTGGCGGGGGCCAGCGGGGGTGCGGTTCGGAAGGCCCCCTTAGGTGAGCCACAGCGCGATGATCGGAGCCCATTCCTGCCGTCCAACTCCTCTCCACTTGAAAGTAGTTGAGAAGGAGTTTTGACTCGCACTGGGCTCTGGTGGAGCTTGAACCCCTGCCCACGAGCAGCCACGTCACCGCCTGCTCTGAGCTACCCACTGTGGACCCGGTGTAATCTGACCTGTAACGCCGTGGCATCGGGCACACACAGCAGCACTCTGCCATCAAACGGAAGTGGAATATGTAAGGTCAGGTTCGAGCAAGACCTTAAGGCAAAAGTAAGCTGCATGGGGAGGAGACCCAGAGACCCAAGGCCCCCATCTTTTGCTAAATCACCTTCTCCCTATCAAGCTATGTCTACGGTTTTACGGGGAGTTTCTCTTGAACTCCCACCTAAGTGAGGAAGAAACACTTTCATCCTGGTTTATGGATGGTTCTGCATGATACACAGTACCATCCAAAACTGGAGGGCTACAGGATTTCAGCCCCACCTGGGACAACCCTAAAGGCCAGCGGTGAGGGGACATGCACAGAATGCCGAGTGTTCCTTTCGTCTAGAAGGAGAGATGGCCAGGGATACAGGTCTGTGTTGATTTATGGACAATAACTAATGGTGGGGCTAGGTGGTCAGAGAATGGGAAGGAATACAAATTAAAAAATGGTGACAAGAAGATCTGAAGAAGAAACAGGTAGATAGGCCCCTCCAGACTGGCACAGAGTCTGAACGTATTTGTGGCCCATGTGGATGGTCACCAAAGCTCAAAGGGTGAAGGCGGCAGAGGAAGTGTTTATTAACCAGGCGGCGAGGGTGACCTATGTTGTGGATGTCAGACAGCCCTTTCTCAGCCACTCTCGTCTTTAATCCACAGGCTCATGAACAAAGCAGCCATGCTGTAAGGCATGGAAGCTGTTGTGTATGGTCTCGGCATCATTTATTTCTACTCTCCGAGGCCAGTCATCTCTGGCCATTGCCGAGTGCCCAGTGCGCCAACAGTGGAGGCCGACACGGAGTCCTGGTACGGTACCATTCCCCAGCTACCTGGAGGCACAGTGATCACATCGGACCCCTTCCATCAGGAAACAGGGTAGCACTCTGTTCTCCGGGGATAGGTGTTTGCTATGGATGTGAGTTTGCCTCCCCTGTCCTCAATGCTTCTGCCTAAAGGAATGTCCGTCGATCTACAGAATGCGTCCACCATTGACACAATGATGATTCTATTGAGCTGGATGTTGAGACTCACCTGGCCGCTTGAACCTCTTACAGTGCTGACTGAATCAAGAAGCAAAGAAGGGGTTTCCGCACGGGTGGGGGGATTGATGCCATCGAGGAGAGACTGGGGTGCGACTTCGCATGGGGAAAGGAGGGCTGTATCCGGAGTGCAGTGGTCTCGCTAGTGCTTCTTATTAGCCTCATCTCGGTGATTGAAATCAACAAAAGACGGTAACGACCTGATTTAGGTCGAGCTTCCAACAGCCCAAATTCTTCACAAATAAGTACGTGGCTGCCATGCAGGCAAAGAATCATGACAAGCTGAGATGCTCACTAAGGGCAAAGGGAATACGAAATGAGTTCGGGATGAAATTATTTATAAATATCAGTTCCAACTAAGCCACTGGCTGCAGAACTGATGACTGCGATAAGTACGAGCATTTCTTCCTTATTTCGAACACATTTATTCCTACGTGTACTTACACGCTGAGTATTTCGTGTCCTTCCATTCTCTCACCTCCTTATCATCTAGCGTTAAGATGCGGTAGCAGTGGTTAACTTTCTACCTCCGTATTTACGTTACAGGATTGAAAAGAAGGAGTAAGTGTGGCTCTCGGGCCACCAGCTTGGGAGGCAACAAAGACTGACCTAGGTCTGTCTGTCTGTCTTCGGGGGTTCCAGTGCTCCTGGTGGATTCAGGTCTTGACGTCCCCCACCTCGCCTTTGGCTCACTTTCCCAGTGGCCTGCCTCATGTTCTCCAGGCTCCAGCATCAGAGAGAAAAACGACAGGCTCAGAGAGACCACCTACCAGCCCTCACAATTGTGCAAGGTCTAATCTCTGCAATGGATCCCTTCTCCCTCTGCCCCTCTCTCTGAGTGGTCCAGCTTCTCTGGACCCTGATGGGTATAGCTCCCAAACCATGGCTCTTGACTGCTACATGGTTCAAACCTGCTACTTGAGTGGTCATTACAGGAGACCAGTACAGCCAAATCCCTGTGATAGAGCTTTACTTTCCTTCAATTAGGCAATGTGTCCTGGGCCTCCCTAAGAGCAGGGCCCAGGGCTGACCACACTCGACCCTTGATCTCAAGTCGTTTTCGGCTCAGGCCTTGTTGACACTATACTGTTGTCAGAGATTATTGTCAGAATCCAAGAGGTCAGTCTTGTGCAATCATGGTATTTCATCATTTTAGGCACTGGCTCCAAAAAGGGTTAAGTGTCCATTTATAGAACAGTTGCCCTCACGTAAAAATATCTGTCATTTGAGCTTTTTCTTTTTCTTTTCTTTTTCTTTCTTTCTTCTTCTTTTTTTTTTCCTCCTCCTCTCCCCACCAGCTGCCAGGAAGATGGAGAAGGGGGATTGACTCACGATAAATGCCAGGCTTAATGATGTATGATTGAACCTAGAGTGAAATACTAATTGTTACAGGTCGGGTTCATCCAGATGTATCCTCTAAATGGAGGTTTATGTGCAAGAAATGCTCTCAGGACCAACACCTCTGTAGGGAGCCGAGGAACCAGGAGTGCAAAGTGGCATAGGGTGCGTGTGGCAAAGACCTCAGACGATCACACGTGGCACCTGGAGTTAGGACGGCCTTTCAGAGCTGTCCCACGTTGGAGGAAGGAGCTAGGCCTTTAGATATCCATAGTGACCAGACATTGGATGTGTATTACCCAGGAAAGGGCTTTGACCTTGGGCAAGGACGCTTTCTCCAGCCAAGGACAATGGTAGAAGTGAGGCGTGGGGCTCCGCTGAGAGCTGTCAGCTACCAACACTCCTGGAAGCTGAGAAAATAGACATTTCAGTCTCAAATAGTATCCAGCCTCGGCCAGTCCTGGGACCATTTGAAAAGCCTTGTGTGCACATAACAGTTTCTGAGAGCCAGCCCTCCAGGGTGCCCTGGGCCTCTTTTCCCAGGGGGGAACCTCACGGGAGGAGCATTTGTGAGGTGGGTTCATTGCCCCTAAAACTACAGCCGGTCCTGATGCCGTGACTGGTCTTCTCTGTCTCCCATCACTCAACCACTCGAGAGTTATCTCCTCCTTACATAGGACCTCTAATGGTCTAGGTGGCTTACGGGTAGGGGGACTCAGGTCCCCACTCCTGAGGGCTCTGAAGTCCTGGTCACCGGGCACTGCTTGGGCCATGGCTGCTGCACTGGCCTGCCCATTAATCATCACGTTGAACAGAGGTGTGCCGAGAGGGGCCCCCAAAATAATCTGGGTGCCAAATACGTTCTCCTCTTTGCATAATTTAATAAAAACCCCTATCTTCTCCTGACAATCAGGGTCAATTTCTCCAGCCAGAATGGTGACTCTTTTCCTTGTCTACCGATCTCTTTGTACAAAGAGTCTGAAATGACTGGGCAGCAACTGAGCTTGAGGTTTAATGGGGGCAGTGGTGTAAGAAGGACCTCAGTGAATCCTATCTCTATAAAAGCAATGATAACATTAGACAGTATTGTCAAAACCAACCATTTCAGAACTCTGGAAATTAACCAAAGGCATATAACAAATTGAAAGACATTTATTCAAGAAAAACTACTGAACCTTGGTTGACAATGGTGGGATCTGCGCCATTGTCACACAAGGCTGCTTCCATCTCTCTCTCTCTGCAGACTGACGAGGCGGCAGCACTGATCTAATTTGGAGCTCCAGAGAAAAGCCCCTTGTCCAAGGGCACTGTCAAAAGCAATTGTTATCTCTTGAGCAAACAATCAAGGAAGGCCAGTATCACAGTTGCCCAGGGCTATAATATGATTCAGGGAAGCATCAGATAAGCCAAAAATTTTAAAGAGCTATCTGGGGAATGGGGTAGCCAAAAGGGGATTTGATAAGTCCCCACATATCCCTGGGGATCTGGAAAGCTGTGAACACGTACCGTGCAGTTCGGGAAAGGTCAGAGAAGGCCCCAGTCATCTCCCTGTCCCTGGCTAACCATGGGTCCTTGCTGCAAGCTGGGACAGACCTGGAAACTGCGTGGTCTTTGAATGGGCGCCTCACCACACCAAAGGGTGGGAGCCTTCCTGGCTCAGGATTTTTAAGCAAAACCTCTGACCGGCTATTGGCTGACGACACTCACCCATGTCAATTTATAGGAAGCCAGGTTTAACAATGAAACCGAGAATTTTTAAAAAGCATAGATATTAGTGTTTATACGCAGGAAGGGAGACAGATTCTAAATAATTTATCCAGGCAAGTCACTAAACAAACTAAAGTAAATGCAGCAGCACTCCCTGGGGAGGCAAATCAGAATCCAGACTTGTTAGAATATATTATCCAAAATGTCCAGTTTCTAGCCAAAATTGTGAAACACACAAAGAAACAGTAATGTGCAGCCACATGTCAGGAAAGAGGCAGTTGACAGACACTATCTCTGAGGGATCCTAGGTGCTGACCTTGGTAAACAGACTTAAACCCAGCTATTAAGAATATGTTCAAAGGTCTAAAGGAAACTGTGTTTAAAGAATTTTTTAAAGCATCCTAACATTAACTCATCAGCTGGAGAATGTCAAAAAAAAGATATAAGATATGGAAAAGACTCAAACAGAAATACCGGATTTGAAAAGTTTAACAACTGAAATGAAAAATTCACCAGAGGGGCTCAATGACAGATTTGAGCTGGAATAAGAAAGACTCGGCAAACTGGAGTACAAAGCAGTGGAAACCATCTGAAGAACAGAAAGTTAAAAGAATGGGTAAAAGGAACGGAGCTTCAGAGATCCGTGAGACTGTCAGTGAAAGGCACAGAACTTTTTCGAAGAAATAACTGCCAAAAGTTTCCCAATTTTGATTTAAAAACATTAATACATGCCTTCAACAAGCTTAACCAACTCCAATGGAATAAACTCAAAAAGTCCATACCCAGACGCATCATCCAAGACAACAATCTTAAAAGTGACAGCAGTAAAGTGACTCACCGTGTGCAAGAAAGCCAGGATCAGATTATCTGCAGAAACAATGGAGGCAGGAGGCAGGAGGAGGGCACAGTCACCCTGCTGAAAGAAAACAGTCCACATGCTACACCCGGCAAAGTTCTCTTTCAAACACAAAGGCAAATAAAGACATTTTCAGATAAGCAAAGACGGAAAGGATTCATTGCCTGGGGACCTGCCTTACAAAAAAATACTAAAGGACGTCCTTCAGGCTAAGAAGAAATGATACCAGATAGTAACTTGAATTCAAATGAAGAAATAAAGAGCACCCATAAAGGTTATTATGTAGGTAAATATTTTAAAAATCGTAAATATATTTTTATACTTCTCTTAATTGCTGTAAAACGCAGCTGCATAAAACAATCATTATAAAACTGTATTATTGGGCTTATAACATACAAAGAGATAATTTATATGACAATATTGCACAAAAGAGAGGAAACATGGGGGAGATATTGGAGAAAATTTGCCATGGCTCGCTGGAGTTCAGTTCATATTAATCCTAAATAGTTTTAAGGTACGATGCATATTGTAATCTCCAGAACAGTCGCTAGGAAAATAATTAGAAAATTATAATGAAACGAGAAAGGAATTACAATAGTACTCTAGCAAATATCTATTTAACACAAAAGAATGAAGTAACAAAGAAAGAGAGAAACAAGAAGACATGAAACATATAGAAAACAGCAAAATAGCAGGTGCATATCGGACCATACCAATAATTACGTTAAATGTAAATAAATACTCAAAAAGTAGGAATTGTCAGACTGTAAAAACCCCAGAATCCCCCAAATCACCTTTAGATTGTCTACAGTAGATGATGCTTTATATTGAAAGACATGAATAGGTTGAAAATAAAGGCATAAAAAAGATACTAAGAAAATAGTAACCATAAGAGAATTAAAGTGATTATATTAATATTGGAAAAACAGACCTTTAAGAGAAAAAAAAAGTCACTAGAGACAAAGAAGGGACATTTTATAATGAAAAAAGCATTGGTTGATCAAGAGGACCTAACAATCCTAACCTTTTATGTACCTCATAACAAAGTTCCAAAATACACGAAAAAAACGCCCATATAAATGCAAAGAGAAATATAGTTAACTTCACGCTTATAGTGGAAGATTTCGACACCCCTTTTTAAATAACAGGACAAGAGGGCAAAGTCAGTGAGGAGATGGAAGCCTTGGACCACACTCTCCATTGTCCCCATCTGTAGCACACTCTGCCCGAAACAGCCCTACACCTTTTTCTAATGTACATGGTATACTCTCCAAGATGTACCATATTCCCATCCATAAAACATATCTCAGTAAAGTTTTAAAAATTCGAAATCATGAGAAATATGTTCTTCAATCACAACAACATTAAACTAGAAAACAACAGAAGGAAATATGGGAAATACGAACTATTTTGAACTGTATGAAAACAAAGCACAACGTCAACACCTATTGGAGGCAGCTAAAGGAGTGCTCAAGGGAGAATATGTGGCTGAAAGGCCTGTGTTTGAGAAGAAGAAAGGTCTCAAATCAGTAATCTGATTGTTCACATTAAGAACCTAGAACAGTAAGAGCAAACCAAACCCAGGGCAAGCAGAAAGAAAGAATAAAGATTCGAATGAAAATCAAGGTTGCAGAAAAGAAAGAGAGAAAATAAATGAAAACCCAAGTTGGTTCTTTGGAAAGGTCTACAAAATAAACAAACCTTTAGCTGACTTGATCAAGGAAAAATGAAAGAATACACAGATCGCCAAATAATTAGTAGCGATATAATCTTCTCTCCTACAGAGTATAATAGGATCATAAGGGAATACTGCGAACAATTCTATGCCAACAAGTTAGGCAACTGAAGAAATAGATGAATTTCTAAAAAGACACGTACAAATCACCAACATTTGCTTTAGGAAAAAATAGAAAATCTGAATACACCTACAATACCCAAAGCAAAAAAAGATTCGTAGTCAAGACTTTCAACAAAGAAAATCTCAGGGCCAGATGGCTTCACTGGTGAAGTCTATCGAATGTTTAAAGAAGAAATAGCATCAAGATTTCATTAACTCTTCCAGAAATGCTTCTGGAAAACTTCTCAACTCATTCTTTGAGGTCAGTATTACCCTGATAGCAAAGCCAGACAAAGACACCACAAGAAAATAAAATTACAGACCAATATCCCTCACAAATATAGATACAAAAATCCTAAACAAGATATTAGCAAAGTGAATTCGGCAACATATACAAAGGACTATATACCATGACAAAGTAAGGTTTATTTCAGGAATACAAGGCTGGATTAACATCCAGAAATCTGTTATAATATAATGCACAATAATAATAGAATAAGGAACAAAACACACCCGACCATCTACATAGGTACAGAGAAACCATTAACAAAATTCAACATGCATTCAGGATTAAAAAAAAAAAAACTTCCAATAAACTTGGAATAGAAGAGAATGTCATCAACTTGAGAAAGGTATTTACCCAAATCCTATACCTACAGTCACACTCAACAGTGAAAGAATGAATGCTCTCTCCCCAAGGTCAGGACCAAGGTGAAGATTCTCACTCTTGCCACTTCTAGTCAATGTTGAACTCAAGGTCTTGGACAGTGCCATCAGATATAATAAAGAAATGAAAGACATCTAGATTGGAAAGGAGGAAGTAAAACTGTCTCTATTCCAGATCCTACGGTCCTTGTATGTAAAAGGTCAAAACTCTAAAAACTTCTATTATAATTAATCAACAAAATCAACAAGGATATAGGACACAAGATCAACATACAAAAATGAATTGCATTTTCATATACTGGCAATGAACAATCTGAAGACGAAATTAAGAAAATAGTTCCATTCAGTAGCATTAAATTAATTAATTCATTAATAAGATACAGAGAGTAAATTTAATAAGAGAGTGCAAGACTTATACAGTGAAAGTTACAAGACAGTGCTGAGGGAAATGAAAGAGATCTAAATAAATACATTGCATGTTCAGAATAGAAGAATCAATATTGTTAAGGTGGCTATTCTCCCCGAATCCATCTATAGTGTCAACACTACTATCAAAATCCCAGCAGGCTTTTTCGCAGACATTGACAAGCTAATCTGAAAATTTATATGGGAGGAAAAAAACAACAACAACAGACTAGCGAAAACGATTTTGAAAAAGAGCAAAGTGGGAGGCCTTTCCCTTCCCAATTTCAAAACTTACTGCAAAGCTTTGGTAATTGAGACGCAGTTAAACGGTTTGGTGTAAAAGTGGCCATGTGGACCAATGGGATAGAGCTGAGAGCCCAGTGATAAGCCTTCACCTTTATGGGCAATTGACTTTTGATAAAGGTGCCAAGTCCATTCAATGGGAAAGCACAGCCTTTTTCACAAAGGGTGCCAGGGCAACCGGATATCTACATGCAGAAGGACGAGCTTGAATCTTCACACTGCACCCCAAATTAACTCAACATGGGCTGCAGACATAAACGTGAGTGCTAAAGCTATAAACGCTTCAGACACACACGCAGTACAAAATCTTCATGACCTTGGGTTAGGCAAAGTTTTCTTAGATTCAACATCAAAAGCGCAATCTATAAAAGAAAAAAAATGGATCGATTAGACTTCATCAAAATTAAAAACATTTGTACTTCAAAAGACATCATTAGGAAAATGAAGACAAGCCGTAGACCAAGGGAAAATATTTGCAAATCACATATCTTATAAAGGACTTGTATCCAGAATATATAGAAACTCAACAAGAGGACAAACATCCAATTAAAAAATGGGCAAAAGATTTGAATAGACATTTCACCAAAGAAGATAAACAAGCAGCTAATAAGCACTTGAAAAGATGCTCAACATCATTAGTCATTAGGGAAATGCAAATTAAAACCACAATGAAATACCACTTCACACCCACTAGAATGGCTATAATTAAAAAGATAGACAATAACAAATGTTAACTAGAATGTGGAGAAATGAGCTCCCTCAGAGAAGCCTGGCAGAAATATAAAATCATACAGCTACTTTGGAAAATGTTGTGGCATTTTCTTAAAAAGTTAAACATAAATTTACTAAATGATCCCCAAATTACACTCCTAGGTATTTACGCAAAGGAAATAAAATCACAAGTTCACACAAAACGTACATGTAAATATTTATAGCAGCTTAATTTCTATTAGCCAAAAAAATAAAAATGAAAAGTGGAAACAACCCAAATGTCCATTCACTGGTGAACAGATAAAAATATGGCAATTCATCCATACGAGGGAACACCATTCATCAGTGAAAAGGAACGATGCTACAATGTGCACGAGCCTCAGAAACACATCAGGCAAAGGAAGCCAGACACTGAAGCCCGCATGCTGTATGATGTTATTTACATGAAATCTATAGAGACAGAGAGTAGATTCATGGTTGCCTGGGGCTGGGCTTGCAAAGGGGCTTAACCGTAAATGCGGAGGAAAGCTCTTACTGAGATGACAGAAATGTTTTAAAACTTGATTATGGCGATGGCTGCATTGAAAGTCATTGACTCACGGACTAAAAATGGATACATTTTGATGAAGCAATGAAGCTGCTAAAATAAAGTGTACCGGAACCCCTTCTGTGCCCCCGGCAGAAGGCTGCCCCTTTGAGAAGTGGGACTTGTGTGATCGCAGGAGTGGACCCCCAATTCTCCATGTGGGCCGTGGGGGTGATTCCAGGCCGGGCCTCCACTTCCGCCCGTGGTTCCGGACTTGTGTATTTTACCGCCAGGGGCAGAACACCATATAACGGCCGTCCATTTAGGAGACACGTGTCCCAGGGGACCACCTCCCACTCCTACAGGGTGGTGTCTTCACGCCGGCATCTGAGCTGTGCCTTCGACAAGCCGTCCCGCCAGCAATGTCCCGCTGCTTTGGGACGGTCATGTCCACTCTGGCCCACCTCCTTCGCTGGGATTTTAGGTGGCTCCCATGTCGGTGGGTCAGACACTCTGTAACCGTCAGGGTGGGGTGGGGTGGACGGGGCCTGGCTGAGGCTTCATGGCCAGGGAAGTCAGACTCCTTCCCGGGCGTGACACCTGAGTTTCTGTGTCAACTAGGAGGGTGTGTCCAACATTTAAACTGGTGAGCTTCAGGTAAAGAAGGGTGCCGCCGTGTGTGGGTGGGCTTCGGCGGGAGCCTGAATAGAGCAGAACGATGGGCGTCCCGGGGCAAGGGGAACCTTCAGCTGGTGGCCTTTGGACTTCGCCTGCTCCATCCGACCTCCTGGGGCTGGAGCCGGCCGGTCCACACTGCGAAGCTGGACTTGCCGCCTCCATTATTGCATGAGCCAGTGCCCTCATCATCAGTCTCTCGCTGTATCTGTCTTTGTCTCTCTCTCTCTCTCTCTCTCTCTCTCTCTCTCTCTTTGTCTCTCTGTCTCTTCCCTCTCTCCCTCCCCGCCCCACTGTTGGTTCTGTTTCTCCGGAGAACCCAAACACCCGGATGTGTCCAACCCAGCCAGTCCCGTGGGGTTGATCTGCTCCCCAAGGAAGCACCCCACCAGGGGCTCAGGGTCGGCCTCTGCTGCTGGCAGGTGTGGACGTGTGGCCTCAGTTAGTGGGTGACTCTGGCCCTGGGCCCTGTCCACACTGAGGGGGACCGTGCCAGGGGCTGGCTGCCGTCGCTGGCCCGGTCTTCCCGTCTCCTAGTCTGGGATGGAGCTCTGGGTGGGGTTCACCTGTAGCACAGAGGCCTTGCGTGTCGCACCTCCCCCACGGGCTGCCCCTCAGACCTCCTCTCCGCCGACCTAGCCTCCACGTCCGGTTTCTGAGCCGCCGGGGGAAGCACCTGGCGCTGCTCAGAGGCCCACGTGTGCTCTCTCCTCGAGCCGGGCTCTTCCCGTGGAAGCGGAGGACGGGCGAGAGGCTCTCGCCAGGCACCGCCGCGGGGAAGCCCCGGGAGGCTGCGTGAGCGGGTTCTCTCCTGCTTCCAGGCCTGAGCATCGGGTAAGAGACTCAGCAACTCCGAGGCTGTTGTGGTGGGATGGACGGCCCGGAGGGACGCCTCGGCACACGGAGCGCGAGCCAGGCCACGGAGCGCCCGCTGCTGCGGCGCCGACGTTCGCCTTCCGGCCCGGGCATGTCCGTGAGGGGCCGCAGCTGGTTCCGGGCCCACCCTGACCCGGCATACCAGATCTGCCTAGGGTGAGAATTCAAGCTCTTCAGAGCTCTGCAATCCTTGTAATTAAGTCCTGAGCCAGATCCTCGGCTCCTTCTGCCCTCCAGCTGCAGGAGATGAGAGTCTCTAATTTACACGGTGCTAAGGAGACCCTCTGGTTATCTTAATTAGCCTTTAATTGGCGATTAACCACCCTCAGGCTTTGCTTGGCGATTAACCACCCTCAGGCTTTGCTTGGCGTCCTCGGAAGCTTCAGTTGCCCCCAGCAACAGCCATCCAATTCCACAGCCAGTAGGAGGGCTATTCCCCTGGTTCCCCCCAAATCCCCAATACTGCACACTCTCTCTCCTGGGCATCCCTTTTGGCTGCTCTTAATTGCCCCTCTACCTCATGTCAGGGGCTATCGATGCCCCCCCCCCATCACCAGTGACAGAGTCCTTGTTGCCAGCCATCTGGTGGCCCAGCCAGCTCCACAATCCCATTTCGGAGATACTTGGACCACTCCTGGTCCCATTTGCTGCAGGGAAGCTCCCTGGCATCCAGCCCCTGAGAGGATTTGCATGCAGGAAGTCTTCTGGGGAGAGTCCTCGGGACCAGCCTATTGGAAGGGGCAGCCGGAGGAAGTGGGGTGTGGCAGAAGTCGGGCTGCAGCACAGTCACGGCAAAGGCCTCCGTCGGTCCCCCAGGGGTCCCCGGCCCTGGGGTGGGGGCTCATCAGAGATGAGGTGAAGGGTACCAAGACTTTTTGTCCCTGAACTAACTGGTTGTTATGTGTGGGTTGCCACTGTCCGGTAAGGGAGTGTCATGGTAGGAGAGGCAGTTCTCTCTGAATGAGGGCCACCTCCAGAGAGGACCTGGGTGAGCTGGGAAGACGGCCCCAGGCTGGGCTTGTGGAGACCGAATCCAGGCAGAGCACCACGGCATCTGCGACCATGGGGAGCTGGTCTGTGCATCTGATATTAGCATAGAACGTCAGTTTGGCCTCTAGGATAGAGACTTCCCGGAAACCCGAGAAGAGTCGTGAGACCACCGTCTTGGTAATCAATTTCATAGGCTTTGTTCACATGCCATGTTCTATGACTTCTTACGAACGCTGGGAAAAATCGAAGTCTCAAAGCCCCACACCCAGCGGTACGAAGGCACAAAAAACAGGGTTGTTTTTTTTTTTTAATAATAATAATACTAACACTGTCCATGTTGCATTTTATCGGATTCTGTATTCATTCATTGGTTTATTAGCCTATACCAGTAAGTAAGGACCACATACCAGATATTGTACTATGCATGATTTTAAAAGATGTTTTGACAAACAAACATCCTCGCTTTGGGGACCCACTGAGTGAGGTTTTCGTGGGGGCCATCAACCACAGATCTCCACTCGCTTTGCACCTGGACAGTCACAGAACACTCCCCCCCAGAGGGGCTCGTGTCCTACGCTGAGACGGTCCGTGCCCGGGAATGGCCGGACCCAGGGCGGTCTCTCCCTCAGACCGCTGCCCCGAGCGCCTTCTCCTGCGTCCCTCCCCTCGTCCCTCCCTCCGCAGCTCTGGGCACAGATCTTTCCAGCTTCAAGTCTGGATGGGAGACGGTGTCCAGTCCCCAGGGAGAGGAGTCCCAGCACTGATGGTGGCCGGCCGGTGGCCGAACCTCTCACACGGACCAGGGGAGGGGCGTTCTCCGGTCAGCTGGCCCCCAAAGTTGAGGAAGGGGTTCTGCCGCTCGAACCTCAATGACTGCGGGGGACGGGGGGTGGGGTGCTGTTCTCCGAGAGGGAAATGGAAGGGCTGCCGGCAGAGGAGGCGACGGAGGCCACGCGGTTGTCCACTCCGGGTCCCGCGAGCGCCAGCGTGCGCTGGCCGGCTCCCTCGCACGCCCCAGCCCCCCGCGGTGAGCCGAGCCAGATGGACGGAGAGGCAGGAGGCAGCGCGACCTGGCCTAGAGGACCTGTCTCTGTGGGGCAGACACGTGGCAGCGCAGAACAAACGGCCCCGCGGACGGGGACGCCCGCTCGGCCTCGCAGCCCCGCCCCTTCCTGCCGGGACGCTGTCTGCGCCTCGTCCACGCACGGCCAGGTGGGCGGTGGCCCAGCAGGCTGGGGCGTCGAGGGCAGAACTCCACGCCAGGCACATGGCTGGCGCTCGGCTACTGTTTGTCCCCTCTTTCTTCATGTTTCGTGTTTTTTTGTTTTTGTTTTTTTGTTTTTGTATTGTTTTGTTTTGAGTTTGAAAAGGAGTAGAGTGCCAGGGGCTTTCCAAACGAGTGACCGGTGGGGGGGGTTCGCGGGGGGCCCCATGGTGGTACCCCCTCTTCCGGGACTCGAGGATGCTCACTGCCCGAGGCACCTGGCACGTCTCCGGCTCTGTCCCTCATGCTAGGTGCCTGTCTCTCTGGGCGACAAGGTGGCCACAGTCAGCACTGACCGAAGCCCCCGCTGTGAGGTCCAGGGAGCGACGGCCTGGCCGGCTCCCCCCAAGCCCCCGCCCGCACCGGCCCGTTTCTCTCCCTGACACCAACATCAGGAGCTGAGATGCTCTGTTCACAGCAGAAAATGAGACAGTCTTTAGGCCCAGACTTTCAAAATTGCTCAGGGCATTTCTGCTCAGACACCCTTGAGGAAAAGGGGGGGAAATTAGTGAAATGTGGAATAATTTGAAGAAATTAGACCTAGTTTGTCCAAGATTAAGGATAGCTCATAATTAAGTGTCCAATCTTTCTTGCTGGGGAAAAAAAAAATCACTTCAGCCCTTAATTTTCTTACGCCTCCCTGTGAGGATGTCTGTGCAGAGGCTTCTGGGGGTGTTTATTAGGTCGTTTTATGTTAATCGCCCACAGCAGCGCTTGCCAGGAGAAATTGCAGGCATTTCTCTGAATTCTCAATCAGCCACTTTAAGAGTTCACCAGAACCTTCTCCGGAGTCTACCAGGTTCTCCAGAGGAGTGGAAACTTCCATTCCCCCTTGATGCCCGCGGACAGGCCAGGCCCGCACAGCCCAGCGTGGGGGGCCAGGGCCCACCCTGGCTGAACACTCAGAGGGGATCTGGACCCTTCAGTGACCCCACATCCCCCATGGTGGCACACGTGTCCCAGCTCCATGAGTGAGGGGAAGGGGACAGGCGAGGGGCTCAGGAGGGAGCTGAGAGCAGAGAGAGGGATAGAACATTCCAGAAGCATCCAAGAAAAAAGAGCGGGAGGCTCTCTGAGTGACTGTGGGGTTGGGACGGGCATCTCTGAGGACATGGCACATTTGCAGACACAAGGGCTGGGGCAGAAGTGGCCACGGAGGCAGAGCATCAGGGCGAAGGCCCGGAGTGTTGGAGGAGCCTCGCGGTGAGTGGGGACAGGGGGCACGGGCACGCCGGACCCAGCACAGCCTGTCGGCTGGCCGGCGGGGCCTCGGGGTTGTTCTGGGGTTTCCATGCAGAGGAGTGACGTCCTCTGACTGCTGGTTCTCGGGGTGCCGGAGCTGTGGCGAGATGGTGGGGACGGTGGCAGGTGGGCCAATTTGAGAGCCGCCTCAGTGGGCCGGGTGGCATTGCCATGTCTGCAGGCGGCGACTGGGTAAGGCCTAAGCCGGCGTTCGGTGCATGGGGGGCAGGTGTTTGGAGGCGGACAGGTGTGTGCTCACGTGGCTGTGTTCCGAGGGCGCGGTCCTGACGGAAAGCAGGAACCCGCGCCGGGGGTTCTGACCGGATTCGGTTCCCCAGGCGTGAAGGTAGCAGGGCGCCGGGCTGGATAGCCGCCCCCTTGGGCTACCAGGGGCAGGGAGGAAGCACCCGTCTCTCTGCCCTGGGTTCCGTCCCCAGACCTCTGGATCAGACAGCAGAAGTCCGATGACCTGGGCCCAGGCGTCAGCCTCAGGGCACAGGGGGGATGGGGTAGGGCTCGGGGGAGGGGTCTCCTCCGGCCTCTGGCCCATGCTGCGCCCTGCCCGTCTGCTAGCCTCTCCCACTGGCGGACAGCACGCCTGCCCCAGAGGAGATGGCCGGCTGCTCCCAGGGCGTAAGTCAACACACTGCCTCCTGCCACCAGCGCCTCCTCACCAGGAAAGGTGACACCCCTGGGCTCTGATGCAAGTGCCACTCAGGCCCCTCTCTGTGGGGCAGCCCCTGCCCCCCCTGCTCTGTGACCTGGGAGGCTCATGAGGCTGGCGCTCTGCTCCACCCCACACAGCCCAGTGCAGGAGCTGGTCCCTCACTGGCCTGCGGACCTGGCTGGAGCCCTGTCCCTGGATCGTGCCTGGGGTGGGGGTGCATCTCTCTGTCCCTTCCCACACCTTCCCAAACTGTCCTTTTCTCGTCTGTGACCTCGAGTGTGCATCTACGTCCTGCAGATCCTGGCCGGTCCAGCCACCACAGTTTTCACAAGGTGCTGCTTTGGAGAGACCAGAGCTGCCTGTGTGCATGGGGAGGGATGGCCCTGGGCAGGGGACCGGGGCGCGGGAGGGTGCTGAGCAGAAGGGGCGTGCAGACAGCATGGGCAGCACGAGTCCTCTCTCCTCCCCTCTCTCCCCACGAGGGAAGGTGCTGCGGGAGGGGGTGGGGAGAGGGGTGTCCCAGGGTCCGCTGAGGACGGCATCTTTCCAGGACAACTGAGGACACCACAGGCTGCCAGGCCAGGAGGGACAGAGCAGGGCTGGGCTGGGTTCCCCCACTAGGCCGGGTACACCCCCACATGCACTGCCAGTCTCCCCCGAAAGGCCCTGCGGGCGGGTTTGCCCGTCACACCGCCCACGCTCCTCCCTCCCGGGATCCCACTCGGGGCCTCAGGGGTGCAGCAGCCCGGCCGGCCGCTCTGCCAAGGCCATCTGGGCGCGGTTAGGGCTGTGGCCTGGGGCCTGAGGCTCCCTGCCGGGACAGGGTCCCAAGGGGAGCCTGGGGGGCCCTGGGGTGCCCCACAGCTCCCGACTTCTCGGCCAGGCCTCCACACGATGGCAGCATGCACGCACTGAAGCCCGCTGGCCTGCCCTGTCTGGGCTGGGACCCAGCACCGCCCTCGGCTCTCTGGCCCTGATCCCCGAGTTTGGCTGCTGAGATGTCCCCAGTGCTGTCTGGGGGAACTTCACACTGCATCTCCCCCGTCACCTGGCTCCCTTGGGTCCACCAGCACCTCTCAGGCGCCGGGTCCCTCATGGGCAGCCATCTGCAGGGATGGGGACTCACTGCGGTGGGCAGGGGGGTGGCACGGGAGTTTGGGCCTCTGGTGCCTAGCACAGGCTCAGCTAGAGCCCTCGCCACACAGCCCAGAGCCTGCCCAGCCCCTTGCTGGCCTGACCTCCACCTCCTGAGTCCAGACCCAGGCCTACTGGCCCTGGCCTGGCTGCCCGGGGAGCAGGTGGGGGCTGTGCAGGAAAACGCGGTGGATCCGCCTGCAGGACGCACCGGAAGGAGCAGGTCCGAGCCCCGCTTGGAAGGTGGGGTCCAGCGGCGGCCCGCTCCCGGGCCCGCCTGAGGCAGTGCAGCCCCGGACAGGGCCCTCGCGGCCTTGCCCTCACCTGCTTCTTCGGCTTCCTCCTCACCTCCTATCGCCTCACCTGGCTCAGCTTGTCCTCCTGGCTTCCCGGACAAGCAGAGGCCCTGTCACTTCGTCTCTCTGCCTTTGTATCTGTGCTTTCTGCCCCCAACGCCCTCCGTTCTCCCTTTCCTCCCCTGCGAGCTTGTCTACACTGCGTGGGACCCAACATCCAGGCCAGACCTTTCTGTGGCCTTGGCCAGGACAGCCCCGCGGGAACAGAGAGGCCGTGACTTGGCCCCAGAGCCTGCAGGTGCAGCGGGGGCAGCCACAGGCCCCTTCCCCATCAGGCAGAGACCCACTGGGTCACTGGGCGCGGTCTCATCCCCCGAGACGGGGTTCACGACCTGTGGCAATTTTGCCCAGGGCACCTTGGGCACAGCCTGGGGACATTCTTGGTGGCCAGAACCAGGCTTCCTGGCGCGGGGCAGGCAGAGGACAGGGGCTCTGCCGAACGCCACACTGTACAGTATCATCCGGCCTTGGACGTCAGCAGCGCTGCGGCTGGGACGCCCACCACGCAGCTCTAGAAAGTGGGGCTCAGGAGGGGTGCCCAGGGCCTCTCAGGACGCGCTGAGGCTCACTCTGCCCAGGGGTCTTCCCCGTGCTGCGAGCCTCTGTTTCTCTTCAGGGCCCATTCCCAAGAATCGAAGGCATGTCCCACTCTGGTTGAACCGGGGAGAAGCCTTCCTTCCCACCTGGTGGCCGTCAAGACACCCTGACTGCCTGTCCACTCGTCCTCCGTGGGGCCCAGCGCAGGGCTGGTGGACATGGCGTGCAGACGCCTGGGTCCCCAGCTCCCTGTGCAGCAACTGTGGCCTCTCTGGGCTCAGTTTCCCTCTCTATAAAAGAGACAGCTGGGCCGGGCCAGTTCTGATGCCCAGCCTATAATTATCGGTGTCAGCCCGGGCGAGTCCACCAAGCCCGGGAGCATGCGGGCACTGACGTCAGCCCCCGGCCGCGGCAGGCGTGTGGGCCGCTGAGCCGGGGGCCGAGGAATGAGGCCCCGGGCCGCACCTGCTCCCTCGGTACCCGCGGCGCACGCACAAGGCGCCAGGAATGCATAAAGGGTCGGCTCGGCTCCGTTCCGGGAGACGCCACGCATGCGTCCAGGCTATTTTAGGGTGCCGGCAGGGCCCGGCCGCCGGAGGCAGGGGGCTTCTGTCCGATCTGGTTACGGCCATGTGCGGGGGCAGCGCATGCCCCCACTTCTGTCCAGTGTTCTCAGGGGAAGAGTGGCAGACAGCACGAACATGAGCTACGTGCAGCGTCCTCGCTGGGGCCCCAGGACAGGGGAGGAGGGGGGAGCCCGGGGGCAGCTGCTCGGAAGAACCTGAGCTCTTGGAGGACACCCAGACAGTCCCTGGGGGCTTAGGCTTGGGGGGTGCGCAGAGGGAGAGGAGGGGTGTTTTGGGGGAGAGGCCACCTGACGCCGGGCACCCTGCCTCCTGGCCGACCCGCCCCCTCCCTCTCTGCCGCTTCCTGCTTCCTGGGGAAAGTGGGGCAGACCGACCCCCTGGTGGGCTCTGTGAGAAAATTCATTGCGAATGTTTGGGGGGGTCTCAGCGCCCCTCTTGGGGGTTTTGCCCAGGGCTGAATGCTCTCTCCCCTGAGGGTGCCTCTCCCTGTAGCTGCCCAACCGCACCCCGCCATGATTTCCAGCCTCCTGGGGACCGCACGCTGGGGAGGGCCTCAGGGTGGGCGGCGTGAAGGACGCGTGGCCCCGCAGGCAGGGCCCCGTGGCCTGCTTTCCTCTTCCGGTGTGGGGGCTGGGAGAGGGCAGGACAGGAGCGAGGCGGTGCAGCTCCGTCTCCTCCTGCGGTGGCTGTGACCCTGTACACACGGCCCGCGTGGGGCCAGCGTGTGGAGTCGCGCACCCAGCTCCGACCCGCAGTAAATCCGCTGTCCCCTAAATGCCGGAAGCCAGTAGGTCCCCAGCTAGCTCTCGTGGGCTTGAGTTTCCCCCTCGATCTAAGGACGTTTGGTCCCCCTGGAGTTTGCTGCTGGCTTTCCTGCTGCGCCCCCTGTGTGGGCAGGGCAGGGGCACAGGACGGGCAGGACGGTTGGACGCCGACTCTGTTTTCCACCCTGGAGATGCAATCAATTAGGGAAGCGGCCGAGAACGAGGTCACCGGTCCCCACCACCGAGGCTGGCCTCCTCCACCCGGAGACACCGTTGAGGCTGGCTTTCATCTATTTTAATTTGGTTGACAGACATCAGACCTTAAAACAGAGCTGCAGTTGGAATGGGGTGGTGGGGGGGAGAATTCCTCAGTGTTTTAATTTGCTCCGTCCGCCTCCAGCCAAAGAGGCCACGGGCTTACTTTTTCCACCCTCTGCCCCCCCCGGAAGAGAACGTGTGTCCAAGTTGTCCCAGACACAAGACGCCGCCTGTTCTCCCGGGCCCCCGGAATGGCTTGGCTCCGCGCATAGAACGAAACCCTGACATTCTCTGTCCTCTTGCCTCTCCCCAAAGTAGCATCTCTTGGCAGGCGCCGTTACCTTGTAAGGCAGCTGAGAGGCACGGGCCAAGGAGCGTGCGGTCGGCTCATGGAGGACAGGGACAGGGACAGTCATAAATGGCCCCGGGGGTTATCTCTGGCTCCCGGAGCGTTTGGGAGTGGGGAGGAATGAGGCGAGGGCGCCAAGGGAGGGAGAGGTGTTGCCGTGTTTTTCGGATGCCAGAACTATAATTAAGGGGTGAGCAGATTCTGCTAGCCCGTAACCAAGGCTGCGAGAGAAATCATGAAACCCAATAGCCCCGGGAGTCTGGGTTTGGAACCGCCTGTGCGTTTCAGAGTTGGGCACATTTATCACGGGTGCTGGGGCCCTGACAGCGTCAGGTGGCGGGTGGCTGTCCCGTGGTGCCCAAAGTAGCCCTTGCTCTCTCTCTCTCTTTCATGCCACCTGTTCTGGGACCCCCTCAGAGGACTCGGAGGGACTTCTCAGAGAAGCCTGCGCACATGTGTGGTGGTCTCGTCTGGACAGAGGGCTTCCCAAGGGCGTGGGTTGGGGGGGGGGTACATGGGAAGCTTCTAGAAGAGAGCTGACCGGGTTGGAGGGGACTCTGGTTGGGTGGTCAGAGGGAGAGGGGAAGGGGGCACTCCCCATCCCAGTCTCCAAGTGGTATGAACTCTTAACACTGTGAATGTGGGCGGAGGGCGTGTGGAGGTGCCTCCATCCTTCACGTCCACTGGACACGCTTCATTCTTAAAAAGTAAAGAAAGAAAAGAAAAAGAAGACACAGGAAGCGGGCCCCGCCTCCCTCCAGCTGTGTGGATGTCCACACTTCCCCCGGGCCAGGCAGCCGCAGGCCCGGACACTGGGCCGCGGGCCGCGCCCCATCTCTGACCACATCCTCCGAGACAAACGATTCCTGGAGAATCCCACACAGGCAGGCTCGGTGGTGGCCAAGCCATGTGGTCATGCTGTTGCCACAGGCGTTGGCCAAAATCCTTTCTTAGAAAGCCCGGCTTGGTGTCCCCGCCCTCGTCGAGGGCACAGCCCCGCCCAGCACTGGGGAGCCGCTCCCTTCCCGTGGCTTCCGGGGAAATGGTGTCCGGGGTCCCTGCCGGAGTGGCCAGAGCAGGAGGCGAGCCGAGGGGGGGTGGCTCGCCTCTAAATGACCCCACTTTAGTCAACAGATGGGAGCCCGCAGCCAAGTCTGGCCGAGGCCCGGTTCTGCCCACGCACCCGAGCGGCGAGCCGGGGTGGCAGCGGCCGGGACTTGCAAAGCCGCGGCTTAACTCCTGGCGCTCTGGCGCCCGCCTCCTCCCGAGGCTGGTGGTCACCGTGCTAATCAGCTAGGCCGCAACGGCAATTAGACATGACCGCGTGGGCAGCCGCGCCAGCCCAGCGTCACCGCGGGCCGCCCGGGGCGGGCTCACCGGGCCCAGGCGCTTCCGCATGCGCTGGGCCCAAACCAAGCAGCGGGATACGCGCTCCGGGGGCCGACCTGCTGCGCTGGCCTCCGGACCCGGGGTCCCAGGCCAGAGCCCCATCCCCGCCGGGCTCTGGATGGCGTGTGGCTCGGCCATGCCGGAACGTTCCTTCCCCGGGAGCTGGGAGCCGGGAGCCTCATGTCCGGGATCGGAGCCGCCGGCTTCAATGCTGAGGGGAGCTTCAGGCTGCTGCCTCGGCCTTCTCTCTCCCTCTGCTGGCCCAGCGTCCCCTTCACAGGCCTCGCCTGAGGCTCTGAAGGACGGCTGTGGTGGGCACCGCGGTCCAGCCGCCAGTCCTGCCCCCGGATGGAGCAGGCGTTCAGCCCTGTGGCCACCCGCCCAGGGCGCCCCTCGCCTTTGTTTTGGGAGCAGGGCACTCCGGGCTCGGCAAGCCCCCACTTTATCAAAGGTGTCTGCGGCCAAGGACATTGCTCTGTAGAAGGCCTCTGCAACAGCTCCCCACCCCTCCGAAGCGCTGGGCCCCCGCTGGGCTCACCCCCTTCTCTTCCTCAAGTCTCGGGGATTCGGCGTCCCCTCCTGGGCAAGGCATGCCTGTCCCCAGCCCGTCAGGCCCTCCGGGCGGCCCGGCCTTTGTCTAAGTCTCCCCTCCCCTCTTTTTTCCTCCTTTCTATTAAAGCATAACATCCACACGAAAAAGCGCACGTGGCCCAAATGCGCCAACTGGTGCGTCTTCAGAATACGGACCGCGCGCCCCGGGCCGGGCCGGACGCAGACTTTCCCGCAGCTCAGAGGCGCCCCCCCCCCGCCGCCCCCGTGCTCCTCCGGGGCACACGTGCCCGCCCCCAGGCCTGGCATGGCTCCGTGTCTGACGCTGTCTGCCACTGAGCCCCAGGTCAGCGCTGTGAGCGTGCGTGCCCTCTGTGAAGGAAGCCCACGGGGGCCCACCGGGTGCTGGGAGTGGGCGCGGCCCACGCCCGTCCCCAGGCACTGGCGGGCGCGTGGCTTGTGACGCTGCGTTGGCGGCTGTCACCATTCTTATCCGTGTCTCCTGCTGGACACTTGTTGGTGGGTCCATCCACATGTCCACCCAGTTGGGCTCTCTCGTGGCTCTTAAGTGGTTTTGGTAAAGAGTGACCTCTGGGGTCCAGGGTTCTCCACAGGGCTTGCTGGGGACAGAGCCTGGCCAGCCATGCCAGTTGCTATTGTTATCATCACTCCAACTCACGATGAGCCTGTGGTCCCCATTTCACAAAGGGGGAAACTGAGGCTTGGTCCACCTGACCCTGGGGTGGGTCTCTGAACAAATGAGTGAAAGGCCAGCAACAGGGTGCTTGCTTGGCCCAGCACGAGAGTCCCATCGGGTGACGTGGGACAGCCTTGCTCTTCCCCAGAGGGACCCTGAGAATGATGGGCCTGTACTGGGGGTGCTGGCCCCCATACTCACCCCCAAATCTCAAGGCCGCTGTCTCACTCAGACCACACGGCCACGGGGTGCTTCTCAGAGGATCTGGGCAGGCCGTGCCTTCCTTCTGTGAGTGAGCCTGACACCCCCTCTTGAGAGACTTGGTGGGGTGGAGGCCGTGAGTTCCAGGGAGCTGGAGTGGTAAAAGTGGGGGAGACCGCATGGAGGTTGGAGGCCAGGAGACACTCGAGCCTTCCTTCCTCCTCTCATGAGTTTGCCCACTATTTCTACAGTGTTGGGTCCTTACCAGGCATTGCCAGGCCGGCGGGGCACACAGAAAGAGACAGAACAGGTTCCGGCCCTCGAGAGGTGCAGACTGGGTGGGCCGGGTGTGTTTTGGGGGAGCAGGGAGCAACCTGGGCAGAGGTGGAGAACTTGCCTGGAGATGGGTGCCCAGGGGTCAGGGACCATGGGCGGGGGAGGGAGTGGAGGAAGGAGGGGCCTGGCAGGGAGGTGGTGCGGGAAGGCGGTCTGGGGGGGTCACTCCGAGGGAAGGCGACACCACCTGAGCATTTTTTAGGATTTTCAAGAATGGTAGCAAAACACGCAAGATTTACCATTTTAGCTGTTTTTAATCGTGCCGTTCTGTGGCCTTAAGTGCCTTCCCATTGCGGTGTGACCAAAACCACCACCGTCTCCAGAGCGTCTTCGTCTGACCCCACGGAACCCCAGTCCCCCAGCTCCTCCCTACTGCCTGCTGACCCCTGTCCTACTTCCTGTCTCTGGGATGTGGCTGCCCTGGGGACCTCACGTACGTGCACTCACACAGGATTTGACCTTCTCCGACTTAGCCTAATGCCCCCAAGATTCACCCACGCGGGACACGTGGGAGATGTCACTTCAAGACAGCAATATGCCATCGTATGGACGTACCGCACTGTTTCACCCATCGTCGTCAGCGGACGCTCAGGCTGCTGCCACCCGTATCTGTCAGGAACGACGCAGCCGTGTGTGGCTATCTGGCGTCCCCTGGTTTTTACTCCTTCGGGCGTACGCCCAGAAGTGGAATTGCATTTTAAAGCACGGACATTCACGGCCAGTTCTGCACTTGGGAAAGCCCATTTGGGGGTCACCGTAGAGGATAGGTGACAATGGAAGCAGGGCTTTCAGGGTGGACAGAGGCTCGGGAAGGAAACAGTGAGGCCTGAGCTAGGCCCGGGAGAGGGGGGTAACAAGAATGCAGGATCGGGGGCTCTTTTGAGCCAGCCCCGGATAATACACTGGCTGTGGGCAGCGATGAGTGAGCAGAGAGGGTAAAAATGGCCCGGACTGCAGCTGGGAGGGCTGAGTGGCTGATAATGACACCATTATCCCAGATGCAGCGTGCAAGGCCTCCCTTATTGGCAGGGAAGGACAGAGATAATGAGTTCAATTTGACCGATTTAATAATTTCTTCCTTGATGAATTCAACAAACATTTCTGGAGGGTCCATTATGTGTTAAGCGCTGTGCTGGACGCCTGGCAAACACAGCCGACGGGGGAGGTTGCTGCCCCCGGCCCCCAGCTGGAGCGGCCCTGCAAACACAGACTTGGGATGCACTGAGTTAAGAGGCCCCGTCAGGGGAGGGCTGCTGCAGGCTCCAGGGGCGCGAGAGAGGGAAGAACAGGGACTGACCAGCCAGGCAGAGGCGGCAGCTTCGAGGGCTAGAAAGGTCATTCTAAGCCCCGAAGGCCAGGGTCCAGCATGGTGGCGACAGCTTGTGTGTGAGGGGGAGGAAGGGAGGAAGGAAACAGCGGAGATCCTGGGGCCTTGCAGCCAGGCCGAGGGTTTGCACTCGACCAAGGAGATGGGGAGCCATGGGCTGTTCGGGCAAGGTGCTGTCACTTCCGGCAGGGCATGCCCAGCACCCATGGAAAATAAAGAAAAGAATGCCATCCCTTCAGGCAGACGCTGGCACTGGGGTCCAGTTAGGGATGCTCTGTGGACAGGCCCGTGGTGGTGGCCATGGCTGAGGTGGGAGGGGGCCAGGGGTGAAGGGCCCCTGGAAGCTCTCTGGGCTCAGGGGTGCAAATCCTGAGGAGACCCTCCTGCCTGCGGCTGCAGCCCCTCACTGCACCTCCGAGGCACGAGACACCCCATAGGGCTTATCTGTCTCTGGAGGGGCCGCGGGGCCCCCGTCTTCCCTCCGTGCCCAGGACAGAGCAGAGGTGACAACAGAAAGGCCTGTGGGGGGCACCCCAAGTGGAGCTGGAGCTCTGAGTTCAGCCTGAGAGCAGGAGGCATCAGAGCAGGGCCCCTGGTGAGGCCGGGGAGCGGGGTAGTGACAGAAGACAGAACACCGATTAAGTGTGGGGGGTGGGGGGCGGCCCGTGACCCGGGGTCGAGGCTCCCGGAGTGGCCCCCATGTGCGGGCTGTGCACCTGCTGGGAGCGGGCTCTGAGGCGCGGGTGTGGAGGTGAGCAGGCTCCTGCTGGGAGGCCCAGGATTAGTGTGGATTCAGAGCGGGTCAGGTGCAGGGGGCTTTGTTCAGACCTGCTTGCCTTTTGTCCCCGTCTGCAGAACGCCCAGGCTGCATGATGTCATTTCAGATGCATTAAGCTGGAACAGCTCAAAATTGAATAATTAATTACATTCAGCTTCAATTGCAGTGACTAATTGATCAGGGGCTGCCAGCAGACACCTGGACGGGATTAGCTGTGCACAATGAAGGCTGCGGGCAGGTGGCACGGCCCCTCCGGACCCAGTCCCTGTGTGCGACTTAATTAAGGCTCACTTGATTTCTCTATTCTTGCTGACGATCCCGGGCAGGCCCCACCCCAGGACCGGGGGCTGCCTGCGTGCGGGCACTGGACGTGGACGCACACGAGAGGCCCAAGGTCAAGAAAGGTGCCGGCCTCGGGCCCCGACCGCTGGTCAGGGTCTGCCCTGAGCCTGGGTCCACATCCTGCCTCTGGCCTCGGCGCCAGGCGTCCTGCCACTGCCCACTCTTTACCACGGCAGTCGCCTGGGTTTCCATCCTCGACGACTGGCCGACATAGTCAGCCCCAAACAGCTTATTATGTTTCTCATCTGTTCTTTGTCATAATCTAATTATTTTCCCTCTGAAACATGGGACGCCTCGGGTATGTGGATGGCAGTGTCTCACCCTCCCTCGGGGTACAGTGAGGCGCTCCTGGCAAGCCAGCCGTCTCTCTCTCTCCTCCTCCTCCTTGCCTTCGCTTCCGGCCTGTTCCCTGGGCCCAGGGTCCTGGCGCCATATTGGTGCCCAAGTGCCCCCTCATCCCTGTGATCTGCGCAGCCCCCTCCCCCGCCCTCGCGACTGCTCGTGGCGTGTGCGGGCACAATTTCCCCTCGCTTTGTTGGCAAAAATCAGAGGTGGCTGTTTGTGGATTTCTTAAGATGGAGGGAGGAGGAGACCAGACGGCGAGCACCCTTCAACTCGGTGTCTGTGCCGTGGGCGCCTGGGGGGCAGGGGCAGGCCTTCTCTCGTCCCCAGACAATGCGGCCCATTATCTCCCTCTGGGTGACTCTCAGAGGCATCCACTTCCAGAAAGAAGGGGAGAACTCAGCCGATCCGAACGGAAGCCATCACTGGACAGCGTCCCTGTCGGTGTCTGACTGGCCCACAGAGAGAGGCCCACTAAGCTCCCGAGTCTGTGTCCAGTGTGGTGAGCCTCTGGGGGACCCTCCGAGCAGTCCAGTGGCCAGGCCACGTGCTGGGGTTGTGCTCAACCCGGACGCACAGATGCGGTGACGATGGGAACATGGCCAGAACCCACAGGATCGCTAGGAGGCACTCTCCTGGGTCTGTCATCTCATCCACAGGTGAGTAATTTGTTTCTAATCTCTATTTTTAGGCGACGGAAGTGGTACCGGCTTGTTGAAACAGAGATAAATTCGGGAGAACGTACCCTCCCCAAAAGTAATCACTGTTAGTGTGGTTGCCCTGGCTTCTTCGGAATATTTTTAGGCATATACAGTCATTTAACTAAATATGTACATATGCACACTTTTTCTTTTTTTTTTTAACAGATGGGATCACCCAACCCGTGCCGTTCTTCAATTCGCCTTTGCTCGTGACCACTGGCTCGGGGCTCCCCAGGCCCTCACAGGCCGCTCTGCCTCGTTCCACCACCAAACAGTAAATAGTGTTCTTTAAATGGATGTCACTGTGGTTCATCCAGCCATTTCTCTAATGACAGACAAAGAGGTCGCTGCAATTTTTTAGAATTACAAATCGTGCCGGGGAAAAGGGAGGCCCCCGATACCCCATCCATTTCAGCGTTACAGGGAAAGGGCATTTGAAATGTTACTCCTGAAAAGGTTATACCAATCCACGCTCCATAATGGCGTGTGATTTTAAAAAATATTAAAACTAAGCCAGGCAATAGAAGGGCGTAGAAAGCAAAATGCACATAAATTTTTCAAACTTAATATTGAACTTGGAGAGAGGCCCTTTGCCTCTGTCATTCCCCTTGGCCTCAGAGGTGCTTTGGGGAGCCAAGCCCGGCTCTGTGGTGTAATAATTCCGGGGTGACGGTGACCGCCCATCCCTTCGTGTCCAGAGGGTCCTGCCTGGCCCCCGACTTCTCCTCCACCGGCTCTGGGCAGAGCTGACGCTGCTTGGCGCCTGATTGCATTTCTTAAAAGACCCTTTTCAAGGAGGTAACATGCCTGAGGTTTGGGGAGGTGGGGCCTCTTCCACCGAGTTCCATTTCCAGGGAAATGCTGCTCTCCGTCCAAGAAAGCAAACATCCCCCGCGTTCCCTCCCCTCGGCCCCCCAGCCCTGAGGCCCAGCCTGGACGGCTCCACATGGCTCCACGTGGCAGGATGCAAAGCCTCCCTCTCCGGTGGGTGTCCAGCCCACTGAGGAGAACAGGAAGAACGTTCTGAATTTTTTCAGCTGCAGGCCCCATCGCAAAGCGTGCCCTGGCCAAGGGGAGGGGCCGCTCCCTAGACCCTCAGTGCCGTGGCCTGGCAGGCCATGGGCCTCTGCCCCCGGCCATCCGCAGAGTACTTTAAAACGAAAACTAGGTCCTCTGCTTCCCGCACAGAATCACTGGGCCCCTGCCCTGAGCTGCACCACTCAGAAGCCAAAGGCCATTCAGACATCTTTCCTCTTTCTTGGGGGCTGGCTAGGGACAGTGACCCTGAGGTTTATCACCCCTCACATGTACCCGCAGCCCACAATCGTTCCTCCCCCGGCAGGAAGTGCTTAGTTTCTGCTTCCTAACACAAGCCCCTCGCATTCCCTGCCTCAGTATCCTTACAGAGGACAGAGCTGCCGACGCCACCCCCCACCACCCGGGGCCGGGGGCCTCTCCCCAGCTCTTTTCTAAGTGTTCCTGACCCCGACCTGAGTGAGGACAAAGACCTCTGCTTCCCCAAAGCCTCTCAAGCCCAGCTCCATCGCCCCCTGAAAGGGGGTGAAGAAACGAACCCCAGGACCTGAGCGCTCCGTCACGGACTGGCGCGATTAACAAACACACGTCTGTCATGCCTGTTCCCGAGTGGGGGGCCTGGGTGTTCCCCACTGACTGACACAGAGGCAGCATTTTTATTAATTCCGCACGAAGCTGGGGAGGGAGGGCCCCTCTGTCTCTCTGCCTCACCAGCACCCACCCCCGGGCAAGCCCAGTCCGGCCCCAACATCCAACTTTCTTATGTATTTATTTAAACCCTGCCTCATTCCGGAGAGAATTTAAGGCCTCACCATGAATACCATCTTTGTGTGGCCTCCAGCGGCACAGGCCGGAAATCCAAGCCAGGCACGTCGGGGGGTGGGGCCTCCATATGGCCTGAAGGCCTCAGCCAATGAGGCCGCCCCACGGCCCGCCGACCATGGGGAGAGGGCCTCCCGGCGGCACCCCACATCCTGCTCTCCCCGGGACCCCCCCGCCCCGCCCCGGGGGCTGTGCCGCCCCAAACGCCCCTCTGGGCTCTCTGACCCTGGAAGGGGCCGTTGCCAAGATCCGTTTATTAGAAGATAAAACAAATTGAAATTCTCTTTAAAACCCACGGATGAAGCGAGTGGTGCCTCGGTGTCGGCGTGTGTGCATGGAGGTCGCCCTGTGACCCGGCGCTGGGGGAGGGGTCTGCGGGTGGCCTCCCGCCCTGGCGCCCTGCGCGTCCTGGGGCCCCTCCGAGAGGGCACAGCCCTGTCGCTGCCCTGAGAGGCCGTGGCGGGCCTGCCCAGGGCTTCAGGATGCGGCTGCTCCTTCTGGAGTTGCCGCTCCCTCCGGATTAGTCCCAATGTCACTTTGTCCTCCCTCCTGGCTGTCCCCTGGGATCCGGGGGGCGGAGGGCAATTCGAGTTGAGGAATGAACTTCAGATTCCTTGGATTGGGGACCGAGGGGGCACAGCTGGGACCTGGCAGGTCCAGCTGTGGACGGCCAGGGGCGATGAGCACGGGTCAGTGAGCTGTGACCACCGGGACCTCTGACAGGAGGTGTCAGGTCCCTGAACGGGGTGCTCCTAGGGCAGACCGTCGGCCCTCACCCCCACATGAAACCGGGGGCTGTGAACTGGGTTCTGGGGGGGCCTGCCCTTCAACCCTTGACCTCTAAATCTCCGAGATGTCGTGCCTTTCAACCTGGCGCCCTCCAGGAGCACTGTGCCGCTTTCTAGGACTTTCCACGTGGCGAGCCGCCATCCAGACACCGCGGGGCGGGGAGGACTTCCCGCACAGGCTCCCGCCCGCGCTGCGCCCCCTGCAGCTTCCGGTGAGAATGACAGGCGTCTGCCGCCACTGGAGTTTGTCAGCCTGGCGCTGGCCGGTCATTAATAAAATACTAACATAAGCCCTGCAAAGGGAAGGCAGAGCTGAAAGCAGACTCCAGGCACGCACACATCCCGACCCAGACCGGGCCCCTCCCGGGGTGCCTGCGGTCTGGGAGGCGGGGGACCTTTGGGTGGTCCTGCCACCTGTTGAAAACGTTCTTGTGCCTATAACCCAAGCAGGGCCTGAAATAGCATGGGACGTGACATACCATGTTGACACTGCCCTCGACTGTCTGCTGTGAGGTAGCTATAGGGTAGGATTTGAAAGGTGGACATTTCCGAACCCCAAAAGAAGCTATGGGTTTTAGATAGAGGCAGACCTGAATTCAAAGACCGTGGGCACGGCTTGTCCCCTGAGGGTCTTGGTACCCCCTTTTGGGGAACAGGGTCAGGAAGCCTTCTGTGTGGAGTTGTTAAGAGTTTGGGATGGCCCCTGTCGAGACAGCAATGTTGCTCGCTGACTGTGTGTGACCCCACAGGCCAAGACCCCTTTCCTGCAGCCCCTGCTGCCCCCACCTGAAAACAAGCACCAGGGATATTCTGCTGTGACTCTGCCGATGGACTGTGAGCCCAGACAGCCAGACTGGGGCAGAGTTTACGCCGTCGGGCCTTCCCGTGCCAGCCGCCATGGGCCAATGGAGCTATTGCTTCAGAGAGCTGGGTAGAGGTTACGGGCCGTGGGCAGAGGTCAGAGAACATCGCAGGTCCCGGGCTACGGGCCACCTAGCTGCCTCCAGGGACAGGGGTGTTCAAGCGAAGCCCCTTGCCCTGCTGTTCCTGGCCAGCAGGGAATGGAACAGGGTGGCGGGCTGGGCTGGGGGGCCCTGGCGGGGCCAGAGGGACTCTGCAGTGGTCCTGGCCACATGCTCGATGAGCACGAATTCCTGACACCTAAAATAGCCTGGGACATGGGACACGGCGCCAGGAAGCTCTTGTTCAACATCTCGGCAGCTGGTGGCTCCAGGCTGGGAATAAGGAACCATTATTAGCAGTTTCTAAGGCCCTGGACGGGGAGAGCAGGCATGCCGGATTGAGTCAGAACTCGGTACAAGGGTCAAATCAGATCATTATTGGCCGCGCAAACTTGAGTGAGCCCCTCCCCAGCTCTGGGCCTGTTTCCTCAGCTGTGGAAGGGCAGGGAGCTCGCCTGCACGGCGCTTGTAAGACTCAGTAGAACACGCGTGTGCAGTCTGCGGTCAATAAAGGCCTCGCCCCGCCTCCCACCAGACGGAGGTCCCAGGGGCCCCCAAGCCCCAAGTCCAAGAGGGGGGAGCCTGAGGTCTGCCAGGAAAAGTGCCAGTCTCTGCTCTGTCTGCCCCACACATGTCAGCCGGGGGCATTTAAGATCCGATGGAAGACAGTGGCTTTAGGCGGAAGTGAAGTGCAGGCTTCAGAGCACAGGGTGAATCTGTACACAGCCGAATTCTGGGGGTTCTGGGTGGATGGGAGGAATTAAGCGAGGGGCGTGGGGCTTGGAAATGAGAAAGATGACAGATGAAGGTATCGGGGAGCAGAATGTGTGTCAGGGCCCACGGATCGAAAGGCAGAGAAAATGTGAAGGAGAAAACTGAGACTCAGAAGACTTAGGTGGCTTGCCCCAAACCCACAGGTAACAGGAGGTCGAGCAGAAATGCAGGGGCAGGCCTGCCCAGCGCCAAAGCCCCCTCGCCCGCCGCGGGCTCGGGGAGCGGGTGGAGCCAGGCCTGAGCGTCTGTAAGGAACCCCTGCGTCTCCTCGGGAAGACTTAGGGCGCTGTGGACGTGGCTAGCATGTCCCAGTCTATTTTCGGGCCTCTGCTGAGAACACAGGAATCCAGACCCACGGGCCCAGGGGCCGGGACCACCTGTCGGGTCCTTCCCAGCCGAAGGCGGGGTGTGGATGATCCAAGGCCGGAAAAAGTCAAGGCCACCTCTGCACCTTCCAATTTTAGAAGCGCACGTCTCCAGCTCCAGGGTGCAGAGTATCCTGCTGGGGACTCAACATGACCTATTTAGGACAGACCCTTGCCCGAGACCCAGGCCAGAGTCCCTCCAATCTTTCATTAAGCATCGCAGGTGCCAGGAGGGAATGGTGGCTTTGTTTACTCATGAGGCCTGGAGGGAGGCAGAACATTCTTCAGGGTCTCCGCTCTGTACGGGCACACCGCAGAGGGCCAGAAGTTAGCGTCTGGGGTCCATGACACCCCTGGGTGCCGCTCAGCCAGGGAATTTTGGGAGCAGAGGTTCTGAGGTCTCAAGGGCAGCAAAGGGGACACTTATGGCTGGAACACAGGAAGGCTTCAGGCTGGCCCTTCAGTTTGTCCTATCCGTCAGCTGAGCAACTCGGGAACTCTGTAAAATGGGGCCAAGAACCCACCCTTCCTCGCCTCTTATGGGGATTAACTGATCCCCTGGCAGCTCCCTGCTCATGCTGGCTGTGTGAGGCCCCAGCAGGCCCTGCCTCAGCCCTGGGCTGGCCCTCCTGTCCTGGCCAACAGCCACACACCGAGGGTTGGGGGGGTCAGCAGAAGGACCTTTCGAGATGGATTTATTTTGCCCAGGGAGCCCAGCCTCGCTCTGCAGGCCCCCTTCCTGGCTGATGGAGGAAGAGTGGTCATTAGCCTGTCACCCCTCCGCCCTGCTGTCGTTCTTCGCACCAGTCCCCACCCTCAGAGCTGCTGCCGCCTACGAGGGGTCGGCCTGCCCTGGGGGCTGCCCCAGCCCCGTTGCGCCGGCCAGCACCGTCTTCCCAACGCCGTCAGAATCACCACGCTTCTTCCACCTGCCCGGTCATGTCGTTGCCGTTGGCTGACTTCTCGGTGGTTCTGCTGAGTTGGGGTTTGCGTGTTTGCGATCCCCCCTGAATAGAGCCTCAGCTGCCACGCCTGGACAGTTTCTTGGTCTGCAGGAGAAAGTAAGGGGGCTGTTTCCACAGCTAAGCAATGGGGTCCCTCTGCCAGGCAGGTTTCATCCTTCTCGTCAGGCCGAATGGAATCTGTATTATGAGAACCGTGGGGTGTCGGGCAGGGTGGGCACGGGGAGGCGAGATGACATATCGAAAATGTTCTGTGGCACGTCCGCCTCTGGTCCAGACAGGGTCACGGGGACTAGATCTACTTTTCCATGCGCCGCCACCTTTGAAAACGCCAGACAAAACGTGAACCAAGAGCTGGGGAGCAAGTGAGGTGAGCTCTACGCTGGCCCCAGCTGATTTCCTGGGGAGCCCCAGCTGTGGTGCAGGGGTGGAAACTGAGTCACCTGGAGGCTCCTCGAGTCCGGAGAAAGAGCTGAGAGGCTGGGGACACCGAAGCAGCTGGGACTCTCAGGGCCATGAGGGGCGAGAAAGCCCCGGACATCGACAGAGTGCCCACCTGGAAGAAGATGACCTCAGGTTGGAGAAACCAACTTGCTCAGATCCAGGAATTTAAAAAAACCCTTAAACCATCCAAAGATTAGGGGAAACAGTCCCAGCACTCACGTACGGCTGGGAATAGTGTCTCCTTCCACCTGGCACACTGGGAAAACTCATGTTCACAGGGTATTGAGAATTTTCCAGGAGGGATGGCCTTCGCAGTGCGAAATAATGAGCTAAATAGGCTAAATGCTGCCTCAGAGCTGGGTGGCAAATTATAGAAACGAGAGCCAGAAGGATCAGACTGTTGTTTCCAGGTAACTTGACCGAATCCCAGAACAAACCCCAGAACGTTTATAGGAACCCCAAGAGCGCTGCACATAGGTGAGGCGCCATTCACGAAGCCTGGCATCCAATCAACGTTCGCCAGGCACTCAGCGTCAAGAATGCATGACCCACCGTGAGGAGACTAAGTCTTCAAAACTGACCCAGGACTTACACAGACGTTGGAATTAGCAGAAGAAAGTATGAAACAGTTATCGTAACTGTATCCCATATGGGCTGAAGGTTAAATTAGAGAAAGGGAGGTACTGAAACAGAACTAGCTTGGACTTCCAGAGACGAACACTGCAGTGCATGAGATGCAAGTTACACTGGGTAAGGTCGTTGGCAGATTAAACGTCACAGAGAAAAAGATCATTAATTTGACAATTAGTAATAGAAAGTATCCAAAATGAAACCTGCAGAGAAAATGATCCCCAAAATGAAAATAGTGTCAACGGGTTGTGGGACAAATCCAAGCAATCTAAGATACAGGTAATTTATGACCCTGAAAGATGGGGTGGGTGGTCAGGAGAGAGTGACAGAAAAAATATTTGAAGACGTAATGGCCAAAATTTCCCCAAATTTAAGGAAAACTATAAATCCTCAGATCCAAGAAACTCAATGATCCCCAAGTAAAAGAATAAGAAACAAAATAATCAAACTGCTCAAAACAGTAATAAAGAAAAAATTTTAAACACATTCAGAGGTAAAAAGACATGTTAATACAGAGGAATAAAAATAAAAATGAATGTAGTTTTTACTAGAAACAATGCAAGCAAGAAGACAATAGAGCACCAATATTTAAAATACAAAAAAAAAAAAAAACCCAAAAAAAAACAAAAAAACCCACCCCCAAACAAACCCAACTGTCGACTTAGAATACTTTCCCATGGTGAACCTATCTCACATGAAAAAAAGGTGAGATAAATATTTTTCTAATCTACAAAGCTGAAAGAATTCATCACCAACATTTCGCCCCAAGAAATGCCATGTTGTCCTTTGGGCATCTAGAAAATAGTATTTGACAGAAATAATGAAAGAATACCAAAAATGATAATTACATGGGTAAATAGTCAAAATTGTTTTTTATTCTTTAAAACTCTTGAAAAAATAATTGACACTTAAAATGTTAACAACGTATTGTAGTGTTTATAATATCTGTAAAAGTTAAATTTATGACAACAATAGCACAGCCATTGGGAATGGAGAAATCGAAGTCTGGTATGAAAGATACTAGACATGAAGTATTTACTTGACGGTGGATTGTGCTAAGTTAATGATGAATACAATAAACTGTAATTAATGACTAAAATAGAAAACTAAGGGTTATACAAAAACAAGGCTACAAAGGAAATAAATTGGAATGATAAAAATCATAATTAGTTTCAAGAATGCAGGAAAAAGAGGAACAAGAGAACATAGGACTGACTACTCAATCAAATAGAAAGCAAATGGTTAGATGATAGGCTTAAACTAAAGTAAAATCAATAATCACATTTAATGTAAGTGGTCTAAACACCCCGATTAACAGACAAACAAGGTCCAGTGTTGCTTACAACAAACACACACCTCAAGAAATTAGGACACAGACAGGTTAAAAGTAAAGGGCGGAAAAAGATATGCAATGCTAACACTGATCAAAAGAAAGTTCGAGTGGCAATATTAATACCAGAAGGGATTGACCGATTTCAGAACAAAGGCTGTCACCAGGGCTAAAAACGCGCTTCATTTTGTAATGGCAATGGAGCCACTGATCAAGAGGACATGAAACCCCAACACTGGCACCTCTAATTACAGAGCTTCAAAACACACACTGGAATGATGAAGAGAACTTCCAGGGCACTTGCCAACTCTGCCATCCTAGTAGGATATTTCAATATTCTCTTTTCAGTAATTGATAGGACGAGTAGGCAGAAAATCAGTACAGATATAGTAAGCTCGAATAGCACTATCAGCCAACTTGACATAACTGACATTTATAGAACACTCCACCCAACAACTGCAGATACATATTCTTCTCAAGTGTACACGGAACATTTATAAAGATAGATCCTATCCTGGGCCATAAAACAAGTATCAGGATACTTAAAAGGATACAAGTCATACAAAGTATGTTCTCTGCCCACAGTGGAATTAAATTAGAAATCAATAAGGACGCTCTCTGGGAAATTCCCAAGCACTTCGGAACTACAGAACATGTTTCTAAATAACTCCTGGGTCAAAGAGAAATAAAAAGGCAAAGGAGAAAGCATTTTAAATTGAGTATAAATTAAAATACAAATATATCAGAATTTGTGGGCTGTCTCTCAAGCTAGGACAGGAATTTCTAGCACTGAATGCCTGTGTGTTAAAAAGGAGAAAGGTCTAAAATTGGTGACCTCCCTTTCCAAATGAACAAACTAGAGAAAAGACAGCAGATTAAACCTACAGTAAGCAGAAGAGAGGAAATAATTAAGATCAAAACAGAAACCAGTACACTATCGAACAGAAGAATAATAGAGAAAATTAATGCAAGCGAAAGCTGATTCTTTGGAAGATCAAGAAAAATAATACACCTTTACCCAGGCCGACTAGGAAAAAAAGAGAGAAAATGCAAACTGCCAAAAGTAGGAATGAGAGAGGTGATGTCACTGTATGTTGCAGGTATTAACAAGGGAATAAGAAAGTATTATAAACAAATGTATTTATACAAATTCTGCAACTTATATGACGTGGAAAAGCTCTTTATAAAATCAAACTATGAAAGCTCACTCAGGAAGAAATTGATAGCCTAAGCTGCATATATATTTTAAAAATTCCCATGGATAGAACTCTAGCTTCATCAGAGAGTGCCACCAAACATTTAGGAAGATTTAGGATCAATTCTTAACAAATTCTTTAGAGAATTCAAGAGGAAGGAATACATTCTAACTTATTTTATGAGACTAGCTTAACCTGCTATAAAAACCAGGTAAAGATATTTCAAGAAAGAAAATGTAGATACAAAAATCCTCAGTAAAATTTAGGAAATTGAAAGAAGCAATAAATATATAAAAATGAAAATATTCATGACCAGATGGAGTTTCTTCCAGGAATGCAGGATTGGTTTAATGTTTGAAAGCCAATCAGTGTAATTCACCATATAAATGCACTAAAAAATGAAAAAACATAAGAACGCTTTAATAGACATAGAAAAAGCACAGTTAAATCCAACATCTATTTGAGAGAAAAACTCACAGCAACTAGGAGAAGAAAAGAACTTCCTTGATGTGACAAATGGCATCTATAAAAATCCTACAGCTAATATCGTACTTAATGGTGAAAGACAGAATGCTTTTCCCCTGAGAACAGTAACAAGACAAGGAAGTCAGCATTATACTGGGGCTTCTAGTCTGTCTACTAGCCTTTCTAATTCAAAAATGGATGGATAGATAGATAGATAGATAGATAGATAGATAGATAGATAGGTAGGTAGATAGGTAGATAGCAAGCATTCAGATTGGACAGGGAGAAGTAAAACTGTTTTTATTTGCAGATGGCATGATCATCTATATTGGAAACCTCATGGAATCCAGTACAATAAAGCTACCAGAATTAAAAAGTGAGTTTAGCAAGATTTCAGATTACAAGATCACTATAAAAAATCAACTGTTTTTCTATACACCAGCAACGGATAATCAGAAGGTGAAATGAAAATGTCATTTACAATAATATCAAAATATACTAGACACTAACAGATAAATGTGACAAAAGATGAAAGACTTGTACAATGAAAAGTACAAAACTGTTGAGAGAAATTAAAGGTGAAAATAGATGAAGAGCTACACCTCAGTCATGGCTCAGAAGACTCAATATTGGGAAGATGTTGTTTCTTCCTAAATTAATCAACAGATAAATACCATCTCAATCAAAATCGCAGCAGAATTTTTAAAAATTGTAATTGATAAATTTATGCTAAGCCGAGTCTAAAATTCATACGATAAAGGAAGACCTCCATTATCAAAAGCTACTCTGAAAAACAAGAAGAAATCTGCAGGCTAAAACAGTTTTGAAAACAATGTGTCACTGGTAAAGAAGAGAGACAAAATAGATCAATGGGCTGGAGTAGGGGATCCAGAAACAGATCGCACACACACATATACGGAGTCCTGGTTCTTGACAAAGTGCAAAGACAATTCAGTAAAGAAAGGGTAGCCTTTTCCACAATGGTACTAGAACAGTTAAATATCCATATGCAAAAAAAAACCCAAAACCCAAACAAACCCACATTCACACTGCACACAAGTAGGAAATGTACCCCAGCCAAGTGTAAAACCTGAAGCTATAAAATTTCTGAAAAAAACATACAGGAAAAAATCTTCGCGAGTTTGGTTTCAGGTTTCTTAATTAAGACACCGTAAAAGAGCACACTGATGAACTGGACCTCTTTGAAATTGAAAAATTATCTTCCCCAAACACTTTTAAGCCACAGGCTGGCAGAAGATATTTGCGAAGTGTATATTTGAAAAAGAACTTGCATCCGGAATACAGAAAAACTCTCAAAGCTTAAGAAGAAGAAAACCATCAATTCGGTTGAAAATGGGCAAAATATTGGAGCATACACTTCACCAAAGACACGTGGATGGCACGGAAGCACCCAGAAGCCTGCTAGATGTCACCGTTTCTTGGGACAGTGACACTGAAATCCACGATGAGGGGTTGACTGCCACGCAACTATGAAAGTGGCTACATTGGAGAGACTGACCACATCGACTGAGTGAGGACCAGCCGCTCGCCCGCTCCTGCCTTAACTATCTCATCATGGCAGAGTCCTGGGGATGGGGGGGCAGGAAGTTGGGTCTGGGGGTGTCTGAGGCCCTTCTGCCATCTCTGGGTAGAGAGACCGGGGAGACAGTGCGTCTGGGGTAGGGGTGGAGCAGAGAGTGAGGAGGAAGGAGAAGTGAGAAGCGAGCCTGGGGAGGAAGGCATTTAAAGACTCCATTTTTCGGGGTTAGTCCAGCTGGGAAGGAGGCAAAGGAGGAGGGAATAGAGCTGGGAGTCAGACCCGCCCCACCCCTCCCCAGGCCTGGGCCTTTGCTCAGCAGCGTGGTTGCCACTAGCACAGCTGCTTCTCATCTTCCTCTCCCCCCACCCCCCCCCCCACCCTCCGGTTAACAGGGAACCTGCTCCCCGGACAGAGAGAGGGAAAAGCTGGCACCGCGGGGACCGTCAAGCCTTCATCCCTGTCTTTGCACATCTACAAGGAGGAAGGGACTGTGCCCTTGCATTAGAAGGAAGCTGCTCTCCCAAAGTCTGCAATGACCCTCCTCTCCCCAGCATTTCAGGGTTCCCCCTCCACCCAAGCTCTCTGAAATCTACCTCAGCAGAGCAGACCTGAGACACAAGATGCAAAGGGGCTCCCTGTATCACCGGCACCCTCTGTGGTCCTCCCCTCTGCCATAAGGAACCCCGTGACTGTGTCAGCGGGGAACCCTAAAACTGAGTGTGTCCCAGGACCCTCCAGTGGTGACATGGATCTCTATCTAGAAGAAGCTCTTCCCTCCAAGATGGCCTCCCCGCCCCAACATGTCTGGAACAAGATAACCCAGCTGGACCAGGGCTGCTGGTAAGGACCCTGGAGTATGGAGTAGGGAGCTCGGAATGGGCCTGACCAAATCACTTTTCATGGTCACACACAGCTGTATTCTTCTGCTTTTGAGATTTTTTTTTTAACAAGGAACAAGAATTATTCCTGTAATTGTCTTAAAGGTTAAAATATTTTGACAGGTCCCTGATTGGGCTGTTCAGAGAATTAAATGAGATGAGGCCCTGGGGACCATGGGGGTGGCTTTTGGGAGTTTTCTGACTGTTCAGGAAAGAGGTGGCTCTTCTGCCACCAGGCTCCTGTGCCTCGGTTGCCCACGGGAGCCGTTTGGTCCCCTAAGTTTGTCACTACTGAAATCCTGGCTACTTGTATCCTCCACAGGATAGATTGTCTTACGAGGTCCCCAAGGAAGTCTTGCATCTTCGTGGCTTGCTTCAGTCTTTGAGTGGCATTTTTAGTCCCAAAGAACTTTGGGGTGCAATTCTTGTCACAGGATTCAACATCACCAGACCTGCCACACTCCCAACCAGAGCATGTACCCCACTTCCCGAGCCCACCTCAACATCGGTCTCAGACCGCTCTCTACCCCTGCCCTCCCAGGGTCAATGTCACCTTCTCAGCAGCATGCCAACGTGGGATAGTCAGAGACTGGGACCAACCTTAGTGCTGCCAGAGAGGAAGTCCATTGCCTTCCCTTCTCTACTTTAGGCATCTGTGATGTTTGGAGTAAAAAACACGCCTCCAGGGACTGTTTTGAGGATTTGGTGAAATAAATGCCAGTAAAGACCCCTGAGAGCACAGCAAATTGAAGAGCAGGCAGCGGCCAGATGCCCGGGGTCCCTCAGGGTACATCCCCCAGTGGCGTCAGATGGAGTGTGGCCACCCCAGGCCCCAGAAGGCAGCCAACAACCTGCCCAGCTCTGAGCCTGGAGATCTGGGTGGCGGGTCTTCGAGTGTTGGGCGAGGGGTGGCTTAGCACAGGAAGTGAATGGCAGCAGCGCTCCAAGGGAGGGTGGTCTTCGGTCCCAGGGGTTGCTCCCAGCTGTTCCTTTAAGGGAGAGAACTCAAGAGCATTCATTAGAGCTTCAGATGAATACAATTAACATTTTGCCGCCCCTTACTGGTTTGAGTTTGTTTCAAAAGGTCTTCGGATGGGTGGGGCTTGGGAAGTTGAGGGGCGGTGGGACTGCAGGCCTGACGACAGGGAATTGGGGTCTTATGTACCCTCCGTGGCTGCTGGGGTGCCTCCTGCCCACCACACCTCCCCTGCCTGGTGGCGGAAGAGGTACTGAAGGCTCCAGACCTTAAATTGTTAGATCACGAGAAGCGACCCAAGCGCTGGTGTCACCAAAGGATGCCGCGTACCGTGCCATGGTGTGCGAGGAAAGGTCCCAGCACCGTTCACGGTGCCGAGGTGCCTGGCTCCCCAGTACCGGCTGCGTGCTGGTCCCCACGTGTGCTCAGTCCACCGTCGGCCCCATGACCTTGGACTGCCGTGTGCCGCGGTTCACAGCATGGAACTCTGTGCCTCAAGCATTTGCTAAAAGGTCGGGGTGGGGGGCCATAAATTGCTGTAGGCAATTGTCCTGAAACCATTCCTAGGGGAGGGCCTGGCTGTTACCTCTGTGGGTTTGTGCAGGTCCACATGGCCCAGCCCTCCCCGTGCACTACATGGACCAGTGTAAAAGTCTGCAAAATTGGAGACTAGAAGATCCGTTTTCTCGGTTTGTGAGGTTCAATAAATTCTATGATACAATAAAAAATTATACATGGTGAGAACGCACAGGAAACAGAAGCACTGGGATATATCACACAGGTCTCTCCCTGGGTATGGGGAAAGGACGCTTTAACCAGAATGACTTGGCCAGTGTCACCTTGGAAAACTATGGCTCCCACTCTGGGAACCCCCATCATCAGGGAGAACATGAAATGAGTACACGAGGGCTCCCAGGCTGAACTTGATAAATCGCAAGCCTAACCAGCCCCTTTCGTGGCCCAGAAGCCTCTGCTCCTTTAAGACCCACCGGGATGGGATAGAACAAACCGCCGAAAGAATTACCATATTCCCAAATTACCAAACTGCCCTCCCGCTGCTTCGTAGATGGCCCTCCGCCTGCGCCTGAGTGCTGGGAGGGGCAAAGCTCCCCCAAAGAATGGGAGCGGACCCACCCCTCAGTCAAAGAAAGCACAACTTTTTTTTTTCAGTCCTGGGAACTACAGAATTGAGCTTTGGGATTCCCAGCGAGATTTGGCACCTGCAGGGCTCTCCCGGGACCTTCGAGCCCAGGTGCAGGACTGGGCTGCTGGTGACTAGAGAGTGAAAAGGACTTGACAGCCTCAGGTCCTAAACAAAGATTGCATTTTAAGGCCTTTGGGAAGTGACTTCCCTTGGACTGTGGTTCACCAGTGGCCAGCGGTTCACCAGTGGCCCGCGCGGTCGCCAGTGGCCCACGTGGTTCGCCGGTGGTCCGCAGTTCACCAGTGGTCCACGGCCTGCCAGTGGCCCACGGTCTGCCAGTGGCCCGCGGTTTGCCAGTGGCCCACGTGGTTCTCTGGTGGCCCGCGGTTCGCCAGTAGCCCACGGCCTGCCAGTGACTCACGGTCTGCCAGTGGCCCGTGGTTCGCCAGTGGCCCACGGTCTGCCAGTGGCCCGCGGTTCGCCAGTAGCCCACGGCCTGCCAGTGACCCACGGTCTGCCAGTGGCCCGCGGTTCGCCAGTGGCCCACGTGGTTCGCCGGTGGCCCGTGGTTCACCAGTGGACCACGGCCTGCTAGTGACCCACGGTCTGCCAGTGGCCCGTGGTTCGCCAGTGGCCCGTGGTCCGTCAGTGGCCCGCGGTCTGCCAGTAGCCCGCGGTTGGCCAGTGGCTCATGGTTCGCAAGTAGCCCGCAGTGTGCCAGTGGCCAGCAGCCAGCAGCACCAGCACTGTAATCCGGCACATGTGCTGAGGTTGGCCGCAGCTCCTCCGGTCTCCCCGCTCCACCCCTGCCAGGCTGTGGTTTGTGCCCATGGTTCAGCATGATTTACCAGGTTTCACTGGCATTTGCTCAAACCTCTGATCCTTAGAGTGGTGTTTAATCACTCTCCAGATCTAGGGCACCAATTTCCAGTCACACCAAAACGTCTAGGGTTTGCTCAGTGCATCTCTTGCTGGTGGAGAGGGGGCAAGAATAATCATAATCACGGCATCTCTTCGGGATGACTTTGGTACATTTTATCATTGAGGCGGCTTCTTCAAGCCCGCTGGGGATACCCTGTTCCTTTAAGGGAAAACTCGAAAGTCTCTGAGGAAGCGCCGCACTCCCCTTACTGTTTTGCAAATGACTCTCTGTGCCCGAGGCGGGTCCTCCCTGAGAGTGAGACCTCTGAGTCACGAGGTCCAAGGAATGGAGTTTGGGATCTCTGTGGAGTTTTGGTACCTGCAGTTTTCCCCAAGACCATAAGATATTCCTTTGGGCAAAAAGAGTGCAGCCGGCTGCGGGGCTGGGATTTGCCCATTGCCTGCGGTTCGCCAGTGGCTCGCGGTCAGCGGTACCGTCATCCTGTGGTGTCGTGATTGCAACACCGGGTCTGCCTGAGCCCTGGCTCCCCAGCCCGTCTTTGCTTGGAGGCACTTCTCTGCCTGCCAGCTCACTGAGACTCACCATCGTGCACCGTCCTGTTGACTTCATGGGTCTCCGCAATTCTCAGATCCGTGGGTTCTTACGGCAAGGTACCTGCGCGCTCCTGCTAACCACAGTGGGTCTCGGGCAATTTTGTCACCTCTTGAGGATTTGCTGGAATTTGCAGAAGAAATGGCTCCAGACCCTTGTCCTAATTTAGGAGATTTGTTGAGGGGGGTGGAGGGTCCCAAAGATCCAGTTCTGTTGAGAGCCCACCTGTACCTCCGATTCTTTCCCCTTATGGTTTGCGATCCAGGCACCCGGGCACCGAGAGCAGCCATTTTGGGATTCTCCCAAAGTGGAGGACAGAAGACCCATTTCCTAGCATTGTTATGTTGAGTAAGTGAAACAAATACCTTGGGGTAGTTCCTGAAAACACCACGAACTGTAAGAATGTGTCAGAACTAGCCCTCAGGAACCACGAAATCCTCGATCTACGGTAGGGTGTGGGTGGTTACACTGGCTTCTACCCACATCTGGGGAGGACGGTGTAACCAGAAGGTGTGTGCCGGGACTGCTCCTAAATGTCCTGATCTGTGGCCCTCCTGTGCAGGGTGAAGGATAGGACAAGATGAACAGCAGCGACCTCCTGCTAAGATGCACTCTGTACGTTCCACCCTCAGAGCTGCTCCTCACAGCTGGCCTGGGGAGGACCTGTTCCTTTAAGAGCAAACTGGATAGAGTTGAAAAGACCAACTCATCTCCCGAACTCTGGGAGGTGGGGGGTGAGGGTGGGGAGAAGCCCACCCCCCCCTCGCTGCCCCCTAGCCTTGCTGTTTTGCAAATGGTTCTCCCGCAGGGGGCTGGCCTGATCTGTTGTTCTGAAACTGAGGGTCTTTATGACTCTGATTCAATTTAGCTTTAAATTGTAGCTCTAGAAATCCTCTCTCTCTCTCTCTCTCTCTCTCTCGCTCTCTCTCTCTGTCTCTGTCTGCACCTCAGAGGCCCAGCCTCTGTCCTGGATAATCAGCAACCCCCGGGGGCCCCAAGGACAGTCGCCTGGACCTGACTGATGGTCACGCGGTCCGGACCTGAAGATAACATCTTGGCTTAAGTTATGTTTCAGCTCCTGAGCCCTAAGGTGGAACGACCCCCTGGCCACTTTCCCATGAGACCAGACAGAGGGACGCCGGAGCAGACCTCAGAACTGTCCTCGAGACCTGCAGGCATGATTTATGATCCTCATTTCACCTCCCACCAGCCAGCTCCCTGCATGACCCTGAACCCCTAACCCACGGTGACTTCAGATTTTATCCTGTAGAATCTGTTACCCAAATACCCGGGTTATTGGGCTTTTGAGCATCAGCTTCCCATTTTCCTGGGTGGCGCCATTCATAATAAAATAACCCACATTTTTCCATTGCAATTCTTGGTGTTCATTGTTTGGCTCTGCTGGTGCCAGGCAGATGAACTCTTTCCGTTCAACAACCATTCTAAGAATGAACTGTGCTTTTAGGCCTGGGGTCTGAGCTGTTGAGTTTTGGGGTCTACTGAAGTTGGGCACCTGTAGCTCCATCCTTTGAGAAGAGCACAGCCCTGCTGTGCCAAGGGTAGACTGTCAGGAAGCTTGGGAACGAGGACAATATATTCATGCCCCACACTCAAATCAGGGATTGCCAGGAATGTGCGGGTCTGGGGGAGCCGACCGCAATTGCCAGGCTGGGGTTTGCCAGTTGCCCGCGTTACATCGGTTGCCCGCGCGGTCCGCCAGTTGCCCGTGGTCCTCTAGTTGCCCGCGGTCTGCTGCGCCGTAATCCTGCAGCCCTGTAATTGGCCACAGTAATCCGCCCTCACCCCCTGGACTCCTGGATGCGTTTCTCTGCAGCACAGTGCACTGCGATTCACCACGATTCGCCATGGTTCATGATTTCACGGGTCTCCATGATTCTCAGTTTCGAGGGTTATCTATGGATCTATGGTCCTCTGGCAACTTTGTGCAAAACTCAAGTATTTGCTGAAAGGCTGCAGCAAAATAGCTCCAGGCCCTTGTCTGGCACCTCCCCCACCTGAATCTCTGCATTTCAGGAGGAATTGATACTTGACTCTTAGTCGACCCTCCCCCAAGGCTCTGGGTTAGCAGTGAATCACCAGCCCGCGGTGGGGGATGGTAGAGTCAGAGGGTGGCTCAGCCTCATCTCCCACTCCCAGGCCGACTTCAGCTTTCCGGGCTGCCTAAGCAGAGGGGGTGGGGTTGTAGGGGTCCTGGCAGTGTCTGGATATGATGTCAAGCTGGGTATATTACTCCTGCAAACATGAGCCTGAGCCGTGTCGTGGGCCACAGCCAGCCTCACTCTTACCCCCACCCACAGGAGCCGACACACGTGTGTGCACAAACACGGACATGCATGCACATGTGCACGCACACACACACACTTCTGTTTGGCCCAGCTCCAGCCCCATGAGCTGGACCTTGACTGTTTCCTGGCCCCAAAGCTGCAGGGACTCAATCCCTGTTCTATTTTTTCCCTCGGGGCCAAGCAGAGCCTCACTGGGTCCTGCTTTTCTGGAAGGGAAGGCAGCAAGGTTGCCAGGAGACAGGAGAGCTGGCGAGAGGCAAGGCCAGGGTTCGCCGGGGAGAGGTTCTGTACTCCTTAAAAAGCCTGTCCCACTGGGAGGGGGCTCTCACGACAATCTCACGACTTCAGGGCAAAAATCACACCTTGAAGAATCCTCCGTCCCTGACACGTCCATTCGCCAGGGCTGGCTGCCATCTCAGTCGTGACCCAGCTCAACAAACCTCTTGTTCCAAAGCATGGCGCAAGCACAGGAAGTGCCCCAGTCGGCCCTGAGCGGTGCCCTTCTCCTCTGGAAATTCGAGCACTGACATTGACCTGCGCTGCCAGGAGAGACCGTTCTGCAAGGGCCCAGTGCGGTGGGCCCCGGCCCGCCCACGCAGTTCCCAGGCCCCAGCTGCTGGGCGTCTCGTCCCCCCGCATCTCAAGCCAGCAACTTCCCTGGGACAAAGAGGAGAAAGGCCTGGCGGTCCACAGTCTGGCCTTCATCTCAGTGCTGCCAAGTCAGCGCTGGGAATGGGGGCAAGTCTCTGGGCTCCTGGGAACCCCAGCTGAGGATTCTGTAAGAGTGAAGAATGGGCAGAATTTGGGAGTAAAAACAAGTACACGACACCCTACCGTGATCCCCAAAGTTACGGTAAATTCTAAGAGGAGCCCTAAACTGATTCCTTGGGAACCCCCAAAGAGCCCTCCGCACAATGCTGTTGATGGGGTGCCAGCCTTTTCCCAGGCGCCAGGAGGCAACGTGGAACCTGCAGGGTCCGTGGAATCTGTGGTCTCCCCTCTGGGCCTGCAGCAGGGGCTGGTGGGACTCAGCCCAGGAAGTAAACAGAATGAACTCCCCTGGGGGAGGGGTCTTCGGCCCAGGCTGCTTCCAGCTGGGCTTTCTCTGTTCCTTTAAGAAGGGTTAGAATGCTCGGGCCTGGAGTTTTCAGGCCCCCAGCCTGGTCTTGCTAGTTTGCAAATGACTGTGTCTGAGCGGGGGGAGGGGTGAGGGTGAAGGCTGCCCATCCCCCTCTCCTGCTTGGCCCTGAGCACAGAGGACTGAGCTTCAGGGTCTGTGAGTCTCAGAGGAGGTGTGGCACCCGCAGGGTTCACCCCGAGACCGTCCAAAGCCTCTTGGTTGCTTCTGGTGGCCCATGCTTATCCTTTGAACAAACAGAAAAGGGACTTGGGGACGTGCAGATAGATGTGTACCCGGGTTGCTTGGCAGCTTTGAAAAAGGGAGAGTTGGAATGGTCTGGGCTCCAAATGAGCGCTTTTGAACCATGTGTGGGCCTGTGAGATCCGGGTCCCTGGCTGGGCAGCGTGGCTGGCTGCACTGTGGCTCGGAGGGGCTCGCCCCACGGCCCGGGGTCCGCGGTCGGCGGTGCACGGCCACCTCCTGCACTCGCCCTGGGGCTCTGTGTCAGCCTTGGTGTCTGACGCAGAGCCGCAGCGTGGGGGCCCGCCAGGGTCGCAGGGCGGGGCTCCCTGCGGTGTGCCACACACCTCGTGGCAGCGCGGTCGTGTTCCCCGGGCCGCGCCATGTGCCTCCCGTGGGCACTGCCACAGGCCTTTCTCTCACGTTAGGGGGACCAAGAGCACCCTCTGGAAGGTCGACTCCCACCGATGTCGGTGTGGCGCTCCCCACCCCGCTGTGCCGGCCAGGCGCAGCGACGTCCCCTTCTGTGCGCCAAATAACGGGGCCATATTGGCTTATCGCAGTGCGTGGAGGGGGACACAGGTTACCCTCCAACCTCCTCGGGGTTCTCTGTCACTCAGCTCAGTGCCCCTGAACCTGGGCGTGGTCCCCGCCTTCTTGGGGGGGGCCAGGGGCACAGGTGACACATGACTGCAATGCAACAGGGCGAAAAAAAACCCCAGCCGGCCCCTCACACTCTGCAGCTTTGTGCCTTAGTTTCCTCAACTGTGGACGGGCGTGACAAGGTGCACCCCGGGGTGAAGATTAAACGATCTGGGGGCGCCTAACGGAAAGCTCTCAGCAGCGCCGCGGGGCTCCCGGCCCTCACGGTCCGCTGTTCCAGGCTGCCGACCCGCGGTCGCCCTGCGCCTCCTCGCACGCCCGGGTGTGCAGGAGCCATGTCTGGAGGAAATGGCGGGGCCGGGGCTCGTGTGCGCGCAGAGGCTGGCTCCGCGCTGCCAGGACGCCCCCCACAGCCGCCGCCGTTTGCTCGCGGACGCGGCGCGAAGCTGGGACAGCCCGCGTGGGGGGGGGGCGGCGTTTTTACGGCAAGTCTCCCAATAGTTTAGTCAAAGAATGCAGATCTTAACAGCAAACAATCGTCCTGCAGGGAGATTTTGAGGGGGGCCAAAGGGAGCGTTACTTTTTAAGTTCTGCAGAAACCCCTGTGGTGTGGGGGGGGTTGCTGGCCCCCAGGCCCCGGAGTCCCGCTGTCCACTGGCTGCAGGGTGGGGTGCCGAATAGTCACGACACTGAACCTGGCTGAGTGAGGGTCTGAAGCAAAAATAGCCTGAGCACAGTCTTGCTGGGGGCAAGTGAATCTTGGCTTGGAGCAGGACTGTTAAGGCAGGGGGTCGGGGGGGGGGATGGGAGGGTGGCGGGGGGGGGGTTCACTTTATTTGGAGAGAATACGGGTTCAAGTGTGAAATGCTGATCTAGGGGAACACAGCTCTGCATCTGTGCTCTGCCCAGCAAGGGCTTCCACTGGGGGGTGGTGCACCACATGGCCTGACCCAGGTTCCCGGTTCAGAGACCCTCTGGACGTGACTCGAGGGGCTTCTGGAGCTGATGCTAAAGTCCTCCACTTCTCGCTTCTGCCTCACGTTACCCGTGCCGGGTTTCAAGATGCAGGCATGGCGTTGCCTTTAACATATGGGAACGTGGCAGTGACTTCTGTGGAGCGCCAGCCCCCCCCCCAGACCCGCCACGAGGCCGAGGCCGGGGGCCCGGGCTGGGGCCGGCCCCAGCGTCCCTGAAAGGCTGCACTGTGAGTTGCTTCCTGTCTTCTGCTGGAACACAGAGCCTCACAGACTTCTTGGGTGGGAGGGCGCAGCCTTTTGGGCTGTCTCGCTGGACCCCAAATCAGGCACTTAATTCACAACAGCCTCATAGAGACGGATAACAGAATGCCGGTTACCAGAGGGGTGGGGGGGGGATGAGGGGAGGGCAAATGCAGAAAAGGGGTCACATATGCGGTGGCAGAAAGAGACAAGACTTCAAGGTGAGCGCGCAATGGAGTGTACAGAAGTTGGATTATAATGTTGTGTGCCTGATATTTGTATGTTATTCACCAATGTTCCCTCCAATACATTAAAAAATAAAATATAAAAAAGAATGTGCAAGGAGCCCAGGGAGCCCGGCCCGTGTCGCCCCGGAGTGGGCTGTAGCACACGGGGGTAGTGTGTCCCCCAGCTTCCCTGGGCACCTGTCCTTTCTTGTGCTTTCTTCATTTGAGGATTTTTTTTTTTGAGCCTTTGTGCTCCAGTGAGCACTACTTTGTGTCCAAAACGTACCCAAGAACGATATGTTTTGCTGAGGCTGCAGAGACTGGGCCGCCAGGGACGGGAGGAGCTTCTCTCAGAAGCTCGGGTCTGGCGCCTGGCCCCCTTCTTGTGCCCCATTTTTTCATCTGTGGTCCTTCCCAAGTGGTACCGGTCAGCACATCCTTCAGACAAGGCCCTGATGGGCCGGTGGGCGCCTTTCTGTGCCACGTGGCGCTTTCCCCGTGGGAGCCCCCAGAGGGGGCTGGGGTGAGCTTGCCAGTCCTTTGGTCCCTGTGCCCCTTGCTGTATGTTGCTCTCTCCACCTCCTGCCCCACCCTCACCGCTTCCTTTCCAGCCCGGTGGGAGGGGCAGCTTCCATACAGCCCCCTGGCCACTTCCTGACCCCCCTCGCCCAGGTCCACTCAGGTTTCTTCAAATTAGGTGCTGATTTGGGCTGCGGAAACCATCCGTGGGTCCCAGCCCAGGTCCGCCCTGGCTGCTCGGGGCGTGTGTGAGGGCCCCAGTGAGGCCCCCAGGCAGGGGCCGGGGTACACACTGAAACCTTTCAGGGGCGGCTCGGGCTGGGCAGCCAGACAGTTTTGCTTGGATCTCTGGGGCTGCCACGTGGCCATACATTCAAACGCTCTGAGAGTTCTGTGTCCTGAGCCAGCCAGAAAGTGACTTACAGCCCAGAGCAGGATCCGCAGGACGTCTGCTGTGGGAGGCCCCCCAGAGTAAACACTGAGATTTCTGGGAAATGTACCTGAGGCCAGACTGCCGGAAGAGATGGGGCCCAGAATTCCTGATACTCAGAGCTGGGCCGGGGAGAGGCGCCAGCTTCCCAGCCCCCGCGGGGGCTCTTCTTGTTCAGTGACAGTCCAGGCTTGTTGCTTCCTCCCACAGGCGGGATGGGGGCCATTCCCGTGCTCTCAGGGCCTGAGCCTGAGGTAGGAGCGGAGGCAGCTGGAGACAGCCCCGCACTCAGTGGGTGTGCAACTCAGGCCTCTGAAGTGAGACCGGCAGGGCGCTGGTCGGCCAGTGGTCACTTACCCTTAGCACCTGAAACAATGCCAGCCCTAGGCACCCAGTAAGTGTCCCCTGAACTGAATGGCCGAATGCATAAGGGAAACTATCAGGAATTCACCCTTTAAAGTCGACAGAACTCAGGCAAAAGGTGCAGAACCTCATCTGGTGTATTTTGGGGGCAGCCGGTTCTGATGTGCCTGGCTCAGGTGTGCCACAGCTGGGAGACTGGCTCGGACGGTCTCGAGCTCCAGCCGTGCCTGGTGACCCTTTGGGTCCTTCTGAAGAATGTAGGAGGCTGTCCGTTTTTAATAGTCCGTCTGTGTGTCTTCTTCTGTGTTCAGAGCGAATCTGTGGTGTGTGGATCATTTTCACATTTTCGCAGAGGAGGAATGGGGGGCTCTGGGGTGAGGAGGGCAGGACCATCCTCAAAGGGCAGGGTGTCCCAGAGGCCCTCCGACCGCCCGCCACAGCTCACGAAGACAGAGGTGTCTAGGTTGAGAGCCAGTGGGAGCAGGCAGGCTTCTGTTTGCTTTTCTTTATCATCAGATGTGCAAGGGCAGCTTCGTTTACCTAAGGGCAGGCGCCTTTAAGCTCATCCCTTCTGCAAACACCTAAAGGGTATGTTGAACATTTGCGCCCGTGTGTCTCGGAGGGCGAAGCTTTGCAGAGCATAAGCCTGAGCAAGTTGGTAGACGGGGGCGAAGGCCCAAGACCGACGGTGACCAAGCCTCGCAGTGACCTGTGGCATTCAGAAATGACCCACGGTGACCTCCAGTCACCCCCAGCGACCCGGCTGGCAAAGTTACCCAAAACGGGCCAACGAAGCTTTCTGGTGGGCCAAGGCTGCAAGACGGGTCTGTACCCTGGCCCTAGAGAGGGCACGCAGCAAGGGCCACGCTGGAGGCTTGGCTGCTGCCTCGCAGGCCCGAAAACGCACAGCTCTCCTCTGCCAGGCCCGCAGCCGTTCGTCCTGAGTCAGGAGGCTGAGGCGAGGGTTTCACGCTCTGCGTGCCCGTGGGAACGGTGGCACCGTTAGAGCTGCTCTCCCTGGGGACAGCACAGCTGTCTGCTCGGGGCAGAAGGATGCCACCTCTGTGACTGGGCTTCTCCTGGGTACAGGCTCGGCTGTGAGGGCTTCACACGCATGACTCCATTTAACCTCCTCAACAACTCGAGAGGCGGGTACCATTATCTCTGTTTTGCAGACGACGAAACGGAGGCACAGAGAGGCCTAAGGGACTTGCCCGAAGTCAAGCCGCTCGTAGGTGGCGGTATCAGAGTCTGTGCGTGGGTCTGACGTCGGAGCCTGTGTTGTCCCCACCTTGCTGGCTGCCCCCTCACCAGGCTGTGGAGCACTGGTGTCTCACCAGCTCCAGGAGGGCAAAAGGGGAGAAGGGAAGAGGCGGGCCTAGTGTTCCCGGAATGTTGTCATCTGGAAGATCTGTTTCCCCACCAAGCTTGCAAACTGCATCTCAGACCCCAGGCTCTGGGACAGGAGATCTTACCAAGGAGGAGAGACGTGGCCCTCATCGGCAGTGGGTACGGGGGGCACCGGGGCAGGTAGCTGAGCTGGGGCATCCCGGTCCCCAGAGGCTCAGCCAGGAGGCAGCACATGGCAGGCCTTCTTCTCTTTTCTCTCTGACCGACTGCGGGGAGTGGCAGAGCCTGTCCCCCAAACTGTGGGGGTCAGCAGCCAAACTCTCCTCACCCACCCCTCTATGTCACATAGCTGGGGACACCTGGTTTGTCTCCCTCGTTCATCTTCTCACCTGAAGAGGCTGTTTATCCCTGCTCTAAAGACCATGACAAGAAGGTTCAGAGAGGTTAACCAAATAACCCAAAGCCACACGGTACCAGATGGCCTTGCTCCTGAGGTCTGACCTCAGGGCCAAAACCCTCGACCGCCAGGCAAGGTGGTTGCTTCTCCCAAGAGACCGCCAGGAAAGCAAGCCGGCAGTCACGTTGGGATATCTCACAACTGTTACCACCTTGGGGCCACGGCCCGGAGCGGCCCCCACCCGCGTGCCGCGCTCCGCCCTCCGCGGTTCCTCAGCTCCCTTCATCTCTAAGATGGCACTGGACGAACCACCCATCTCTGGGAGGAGACGCCGCCCGTCCCCCGAGCCCCTCATTTGCAGGCAGATGAGCTTCTGAGCTGTCTCTGGGGCCGGAGTCACGTCAGCGTGCTCCTTTCTGGCCTCTTGGTGGGAACTGAGGGGCTGGGGTGCCTATGCTTGTGGGAGTCCTCCCTCCCCCGGGCACCGCCTGTGCCGTGGACCGCGAGGACCCAGAGTCAATGAGGGAGGGGGGGTCGATGCGCCTTCCGGAGCCCACCCACAGCCTCTCCTCGCACCAGGCCTGCCCCTGCCGTGTCCCTTCGTGCTCCTGACCCTCTGCTAGTGAGCGGGTGGCTTCTTGGGTGAGCACTGCGACACAGCTATCACGAGGCCTGGCCCAGGGAGGCTGAGGGGGGCTCTGGAAGGATCCAGACCTCGAAGGTCTGAACTGAAGGCGTGCTTAGCATTCCCCCCGCCCTTTGCCGTTACGCAGACAGGTGCCTACTGTCGTCCCCCTGAAATCTAGCACAAACGTCTTCTCTTGGAGCCTCTTGGGTGGGGTGGCAGTTTTTCAACTGTCAGCAATCTTTTAGTTGAAAAAAAAAAAAAAAAAGCAAACTTTCCAGTCCTGTTCTACCTGGAATACATTTTCTGCTCTGGGGCCCCTCCCCAGGCCTCCGGTTCTCTGTCAACACCGTAAAGCCAGCCCCCTCCCTAGCCGCAGGCAGTTGAATGAAGCAGTTCTTTGCTCCACCGAAGGAAATATTTCCATGGAGTCAGGCCAAGAAAACCCCTTGCTTGAATCTGGGACTGGCCCGCACCCAAAGCCAGAGGGGCCCGATGGGGCAGGGCGGGGCTATGTGGCCACGTTTCCTAGTATCAGGATATGACTTCTTCTAAAGCCCAACCCATGACCGAGGCCTGCTTCGCCAAGACCCCGTTCTTGGCCTGCCACGTCTCTAGAAAATGGATTTCTCTAAGCCCCTCCTGCAGGAATGAAACCAGCGAAGTTCATTTTCTCGTTGTTGTTTCCAACTAGGAATGTGCTCACTTCGCGGGTAGGTTCAAGAGACCCCTTCCAGGAATCAGCTGCCCCCCACCCTGTCCCCGTCATTCCCACCCTGTGCTTGACGCCTCTGAGCTCAAGAGGGGTGGCCTGAGTCTCTTGATTTTTATTTACTTATTAGAAAAATATTTCGTGTTTGAGGTCCCTAAGGAAGAGGCTCAAATAATCAGTCTTCTTGGATTGTTGCATTTTTAAAATATGCACATTATAAAAGCAATATGTGCCAGAAGAGAAATCCATAAAAGTAGAAAGAAGAAAAATTGCCCAGAATCTATTTGCCTAGAACAACAAATGGCTTTTTGGGATTTTGGGGGTAATTTGGGGGTTTTAACCTTCCAGATCTTTTTCGCTAGCTGTAGTTATGACACGGATCCCCAAAGAACCATGCTCACCCCCTCTCCCACCTCCCAGAGACCCCAGGATCGAACATGTAGGTACGTAAGCTGCCTGGAAGCCCAGCAGCCCCCCGAGGGGCGAGCTTTATCCTTGGCCTTTTGCAAAAGGCTGGATTTTATTTGTCTTTTAATATCTACAAGTTGGCAAACTCCTCTGTATGCAAAGGTTGGGGCTGCATCCAAAAGTCAGGTTTCAGAGGAGCAGAGTGCTATTGACCTTGGGGTTCTGGGGAGGAAAACCCCCGAAGTCCATGGGCAGCCTCGGCACTCCTTACTGCCCAACACCAGGGTCACGACACGGCAGGGACCCCCAGACATCCGACCCGAAAAAAGTGTGGGTCTAAATCATGTTTGGATAAGCGACCAGAAATAAAAGGTGAGCCCCTCACCCAAGTCCTTAAACACCAAACTAAAGAGGCTGGACTTTGTTTCGAAGGCAAAATCAACTTCTTGAAAGGCCGTTAACATGGGACAGAAGCTTGGTGTGAATTCTGGAAGAGCCACTGGCCATTCCAGGACCCCGGAAGATGGGACCGTTGTTTGTCCCCGACTCCTTAAAATTTTTGACCATGTGATGTCCAGCCCCTCACTTTATAAGGGGCATAGAGGTCATACTTGACAAAGCCAGGCTCTCCCAGGCCAAAATGGCATTATGGGAAGACTCTGTACTCCCTGCTGCTTCTCTGACTTGGGCTGAGGTCTATTGGGGGGGCGGGTTGCTCAGGGAGGTGTGATTTGGGGGAATCTGAATTGGTAGAAGGGGGTTGCAATTAGAGATTAGGAAGGCAGCAGCATCAACCTTCACTTTAGCTACCCGCAGGAGGTGCAGAAGGGGTCCTGGAGAGATCTCTGGGGAACGCGACCATTTGGGAGTACCTGGAAGACTGGGGAGGCCTGCCTAGAGGGCAGACACCTAGGGGTGCTGGTTTCTAAAAGCTTGCAGTATGGTTTTGAGAAGAGAGTGCCTTTACCCTCGCTTGGAAGATGGATAGAAAAGGGCCTTGTCCTCATTTCCTGGCTGAATCTTAGGACGCTTGTCCAGTTGCCCACAAGTATGTACATGTGGATGGGAGACGGCTCACACGGCTTTTGAGGGTTCCCGAGTAGGAATTAAAAAAAGAAGAAAAATGTGTGCTTTGAATTAGATCTACGCGGAAAAAAAAAAAAAAAAGAAAAAAACCAGGCAGCGGACTAAGCCATGTGTCTGGGACACTGGCTGTCCTCCAGGGCTCTTCAGAAGGGTTGGGTTTCAGCATGCACAGAAGAGAACACGGCCATTTCTCAACCTGGATTTCCTTGTCTGTTTTGCCCTATAGATATGGATCTGAACCCTCCAATGTCCCTTCCGAGCAGGGAAAGCACGCAGGACACCGACGAGACGGAGGAGCAGTTGGGCCCCAAAGAGTACCAGGGATTGGCTCTTTCGAGTTCTTTCTTCCATCGCTTTGGACCAATAAATATTTAAAAGTTAAGTTCTGAGCTCCAGCAAAGCCCATGAAAACATTTAAACATATGGATTTTTTTGAATATTGTGGTTAAACCATACTCCGTAGGATTCGTTTACAGCAGTCTTTTCTTTCCTCTCTCCTCTGCCTTTTCTTTTTCTATCGTTTTTCCTTCCTTTTTTTTTTTTTTTTTTTTTTTTAGGAAGCCAGAAGGATAAACATGTTGCCATGGAGTTCTGTTTAAAATAAAATACAATGGAAAGAAAAGCAGCATGATGAAGTAACCACATGGGCTGCAGGATACACCTGATACTAATTACTGTCATGCGGAATGTTCTGGAAGACATTGACTCGCCTGATGTATACATTCAAACCAAGCAAAGCAGGACTGGGCGGCTCCTTGGGACCATCTTGTCCAACTCTTTCCTCTTTCCAGATGAGGAAATAGGGGCCCAGGGAGAAGGGCTTGGACTTCAGCCTCCCAGCTAGGAGGGGGCAGAGCTGGGATTCAAACCCTCCGCACTTTTGTGAAAAACACATTTCCAAGGTCCTTTACCTCGGCCTGTCAGTGAGGCCCTGAAAAAGAGGAGTGGGGTTTACTGTTAACCTTTGCGCTGCAGGCTTAAGAGCCAGGAAGCCCAGAAAAAAAAAACAAGCAGAAAAGCTGACTTGGCGCTGGGAGGCCCAACTTCCCGCGCGGGGCCAGGCCTTGAGGAGAGAGACGCGCAGTGCATGTCTGGAGTCCCTCCTTCCCCGGGCCTCTCAGGGGCACCCCAACCCAAGCCCGGGCTCCTCCCAGAGCCTCAACGCATGTTCTCTGGGGCCTCAGAGCTGATGCCAGCAGGCACTGTCTCTAAGACAGCCTCCAGGGACCCCGAGTGCGTGACTACTGACGCTCTCTGCTGGCTGCCTCGGCTCCCTGGTAGGCCTCCCACGCACGGGGGGCGAGCTGGAGCCCCCGTGACAATGCGCGCCCCTCGCCTCTGCCCCGGGGAGGCTAGCAACCAAGCCTGCCGGCGTCTGATTGGCCGCGCGGGCCTGACGACTGGAGTTCCTGGCCGCTGATTGGTCTCGGCCCTGTTTGGCTGTTTCCTAGCTATTAATACCGTGGCTAATAAACGTTGTCCTGTTGACTGGGATGCTCGGAGCCATGATTTTTTGAAGCTTTCTTGACGTCTACAGTTGGCGCGGGCCTTCTGGCCTTGGGAGTCCTGCTGGGGGACTTTAGTTTCTGGGGCTTTTCGCATGTTCCCCAAGCTCTAAGCGGGGTGTTCTCGTTCTCCCTCACATTACCTGCCCCCCAAAGCCCACTTTATCCTCATCCCCCCAAATGCCCCTGTGTATCTATACACGAGACGCCGGCCATGCCTCAGGATCTCTCGTGACCCAGTGGTCCATTTTCACCTCCCTGTCACTTGGCGTAGGCTTTACAAATAGCCTTTTCCCTTCATTTCAGCCCTGAAATCTCCTGTCTGTGTCACAACCACCTCGAGGGACTACTGGGCCAGGGCGGGGGGAGGCCCTCTCTCTGAAGCTATTTCGAACAGCCCCTCCCCAAGAAGCACGGAGGAGCTGTTCTAACTTGATACTCCTGTGGGGCCCCTCTGCCTTACCCCTTTGGGACCCATCCCTCATTCTCACCCCTTTTCTGTCACCAGGCGCTTCATCTTTGCCCTCCCGGCTGCCACCCACCTGTCACCCTAAGATAGATCCTTAGTCCCTTTCAACAGCATTGTGACCTTTGCGAGAGGACATTTGATTGACGGCCCTGCCCGTTTTGCCACTCAGTGCCGGGCAGGGCTGCCGAAGGCACCACCTGTTAAGGACCGAATCTCTCGTGCCAAGTCCCCGCGCAAGAGGCCGTGGAGCTACGCTCTGTCGCAACATGTGTCGCTGCCTGTTTCCTCGGGGTGGTGCGCGGGGAGGGGGGGAAGCTTTTCAAAGTGCACGAGTGGGAAAATCACCTTGATTTTGGGGTGTACCCATGCATCTCCAGATGGGACATAGTCCTCCTCGAAAGTATTTTCCCTAGAGGGAGAGGGCTCACGCGCAGGTTCTTATTTAGCAAGCCGGGTCAGGGGGTACTCCCCTTGTTAACGTGGAGGAAACGGACCCCGTGGCAAAGGAAGGGGAACTGCAGGGTTCTGATACACAGGTTGTAAGTGGCAGAGCCGGGACTCAAAACCCAATTTTTTCTGACTCGGAGATGGTATGCCGAGTCCTCCGTGTCAAAGGTAACCAATCAGAAATGGTGTGGGGTGGGCTAAAAGGGGGCGACAGCCGCCGCCTGACACTTGGGTACCGCTCATCTTGCCCGGGGCATTTTATTTTCCCGGACAATGAGCGGGACGGACGCATCATTTTCTTTCCCTAAGGACGCGTCCTTTAACAGAGGTTCCGACAGAGCCAGGTGTGTGATCTGCTGCTCCCTGCACCCCGATTCTACCCTCGGCCCGCCCGAGGAAAACCACCCCGGGTCGCGTCCCCTCAGAAAACGGTGCACACGAATTGCCGCGCTCGGCGAGCGGAATGCGTGGCGGGACAAGGCCCCCGCGAGCAGAGGGTGTTGGTCATGGCGGCGAGGGCACTGCGGCAGAATTTTTTCCTCCCTTCTTTGCTGCAATCTGGGTGCGGCTAGAGCAATTTGTCATCGAATCTGGGGGGCTCATTTTTCTGGCCAATCGCTTTTGGAGAAATGAGCGCATTGCAGCAGAATGCGCTGACGTCAGAGACCACCCCTTCTGCGCCTCCATATAAACCCCACCCAGCCAGCCCCTAGTGCAGACGGCGGAGAGCTGGGATGGAGCGCGCCGTGGCCCGCCGGCCTCGGCTGCCGCTCCTCCCGAGAACCGGGGCGCCCACGCGAGAATCTCCTCGCCCGGTGAGTGGTTCGCCATCCTTGCTTGAAAGGATGTGCAAAAGGAAGGCAACACCCCCTTTCGGATGGGGCTCTGTCCCGCACACGCCGCAGGACAGACGCCGGAGACCTTCTCCTGAAGGTGGCCACCGCGCCTGTTCCCCGAGCGTCGGCAATGAAACGCTGTCAGGAAGGAAAGTCTCGAGGCACATTTTCCTGGGGGGAGTCAGGGCCCCTTTCCCGTCCAGTTCTGGAGAGTAGGCTGGGCGGTGGGGGCTTAAAGTAAGAGGAGTGGGAGGGATCACGCCAAACCGTGTCGGAATCCAGTAGTCTGGCAGTCACCGGGGTCCAAAACCCAGATTTTCTGTGTTCGAAGCCACCGTCAGAATCACGAATGGTGGGAGAGATGGCGGCGGATGCCTTCGGCATGCCCCACTAATTAGGGGGAAAGCACCCGAAGAGAAGGGTCTCCTGGGCATACCCCCCCCTTCAGTTCCTGGCCAGCTTCTTGGTGGCCCGTAGGCGTGAGGAGTGTAGAGGTTCCTATTCGCGAGGGATTCCCGGGGCAAGCACACGGGTTTAGTAGAGAGCCGCCTCCAGTCAAAAATTAAGAGTAAAATTTCTACCCGATAGCATCTGGTTTCACCCTGACCAACCGCCCTAACTGTGGAGAGAGATGGCGCCCAAGTGCGAACCTGCCAGAAGCCCCTCGTATCAGTTCTGTAGAGAAGGGCGGCTGGGGGAGGGTCAAGTAATTGGGAGGCACTGGCAGAGTAGAAGCTGGGGGGTGGGTTGGCGTAGAGAGAAAGCCGTGTTCTTGGGTCCGGGAAGCGAGCGGGAAGAGAAATACAGAAAAGGGGGTGTGTTTCGGGGGGGTCTGGGCACACTGGGAGCTGGGAATCGGGGGTTGGAGGATCTTTTTGGCATTGCGTGATTGTCGCTGGAAGATTCTGACATGTTGCGGGCTTTTGACTTTTGGTAAAGTTGCCTTTTGCCGTTTCCTTTGTCCATGTCAAGCCTCTCCCCCCCAAGCTGCCCCCCTCCCCACTCAGGGCTGGCGGGCTTGGGGAAGGGGGGGCGCGAGCGAGTTGCTACGTGGCAGGTTTCTGGAAGGTTTTCTTGCTGGCCGCTAGAGGGCGCTGGTGGCACTGCGGAATTTTGGGGGGCGGGGTGGGGAGGGGAGGTGGCCTTTGTTCTTCTGCTGGAGGGGGTCAGGCTCGAGATTTACTGGAAAATTCTGGATTCGTTTACCTAAGGGGAAATGTTTTCAGATCCCCGGATCACTGGGAGCGGCTTCAGGGTTCGCGCTGGGCGGACGTGCCGTGATCCCGCACTGGTTGTGTGACTTAGCGGGTCGTGGAAGAACGTGGACGCAGATTAGTTGATTTCAGTTGGTTTTGATTTCGGGGGGCCTTACGGAAGTATGGCTTATTTGAGCAGGATAAAGAGACCGTAAAAATGGTTAATTAGGCGCCGTCATGCGGGGTCTTGAAATTCTTTGGTGTGGCGAAGAAGGAAGGCGGCGGGCTGGGCTGGGCGGGGCGGGCGGGCGACGGTGGTCTGGATGATTTTAGGTGGTTTTGGCCGCCTTTACATTTTCTAGCGATACCAAATTTTGTACTACGTGTCCAGAGACCACAGAAATGAGCGAAAATGTATTGAGAACTGGGTTTTGAAATTTTTAATTAATTTGTTTAATTGGATTTCCCGAAGGTTGGGGCCAAGATTTCTGTTTTTTACTTATTAAAAGTGGAATCCTGTTCTGGAAAGACCCTTACGGCGAGTGTCTCCTTGATACCCTCATGTCTCTCTGGTGCAGAGTGACTCGCACAGTTTCGGGGCGCAGAAGGCCCCCAGGGCGTTTATGTGGGGGTGTGCTTCTCGATTTCCACAGGTGGATTCTGGCTGGTGATGGCGGGTGTGCTCGTTTAGGGGACGTAGCAGCCTTGGGCGAAGGGCTGGCGTGGGTTGTGCCCACCCTCCTAGTCTGAGACCTGTTGGGCACCCCTCCCAGCCCATCCTTTGCCAGCTGTGCCTCTTGCAGCTGCGGGCCAGGCGAGGGCGGGAGTGATCCTGCTGCGCGCGCGTGTGTGCGCGCGCGCGCCGCAGGTGGCTGTGCTCTTGGACTCTGGGTGCTGATCGCGCGCCCCCTAGCGGTGTGTGCCTGCAAATGGCTCTCGGCCTGCCAAACTGGGCTTGAGGGTGCGCATGCGCACACAGCTAACACTTGTGCCCTGTCAATCAACTCCTCCTTACCCCCTCCCACTTCTCTCCCTCCACCCCCTCCCATTCTCCTCCCACCTCCCCTCCCATTTCTCCTCCCTCCTCCCCCTCCCATTTCTCCTCTCTTACCCCTCCCACTTTCCTCATCCCTCCTTCCCCCCTCCTCTCTCCCATCCCTCCTCCCTCCCTCCTCTCCCCTCCTTCATATCCCTCCCTCCATACCCCTCCCACTTCCCCAACCCCTCCCTCCTCCTTCCTCTTCCCACTCCCCCCTCCTTTCCCTGTGACTGCCCAGTCCCACTGCTGTTCCTGTGCTGGCCGTTAGAGGTCACCATGACGGTTTCTAATCTGGCCCCTCCCATACCGTAGGGTCTCTTCAGAGATGACATCACCGATTCACCTCCTCGTCTGCAAGGATCACCTCTCGGATGCCCAACTGCAGCCAAGGTACTTGCCTTTCACATCCACCTTGTGGTACTCGACCCCTCCTGTGGCAGCGTTTACACAGCACGGCGGGCGGAATCCCCATCCCGGCCCCCCCTCCCTGCACCACCCCCAGACCCATTAGCAATTAAAAGTCAACTTTAATTTTAATTAATTAGTTTTAGTTGTTATTAATTCATTTAAATTTTAATTATTACCTAAACGTGGACTTTTCCGTTGGATCCTCTAACCTTTGATCAATTGCAGAGGGCAGTAGGAGCGCCGATTCCCGGACCCCACCAGCATGCAAAAGCAGCCACTGGCGGAGACCCTCGGCACCAGGACCACGGAGGATGGAGAGGACCAGAACTGGCCAGCCAGCCGTTCCTCTTTCAAGGCTTAAACCAATGCCCTAGTGAGGGGGCATTGGTCGTGAACCCCTGACCTTCGCTCTGCTCCTGCCTGTTGCTATGACTCCTTTCCTCTAAGTCTCTGCTTGTGTTAACGTGCCAGCGACCTGGAGTGTTTCCCTCCCCACGAAGGTGTCAGTCTTTCTCGCTGACCCTGTTGTTGCCCGTACGATGTCTTGAATGGCAAGATGATCCCTTTGGGAACTTCTCAGGAGGGGGACCTGGGCCAAGGGCTCCACCAGCATCTCACTGGCAATTCCAAGGCCCAGGTGGGCTTCTGGAACGAGCATGAGCTCCGACGCCATGCTGCTGCACTGCCAAGGGCACCCTTACCCTTTAGATCTCCCCTTCTCTTTGAGAAATGGGGAGTTAGAGCAACCTCCTAGGGCTGTTGTGAGTATTAAATGAGCTAAAGCAGCCTCGGGCAGGGCCGGGCATAGAGGAGGAGGTCCGCAAATGTTTGTTGAAAAAAAAGTTTGGCAGGTGAGTCTGTTGCCACCGTATCACTTTTTCTCACGCCTCTCATTTGTTCTCCCACAGCACTCGGAACAGCCCCTGTCCACGGGCTCTCCTTGCACCAGGTAGGGACCTTACCAAGAAGGGTGACTGACGGGCTGACTTGAGTAGGAACATGAATTATGCATGCGGTCATTTCCAGAGCACTTTCTGTGTCCCTTGAATGTTATTTCTGTGCAGACAGACGGCTATGTGAATGAAGCAGCCTCACTTACAGATGAGAATGAGTCCAGCATTGATTTGAGTAATTCAAAAAAAAAAAAAAAAGAATGAACACTGGGTGGGAACTGAGTGCCCCTCCCTCAGGGAAGGGTTTATTCACATTTATACCCAGGGCACTGAGGCTGGAGGAATGTAAGTATTTTGTCACATTGCTGGCAAGGGAAGGGGTCAGAGTTGGACCCTGGGTGCCATTGTAGCTGCCCCTTACCCTCCCCCACCGCCCCAGCCAGCCCAGCGTTAGACTAAGAGGCTTTTGATTTCCAATCAAGCTCTTGACAATGGGATAGCCTGTTTGAGATCCCAGCTGCGCAGGGTGGTCTTGGGGGTCTGGGTGGCCCCAATGCTGGTACCATGTGCTGGCTCCACCTCTCATGATGGTGTGACCTTAAACAAGTCATGTGACCTTAAACAAGTTGCTTAACTTCTCCAGGTCTCAGGTCCTTTCATGGTCTAAATGGGGAATTAACACACACACACACACACACACACAGCACACACGTGCACACACGTGCACACGTACACAACATACACACACACTCGCCTTTCTCTCCCCCACGGGGCGCTTTTGAAGACCAAAGGAGGTAACTTGCCAGGAAAGTGCTTTGTAAATTGCTATGGAAAGTGCGAGATCCTTAACACACGAGGTTGTCTCATTGTTCTCACGCCCAGCCTCACTTTCCTGCAGTAATCACAGGGCTGGCACCCAGTAGGTGCTGTATGTGTGTGTGTGTGTGTGTGCGTGTGTGTGTGTATATGCGTGCGCGCGCGTGCGCGCTCGACAAATAATTCCGAGGTGAATTAAAGCAGAATAAATTCAACAAACATTTTCTGGAACACCGACAATATGCCCAGCACACCAGGCCTGGTACGTGCTACACAGATGATGGCAGCAGTCTCTCGGAAGCTAATTGGGTTCCTCATTTGACCAGCACTTTCTTTGGTCCCCTTTTAAGCCAACCAGTTTTGTCCGGACAAGACAAAAACAACTCAGGCCTCTTTAGAGAAGCCCAGCTTGGTGCAGACAATAGCTCCGGGCATCTGAAAGGGCCTGATTGGATTATGTGGCAAATGAAGGTGGAAGGATGACTTGGAAGGTGACAAATGAAGTGGGCGGAGACCTGCTTTGAGTTAATCCAGGCTATTAGGAGGGAACCTTTTGTCTTCCAGAGGCTGGCGGGAGCTTTTACCACTGGTTTTTACATCCTTCATGTAAAGGACGCATAATTTATGGTCAGTGAGAATCCAGGCCCCGTGCGATTTGAGTGGGCTGTAAAATTGCGCGTCCCACTACCAGTGAGTAATTACAGTGAACGCTTCTGTCCCACTTTGCGGTTTTGCAAAGGCCTTTTTGCAACTGTCAATTCATTTGAACCTCACAACTCCCTGCCCCTTACCCAGGGGCTGGCCTGTCACCTCCCAGGGGAACAGAGGCTGTCAAGCGGCTCTGCAGATTGGGTCCAGTGACACATTCGCACCCCTCCCATTGCCTCTTGAGTCGTAAAAGAAAGAGGTGTCCTCTGCCCTGGTCCCTCCTTTCTCAGACCCTGGACCTCCCTTCTGCCGCCTGGCACACCCTCCGATTTCCTAACTGCCCTCTCGGCAGCCTGAGTCTCCAGGTGCCACCTGTCTCTTCCGGCCACCACAGTCTCTGTCTTTCCTTTCGCAGCTGCGCTTCTCGACAGGCCTGTCCACACTTGCTGTCCTCCTTCCTCACCTCCAATTTCCTCTTCAGCCCCCTGCTGACTCCTCTCCTCCATCGAGCGGCTGTCACTAAGGTAATGGCTTCTTTTCTGGCTCACGAACACGTGGACACGTGGACGTGTTTCCCGTCTTCCTCTCATGTGGCTTTTGGCCCCGGTTCACTTCTGGTGACACACACACTCCTGTAGACTTCACAGGGACACCTAGACCCCCGAGAACTGGCACGTGCACGGCTCCCAGCTTCTGGCCCTGAGTCCGGACCACGCCGCCTGGCGTGGAGGGCCTGGGGCAGGGCCGCCTCTCCAAGCCCCTTTTTCTCAGCTATAAAATAGCGTTCGTAATCTTCACCTGGCAGGTCAGGTGGGCTACCTTGCCAGTAAGAACCAGGCAGTATTTTGGGGTCTTGAAATAAGATCGATAAAGTGCTCGTGAGAAAATATAATTAGAGTCACCCTCAGATTTTCTTACAGGTTAAGTTCCCACGGGAAGACCACAGAGAAGAAAGAAAGTGGAGAGGGGAGGGGGAAGTGGGAGAGAAGAAAAGAATTTAAAAAAAGCACTAAAGAAAAAAGTAAGTAGGGAGGGGAGACTTAGAAAATATTAATCTACCAAAAACACACCCAGAGAAAGGTTTCCTCTTGTGTCGGGGTTGGGCTAAAATAAACAGGAAAAAGGTTTTAAATTGATTATCCCGGGGACAAATCCCAGGAAGCTTTCAAATCAAATTGCCCCGTTTTGGGGCTTTAAGTCCTTCTATCAAGTTTAACCTCTTTACCTCCTTCATCCTGGTTAAACCCTCCCCGGCCCCTTTGCTGGTGATTAAATCCCGAAGGTACACGGAGTCTTTCAATGAATGAATGGCCAACAGAAAGCCCCCCTCCCCCCAGCTGTTTTTTCAGTTTTATTCCACTTTCCGCCCTTTTCCCCCTAATGAACACGGGGCTAATCTCAGGCCTTGTCAAGGAAGAGGCTGTTAATGAGGTAGCTGGCTTCCAGGGGTTGTCTCATGAGGAGCCTCCTTTGTCTGCAGAGAAAAAGCGCCCTGATTGTCATGAGGAGGTGAACTGGCGTCTGCAGGGCAGGCGATGCAGACTCCCGGCCACACTAATTTCAGGGCTGAAGCTGGGGTTTCCTTTGCTCTCATTTAAGTTTGGGTCTGGCCCGTTGAGCGGGGTGGGAGGTGGAAGGCCGCTTTGGGGACAGGGCTGCTTTGCAGGAAGTGTCTTTGTTGGGCCTGACACCAGCTGCCTTGGCCAGGCTGGCCCTCCTCCGGGGTGCAGGGCCCTGGCTCGGGCGCGCAGCTGACGTGTTTCAAAAGCCAGCGGCCATTAAACACTTTTACGCACCAAAATGGTAGGCAAGGCACCGAGCTGTAGGTGTAGACCCTGTAGGATTAGCACAGTCTTCATGGACTGTCCCACCCAAGCCAAAAAAGTGGACATTGCAGCCCCAGAGGCTCCCCGCCATGGGAGGGCATGCTTTGGGGCTCCCATTCAGGTCCCATGCAGAGAGGTTCAGGGCGCAGTGAGCCAGATGCAGAGGGGATGTTGCAAACTTGGACCCAGACCAGAGCCTGTGGCACTCCTGCCCTCCCTGTGCCCCCTCCCACGTGGCCTGCACCCCTGCTCCCGAACCTCCTGTCTGGGTCCTCGAATGCCCCTAGCCGGTCATGGCAGCAGGTGTGGCCTGAGCCTGAAACTTGCTGTTGATTGTCCTGAGTTTCAGGCATTCCTTGACCTGAGGCAGATTCATCAGGTCACTTAGGCTGAACTTCAGGCTCCGGCCAGACCTGCGGCCAAATGGGGAAACTCGGGGCAGCGAGGTGGTTGAGCCAACAGCTGTGTTAGTGGGAAACCCAGTGGGGCTCCCTTGTCTGCAGGCAGAAGGGTCTGTGGGAGACCCTCTGCCCGAGTCAGCAAAACCTCAAACATAAAGTGTCAGAGGGTGCCCCACCTCTTGATGGAGGCGACCCAGGTGTCGCCCAGACTAGGGAACTGGACGGAGGTGGCAGTTTTTTGAAAATCCAGTTCCTGGAGGGAAGTGATAGAGCAGTTCCTGGTGTTTTTAAACAAGAGGACACATTTCAAGTAGGAAAAAGTAATCCGTGGGACCCTTCTTACCTCAAACGCGCACCAGTAATTAAGGTGCGAGCCCAGAGTCGGCAGTTCTAGGCCTGAGAGCACCTGAGGGTGGCAGGCTCCTTTCCGTAGGGCCCATCGGCCTCAGCATCTGTCATTAAGTGAATCCCAGAGGCTGGGTGACGGGACGATGTGGTTTCACCTGAACCAGGGAGGCCAGGAGAGGTCACTCCATCAGTCTTCTGAGTTTCTTTCTGGTTTTCTGCTCCCACCTCCACTGTCCGCCCTCCCTTCTCTCCCTCCCTCCCCTCCCCCCGCAACCCTCCACCCTGTCTCCTAACCTGGTCCTCTGGGGTGCTCTAGGCCAGCCCACAACTCCCTTGGGTGTCCCAGGACCCGCCTGGCAACACGTGGGGCTCAGTAAGAGTATGTGGGATGTATGTTTGGACAGGTGAGTCAATGAAGGAACCTGACTGCCACACGCAGCTGGTAGGCGGGACTTGCTGGGGACACGCAGCGTTGTAGGTCAAAAGGGTGGAGGGCGGATTTCGAGTCGCCTCTAGCCCCATTGGGGGGCCCGATCAGTCTCACGCCTTCATTCACTCACGCGCTCACTCCTTCATTCAACAGTTGATCCTTACTGAGCAAGCCCATAGCCCGGCCCTGGACTGGGCTCCCGCCACGCTAGCGCGTCCCTTGATGGCCTCAGCCCCTCGGGACGGTTGGCCGGGGGGTTGCATTCGCTGTGGGCGGCCTCACGGCTGACCCTGCGTTGGATGGTCGATCCGTCCGCTAGAAGTTAGGCAAGTGGGCAGTGTGCGGGGTGGGCCTGGTCACTCTGTCAGTTGGCTAGTGACCTTAGGCCCCCAGAGGAGGCTCACACATGCCCATCGCCGGGGCGCTGAGCCTCAGGGGGCCAGCCCCCCCGCCGTATCTGCTCCACTCCCTCCTCCCCCCCCCACCCTGTAGCTGAGTGCTGAAGGCTGTCCGCTCCTCGCCGTCATGGGAGCATATGGACAGCTGTGGTGTGTGCCTCCGCAGGCACTGGCCATAGAGGTCTCCCTCTTGAGTTGGGGGTCGGTGATCTGGACCCCTCCCTCCATGGTACCTTGCTCCCCACTGGGGCTAAATCCAGCTCCTCTGCCGCCCCCCGTCGTTGGCTGGGGCCTGTGCCGTGCATAGGACACGGCTGGGAACCTCCAGGGAGCTCCGTAGGCTCCGCCTCTGCCTGGCTGCCTACCTGCTCTGTTCTACCTGGCGGCTCCTCCCCCTGGCTCTCCGCTAGCCAGGTTGGTTGCCCACCTGGAGCCCTGCTTGCCACAGTCTCTTGCTCGGCTTGACCGACTACCCCCTCTCTGTGCCTGAGTCACCAGTTCATGACCGTCTGGGCCTCAGCTGCCCAGCCCTCTGCCTCACAGGTTGGTTTTCCTGGCTGAGCCCACACCTGTGTTACCTGGCCCTGCCTGCTGCCTCACCCACCTTCCACCTGTTTACCTCTGGCCCTGCTGCTGGGTCCGTGTATTCCTCCCCCAGCGCTAGAAGCCACCCCTCCGTGCTGCCCAGGTTGCCGGCAGGTCCCCAGTGCCCACGGGGGACAAGCCCCCCGCTGGCATGCCACCTCTGATCACACTCAGACACCGCCGCCTGGGGGCTTGGCTCCCGGGGTTTGAGTGACACTGTTCCACTCCTTTCCCCCCAGACCCGTTCTCGTCATGGCCAGGCCGGTGTCCCCACAGCCTGCTCTGGCCCTGCACATCCCGGGCTCCGTCCCAGGACCTGGGTCGGTTTGGGGGCTGCCGCCCAGGCCTGTGGCTTCTCTTCTCGCACCTTTTCCCGCCATTGCTCATACCCGTGAGCCACCTCCCTCCACCGAAAACCAACTCCAGGTGAGACTGGGCTCAGTGCCTTCTCTTGACGCATGTGAGGCTTTTCTGGGTTGCTCGCCTTCTGCCTTCCGGTGATTCTGACTTTCTGCCCCTCCCCAAGGACAGCGGCTGCGACCTGGCTGGGTTGGCCGAGACCCGGATGGAAGAAGCAGGAGCGCCCCCTCGCCGGAGGACCACCGCCTTGGACCCCATCTTCTCCCTGATGGTCACCTGACGACACCTCATGCCTCCTTCCTGGTTTGGGGTGAGTTTCTGGCTTTCTCGGGACACTAAGATTTCATTAGGTCCAGCTCATGTCACTCAGCTCGAGAACATACACATTTAACCTGGGGGAGGGCCACTGCTTCCAGCTTAACTCGGGGGGCCTGGGGGGTCCGCAAGCTGCCTTGCCTCACTGAGCCAGCGTGCGTGGGGGTCACCTCGGTCGCCGGCGTGCCGTGGTCCCCGTATGGTAAGTAAACCCTGCTCTGGGCCCTGACAGCCAGCTCTGGCCAGGCACACAGTAGGTCCACAACAAAGCTTTGCTCAGCACGGTAATGAGATGAACACGGTGTATTTGTTCTCCTAAGCACTGCACCCCTCCTCCCCCTGCGTCCCCATTTGGAGACGTGGAAATAAGAATGCTTGTCTGCTCTGTAGCCGGAGAAACATTTCTCTCCCAAGCCATGGTAACGTCCGCTCCTAAGAGAATGCTGGCTCCTCACACATGAGGCTTTGATAATGTCCTTTAATCAAATAGTGGTTTTTGAGTGAGTTCTTCTCTTGGCCTCTTTTCCTCACCCCTGAAATCTCAACGAGATGGGAACGTTTTGTTTGTTTAAATAAAATCAGTGATGGTAGGGGAGGAGGAGAAGAGAGCTGAGGATTCCAGCCGCAGATCCGCTCCAGGACTCATCGCCTGTTTACCCGTGGGCCACTTGTTCACGATGCACTAATGGGACCTCGTGGGGTGCCTGAGGGTCAAGGAGGGTCAAGTCGGGGATCTTGGGAGGTCCCATGTGGCAGCTAAGCACAAGGCAGAAGGGAAGAGAGGAGGCTTACCTGAGGGTCCCAGTGGGTGAGCCCGTGGGAGGGGCACGGGTGTTTCCAGAGCCATTAGCCCACGGGGCTGCGCTGGTGCGGGGCAGGCTCCGTTCCTGGCAGCCTCAGGTCCGCCGTGCCCGGGGCAGCAGCCTGGGCAGGTGGATGGGCAGGTAGTCTGGGTGGGAGAGGCCGGGGGTGAGGCTCAGTTCTGCAGAAGCCAGCGTCCCTCCATGACGCTTGCTCATGGGGTCTCTGCAAGGGGCAGAATGGGAGCCCAGCTCTGCGCCTGAGCCGGCCGCCGGCCCCGCCGTGCCCCGCCGTGCCCCGCCGTTGTGTGGCCCGCCGCCCAGTGGGCAGAGCGGCCTGATGGGCCCCCGCGGGCCCTTCCCTCAAACAGAGGTCTCGGAGACCCTCCCCTGCAGGCCTGCCTCCTCCCCTAAAGTGGAAGTGGGGTGCAGACATTGTTTTTAAATAAAACACATCAGCATAGGCAGAGAGGGGCAGAGGGGTCCGGCCTGGGGGCTGTTGCTTTGTCTTTCCGTTCCTGGGGGAGCCCGTCAGGCTGGGGAGGGATGGGGAGTGTGTGCCCAGGGCCCGGCTCAGGCAGGGGGCCCCCGGGGGATGCCGCCCTGTGATAGTGACCCCACAGATGGCATTTGCTAAGCCACCTGCAAACACGGTGACGTGGAAGAGAGGCTGGGGGCAGGCGCGACTCCCGGGGGGGGCGGGTTGGGGTTCATACCCCCATCTACCAGAAAGATCGATGGAGCTAGTCCTAGCCAAACGCTCAGGGCCTCCAGACCCCTCCTTAGGGGCATCTCAGCCTCCCTCCAGGTGGGTTGAGCTGCGGGGCAGGGTCAAGGTCAGTCCCCCACCTCAGCCTGCGCAGCAGTTTGGGGCGGGCTGTCCTTGGGCTGACCTGTATTTCAGGTGTGCTCATGAATCTTCAGTCTCAGGCAAACACATATTTTGTGTTTTGTGTGTCACAAAGACATATTTCCTGTTTTGTGTGTCACAAACACAAAATAGATTAAAAAAATTGATTGAGTTCTCAATTAAAGAAGTCGAAACGTAACATCATAAATCAGCCTCGTAGCCAATCACCGCCAATTGTAGAAAGAGCATTATTAAGTGTCGCAAGATATTTATTTTCAGTAGGATTCTGTCTGTGGTGGGTTGGCCCATCCCCGAGCAATAGGGGTTAGAAACGAGACCCCGATGGGCCACAGAGGCAGAGGACCTTTCCCTGCAGGGGGAGAGGGGCCATTTTGTTCATTGTATTAAGCTGTTCCCTGGGGTTCACCTCTAGCTGGACGCTTCCAAGTGGGCACAGGTGTCGGGGACGAGAGAGTGGCCTCTGTGTGGAGGCTGGCCCTGCTGTCCCCCTTACCCTGCCCCGGGGTGGATGGGAGCTGAGGGACACACTCGGCCCCCTGCTCATGGGAGGGAAAACGTGCCCCGTGCTGTCACCTCTCCCCCCACAATCTCCCGCCTGCAGGTTGCTCGTGGGGCGGGTTGCCGCTTCCAGGGCCCCTCACCCCGTGCCTCCTGACTGCGGCTCAAACCCCAGGGGTATTTGCAAGTGCATTGCTCCCAGGAATGTCGGAGCCTGGCAGGATGAGGGCGTTCCCCTTTCCTTCACTTACAAGAAGCAACTCCAATGTGATTTTTATGTGTGGTGTGACGTCCAGAAAGAACAAAAGCCCTGTCCATTTTTAACGAGCTTGCTAATGAATTTTTCCTTGAAAAGAGGAAGGTGGCTGTACACAGAAGGGGGTTTTGAGGTCCCACGGGGTTAGAGAGCAGTGGACGGTGACAGCCAGCATCGGCGGTGGCACTGGGGTGCGCAGTGTTTTCTTTTCAGGAGACTGGAATTTATAACGAGTGGTAGTAGATAAATCCCAAGGACTAGGCCCCTGTCCCTCTGCGGCTTTCAGCTCTGCCCCGCTCCTCACAGAGCTTGGTCACCCCTGGTTTGAGCAGGTGGAACATTCTGGAAAAGAGTTGTATCTCTCCAAGTGAGCTCTAGTGTAGGGTTCCCGCTTGGAAAGAGGGAGACCAGTCTGGGCAGGGCGGGAGGGAAGACCATCACTACGGTGCCCCTTTGTGGAGGCAGTGCCGGCCCCACGGGAAGTCTGAGGAAAGGGGGCTGTAGGGGTGAGTACGCCTTGGGGTGGAATGAGTTCAGTGTCTCAGAGCCAGGACAAGTGCAGAGAGGGCACCCCAGGGATGTCACCAGGAGGAGGCCTGTCCCCAACAGGGTCCCCTCCTTCTCAGGAAGGACAGGACAGAGCAGGGAACGGGGTGGCGAGTTTGGCTGGGTGCAGCAGAGCTGCCCAGTGCCCAAGAGGTATGTCTCCGAGGCGTCCACCCGGTACCTTCCAGTGCTTTCTGGGTTTTTGTCGTTTGGCCCTTCACCCCAGTCTTCGCTGGAAAACTGGTCGCTCTCGCCATCTTTCGGGAATTGAGTGTGCTTAGGTCTCCAGGATTATCTGTGATTGTCTCCTCAGCTTCCACCCCTTCCCCCCCCCGCCCCCACAAGGCCTTGGTGGTCGGGGGACCAGTGGGCTGAGCAGGTGCTGGGTGGCGGAGGCGGGGTGGCCCCCACCTGGGGGCTGTGTGTGTGAGAGAGGAGTTAATTAAGAGAGAGGAGGGTGGCAGGGTGTAGTCATGACTCTTAATTGCTCTCCAATTTCTTTGGGCTTCAAAAAAAAACCCAGATGGAAGCGTCTTAAGTCGCCCACCCCGGGGCCCGGGGGTGGGGGGTGGGGGGGTCTGCCCACCACCTTCGCAGGCTCCTCTCTGTGCGGTGAATAGGAGTTTTGGCAGGGGCTTAAGGAGGAGACTCTCAGCCGAGGGCCCTGCCTACGGAGACAAAGGCCGAGCAGGAAGGAATGTGGGCGCCCCGTGGAGCACAGCCACCTGGGATAATTGGGAGGGCTGAGTGCACATGAGTTTTCCCAGGTCCCTGAATACATTCTTTCAATAGAAGGTGCCTTTTCTTCAGACGAAAAGAAGAAAACCTCAATTACCTTCTCCCGAGGCCGAGGGTGTGGGAGCGTGTGTGTCCCCACGGGGGGGGGGGGGGAGGGACGCCCGCCGAGGAGGCCCCCTTGCCCTTGTGTGTGTCTTCAGAGACGCGGACAAGAGGCCGCACAATGGCTCGCCCAGCCCCCGCCCCCTACCCCGGCCGTGTGACCCCGGCCACACTCATGCCCCTCGTTCTGGGCCTTTCTTTTCTGTGAGTTTCTCAGGGAGACTCAGAGTGTCTCTGCCTGTAAACAAGCATTTGACGTAACTGGGCCTGAGGCCCGAGGGGCAGTCAGGGGACAGAATGGGGCCGAGGGACCGAGCTCCGGGATGGGAAGTGGGGGAAGGCTCCTGTGCCTCTGTGGCCCTTTCCGGGGGCCACCCTGGGGGCGGAGAGAATTGTTTGTCAGGCTAGGAGTTCCGGGTTGGGGGCCTCGGGTCCCCAGGACTGCAATGGTGGTCAGGGAGGATGTGGGGAGGGTTAGCATGGCTGGCTGGGCAGGGTCCGACCTGAGTGAGGGGGCCTCGAGTGGCAGGGAGGACAGTTTGTGTCACCATTGCTCTAAATGGCAGGGGCGGAGGGAGTATGCTCAGGCCTCCCTGCTAGAACCGGGGCAAAGCTCTGCCGGGAGGGGAAGGATCCCCGGGTCTTGGTCTCAGCCGGTGTCTTCGTTGCCACCGGCTTTGGGGCCTCGGTTTCCCCACCTGTAAAATGAGGCAGCAGCCTGTTGGTCCCGCCTCCTCTGGGAGGCACAGGCAGCACGGGACGGGACGTCAGTGTCAGGAAGGCAAGCACCCTGATTCCCTGGAAGGGGGGAGGCCCCACGTGTCCAGATCGGACCCCCACTGGTCTCCTGGCTGGGCACAGGGGTCAAGGCACACACCCTGCTACTTGGGACTGGTCAGGAGTCCAGAGGACAGATGCTCAGGATGCAGGGTCAGACAGTAGCCCCGAGAGGTCTTCAGGAGACCTGGTTTCAGCCCTGGGGCAGCCCCAACTATGGGTGTGACCTTGGACCCTGTCTCCGGCCCTCTGGGCCTCAGTTTTCCCATCTGTAAAACGGGGCAGAGGAGAGTCCCCATCGCCTGAGGGCCCTTGGAGCTCTGGGCTCCTTCTGGTGGCCTCGGTGATGATGTCATCTGTGGCCTGCTTAGTTCTTGGGTCTTTAGGGTTGGGGCTGAGGTCACTAGTCCACTGCCTTCCAACCCCATCTCCTCTGTGGACAAGGAAGCCAAAGCCCAAGGTGGCAGGCCCTGGATGTGAAGCCTGCTGCTGGTGGCCAGCGCCCACGTGACTGGCCAGGCGGTGGGGTTGTGGTCACTAGCAGTCCTCAGGGCCAGCGTTTCGCAGACAGACTTTCTGTGAGTGCTCATGCCCCACACTAGCTCCAAGGGGCTGCTTGGTGCAGGGACTGCATTTCGTGGAGTGTCCTTCCAAAATGGGCGGCCACCGGCCGGGCCCGGAACGCCGCTCTGGGCTGCGCACCCGTCACCGTGTGCCGAGACTGGCCCGGTGGCTGCAGCCCCGGGAGGGTGTGGCCGGCGGCACCTTCCCCTGTGGCTCAGCCTGTGCCTTTGGGTCACGAGACCCTCGCCAACACCCGCGTTGGCACCCCAGCCCGCTCGGCTGAGGACTTCCTGAAAACGCCATGGGGGTGGCCACTTCTGGAAAGGCGACCGGTGCCCGGGCCGGCGCGGGCTCCCGTCTGGGACCCGGCTTTGCGCACCTCCCCGGCGGCCCCTCCGTGCCGCGGCGCGGGGTGGCACGCAGCTCGCAGCGCCCGCCCCGCACACGGTTATTATCCTTGCGGGCCCTGCAGCCTTTGTTTTGTGACCTTGGTCGCTACAATACCTGCGAGCTGAAATGAGGGACCGAGAAATTGCCAGCTTCAATTAGGCCCGCAGACCGCCTTCGCCGAGGCCGCCTCCGCCCCTCTGTCCATTAACGGTGCACGGACGCCAAATAGGCCTAATTCTCTCTAATTGCCCACTCCTGAAGCAAAGAGTAAAATTCCAGGAAGAGGCATATGTAAACATCCTTCACAGACCGGCCAACTGGAATTAGAGGGCTGAGGGGGCCGGCAGGAGAGGAGACAGGATTTCAAAAGATGTCCCAATTACCTCTCGCATTTTCATAAATGGGCCCCGGTGACGTCCAGGGCCCCAGCCTTGACAAAGGTACAGGAAATTAGCTCTACAAAGGGGAGCGTCGGGGGAGGGTGGTCTTAACAGGTAGGAAGCATGAGCTTTGAGGCGAGGCTGATTATGTGTATAAACTATAGGCTCTATTTCTGGAAACGATCATTTTATTAAAAAATAATCTCTTCATGTCCTCGCCGCTCCAGACATCCACAGTTATTTGTGCCAGACAAGCCAGATTCATTAGCTCCTGTTTGCCTCCAGAGATGAGTGACTTTAAAAACCTCAGGATGCGGAGCGAGAGTTTTCTAACCCCACCGAGCCAGGGGGGCGTCATCACAGGCCCCCGACGTGTCCTGTGCGGGTGGTTACGAGGTCTCCAGTCCCGTGTTTGTGGTGGTGGTTCCTCTGGACCCTGTTTGGGGGTCTTGGGTTTTCTTTTGCTTCCAAAAAGTGACACATCTTTGCACAGACTCCAGTTAACTCACACGGCGGGGCAGACCCAGGGCCGCGTCTTCATGGAGCAGCCTGGGGTCTGCACAGAAGTCAGCCGGGGAAGGTCAGGAGCGCTGAGGGTTCATGGGGCCCCTGGAGCAGAAGCAGGGACAACCCCAGGTACCCTGAGCTGCTCCTGGCTTCCTCAGGCCTCTTAGAATAGCAGAGACCGAAGCCGAACAGGCCCCCCAAGCCCTCTCCCGGCTCTTAGGCCTGTGAAAAGTGGCAGAGCCGGTGGTCCTGCTGCGTGCTCAGGTTCGGGGTCCCTCTGTCACCTTAGGACGGGGGTGATGGTGAGGGGGCCATCCCGGTGCTCACGGGCTCCTAGGGAGGACCAGGAACATCTGGGCTGGTGTCCAGCACATGACGGAGGTCCCAGAGCCTGAGGCGACCAGTCTGCCCTTGTCACCCACAAGCTGACCACTGGCTAATCACCACCTAGTTTTAAAAGACTTTTTGTTTTTTGGGGGTATAACATCAACTAATTAGGGGAAAACGGTATTTGGGAAGTTTGAGGCCAGGGAAGGAATTTTTAGGATGATTTGGAAGGCGAAGGCGTGTTGCCCTGTGTCCTGGCCAGGTCTCGGCATCCCGGAGAATGACAGGACTGGGACTGGAGACACACAGGCAGCAGGGGGCGCCCCAGATGGCTCGAGTCAGGAGAAGGGGGTGTTGGGGGAGACCCTCTTCCTCAGGGTTCCCTGGAGGGCTGGGGCCCGCCTGTGCCCTCTCACTCTCACCCAGTGTCTGGCTCTGCCCTGAGCCGCCTTCCCGTTCCGTCGGCCATCGCAGGCCACCTCTCGGCCACACCTTCAGTAGATTCCAGTGAACAGGCGTTCGGAATCAGCTCCCTTACATTTTTTTTTTTTTTAACGCGTAGATATTTTTCCGCAGCTGTTTTAGCTTTACAGAAAAAGTGAGTCGCAAGTTCGGAGGACCCCCATGTCCCCCCTCATTTCCTCACCCGTGGCATCTTGCCTTAATTCGTGTGGCCTGTTTGATCCGGGTGACGCGCCCGGGTCCGGTTGGCCCTCGGTGTCCCCCCGAATGCAATGAAAACAAACGTGGGTTGGAAAACATCTGAAAAAAAGAAAGTTCGATTGTTGCCGACGTGTACCACGTCGTTAGGCCTACGATGGTTTGGCGTGTACTGGACACGTACGGACTCGTTGTCGTTGTTCCCTAAACCATACAGCGCCATAACTCTTCCCACAGCGTTCACGCCGCGCCGGGTACGACGATGGTCCAGTCGGTTTCGGCGTGCGGGAGGGCGCATGTAGGTCACGTGCCAGCCCTACGCCACTTCGCGTGGGGCGCGTGGGCTTGAGCATCCGTGGGTTTTGGTATCTGAGAGGTTCTTGGCACCAGTCCCACACGGACCACGACGGATGACAGTAACGAGGAGTATTTGTCACTACTCAACTCACTTTTTTAAACTCAAAATTTAAGGCAAAGGCTTAAAGTCAAAGGCTTGATGCCCATGGTCACGGCTTTTCATGGTGCCTATCAAAATGTGTGCCTAATGATTAATGTGAAGATGTCTGTCCAGGCACCATGACCTTTCACCCCACGATGCGTGTGCCAGGCCTTAGGAACCCTGCCTGTTAAAGACAAGACACTTTGTGTGGCCCACAGCCCGCCTCTCTGTCTCACCCACGGCGCCCTGGACCTCCCCCGGGCATCTCCCGACTGATGCGGGCCCTTCCTTCGAGGCGGAGTGCCCTCTGGGTGACATCTTGTCCACCCTTTGGGTGTCCAGCTCAGCTCCCAGCACGCCATGGCCCTGTACCTTTGGGTTTCCCACAGCAGCGCACGGCCCCACGGGCAGCCAGGTCCCCTGCCTGCCCCGCCCCATCCTTCCCGCCAGTGGCTGGAGCTGGGCGGGGTGCTTGGCGGGTCGTGAGCGCGTGACCCAGTGTGTTTGAGAGAGAGGCTTGGTGTCACCAGTTCCGTACGTGCTCGAAGTTGGGGAGCCCCAGCTTCGGTTGGGCGAGGTTCTCCTCCAGTGACCCAGTGCTTTCTCGTTCCAGCCGAAGCCATCGTCCGGACTTCTTCGTGGGACAGGACTGCCGACGTGGGACCCCAGCACGCACACCTGCGGAACTGTAAGTTGCTGGACTGTGCGGCACACATCTGTGGCTTTGTCACTGGCGGGGGCTGCCACTCTACACACTGTCGAGCGAGGGAGGGGCAGGGAGCACTGGTGGGGGGTCCGCTCACGGGGAGGTGTGTGACAGCAAGCGGAGGCACGTGCAGACCTGGGGGCCCCTGTTCTGAGGCAGGTCCTCTGGCCGCCATGTGCTGTCTCTGTGGCGAAGAATTCTATAGGCGGCTTCGAACGCTGGACCCCAAAAGAATTTCTTCTCTTTCACTCCCCGGAATGAATGGCCCTTTCATTACTGAGTGTCCCTTTGGCTCTTGTGCTGCAGGGCAGACTAGGATGGAAGGGCCCTTGTGAGCCGGGGGCCCTTCAAAGGGCCAAGGGAAAAGCTCAGGCCAAGGGACCTGCCTCTCAAATGGGCTCCCAGCTCCAGTGACCTCTGCTCACCCCCTTGAAATGTCTGGAAAACAGAATGGGCAGAGTTTCTGTCTTCAAAGTTTCCGGCTAAGCCTCTTCAAGTTCTCTATTGTTTGGGACTGAGACACTCAGCGATGGTAACGGGGCGTTTCTTTTGTATCTGCCGTGAAAGGCCAAAATATTTTTATATTGCCGCAGACAAAGCTGTCTATTTAAAAATGAACTCTGAGTCCGTCTCTTCCCACCGGGGACCGTGTACAGCGGGCGTTGTCTCTCTGTACTCCAGGGTCTGTCCACAGCTTTCTCATGGGGATGCTATTCGCAGGGGCCCGGGGGGAGCGCCCACCCTGCCGGGGGGCCCGGGCGTCTAGGGCATCTGGCCCTAATTGCAGGTCTGCCCCCGGCTTGTCTAGGGTGTGAGCCCTGGGAGTGTCCGGCCACACCAACCTTTACTGTGCTCCTGCCCACACCTGGCACACGCGTGTGTCAGGGGCTGTGGGTTGCACACACTGTGGTGGGTAACTCGTGGGAGGAAAAAGGAAGGTCTAAGAGACTGTGATCGTTCGGTCTCTTGTACTGGCAGGTCATGTCGCGCTCTGACATGGTCTGACTAAGTGAATGGATGAACGAACGCAGGAAAGCATGAAGGGGTAAAGAAACAAACACATGGGTAGAGAAGTAAGCGAGCCAGGGTGCGCGTGGACACTGAGCAAGAGCACAGGAGGTCATTATATAAGTCAACAAAATACCGAATCGATATGTAAATAGGGCCACACACGGACCGATATCAGGGCGTCATGGACCGAGGACTATGTGTACTTTGAATATACAGCACCTAAAGATCGTTCAAAGAATAAAGCCTAAATAAAAGCAAAAATGAATAAGAAGAGGAAACACATTAACCAATGGTGACAATTGTGCATGTGGAAATCTGCTAAGGGAGTGGACTTCGTGTTAATTGTTCTTATCCTAAACGATGATCATAATAGATAAGAGGGTGGGAGGAAACTTCTGGTGGTGATGGATAGGTTTATGACACAGATTGTGGTGACAGTTTCACGTGTCTACTTATCTCCAAACTCATGAAGGATGTGTACCTTAATTAGGTGCAGCTTTTCACATGTCAAAAAAAAAAAAGTTCTAAAAATAAAGAGAAAGTAACTGTGACAAAAGCCAATGAGGAGGATGCGATGATGAAGCCTATCAAAGCAAAAAGATGCAGGAGAGAAGGACTAGGTGATTGAAAGGGAGAGAGCAAACAGCAAGGAACAAAAAAAATAAACGGGAGAAAGAGAACTTTTTAAAATTAGCAGAGGAGTACGCATAGGAGGGGGACATATCCGGCCATTAGGAGGTGAGCATTGGGGTAGTGCAGATATGTGCTCCTGGCATGAAAAAATAAGTAAACAACAGAGAAAGAGTTCAAAGAATAGTTAAAAGCAAAAGAGGACCCAGGGGACTAAAGATGAGAGTTAACTTTAGCCCTAAATTTTCTAACTCTGGGTACACGTAAAGAAATACATAACAAAATAAACAAAAGCCAAAAAAAAAAAAAAAGCTGAGTACCTGGACCCAGATGGGTTTTTTTGGCACTAGGGGCTTTGAGTCCTCAGACCTGGGAACTGGGGTCTGGTACATGAAGGGATCACAGGACGCGAGAACAAGATAAAACATCTAAATCAAAATCAAGAAATGTGGAAGAACAAGTAGCCGGTGTTGAGTACAGAGGTACACGAATGGTGGGGGTGTCAATGACACGAAGGTGATGCTAGCACTCGTGGTAAAAGACTGACGTGGATCAGAGGTTTTGGGAAGTCCAAGTCTAGACCCGCCTGTCAATCAAATAAGAAGCATCTAAATAAACGGGCACAAGAGACTCGGGAGACGGGGTGGGGGAGGGAGGGGGAGGAGGCGTGGCCCGCGGGCGCTCCGGGGAGGGTTTTGGGAGGGCTGTAATCAATGCTCTCTGGGCATCGAAGCTCCCCGAGAATGGAAGCAGGTAAGTGGGGAAGAGTGAGGACGGGTTATGGGAAGCTATGCCAAAAGGGACCGGGGTTGGTAAAAAGCAACAATGACTACTAAGTGGACAAATGGGTGGATCCACAGGTGAGGGGTAAGTGAGCACTGATAATAAGAGGCCGTCGTGAGCTGCGGGTCGTAACTGATCAACTTCTGAGCACTCGGTTTTATTAATAGAGGAGTAATTTACCTAATACAAAGAAGGAAACCCAGGAAGGAAGAATGTATGAATGAATGCGTGAAGGAATTCATGAATGAATAACATGGAGCTTCAGGAGCCAGGGATGGGTATTTGCAGGTGGCATTAGGGTTCCTCGGGTCGTGGCAGCTGAACTCCAAAGAATGAAAGAATGCAAGAAAGAAAGAGTGAAAGAGAAACGGTGAGAATTGGAATGAAATGTAAAAATTACCAAAAAACAAAGCAAAGTAGTAAGTATATTAACAAACAGATAAACACATGGAAGGGAGAGCCGTTCTAGGAATAGGATGAGGGGGAGCGTGAAGTAAGCCCACTGGTTAATTCGTGTCTGTGCTTGTAAGATGGGCACCTACCCACCCGCCCACCCAGGGAACAGGCAAATGCTGGAGCACGTGGGGGAGGAGCCAGGGAGGGAGGAGCCACGCACGATAGACTATCACGCATCCAGTTAGGCGCACCAGCCCTCTGGAAGTGTGAAAGTAATTATTTAAATCGAAAGAATGGATGGGTGGATGCACGAATGCGCAAACGCAGGGCAGAATGAGAAAAAAGATTTGCACCACGATGTTGCGGAGGGCATTAAGGTTCAGCTAATCTCTAGTTCCTGGTCTTGAGAAGAATGAAAGGCAGTAAGCAAGATGGAAAGGCCGGTAGAGAAAAGCAAGTAAGATGGGGGAAAAAATCAACAGATAAAGAGTAGAAAAGGTAGTAAGCAAGTAGATCAAACAATTAAGTGCACGAGAAGGGACTGGCTTAGCACCAGTTACCCACGTTGATTCAAATCTGTGTCCCCGAAATTTATGATTAATAAAAAATAATACCACAAAAAAGATCGAGAGAATAAATGTGTCTGTCCCGTGAGAAAGCAAGAAAAGGAGTTTGAAAAATTGAAGGAAAGATTGTGAGAAAGACGTAGAAAATGAAATTAAAATAGACATATGGAAGAAAAGGCACTTACTGGATAAGTACTTAAATATAATGAACAAACGTTATTTTTTAAATGTAATAAATAGTAAAAAAAGAGAGGTTCATCTGTGCAAAACAACCACATGCCTAAAAAGAAAGAAAGCATTGCGAGGGATGGCTGTGTGAACGAATGAATAAGAAATGATGATTTCAATTAATTTACTTCTGCACCTGAGGCTCAGAAGGATAAAAGAATAGAAAAAAAGAGAGAGTAAGGAGAGGAGGGAGGGGGCATAACATTGTGACAAGATGGATGTAAGCAATAAAAACATAATGAATAAATATACACGTACGTAAATATATGCTAGGACCAAAAAATGAGAAGGCATCAAGCCAAAAATGATGACTTATTCAAAGCTGGGCTCTTGAGATAGTTAAATCCTAAAGCAAATCAGCAGTACTAGGAATTAACAAGCAGAAGGGAGCCCAGTGGACTGGGGTTGAGGAGGCTCTGAGAACCGCAGGTTACTATGAATCCAATTCTGTGCACCTGCGGTCCATAAATAAGAGAATAAACATTGGAATAAAAGAGTGCCAGAAAGAATGACCAGACACCACGTGAGTGACTGAATGAGACACAGCAATGCCTACCCCAGCCAGGGCAGTGCTGCCCATGGGATTGTCACTCACCTCACGCCAGGCACCTGAGTCTCCAGTCGTGAATGCACGCGAGAAGAAAGCATTGGGGAGTCAAAGAAAGATGAGGAGAGGCAAAATGAAACTCAATGCACGAGAAGGGGACAAAGTACCCCCGCCACCCCATGACAAGGTTGCCAGTGCGGGGGTGCGTCTGAACGAGCAGGCTCTGTTAGGGTCAGGCATGAGGTGGCTATTAATTGCAAAGATTGATGAGTTCATCCAGTCTGTGTTTCTAGGGCAAGGGAAATGGAGAGAATACACAAAGAAGCAAGAAAGGAAAAAGGAGAGATAATAAACAACCGAAGTGATAAACGGGTAGTTAAGAGAGCTTGTCTGAACAGGATTCTAATTGCTTTACGTACACACTTCTCAGAAAGATAAATACATTACACCTTTCAAAGAATAAATGAAAAACAGAGGAAGTACCCGGCCCCCAGACAAGCCTGCATCTCCCAGCTCGGTAATGAAATATATGCAACCGAAGTCCATAAATAAAAGAATAAACACCTAACTGCGGACGGCGACTAAATGCAGGGAAGAAAGATTGCAAACGCCCACAAATACGTGGGCTGACGATGTTCATTTTGCTCATGGGGTTTTGACTGAGATGATTATTTCACGGGAGACTGATAGGTAACAGAACACCCAAAATAAGAAGGAAAGGAAAGACAAATGAGTGCTTGAGTGAGTGCAAGAATGCACGAATGAGTGGATGAATGAATGAATGAATGAATGAGAGATGGAGCTGCGTGGACCAGGGATGAGGAGAGCTCGCGTCGGCCCCCCGTGCGTCCTTCTGTGCACCAGAATTTGTCAGAATGTCTTTAGAAGAGTGAGAGAAACGGAGAAAGATGGAATTTGGGGAAGAAACAAAAAAGAAAAGAATAAGGGCTAAGACACTATGCGAATGAATAAGTAGGACTCGCGAAGGGCTGTGATTAACTTAGACCTGTGTGACTGAAATCCAGAAACAAAAACTCAAGTCTAAGTGCGTGGATGGGACGAGTGACTGGAAGAAGGGAAGGCGGGGAGGCACTTCCTTCTCGTTCTGGGGACCCCGGGATCCAGCCAGCTGAGTGCAGCAGGTGTCAGGGGGGACGTCTCTTGGCAAGTTACGTGCCTGTTGCATGCACTTTACCTGTCGGGGGCGGGGAGCTGGCTTTGGGAGCTTTGGGGAGATTGCCAGGGTCCTGGCTATGTGGGCCACTGCCCTTCATCCTCAGTTTCCTTAGTAAGCTTGGAATGGCGTCAGCTCTCTGCGTGGTGTGATCATGAGGGTAGACGCTCGCCTCCATGTTGGCAGTGCTCTATGGGTGGCCTGGATGGGTGGGAGGGTTCAACCTTGGGCCCCGCAGAAGGTCGCATGAACAGGGGTGTTGGGTCAGGTGGGTGTCTGGGCCCCTCCCTGGGCGTGGGTCACCTGTGAGGCTGTTCCCTCCAGGGGGCAGCAGAGGGTTAGAGCAGGAGACCCTGACGGGTGAGGGGCCCCTCCTGCCCACTGGCCTGGGCGTGGCACGTCCCACACCTAGGGGCTGTGTCAGAGAAAGGCAGGCAGGCGGGTGACCCAGGAGCCCTGAGGCCACCCACCCACCCACAACCTCGTTCCAGTAGCTCTCTGCTCCGCACCCCGGCGCTATCCAGCCCAGGCTTCTGTGGGGTGTCAGCACAGGTGGGCCCGGGGCAGGTGCACCTCAGCCTGGGTTTCCAGAAGTGACCCTGGTCCCCTTGACACATGGCATCCCTAGAGCCATGTCAAGGCCTTGCCGACTTCTGAGCTGCGCCAGTCAGGGGGCTCTGTGTGCTGTTTGTACTGATTGTACACAGGTGGGTCTGGTGGCTGTTTGTACTGACCCCAGGGACTCCTTGGCTCTGTCCAATCTCCTTTCTCTCTGTTGGACAGGATTTGTGCAGCGGTGTGCCTGCATTTGTCTCTTAAAGCAAGGATCTAAGTCCCTTTTGACATTTCCCAAATTCCCATTTGAGATATTTTTTTTAAAATTGTGTTCTTAACAAGACCTCTGAGCAGGAGGGGCCAGCCTGGCCAGACCCAGGATGTGAGGCTGGGGGCCCGCGAGGCTAGGGGACCCGGGGTGGAGGCGTCTGGCGCTCATCTACTGGGTGTGGAACGGTTTGTGGTGCGTGGATGCGGGGTTACACTCGTACTGACTTTGGACCCTGGGTGGGAACAGGGAGTGGCCAGGCACAGGCCCGAGGGGGTCCAATGTTCTAGTCCAGGCCAGCGATGCTCAGGTGGGCAGAGGGCAGCCGAGCGGGGGCTGGGAGTCTGCCCCAGGTTTGCAGGCAGGATGCGAGGGTGGGTGGGAGACCAGGGGCTCCCAGGTTTCTAGCTTGGGCCCTGAATGGATGGAAAGGACATTCAGAGGGAGGACAAGGAAGTCGGGTGTCAGGAGCCGCCCTTCGGTGCCTGTGGCACCGCGTGTTAGGGCCACGTGGACCGTGGTGGGGCCACTGTTCTTGCAGAGCCAGGGGCTCCGGGCTCCGCTCACCTGGCCTGATGCATGTATTATCCACTGTGGGACACCTGCCAAGACAGGGTCCCCGACCAGCCTGCCACCTGGCCCCCGTGGCCCCGCATGGATGGTGGCGGGGCAGGGGCGGGCAGACTGTGGCCGGGCTTCCCGAGGAAGCCCATGCGGTTGTTGAACAGCCCAGGCGAGGCTCAGGAAGACCAAAGATTGAGTGTAGAATGGGGAGGCGAAGGGGGTCCCCGCCATACGCTCAGAGGAAATATGGAGCGACAGGGTGGCAGCTCCCAGCGTCCGGGGCCAGAGGGGGGTCGCGTAGAGGCCTCACAGTGGGCGGAAATGGGCCAATGAAGAAGCTCCAGGAAGAGGAGACCCTCTGGGGCTTGGATGGGCAGGCGGGTGGTTTGGGGTCCGAAGACTTCTCCCCTGGGAATGTGGAGGGCAGAAGGGTCTTTGGATCTTTCCCTCCTGGATCTGGAATTCTCAGGGTCTCCGGTTCTGAGGTTCTGAGATGCAGAACAGGGCTCCCGAGAGCTGCAGAAGGCAGGGCAGACCCCGCGTGGGTGCCCGCCCGGTTCCCACCATGCCCACCCACGAGGCCCAGGCGGGTGTCAGTGTCCACACGACACGTGCTGCTTTCTTTTAACTTTTTAAAACAAGACCAGATTTTGTCTCTTAACTTGACCTTTGCATGTGCACCCCAACAAATCCCTCCCCCGGTGGAGTCCCCCGAGACCACCAGCTCCCTCCTCGGGGCTGACCTTCCCGAGGATGAAGGGTGGAGGCGGGGTCCCCGGGGTGGGCCACCCTTTGTGTTCCTCATGTAAACTGGTGTGGATGGCATGTGACCTGCAGCAGGAGGTCTCCATCACCCTGGCATGTCACTCACCTCCTCCCTTCAAATTCTTGTCTCTGGGCACAAATTTCTTCTTGAATCCGATCTTTTAAAACCTCATGGCCATTCTTCGCCATGTAAACGTGTGTTTTACATTCTGCTTTTTCTATTCAATAGTCAGTCATCAGCACTTTTCTTTGCTTCACAGTCTTCGTCACCCCACGACACCTGCTTGCGTGGCAGCTCTTTTCCTGTTATAAATTATGGCACAGCCAATGGTTAGCACACCCACTTTTTTTTCATTCTTGGGAGTTATTTTCTTGCACCCAGACATGATCGTCATTTCATGGCACGCCATTCTCTCCTGCTAGACTGTGGGCGTCTTAAGGGCAAGGAGATCATTGAATTCATCTTTGTACCTCCAGTGCCCAAGGTGCCTGTGGGTGCTGAATAGACACTTGTTAGATGAGGATGGAAGGGTGGATGAAGATGAGTGCGTGGTCAGTGGTCGGCAGATAGACGAGGATACAGAAGGGCACAAGGAAACAAATGGATTGGTGAACGAAGGGGTGCATGTCCTAGGCTTGAGCTTCTTGAATGAAAGGCCAGGAAAAAAAAAAAGGCCAGAGATTCTTGTGTGAATACTGAGGAATTTCAGAGAGCTTTCAGCATTTTATAATGTATAACAGTGGATTAGCGTTTTGTTTACATGTTGCTAGTTTATCCCTGTTAAAAGGTTTTCTGTCCTTTTAACTTGCGTTGCTGTGATTACTAATGAAGTTTGGACATTTTCACATGTATTTGTTAATGAGTTGTTTTTCATTTTCTGCAAACTGTTTTTCCCCGTCCATTGGGTCGTGGCGTTCTGATGAGACTGGCCAGGGATGGAATGGGTGTCCGTGGGACGTAGTGAGCCCTCCATCATTGGAGGCATTAAGAGGCAGGCGAGGCAGACACCGGATGAGCGTAGCTCTCAGGGGATTCACACCGTGGGGCTGGGGTTGGCCTGGATGGCTTTCGGGTCTCTGACTTGTGTGAGGTAAGGACGTCCTCTTCCACTTGGTGCATTTTCTGAGTGGGCTCATGCATTTATGAGTCACAAGCTCACTCTCTGCAACTCTCGTGGGACAGGAATATCTCTTTGACCCTCCAAGGTCCAGACGACCACGCCCAGCAGCCATGCCTAGTCTAGTTAGCATGGGGACTTCCTGCCAGCTCCATGGGGACTTCCTGCCAGCTCCGTCACCCACCCCGTCTCACCTGGAGGAAGCCAGGCCCCTGGATCACCATTTCCCACCTCCCAGGGTCATTGGGAGGCGGTGCCAGGTCCTGGGACCGGTGACCAAATGCTAGGCCTCGATGGTGGTCTTGGGATTCTGATGGAGAATTCTCCCATTATTCTCCACTGGAACAATTGATTCTGTGATCCAGGGAGCAGAATGGACGCCATGCGTTTGTGGGGCTTCCCTTCATGCTCCACCCCCAAAGGTAGCCAGGACTCGAAGGTCATGGCCGTCAGGGGAGGGCCCGTTACCCAGAAGGGCTCGCCTTGCGTTCTGGAGCACCCTCGGCTCCCGGCAGAGGGCCTGTTCCTCCGCCGAGCCCTCTGCTGTGGCGTGGAGCGCCGTCTGCCTGCATCGGGACCCCTCACCCACCAGTTTGCCCCGGCGGCGAGGCGTGGGGGCGGGCGATGGCTTCCCGCCGAATCCGAGCCGTCCGCCCCTCCATCCGTGTTTGTCTTGCACTCCTTGGCCTGGCGCTTCGGCTCCTCCCTCTCCCGAATGCTGGCTGTGGTCACAAAGCCCACGTCCTTTTTGGAGCTTCCTCCTCCAGGGTCACTGCTGTGAGCTAAAAACCAGGTGCCAGAGCCGGCTCACAAAGACCCGTTGCGACACCTCCCTTTGAAAGGACAGTCCAGGGGCCGTGTGGGTTCATAGCCAGGTGAGATCTCGGTGCAGCCGGCACTCACCTCTAAGTCCTGTTGCAAGTTGGGTTGCCATCGCCAACTTTGTTCCTTACAAAACTAGCCTGATTAGTAATCAGTAAACTGTGTCCCCTGGGTGCTCAGAAATCACAGCCCATTCCTCAAGAGGCCTGAGTGAGAGCCGGGGGTCCGTGACGAGCGGCTAATGCCTCCCCGAGCAGGCTTTCAAGTCATTAGACACCGTGGTCTGGCTGGGAGCATGTCGTGGGGCCGTTCCTGCCCCATTCGAGATTAGCTAATGCTCTGCTCTATTTAGAGAAAATTGGGGGAGATGATTGTCAGTGCGGATGGCAAGGATCACGCCCCGTGGGGAGTCCATCCGGAGCAACTCATCAGCAGCACAGGGCACCTGAGGCACAGGGCGCTTTGTAAACCCTGGACGCAGCCCCCGGCAGCCGCGTGGCTTCCAGCCTCGGCGGGACCCCCGTTAGCCCACTGCTGCCTTTGCGGGACGGGCGTGGGTCTTGGTGCCTCTGCCGAGAATTTGGCATTTTATGTGTCGCATGGGAGAGGGGGCAGAGCTCTGGGACTATAGAGCCAGACACACATGTGGTTTAAACGTACGGCGGCAGCTTGGGTCTGTCTGGGGGGATTATGGCACCCACCTCGCAGGGCTGTCGTGAGGATCTGGGGAGACAGGAACAGTGATTGGCAGGGGGCGGTGTGTGTGCCCTGGGGGTCCTGGGGGTCCCGGAGGTGTGCTGGGGGCCGGGATAAATGGCCAGGGCAGGTTAGTGGGAAGTGCTTTTGCCAAACACGCAGGGGTATTGTGGGATAGAGTGCCTCATTCCTGTGACATTCTAAGAATAGGTAGTAATTTTTTGCAGGCACTTTGGTCCTGGGGGATGGGAGCCTCTTTGAGCAATGCTCCGAACGCCCCTGGGGTACGCATTTAGGCTCGTCCTCTGTAAAAGGATGAGCCCGGAAAAAAAAAGAATGTGAGCCCCCCTGTGTCTTGTCCACCGCTGTGTCTGGCCTTTGGGCAGCGCTTACCCACACCCCGAAGACACTCGCCCAGCTGAGTCCTCCCCTCAGCTGCCAAAGACATTGGCTGTCCCCTGCCCAATGTGCCTCTCCCAAATGGCACCGTTTGGGATCCAGCACCAGCAGCCTGGGTGCCTGACACGGGGCTAGGCCAGGGGTAGGGGCCGCCGTCCGTTTTTGTTGGATGGGCGGGCGGGTGAATGGCGAAGTGACAAAGCCGTGACCACACGCGAAGCGGGGGATGTTCATAACCTGCACTCAGTTTGCACATCGCTCCTCACCGGCCTGCCGCCCACCGCGGTGCTGTGTCTTAACGGCCTTCTGCGTGACGTGTGTTGGTTGAAACTCAGGCGTCTTGTATCTGGTGGCCCGCGATGGAACAGTAGGGTCTGATTTGTGTTTTGCGTTAGACATTAGACTCCTGCCGACCCGGGACCACCTAGATCACTGTGTGGTGCATTGGGCGAGTCACTTGTTCTCTGTGACCCTCAGTCTCCTTTTCTCTAAGCAGCGGGTCACCTGAAAGCTCACCTCCCAGGGTCGCTGTGAGGGCAAGGGCTGGGTCAGCTGGAACAGGGGTGGGCTCCGGAGGTCGTGTGTGTGTGTGGGGCGGGGGGCGGGGGGCAGGCAAGCTTGCTCACCTGCCACCTGGACATAATCACACACACTACTGGCACAGTTATTGTGGGCTTCAGAGAGATTGTTGATGTGAAAATAAATGCTTTGTCACCTGGCACACAGGTACCCTTGTCCCTTGCTCTCCTGGGGGTCTCTGGGGCTAGCCACACACCTTGCAGTCTGTGGGAGCGGGCTGCCTCTCCTGTCCTTGCTGCTGGCCCACCTGTCTGCATAACTCTTGTCAGCCAGTGAGACCGGGAGCAGGTGGCCTTCATCTGCACCTGTGTCTCTCTCAGCCTCCACAGCCATGGGGACGCCCTGCGCACATTCCCACGGGACAGGCTGGCCAAAGACCCTGGACCGCCCTGGGAGGAGGGGCGGGCCCTCCTCGGCCTCCTCTCCGGTAGCCACTCACCTTCTGACCGATGGACGTCACCGATCCGATGGACCGACGCGCAGGCGCCTGAGACTTGGGGGGTGGGCGAGCTGGGGACTTCTGCATCGGGGGGGTGGGCTCTGACACCTACCTCACAGGGTTGTTGTGAGGACCTGTGTTGCGGTTTGAAGATGCCCGACGGGGCTTGGCACACCCTGTCGTGCTCTCAATAAATGTGGTTTTTTTTGCGTTAACAAACGTGGTGATGGGTGTGCTGCTGACGAGGGCCGAGCGTCCGGTCCTGTCTCGCTGGGGCTTCCCCTCGAGTGGTGCGATGGGCGGGGCAGGGCAGGGTGTCCAGCTCCAGGCATGGAGCCCCCTGTCCCCTGCCCATCAGCACCCAGGGGTGAGGGGAGGCCCCTGGCCAGAGCTGGCCCAGCAGGGGCCAGCGACTGATGGATGAATTAACCCGACTGGCCCCCTGTCTCCTGGTGGTCGTGGGGTGCCGGCTTTTTTTCTAGAAGGGAATGTGTAGAAGCGGGGGAGGAGCCCTAGCTAGCACTGTCCCGTCACCAGGGCCCTGGAGGGCTGCCCTCAGGGCTGGGGCTCCCCCCGCCCCTGCCACCCACATCCCCAGGGTCACGGCAGGGGCACGGCTGAGCAGTTGTCATTCTTAAACTGACGGTGAGTACATGCCAAGCAGGTCCAGCCTGGCCGTGACCCTGGGCCATCAGCCATCGACAAGGTGGCCACTGAGCACGGCCACCGAGCACACCCCGCCCAGCCCAGGAATGTCCGGCCATCGGCCAGCAGTGTGCGGCCGGGGCTGGGGCGAGGGCGGAGGGAGCGAGGGCAAGAGGGGTACGGACCCGAGTCCACGCGGAGGCCCAGGGCTGCACGCCCGGCTCTGCTGGGGCAGACGAGCCGGACACGCATCCCACGGGAAGGGGCAGGCTGCCGCCACTGCCATCGTCCCCGCCACGCCAGAGCCGCCACCATCGTCCCCGCCACGCCAGAGCCGCCACCATCGTCCCCGTCACACCAAAGCCGCCACCGCCATCGTCCCCGCCACGCCAGAGCCGCCACCGCCCCGTCCCCGCCACGCCAGAGCCGCCACCGCCATCGTCACCGTCACGCCAAAGCCGCCACCGCCATCGTCACCGTCACGCCAAAGCCGCCGCCACTGCCATCCCGTCACGCCAAAGCCGCCGCCCCCACCAACGCTGCCATCTCCTCTTCCTTCTTCCTCTCCTCCTCCCCACTGCCTTCCCTCCCCACATGGAGGTGCCTCAGGGGACCTGCCGGCCAGTCCAGCCGTGAGTGCAGAGTCTCACAGAGAGAAGGAACCACCTGGAGACCACGGCCACGTCCAGCCGAGGAGGACAGGAGCCTTGTCCGAGAGGCAGACGCGGTGTGGTCTGAGCGATGGCCCCGCAGTGAGACGAGGAGACGGCTCCACCCAGCTGAGTTCACGCCCAGCCAGGAGGGGCGGCCAGTCTAGGAGAGTCCGGCGTGTGGTGCGTAGAGCCACACTTGCAGTGAGCTCAGGTATCCAGAATGAGGGACCCCTAGTTGTCCTGGAACGAGATCCCAGCTCCAGCCTTCAGTGAACCTTGATGGCCACGATGAGCTGCCATTTCAGTATACCAGAACTGAGTCCCTAACTCCAGACTCTAAGGAACCTCTGATGTCCACATTGGGATCCTGTTGATGGCCCAGAACTGAGACCCAAGCTCCAGCCTCCGATGAAGCTCAAATGTCCACAGTGGGGTCCCCTTGATGGCCCAGAACTGAGACCCCAGCTCCAGCCTCCAATGAAGCTCAGATGTCCATAGTGGGGTCCCCTCGATGGCCCAGAACTGAGACCCCAGCTCCAACCTCTGATGAAGCTCAGATGTCCATGATGAGGGGTCCCCTTGATGTCTAAGAAATGAGACTCCAGCTCCAGCCTCCAATGGTGCTCAGATGTCCACACTGAGGCCCATCGATGGCCCAGAACTGAGAACCCAGCTCTAGCCTTCAATGAAGCTCAGATAGCCATGTTGGGGTCCCCCTGATGTCTGAGAACTGAGACCCCAGCTCCAGCCTTTGATGAAACTCTGAGTCCATATTGGGTTCCCCTTGATGGCCCAGAACTGAGACCCCAGCTCCAGCCTCCAATGAAGCTCAGATGTCCACAGTGGGGTCCCCTTGATGGCCCAGAACTGAGACCCCAGCTCCAGCTTCCGATGAAGCTCAGATGTCCATAGTGGGGTCCCCTCGATGGCCCAGAACTGAGACCCCAGCTCCAACCTCTGATGAAGCTCAGATGTCCATGATGAGGGGTCCTCTTGATGTCTAAGAAATGAGACTCCAGCTCCAGCCTCCAATGGTGCTCAGATGTCCACACTGAGGCCCATCGATGGCCCAGAACTGAGAACCCAGCTCTAGCCTTCAATGAAGCTCAGATAGCCACGTTGGGGTCCCCCTGATGTCTGAGAACTGAGACCCCAGCTCCAGCCTTTGATGAAACTCTGACGTCCATATTGGGTTCCCCTTGATGGCCCAGAACTGAGACCCCAGCTCCAACCTCCGATGAAGCTCAGATGTCCACAGTGGGGTCCCCTGATGGCCCAGAACTGAGACCCCAGCTCCACCTCAATGAAGCTCAGATGTCCACAGTGACCCCTTGATGGCCCAGAACTGAGACCAAGCTCCAACCTCCGATGAAGCTCAGATGTCCATATTGGGTCCTTGATGGCCCGGAACTGAGACCCCAACACCAGACTCTGATGAAGCTCAGATGTTCACAATGGGGTCCCCTTGATGGCCCAGAACTGAGACCCAAGCTCTACCTTCGATGAAAGCTCAGATGTCCACATTGGGGTCCCTTGATGGCCCAGAACTGAGATTCTAGCTCCAGCCTCAATGAAGCTCAGATGTCCATATTGGGGTCCCTTGATGGCCCGGAACTGAGACCCCAACACCAGACACTGATGAAGCTCAGATGTTCACAGTGGGGTCCCCTTGATGGCCCAGAACTGAGACCCCAGCGCCAGCCTCCGATGAAGCTCAATGTCCATATTGGGGTCCCTTGATGGCCCGGAACTGAGACCCCAACGCCCAGATCTGATGAAGCTCAGATGTCACAGTGGGGTCCCCTTGATGGCCCAGAACTGAGACCCCAACGCCAGACTCTGATGAAGCTCAGATGTCCATATTGGGGTCCCTTGATGGCCCGGAACTGAGACCCCAACGCCAGACTCCGATGAAGCTCAGATGTCCATATTGGGGTCCCTTGATGGCCCGGAACTGAGACCCCAACGCCAGACTCTGATGAAGCTCAGATGTCCATATTGGGGTCCCTTGATGGCCCACAACTGAGACCCAGTGCCAGACTCTGATGAAGCTCAGATGTCCACAACAAGGGGACCCCTTGATGTTCTAGAGCTGGGATCCTAGCTTTGGCTTCGAATGAAGCTCAGCTGTGCAGAGCCTCAAGGTCATGGACTTGCTGGACAGGACTGGGTGTGGTTGAGTTTTGACTCGAAACTGTAAATGACAGAGGGGACCCCGTTCTCCACCCATGGCCGCACTCCCCGTCAGCCGCGTCGGAAGCAGCATTTGAACTCTGCGGAAAGCTGGGCTCCAGGTGCATAATGAGAGAGGCGGAGCTGGGGGCCCCTGGCAGGAAGAAGGTGTTGGGCAGAGCATGGCGCCAGCAAGCATGGATCATGGGTGGGCACTGCCCACACGTCCTGCCCACGAGTGCGTATCTCTGCAGCAAAGCGCTGTCTCATGCCTGTTAGCGGAGCTGGACTCACGGCTGGCCTCGCACCAGCCTTGACCCGTGGGGCTGCCAAGTTGGCTGGACCCTGGAATGTAACCCAAGCTCGTCTCTGCGGCTTAGCTCCTCTCCCAGGGGAAGGTGCCAGCCCGGCACGCAGCCGCAGCCTCAGGGCTGCCCAGATCTGGTTGCCGCTTTCCAGCAACGGAAGTCCAGTCAGGTCGGCACTGGGACACGGCCGGGCCATCGTGAGGGGCGTGGACACGAAGCGGACCTCCAGGGAGGTCCCCCACATGCCTGGGCACAAGACGGCAGCTTTCCAGAGGGGGCTGCATGTTAGGCCGGGACCCTGCCCCGCAGACCCCGACCACGCTGTGGTCCTTCAGGGGGCGTGGTTGACATCAGACCGGTCCCGAAGCCGGAGAGAGAGGTGGCAGTTCAAAGAACAGGGCCCCAAACACTCACTGACTTGCTCAGAAACCGTAAGAGGACGTCACAAGGAGATGGAGGCGAGGCAGTGAAGAGCGGCGACTTTGGGAGCAGCGCTGAGTGTGAGTCTGGGTACGACGATTCAGAGGCCTCTGGACTTCGCGGTTCTGAGAGCCCGGTATCGTCGGTTCCGCCCTTCAGACGCAGCTACGGCATCCCGAAAACTGACCTCCGTGTGCAGTGGGAGCCTGCAGGCAGAGGGAGCGGCTCGCAAGAAGACACATCTGAACGATGCCAACTTCCTTTCGGTGACGTTTCCTGGGAGTGCGTTAGCATCGGGACCTGTGCACAGGAACACTTTTTGTTTTTTTTTTTTTAATGAATGATTAGAACTCGAGACCGTGGATGGAATGAAGAAGGAGGGACGTCTCAGAGGACTTCCTCCCCACCCGCTTCTTTCGACCAGGTCATTGTGAGGCGGGTTCCAACAGCAGACAGTCTTTCGGCTCGCTTGTTCCCGATCTCTTAGATGTCCCCACAGCGCCTTCGGAAGCCAAACGCAGAACGGATGAGCCGGCCTCGTGGCGTCTGTGGGGGACACGGGGAATCTGTCGTCAGCTTCAGGGAGTGGAACGGTGGTGGCGGTCACAATGGAACCTCCCGGTCACCAAGCAGCGCCCCTTAAGGACATCAGGTCAGAGGTCACCAACGTCCCCCAGGAAGGTCGCTGTGCTTGGCCGTCGCTGGACTGGGCTTGGCATTGTGCCGAGACTCCAGGGGGAGTGGCACTTGGATCCCCCTCCCAGTCGGGGAGACCAGATTTCAAAGGGGGTGCTGCTGTTGCCTCAGCGTGGGGCACTTCGTGGCCGCCCAGGTGGCAGATCGTTTTTCGGTTGAGGACACTGAGACTGAGCGAGAGCTTGGTGCCCGATGGCCGTCAGGACCAGACCTTTCTCTGGAGGCCACGGAACCAGCCCGGCTGCCTCCGACTTTGCCGAGACCCAGGAAGAGCCCGAGAGCGGAGCGGAGCGGATCGCCTGCCGTCACCGGCCACGAGAGCAGAAGCAGGAAGCCTGGCGTCGGGGCACCCATCTCCCGGGGCAGACTGACCGTGGTGGCGCCCGTTTCCAGCAGCCCAGCACCGGAGGCACGAGGACGCCCTGACGGACACGGGTGACGCAGCGCGGCGGGGGATGGGGCCCTCCTGGGAGTCTGGGGAGCCAGGCCGAGCCACACGTTGGCCCCGATACCCTCCCCCCAGGGCCTCGGTTTCCCCGCCACGTGCTTCGTCTTCCTCCTGCTTGTTGGAGGATGTTTGCAGGTGGCAGTCGCCACTCACGCTTTGTGAGTAGCCCCCACCTGGCGAATTCAGTCAGTGGCAGGGCGGCAGGTGGGTACTGAGGGAGAGGAGATCGTGGCCACCGTCCTTCCCACCAGGCCCCAAACGTCCCTGACACTCGTAGCTCAGCGCTTAGGAAGCGGAGGAGGGAGCTGTTTCCTCCTGGGTGACCGTGATGTTCCCCGAAGCCCCACGGGTGGCTGCCATTCCCGAGCTGGGGGCAGAGTGCGGTGCGGGCAGGCGCCCCTCGCACGGGGGGCCTTCCTCAGAGCCCCCTCTGGAGATGGTGCACCTAACAGTGCCATCCCTGTGCTCCTCGGGGGATGCTTTGGACTCTCCCCGACCCCTGTGCCCAGCGATAGCAGCAGAGGCCCTCTGTGGAGACTGGGCCCACCTGTGGGCGGGCGGAGGTGGGCTGGGGGCGAGGTGCAGGGCAGGGCAGGGCAGCAGGGCAGCGGCCAGCTGGCACAGAGAGTCATGCCAAATTCAAGCCAGGTGTCTGGATCAGTCAGAAAAGGAGTGGGACCCCCACCCCAGGGAGCCGTTTGTTGAGCCAACGTGATGGCTGTGCATTTCCCAGACAGTCCGCAGCCCCGTTGGCGGCCTTCCTGCAGTGAGGGCCCCCTGTGGGCAGGGCCCCCCGGACCCCAAGTTGCCCCGGGTGGGCTGGGCGGGGGGCGGGTGTTGTGGAATGTTATCTATATACCTGCACTTTGCAAAGCACTTTATCTGTTTGCTTGGTGTGTGACTGAAGGAAGAGCGAGTGGCAGTGTGTCTGTCCGTGCGCTGGGTGCTCGTCAGTCCCCGGGCCAGGGACCCTGGGCTCGGGCAGGGCAGAGGCCATTCTGGGGTGCGCAAACGTCCGTGGGTCTTGGGTTTTCCCTTCTGGGGCCGGTGGGGCGTTTCCTGAAACAGCATGGCCGGACCTCAGTGTCCAGGGGTGAGAAGACCACATGGCTGAGGGACGAGCCCCCCGGTACACCCCAGACCTGGCCATTGGGGTCGGTACCTGGGCCGGAACCTGCCTCCCTTTACTTAGAACTGGCCATGACCCCAAGTCTGGCCAGTATGCTGTTTCTGGAAGGTGTCCGCCATTCGGGGCCCCTAGTCCGGGGATTAGGCTGCTTCCCGCCACCCCAGCACCAGGGAGGTGCCCGTCCCGGGAACTGCCCCAGGTTGGGTTTGGGTGTTGCCCCAGCTCAGAGGGGGGCTCCGTGTGCTGGGGCCCTGGCCTGGGACGAGGCGGATGTGTGCCTGCGTGTGCCCTTGTGTGTGTACGTGTGCGTGTGCACGTGTGAGTGTGCACGCGTGTGCGTGCAGGTCTGTGCTTGTGTGTGATGCGTGTGTGACAGACAGACGGGACGTGGCGTGGCGTGAGACGGAGTGGCCCTCCCCCTCTCCTCCCCCTCCCCCAGACACCCCGAGTGAGTCCCACATCCCCTGCTCCCGGAGACCCGCTGCCCGCAGGCACTGTCCCACACGCCCCCTAGCCCGGGCCGCGTGTCCGCTAGCCCGTCTGCGTGCCTGCTTCTCTCACAGTGGGCAGCAGAGTGGCGGCCTTGGCCCCGACCCCCTACTCTTCCCCCGCCCCCTCGGCCCGCATTGGCAGAGATGCCACACGTCTCGCCCCCATGAGCTGCCCCATTCTCCCCACCCCCAGCTCTGCTCAGTCGTTTTCCTCCCTCCTGTGTCCTAGAGGGGGGTCTTCCCCTCCCACAGCCCCCCAGTTCCTACCCCCTTGCCTGGGGTTCCGACCAGCCCCGCCCCTTAGATGCCAGCGTCTGGGGCAGCTCACAATAAGACCCTGAGCCACCTCATGGGCGCGGCTGGGTCCCGTGCCCAGCTCTGCAGCCTCCCCGGTCTCCCCAGCCGCCACTTGTGGCGTGTGCCATCCGGTGGCACTGGCTGGGGCCTCAGGACAAGATGGGCCTCCCAGACCCCGGCTGCAGGCCGCGCTCAGCAGAACCCTGGATGGAAGGACGTCGGTGCACTCGGCCCAGAGGCTGCAGGACGCAGGTCAGTTCCCTCCGTGCTTCACGCCCTTCATCCATCACCCAGGGGCCGCATCGACCTGGGGTTCAGAATCCAGAGGGCGGTGTTTGTCCTTGCGATGCGTAGGCAGACACCCACCGACGTGGGTTGAGAAGTGCCACAAGGACATCAGACTTTTCCTGATGAAAGTCTGTTTTGTCTGATTGGTTTGCCAGTGGGGTTGAGAGTGTACAAATTGAATGAGCTGCATTTGCAGCTCTGAGGTTTTGACAAATATCCGTACAAGTCACGGAGGTACCTGTCACATGACATGCGGGAGGTTACATTGTTGCAGCTCTTTAAACTTGGCACAGAAACTTTGTTGCCAATTGAAAGCTGGGCTGTGGGCAGGGAGGTAGGTGGCCTTTCAAAGTTCCTTCATGGGGCAGGCAAGCAAAAATGTCTGCCCGCCCCATCCTGGGGTGTCCACTGCGCCTCGCTGGCAAGCGTCTTGGGGGTGGTGGCGACTGTTCTCCAGACTTCGTCACCATGGGTGCTCTGAGAATGCATGCGGGTGGGGTGTGATCACATGCTGGGTTGGCCCGTGACTCTAAAGGCTCTTGATTGGAGTCCCACCTTGACCCTTAGGCTTCCTGGCCCAGCTCGTGGGTCCTGGGTTCCTCCCCCGCCCCCTCTAGTTTTTTGGAGGGTCTGCCCCACGCATGTCTGTCACCGTGGGCTCCATCCTCATGGGCTCTCATCACCAGCACTGCTCATGGGCACCTGCAACTACTGGGTGCCAGGGCCTGGCCCTTCCTCCCCTGTGGGCGGGTCATCCCAGGCTGCCCTTCCCTCCACTTGGCCTCTGCCATCCTGGGCACAGCATCTCATCTCCATCACTGTGGACCTGGCCATCACCCATCCATCATCTGCCTCACCTCCATCATCCTCGCTTCGGGCTCATCTGGCCTCCAGGGCCTTGTACATGGTAGGCTTTCATTCATTCGTTTGCACATTCGGTGAAGGTCTACTGTGTGCCAGGCCCTGTGCCAGGCATCGAGTAAACGGACGTTGCCCTTGAAAGTGCACGCCTCGGGAGACGCACGAGAGCCGGCGGATGGCAGAGAGCCTGGGGACTTGGTGCAGAGAAAGGCAAATCTGAGCTCGCGGGGCAGGGGGCAGGGGAGGGGAGCTCAGCTGAGGTCCCGTGAGCAGTGCCTGGAAGGAGGGGTTACATGTGCCCTCTTTCCTCCCCGCTGGTGGCCGACATCTCAGAAATGGTGCCAGGAGCCCAGGCCCTCCCAGCTTCCCCACGGGGTCTCCCCGCCCAGGCCCCTGGTGCGGTTCCTGCTCCTCCCGGGAGCCTTGGCACACTCTGCACCTCGTCCTCTGGGCCAGCCTCCTCGCTGTCCGCTTTGCTGGCCACCATTCAATCCTGCCCAGACCCTTTGATGTCGGTGTCATCGTTCCCTCGTGTGGACGGTGAAACCCACGCGCAGGCGGGCTTCCTGAATGTCACGTGTCAGAACTCAAATGGAGGGCCAAGGAGCCAGTGTTGTGCGCTTTCCACCAAAGTTGAAATGGATGAATGAATGAATGAGTGAGTGAGTGAATGACGGGAAGTTGGGGGAGGAGGGCCGTCGCTTCTCATCGCGCTGGGCCTTGGCGTGGTTCCAGGCAGAGTCGGGGAGCAGGAACATGCAGTTTTGGGAGGGGGAGGGACTTGGGGTGGTGAGGGGCGGGGCTTCTGGGGTAACATTGAAAATGGTGGCCAAGGTGGCGACTTCTTTGCAATGCAAAATTTATTGTAAAATTCTGAGCTATGTCCTTGCCACTTTGGGCTGCTACAATGTATTTTTTGTTCTCAAAAATGATGACAGTCATGATGGTGTTTTTTCTATTGATTTTAATGTCCTTGCTTGTCCAGGAGTTGGTCATCAGGTAACCGTTTTGGACATTTCTAGGTCTCGAAGAGCCAGGATCTGGGACCCTCTGGTGTCCATGAAGACTCCGTGGATGTCCGAGGGAGGGACGTGGGCTTGTGGGGTGTGGTGGTGGCTCAATGTCTTAGAGATCTCCTTGCAGGACTGGGGTGGACCCATTTTAGGGCCCTTGGGGGTCTTCAGAAGTTTCAGGATCGCTCGTTTGGAATTCCGCCGCTGGTGGACGAACCCCTGTGTCTTTCAGGACTCTCGTTGCCCGTTACCATGTGATTCTGAATCAATTAGCGTGGTGTGTGCAGACGGCCCAGGGGTCTGTAGGGATGAGGGGGTCCCTGGGTGTCCCCAGCTTGCGCAGCACGTCCTGGGGCGGGGCTGCCCCTCTGGCATGCTCCAAGGGTAAAAAAGCACCCCGAGGGGCCTGTGTCAGTTAAGCGCCTCCTCCACTCAGGTCACACTGAACCTTCCAGCCACGTGTCACATCAGCCCTGCCACTCTTGTCTCACTTGAGTCCATCCCCCCGTGCATCACACAGTGCCCCGTCTCCATCTATGAGTAGCACCGAGCCCCCCACCCATGAGCCCCCCACCCATGCGTCACGTGAGAGCCCTCTTCACCCAGGGGTTACACTGAGCCCCCTCACCCAGGTGTCACGCTCGTGTCCTGATCTTACGCAGGGGCCACAAGGAGCTTCCTTGCCACACGTGTGTCGCACTGAGCCCCTCCCACACTCACGTCACACTCAGCACCACCTCACTGCGTGTGTCACTGAACTGGTCCTCTGCTCATGTCACGAGGAACCCCTTCCCATCGATCTTCACGTCAAGTCTCCCCAACCACATGTCACGCCGAGGCCCTGAGGCCCCTGCGTCACACTAGCCCCTCCCCCACCCACGTGTCTCCGAGCACCATCTCCGCTCACGACCTGTGGTGCGTGGAGTTCCTTCTACACCCGCGCATGTCACACCCAGTCCTCACCTCAGTGTCACACCGAGCCCCCCATCCACATGTCACGCTGAGCTCCTCCAAATCTGTCTAACGCCGAGCCCCTCCCACCATTCCTTAGTCACACTGCGCCCCTCCCCACGCAAGTGCCCCGGGGAGTCCCTCCCCATGGCTGTCACACTGAGCCCCCGGGTCACTCCTGTGCCCTGCTGATCTGCTCTTCTCACCCATGTGTTGTAGTGAGCCCCTTCCTGATCCTGGCGTCACACCGAGCCCGTCACACCCATGTGTCACCAAGTCCCTGTCACACCAAGGTGTCACACCGAGCCACTGTCACACCCGTGTGTCACACCGAGCCGCTGTCACACCCATGCGTCACACCGAGCCCGTCACACCCATGTGTCACCAAGTCCCTGTCACACCAAGGTGTCACACCGAGCCGCTGTCACACCCATGTGTCAGACCGAGCCCATCACACCCATGTGTCACACCAAGCTCATCACACCCATGTGTCACATAGTGCCCATCACACACATGCATCACACCGAACCTGACACACCCATGTGTAACACCGAGCCCGTCACACCCATGTGTGACACCGACCCCTTCACACCCATACATCACACTGAGCCCGTCACACCCATGTGTTACACCGAGCTCATTACACCCATGTGACACACAGAGCCCCTGTCACACGCATGTGTCACAGCAATCCCGTCACACCCATGTGTCACACCGAGCCCCTGTCACACCCATGAGTCACACCGAGCCCGTCACACCCAAGTGTCACACCAAGCTCATCACACCCACGTGTCACACAGAGCCCATCACACCCATACATGACACCGAGCCTGACACACCCATGTGTCACACCGAGCCCCTGTCATACCTATGCGTCACACCGAGCCCGTCACACCCATGCATCACACCGAACCTGACACACCCATGTGTCACACCGAGCCCGTCACACCCATGTGTGACACCGACCCCTTCACACCCATATCACACCGAGCCCGACACACCCATGTGTCACACCGAGCTCATCACACCCATGTGTCGCACCAAGCCCCTGTCACACCCATGCGTCACACCGAGTCCCTGTCACACCCATGCGTCACACCGAGCCCCTGTCACACCCATGCGTCACACCGAGCCCCTGTCACACCCATGCGTCACACCGAGCCCGTAACACCCATGTGTCACACTGAGCTGTCACACTCATGTGTCACCCCGAGCCTCTCTACCACTCACTCATGTTGTCACACTAAGCCCCTGTCTAACTAATGCATCACGCTGAGCTCTTGTCACACCCACATGTCACATTGAGCCCTTGTCACGCCCATGTGTCACACCGAGCCCCCGTCACACTCATGTGTCACACCGAGCCCCTGTCACACTCATGTGTCACACCGAGCCCCCGTCACACCCACGTGTCACACCGAGCCCCTATCACACCCACGTGTCACGCCGAGCTCTTGTCACACACATGTGTCACGCCGAGCTCTTGTCACACCAACGTGTCACACCTATCTCCTCTCACACCCACGTGTCACAGCGAACCCCTGTCACACCCATGTGTCACCCTGAGCTCCTGTCACACCCATATGTCACACCTATCTCCTGTCACACCGATGTGTCATACCGAGCCCCTGTCACACCCATGTGTCACTCAGAGCCTCATCTGTCACCCAGAGCCCTTCCCCACTCATTTCACACTGAGCCCCATCCAACTAATGTGTCACACTGAGCTGTCACGCTCATGTGTCACACAGAGCCCCTGTCACACTCGTGCCACACCGAGCCCCTGTCACACCCATGTGTCACACCGAGCCCCTGTCACACTCATGTGTCCACACCGAGCCCGTCACACCCATGTGTCACACCGAGCTCGTCACACCCATGTGTCACACCGAGCTCATCACACCCATGTGTCACATAGAGCCCATCACACCCATGCGTCACACAGAACCTGACACAGCCATGTGTCACACCGAGCCTGTCACACCCATGTGTCACACTGAGCCCGTCACACCCATGTGTCATACTGAGACCGTCACACCCATGTGTCACACTGAGACCATCACACCCATGTGTCACACCGAGCCCGTCACACCCATGCATCACACCGAGCCCGACACATCTATGTGTCACACCAAGTTCGTCACACCCATGTGTCACACTGAGCTGTCGCACCATGTGTCACCAGAGCTCCTCCACTACTCACTCATGTTTCACATGAGCTCCTGTCCAATTAATGTGTCACACTGAGTCCCTGAACACCCACATGTCACCCAGTACTTCTCCACTACCCATGTGTCACACTGAGCCCATGCCAACCTAATGTGTCATGCTGAACTCATGTCACACCCGTGTCACACCAAGTCCTTGCAACACTCATGTGGCACCCAGAGCCCCTGCACTACTCATCCATGTGTCACAAGAGCCCCTGTCCAACTAACATGTCACACAGCTCCTGTCACACCCTGTGTCACACCTGAGCTCCCGTCACACCCACATGTCACACCGAGCCCCTGTCTCATCCATGTGTCACTCAGAGCCTCATCTGTCACCCAGAGACTCTCTACCACTCACTCATGTTGTCACACTAAGCCCTGACCAACTAATGCACCACACCAAGCCCCTGTCACACCGATGTGTCACACATAGCTCCTGTCACACCCATGTGTCACACCGAGCCCCTGTCATACCCATGCGTCACCACCGAGCCCGTAACACCCATGTGTCACACTGAGCTGTCACACTCATGTGTCACCCCGAGCCTCTCTACCACTCACTCATGTTGTCACACTAAGCCCCTGTCTAACTAATGCATCACGCTGAGCTCTTGTCACACCCACATGTCACATTGAGCCCTTGTCATGCCCATGTGTCACACCGAGCCCCCGTCACACCCATGCGTCACACCGAGCCCCTGTCACACCCATGTGTCATACCGAGCCCCCGTCACACCCACGTGTCACACCGAGCCCCTATCACACCCATGTGTCACGCCGAGCTCTTGTCACACCAACGTGTCACACCTATCTCCTCTCACACCCACGTGTCACAGCGAACCCTGTCACACCCATGTGTCACCCTGAGCTCCTGTCACACCCACATGTCACACCTATCTCCTGTCACACCGATGTGTCATACCGATCCCCTGTCACACCCATGTGTCACTCAGAGCCTCATCTGTCACCCAGAGCCCTTCCACCACTCGTTTCACACTGAGCCCCATCCAACTAATGTGTCACACTGAGCTGTCACGCTCATGTGTCACACCGAGCCCCTGTCACACTCGTGTCAAACCGAGCCCCTGTCACACCCATGTGTCACACCGAGCCCCTGTCACACTCATGTGTCACACCGAGCCCCTGTCACACCCATGTGTCACACCGAGCCCCTGTCACACCCATGTGTCACACCGAGCCCCTGTCACACCCATGTGTCACTCAGAGCCTCATCTGTCACCCAGAGCCCTTCCCCACTCACTCGTTTCACACTGAGCCCCAACCAACTAATGTGTCACACTGAGCTGTCACACTCATGTGTCACCCCGACCTCTCTACCACTCACTCATGTTGTCACACTAAGCCCTTGTCTAACTAATGCATCACACTGAGCTCTTTCACACCCACCTGTCACACCGAGCCCCCGTCACACTCATGTGTCACACCGAGCCCCTATCACACCCACATGTCACAACGAGCCCCTATCACACCCACGTGTCACAACGAACCCCTGTCACACCCATGTGTCACCTGAGCTCCTGTCACACCCATGTGTCACTCAGAGCCTCATCTGTCACCCAGAGCCCTTCCCCCACTCGTTTCACACTGAGCCCCATCCAACTAATGTGTCACACTGAGCTGTCACACTCATGTGTCACCCAGAGCCTCTCTACCACTCACTCATGTTGTCACACTAAGCGCCTGTCCAACTAATGCACCACACTGAGCTCTTGTCACACCCACATGTCACACCAAGCCCCTGTCACACCCATGTGTCACACCAAGCCCATCACACCCATGTGTCACGCCAAGCTCCTGTCATATCCATGTGTCACACTGAGCTCCTGTCACCTATGTCACCCTGAGCTCTTGTCACACCCATGTGTCACAACGAGTCCCTGTCACACCCATGTGTCACTCAGAGCCTCATCTGTCACCCAGAGCCCTTCCCCCACTCACTTGTTTCACACTGAGCCCCCACCAACTAATGCATCACACAGAGCTCCTTTCACACCCACATGTCACACTGAGCTGTCACACCCATGTGTCACCCGGAGCCTCCCCACTCAGGTCACACGGAACCCTCCCTTCCTTCGTGTGCACGTGGAGCGCCTTCCTTGCCCATTCATCACAGCCCCTTGCTCCTGTCACACGTGTGCCCCCAGCGTGCCACAGCCATGCTCTCTGCCACGCTGAGCCCTTTCCCCGCTCTTGTCACACCGACTCCCGCGCTCATCTGTGTGTCCACGGGCCCGTCCCCCACGCGGAGTGCCGTCTTACCATGTGTGGCGAGTTCCTCTCCTCCCCGTGCGTCACGGAGCGTGTACCCGCTCGTGCCACACACGGGCCCTTCCCCTCTACTGCTGCGCCACGCCTGGTCCCGAGCCCCTCCCCCGCGTCACGCCCTGCCGCGTCCCTTCCTCACTGAGCCCCCGTCGCACCCACGTGCCACATTCAGCACCTTCTTCACCTGCGTGACTCCGTCACATCAAGCCCCTCACCCGTGTGCCACGCTGAGCCACACCCTTTCTCAGGTGTCACTCAAGCCCCTCCCGACTTGTCACGCGCCGCCCACGCAGCAGTGTGGCGCATCGAGTCTCTCCCCCATCCGTGTGCCGCACTGAGCACCTTCCTCATGCGTGGGGCACCTGAGCTCCCCTGCTCCTGTGTCCCACTGCGTCCTTCCCTCCTCACGAGTCCCATGGACCCCCGACTCCACCCACGCGTCACACAGACCCCCCTCACGTGTCCCACTCAGCCCGTTGCCCACGCACGGGTACGCGGACCCTCTCCCCAGCCCCAGGCTGCACCGCGTCTCCCGTCACATCTTCGTGTCGCACCGAGTCCCTTCCCCACTCACGTGGCACGTGGCGCCTGTCCACCCGTGTGCTGTGTGGGCTCCTCCCCCGCTCGTGCGCCACCACATGTTTCACACTGAGTTCTTCCCCCTCCCTGCGAAATCACAGGCCCTTCCGCTGCGTGTGGAGTAAACTGAGTCTCGCCTCCACCCGTGCGCCATGCCGAGCACCTCCCCACTTCTGTGTCCCGTGGAACCCTGCCCCACGCCTGTCACACGGGGCCCTCCCCATGCGCCACACTGAATTTCTGCCCCCCTCACCACCTGTGTGCGACACCGAGTCCCTTCCCCACTCACACGTAACAGAGAGCCCCTTTCCCACCCGTGTGCCGCTCAGAGCTCCCGTGCTACCCACATGCCAGACGAAGCTGCCATGCATGTGCCTGACGAAGTCCCTCCCTTCGCATCACACGTAGCCCCTCCTCTCCTCGTGTGTCACAGAGTCTCCCCCTCACCCACGTGGCACGTCCAGCCCCGCGCTGTGCATGCCACGTTGAGTCCTCCCACTCAAGTGGCACTCGGTGTCCCGCCCCTCCCCCGCCCGGGTGCCACGTGGACGCCTTCCCCACATGCACACCCTTACCCGCTTCCATGTCCGGTTCTCCTTAGGGCCCTTGGTGTTTGCTGACCAGGGGCCACAGGGGCGCCGTGGTGCTGCCGGTTGGTGAGCTGGTGCTGAGGCCGGTGGTGGGGGAGGAGGACGTGGTGGGCGGAGCGGTGTGCAAGCTCTTTCTTAAGCAATGGGATACAACCCACTCAGGGGCACGGGTCACTGGTTTTAGTGTGTGCACGGGTCTGTGTAATCATCAACACGTTTGATGTGAGTACCTTCCATTCACCCTAAAAGAACTCCCATAGCCCTTAGCTGTCGCCCCATGCTCCCACTCCCCCTCCCCGCCGGCCCTAGGCAACCCCTCACCCACTTCTTTTGGGGGGAAACTGGTTGGGCCCCAGAGGTGCCCCCAGATCCCCGTTTCCGATGCACAGGTGAGGCAGGAAAAGTGCGGGGAGCAGAAAGCGCGGAGGGGCGGGGTCCGCCCCCCGCTGTCCCCTCACAGCTCTGCGTGGGCATCAGGCGTGCTCCCCCTGTCCCCGGTGCCCCCCACCTCTGTGACCTGGTCCCTCCCCGCTGTTTTCTGGACACCCGTCCGTCCGAGAGCCCAGCGTAGGGAGACCCCGGCCCTGGCCGGAGGAGGCAGCAGCAGGGCGAGGCGGGGAAGGCGGGCGGCACCGCCGGGCCGCAGGCCCCGGGCGGCGGGCTGTGCTGCCTGGGCTGGCTGCTCCTCGCTGTCGCTGCTCTAACCACTAGCAGCAGGCGCCCCACCCGCCGTTGGGGCGCTTGCACTGCGCTTTCTGGAGGAGGGTTTCGGCCGTAACAAGTAGGAGGGGGGTGAGAACGGCCTCATCCAGGAGTTGATGCCAGTTACCCAGCGCCTAGATGATGCCTTTCTTCACCCCCTTCAGCCAGCGCAGCCCCGGGCCCTCCTCTGCACCCCTGGCTGCTCGGGGCGCGTCCTCGCCCTGTCCTGCCCGCCTGCCTCTCCCGGCATGCTCTTCCCTCTCTCTCCCGTGCAGCCCCGAGGTCCTGGAGGGGAGCCCTGAGGCCGGCCATCTCTGAGACCCCCTCCTCAGAGGGCAAGGCTGTGCCCCCAGTGGGACATGCCCACGGCTGGGCCCAAGGCCACCCTCTGACTTGGTGGCCAGGGGCAGACAGGCCAGAGGTGGCTCAGGGTGTGTCCTGGGGCTTCTCCCACCTGGTGGGGCTGTGCTGTGCTCCCCTAGGGAGCCCCCTGAGGGGGCCCCGCTCCCAGGACAGCCAGGCAGACATTGCAGAGACTGTGCCCTTTGTCCTTAGAGGACGGGGGTGGGCGGGTGGGGGGCCTGGACCGAGCAAGCTGACCGTTCCCGCCGCCGCCGGAGGGCGGTCTCCTTGAGGGGTCTTAGCCTCTACCCAGGCCTCTGTCATGACCAGGAGGCTGAGGCCCTTCACAGGCGGCTGCTTCCTCGCTCCTTAAACCCGATCCGGAGACGTCCCCGCTTCCCCTGGGTTCCTAACTCTGGGCCCTGCCTCCCTCAGCCAGAAGCCGTCAGCAGATGCCCCGATCTTTCCCTCAGTCAGCCCTGCCCAACCCGATGCCCGAGGAAGCTAGACCCGTGTCCCCCTAATGGGCCACGGCCTCTGTCTTCTGGGTCCCCTCACTAACTCGGGTGCATGGTGGGAGGTGACCCGTGTCAAGCCCCTGTGCCAGTGGAACCCTTAACCCACTAACCAGCCATGCAGCCAGCCTAGGCGCGCGGGGTGGCAGGGGCGGGAGGCCTTGGCCGCAGTGAGAAACCGTGAGAGGACCGAAGAGTCACGCGCCCTGCCCCGTGCCCGCCTGTCTGCCCGCCCCCCTCTCCCCTCCCCTGCCTCCCCCCGTCCCCGGCCCCGGCTCCGTGTCCACCCTTGCGCCCCTGGCCCTCCGTGCGTTGGCGGGAAGGGCGTGAGGAGCGGACGGCGTGTGACACACGGGGCGGTGGTTCTCCGGACCCCTGGGCTCCAGGGGGTGCTGTGCCCCGGCCTTCCGTGGGGGCCCGGGTTCAGCTGTCAGGGTGACGGTGTGTGATCTTAGGTGGAAGGTATTTCGGAAACACATCCCCGCTTGCGCGGGAAGACCCCGTCAGGGGTCAGGGTGAGGGTCGCCGTCGTGGGTCCCAGTTCCTTCTTGGCGATGTGCGTTGGTCCGCGGAGGGTCCTGGGCGCGGAGGGACTTCCAGCTTCTGTAGCACCTACCGCCCCCCTGCACGGACGCTGCCTCAGGCGCCCTGACGGGACCTCGGCAAATCCGGAGCCGAGCGGTGCGTAGCCGTCAGCTGCCTGCGCCGTCACGTGCCAGAGTCCGCCCCGGCCTGGAGGCCAGAGCACTCGGGGAGTCTGTGCAGGGGCTGGCAGGCGGGGCGGGGTTGAACTCAGGGGTCCCCTGGTCCCTTGGATGGTGTCAGGGCTCAGCGGATGCCAGTGATCTGGGGGTGGGACATAAGGACACTCAGGCGTGGCCTGATGTGGTCGTGTGCCTGTGTGCTGGGCCACGGGGACACTCAGGCGTGGCCTGATGTGGTTGTGTGCCTGTGTGCTGGGCCACGGGGACACTCAGGTGTGGCCCGGCGTGTCCATGTGCTGGGGGGTGGGCCACGGGGACACTCAGGCGTGGCCTGGCGTGGCCGTGTGCTGGGGGGTGGGCCACGGGGACACTCAGGCGTGGCCTGGCGCGGCCGTGTGCTGGGGGGTGGGCCACGGGGACACTCAGGCGTGGCCTGGCGGGGCCGTGTGCTGGGGGGTGGGCCACGGGGACACTCTGGCCTGGCGGGGCCGTGTGCTGGGGGGTGGGCCACGGGGACACTCAGGCGTGGCCTGGCGGGGCCGTGTGCTGGGGGTGGGCCACGGGGACACTCAGGCGTGGCCTGGCGTGGCCGTGTGCTGGGGGTTGAGCCACAGGGACACTCAGGCGTGGCCTGGCGGGGCCGTGTGCTGGGGGTGGGCCACGGGGACACTCAGCGTGGCCGTGGCGTGTGCTGGGGGTGGGCCACGGGGACACTCAGGCGTGGCCTGGCGGGGCCGTGTGCTGGGGGGTGGGCCACGGGGACACTCAGGCGTCGCCTGGCGTGGCCCTGTGCCTCTGTGCTGGGCACCTGTTGTTCAGAGTAAACACGCTTATCTTGAATTTTTACCTTCCCTGTGGTGGCCGTGATGTCATAACCCAGCATGTCATTTAATACTAACTCTTTTTTATCTTTCCAGGAGGAAAAAGGTGGGTATTGCATTTTTAAACTCTTTTTCTAGGAAGGTGGGGACTTCGTCACCCAATGTTTTTGCCTTGTCAGTCATTTTCCTTGGCCTGGGGGCTGCCTCTCTTCTCTGTAAATGGGGGTCAAGTCCCCTCTGGCCGGGTGGGAGCGGGGGACGCAGTGAGGCCAGGACATCGCTGTCTGCTGGTGTAAGAAGCTGCAGTCATTGTCATGTCAGCCCACTGGTCATCCTGTGTGTGTGTGTGCATGTGTGTGTTCGCGTGTGCACACGTGTGTGCATGTCACTGTGGGAGATGTCCGCACCCCAGTAGGTGGATGGACCCCACCGCGGGGGCTGTGCGTGTGACAGTTTCTCCGTTTGGCCAGAGCCTGGAGGTGGCTCTGTTGCCCCTCCAGCTGAGCCGGGGGGCTGCAGGGGCGTGAGGGGTCACCCGTCCATTCCCCCAGTCACCTAGAGGGGCCCACACCAAGCAGGCACAGAAGTTTGCCCGGGGGTCCAGCTTCTGGGACCCCAGGGTGGCCTGAGCAAAGGGCCAATGCTGGCAGTGCCCCCCCGCCCCCGCCATCATGACTTCAGGCTCTGGCCCAGGAAGTTCATGCCAGGGGCCCTGGGGGCCCTGGAAGAGAGTGTCACCTGGTAACAGAAGGGACTTGGGGAACAAGGGGCCCTTGCAGGGGCCTGTGGCCCCTGGAACTCCCGTCACCTCTCGCCACATCTCCCCTTGATGATGGGGAACATGGGCCTGAGGACTGGACGGCATTGGCCAGGGTCATCCGGCAAGCCGGTGTTGGGCCACTAAGGGGGTGCTGGGGTTTCTTGCACCTGAGCCCCTGACTTTGGCTCGTGGGACTTGCCCGTGGCCTCTTGGGGCTGCTCTTGGGGTTCGGCAGACAGATGTGGCCCCCAGGGCCACAGCACAACCAGCTGTTTTGAGGGGGTGCCGGATTGTCTGGCCATGGGTGCATAGGGTGGGCGTGGTGGGGTGGAGGGGCCAGGGTGAGAGGGCGCAGGCCCCCAGGGAGGGCTCGGCCTGGGCGTGTTCCTGACTCCTCAGCGGCCCGCAGGTCGCCCTCCCGCTGGGCTGTGGTTCCCTGCGTTTATCCGGGATGCGGGCACCGAGAGTCCTGCGTGGATGGCGCTGGAGGTCAGGGAGGCCGCGTGCTAGCCGCGCCTGGCATTCCCTTGGTGGCCCTCTGAGTGGTCACAGTAGCCCTGACAGGTCCCAGTGACAGACGAGAAAACCGAGGCTGGGAGAGGGGTGTGCAGCCAGCCAGGGGGTGAGGGGAAGCCCGGGGCCGTGGCCGAGCCCCCGGCTCTGAACTGGTCCTGCCCGTGGTTCTCGGTGCTGTCATCGGGGTGGGCACCGGCCAGTCACCCCTGGGGACCAGTGAAGGCTCAGGGGATGAGGCCAGAGTAGGGCCGGGGAGGGCACAGAACTCGGGGTGCTCAGGATGGGGGGGATGTGGAGAGATGGGAAGTCAGGCCCCATGGCACCCCTGACCTTCCGACCTGAGATCTGCGTGGTGGTCTCATGGTGCCGCTGTCGGGGGCAGATTTGGCAGTCAGGGGGCGCACCTGGGGCCCGGGCCGCAGACCTGCCCGTCGTCGGGCCCTCCGTTTCCACCGAGCTTCCGGGTCACGCCGGGGAGGGCTGGCGTCCGTCCTCAGTGCTCCAGCGCCCCAGTGTGCAGGGCTGGGGACAGGGTGCTCTTCGAGATCGGAGCCTGCCGCTGGGTGGGTGCGACGAGGCCGGGCTGGGGGACGAGGCCCCGGTCAGTGAATGCCGGTTGTGGTGTGAGTGAGCCCTGTGTCCCCGAGTGCCACCCTCCCTGCTGTCCTCACTCCCTTGAGGCCCTATCTGCCTTCTCAGGGAGTTCACCTCGGGAGAGACATTTCACCCCCTGAGGACAGGGTGGCTCGGCCATCCCTGCCGGTTGGGGGGTGGCGGGAGAATTGCGGGGAGCCGGGTGGTTCTCACACCCCGAGTTAGCAGGCAGAGCGCAGCCTGCCCGCCCCTCACTTCTCCTGTGGGAAGAAGGCCAAGGCCAGAGGTAGGACGTGGATTACTGGGGTCCCTACTTTGGACCCTCAGGAAGAGGCAGCTCCCAGTGTCTCCCCATCCCCCGTGCCCCCTAGATGGTGTGTCAGGAGCCAGGTGGGGCCTGTTTCGGGGAGAGCCCAGTCCTCCCCCCACTTGCCCCTCTCACTTCCTGTCTGCTCCCCACCCTCTACCTTCGGAACAAACCACAAAGTCAGATAATCATTTATTCTGCTTTATTTTGGGGGGGAAAGGGTGAGAGGGGAGCTGAGGAAGGGGCTCCTCCCCATGGCAGAGAGCAGGGTGGTCTGGCAGGGACGCTCAGTGACTCGGCACAGGCCGCCGGGGGTCTTGGACACTCTCAGTCTCTCCGGGAGTCCGTCCCTCTGTTGTGGGCCTGCAGGCCCCCGTGCGATCAGTTCTGGGAGGGGCGTAGGGAGCCCCTCAGTGTCCTGTGCAGTCACAGGGACTCTCGAGGATGCAGGTCCGGTAAGTACTGGTACGTGGGGACGTCCCGTGGAGCACAGCACCCAGGTAAGGGGCAGCGCCAGGGTCAGGCAGTCAGTCAGTGAGGCGGGATCTGGGCCCGGCGGTGGGGGCGGCTTGCTTTGCAGGGGGTGGCGGGGTGGGGGAGGCACCACGGCACACCACGAGACGTGGGGGCGGGGGCGGGGGTTCGGGGGAGCATGAGCACCGGTGATGGAGGTAGAAGAAGTCAGTGGAGCACCCAAGGTCAGTGTCCCAGGATGGCATGAGGAGGCCGCGCGTCACTCCAGGGGGTGGGTTCCTGACATCCGCTTGCTTGGCTGCATCCGCTGTGCCTGCTTCTTCACCTGGCCTGGGGTCATGGGGTCACTTCCTGCTCATCACTGCTTTCTCCTCTCATTGATGTCACTCCCAGCGGGGGGCCTGGGACCTGGAGACTTAAGACGGAATGTGTAGCCCTGAGCTGGCTCTGGGTCTCTGATGACTAGGTAGTCTGTTGGCACTGATGATGTTGCTGGTTGATGAGTTGAAGAAGTCATTGCCCTTCTCGAGTGGGTTGCCCTTGAGTCGGGAGGGGCGCGGGGTCCGAGCGAAGCAGGCTGGGGCACGGGGAGGCGGAGGCAGGTTGCACGGGGTGCTGGGGACGGAGGCGAGGAGGGCTCGCGGCTGGCGAGGCGTTTTCAGCGGCCGCCCGCGTCAGCATCCTCGTCGGGGAGTTCCTGCAGCCTGGCGCCTTCGCCGGGCCGCCTCCCCCGCTGGGGCCTGAGGCCTCTGCGCAGATCAGGGCCAGGAAGCGGGCCAGGGCCCTGGCCGCCGGCTCCTGGAGGGTCAGGCCGGGCTGCCCGAGGGCGCCCTGCAGGCGGTCGTGTAGGAGGGCGAGGGCCCCGGGGCCCGCCTGCACGTCGTCTCCCTGCGCGTCCTGCGAGGTGTCTTGCAGGCCGTCATGCAGGCCACTCTGTCGGTAACGTTGCAGGTCGTCTTGCAGGGCGTCTCGCAAGACGGCACCGCCGCCGACGACGTGCAGCTCCAGAGCGCGGCGCCCGCGCGTGGGGGGCGGGCTCCCCCTCCCAGGGTGACCCTGACACCCAGCCGCTCACACAGCCTCATCCAGAGCTGGGGCGTGAGGCGCAGGACGCCCTGCCGTGCCCGCTCGCCGGAGGGGACGACGCGAGCCCCCAGGAGCCGGGGCACGTGGGGCAGCAGCCAGGCGAAGGCCGAGGCGACGCCACGGCTCGTGAGGAGGGCCGGGTCCAGGACGAGGCGCAGGGAGCGCCCGGCCGGCGGCCGAGCCAGCTCCAGGGCGTGTGCGGGCGGCAGCGGGAGGCGCTGCCTGTGCTTCAGCATCACCAGCAGGGCTGCCACGGCCAGCGAGTTCTTCCAGAACAGCAGGCCTCGGAAGAAGTGCAGGATGACCGCCCTGATCTGGGCCACGCTGAGGTGGGCGAGGAGGCTGCTGAGGATTTGGTCGGCGGGGATGCGAGCCAGGAACTGTTGCTGGAGGGTCTGCCCGCTAGGCTCCTCCTGCTGAGGCGCATCGTTTCCGTCTTCCTCCCCGGACTGCAGGGCCGGACCCCTGGCGGGTCCTCTGGTGGCGCAGAGCAGCCGGGGCCGGGTGGCGTCACGGGGCTGGAACGGCCCGCGGTTGGGGTTCCTCACGGGCGGCAGAGGCCGGCCACGGTCTTGCCCGGGCTTCTCCATGACGTCGAAGTGGAAGTGAGAGAAGAAGTACACCCAATGCCCGGGGAGAAGTACGGTGAGCCTGTCATCATTCAGAGAGGCTAGATCCTCCTTGTCCAGAAGGATCATGATGGGCTCCTCGGTGTTCTCCAGGTAGCGGCACCACACCATGAAGGCAGCCCGGATCGGAAGGATCTTCATCTCCAGCTGCGAGTACTCGACCTCGATCGGGGAGATGTTTCGGGAGTAGAAGGCGCAGGAGACTCTCTTGCCCGTTTGGTCGTCGACTTGCACGAGGGTGGCGTGCAGGGCCGTCTTGGTGACGCCCGTTTCCAAGTAGAAGGGGTTCTGGGGCTTGGGGTGGTAGAGGAGAGGCGCCTTGCGGAAAGCCCGCTTCAGGCACTCGAAGGCCTCCTGCTCCTCGTCCGCCCAGAAGAAGGGCTTGCTGGTCAGGAGCTGGCGCACCAGGGGCTCGGTGATGATGGTGAAGCGCTCGACGAAGTGGCGGTAGGGGAAGATGAACTCGATCAGGTGGCGCAGGGACTTCTTGGAGCCGGGGATGGGGTAGCCCGTCACGGTGGTCACGATGCTCTTGTTTAGCTTCACGCCTTTGGGGGTGATGACGAACCCCAGGAACTCGGCCGTGTGCCGGTGGAACTGGCTCCGGTCCAGGGAGCAGTAGACGCTGTGGTGCCGGAAGCGGACCAGGACTTGGCGCACGTGCTGGAGGTGCTCCTCCTGGCTCATGGAGTAGATGAGGACGTCCTGCCCGTAGGACAGCACGGAGTAGCCGAGCATGTCCTTCAGGATGAAGTGCAGCACGCTCTGGGGGATGGTGGGGTCCGCGGAGATCGGGAAGGGCTTGTAGCTGTCCATCTCCTGGAGCTCCAGACCGAACGCCGCCCGCCACACGTCCTCTGCCTGGTTTATGTTCATGCTTTCCTCCACCACGGTCCCCCGTAGCTCCAGCTTCGTGAACCATGTCGCTCCGTGTAACTGGTCGAACAGTTCCGGAATCATCTGTATGTAGTCCTGTCTGTCGGTCAGCATGTCCTGCAGCTCCCAGTACTCATCCCGCAGCCTGGCTCCCTCTTGCGTCCCGGCACCCACAGGTTCCCAAGGCGCGGACGAGGGACACTCGTAGAAGGTCTCGCTGTGATCACTGTCTCCAGCCTGCTGAAGCTCAGAGGGCTCTGATTCAGAAAGATCATCGGATCCGTCTGAGCTTGGCTGGTCGGAAGTCTCATCATCTGCTTCCTTCGGGTTAAACACGTCGGCCAGGTCGGAATACTGGGGCGGCAGTCCGGGCAGCAGGCTGATGGCATGCTTCTCCAGCGCGAGGCATGGTGGGGGCGGGCAGAAGCAGTTCTTCAGGCAGTAGGGAGAGTGGAAGGTGCAGCGGCCTTTGACCCAGTCGACTTCGGGGGTGTGGACGCGGAGCCAGCTGATGCCCAGGATCACGGAGAAGTTGGGCGACGGGACGATGTCGAACTCGATGGGCTCCTGGTGGTTCTGGTGGATGCACACCAGGGGCTCGGTGTAGAGCCACACGGGCTCGTTGCCGATCAGCGAGCCGTCCATGGTTTGGATTGGCTGCGGGTAGGGCTTCTCGTACAGCTCGACGTAGTGCTCTTGGGCGAACCGCTCATCCATGAAGTTGGCGCCCGCCCCGGAGTCCACCAGGGCCTGGACGGCCACGCTGTGGTAAGGGCTCACTCTCACCATGAGCAGCAGGAAGAGGTGGTCCCGGTCGATGGTGGGGTGGCCCTCGCAGGGCAGCCAGCTGCTGACCATCCACTTCTCCGGAGCAGGTGAGTCGATCCAGGTCAGGTTGCGTGGGCGGGCCTCGGGGGGCAGCCTGAGCATCGCCCGTCTCTCCGCCAGCTTCTCTTCTATCTGCAGGACGAGCACGATCAGGCTGTCCAGCGAGTCCGGCTGCGGGACGCGGAACAGGTAGTGCCTGATCTCCTCTTTGAGCCCCTGGCACAGGTGGGCCTGCAGGACCTCGTCGGGCCAGCCCAGGGTGGGTACCAGGCCCTGGAACTCGTTGATGTAGTCGATGGCGGCGCGGTCCCCTTGCCTGAGGTTGAACATGGCCTCCTCGGCCACGCGCAGCGCCTGCCGGTACTCGAATACGTCAGACATGGCCTCTAGGAAGGACGGGAAGTCCCCGATCAGGGGACTGTCTTCCTCTATCAGAGCTCTGGCCCATTCCAAGGCCAGGCCCGTGAGGTGGCAGATGATGTACCCCACGCGCAGGTGGTCACTGTAGAACATTCTGGGGTAGCTCTGTAAGATCAGCTGGCAGAGCACGATGAACTCGTGGTATTCTCTGCGGTCCCCGGAGAAGGGTTTCGGGATGGGCAGGTGGCCCGCGCTGACCCCTTTCATCAAGATCTCCTCCGCGACCCTCTGTTGCTCTCTGAGGTCTTGCATCCGGAAGTACAGCGAGATGATGGACCTGACCATGGCCATGAACTCCACGGTCGAGGCGTCGGTCGGCTCTTCGGGACGCGGCCCCTCCCCGCGGCCTCCAGGTCAGTGCTGTCGTCGTCCTCGTCCTGCTCACCCCACGCGTAGCCTGACGCTTCTTCCGTTTCGCCAGGTGCCTCGCCGACCGGACCTCCCGTCTCCCGGCGGGAACCACCGTGTGACTCCTCCGGGTCTTGGAGTAGGTCATTGGGTGGATCCGTTATTTCCGTCAGTGGGCCACTGGATGGCCCCTCCATGTCTTGGAGGAGATCAATGGGCAGCGCCTCCGTTTCCCCGGCCGGGCCTCCGGCCGGCCCTGCCTCCGCCTGCGCCCCGCCGCCTGATGACACCACGGCGGCGCCGGATGAGCCCTCGGAGGACTCCATTTGTTTTGATGATGGATTCTTACGCTCCATCATCGTCTCAAATGAGTCTTCAGAGGGTTCTATCATTTCGTCGGATGGGAGGAGTGTTCTCTGAAGACTGGTAAGGTGGTGACGCGTCTGGCCAGCGACTGCGGGCGCAGAGATCAGACCCTGGGGGGCGGGGCGGGGAGTAAAGGCAGCCGTTTAGGGTCTCGAGAGGTCAGGGTCAGGTTTTCCAAGACAAACGAGAACAGAGAACCTGGGGGAAGCCTCCCTGCGTCCCACTCGGGGTGCCCCCAGGGAGAGAATCGGTCAGCCCCTGTCCATCTTGCCTGCCCTGCCTGTTGGGCCGGCCTCCTTCCCCATGGCTATGAGAAATTCACAGCCCATATATTTTCTGGGGTGATGGCCCAGGGCGCCGCTGCGGCCAGCTGGCGGGCACCTGGCAGGGTGTCCTAGCCCCTCATTTCTCCCTGGCACACGTGCCTGGTTGACCTTCCTTCCCTCCTGTGGTCACCCATAAGTCACAGGGGTCACATCTTGTTAGCCCCGGCAGGCGAGGCGCCCCGGAGCAAGCTTGGTGGGGAGGGGCTGTCCCGCAGAGACGCCCACGGTTTGACCAGTCCAGGGGAAGAGGGGAAAACGGGCACTCGGCCACTGACCTGTCACGTTGGGTCAGCAGCCCTGAATCTCTCTTATGTCCTCTCCCAGATTCAGAGTAGAAACCGGGGAGGCTGGATATAGAGATCTGGATTCCAGGTTGCATTTTTCTCGGAAGCGTTTACAAAACTTGCACGATGTGCCCGAGACGTACGCATCTGTGGCACCATCTGACCTGGAATTTTGTGCTGATTTCTATTCCTTTCTCTCATCGGCTTCCAATGCTGTGTTCTCCACAGCCCTGAGCAGCTAAGGAGACCAGCCCGTCATCTCCCTACCCCTCCTAAAATCTACACTTGCCCAGGGTTGTTCTCTCTGTTTGCGGGGAAGGGGCGTTCAGATTCTGCTTCCAGCATTGGGACCTCAGTCCCACGTGTGTAAACATATTGACTGGCCCCAGGTGGGGCTGACCTTGACCTCTTTGCTCTGGTAGACACCCCACTCTCTGTTGCTGGTTGGTTTTCTCCCAGCAGAGGGGCGTAACCAGTCGAGCTGAGATATCGAGTGAGGGGTGGGGATGGGGCAGAGCAAGAGGTTCCCTTGACACCTGGTCGTCCTCGAATGGCTTTTTGAATGTCTAGTTCTGGGTGGTTTAGTGCGCCGAGACTGAGTTTAAAGAGACGTTTTGATTGGGTTATTTGCACTGTTCTCTGCATGTGGACTTCTGGTCATTCTATAAACGAACTCTACGGTTCCTGCTCTTTTATTTAACACCTACATTTATTTAACACCTTTCGTTACTTCTGAGTTTTCTGTTTAATCAATGGGCCATCATTAAAAAAAAAAAAAAAAGGAAAAACAAACACACACACACACGCCCTTCTGTAAAACCCCTAATGGCCAAAATTCAAACGTTTCAACAAGATTCAGAATTCTGATCTGCTGTTTCTCAAAATTAAGTTCTTGTTAGCGTGACAGTTAAATTTGATCCCGCAGGCCCTCTGATTAAAACCTTTTGCTGTTTATTTACTGTCTACTATACTAAATCCAAATCTTTTCGCATAAAAATTCCTGACATATAAACTCACCGACATCATTTTCTGGCTACAATTCTGAGGCCTTAGAATAATAGAAAATTACTATCATGTCTATCCTCAAGGTAGAGAGTACATTTTTTTAGTATGATGTACGACTTATGTAAAATCCTCCTGGTCATCGGTCACCATCTGTCTTCATCACAGCAGCATAGACAGAGCACGTCACATAAATTAACTCACTTCCTCTTCATAAAAATCCTATAAGATGTGTATTATTATCATGAAATGCCAAGTCTCTGATGTAAAATTCTAACTGAAGTACAAAATTTGGCAAATTCATCGGCAGACTTATCTATTAGAAATAAAAATGTCAGTATGTCTTATAAAACTCTGAAAACCCTATACTGACTAAAATTAAAAAATTTAAATTGGCTACAATTTAAAATGTGAAATCTCAGTATCTGGCTTAAAACCCTTACAACCCTTTATTGGGTAATATTTAAAATTTAAAATTTAAACTGGCTAATATTTAAAAATTTAAATTTCAGTATGTCTCTTACAACCTTTTATTGGCTAATATTTAAAATTAAAAAATTTAAATTGGCTAAAATTTAAAATCTCAGTATGTCTCTTAGAGTCCTTAAGACTCTTTATTGGCTAAAATTTAAACTCCTTCGCAAAATTATTTTAAAAATAGATTATTCCCCTTCTTAATAGAAAGTCCACACTCATATGTAACCAATTAAATCCTTCGACATCCTGTCTTGATACTAAAATGTAATATCCTTGACATGTTATAAACACCCGATCTTCATACTCCTTAACCTTTGAGTTCAAACTTTTAGCAAGATGCATAAAAGTTATCCCATGACTTCGCCATTTAAAGCTTAGAAAAGTTTCTTCTCACTGCTTATATATGAAATTCCAATCACTTAGCATAAAATCAAATTTTTTACCATGCAATTTATTTGCACACTGATGGATATAGAACCCCAAATCTTACTGGGCTACTTCTTAAACTCTTTATTGGCTTAATTCCAAACCCGTAAGCATGATATAAAAATTTGAGCACGTCATTCCTCAAAAGGTCACACTTCCTTGCAAGGTACATGAATTTGGTCCTGTAACTTCTGCTTAAAACCCTATAATGGCTCTTAATCACCTCTGAGACAAGCTCTAAACTCCTTGGCATAAAAAATACATCTTACTCTACAATTTCTCTGCACACCGTTCTTAACCAAACACAGAAATATTGCCATGTCCCTCTCTTAAACTCACTTAATGGCTGAAATCCAAATTCCTTAGCAGGCACAAAAATATGATCCTGTCATCCCTGAAAACAGTGTCCAAACTTCTCAGCATGCTATGTGAAATCCATTGTATGACCTTTGCATAAGACCCGCCCCTCCATCCCTCCCTCCAAGTGACCCAGTTCCTCTGCATGTAGACAGAGCGTGCTTGTGCCAAGGGCTGCCTCCTTCGAGCTGCCCACACTCGCTCATTATCTGTTTGATCAAATCTAGACACCTTAGCATGAAACGTGTTTTACCAGCTAATTCCCCTGGAGACAAAACTCTCATCAGTCACTCCTTAAAACCTTGTACTGGCTAAAGTCCAAATGCCTCTGCACTGGGGCTCACAAATGAGATCATATCCCTCCCCCAAATGAAACGCTTGAATGCCTTCAACTCTCCCATAAAATTTCATCTCCTTGGCATGTTATAAAAATCTGATTATATTATCTTTACCATAAAAATCCACTTTTGTAGCTCTGCTGAAATGCATAAGTTTGATCATGTAACTCCTCAATTTAAAACTTTTCAAGGTTTCTTCATTGCCTGTAACATAAAAGTCCCAACTGCTTAACATAATTGCAACGTTTTACCATGTAATCTATCTTCAGACTGGTCTATAAAAAACCCTCAATCTCACCCCGTCATTCTTTTAAACCCCTTTTTGGCTTACCTCCAAACTTATTAGCATGATATAAAAATTTGATCTTGTCATCCCTTAAAATAAAATTCACACTTCCTAGCACAGTATATAAAATTTGATCCTGTAACTCTGTCTTCAAATCTTCCACTGTCTCTCAGTTGTGGAATTCTGGAATAAAAGTCCAAATTCTTAGGGTAAAATGTGAATTTTATTTTGCAGTTTCACTGCAAACTATTTATCAAATACACACACACACACACAAATCTCACCACGTTCTTCTCTTAGAACTTTTTATTGGCTAAAATAAAATTCCGAGGCATGTGTAAAAATCTAATTGTGTCGGAGCCTGGAAATAAATTCCCAATATTTTCGCATATACCCAGTGTTGATCGTGTCGGTCCTGTGATTAAGCTCTCACAACTTTGGTGCCAATATCAGTCACATCTCCTCAGCGTGCTCTCAGAGTCAGACATTAGCGTCCCCTCAACCTAGAAAGTCCGAATGTTTTAGCATGACACTGGGATTTGTGGCTGTTCCTTTTCTACTCACAACTCTCACTGTTTCCTCATTGCCTATAACATGAAGTCCAAAGCCTTTGGCGTTAAAATACACGTTATCATGTATTTTTCGGCAGACTTAACCTCCCACGAGCAAAAATCTCACCATCGCATTTCTTAAAACTCTATGGCAAGAACCCAAATGCCTTACCACGATAGAAAACTTGGATCCTGTCGCTCCTCAAAATCAAGTTCAGATTTCTTTCCCAAAATGTCTATTCATGAAACCGCCACTTAAAATCACTTAAAATCAGAGTCCTAGCATGGCACCCAATTTACTCATGCGATTCTTAGTTTAAAACCTTCCAGATTTTATGCTCACAACATCAGATCCAAAGGCCTGAGCACGGAACGAAAGTCACAGCAAGTGTTCGTTAAACCGAAAAATCTTTCCGTCGCTCTTAAATAAAAAGGATAAAAAGCCGAAATTCCTTTGCACGAAACAAACATTTTCACCATCTCCAATTTCTAGCTTCAGTTTCTCATTCCTCCTCATACTTTACCGGGCTTCTGTTCCCAAACGCATCTCGATTTGATTGTCCCTGGGTCTTTTTGTTTTGTTTTGTTTTGAATGCTAGTACCTCTGTGGATAGTTCATCAATTCATGTCCCAATTCTTTTTTCTTGGGCCAGGTATGTGGAAAGAATGGTGCAGTCTCGCTCCGCAGAGCCACCACTCCGTCACCAGCAAGGAGGCGAGGACCGCGCCCTCGTGTGACATGCCACAATGCTGGAGGTGAGTGGGGGCTCCTGCGGGGCAAGGCCGGGGTCTCCCCCTAACCCCGTGAGGGTTCCTGGGCCCAGCTGGCTGCCCCTTGGCGAGGATTGGGCATCATTGGGGCCACCGTTTCAGAAAGCGGAGGTGCCTCCGCCCTCCCACCTACCGCTTCGGACGGTCCCGCATGCCCGCGGGCTGCCCTGCTCTTTTCTGGGCCCTCATCCCTATAAATGCGCGTGACACATGCCGAAGTCTCGAGTCTCAGGATGATTTCTTAAAGAAATATCTGGTTTGGAAATTCTCAACTTATTCCCCCTCCTCCCCCCCAAAAATGTCAGGATTTAATGCTCCTGGTTGGGGTCTTTGAGTGAGACCCTCTCCCCGCCAGCACCCGCAGACAGACACCCCAGCCTCACCACCTGCAGTGACCAGAGCCTTCTCGTCAGTTCTGCTCCTGGCTGGCCTCTGAGCAAGTGGCCCATGGGGTCAGGGCTGCCAACGTGTGTCTATGAAGGGTTGGGTGGGGTGGGGGGCCGGGGGGGCCAATCCCTTGGCGAATACCTTCCCCGTCAGCTCACTTGTACAGTAAAGGAAATCTGATTTTAAAAATAGAGCTTGGAAGAGGAGATGAGAGGAAGAGGATATTTAGGAGCAGAGTTGGGCCTGGGGCGGGAGGCGGGGGCGGGGGCTGGAGGAATTAGGGGAGAGGTGAGGACAGGGGAGGAGGGCAGGAGGCCCACATTGCTGAGGAGGAAGGTAGAGAGGTGGGAGTGAGCAGGCCTGAGGGCGGGGGCCAGGGAGGGAGAGTGGGGTTCTCTGCCGCATGTCCCCTTCTCTGGCCTCTTAGACACCAGCTGTCATACCTGGAGCCCCTGGCTCTCCGGGCTACTAGGGGGGCCGTCAGGGCCAACATCAGGTCCAGACCCCTGTCTGCCTCTGGGACATACTCGGGGCCGCCTGGGTGTGAGGGACACGGCCACCAGGTCTTAGGGACTAGGTGGCTTCCACTGCCCTGGGCCTCCTGCTGGCGTGGACGGGCCTTGAGCATCATGGTGGGCATACAGGGACACGGCGAGGGCCCCAGGTTGTCGCAAGTTGTTTTGTTGAACTAACGTGCAGGTTAAGGTGTGTCCTTGGCTAGCAAAGGCTGGGGGTCCTGCCTGGTTCCCCTGGTGTGGTCACTTCTCCCTCAGCCTCCCCGTTGAGGCAGCCGAGGAAAGGGGTGGGAGTCCTGAGTGGCCTCTGGGGCCCGTGAGGAGGGTCCAGTGGACCGGGGGAGCTGCAGGGGGCCGCTGGCCTGGTGCCTCCCTCCCAGGCCCCTGCCTCGTCCACTCAACCCCTTGGCTTGCGGCTGGAGACCACTTGGGCCTTGCCCGTGAGAGAGCCTCCAACCTTGAGAGCAGCCAGTCTCACTCCCTCCTCTTCCCCGAGGACATTCAGGCCTCATTGGGGAAACTGAGTCTCTGGAAGGGGGTCGCTGTGACTCAGGACAGATAGTGACTCATGGGCCTATCCCCAGGGTTTCTCCTCTAACCCCAAACCAGACTGGGCAGGGGGCCTCTTGGGGAGGGTCCCCTCAGCCCTCACTCCCAGGCCAGTGTCCCCGACCCAGCAATGCTCCTGTGGCCGAGCCCCTCCCCACTGCCCTCCCTTGACTGGCAGCTGGGTCACTCTGCTCAGAATAACCCTGGGAGGGGGAGACGGCCACCCGTGGGAGGGGCTGGGAGAGGGGGTCACAGACAACTGTCCTTCTTTGAGCTGCCTGAAGCGGCCCGGCCAATCAGCTGCTCCCGAGGCTGCTCTTGCCTTTCAAGGCGAGTGAGGAGGGACGGAGGAAGGAACTGCCAGCCACCAGCCGGCACCCATGCTGACCTTCAGGGCGCCCTCCTCCTGGGCCCTCAGTTTCCCCGGATCTGCAGGGTGGGCTGGGGAATGGTCTTCTCGCTTTCCTCCTGTCCCTTGGGGGTCCTGAGAGGTGCTTGGGGCGGGGGTGACCCAGGGGAGTGGTGAGGGGAGGGGTTTGGCTAGCGAGAGGCGCTCAGGGACCCCCCACCCTGCCTCAGTTCCATCCACTGCTCTTAAAAATTGGGGGTCCTCCTATTTTATTTAATTAGAGGTCCCACTTGGAAGGCCCTATGGGGAGCACAGGCTGGTGGTCCCTTCTAGCGTTTGCCCCAGATCGACCGCTGGGCGGGGGGGTCTCCGTGGAGCCTGTCTGTGGCCCCGGGGGTCTGTGGCTGTGTGGACGCGCCAGGAGCAGCAGCCCCGGGAGAGTGGGGGCTGGAGTGGGTGGCGGGGGCCGGCCTCAGTATCCCTGTTTACAAGTGGAAGGAGCACGTCCCCCCAGGGGGGTGGCCTGTGACAGGCTTTGATGGCGCTGCGTGTAGAGCCCCTGCAGTAACTGTGACGGCTGAGCACGGCACTGTCCCGCGGGACGTCAACCTTAATATTTCGTGAACCCCTGAGGTGGCGTCGCCCGCCTCGGAAGAGAGGGAACAGCATTCAGGGGGCGAACTGGCTCGCCCCCGGGCCGTGACGGGCGGTGGCACGCGCCTCGGGCCTGAACCCCCACGCCGAGCGGCTGAGGGCTGCGTGGTCGCTGCAGGCCCGTGTCGTCCAGGCGGGCCCTTAGATTTTATTTGCGCGAATGGATGTTTCCTGAGTGCTGCTTGGTGTCAAGCGGGACCCTCGCCACTTGGCCCCTAATACTGACCGTGCGCCTTTCGGGGGGGGCGCGGGGTGTTCCCCGTTTCATGGCCATTAGATTTGCAAGTTCAGAAGGCCCGGTTCAGGAAGGAAGAGGCAGGGGCAGCATCGAAAGCCGAGTTTTCCTCCGTCCGGGTGAACATAGAGGTTAGTGGCCATTTGGGGACCATGAAGGATCCCCAGGGCCAGAGAGGCCTGAGGTCCACACAGGCAACCTGTGGCCCCATGGAAGGCTGGACCAGAGGCCTTGGGGCCTCAGTGTCTGCCTCCACCTCCCCAAAAAGCTCACGTGGTCACTCCCAGCCCCTTTCGGCTAATTTGGTCGTCGACGAAGGGGCTGGACAGCTGGCCCGGGACCTGCTAATTATAGCCCCTCGCGTCTGTGAACAGCGGCGTGGGGTGCCCCCTGTCGTGGCCCCCGCAGACAGAGCACCCCTTCAACCTTCCCAAACACCGCCCGCCCTGTTAATCGCACAGGTCCCCCCCAGGGGGTCAGCGTGGGCCCCCCAATCTTACCTTTGCTGCAAGCGTGCGGCGGGTCCGCTCTTGTCCGGGTCACTGGAACCTCGCTTCTTTCTACAAAGTTATTGGATAAATTTGTCTTTAATTATTCGAGTCTGGGCTGAGGGACAAGCATGCGCCTTCCACAGTAGCCACCACACGACACGTGCGGCCTTGACCCACACCGCTCGTCACCCCGCTGAGGTCCACACTGGTGCTCGCATGCAGCCTCCGCCCAGGGACTCCCCAGCTCCTGGCGAGCCCCACCCCCGATCTCGCTGGACCCCCAGTCTGCTCTCCGGTAAATGCAAGTCAGGGCTGACGTGGGCTGGGGCCCGGCCCCCATGCAACCCCCAGCAAGTCTTGGCTCCCTGAGCTCTGACTCCACAGGCAGCTACGAGTAACATCTCCCTAGGCGGGCGGACCCTCACTCATCTGGGAGCCCCGCCCCATCTGGGTCCCCGGGTCTGCACTGGCTGCCCCCTCGGGCCTCAGCACACAGTAGGGCTGCTGGCAGCAGGTGAGGCTGCGCCTTGGCCAGGGGCCCCGGCGAGCGCTCTCTCTCTTCCCTCCCAGGTGGTGGAGAGGTGCTGTGGCGGCCGCTTTCTCCCCCGCGGGGAGCAGATGCCCGGCTCAGGATCGAATCCAAGGTCTGGAAAATGATCTTTTCCCCTCCCGATTTATAATTCAGATAATTTGTGAATTTGTGCACCTTCAGAATGGGACTAATTCGAGTCCTCTTTTCGCAGCCGAGGCTCGCTGCCCCACGGTGGGCAGTGAGCTGGTGACCCCTGAGGCCAGGGTGTGGCTCAGCCTTGGCCCCCCAGGATGGCTCGCCTGCCCAGAGGGGTGCGGGACCCTCCCAGTCTGAATTCCCCAGGTATGTAAGCCCTGCTCAGTTACAAAGACGGCCTTTTGGGGGCGGTAGGGCCTCCAGGAAGGGGGTTGTATGGCCTTAGCTCGGTCAAATGACTGAAAGCTCAGAATGATGCTGTTTACTCTCGCCTGTTATGTGTAATCAGGGGAGGTGGTCACCCCTCTCGCCATCACACAAAGGGGTGCCAACAGCTGGGACATGGAGACAAGGCTCAGGGTGCCCGCACGGGGGCAGGGAGGGCAGGGTCCCCTGGGAAGAGGTGGGTGACACTGGCCCAGGGACTAGGTCCCCCTTCTCTCCTGTAGGGTGGGGACAATTGTCTTCCAGCATTGCCTTGATGTTGTAAATGAAATAAAATATAAAATGCTCGGCATGCAGTAGGCACTCAGCGCATGTATTTTGGGTGGCTCTGTCACCTCACTGTCCCTTCGCGTTTTTGTAGAATCCGAGGGAAGATGTGGGAATAGGGATGGGAGGGGGGAGCGGAGTGCTGGGCCCAGAGCGTCTTCCCTGTCGCCAGCGGCATCTCTGGCGTTGCCCGGGCCCGGGGCTTTCCGGCTGACGCCCCCCGGCCCGCAGCTGGCACAGGCCACTGCAGCCTGGCTGTGCTGCATTTTGTTTTTATTCATCGTAAATAACATTTTGTATCTGAAAAACTATCACAGACAGCTCAAAGCATTCACCAACACCAAACCCGGCCCCAGATCAAATTCTGTGTAATAAGGAGCAGGGCCTCCGGGGCGGGCAGGTGACAGCCGGTGGCGCTGGCGGGGGGCTGGGTGACCTGCGCTCGCATTTCTCCCCAACAAAGTCACGGTGGGCAGTAGGTCTCTGCCCAGCAGAGGGGAAGGAAGTTCTAGAAGGTCCCTGTCTGTGTTAGGTTAGTGGGAGGAGGGACTAACCAATCTACCAGTGAGCTGGGGCGTGCAGATGGACGGGGGTTCGGTCTGATTTGGGTTGAAAGTCAGGCTGGTTTTGTGTCCCAGTGGGCGGGGTGATGGTCTTCGTGGCACACTTGGCCCTGTGCTCACGCAGAGATTCTGACAGGGACTGGGACGCGGGAGGTGGGGAGTTCTGGCCGGAAGCCGGGGTGCAGTGTGACACTAACTGTTGGGGGGGCAGGCAAAGGCCTGCCGGGGTGTCTCTGCTCTGGAGCTGACAGCTTAGTGTCCCCGTGTCCTTTAGCCACGCTCCCTTTTGGTTATAGCTGGGAGGGAACGTGGCAGCGGGGGGGTTCCTCCGGGGTGTGGAGCCGTCGGCCTGGCGTGTCCGGCTCTTTGCCCACGAGCCACACGGCCGTCGGCACATGTGAGCCAGGGGGCCGCTGCTCCCCAGAGGCTGGCACGTCCCTCTCCTGGGCCTGTCTTGTGTCACATTCTCGTTCCACTTAGCTAATCCCTGAGAACACAGGCCAGGGCATTAGCGTTTGGGCCCCTTAAAGACTGAAAAGGAAAAAGTGCTCCCGACAGACAGGCGGGTGCAGACACCCACGGGGCGGGCGGCTCTGGAGGGATCGGGGGCCGGCAGGCGCCCACCTGCTGGCCTCATGTCACTGACACGCCACTTGGAGCCCTGGGGCGCCAGCTTTAGAACACATAAAATTAAAAAGGGAATGGTCTTGGGGATCAAATAACTCCCTGCGTCTGCAGAACTTCTTTGCGGGGCGGGGGGGTGCCACTCACGACCTATCGGCCAAAATGTCCTTCCCTTTGTGTTTGTTAAAAAGAAAACAACCCACATACCAAATGTTGATTTTAGTCCTGCAAGAAATGCATTGATAATTAACACATTCGTGATTAGAAACCAAACACTGCTGGTAACAGCAAAGGCCAGCTTCAGACTCCACCCCCCTCCGCCCCCCATTAACTGCTGCGACGGGTTTCAGGGTTAAGGCTGCAGATGTTTTCTGTGTATTCGCATGTGTACAGAAGTCGATCTTGCTTATTTTTTACATAAGATCTGTATCCTTGGGTACTATTCCTTTCTGTGCGGGTTGTTTTCCTTCACTCAGGAGTCAAGATCAATGCCGTTCCTTTATTGCAACACTGTAGCCCCTGTGGTCTGTACACACTAGAGTTTATTGAACCACCTCCCTGCCGCCACAGAGGCGCTCGGTCCTTGCCCCGTGGGGACGGTGTGGAGGCAGGTGTAAGTAACCGCTAAGGTCCGGATTTGGGGAGTGGGCTCCCGAGTGTTCACGGCATCATTGCGGATGAATACGTGAATGTGTAAATTAGCAAAACAACACAGGGACACCCCTGGACCAGCCGCGAGGGAGTATTTATGAATTCACGATGAACCCAGTTCTGTGCTAACTACCGGGGTCCGTGAGAAGGCAGTGGGTCTCAGCTCTCCCCGTTTTAGAGCTGTTTCATAATCTGGGGGTGTCTGTGGACCACTGTGGGTCAGCACCCCCTCTCCTGTCAAAAATGCCCCACCCTGCATGTGCTGGGAGAGGAGGGGTTGCGGTCAGTGTCCCCGTGGTCAGGGTGGGTGACAGCTTTGTGGGTGCTTCTCGTACTATTTCAGAACATAAATAAGAATGAATGCGGCACATGGAAGTGCTGGCCCCGATGAGGAGGGCACGTCACACGCCAAGGTTTTCATGAATACGATTCTGCTCAGGTGACACCCTGAGGAAGATTTAAGTGGGCCCCGTTTTTCTGCTATGGCTAGTGACCCTGCATGAGTGCTGCTGCATCTGAACCCACAAACTGTTCCTTTACCCCAAGTTCTTAGGAATGGCGCATTCGGGTGAAACGGTCAGCAAAGTCCGTTTTCATGGAGGAACCTTTCTAAAGTGCCATTTTGACCTTGTCACTGTCTTGTATGTCCCCCATCTGACTTCCCGAGCTTCTGGGGTGTGGTCCGTGAGCCTCGTCATGGCACATAAGACCCTTCGGGGCCTGGCTGGGGGCTCCCCAGCCTCGTGCCCACCCCCCATTTCCCTCTAGGCTCACCCGCTTCTCTCTGGGCCTTTCCCCTTCCTCGCCTTCAAGACCAAATGCGTGGGCGCCTAGCCGCCCCGCCCCCCGCCCAACTCCGCGTTCAAAAGTCCAGTAAGACACAGTCCCCAGACGTGCGATGCCTCGCTGACACCTCTTCCTCGTCTCGGACAACGTGGTGCATGTTTCTGGCATTCCCAGGTTAATCACCCCTCCCCTTCATCCCCTTCCAGTGCCCTCGGCTCCCTCTTGCCTGGACCTGATGTCCCCTGACTGAAAACCGACCACCTCGTGTTCTTCCCTGGCCGACGGGCGGTGTCAGAGGACTGGGCTGTGAGCTCTGTGACACTGGTGAGTCCTCAGAGTGCTGTCACACCACAAACACACACCTGGGGGGGACCCACACTGTGCTGTCCTGCCAGGGGACCTCTGTGCCTGCCGGCAGCCATGTGCGTAGTGCCCCCGAACCCAGAGTCGGGGCCCACAGGTCGGGGGTGATGGCATCTCAGGGCTGGAGTGCCAGTGATGGGTTTTGGGGGATCATTACCGCCTGGAAATGGTTGATTGGGTCTCGTGTGGTCTGCTCCCCCCCCGCCCCGCCCCCGCCGCCTGCCAGAGGGGAATGGGACTGGCTCCAGAAAGAGGAAAGTTCTAGCATGTGACAACAGGGCCACCAGCTGGGGTGATGGTGGTGGCTCCGGGGAGCGGGCCAGTTTGAGTGGTGCTTGTGCCTTTGGGACAGTGGCATGTTCTAGAAAGAACGCAGGCGGGGGATGGAGGGCTGTGATGCCAAGTCCACACCGCCCTCGGGGTAGACGCTTCGGCTGCTGGCAGGAGAGACAAAAGTCACCAGTGTGTCAAGGGTTTAGTCCCCTTTCCTTCCCTGGGGTCGGGGGAAGCAGCAAGTGCCCCGAGAGGCCGGCCATCTTGAGCACAGACCCACCAGCTACAGACCAGACACAGAGCTGTGTGTCCTGGCAAGCGCCCAAGATTTTCTGTGCCTCAGTTTCCTGATCTTAAAAAACAAGGACTCATCACCTCCCACAGGCTCAGGAAGAAAACAACACAAATAAGTCAGCCGGCCCGGTAGCCAGCCCGCAGTCCCAGCAAACGCCACAGCCTCCCCCTTCTCACCCCTCCCTAGATACTGAGCCCCCTGGTCCATCCTGAGATGCAGGCAGCTCCTTCTCACACACAGTCCCATCGAGGAGGACAAAAGGGCCAAGCGAGAATGTGAGCCGGGAAGAAAGGGCTCTGCTCCCCTCGCCTGTGTGGACCCCCCCCAGGGGAACGCAGGCCCGTTCCCCACACCTGGGGGCCCCGATGGGGCCGCCCTGCCCTCTTTCACTAGGTTCTCCTGAAAAGTTTGGCGATGGTTTGTTTTATTTTATTTCTTCATAAATATATGTGAAACGTCAGACTGCTCTTCAGGCAGATTTTTTAGGCTCATATTTTATAGACTTTGGCAGGGGTGGCTCAGAAGGAACAGTGGTTACAGTCTCCAGAGGTTCATAATTCCTGGAAGAACTTCTGGCTAAACCTGACTTCTAAATTTCACAGAAAACGTTCCTGGGCCGGGCCCAGCCTAAATGAGGTTTTTGTGCCTCGCCGTGCCGCCTTGCCTAGTTGGAAGTATGACTTGCATGTGGCCTTTTCACAAAAGTGAACTTCCGCGGCCACTGGGCACAAAGGCCCCTCTCTCCTGAGTTTTCGGTTTGTTTCCTCTGGAGCGTGGGCTCAGTCACGCACACGCCTCTCCCGGGGCCATTGCTCCCGACTGTTTGTGGAGCTGCTTGTACCTCAGCACGCACGTGCTGCTCGCCGAAACCCCACGCCCTGGCTGCGTCACGCACGGGCTCGGGTGAGGGGCCGGGCTGTGTGCGTGTCTGGGGCAGAAGGCGCTGTTTGTGCGGGGTGGGAGTACAGTGCCCCTCCCCAGCCAGCCTGCCCACTGGGGCTAAAAGTCTTGCTGCCCCGTGGCCTCTGGCTGGTTAGGGAGAATGGGGAGGTGACTTTTCAAGTCTGAATGCTTTTCTGTGCCACCAAGCGCCCTAACCGAGAAGCCCTTTACTTACACGATTTCTGTGTGCGTGACTTCTGCCCCCGCCCCCCCGCAATGCCGCAGAGGCTGCAAACACACACGTCAATATCACTTTACCCAACATTTTCAAACTGACAGCCCCTCAGTAGATTAAAACAACAGCAGCGACGAAAAAGAACAACAGCAAAGACTCTGGGAAAACAAACGGGCTCGCCAGGAGCGCCCAGGCGGGTGCCTGCTGTCTGTCGTCTGTCTGTCTGTCTGTCGGCGGGGAGCCAGTCTGCGCCTTCCACCTGCAACACGATGCTGCCCCCCACGGTGGGTCCGAGCAGCTGTCGGACCCCGAGGCTGACAGACAGCACCCTGGCAGAGTGGGTTGTCAGGGGCCCGACAATTAGGCAGCAGTCACAAAGGGCTCTGTCCCTGGCCCCTGGTGCCTCTGCCTTCCCTGAATCTTCCTACCTCATGAGGTGCATCTTTGCCCCGAGGTGAGCCAGGGTGGCCTGGTCATTTCACAGACAAGTTGCCAGGGCTGGCTCCTTAGTCAGCCTGTCACACGCGTGCACACATACACACACGCGCGCGCGCGCACACACACGCACGCGGGCATGCTGAGCGCCTGCACCAGGAACAAAGACAAGAAAACTCCCTTAGAAACTGCAGAGCAAAGCCTCGTCTACCGGGGGGCCCCGTCCACCCAGAGTTCCTAGGAACTGAGTCCCCATGAATGGGCCCTGGGAGCCAGTGCCCCACTCCAGCGTGGGCCTCATTCTCAGCCCACAGGCCCCTCGGCCCTGTCCCAGGGCAGAGTATCCACGTCAGGGTGCAGCAGGCAGCAAGTTGGTGGCCAGGGCCCAGCCTCCAGGCGCGGGCCCTGCTTTCCCATGGCCGGGCTGGCCCTTGGCTCCCCAGAAACCCGCTCCTCCCGCCCCCCCCCCCACCTCGGGAAGGCTGCCCCCGGCCCTCCATGCCAGCCTGTGGCCCCAGGAGGACCCAGGCCAGCCTTCCTGGGCCTGGGAGCCGCAGTGGGCACTCGGCCAGTCCAGGTGGCCGGGCCCTTGAGCTGGGGACTTGGCTGCAGGACAGACCCCCGCCGCCCCCCGCCGGCCGAGCACTCACCCCCACGCTCCGCGGCTCTCCCTCAGTGCCTCACTGTGACGGGAGCGCTCCGCCAGCCTCCTCCGTGCCTTCGCCATTCAGCGCAGGGCCCGGCGCCTGGGAGAGTCCGCGCAGCCTTGCCCGGACCCCGGCCGGCGCCCCCGCAGCCCCGCGCGCCCCGGGACCTCGCTCCGGAGGCGCTGCTCAGAGGCCTAGACGTGCAGGCGGCCAGCCCGGGCGGGGTGCCGCGCCGCAGCCTCCCGGCCGCGCGCCGGCCTGCCGCTCCGCGCTCGGACGCCCCGCGCTCGGGGCGCTCCGCTCCGAGCCCCCGCGCGGGGCCCGCGCCGAGCCGCCGTGCCCAGCCCGCCCCTGCCTCCTGCGGCTGCCGCCGCGCGAGCGCAGCCCCTCGCCCCTCTGCCCCGGGCGCGGGGCCCCCCCAGCCCTCTCCTGCCGAGCCGGAGCGCGAGCCTCCCAACTACCGTGGGGGCAGTTTTGGGGTGCCCGACCGCGGCCGTCTACACCTGTCCGGGGCGCTCTGCCCCGGCGGCTTCGGGGGGCTGGGACGGAGCCCTTTGCCCTGCTGTTCTGCAGAGAGCCCAGGGGGGGGCGCGGGTCTCCCCTCCCGGGGCCGGCGGCTCTGGCTCTCTCCGCTGAGCGGCTTCGGAGCCCTCTCAGCTTTTTACGGCCCCTTTGCCAGTTGCCAGGGAGAACACTCTCTATGCAGCCCCCCCGCCTTTCCGCGGGAGCGGCCGGCGGCCCCGGTCAGCCCGCGGCGGCGCCAGCGCCAGCCGGCGGGGCCGGGGGGGCCCCCGAGCCAGGCGGACGGGGCTCCTCTCCCGCTCGCTCGCTGTGAGGCCACGGCGACCCCCTTTCCTTTTCTGAGCCTCGGTTTTTCCCCCTGAAATGGAGACGAGAGGGGCTGGAAGTGAGACTAGAGGAGGCGGGAGTCAACGCGCACACACCAGACGCTCCACGGCCGCGTGTGGAGCGGCCGCGGGACCCGGGGAGGGAGGCCCGCGTGTAACAAGTGTCGCAAGCAAGAAACACGCTCTGGCCTTTTCGAGACCCCACTCTGAATATGGACGGGACCCTGGCCTGGCAGAGACCCCTCTGCCGGCCTCACGGCACCAGTGGAGTGAGCCAGAGGCGGCCCTGGGCCTGGGAGCTCGCAGTGGGGGCGCACGGCAGAGAGGGCGCGCAGAGCCCACATCTGCACTTAATAGAGCAGGAATTTGCATTGTACACAGCAGCACGAGGGCCCCGGGCTCAGGCATAAAGAAAGAAACACCTTTCCTCACGGCTGCTCAGGACGGCCAGCATAGACGGGGGCGTCCGGGGAAGGGAAGCCTGGCGGGGTCCCGGCACCCCGCAGACTGTTGGGTCCCGTCACCCCTCCATGCATGTATTCTCCAAAGCCAGCACAGTGCACCTACCTTCCTGGGCCCAGACCCGAGTGGGAGGCTGGACACCAAGTGCCGGTCGCCTTCCTGTCCGCGAAGACCAGTCTGGTGGGGGAAAGAGACAGAGTGAGTCACTGTAAATCAGTGATCGAGGGGGAGTGATGGCAGCTGAGATTTATGGAGCCCTATGTCGGGGCCAAGCCCTGAGCTGGGCTGTGTGCCTAGAACTCACCCCGGCAGAAACTCCAAGCGCTAGCCTCAGAGTCCCCATTTGATTGACGGAGAAACTGAGGCAGGGGACGGTGAAGTCCCATACTCACCGTCTGTCAGCTGGCGTGAGGCCGAGCCGGGATGGAACCCCAGTCTGTCCGAGGCTCCCCACCACACCCTGCTGCTGAAGGCTGCTCAGCGAGGCTGTGCCGAGTGCTGGGGGGTGTGGGTGGGCAGGGGATGGATTGATTAGTTATAAGCACCTCCCAGCGGTGCTTGAGATCCCAGCTCCTCTGTGGCCCAATCCGTTTGAAGGGCAGATTCAAAATTAGGTGGTAGCACCTATGGGCAGAGGCTTATGAAAATGGCATTATTAACCTGATGTGGAGAGGGCCTGCCCACCTCCGAGCAGATTGCGGATGGAGGTGGAGGGGGCTGGGGCTTGTTTGTGTGGACAGTGAGTTAGAGAGGAGGAAGCACGTGGGAGGGGGGACAGGCCCTGGTGGGGACTCTGTGGCCGAGAGGCACCAGTCTGCAGGGAAATGCCCCACGCCAGAGCCCACTTTGCGGGGGGGAGGGTCCCCAGCCCCTTCTCTGACACAAGCAGGGACTCCGTGCTTCTGCACCTCAGTTTCCCTGTCTGTGAATGGAGGTGGATGCCAAGTGTCACTGTAGGGAAGCCCCTGTCCCCACAGCCTTCTCTCCCACCCCCACCCCCCTGTCGTCGCTGGACACCTGTCTGCTTGTCAGAGCAATGTTCAACAGGAGAGTTCCAGTGCGGGAGCGGGGGTCGTGGAGAGGAAGGGGGCGGGGGGGGGGACTGGCACCCTGGACTCAGAGAGGCTGCTGAGCTGAGGTCTGCACTGGGGAGGCCTGGGCCACTCAACATTTGTGCCAACTCACGGTGCAGTGGAGGCAGACGGTCTCCACTCTGCAGACACCAGCCAAGAGTCTGTGGCGCCCCAAGTGCCGCAAGGGGGCTGCCTGGGCCACAGTGGTGAGCCCAGAAAGTGAGGAGGGGGGAGGCCAGCCGTGGGGACGGGCGTTTTTACTTTTGCGGTGGGGCTCGGGCTGCTGCGTCGGGAGGCGCTGGGGGCCGGCCTGCCGGGCCTGGCCCCTCCCTCGCTGGGGCTGCCCTGCAATGCAGCAGCCGGCCGGGAGGGCCTGGGGAGCTGTCTGGGGGCCGATTTTCCAAAGTGGGAAAGGAAAGGGGGGCATTTCCAGGCGGGGCACAGGGTGGCAGGGCTCCTGGGAAACTGAGGGTGCAGAGAGCCTGGCGGCTGCCAAAAGCCCAGAAAGGGGGGAGGAGGGGGCGTGGGGCTCTGGGGGTCTGTGGGGACTGCCTTGGACCCGGCGTCCAGTGTGAGTCAGTTTGCAGCCATAGGACTGATGGGAAAGAGGGGGGCTGGGGACTGCACGGGCAGCTCGGCACGACAGTTCAGGATACGAGCACCAATTCTCGTCCTCCCAAAAAAGCAAAATAAAATAAAATAAAAAAGCATTTGAAAGCTACATGGTCAGATCTTTCTCAGCCCGGCTGAACTGGTCCCAGGGAAGGACTCTCGGGTGGCCTGCTCTGCCTTGGAGAAGGGGGGTCCGCTCAGGCCCCCTTAGAGCCAGCAAGGAGACTGGGGCATCCAGGGAGGGGTGGGGGGCTGCAAGGTCTGGGGAGCATGTGGAAGGCCTGGGGGCGACCCTGGGCAGGAGAAAGATGGCCCGGGCTGGTGGGGGGATCTGAGGAGGGAAGGGGGTGCCGGGGCAGTTGGTGGTGACTTACTTTGAAGCACCCCAAACCCCTGCAGTGTCTCCTCAATCCCAGCTCAGAATCGTTGGCTCCCACGGGCCCAGCCTCCTCCTAGTCTCTCCCACCCTGTGAGGCATTTGTCCTCCGAGAGCGAGTCCCTCACTCTGCCCGATGTGGCTGTGTCCCAGGCCCCTTTGCACTTCTGCCAGGCTCCCCCTCTCCCTCTCCCTCATCTGTGTTTCCACTGGTTGATTTGAAAACTCTTCAATTATGAGATCGTCCAAACAACACAAAAGTAGAGAAACAGTATGTATTTTCATCACAAGTTACACCCTTTTCAGACGGCTGTCCCCCCCCCACCAGCTCGCCCCACCCGTTGCATCTAAACCACCTACTGTCCTCCCCCCACCCCACAGGCTGCTGAGAAGCAAATTCCAGACACCCTCTGAGAATTTTTCAGCACGTATCTCTAAAATAGAACGCTTTTCTGTGTTAAAAACGTAACCGCGACGCCATCACCGTGGTTAAAAAATGAGCAGTGTTTGCTTGGTGCCCTTCGGCATTTACTCAACTTTCAAATACCTCGATTGACGCCTAAACTTCTTTTTCAGTTAGTTGGCTTCTCTAAGTCAGTGTCCAAACTCTTTTCCACACTCTTAAGGGGCCACTGGGGTTACAGAAGGTAAGTGCAGCTACGAATTCAGGGGTTTGGCTCTCTACCCTAAGTTCGAGCCCCAGCCTCAGCTAACAGGGTTTCTCACGGAGAATGGGGCCAGTTCTGGGTCCCTCCCAGGGTCCTTTAGCGAGGATTAGCGGCCATGCACGTGAAGCCCTGCTCGCTGCATCTAATCCATAGCAGACACTCGGCAAGCAGGAGCTGCTAGAATATTTTCCCTGGAAACCTCCAAAGGGGAGTTGGGTGGGGTAGGCAAAAGGGGGCTGGCTGTGGGCCACAAAACAAAAGGCTCCAGCAGCCCAGCCCCCTTGATGATTGAGACCGTATACGTGAACCACATCCCAACCAGAGCAGCCTGCAGGCTGGTGGCTGGGACCTCCCGGTTGGCTCACAACTCAGCCACCTCTTAGCAGACAGCAGTTGCTGTGTCCCGGGACCCACATGGGACCCCACTTGTTGCCAGTCCACTAGGTGGCACTCTCTGCTGTGAGTCCAGGAAGGACCACCACCCCAAACTGCTCTGGCCACTGCCCAACCCTGGGGTTCTTCAGAGGGGTGCACACTGCTAGAACACGGCACGTTGCTTCTAAAAAGTCTTTCTCAGTCTGCCGTGTAGCCTCTCTGTCCCAACAGAAATCCCAGCCCGGTGGCGGAAGCCGAGGGAGTGAACATTTAATGACCATTTGCTCTGGCCAGGGGCTGGAATGTCCACTCTTAAATCCTGACCTAGTACATCTCACTTCCCTTTATTTTACAGATGAGAGGACCTGGCATGGGTAGTGCCCTGTGCAAGATTAGCCAGGAAGCGGGACCCAGGATTCTGATCCAGGTTCGTCTGATTTCTGTGCCGAATAGAAACGGGGAAGGTAGGGGTGTAAGGTCCGGGGATGGAGGGACCCCGGAGTCAAGATGCGACAGTACACAGAGCGATGGCTGACTGGCCGATAAATGCTGGTGAGGCGGGCGAGTGAATTAAAATGCGGAGGGTGGGTGGGTGGATGGATGGATGGATGATGGATGGATGATGGATGGAAGAGAGACAGTAGTCGATTTCTCACCGAGTTCAGTGAACAGAGGTTCTCTCCGAGCGAGCGCGCTGGTGCAGCTCCTGCCTTCTGCCTCCGAGTGTTCTGACCGGCTCTGGGACCACAGGTGAGCTGCCAGCTCACAGGGACCAAGTCCCAGCTGTGGTGCGGGAGCCGCTCAGCGTCAGCTCTCAGCCCCAGCTGCCTTCACGGCGCCCCAAGAGACAGCAGGCAGCCCCCCTCCACCGGTGCTCCTGGGTGGATGAGTAAGCCCAGACCCAGCCACATGCTCGGGCCTTTTCTAGCCGCTTGGCGTAATTGTATCTCCTCTAAGCCGTCACGACCACCTTCGTGATAGCTGTTATCATCCTCCATTAACGTAACAGGTATAGAGTTGGTGAGTGACTCACCCCAAATCATATAGGAAACAAATATCAAACCGGGATTTGACTCATCCAAACCTATACCGTCCCCGTTTCCTTTTTTTAAATGATTGTACCTAAATCCGTCTGCACTCCTTGGCGTTCGCCCAAGTTGGACTCCCCCTCTTTGTCCATCGGGGAGCTGGACTTCCTAACCCTAAATGTATTTCTTAAATAACACCTTCTTTAGTTCCTTCTGTCTGTAACGATCGCACACGCAGGGGTTGGACATATCACTGACACCCTGCAGGACAATTAATCAAGTCTAATTAAAATTCTGGTAGCTCACGTTTTGACTGCGTGCTAAGATGCGAGAATGACTCGAGAGCCTGACGGGGTGCAAGGCAGGAGCGGGGGTCCCACCCAGGGCGAAGGGCGGAGTGTTCCACAGATAGGCCTCGAGCAATCTGCCGCCGGGGCTAAGCCCCAGCGCTGCGCATCCGGCGCATACCGCCATGCACCGCCGCTGCCTCGCATCCCGCCTTGCGCAGCAGCGGCTTCCCAGCGGCGTGACCACGCCCACGTCCCGCCACGCCCCTGAGGCTCAGTTTCCGCACATGTCAGATGGGGCTGATGAGGTCTGTTCAGGTGTCGCCCTGCCCGTTGTCTCCGTCGCCTCGCTCCCTGCGTTAGTTCCCTCCGTACGCCTGACATTTGGACAACGCGAGGGTCAGAGGCGCCACCAAGCCCCCCCCCTCGCGCAGTCGGAAACCTGAGTATGAACTTGACACTCCCTAAAAACTTCACGGCTAAATAGCCTGCTGCCGCCCAGAAGCCCTCGCGGTCACGTGACCAGCCCATCGCCCGTGATTTTTAGATGGTCCGTGTCTGGCATGTTGCAGCCTTCGGATGAACTAGAGAAGGGAACGTTATTGAGAACGTCCTAAGGATGAGAAAATACATTTCCAGTATTTATTTGAAAAGAATCCGTGTACGAGTGGATGGACCCGCACAGGTCAGACCTGGGTTTGCTCGTGAGTCGCCTGAAGGGGTCACCACCTCGGAGCCCACACACGTCCCTCGGGCGTTTTGAACAGCGCTCACCCCCGCTGTGCCCTTGGCACCTACACCCGTCCGTGCCTTGCACAAAACCCCTGCTCGAAACTTTTTGGGGGAGAGAAAAAAAAAACACACGCAAAGAGAGAGAATGCTAAATTGCACCTATCCCAGAGGACTTTTTTTTTTTTTTTTCTTCCAGGTTTTGCAAAGCAGGCAGCATGGTGCTTGGTAGAGAGTATGCATTCTATAAACATCGGCTAATTACGATTATTATGTCTAATCCGCAGGATGGCTGTCGTGAGGCTCACGCGGGGTAATGTATGCTCAGGCACGCTGTGAGCCCTGCGCGCGGGTCCAGGGGGTGCAGCCTCCGCCGTCCTCTGTTGCTTAGAGGGAACTTGCACTTAAACTTGATGCTTTTCATTTCCATACCACCTGGGAGGGAGGGAAGGCTGGATGGTCGCCCGCCCCGCCCCAGGCTCGGAGAGGCCGCGGCCCCCGCGGGGCCAGGAAGGCGGATTCCATGCCTAGTGTTCTTTCTGCGGCTCCCTCAGGAAAGTCCCCAAGTGGATGTGTTTGTGAATACATTACCTGCTAAACGCATGCGTGACGTGCACATGTTTTAAATGTGTTTGTTATTTCCAGGTCTCAGAGGTGCTCTGAGGCCAGCAGCGTGCTGGACACCTCCCGGGCCAGCCCGGGAGAGGGGGAAGGAAGCTGGCGTGTATCGTCAGGAGGGTCCCAGCAGAGCCTTCTCTGGTTTTGGGGATCAACCTGGTGTAGACTCCCCTGGGCGCAGCCCCATTCACGCAGTGAACCCCTTCCTTGGGTTTCTACTTTCCAGGGCACTTGTTCATACTTTGATGCCATGTCCAAAACAGAACAGATCCCATCCATTTCCTGCCCGAGGCCCATCCTTCCCGAAGCCCTCGGCTTGGCCTGAGTGTCATTCTTGGTCCAATTAGACAGGGGCCATTTGACCGCGGTGGGCGGCTCGGGGCGGGGCAGGGCGGGAGCCGTGGGGAGCTGTCCTACTTCAGTTCACCCTCAGCTTGGATCGCGAGGTGTTCCCGTCCTCGGTCTACAAATCGCACAAGTCGGGGCACAAGACAGAGAGGCCAGGTCACGTCTCTGCAGTTACACAGCTCACGAGTGCCTGCTGGGGTGGAACCTGGTCTGTCTGTCTGTCTAGCACCATCGCTTGGGCACTGCCGCCGAGGGGACAGAGGTTGGGTGAGGGGCTCCGATGGGGTGTTGGGGGGGGCGTTACCTGACTGACTTTGGCATGAAAATAATGGCTAAATCTGCTTAGGGACGAGCGTCGTGGCTGTCGTCCACTTGGGGGAGCAGCCCCTCAGAGGTTAAGGTCACTTGCCTGACGTCGCCCATCTCAGCAGGTTTGGGGCTGGATCTGGAGGCGGGCAGCATGTTAGTGTGAGCATGTGTGCCCTAAGTGTGGAACACCACCACCTCATGCCTGTGAGTCCCCTGACCGCCCCTGGCAGGTGTGCTCCTACGTCAGTCATGTGTGTTTAAGTTTCCCCCTTGACGGAGGCCCAGCAGAGGCCCAGTAAGCTACTGGTCCATGACAATACTTTCTAAGAATACATATACGTGATAATGGTTAACGTATGTAAAAGGGGAAAGGGAGGGTACCCAGCAGACTGGAGGTGATGATTTAAGGCAGAGGGGAGTAAGGGGATGGGGGAGGCCGGAGGGGAGGGTCGTGCGTGGTTATTGTCCTGGTTCTAACAAATGACACGACAAGAAAGGCTCGCCAGGGAGAGTGAGTGAGAGTGGATCATGGACCAAGGATTGTGATTAATTCTCCACAACCGAGGGACGTGAAGAGATCAGAGTGGTTTGTGGTGGTTAATTTTATTCTTAAAAATAATGTAATAAAGGCCTCAAATAGAGCAATTGTGAGAATGTGTTCTGGACAAAAGATTATGATTAATCCAGGTCTGCTAACCTGACCTTAGCAAACAGAAAAGGTCTAGGCTATTTTCCTCCACTTAATGGGGCTTTGTCTTCCTTAGAATAGACACACACGGTTTGTCTGCTAGAGAAAATCTTGGCCGTGAGCAAGAGACTATAGACAGTATGTGGGCATTTAATGGGTGTTCACCAAATAGTTATAGATGAATGCATATGCATAAAAAAAAATTAAAGAGGTCCAGGGCAGGGGCCAATGATGAGAATGTGTTTTTAAACACGATTACGAGTAATCTAGTTCACCCCTCACCAAACCCAGCAAGTTGGGACTGTGTGTAGGACTCATAGCAACAGGTCTGTGGAGCAGTCATTGGCTCTGGGCTGAAAGGAGGCTTCCAGTGTATTTGCCATGTAGTTAAAAATAAATTTGACGAGTAACAAAATAAATGACAAATTGAAAGAGGGCCAAGAATGACCACCAAAGATGTTTTATGAATTGTGGATTGAGATCAATCTGCTTATGTACAATCGTGGACTATTTAAAGCAACAAAACAAACATTTCTTACCTCTGTGGATAAGAAGCCTTGGTACGCAAATACTGATATAAGTACTAATCAGTGTTTTTTCTTTTGGGTTAGTCCTGAGCTCATGTGTGTTTATTGTATTTAAAAAGTAAGTAAGAGCAATAAGAAGGACAAGTAGAAAACAATAGTGAGATTATATCTGGAATCAAAGATTATTAGTACTCCATTTCTGCACATCTGAGTCTCTCGGGAGTGAGATCTGGGCTGGTTCCTGGTAAGAAGTGTAGAGACAGATACTTATAATTGTTGTTATTCTTGTTTTTGATTAGGGTGGCGAATTTGTGCATGTTCACTGTGTTAAAATCATTAGATGAAAAAATCTGTATGATGAGAGCTATGCTTGGGCCAATGGTGAGACCGCGTCATAAGCCAAAGATTGTGATGGGTCCCGTGTCACTCACCTGACAGCTGTTAGGAAGCACCCAGGTTGTCTCATCCTAAAAGATCTGCCTTGTATTCCACAGGACGGACCTGGAGTGGGCCTGATGATAAAGACCTTGGCTACTACGTGTCTGGGAAGCGGGCCGCGGACCAGCCAAAGTGAGTGATGGTCAACGTCGTTTTACGGTTGGGTGGCTGGTTGATGGGAGTGTAAATTATTGAACACGGATGGCACCAAAAAATGGCCAAGCCTAGAGCCTTGTGTCACTGCGCCGATGAGACTGTGTCATGAACCAAGGGTGATGAATTTCATTAGGCATAGCTGTCACCAAACTAAAAAATAGTGTGACTGGGCTCTGCCCTGTGCAGGGAATGAGTAAGTAAAAAGAAAACAATTTTACACATGTGTAATTATATAGATTATGTATATGTTTAACTGTATTATACATGTGTAATATGTATCTGTTGAGATACATATAATTGTTACTTTTTCTTATTTCTTGGGTTGAGCGGTAGATTCACATGTTTATTGATTTATAAAAATAACTGGCTATATACACAAATCAAAGGAGGTCAAGCATGAACTAACGAAGACAATATATCGTGACTTTAGATTTATGATTACACAATTCTACAATTTGGAGGGGCATTAAAACAAAAATGTCTGTGTTATTTCATTTATTTTAATAACACCATACTGTTAATTTGTACACTATGATTTATATAAACACTTCCCTATGATTTATATAAACACTTCCCTATTGATGAAGTTTAGGCTATTAACTCAATGAGAGGTACACATAGAGACGTAAGGTATTGGTAGTTTTCTATTTGTTGGATAAGATTCTTAGGTATTCTTTTATGATGTTTTTAAAGGGGTAAATAAAATTAAAAAGGGCCAAGTGTAGGCCAATGAAGACAATAAACCAAGGTGATTAATTCAGTTCTGCAAAAGTGAGAGCCATTAAAAATGATACAGGGTATTCATTTTAAAAAAATTTTTCATTTTTTAAACAGTTGTTTTTTGTTGCACAAAATAGATACACCATAGATTATTTAATCATGAAATATTAATGAGAGTTTTGACCCTTATTTGGGTGGATAAGGTTTGTAAAGAAAATGTAAGTAATAGTCAATTTTATTAAATGTTAGGCTGGACAGTTGTTTGAGGGCATTCATAAGTAAGTAAATGAATGAATGAACAAATTAATGAATGAAACAAGAGAGGAGAAGCATGGATCAATGACAATAACATCTCCTTATCCCAGAATTAAGATTATTCTAATTCTCTACAGCTAGATCCATTTAAAAATTGTGTTGGTTAAGGACTAAGTAGTCAATATTCTTGTTTTTGCATGGTGATATGTTGGATATTGATTTTTGTACTGAAAATAAATTAACAATTCCATGAATGTATAAAATACAAGAAAAGTCAAAACATAGACTGGTGATGGGAATGGCCCAAACATAAAAGGATTAGAGTTATTAATTCGACTTATGGTACATTTGACTTCCAAAAACTAGCCCATTCCATTCCTTTCACCAGCTGTTTTGTATGTCATTGTGTATTTGTGCATAGTTTATTTACACATTTCTCCAGGGATAAAGATCTAGGCTATTAACTCTTGGAGCAAGGAGCACAAAAGGACATGAAAGGTAACGTTTGTGTTCTACTTATGGGGTAAGAGGTTGGATTTGTGGTTGTTCATTAAAACTCCTTTACAAATAATCAAATCAAACAAAAGTGAATCAGCATGGACGGATGATCAAGAATAGTGATTGATCCAATTCAGCTTCATTAGAAAATGTGCTAGACTATTACCGAAGGGTAAAGAGTAAATTTAACGCTGTCCCATAGAACACGCTGCATTGATGGACATGTTCTGTAATTTATTCCGTCCAATATGGCGGCCACGTGTGACTGTTGAGCACCTGGGATGTGGCTAGTGTGCATGAGGAATTGAATTGTTAATTTTATTTCATTTTTACTAATTAAGTTTAAATAGTCATATGCAGTTGATGTCTACTCTGCCATTTGCAGAGTGGTTGTTTAATGGAAATTTCTTGAATATTAAATATGAATAATTAAATACATCAATTAATAAAAGAAGGTTAATTATGGGTCAGTGATGAGAGAGTACCATAAAAAAGATTATAATTAATCCAGTTTTGCATAATTGAGATTCACTGGCAAAAAATTTTTTGGGTTCATAAAAAATAGACTAGTCTTCTCTATTTATTTCATCAACTATTTACTGTTATGTTGAAGATGCGCCCCGTAGTTTATGTAACATTTCTCTAATGTTGAAGGTCTATGTACCTTGGTGGGAAAGGATCAAAAACTCATTGTCAGAGTTGTAGTTGGTAGGTTGAACAGTGGTTTTAAGGGTATAGGTCATATTATTATTTTACTTACCTCAGAAAAATGAATAATAAGTATAGAGACTGTTTGTGTGGGCCAAGGATGGTAGTGTGGCATGGACCAAAGCTTGCGACTAATACAAGTCACCACAACTGTTGTCCCTACATAAAAGCTCTCATATGTTTATTGGTGAGGAACATATAGACAAATATAACTAGTTGTCAATATACAGAAAGAGTACCCAACATGGACCAATGATGAAAGTGTATCATGAACTACATATTTATATTAGTAATTTCTGCACAACTAAAGTCTATTACATAAAGGTCTTTGTTTCTCCATTTATGGGTAAGAATTACGAAGACTGTGTCTATCTAATCATATATCTGTAATTTAAATCCATATATTATTAGTACCTATATTATTTATACTAACATAAATTGGGTTTGATGGTGTATCATGGTGATTTTATTGACTATATTATTAAAAAAAATCAATAAAGGAATAAATTGCTAGAAGTGAAAGGAATGAAATGTATGAGTTAGTCATTGCTATGATTATGCTGCATAACAAAAACCCCACAATTTCAGCAGCTTATAAAATGATAGCAATAACATTGATATTTTTTCTTACATATGGGTCTGTGGGGACTTGCAGTGGATTGGGTCACATCTGCCTCACTCGCCTTCTTAGTCTTGGTTCCTGGATATAGGAGTCATGTTATCTGGGACGTGCTCTTCTTATAGTGAAGACCATTTATTTGAGTCACTTCCACTGATGCTTCCTTGGGTGAGGCCAGTCACATGGCCACCATAACATCAATGGGAAGGATATTCTTCCCATGGAGGACTAAGAAGGGAGAGAGAATATTTGTTGAAAAATGACATGACCTGCCACATTTCACCCAGTTGGTGAGAAGTATTTACTTCACGTCCATAAATGAAATACTAGCATTTTCTCTTCAAACCATCCCAGCATCCATAAAGCCAGTGCTTTGGTTCAAAGTCCATTGTGATCCATTTCCGATTTGGGTGTGACTTCTCTTTATTCAGACTTGTAAGTTAGACAGGCTGTTTGTCCCCACATGGTATACATACTGTGTTGGAACCATCCCCACTTGCAAAGGGAGAGAAGGGGAGGCACAGAGCAGGCCACAGCATTGCGGGTCTGGAGCCCCTCTGGGCAAGTGAGGCGAGATCTCCCTCCTTGAGGCTGTTACCTGTGTGGGAGAGAGAATTAAGACAGATGTTGGTAATGGTCATCATTTTCGTTCTGATTTTAGGTGAGCAATTCAATGGAGCTCACTGAAGTAATAATTGAGAATTATTAATTGATTAAGTCAATAAAAAAGATGGGGCCAGTGGTGAAAAGGAGTGCCTCACATGGACCAGTGTGGAGAATGGGACAGTCCGTTAACCCAAGAATGGTTCTCTTTTAATTTATTGTCTTAAATTAGTAATGTATATAATATATTGACAGCTACTGAATCTACACCCTAATAGAAGCCAAGGATTATGCTTAATCTGGTGTCTTCACAACTGACGTTCATTCAAAAAGTTTAGATCTAATATCAGTTCTTCTCAACCAGTATCATTTCTGAAAAACACTTATGCTTTGTTTTTCTGTAGGTATTGAATTAGGGGCAGATGTCAGTATAGTTTAGGGCTCTTGCCCGGGATATGTAGGTTCACCATATCAATGATACTGTTATAAGCGAATGAAGAAAGAGATTGTCTAAAAGAGGACAAATCATGAAGATACTATGTCAGTAAAAAAAGTTTAGTAATCTCACTCTACTCTTCTGATGTCCATGTAAATAGAAGGGTTTTGGGGGCTCTGTCCACTTTTGCCTAAAGAGCCTTGAGTCAGTTACCTGTAATAGATCATTTTGCATTTGTTTTTAAAAATGAAAATATGTATGTTATTTTATGAATAAACAAATGAAAAATAAAAATGAATACATTTATAGTGTTAAGCATGGATCAGCGGTGAGAACAGGTCAAGGAATAAGGATGTAAATTTAATTATAATCAAGGAGGACCCATAGAAAAGATCATCTGGGCTCTTATCTACGTGGGTTTGATAGACACAACTTGGAATTGCTATAGTTCCTAATTCTTCTACCAGGGTGTTGATTTAGCAGTCGTCAGTATATTATATACATTTATAATTTAAGAAAATAAGTTAAAAGAGAACCATTCTCAGGTTAATGGGCTGCGATGACAGCAGAGGTTCTTACGGTAAAACAGGTGTGATAGAACTAAGGTCTTTAAAAAAAAGTCGACATCTCTTCAGTTTTCTAAAATTTGCCTTTTCCTCCACAGATTCAGTATACCCGTCTGACATATTCATTATCTAGCGGTGAAGGTCGTGAGTGTTAATTCTGTGAATGAGGAGCAAAGGGACTGGTAAGTAACCGAGTTCATGTTCTTGGTTTGGAGTGGGTTCACGTCAGCCGTGAAATTGTTTCAGAGGCATGCGCAGCTACTGCAGACGTAAATAGGGCCACGAATGCCCCATGTGGACCACGACTGGGGTGTGTAATGAACCACTGAGTAAGATGAATCCATTTTAGTACAACTGAGGTACATTAAAAACACACTCATCGGGCTTCGCATTCATTTTCACAGTTGCTTAATATTCCATTTATTTTTGTACCACATTTTAAGAAAATTGCTCTAACGATAGTGAGGCCAGTCACTAGATCATTGGGAGGAAGCTCCTGGGACGATAGAAAGTATCAGTGTTCTAGTTGTCGGGTAAGATGGTAAGTCCATTCTGCTCGTTTTAAAAATATGAATAAATTAAAGAAAGGATGAGCAAACAAAGAGTGGTAAAACACGTGGATGGGCATGAAGCCAGGTTTCAATTAATCCATATGCGCATCGCTGAGGTCCAATTAGAAAGAGATCTCATTTATTAGCTCCGACAGGGAAAGAAACCTGTCAACAGCTCCCTGCAATATTCAAAGATATTGTTCTTGGGTTTTCGTGATTCATGGGAATCAATTTTTATCAGGAAAGCCATGAATAAAATAATGTTGATTAAATCCGACACTGTGAGGTCTGTTAGAAGGAGACTTCATTATTTCCTCTAAGGGATCTGAGCTGAGAGACGAAGTTCAAGTCCCTTGGGGGTCTGGCTCTTGGGTCTTAGCTCTTCCTGGGTGTGGATTGCATCGATGTGCATGAATTGGTGACCGCAAGTGTGGGTAAATGTGTAAGGGGTGGAGATGAAGAGGGTCACATGTGGATCATTTATGAGAATGTGTCATGAAACAAGTATTACTAGTAATATTTTTGTTTCCAGAGAGTTCCGATAGAACACGTAGATAAAAATTATCGCCCCCTTTGGAGCACAGGGGGACTCAAGACACGTAGGCACGTAGTCAGTTGCAGATAAGTGTCCATATTGCCATTGTGGGTTGGAGGGAGGTTGCTGGCTGCTGGCTTTATTGAGAAGAAGGAAAACATGTTTACATAAACACATGGTTACCTAACTATCTAATTGGAAGGAAGCAAGCGTGGGCCAGTGTTGAGAATGTGTTATGTGACACCAGTTAGGATTAATCTACTTGTGTTCACCGAATTTATTAACAAAACAAAACAAATGAAAAGGGACACATATAGTCAGTTGTCTCTGTGGGTGAGGAGCCTGTGGGCAGGCGGTAGTATTTTTGGTGTTCGAGTATAAGGTCTGTAGATTCTCAAGGAATTATATATTGTTATAAGGTATTGTGTGACTACGATTATATCCCAAATGATTACTTAAAATAGGGCAAACAGCAGACAGTATAGAGCATGTGATGTGAAATAAGGTTAAGTACTAATCCTGCTATACCGTGCTGCTTTCCGTTTGAAGAGACTGCTTCATACTTGGATTAGGGACATGGAGACACATATGTCATAGTGGTATTTCCGCTCTGAGTTTCAGTTGAAGAGTTTACGATATTATATATATTTTTATTCTATTTTATTTATATTATGTATTATCTTATCACCCATATTTATACATTTTCCATATTTAGTATACAATGTATTTTTAGAAAAATGAATAAGTGATCACGTTATTTAATTCATAATTAAACATAAGTGAAAGAATTGATCAAATCAGAAAGTTAGATAGAGCTAGGGTTATTGGTGAGAATGTGCCATTGACCAAGGATGGGAATATGAACCAGAGTTCGTGACTCATAATTCTTAGGGCCACGTAACAGTCCGTTTTAGTGCGGCAGCAGGACCCATTCAGACGTCCCTCTCCGAATGACAGCGGAGGCTGGTTACTTGTTGAGGGCGGTGAACGTAGGACGTGGGAGAAAGTTACGCTGTTTCCGTTGTGAGAAAAGGTGGTGGTTCCTCGTTGCTCATTCTGCCATCTTTGCAAGATGGACACGTCAGAGAGACGAGCAAAAACCTGTCCTCGGTGTGGCGCTGAGATGAAGCACAGCTGTTGACCGGTCCTCGCATGCAGCCTGGAAGGACATTGAAGAAAGACATCAAGTTTATTAGCTCTGTGGGACAAGTGTGAATAGACTTAGTAGTCATTCATCTTGTTCTTGGCACTTGTGATGACGGGTATTGGTTGTATTATAATTTATGCGTGTGAACATGATTCAGAAAGGAAGATAGTAATGAAGACCAAAAGTGTCCAGTCTAGTTCCACGATGAGCATCCCATGGGTTTGAATTAAGGGTTTGGTTCAACTCTGTGGCTCTGAGGTCATCACAAGAAGAGGTCTAGTTACTTCCTCTGTGGTAAATTTCTGGTAGTGTGAGAAAGGAGTATTCAGGAACCTGTTCTCGGGCTCTGTGTTCCTTGGGTATGGGTGTTTAAAATTATAAGTCAAATAATTCATGAGTAAGGAAAGGGACGAAAGGATGAATGAAGACTAGGAAAGATACACATTGTTCAATTATGAACATAGATTTTGAAAACATAGGTCTGGGAAAAGCAATAGATCAAGGTTTCACCCCTTTTGGCCGTGAGCAAATAGACAGTATGCCCATGATTGAATATGGTTATTATGGATGGCTGGTGGGTGGCTGATTGTTGATTTTATTAAGAAAAGAGCAAAATGTTTGCATAAATAAATAATTTTCTAATTTAAAAAATGATCATGGACTAATGATGAGATTATATCCTATGACAAGAGTTAAGATTAATTTAAGATGGTTTACTCTGAGCATATGATCATGTTAATATTATTCAAAGTTTTTGTCCAGAGTTATAATTACAATAATGACATAATTGCATATTGTTATAAGTGAATGAATAGATTCGCATTTTATTTAAAAGATGTAAAACATACACCAGTGATGATCTTTATTATGAAATAAGGATAATGACTTTTATTTTATACAACTGATATCTATATTTTTTAAAAACCTAGGCTTTTCCCATTTTTGGCATAATGTGCATGTAGCCAGATAATTTTATGGATTTTGGTCCTGGGTTGCTAACCATTTTGCCTTTATGTAGTAAATAACTGGTGAAATTATTCCATAAATAATTGAACATGTAAATGAATGAATGAATGAATGAACGAATACATTTAGCAGAGTCAGACTGGACCATCGTTAAGAATATGCCATGAAACGAGGCTTTAAATTTATCCAGTCAGCACAAGAAAAATCTGACAATCCAGGCTTTACCTTTGTAAAGTATTTAGACATATTTGTAATGGTCATAGTTCTGACTTGTGGGTCAGGTGGTAGATTCAGTGGTGCTTATTACATCGTTGAAAATTGAAGTTAAATAATTAAGTAAAAAGTAATGATACTCTCAAGCTAATGGAACAAAGCAAGTCTTATGTCTAATCTGATCTAAGACTCTACAGTTAGTAAATTAAATGAAAGACACATCAGTGAGTCAATAAATGTATAAGTTAGGGTAAATTTTGGACTAACGCTTCATGGCACGCTCTAAGCAATGCACAAATATGGTCCTTGTACAAGATTATTGGGGCTGTGAGCCATGTATTTGGTTAGGGAGTGTATACAGGTGGATAGCAGCACTAATTACATTATGACTCTCATGTTGGGTGCTGCGTCTAACAGTGTTTACTACACTAAATGAAAAATTTAGCACTAAATAAGTCAATACATTAAAACTAGAGTCATTCTTGAGTCAATATCGAGAATGTGATAGGAATCGAGGTTTATGATTAACTTAGTCCCTCGTGATTCCAGCCCACTGAAAAACGTTAGTCTCTGCCGCTCCATTCTGTATAAATGTGCATTTTACTTTACAGAATGAAAGTGCAGTAGCTGATTTCACTATTCAATAGTAATAATATTTTAGCTTTTACCTCTGTGGTACGGATTCTAGGGACTGGGGTCGACAGTAGTCAGAGTTCACGGACTTGGTTTAGGTGGTTTGTTCGTTATGACATTGTCGAAGGAATAAATACTGAATACATAAATAAAATCAAAGGATGCCATGCAGGGACCAGTAACGGAAATTACCAGAGTTTACGATTAGTCCATTTCAGTGCAACCGAGGTCCATTAAAAATGATGGAGGGCTTTTATTCATTTTTGGAATTTTTAATATAATATTTATGCCATGGTTAATTTAAAACATTTTTTTTCACTGATAAGAATCTTGGCCATTGATTTTGCTAGAGGTGGACAGCTAGGAAGAGGAAAGACAGGGTCATCATAAGACGTGACCATGGTTGGTCGGTCATTTATTCGTATTGGTTATCTATTGATGCTTCAAAATGACAGTAAATGATTGTTATTAATCACAGTTTCTCTGGGGCGGAAATCCAGGACAGTGGGCAGTTTTTCCTGTCGTGGGGCTGCAGTCAAGATTTCAGGTAGAAGTACAGTCATCTGAGGGCTCGACTGGGGCCAGGGACCTGCGTCCGTGGCTCACTCACGTGGCCGGCCGGTGGATTGGAGCGGGTTGGTGGAGGCCACAGCCCTCCCCTCCCGGACCTCTTCTCAGAACTGCTTGAGTCTCCTCACCACATGACTTCCTCTGCAGCAGCCAGTCCAAGAGAGAGGAAGGTGGAAGCCCAAATGTACGTGTAGTGTAGACTCGGGTCGTACACCATCACTTCCACACAGAGGCCAGGCGTGCGTTAATGGAGGCGACACAGGGCCGGGAAGACCAGAGCTCAGGGTCAGTGGGAGCCATCTTGGAGGCTGGCTACCACATGTACCATCCTTAAAACGTGAAAAAAATTCAAAGAAGGGCGAGCACGGACAAAGTATACATATGAGATTGATGTAAAGCAAGGAAGTTGATAATCTGCATGTAATGCTCAGATCCATTGCAAAAATGGACTTTTAGTTTTACGGGAAATAAGCCTGTAGATACAGCTTAGTCATGTTCTAGGCTCTTGTTTTTAGATTATTTTTTTTATTCACGAGTATTGACATTGACATTATTAGTGACTTAACAAGGGAGTCAATAAACAGAGACATGAGTGAATGAAGAGAAGGGTGCCAAGTGTGGACCACTGGTGAACATTCTGGGGTGTCTGAATCATGATTTAATTAAACCCTACACCTCTCTGGGCCAGAGACTTCGTTCAGCCTACATGGTAAATAAGCTTAGAGCAGATGTTAGTAATATTTAGGATTTTATTCTCAGGCTATTAAGTTAATAGGTCAGGATAGTATTACTATAAGTAAATTAATAAATGAGAATAAATATACAAAGACAAGGAGAGCCATATGTGCCCTAATTGTGAGAGTGTTTAGTGTATTTATTAATATTAAATACATTTCTGAGGGGCTCAGTTCCAATGTAAATTGATGAAATCTGATACCTGTTTGGGTAAGGAGCACATAGAGGAGAAATTAATGCTGTTTTTATTTTGTTGGAAGGTACCGATGCTTATTGAAACAAGAAAATGTGAACTCGTTAGTTCAATCTGAGAGTAATGAGCATTATAAAACAGCTGTTAGTACCCTTTCAGATTTCTAATCCATTTAGTATGTTCATGGATATTGATGATTTTATGAGTGAGTAAGATGAGGACATTTCCATTACTTTCAGAGTTGATTACTATTCCATTTTATTTTTTCACCATAGCTAACTTAAATTTATTCAAGTGACTGAGGTTTTTGACTCTTTAAAAGAAGCAAATAAGAATATGTGTTGATATTGTTAATCATATTTCAGGGTAAAATGGTGGGTTTATGGTCATTTTTTTTTGTACCATATTTAAAAATATGGGCAAATTAAATAAAAAGGAGTAAGCACAGACCAGCCCTAAGAAGCAAGGAATTTAATTATATGTGTGTAATATTAAGATTCATCTGTTGATCTTAGCAGTTTCAGCATTCTTATTCTTGGGATTTGGGGATTTTTATGTGTCCATTTTGTTATTGTTAGTTAGTCAATGAATGAATCAATAAACGAAGGTGCAAATGAATAAAGAGAAAGAGTCCAAGCCTAGGCCAATGGCGAGTGTCCTGGGATGTTTGAATCAAGAATGACGATTAAGCGCTGTACCTCTGATAGCCATCCGAAAAGGAAAATTAGGCAATTATCTCTGTGGGAAATGACATATAGCAGAAGTCTGAAAGTGTCAGATCCTGTTTTGGGTCTGGTAAGGTTCTTGAGTGTAGATTATACTTTTATGAGTAAATCACTGTGTGAATAAAAGCCTGAAATAAGTAACTGAATGAAGACTAGGATGGTCTTAATTGGGCCTATTATTGGAGTCTGTAATGAAATAAGGAACAGGACTAATACAATTTGGAAGTGTTGAGTTCCAGTAACATAAACAGATGGAGGCTCTTACAATTTAGGGAAAGAAACATAAAAAGACAACCGTATGTACGAGTCAGCATTGCTGGTGATGAGTAGCAGACATTTTTTTATTTCCGATGTCGCCTCTTTTGTAAAAAGACTTTATTTTTTACAGCAGTTTTAGGTTCACAGCAAAATTGAGCAGGTGGTAGGGTTCTCCCATAACCCCTCTGTTCTCCCCCACACTGCCTTCCCCGTTATTAGCATCCCACACGAGTGGTTTGATATAATTTATGAGCCTTCATTGACATGTTATCATTTAAAGTCTATAAATTCCCATAGGGTTCACTCTTGCTTGTAAATTCGGTGGCTTTAGACAAATGTATCATGACGCCTGTCCACCATTATAGTATCACACAGAACATTCTACTGCCTTGAAGGTCACCTGTGCTCTGCCTCTTCATCCCCCCACCCCTCGAGCCTCTGGCACCCTCTCATCCTTTCATCATCCTACAGTTTTGCCTTTTCCAGAATGTCCTGTGTTTGGAACCATAGAGTATGCAGTGTTTTCACATTGTCTTCTTGCACCTAGAAAAACACATTTACGTTTCTTCCATGTCTTTTCGTGGTTTCAGTAGCTCTTTTCTTTTTCAGCATTGACTAATCTTCTTTGGATGGCACGTACTTCATTCTTTTACCCGCTGAAGGGTGTGTTGGTTGGTTCCAAGTTTTGGCAATTATAAATAAAACTGCTGTAAACACCCACGTTCAGGTTTTTGGGTAGACGTAAGTTTTCAGCTTCTTTGGGGAATAGCAAGGAGTACGTGGTTAGATCGTGTGGTGAGAACGTTCAGGTTTGTAAGAAGCTGCCCACACCTGTTCTAATGGGTGCGCAGTGGTGTCTAGTTGTTTTCCTTTGCGTTTCCCCGGTGACGTCTGACGTGGAGCATCTTTGCATCCGCTCATTTGTCAGCTGCGTATCTCTTTGAGGTGTTTATTCAGGTCTCAGGCTCATCTTTAATTAGGTTGTTTGTTTCCTTATCGTTGACTTTTAAGTGTTCTTCGTCTGTTTTGGGTAACAGTCAATTATCAGATGTGTCTTTTGCAAATATTTTCCCTCAATCTGTGGCTTATCTAATTGTTCTTTTGACAGTTTTTTTGCACAGAAGAAAATTTTCATTTTAATCAAGTTTAGTTTATTAATTATTTTTTTTCATGTATCGTATCCTTTGGTGTTGCATTGAAAAAGTCATCGCCAAACCCAAGGTCGTCTACATTTCCTCGTACGTTATCCGCTAGGAGTTTTATTGTTTCACATTTTACATTTTGGTCTGTAATCCATTTCGTGTTCATCTTCGTGAGAGGTGGAAGGCTTGTGCTCAGATGCCTTTTTCTGTGTGCGGATACCCAGTTGCTCCAGTACCATTTGTCGAAGAAGTTGTCTTGTTTCGTTGTATTGCTCCTTTGTCAAAGATCGGTTGGCTCTCTTTATGTGGGCCTATTTTCTGGGCTCTCTGTTCCATTCCATAGATCTATTTGTCTATTTTGCTAATACCACACTGACTTGATTGCTGTGGCTTTATCCTAAGGCTTGACATCACATAATGACAGTCCTCCCCCCTTGTTGTTCTTCAGGATTGTATTGGCTGTTCTGGGTTGGGTGTATTGCCCATTCACAAAAACTTTAAGATCATTTTATCTTCATCCCGTTAAATAACTTGCTGGGCTTTTGATTGGGATTGCATTCAACCTATAAGTCAGGTTGTAGAGAACTGACATCTTGACAATGAGTTTTCCTGTCCATGAACATGGAATCTCTCTTCATTTATTTAGTTCTTTTTAAATTACTTTCATCTGAATTTTGTGATTTTCCTCATATAGACCTTGTACATATTTTGTTAGATTTATACCTAAGTATTTCATTTTTTGGATTCTAATGTAAATAGTATTGTATTTTTAATTTCACATTATACTTGTTCATTACTGGCATATAGGAAAGCGATTGACTTTTGTATGTATTTTCTACACAGATGAACATGTGTTTGTTAACAAAGGCAGTTTCATTTCTTTGTTCACGAATAGCATACTTTTTATTTCCTTTTCTTGCTTTATTGCATTAGCTCTTACTCCTAGCACAGTTGAAATGAAGTGTTGAGAGGGAACATCCTTACATTGCTGCTGATCTTAGTGGGAGAGCTTCTAATTTTTCATCACTAAATATGATGTTAGCGCTAGGTTCTTTGTCAAGTTGAAGAAATTTCTCTCTATTCATAGTTGCTGAGGGTTTTTATCATGAATGGGTGTTGGATTTTGTCAAATGCTTTTTGTGCCTTTATTGATATGATGTGATTTTTCTTCCTTAACCTGTTGATGTGACAGATTTCATTAATTCACTTTTAAAAGTAGAAACAGCATTGCGTATTTCAGGTAAATTCCAGTTGGCCATCGTATATTTCTTTTCATGCTTTGCTGAGATTCGATTTGCTAATCTTTCGTTGAGGGTTTTCACATCTTTGTTCATGAGAGATATTGTTCTGTAGTTTCTTTTTTCTAATGTCTCTCTTGCTTTGGCACTGCTGGCCTCACAGAACGTGTGAGGAAGTATTTCCTCTGCTTCCATCTGCTGAAAGAGAGTGTAGAGAATTGGGATAATGTCTTCCATAAATATTTGGTAGAATTCACCAGTGAACCCACCTGGGCCTGATGCTTTCTATTTTGGAAGGTTATTAATTATTGAGTCAATTTCTTTAATAGATATAGGCCTATTCAAATTGTCTCTTCTTGAATGAATTTTAGCAAATTGTGTCTCTTGAGGAATAGGTCCATTTCATTGAATTGTTCATCGTATTCTTTGACAATTCTTTTAATATCCATGGGAATTGTGATGATTTCTCCTCTTTCATTTCTGTTATTAGTAATTTGTGTCCTCTCCATTTTTTTCCCCTGTAGTTAGCCTGGCTATAGAGGCTTATTGATTTTATTGATCTTTTCAAAGAACCAGATTTTGGTTTCATTGATTTTTTCCATTAATTTTCTGTTTTAAATTTCTGATTTAATTTTTATCGTTTCTCTTATTCTGCATACTTTGGACTTGATTTGTTCTTTTTCTAGTTTACTAAAGTAGAAATTTAGATTACTGATTTGAAATCTCTTCCTTAAATAGAAATTGTATCTATCTAAGGTGTACAATATGATGTTTCAATTAACATACATAGTGAAATAATTACTACAGCCAAGCTAATAACATACCTGTTGACAAATATCTCCCTGTTTCGTCCTCTCCCCACTCCTGGTGACCACCATTCTACTGTCTTTGTCTATGAATTTTTTTAGATTTTGCACATAAGCGAGAAATGCATCTATGTCACTTAGCGTAATGTCCTCTAGGGTCATCCATGTTGTTGCAAATGACAGAATCTCTTTTTTTTTTTTTTTAAGGCTGAATAATATTCTACTGTTTGTGTGTATACCACAATTTCTTTATCCATTCATCCGTCAGACACTTTGTTCTTTTTTCCAATGTAAGCATTCAGTGCTATAAATGTCCCTGCAAGTGCTGCTTTTGCTGCATTCATTTTTTAAAAGCAACAGGAAACATTTACACAAATGGATATTTGATTGAGTATATATCTTATTGAATGAAAAGCAATTATGGTCACATCTTGAAAATGTGTCATGTAGGAAACATTATGATTGATCAGAGTGTGTTCACTAAATTTTTATTAATGACCCAAGAACGATTTACTCATTTTTTTCTGTGACTAACAAGTAGATAGATATTAGTATCATCTAGGATTTATTTCTAGTGTCTTTGCATTCCCAGATATTGAAGAATTGTTATAATTGGACAAGTAAAATACATTCTATCTTAATTATTTAAAATAAGAGAAAATGCAGGTCAATGAGACAATGATAATTATTAATTTGGGTTTTCCTCAGTGACATTTATGGAAAGAAAAATTCCTAGAGTACTCCCATTTTTGAATAGGGACACGTAGATCATTCCATTTAATTGCTATTTCTGTTCTGGATGACTGGCTAGCTTACCAATTTAACTTTTTGATATAACAAACATATGGCTAAATCATCCCATAAATAATTAAATAAATGAATAAGTGAATGAATGAATGAACATATAAAATAGAATCAAGCCTGAAGCATTGGGAATGGGAAATAAGGTTTTAAAAGATCCCAACTCTACAAAGGTAACATCCATTAAAATGATCTTTTATTCCGTTAAAATATAAAGATATTTTTGATAGTTATTATTCTTATGTGGGGGATTTAAAAGTGGTTATTACATTATTTAAAATTAAAAGTCAGATACTAGACTGATTGAAAAGGACCAGACATTAGCACTATCTAGTTCCACATAATTAACATACATTAAAAATCTAGGTTAATTCTACTTTGTCCTCTACAGAATGGCTACAGGACAGTAGACTTATTCATCCCCTAAGAAACAAAATCTTGGCAGCCAGCTCTGCAGATAGAGAGCAGAGTAAGTAAGACTTGAAGTTCCCATTGTTGGTTGGGACGCTTTTTCAACAAGTGTTTAATGGTTTTCAAAAATAATTAAGATATAGCACTTATCAGAAGAAACAGCCCCACCTCAAGTATGGACCAGTGACGGGAATATGTTCAGAATCAAAAATCACATTTAATCTAATTTGGCACAACTGAGGCAATTAAAAAAAGATAGTAGCCACTTGATTCATTTTCTAGACTACTGAATATTAGATTTTTTTTCTTCCACAAACGACTTAAACATTTCCATATTGGTGTGGTCCTGGCTGATAACTGTGTATGTGTGGCAGCCCATAAGAAATGGAAGACACTGTTTTTTGAGAAGGGATTAAAGATGGTGGTTTCACCACTTTTCATTGACCCATCTTCGAAACATGGGCTAATTGAATAAAAGAAAGCTGGAGAAGGACCAGTGGTGGATGTAGATTCGGTATGAAGCATGGATGATGATTGATCACACATGTTCCCTGAGGTCCGCTGTGAAAGGGGGTCTGGCCTATACATTCTATTGGAAAGCACCACCAAAGGGAAGAACGTTCCTGGGATTTTGTGATTACATTGTTATTCATTGATCGATGAATAAATACATGAAGGTAGAAAGGAAAAATATGCCTGGACCAATGATGAGTACCATGGGGTATCTGAAACAGGAGTTTTGATTAAACCCGTATGCAACTCTGAGGTCCAAGTGGTTACATGTAGCTATTCCCGCTGTGGGAGACAAGCCCATGTTATCTTGTGCTTGGGCTTTTGTGATGCTTGGGCATAGGCTGTATTTTTATTATGTTACTGATCCACCAATAAATAAAATGTATCAATGAATGAAAAAAAAGGACAGGTTATACATCTATTATTAAGGAATGTAATGAAATATGGGTCATTATTAAAGTATGACTGAGACTCTTCACTTCCTGAAAGGAAGGAGTATCCAGTCCTTTGTACATTAACAGTCAGGGTTTTTACTCTGTGTTGGTGGTGGGTTGCTGACTGATTGTTTTATTAAGGAAATGGAAACACATTTACTCATATAAATAGTTGGTTATATAACTGAGAGCCAGGCAGGGATGAGAATGTTTTATATGACAACACTCATAATCAATTTGGTCTTTTAAAAAAATTGATTGTTATTAAAACAATAAAAAGAAGCAAGTTCGTTATTCTTGTCGGCAATGACTATGGATAGCCGTATGTTTCGTTCTGTGTTTACGTTTCGGGAATAAGATCACAGATACTGATGTCTTTGTATAAGAGAAAGAAGATATATTTTATATCTTAATCTCTTCTTAAACAGTCAGCAAACCATCGACCAATTAAGAACACGTTTTGATACTAGGATACTGATCCATCTTGTTTTCCAACAGTATAAGTCTAGGAAATAGTCTAGGTTTTTTAATTTTTTGAAAGATGCACCTAGACCTTTCCAAGTTGTAGTAGTTTGCTTCTGGATTGGAATTGAACCATTCTGAGTCTTCTTTAGAAAAGTTTCCTGAATGATAAAATAAATCAGTGAGTGAGTGAATCAAATACATGAATGAGGTAGAGGATTGATGAGACTGTATCATGAAACAAATTAAATATACCCAATTCTGTATAAATAAGTCCCATGGAAAGATGATCTTAATTCTCCTATGTAGGTAGAAAGTCAAGTCAGATGTCTTTAATTGTTATAGTTCTTATTTTCTGTTGGACAATGAATTCAATGGCATTCATATTATTTAAAAGTAAAATTTAGGTGAGTAAATAAAAGATAGCTATTCTTGGGAAAATAATGAGAATGTGATGTAAAGTAGGGTTTACGATTAGTCTTCCTGACAAATTTCAATTTAAGAAGACTAACTCTATCTTCATTGCTTTAAAAACAGGCTGTTTTTTTTCCTTTGCAGAATGAACATTACACTGCTTGCTGATTTACTTGTTCTCTACCTTCTGGGACTAAGGAGCATGAAGACCAGTGTAAGTAAGAAAATATCAACAGAGCTATTCTAAGCTTAGATGGGGTAGTGTGTGGGAGCCACAAAATTATTTCAGCAAGAGAAGTAGTTAATAATACACGGAATCAAGGAATGTCAGTCATGAGCACTGATTCAAATATGTCATGAACTAAAATTTATGATTCATTCAACTCAGCCCCACTAAGGACCATCGCTTTAGCGGTGGAGGGCATTTCACCTGTTTTCAGAGCATTTTAACGTCCCGTTTAATGTTCTTGGCACATTATCTAATGCGTTCCTCTGTTGATAAAGATCTCAGTTGTTAACTCTTTGAGGCTGGAGTAGCTTAGAAGATGGCAGGTGTCAGTTCCGTCCACTGTGAGTTAAGATCATAGGTCTATGGTTATCGATTACACCAACTTTAATATATAGACAAAGCCAGTGAGAGAGGAGCCGGAGGACACTAACCCTAAGAAAGGAATTGGTGTGCAAGAAAGGGGCCAAGTCCTCCCAATGTGTGAAATGGAGGTTCGCCTCGAAAAGCAATCGAGTCCATTTGCTCTGTGTGAACAAGGGCGATGAGCAGACCTTGGCTGTGTTTAAGGCTTTTATTCTCAGTTTTGTGTCATTAAAGTTTATTGATTACATAATTATTATTCGTGAACCCATGAATGAGTGAATCAATTCAAAAAGGCCTAGATGGGTGAAGCGGGAGAAAGCCCCGTGTGGATCGATGATGAGTACTGGTTGAGGTACCTGCGTCCACACCTCTGAGAAAGGTCTCTGTGTGACCGAGGTCCATTGTGAAAAGAGAACCAGTCAATAGTCCCTGTAGAAATTAGCTGAGAGTACAAGTTAGGAAAATTCAATAAACTGGTTTCTGGGCTTTTGTGGTTGTGGATATGGATTGTATTATTTCAAGTGGATCGATGCATGAGTAAATAAAGAAATGTATACATATGAAAGGCTGAGAGGCCTACGCGTGGAATGACTAGGAGTGTACAATAAAATAAGCATAATATTGATACGATTCTGAAGTGAAATGAACAGGTTTAGCCCATAGTTCTCATTCACACCAAACATGTTAGTATCCGTAGTTCAGAGGCAATGTTTTGTTTCTGTAGTTTGCTGGGGTTTTTCTTAATATTAAGAAAAGGGAAAGACTTCGCATCAGTCAATAACCCATTAAATAACCTTCTGCTTAATAGATATCCACGTAGATGGATATTTGAAGTCCTTATAGATCTTATTCTTGGGCTGAGGGTAGACTTCATAGTGTTTATTATAATATTTAAAGCTAAGAATTCAATACTGGATTCATACAAAATTGCATTTTGGGGCCAACATTTATTGTTATCTAGTTCTTCCTAACAACCATTAAAAAATCTCAATCTAGTCTCACTCTGCTTTTTCCTCCGTAGAGTGAATGTAGGACAGTTGATTGAAAGGATTGATGTCAAGAGCAAAGAGCATAAAGACTAGTATAATAAGTCCCTTAGTTCACAGTCTTTGTTCATGGCTCGTGTCTGAAGAATTTCAAAGCAACCTTTCTGTACTACATACATGAAATAAAGAAAAGTGTAGACGAATGATGGGAATGTGTTAGAAACCAAAAATTATGTTGATCTAAATCAGCACAACTGAGGTCATTTTAAAAGAAGATAGGAGTTATTTAATTTATTCTCAGAGCAGGTTAATATTACTCTTTATTCTCTACGTGGTTGATTTAAGTATTCTCTTATGGGTACAGCTGCCTGGTAACTCTTTGGGAGTGGCTCGGAGGTGACCGAAGATGGTAGTTTCATTATTTTTCATTAAACTGTCTTTGACATCTGGTCTCCATTTAACAAAAGAGAGCCACGCAGGAAGCAACACTGAATATACTACGGAGGGATGGTGCCCCCTCCACAGGTGCAGCCATTACAAAGGAGGTGTGGCTTATTAACTTTATAGGACGAGAGCCTAAAACGCAAGGATCTTGTTTGGGAATTTTGTGATTTTCTTATTTGTGAATCAGAAAATTAATCAGTAGATTACCAAGCGTGGACCGGTGATGAATGTCATGGGGTTTCTGAAATAAGAATTTTGATTAAACTCATCTGTAACTGAGGTCCATTACGATGAGAGGCCTCGCGGTCCCCTTTGCGGGAAATGAGCCTATAGCACCTTTTTCTTGGGCTTTTTGTGGTTAGGGATATGAATCGCATTATTATAATAAAATTAGACCATGAATAAAGACATATATTAATGAGTGAAATATGAGAGCTATGCGTGCACTACTTTTTAAGGCATGCAATGAAACATGGATAATTATTAAAACAATTTTAAGATTCTCAGTCCCAATAAATTGATAGTCAAGGCTTTCATCACTTCGGTAAGGAGCATATGGTCATTGTAAATAAGAGTGAATGTTTTTGTTCTATGTCGAGGCAGATGGCCAACTGATCATTTTATTAAGGAAAGGGAAACATATTTACAGAAAAAGTTAATTGAATAAACTACATGAGACAGAGAGTGTGGAGCAGCAACGAGACTGTTTTATACAGCCACATTAATGATTAATGCGATCTTTTAATGCAATTTTGTGGAAGCAAACATTAAAGAATCCAGTTTGCTATCCGTTAGGGAACTGACATAGAATATAGATAAATATTATTCAAGGCACTTATCCGGTGTGGGTGGGCTCACATACATTGAAGGATAATTATAAGTGAACAAATATAAATATTTCTAGCTCGGCGGGTTAACAGTACATCAATGGAAAGCATGTAACTGGGTATAAAGATTGTGATTCATCATAATTTTACACGAGGGGCACCCATAGGAATGCAAAGGGGTCTATATGCTCCTGCAGGAGATGTAGATAGATGAGAACGTCAGTGTTTTTTTCCTGGGCTAGTAGCGTGTTTCTAGTTGCACATCTCATTTTAAAAAAGGACAAAAAACTCACGTAATTGCATAATAATAATATAACAAATCATGATAAACACATTGGCATATATTATATTAAGAAATAATATAACCAATAAAAATATAAATGATTAGTTATTAAAATAAGGAAGAAGTCTAAGCATTGAAAACATGACTATAGTAATTGCTGATCTTCTTGTGTTCACTGTTTATTTAAAAAGAAAACATAGATGCATTTTGTGGATGATTTCTGTGGGTCATAAGCCAATGGTTAGATTACATTGTCACTCAGTGTTATTGTGTAATGTCCTTAGGGTTCACTAGTACTCGTGCTATTATTATAAGTAAGTGAAAGAAAAATTTTATACCGCAATCCATTATTTAAAATGCCATAAAGCATGGGCCAGTGAGAAGCAGATGTTATATGAAGGAGCATGATAATTCCTGCTTTACCCACTCAAAATCCACTTAAATAAAAAAATAAAAATCCAGCCTCCTCCTTCTTTAAGGAAAGATCATATGGACCCAGTCTTTTAAATACACCTTGCAATTAACATTTCAATTCAAATGAATTAAAAATAAAAATTCAGTTAGTAACACCAGCCCCATTTCATCCAGATGTGGCCAGTGGCTACCATATTGGGCGGTGCTCATAAGGGACCACTGCAGACAGTGCTGAGATAGAAGTTGCATGTAATAGTATATAGTTTTGGGTAGCACTCAGCTCTACCATTTTGTGTTTTCTTTAAAAAAAAAAAAAAAAAGAGCAGGTAATTAAATTATCCTTAGAGTTATCAAATAAATGGATGAATAGGTTATTCAATAAACACATGAGTGAAAGTACAGTATGGCCCAGTGGTCGGACTGTTTCATGAAACAAAAATTTAGTTATTTATTATTTTTTTATTTGCTGTATCAAAATTTATTTTTTCTCTCCATTTTTAAATTAAATGTATTAGGGTAACATTTGTTTAACAAAATTATATAGGTTTGAAGTGTACAATTCAGTAGTACGTCATATGTTTATTGCACTGTGTGTTTACCACCCAAAGTTAAATTTCCTTTCGCCACCACATATTTCACGTCTTCATCCTTATGTACCTCCTCCCCTCCCCATTCCCTCTGGTCACCACTGTTGTCTGTGTACATGAGTCTCTGCTTGTGTCTTTTAGTTTTATATCCCACATATGAGTGAAATCATATGATTCTCAGCTTTTTCTGTCTGACGTTTTGTTTAACACGATAATCTCTGGATCTATCTATTTTGTCGCAAATGACAGTATTTCATCTTTTCTTAAATTTATCCCATTTTGCAAAAGATTTCCCCATAACAATTATCTGTCTTTTTTGCTGTGTGGTGTAGGGCTCTATAGATGGGTATTAGCAATAGCTTTAGTTCTTCTTGTGTTGGGTGGTGGATGAAACTGTCTTCGTTATGTTATTTCCCAATAAAAATGGAGTAAGTCAATAGATAGAAAGAATAATGCTGTTGAATTGACAATGAAAATGTCGCACAGGCCAATGTTCATGATTAACCAGTAGTGTAGAACTGACTTCTATTTAAAAGTATAACTTTATACTTTTTATTCTTTTGAAAAGCTGCTTTTCCTCCTGAATGAACACGCCACGTTGGATTCAGTCACTGTCCGGGGATGACGACCCTGCCTGTGAACGTCTGTCCATGGAAAGGAGCAATGTAAGTGATGAGGTTCCCGTCCTTGGCTTGTATGCTTGGTCGCGTGTGGTCCCCGACATGCTTCAATGGAGTGAAAGGCCATAGACACAAAAATAAAAGCGAAAGACACAGCGTGTGGGCCACGGGAATGTGCTTAGGGCTAAGGAGTGTCACACACCCATCTCAGTACGACTAAAATGGTAGAAGTTGAATCTTCACAACTGTTTACCATTCCGTATCTTTGCACCACGGTTGCTTTAAGCATTTCCGGATTGGCAGAGATCTAGGTTATTAACTGTTTAGAGGAATCTCGTAGCAGGTGGAACACACTGTCCGTGTTCCACTTGTGGGGTGCCATTGTTGTTTTGGGTCATTTATGACGCTGTGTGTGAGACTGGCCGGATTACGTGAGCATGGCACAGGCACGGGCCGCTGTTAGTGGCGGTTGATACTGTATGAAGCCGAGCTCTGAGCTCTGGTCCGAAAGCTCTATAAGAAATCAATCTCGAGACACATCCTGTTAATCTCCAGGACCTTGCTCTTGGGAGGTGGCGACCCCTGGGAAATGAAGGCATGAATGAATAAAGAAAAAGAGTGCCAAGCTTGGACCGATGATGAGATTGGAGGGTGTCTGAATCAAAAATTTTGATTAAAGCCATCTGTAACTCTGAGGTCCATTATTAAAAAGTGGCCTCCTTTCTCTATGGAAAAGAGCTTAGGGCAGAAGTCAAAATCATTCAGGTGTCTTGATCACGGGCATACACACTTTATGGGTATAGATTGAGTTTAGCAGTGATAAAGACTTGAATCAAATTCACGATTAGCCTAGTGTCACACAACTAAGGTTTCATAAATCAATGGAAATCTGGACTTTATTTTTTTTAAATATTGGCATTTGATTTCACAGAATGAAGATCGTGGCTGATTTAATTAGTCTCTGCCGATGAAGATCTTGGCTGCTACCTTTGTGAGTAAAAAACCTTATGACTAAAGTAAATGAGAGTCGAAAGATCTTGTCAGTTGGGGTGAATTATTTTTATTAGTGTTCATTGAGTTATTTAAATTAAGCCATACATAGATCAATAAAATGAACGTGTTATGAAACAAAAGATTACGGTTACTTCAATTCAATGCAGTTATGGTTAAAAATAAGGTGGAAGATATGTTACTAATTTCCAAAGCTGATTAATGAGAATCCATGTGATTTTTGCACTGCATTTGATTTAAACATTTATTCAGTAATGAAGTCGGGGCTGCGCTGCCCAGTGTGGTTGCCCCTAGCCGAACGTGGCTACTTACATTTACTATAAGTAAAATGATATGAATGTTAAATTCAGTTCCTCACTTGCACGAGCCACATTTTAAGAGCTTAGCTACATGTGGCTGATGGTGACCGTAGCAGGGAGGGCAGTTATAGTACATCCATCCGTGTTCTCACACAGAGTTCTACGGGGCAGCTTCCCACTCAGGGAGGAGTACGTATGGGGATGTGAGGTAGTTGGAACGGGGTGCGTGAGAAGCAAAGATGTTATTGACCCACACACATGTCACTGAGGGCCCCTGCAAAAGAAGATCTGGTCGACTAAGAAAAAATCTAGCGTAGAGGGAAAAGCCTATAACAGATCTTGGTCATATTCGAGGATCTTGTTTTTGGCTTTTTAAAAAAATATGAACATTGATTTTATTACTGTTAGTGGATCAATGAAGGGATCAATAAACAAAAGTATAAAAGAAAAAGACTGCTCGACCTGGATCAATGATGAGTACCCTGGGGTGTCTGAAATCAAGGATTTTGATTAAACCCTGTAACTCTGAGGTCCATCACCTAAAGATTCCTCTTCGTTTCCTTTATGAGAAATGAGCTTATGCCAGGAGTTAAAAATATGCAGGAGTTTGTTTTTGGGTTTCTGAGTATTGTATTTTCACTAAATCAATGAATGAATAAATTAAGAAACATAAACGAATAGAGACAGGATGAGTTATTCCTGGTTCAAATATGGGAGTATGTAATGTAATATATATAACATAAAAATCATTATTAATACATTTCTGAAACCCTGAGTTCCAGTAAAATAAATTTCTTAAGGCAGACCTTTTTGGGTAAATAGCATTTAGATAAATGGATATAAGAGCCCCTGTTATTTTTCTGGATTGGGTCGTTGATTCTTTGTTTTATTAAGAGAACGGCAAAACATTTACTTAAATTGATTACTGATTAAATAACTGCAGAATTGAGAGAGGGCTACATATGGACCTATGTTGAGAATGTGTCCCATGGCCAGTTATGATTAATTCAATGACCTTCGCTATTTTTTAATTTAAAAAGAACAAGAAAAGATATCTGATTTTTTTCTGTGCCTAATGAACATATGGATAGGCATTAATGTTCGCTTCTTTCTATGGAGTCACAAATATTAATGATGTTATTATTATGTATAAAAGAATAAGTTAATATTTTAATCAAATATTCGAAAGGAGGCAAAGTGCAGACCAACGAAGAGCATATTTTATGAAATAAGAGGGTGATTAATATAGTTCTACACAGTTGCTTTCCAAATAAGAAAGTTGACCTAGCCTCCTACACTTTTGGAATGGTGAATATATTAAGATAGGATTTCTCATTCTGACTTGTTGTTTACAATTTCTTTAAAAAAATTAAAGATAAATGACTCCATGTGTAACAATATACATACATACATACATACATACATACAGTTTGGACAAATGTAGACAATTGCTGAGAATGTGCTTGAATTTAGAATTCAGATGAACCTAATTTTTTTGCAAGCAAGATTCATTTAGAAAGAAGATATAGCCCTCATGTGGCTAGAGAGGGGGCATATAAACAGATATGTGAACTAATCATAGTTCTTATTCTTTTTCTTTTTTTTTTTCAAAGCTGTTCTTTATATCCCTTAAATTTAATATATGAATCATTCGATAAGCCATTCAAGGTTTTAATACATAATAAGCACTAAGGTTTATTCCTAATCAGTTGTTGTTGACTTGGTCAATTTAAAAAATCTGAATCTAGTTTGATCTATCTCTGTCTATTCATCCATCCATCTATCCATCCATCAGTCCATCCATTCACCTACCTGATTTAATCTCTTTTTATGTTTGCTTTGTATTCTACAGAATGGACGCATAATGATTCCGTTAAGGACCATAAAACCTTATGTAAGTAATAGTCAAAGGAATTGCTTTGGTTTAGTGGTTTGTCATAGGTGTTAACTCTATTATTGAAAGGAAATAAATAGCTACATATACAAATAAAATGAAAGAAGGTCATGTGGGGACAGTTCAGCACATCTGTGGTCAATTAAGGAGAAAAAATATGACCATTTTATTAATTTCACAGTTAATTATTCAATAATTAATGTGTGTGAAATATTATTCAATTTTAATTTTGAGTCATAGCCTACTTAAACCTCACTCTGCAAAGACATAGTTTAGTCACATTCAAATAGTAAAAGGGAGTTAATATGAAGTATTATATTAATTTCTATAGGAAACATGGTCAATTAATGAAAAATAAATATATATTTCTCTATAGAATTACTTTCTACTGACAATATAGATAGATATATAGGTTGACATAAATAGATATTTATCATTGAGAGATAGTAATTCTACAGAGAAATAGTACAGATATTCAAGGATTTTGGATGAATTAATTTTATTAGCAGTAGTAGTGAATGAATTAATTAATCAATTAAAATATGTAGATATGATTGAAGATAATGAGGCCCGATCTTGGACCAATGATGATAACTGGTGGAGTATGAGTCATGGATGATGAATACACTGTGTCTGGAACTCTGAGGTCCAACACAACAAGAAATCTGGTCTGTACCTTCTTTCAGAAGTAATCATATGGGCAGATGTTGAGAATATTCAAGGAATTTGTTTTTAGTTTTTGTATTCGTGGAATTTGATTCTATCATTATAAATGGGTCAATAAACAAGTATATAAATAAATAAAGAGGGTGAAGCATTGTCCAATTATGAAAATGGTGAAGCCAGAAATACTACTGATATATATTAAAAACCCTGAAATCCATTAAGACATAAATGTCTTAAGGTTGATACGTACAGTGTAACCAAGAGTCCATGTCTTTGTTTGGTCAGTGCCTTGTTTTCTCGAGAAAAAAATATTACAACTTAATGCATACTTAAGTGACTAATAACATGAAAGGAGGAGTGTAGGATAAATGGAGGGACTATTTCAATCCTTTTAGCATTTGTTCTGCTTTGTATTCTTAGAATGGATGCTCCCCACTGATTTAAGTGTCTTCTGTGATCATGAGCTCCGGTCGCCTCCATGTGTTGGTTCCATGGAGACCAGAGTGAGTACAAAGCCTTTTCTTGGTTTGAGTAGTTTTTAAAGTATATTCACTGTTAAAAGACTCCAAGAAGGCTACCATGGCTGGGTGATAAATATGACATTGTCATTATGTCATATTAACATGTGGCATATGGATATCGTATTGATTTATCAATACTTGCAAAGTTAAGAATAATTAATAAAAATGATGTAATCAAGATGGCAAATGATCTTATAGATAACTACTGAGGGTACTTAAATTCTCATTCTTAAGTTTTTGTGATTCATGTTTATTTGTTAGTAAAATGAGGAATTAATCAATAAACAAACTTAGAAATTAATGGAGAAGGAGAGGGCTGACCCTGGACCAATGATGACAACTGGTGGCAGATGAGTCACGAATGATGAATACCATGTGTCGGGAACGCTGAGGTCCAACACAGTAAGAAATCTGGTCCGTTTCTTCTGTTGGAAATGGCCGCAGTGACAGATGTTAGTAGCATGCAAGGTCATGTTTTTGGTTTTTGTGTTCATGGATATTGATTTTTAGTATAAGCAGATGAGTGAAAAAATTAAATAAATATAATAGATAAATATGAATAAGTGGAATATAATGATGAAAATTAACCATATTTAAGTGACTGAGTAGATTAAATGCAGAAACAGCAAATAGTGCAGATAAGGTCTCAACTTTTTTTAAAAAATTACCTTCTGTGTTTTTCTGTTTCTCAAAGTGCACGTATTGGAGCTGAATTAAAGTCACGGAGCAATGTCTGGTTGTCTCTCTGTGTTTGGTGCATAGAAACAAATGTGAGTTTCTGGTATACACTCTGTATTTGAAAAGTGTGCAATATAATCAAAGAAAGCCAACCATGGTCTATTGATAACATATAGAATTGACAATGTATATTATATCGATTAATCTGAATGAAACTTTGAGGGTGATTTATAAAAGAGATATACAGTGTCGGTAAGTGGACCTGTAGACAGAGGTTCACCTGTAGGACTTCGAGACTCACGTCTAAGGTTTGTTGTGCTTTGTAATTACTATCAGATCAGTTGTTGAACTAACCGATAAACAAAGGTAGATGAGCGTGGGAAAACAATGCCACACCTGGACCATGGTAATGACTGGTGGCGTATGAGCCCGCGGATGAATGAATACACATCTGGAACTCTGGGTCCAACATAAAAAAAAAATCTAGTTTATTACCTTAGTTGGAAAATGATTCTATAGATAGATTTTAAGATTTTAGGATCTTTTTTTATATATATTTTGAATCTATTATGATAAATGAATCAATAAAGAAATCCATTTACAAATATAAATAAATAAAGATAAAAAGGGTGAAGCCATTGTCCAGTTATGAAAAAGGCCAGAGATACTATTAATCAATATTGAAAGACTAAGTCAGTTAAGAACATAAATGGTTCATGGCGTTACGCATGGCCAATGATGTTACAGATAATGTAAATAATGGCCCATATTCTTGTTCGGTTTGGCAGAAAGTTCAATGTTGTTAGTTTTTCTTAAAGAAATGACACAATATTTATTATCCCATATTAATGTATAATGTAATAAATAAGTAATGAAATACGTCACAAAGATCAATAGAGAAAACATCGTAATCATGTTATCATGTACTCTGCTCTATTTTTAGAATGGACACACCAAAACTGACCTAAGCTTAATGACCTGGTCAGCGACCCTGTATTCTGTAGGAGCATGGAAACGCGACGTGAGTGACAGTGTTCTCATCTAACTTGGTTGGTTTGTTTAGGCTATTCTCTGTAATATTTTTTAAAAAGTATTCATATAAAGAAGAGACAATGATAAATTAAAAGTATACATATGGCGTATTATTGAACGTCGTACATTGAAACCTATATAATTTTATTAACCATTGTCACCCTAATAAATTAAATTAAAAACATATGCAACTATATGAAACATTATGGTGACCGAATCTATCTTATAATAATGAAGATGGTTAATAAAATTCAATTAGGCAATGATTGTAAACAAATGATAAAGATATACTGAAGGCTCTGTCCTTGAGCTTTTGTGATTCACACATATATGTTTAGTTATTAGTAGTGATGAATAATGTATAAACAAATGTAGGTGAGAATACGAAAAAGAGGCCCGGAGTGGACCAGTGATGACGACTGATGGCGTATGAGTCACACACGATGAATGCTATGTGTCTGGAAGTCTGAGTCCAACACAAGACCAAACCTATCTCTTTCTTCTCCCGTAAATGATCCTATGGATAGATGTTAGGAATATACAAGGATATTGTTCTTGTAATTTGGATTCATGGATTTCTGTATTAGTAAAAACGAATTGATGATAGAACCAATAAACAAATATTTAACTAACTATAAACAAGGACAAAGCCTTATCAGCTATGAATATATGTGGCGAGGCAAGAAATACTGTTAATATAAACTAAAGAAACTGATACATGTTAAGAAATAAGTAAACCAAAAGTATTACCTCCTTTTTAAGGAAATATCATTACATGTATGCTTATATTTATGTACAAGTTATGAAAAATAATAAATACCTTTATGGCTGAGTAAATGAAATTATGAAAAAAGCACCAATGGAAAGAAGGTCTCAATTTTTTTATCATCTGCTCTGTTCTGTACTCTTCAGAATGAGCGCGGTCACACCGATCTCACCATCCTCCATGCTGCGTGGTTGCCTCTGTGCGGGGAGCACGGAGACCAAGGTGAGTCACACCTTGAACAAAGTTTGTGTTTCTGAGAATTTTTTTCCTAGTGTTCGCTGTGTTGTTAAGAGTGTGAAATGTGATCTGAGATGCCAACCATTGTGAATGATAAATACGGAGTTTGTCTGAAGCACTATATTTCTTAATCCATATATGAAACACTGATGATAATTAATAAAAGAGATAGATATATCGATGTGGCAAATGACCTTATGGGCAGATGTGTAGAACATTTATTGCTCTTATCCTTGAGTTTTTGTGAATCATACAGTTTTAAAAATTAATATTAGTGAATCAGTGAATTAATGAGCTTATGCGGATAAGAATGAAGAAAAAGATGAACATTTATTGAAAATATTGGTTCATTAAGTTGTCAATTTAGAATGGGTCATTTGTTTAAAGGTATTAATTAAAGTATTAAAAAGTAATAAACATAATAAAAAAGTTAACTATGGCCCAATGATAAATATGATATGAATGAAACATTATGTTGATTAATCGATAATGTGCAACACTGAGGTTGATTAACGAAAGAGAATCAGTCCATGTGAGAAACGATTCTACAGACTAGTGTTAGGGATAGTTAAGGGCCTTGTTCTAGGATGTTGTGAATCCTATGTCTATTTAATTATTATTAATGAATTAATGATTTATTTGATACAAATGTAGAGATGAATAAAAAAAAGGAGTCCCAAACCTGAACCAGTGATGATGACTGGTGGCGTTTTTGTCATGGTTGGGGAAGGACATGTATCTGGAACTCTGAGGTCCAACACAGAACATAACTGGTCAGATCCGTCTTTTAGGAATGATCCCTGTAGACAGATAGTAGAAATATACAGAGATCATTTCCTTACCCTGGATTTATCGATTTATATTTATCATTAATGGATCAATGAGGGAACCATTAATAGAGTACAATAGTCCTCCCTTACTCACGATTTCACTTTCTGTGGTTTTGGTACCCGCAGTTAACGGCGACCCAAAAATTTTAACTTTCTCCAACCATGGACATCATTTGCTCCTGACATCCAACCAATAGACAATATCATGGCTGGATGATTCAGAATCACCCGAAGCAGATGATCCGCCTTCTGACTTCTTGTCAGAAGGTCAATAGTTGCCTAACACTGCGTCACGATGCCTGCATCATTCACCGCGCTGCATCTCGTCACACAGGTACTATATCGACTCACATCATCACTAGAAGGATAAGTATAGTTCAATAAGATATTTTGAGAGAGAGACCACATTCACATAACCTTTATTACAGTATATTGTTCTATTTGCTCTATTTTTAATTATTATTAATTTCATACCATTTTTAATTTTTAAATGAAACTTTATCATAGTGTGTTTGTTTAGGAAAAAAACCATATATATAGGGTTTGGTACTATGCACGGTTTCAGGCATCCACTGAGGGTCATGAAATGTATTCCTCTCAGATAAGGGAGGACTATTGAATAATCGAACAGAGAAAGGAAAAGAGAGTAAAGCATTGTCTAGCTGTGGATATATGTGGTGAGGCAAGAATTATTACTATAAATTGAAACTACTAAATTCAATTACTGAAAAATTGGAAACACTGATACTTCTTAAGAAATAAATGTATTAAGGGTGTCACCTCTCTGGCTAAGGGTCATATAGACTCTAATAAGTACAAATCAGTTTAAATTTGAGGTTGTTTCTTTTGTTGAGACAAAAAATCTACATTATGAAAATTAATAAATACCTAAATGGCTTAAATGTGGAAAGGATCAGTTCAGATAAGGCCTCCATTTCATGTTTTTCATCGTCAGCTCTCTCTTGTGTTCCTCAGAAGGGACATACTCAAGCTGACTGAAGGATTCTTTTCTGGTCAACCTCTCTGGGGATGCTGCTGTGTCTCAGGTGAATAGGGACCACTGTAAGTAATAAAGTTCATGTCTTCGTTAGACAGGTTTTTAAAAAAAGTACATGTACTGTATTATCAAAAGTGTGAATATAATTCAAAAAGCCAGCAATAGCCAATGATAAATATGAGATTATTACCAGGCATTATATTTATTAATACATTTTTGATAAATTAAGGATAATTAATATAACAATGTGATGAATAGTTCTGTAGATAAGATGTAGAATATTCAAGGTTCTTATTCATTCTCTTTTTTTGTAGATCATAGGGTTGTTAAAATGAATACTAGCGATTTAGGGAATTAATGAAATAACATGCAGGAGGATAAGGAAAACGAGGCTGAAATATGCAGTGATGACAGCTGGTGACGTAGGAGTGATTTGCAGATGATGAATATTATGTGTCGGGAACTTTTAGGTCCAAAGCAGAAAGAAAAATAGTGCATTGTCTCCGCTTGAAGTGATTCTATGTCCTTGATTTTAGGAATATGGAAAAACTTGTTTTAAGATAGTCTTTATGGATTTTGATTATTTTATTATCAATGGACCAATTTAAGAACCATTGTAGAAATATTAAAAAGCAGAGATGAATAGCATGAAGCATATGCATTCAAAATTTATGTGGTGAAGCGGTAAAATCCTTTCAAATGCATCGAAGATACAGAATTCCATTAAGAAAAATAAATGATTCCAGTACCTTACCTCTTGGAGTAATTCTAATTCTGGTTATGAGGAAGTATAATATTATCCTTTTATTTTATTTTAATTAGTTTCCAGTATATAGTACATTGGTCAGACAGTTGTATAGTTTATAAAATGATCTCCCTACTCGCTTTTTTTCTCCTCTGACTCTCCACCCAGCCATTACCTTACTGCTGACCACATCTTCTATGCCGTGCTCCCCATCCCTGTGACCATCTATCAACTACTAATTCGTACTTCTTTAACCCTTCACTCCATTTTCCCAGTCCCCTAATCCCCCCTCCCCTCTGGCCATCACCAGGGTGTCCTCTACATTTGTGAGTATGTTTTTGATTAATTTGTTCTTTTTGTTTCTTAGATTTCACATCTAAGTGAAATCATATGGTATTTTTCTTTCTCTGTCTGACTTATTTTACTCAGCATAGTAACCTCTAGGTCCATCCATGTCATTGTGAATGGGAGGATTTCATTTTTATGGCTGAGTAATATTCCATTGTACACATGAACCATCACTTCTTTATCCAGTCGTCTGTTCATGGGCATTTAGTTTGCTTCCATTGTGCTGCCATGAACATAGATCTTTACGAATTACTATTTTTGGTTTTCTTTGGATAGAGACCCAGAAGTGCAATTGCTGGGTCAAAAGGTATATCCATTTTTAATTTTTTGATAAACTTGCAGACTATTTTCTTATATAAACATGTAACTAAATGTTGGACTACGCGTACGGTGGAGATAGCATCTCGATCTTGTTTCCCTCTGTTTTCTCAGAACGAGAACACTTTCGCGGGTTTCAGCATCTGTGGCGTTTCTGTGTGCCACGCCAGCCTCCGGGGGACGACATGAGGGCAGTGTAAGTCATCATCGAGTTCTTGTCCTGGTGTGGGTGGTTTGTTTAGGGTATCACTGTAGTAATTTAAAAAGTAGTAAATAAAAGAAGAAAGACCAACCGTGGCCCAATGATTAAGTTGAGAATGTATGAAACGTTGTGTTGATTTATCTATCTTTGGAATAATGAGGATGATTAATGAGAGAGGTCGAGTCGATTGGGCATCGATGCTAAAGAATGGTGATAGGAATAGTGAAGGCTCGTGTCCTGGAGATTTTGCGATTTGTAGATGTATTTAATTAGTAGCTGTAGATCGATGAATTAGTGTATAAACGAATGAGATGAGAGTGAAGAAAAGAGGCCCGAATGTGGACCAGTGATGACGACTGATGGCGTATGAGGCATACACGATGAATGCTATGTGTCTGGAAGTCTGAGGTCCAACAACAAGACAAAAATCTAGTCTATTTACTATCACGCAAATGATCCTATAGATCGATGTTAAGAATATACAAGGAGATTGTTATTATTATTTTAAATTCATGGACATCTATATTAATATAAATGGATCTATGGTAGAACAAGTAAATATATAAATAAAAAAGAGGATGAAGATTTATCGACTAAGAATATATGTGGTGAGGCAAGAAATACTATTAACATAAACTGATGAAACTAATGCTAAGAAGCAAATGGACCAAGGACATGACCTTTTTCTAAGGATCATGTAGATACTGACACTGTTACGTAATATTCAATTTTATGAGCCTGTGTCAGTCTCAAGTTGAAGATGTTAAATTTGTTATATATATATTTATATTTTCAAGTATATATGTTCTGAAAAATTAACAAATACCTAAGTAACTGGATAAACGAAGCGAGGGAGACAATGACTAAACGAAGAAGGTTTCAGTTATTGATGATCTGCTTTGTCCTGTGCTCCTCAGAATCGATTTGTTTTCCATGGTAACGAGATCTGTGGTTTCCCTGTGTGTTCGGCATGGAGATGAATGTGAGTAAAGGTTTAAAGTTCTTGTATTTATTTAAGATAAAAATTTTAAAGGGTACTGTATTGTGAAAAGTGTGAAATAGAATCTAAACACAAACCATGGAAAATGATAACTATGGGATACTTCGATGCATATGTGAAATATTGATGACAATTAATGGAAGCGGTATAACACTGTGGCAAATGGTCCTGTAGACAGATGCGGAATATTTATTGCTCTTATTCTTGGGTTTTTATGAATCATAGGGTCTCAAAAAATTAACATTAATAAATTAAGGAATTGACTAACAAATTAATGTATTTAAGAATGAAGGAAAAAGAGGCCTAGATGTGGACCAATGATGATAGTTGGTGGAGTATGAGTCATAGATGATGAATATTATGTGTCTGAAACTCTGAGGTCCATAAAAAGAAATATCATCTGTTTCCTCATTTTGAAGAGACCCTATTGAAAGATTGTTAGGAAAAGACACAGGACCGTTTTCTTGGTTCATTTTCATGAATTTTGATTCTACTGTAATAAATGGCTCAAAAAAAAATCAATGTAAAAGTAGAAATGAGATGAAAAGGGTGACCCATGTCTATTCTTCACATATGTGTGATGAGATAATAAAAATTAATGAGTCGTGAAAATACTGAAGTTCATCAAGAAATGTAAATGGTTCATGTGTCTTATCTCTTTGGCTAAGAGTGTTACAGACAATGACTAACAAAGGTCTTATTCTTGGTTTTTGTCAAGTTTGACATTGTTTGATTTGTTAACAAAAATTAATGAATACGACCTCCATGTCCTTTTAATCTGTACATTTGAGGAGTGTCTCTTAACCTGGTTATCATCTTTTCTGCTTTATGTGCCTCAAGCTGGACACACCTGAGCTGATTAAGCCTTTGGCCGTGATCAGGAGCTCCGTTGGTCGTGTGGAGGTACAGGCGAGGAACAGTCAAATTCTTCTCTTGGTTTGGGTTGTTTGAGTAGTCACTGTAATATTAAAAGTAGTATTAAATATATTCAGAGAACACTAGCTGTACTCTGAGCATAAATACAGAATTGACATGAAACTTTATATTGATGAATATAGTCCATCAAGGAAGACGATTACCGAAGGAGGTATATTCATTGAGACAAATGGTTCAATAGAGGGATATTAGAGATATTAAAGATAATGTCCTTGAGTATTTATGACTTCACAGATATTTGTTTTATTATTATTAGTGAATATGTGAATTGATCAGTAAATAGAGATAGATGAGAATGAAGAACAAGAGTCCCACGCCTGGACCAGTGATGACGACTGGTGGCATGTGTTTCATATATGGTGAATGCTAATGTGTCTGGAATTCTGAAGTCCCACACAAAGAGATTTAGTCTCTTCCCTCTGTTTGAAATTGTTCCTAGAGACAGATGTCAGGAATATACAAGGCTCTTGTTCTTGGCCTTTGTGTTCTTAAATTTTATAAAATATTATTAAAGAATAAATGACAATAAGTAAAGAAATAAAGATGAAGAGAGTGAAGTATAGTATATACTAATGCATAGTAAAGAAAAATAATACTAATGTAGATTGAAATCGATATTAAATGGATCAAGTGCATTAAATCTTTGTCCAAGGATTATATATAAAACAATAAATAATAGTTACTGCTCTGAGTCAATTATGACTCTGATGTTTAATTTATGAAGAGAAAGACAAATATTACCATTCATCAATAAATGAGTACGTTACATGAATGGTGGGAACGATGGATCAATAGAGAGACTGTCTCACTCTTCTGATTTGTCTGTTCGGAACAGGTGGTCCACTGTGATCAAGGTTGTCATGGTTCCTTCATGTCGGGAGAGAAGCCAGAGTGAGTTTCAGACCATGTTCTCATCTTGGTTTGGGTCTTTCCTTTAAAGGTATTCGTGATATTAATAAAAGTGATAAATATAATTAAACAGTTAACTCTGTCCAAATATAATGTGAAATATTAATGTTGATTAATCAACATCGAAGTGGATTAATCAAAGAGATATAGCCTACATGGGAAATGGACCGTGTTAGATATATTCAAATATATTATACTTGGGTTTTGTGAGTCGTGCATTCATTATTTTATTATTTAGGAATCATCTATGAATAAATTATTTGTTCAGTATAAATGTAGAAATAAGTGAGGGAAAGGAGACCCAAACATGGACCCATACTGACCACTGGTGGCGTATTAGTTATGAACAGGAATACAACGTGTCTGGAACTCTGACGTCCGACACAAAAATAATCAGATGAATTTCTCTGTTGGAAATGATATTATAAACAGAAGTCAGAAATATACAAAAATTATGATCTTTTTCAGGTTCATAGATTTAGATTTTATTACTAATGGATCAATGATAGAGCTATTGAACAAAAATAAAAAGAATGTTAACTGTTATCTAACTATGAACATTTATGGTGAAGCAAGAGATAGTACTAATAAAAATTGAGGAAGACAGTGATGCCGCCTAAGAAATAAACAAATCAAGGTGATAACCCTTTGGCTAAAGATCCTAATAGACTTTGAGAAGCAAGAGTCAGTTTTATTTATTGGATCAATCTCAAGTTCGAGGTTATTTTCTCTGTTAAGAGAGAAAAAAATCTACATTATGAAAATTTGTAAATACCTAAATTACTAAGTAAATGAAATGTTGAAAGCAGAGATCAGTAGAGATAAGCTCTCAAGTTTCTATATCATCTACTGTGCTCTGTCCTCTTAGGAAAGGACGCCCCCAAGCTGACCTCAGGATCTTCCAGCTTCACATGAGTATTAAGAGCATGGAGACCAACAGGAATAATAGTCAAAGTTCTTGTCTTAGTTCCAGCGGGTTTTTTTTTAAGTGGGTTCACTGTATCATTAAAAGTGTGAAATATAATCAAATAAGGCTCACTGTAGCCCAGTGACAGATATGAGATTTATCATATTTATTAACCTGTATTGATTACATTGAATAATGCATTAATGAAAAACAGGATAATTGAGAGAGACACTGATGTGAGAATGAGTCTATGTACAGATTAGGGACATAAAGGCTCTCGTTGAGTTTTTATGAATAACAGGGTCTTAAAATTATTAATGAATTACTCAATAGACAATGTAGAGATGATTGAAGAGAAGGAGGGACAACATGGATCGATGATGACTCCTGGTGGCGTGTGAGTCATGTACGATGCATACGTGTCTGGAACTTCAAGGTGCAACAGACAAGAAATCGAGTCCATTGCCCTGTCGGAAGTTATCTAGGTAGATGTCATGACTTTATAAGGGTCTTGGTTTCGGTTTATGTTCATGCAGTGTCTTTCTATTTTTATCATCGGGTCAATGAAATAATAAATAAATTAACATATAAATAAGTAAAGGTGAAGGTCATAAATTATTGGCCAAAAGTGAAAATATGCGGTGAGACAAAAGATACCATTATGTATGCAGAACCCACTCCTGCCCATTAAGAAGCGGCGTCAGTGACAAGATCACTATTATTTGTTTCCTTTGGAGAATTTAAGCATTTCCCCAGATTGCTAGTTTCCTAGATGACTGACTGGATGAAAGGTGGAATGCAAGGGTCAGTGGAGACTGGGTCTCAGGCTTTTTTTGTCATCTGCCCTGCTGTCCTCAGAATGGATGCGCTTGAGCCGATTTGTGGTCCTTCTACCAACCATCACGAGCCCCGGGGTTGCGTCTGGTTGTTCGAGTGTGGAGGCCCCGTGTGAGTACATCGATGCTCTTATTTCCGTTCGGGCGGTTTGATTAAGGGTATTCACTATATTATTATAACGTGTGAAATACCATCAGTGGGTATTAACCACGGCCCCCAAATGCAATTAACATGAAACATTATGTTTATTAATTCATATACGAAACATCAAGGTCGATTAATGCAAGGGGTGGATTGCTGAGGGAAATAATTCTACAGACAGATGTCAACCATGGATGAAGGACAAAGAGGTTAAAATGAAGCAAGCTGACCAATAGTATATTCAACACTGAGGTCGATTAAGAAGAGAAATCTAGAATAGTTGTTCTTTAGAAAGTGATTCTATATTCAGATGTTTACAGATATTAAAGCTACTTAAAAATTTATTGGTATATATTTGTTATTAGTGAATTAATGATTTATCTCTAAACAAAACTGTAATTGAATGAAGAACAGGAGGATGAAGTCTGAATCCATGTTGAGGACTAGTGGCATGTGAGTCAAGGATGAAGAATGCTTATCTAGAACTCTGAGGTCCAATGCAAAACTAAATCTTGTCTGTTGCTTCTGATACAAATTAAAAAAAAACAGTTGTTAGGGATACCCAAGGATCTTCTTTTTGAGCTTTTGAGTTTCACAGATATTGATTGTTTATTAAGAGTTAATACAATAATAACGACACAAATACATGAATAAATGAAAGAAAAATTTAGTGGAGGAACTATAGCATATGTAAGGAAACAGACATCGTTACCATCCATCTCTAAGGAAGCGGAGTCCATTAAATATATATAGTGACTCTTATACCTTAGCGTAAGGGACATGTGGATGGATGGATATAATTGTCGATGTTTATGCTCTGTGCTGTTTGGGTAGCGGGTGTTTTTTTAAAATTAATAAATAGAAAAAATATATAATTTAATCAACTGACTACATTAAAGAGGACTGAGCATGAACCGGTTTCAGTACAATTTTTTAAAAGTTTGAGGATTTTATATTCACTTTTACAGCTACTTATTATTCCACATAGGTTTGTACTGCAGGTTACAAACATCCTCTGTGGCAATGATCTAAGCTGTTCATTCAATGAAGAAACCCATAAGATGTAAGTTATCGACAGTGCTTAGATGGTGAGTGGATAGTGAGTTCGTGGTTGTTCTTCCCTTTATCTTTAAGGAATATGAAAGTGAAATGAAAAAGAGCCGAATATGTGGTGCTGGAAGGAGATTTGACTTCGGGCGTCAAACACAGTGCGATGTACCAATGACGTGTTTTTCGATTGCGCACTTGAAACCTATTTGGTTTTAGTAGCCACAAGTTTAATTTAAAAAATAAATTTAATTAAAAAAAAGGAAAAGGACGCTTGATGAAAGTGGAACGCGTTTGGAATGTGTCTCGCGATGACTTTGGTAATGCAGAAACGAAGTCCATTGGAAAATTTGATATATTACACCTGTGGGAATAAGCCTAGAGCTAGTCTCAGTGATTTTCAAGAATCTAATTATGGGGTTTAAGTAGATTCTGGGGATTTATTGCATTATTCTAAGGGAGTAAATGAAAGAAAGTAGATGAATTAGATAGATAGATAGATGGTAGATAGAGAAAAGAAAATAAATTTGGATTAATTAAGAAAAAGTGTGAGAGGAATTTTTGTTCATGTGATTCTGGAATGCTGAAGTGTATGTTTTATAAAGTCGTACACTTGAAACTTACATAATGTTATTAACTGATGTTAAAATAAGTTTAACTAAAAAAGAAGAAACTTATAGTTCAAGGGTGTCACCTCTCCAGGTTAGGGTAGTGTAGAGCAGAGGTCCTCAGACTTGAATGAGCATCAGAATCACCTGGAGGGCTGGTCACCCTGCATGCTGCCTGCCCTGCCCCCAGCATTTCTGATTGGGCAGGATTGACGTGGGGTCCAAGAATCTGCATTTCTAATAACCTCATTAGTTCAGCTGGTACTGCCTAGTGGGAGACAGCGCTTTGACAATCACTGATAAAGCAAGATATACGTAAGAATAGTCAATGCCCTTGCTCTGGGTCAGCGATGAGTTCCAGACTTTATTTTATTAAGGGAAACAAGGTATCAAATGCATTAATTAATAGATAGCTAAAAGTCAAATGAAAGGTAAAAAGCATGGTCGATGGAGAAAAATGTCTAAATCTTTTAACATCATCTTTATACGCCACAAAATGGATGCACCTGAACTGATTTAAGCATTCTGAACAGACGGAGATCTCTAGGCAGCCTCTCTGTTTAGAAACATATATTTCTTTTCTTTTCTTTCTTTTACTAAATTTATTGGGGTAACATTGGTTAATCAAATTATATAGGTTTCAAGTGTGCAATTCAATGTACATCATCTGTATATTGCATTGTATGTTCACCACCCAAAGTCAAATCTCCTTCCATCACCACATATTTAAAATGAGGAAATGTTTGCATACATGAATAAAATTAAACAAAGACAGGCCAGTACTAATGATAAGGAAGCAAAGTTTATGATTAATTTGATTTGGCATTGCTTAGGATGATTTTAAAAACAAGTCACGTCTATGTTGCTCATTTTTATAGCTCTTGAATTTTCTATTTTAGGTTTTCCTAAACATTTGTAATTGATGTACGCTATTTTCACTCTGAGGAAGGAGCACATAGGAGATGTAAGTACGAGTCAGCATTTAGTTCTGAGGTTGGATTCATTCTCTATACAGAAAAGATATGCAAATTATATGAAAAAGGCCAACCGTGGACCAGTGATGTGAGTGGAATGCATTCTGAACTGTATTTTATGATCAAAACATGTATGACCTACTGAGGTCCATTACAAGAAAGGAATTAGGTTGTTTACATCTCTGGGAATGAGCCTTTGGATAGATGTCGGTAATATTTAAGGAGCATATCTCAGCCTTTGGTGCTTCATGGATGTTGATTTTATCATAATAAATGAAAGACTAAACAAATACAGCAGTATATAAAGATGAAGGGGGTGAGGCATAGGCAGTGGTCACGTGAGGTTATTAGTAATACACCTTGGGACCACCGGAGTTCATTAAGCATCAGACGGACCCAGGGGGTTACATTTTGGGGTAAGAATGGTACAGATGGCGATACAGAGTAGTCTGTATTGTTGTTTTGAGTCAGTCGTGACTCAAGTGGTTCATTTACTGTAGAAAGAAAGAAAGAATCACACTATAAAATAATAAATGCCTAGAAGACTAAGACAATGAGAAAAGCATGCACTGACGGCGAGACTATCTCAGTATTTTATTATCTATATTGCTTATACTCAGAACGAATGCATGAGCCGATTTAGTCCTTCTGCCACGGACAAAAGCTTTTGGGTGGTTTTCTTAGTAAGGGTGGTCACTGTACACAGACCTATGAAATGTAGTCACTGAGGCCAACCGTAGCCTAATAATGGAACTGGTGTCTGTGTGAAGCATGATGTTGATTAGTCAATATTTTAAACATTGAGGCCAAGTAGAGAAAGTGATCTAGGCTCTGTGGGAAATATTTCTATTGACAGATGTTAGGGAGTTTCAAGAAATTTCTTGAGGGTTTTGCTTTATGTGTGTTTATTTTGTTTGTGAATTATTGAATTAATAAAAATAAATGAAGACTAAGAGGGCAAAACCCAGACCAGTAATGATGTCTGGTGCACGTGAGTCGTGTGCAGTGAACGTGACTGTATCTGAGTGAGGTCCAACACAGGAATCTAGTACATTCGCCCTGTTGGACATGTTTGTATAGATATATGTCTTTTTCTTGGACTTGTGGCGTGGATTTCAAAAAAATATTATTCTAAAGGAATCAATGGCAGAAAAAATGGACAGATATGTAAATGGATAAAGTTGAAGAGGGTAAAACATTGTTTAATATTAAAATATATAATAGAAAATTGGAAGGAATAACAAATGGACTAAATACATTACATCTCTGACTAAGTATGACATAGATAGTGATAAGTAGCAGTCAGTTACTGTCAGAAATTTGCATTTGATTTATTAAGAAGAATATAAGTAAATATTACTGTTATTAATTTAAATAAATACCAAGTGACCATGTATACGGATGGTGAAAACCTTGGATCAGTGGAGAGAATTCCCACTCTTTTTATCACTCCTCTGCTTGGTGCTCTTCAGAATGGGTTTTGTTGCTGATTTCGGTTTCCACCATGATCAAGATTGTCACATGGGCCCTGTGTGAACAAAGAAACTCATGTGAGTGACAGTCAGAGACTTTGTCTTGGTTTAGATCGTTTGTTTAAGGGTATGCATGGTATTATCAAAAGGTGTTAAATTACTCAGAAAATTAACTTGTCCAGTAATAAATATGATATGAAACATTGATTAATCAATATTTATAACACTGAGACCAATTGACAGAAGAGATACAGTCAGAATTGTACACTTGAAACCTATATAATTTGATTAACCAATAAATGTACTAGAAATTTTAAAAAGTCTATTTTCATGGATCAGTTCCAAATATGAGGTGTTCCCCTTGTTAATAGATAAAAAATACATATATATAATGAGAAATTAATATATATATAATGAGAAATTAATAAATACCTAAAAACCAGAGTAAGTAAAATGTGGAAAGGAAAGGATCAATTTATTTAGGTCCTAATTTTTTTTTATCAACTGCTCTGCTCTGTGCTTCTCGGAATGTAGATGTTAAAGGCGATTTCAGCATCTTCCAAGGTCATGAGCTGCTTCACGAAGACCAGTATACTAGCCAATGTTCCTTTTCGCTTAACTGTTTTTTTAATTTTTGAAAACGGTTTTCACTGTATTGTTAGAAAGTATTAAATGTGATCAAAGAAGATAAGTCATGTCGGTGTTAAATATCAGATTAACATGAAGCATTATGTTGATTAATCCATGCAGGAAACACTGAGCTTGGTTAATGAAAGGAATTTGGCTTTAGTGAACATGACTGTATAGGTGGATGTTAGAGATGTTTAAGAATCTTATTCTTGTTTTTTTTTTTTTGTGTGGGTGATTTATGTGTATTTCTTTATTAATGAATTGAACAATGAATAAATGTAGTCATTAATAGAGAATTAAGGCCAGTACTGGGCCGACACCAGTGACTGTTGCCAGGTGGGGCTTATATGATGTTTAAGTGTCTGGAACTCTGGGGTCCAATGCAAATGGGTCCCAGTCCAGTCTCCTCTTGTGAAATGAGCATGTGGATGGATGTCAGGCATTGACAAGGATCCTGTTCTTGGTCTCTGAGTTCATGAAGTTTTGAAATATTATTATAAAAGTTTCAGTGGCAGAATCCATGAACAGATGTACAAATGAATAAAGACGTTGAGAGCGAAGCTTTGTTCATTAATAAAATATGTTATAATGAAAACGGATGTCAATATCAATTGGAATGATTCAAAAGGACCAAATGCATTATGTATTTGACTAAGGGTGACGCAGACAGGTAATAGTTACTGCTCTCAGGTATTAGTTTAACATTTATTTTTATTTAAAAAAATGTTACTGTAAATTAATAAATGCCCAGATGACTAAATGAAGAGCGGAAAAGATGGGACAGTGGAGAAAATGTCTCAATCTTTTACTGCATTGTTTGCTCATACTTTTTGCAGTGAATGCATTGAGCTGATTTTAGCACCTGCTGTGATTAAGGTTGTTATGTTACCTTTGTGTTAGACAAGGGACCAAGTGAATACTAGCCAAACATCTTATCTTGGTTTGGTTGATTTTTTTAAAAACAGCATTCACAACATTATTAAGAAATAATAAATGTAATTTAAAAATTAACTATGGCACAGTGACACATATGATATGAAATATGTCGATTAGTGATAACGTGCAATGTTGAGGTCAGTTAATGAAAAAGGTATAATCTCTGTGGTACGTGATCCTATAGACAAAAGCTAAGTTTGTCCAAGGGTCTTTTTCTTGTGATTTTTTGAATCATATTTTTTTATTATCAATGAATTAATGGTTTAATCATTACAAATGTAGAAACGAGTGAAGAAAAAAAGACCCGAAATGCACCAGTGATGATGACTGGTGGCATAGGAGTGACATGCAGTAAACAGTAAATATCTGTCACTCTTGAGTCCACAAAAAACAGATTCTAGTCTGTCTTTACAAAGATCGTATTCTTATTTTAGGTTCATAGGTTTAGATTTATTGTTATTAATGAATCAGTAATTGAAAAATTAAAACTGTAATAAACAGAAGAGTGAAGCTTTGTCCAACGAGAAGCATATGCAGTGAGGCAAGAACCATCTTTAATAAAACTGAATTCATACTTATTGAGCAATAAATGCAACAAGCATTTTGCCTGAGAATCATTTAGACACTGAGAAAGTAAGACTCACTATTATTCTGGGTCAGTCTCAAGATGAAGGTTTTCTTTTGTTAAGAGAAAAATACTACATTATGGAACATTAATAAATGTCTGAATATATGAAATGTGGGAAGGTGGTTGTGACATGTTTTATCATCTTTTCTGCTCTGCACTCTTTAGAATGGACAAATGCGAGCTGATTGAAGATTCTTCCATGTTCACGAGCTCTCTGGTGGCATTCACGTGTCCGGAGCATGGGGACCATGTGAGTAACAGTCCAGTGTTGCTCTTAGTTCTAATGCCTTGTTTAAAGCTACTCATTGTGTTGTTCAGAAGTGTAAATGTAATTAATAAAAGAAAGAGCCCACTCAGAAATATGGAATTACTATGAAGCAATATTGAATTAGTCAATAAACAATTAGAAATTAATGAAGAAAACTAGGGGCAATATTGGATCGATAATGATTACTGGTAGCGTATGAGTCACAGACAATGAATACGTGTCTGGAATGTGTCCAACATAGTAGCTATGTGGTCTTTCTCTTCACGCAAAGAATGTCTCATGTTATATCATCTGCTCTGCTCTGTGCTCTTCAGAATGGATGCACTTGAGCTGATTTAAGCATCTTCCAAGGTCACGAGCTCTGGTCGCACCTCTGTTGTAGGAACACAACACCAATGTTAGTAACGGTTAATGTTGTCTTGGTTTGAGTGCTTTGTTGAGGCTAATCACTGTATTATCCAAAGGCATTAAATATAATCAAAGCAGGCGAAGGGTGACAAATTTCCTATCAGCTGGACGTGACGCATTATGTTGACTAATCCATAAATGCAACACTGAGGTCAGCTGATGAAAGAGATTTAGTCGCTCTGTAATATTGTAGAGACAGCTGTTAGCAATGTTGAACTCTTATTTTTTTTTTATATGTATTTCTTTATTTATGAACTAATTTATAAGTAAACATCTGTGAGAAAATGAAAGCAGGACAGTCATGGACCAGTGATGACGACTGGTGGCCTATGAGACACATAAAATGAATATCGTATTTCTGGAACTCTGAGGTGTGATAGAATAGTCATCTCGTCTTACATGTAAAGGGATCTTATGTACAGATATTAGTAATATATAAGGATTTCATGTTCATGAATTTTAATAATTAATTTATAAAAGTATTAAAAAGTATTAATGGTAGAAAAATAAGCAAATGTATAAGTGTGTAAAGGTGAAGAGGTTAAAGTATTGTTCTTTGGTAGAATATAGGAAGGTAAAAGAATATCGTTATATTTTAAAATGGATAAAGACCACGTGTATTTCACCTTTGACCAAGATTGATATAGACAATGGAATGTAGCAGTTTTTGCCTGATTCAGATGCATATTTCAAGTTTATTTTTAAGATAAAAATAATAAAATATTTCTGTTCATTAATAAATGCTAAATGGTGGTGGAGCATGTGAATCAGTGGAGAGAAAGGCTCAACCTCTTTATTTCTTTCCTTGTTTCATACTCTGCAGAACAGATTGGTCTGATTTCATCTATTGTTATCAAGATGGCCATGTTCTCTTTCTATTAGGAAAGAGATTTAGGTGACTGGTAGTCAGAATCTTGTGGTTTGGGCCATTATTTCAGCATATTCACAGTATTATTAAAAAGTAACAGATATAATTAAAGAGTTAGCTATGGCCTAGTGATAAATATGACATAAATGTTATATTGATTAACATAATAGGTAACATTGAGATTGATTAAAGAAAGACGTAGCCTACGTTGGCAAAGATTTCTACAGAAGTTAAAGATATTCAAGCATCTTATTCTTCAGTGTTTTAGAATCATATATTTATTGTGCCATTTTCAATGAACTAATGATTTAACTGATATCAATGTAGAAATAAATGAAGAAAATGTGGGCTCCAATGGACCAATGATGACCTGGTGATGGATAAGTCATGGATGATGAATAATGCATGTCTGGATATCTGAGGTCCGTAGTAATAAATAGTCTATTCCTTCACTGATTTGGTCCTCTAGATGGGTGTTAGAAATACACGAAGATTATACCTTTGCTTTTAGCTTATGAATATACATTTGTTAGTATTAATGGATCAATAGTGGAATCAGTAAAAACATGTAAATAATAGGTAAAGGAAAAAGGATAAGGTATTATCCAATTATAAACATATGGCCAGGCAAGAAATACTAATAAAATTGAAAATACTGATAATCATTAAGAAATAAATGGAACCAAAGTGTTAGATATCCTTGGCTATGGATGAGTTCTTAGGGTCACTCTCAAATTTGAGGTTGCTACTTTGATTAAGAGAAAAATATATTTACATCACGAAAACTTTATAAATGCCTCAATTAGTAAGTGAACTATGGAAAGCAAGGATCAATGGAGACAAGGTCTTGACTTTTTTCTATCACCTGTGCTTTGTGCCTCTCAGAACAGACACACTCAGGCTGCTGTGAGCATCTCAGTGGTGGCCCCGTGATTGCATCTGTGTTGGGAGCACACTGTGAGTAACAGTCAAATTCTTGTCTTGGTTGCAACAATATATTTTTTAGGATATTCAATATATTTTTTAAAAGTGCCATAGAGAGTCAAAATTTGCCCAATATAGCCCAGTAATAACTATTGAATTAACGAGACATCGATATATTGATCACCATATGTGAAATTTAAGATAATTAATGAAAGAACTATATTGATGTGAGAGTGCTCAGGGGTATCATGACTCTTTTTGGCTTTTTGTGAATAATAATATTTTAAATTATTAGTGAATGAATGAATTAGTCAATAAACAATTAGAAATCAATGAAGAAAACAAGGGATCGATGATGACTACTGGTGGCGTATGAGTCCCATACGATGAATACGTCTCTGGAACTCTGAGGTCCAATATAAAAGAAATCTAGTCTATTTTTATAATCGGATAAATAAAATAATCAATAAACCAACATAAAATAAATATAAAGGTGGCGAAATATTGTCTAATTATAAAAATGTGGTTAGGCAAGGAATAATATTAATGTATATTTAAAACTGACATCTCTAAGGGATTACATGATGCGGATTGTTATTCTTTGACTAAGGATGTCATAGTTATTTATAAGTGGTAGTCAGTATTCATGTTACCTGTCAGTGGTTAGATCAATATTATTTACTTATGAGAAATTAAAATATGTATTATCCTAATACATTGATTCTGTAAATGACTGACTAAATGAAAGGCAGAATGTGATGACCAATGACACAAATATCTCAACTTTTTTTTTTCTGTCATTGTTCTCTCTTGTACTCCTTAGGATGGCCACATTTGGGTGACTTCAGTGTCTTCCACGGACAGGAGCGCCATGGTCGCATCTATGCATTAAAAGCATGGAGACCAATGTGAGTGATAGTCAAAAGTTGTATTTTTGGTTTAGTGGTTTTTAAAAAAGGTTTTCCCTGCATTATTAAAAGTGTCATATAAAATCAAACACCATAACCATTGCTAAGTAGTAAATTTGGGGTTAATATGAAGCATTATATTAATTAATTTATCCAGGATGGCTTTGAAGTTAATTAATGAAAGATGTATAGTCAGAAGGAAATAATTCTATAGAGAAATGTTAGAGATATTTAAAGATCTTGCTTTAATTTTTTGTGATCTCTAGGCATTTATTTTGTTGTTTTTAGTTAACCAATGAGTTAATCAATAAAAATGTAGGAACATTATGAATATAATGGGTACCAAACCTGAAGCAATGATGACACTTGGTCTTGTCTGAGTCTTGGCTCCTGAACACTATCGATCTGAAACTCTGAGGTCCAGCACAAAACACAGGTCAAATCCCTCCGTTGGAAATGTTTCAACAGAGAGATATCGAGAATATATGATGATCATATTCTTGTATGAATTTCACAAATGTAGCTGTGTTATTGTTAATGTTATAATGATGGAACCATTAACAAATATAAATAAATATTTGAAGAATAAGAGAGGGAGGCATTGTCCAACTATTATAAATGTGTGGCTAAGTAGCTAAGGCTCTCACCTCTTTGAGGTCGTATATATTCTGATAAGGAAGAGTCGATTTTATTGTTGGTACTAAGATTACATTTTTCCTTTTGTACAATAGACAGATAGATGGATGGATGGGTGGATGGATAGATAGATATTCAGAAAACTAAATCGATATTGAATATATGAAAAGTGAAAGCGAGGGTCAACGGTGACTAGGTCTTTTTTTTTTCCCAATTACTTGCTTTCTCTGTACTTCTGAGAATGGAAACACTTGAGCAGATGAGAGCGTCTTCCATGGTCATGAGCTCTGTGATTCTTCTACATAAGGAGAAGGTGAAGGTTAATGTGAGTAATAGTAAAATCCATTTCTTGCTTTCATGGTTTTTAAAAAGATAATTCACTATATTGTTAAGATGTCTGAAATACGATTTAAGAAGACAACTATATCTTAGTGATAAATATGGGATATATGAAACACATTGATTAATTCAGTGAAAAACTGAGGATATTAATAAAGAGATACATTGATATGAAAGTAATCTACAGAATAGGATATAAAGGCTCTTTTAGGGATTTTGCTTATCATAGTGATTGGAAATTATTAGTAAATTAATGATTTAATCAATAGACAACTAGAAATGACTAAAGAAAAAGAGGGACAATATTGGATCGATGATGACTACTGGTGGCGTATGAGTCATATACGATGAATACGTGTCAAACTCTGAGGTCCAGCGTAAAATCTAGTCCATTCCCATCGTTTGAAGGGAACCTATAGACACATGTCAGCAATACACAAGGATCTTGGTTTTGGCTTACCATCTGTACATTATCATTCTATTATTATAATTGGATATGTATGAAACTCTATAAGTACGTAAACAAACAGGGATGAATGTAGCGAAGCGCTGTCCAATTATAAAAATAAGTGGCGACGCAAAAATACTATTGCTATTGCTATATTATAAAAACCCTGACGTTCCATTAGAAATCAGTGGTACGTGACCGTCACCCGTACGGCTAAGGATGACACAGACAGTGTAAGTCACAGGCAGTATTCAGATTCTGGGTCAGTTTGCATGATCAACGTTGCTCTTTTTCTTAAGAGAAAAAATACGCCTAATTAGTGAGTGCCCTAACTGCTGACGAAATGAAATGTGAGAAGCAAGGATCTGTGGAGAGAATGTCTCAACTATTTTTATCGTCTGCTCTGCTTTATGCTCCTCAGGATGGACACAGTGGAGCTGATTTGAGGAATCTTCCTTGATGACGAGGAGAGACTCTGGACTCGCATCTCTGTTTGAGGAGCCACAAGGACCAACGTGAGTAACGATCAAAGTTCTTTTCTTGGTTCCGGTGTTTTGTTTTAGGATACTCACTGTATTAATACAAGGTGTGAAATATAATCAAGAAAGCTGAACTGTATCCTGGTAACAATTATGAGACTACCAGGAAGCATTACTTTGGACAAAGCATGTGAAAAAACTGGGTTAATGACAGATATTAATGTGGGAATGATTCTTGGTGCACATGGAGATCTCGAGATCTTGTTGAGCTTTTGTGAGTCATATTTTTAAAATTGTAATTAGTGCGTTATGAATTAATCAATAAACAATGTGGAAATGAAGGAAGAGAAAGTGGGCTTTTCTGGATTAATGATGATAACTGCCGGTGTATGAGTCACGGGTGATGAATAGTAATTTGTGCCTGGAACTGTGAAAGGAAATGTCACCTTTCTCTGTATGAATGTTTTATTCTTTATATAATTGGATCAATGAAATATCCGTGAAGAAATTCATATAAAATAAAGCCGAATTATAGAAGCCTCGCCCAACTTAAAAAATATGTGAGGTGGCAAGACATTCTCTTAATATACTTTGAAAACAATGAAACCCAAAGAGAAATAAATGATACATAAGCGTGTAACCCCTGTGACTGAGGATCATCTAGACAGGGCAAATTATAGATGTTGTTTGTGTTCTATGTCCGTGGGAAGTCCAATGTGTTCATAAAAGACGGTGAAATAAATATGCTCCAATAACTAAGGCCTAAATGCCCTGGGGAAAGGTGTAAAGTGGGGATCAATGGAAGAATGTCTTATTTTATCATCTGCTCTGCTCTGTGCTCTTCAGAATAGACGCACCCGAGCTGATTTAAGCATCTCCAAGGTCGTGAGCTTGGTCATTGCATCTGTGTTGTAGGAACATGAGACCAATGTGAGTAGCAGCCAAAGTTCTTGTCTTAGTTTGAGTGGTTGTTGAAGGCTAGTCACTGTATTATTCAAAAGTATTAAATATGATCAAAGAAAGTAAAATATGTCCGTTTAAATATCATGTTGACATGAAGCATTGTGTTGGCTGATCCAAAATGTAACATCAAGGTCAGCTAATGAAAGAGATTTAGTTTCTGTAGAAACATTCTATACATGGATGCTCGGGATATGAAAGATCTTATTCTTGTTTTTTTTTTTTTTAATTTATATTTATTTGTGAATGAATTACTCAATAAATAAATGTTTATAAGGATGAAAAGAAAGAGGACAATCATGGGTCGTGATGATATCTTAGTCTTATGCAACGAATATTACGTGTTTGGAACTCTGAGGTCAAACAAAAAAGTGTCTATTCCATTCCCCATGTGTCAAGGGATCCTATATAGACAGATGTTAGGATATACATAGATTTCTTTTTGGTATTTGTGTTTGTGGTTTTAACAATATTTACAAAGCATCGATGACAGAATAGGTAATAAATGAATAAAGATGAAGAGGGTAAAGCATTATTCTTTGATAAATATCTAGTAAAGTAATAGAATATTAATATACATTACAATGGATAATAAATGGACCAAGTGTATTGTGTATCTGACTAAGTTGATATAAACAATGAAATGTAATAGTCAGTTATTGCTGAGTCAGTTGCAGGTTTGAAGTTGTTTTAAATTAAGTTAAAAATAAATAAATACCATCATAAATTAATAAGTGCATAAGCAAACAAATGGTGAAAACTATGAATGAATGGAAAGGGTCTCAATGTTTTTATCAACTTCTCTGCTTGGTCCTTTTCAGAACAGATAACCAAGTTAATTTTGTCTACTGCTTTGATAAAGATTATTATGTTGCCTTCATGTTAAGAAAGACTGAAGTGAGTAAAAGTCAAAAGCCTTATTTTGGTTTCGAGCATCATTTAAAGATATTCATATTAATATTACTATTAAAAAGCAATAGACATAATAGAAATGTTACCTATTGCCCAATGATAAATATAACATAAAACATAACACAATATCTAGTGTGTACTCTCTGTTACATTTGTACAGTAGATAGGTGTTAGGAATATTTTGTTTCTGAGGTTCAACAGAAATGAGATCAGGTCCTTTTTTCCTGTAGGAAGTAATCATACTATAAACAGAAGTCGGAAATACACAAGAATCTTGTTTTTGGTTTTAATATTCATGCATTTTTTTCTGTTTTTATAATTGGATCAATCAAATAATTGATAAATATACAAATGAATAAATATGAAGGGAGTATATTTTGTCCAATTATAAAAATATTGGGTTAGGGAAAAAAATTTTCATCTTTATAAACAAATTGTTTCCATTGAGAGCTTTCAGGATCAAAACAAATCAATACAAAGATTATATTTCATATCAATTTCACAGACATGGGTATGTTATAATTAATGGAATAATAAAAGAAGTATTAAAGAAATATTTAAAATTAAAGAATGGCGTGAAGCAGTGTATAACACTATGAATATATGTGGCGAGGCAAAAGGTATTATTAACAAGAAATAAGCATATCAAGGTATCTCCTCTTCAGTTAATAATTACATAGACATCGAGTAATAAAAATCTATTCCATTGTTCTGGTTCAGTCTTTATTAAGATAAAGGAAGAAGTATCTGTGAAACATGGTCAGCAAGGGTCAATGTCGATGAGGCCTTAGTATTTCTCATCTCCCGCTCTGTTCTGTACTCTGCAGATAAGACACGCTCAGGCTGCTTCAGCATCTTCCATGGTCGTGAGCTCTCTGGTTACCTCTGTCTACCAGGAGGATGGGGATCAATGTGAGCCGTAGCTGAAGTTATTTTCTTGGTTAAGTGTTGTTTTTGTAAGGTCATTCACTACATTATTAAAAATGATAAAATATAAGGAAGCGCTATATCTCAGCGATAAATACGGGATATATAAACCATTGTATCGATTAACCCGTGTATGGAAAACTGAGGGTAATTAATGGAATAGACGCATTGATTTGAGAGTAATCTATGTAGAGCAAGCATGTAGTAACTCTTCTTGGGTTTTGGTGAATTGCACTGTTTAGAAATCATTATTAGCAGATTAATGATTTAATCAATAAACAACTAAAAAAGAACAAAGAAGACAAGAGACAATATTGGATCAATGATGACTTCTGGTGGCATGTGAGTCCCATACGATGAGTACGTGTCAAACTCTGAGGCCCAACACAAAACAAGGCAGCCCATCCCTATCGTTTGAAGGGATCTTGTAGACACGTGCCAGGAATGTCCAACGCCCTTGTTTTTGGTCTTAGCGTTCATGCATTTCATTCTAATATTACAATCAGATACATGAGAGAATCTATGAATAAATTTATAAATAAAGATGCATGGAGTCTTGCCCAATTGCAAAAAAAAAATGTGATCGTGCAAGAAATACTATTACTATATTATGAAAACCTGACTCTCAGTTAGAAGTAAATGGTACATGGCTGTCACCTGTTTGGCTAAGGGTGACATAGACAGTATAAGTCATGGACAATGTTGTTATAATCTGGATCAGTGGCAAGGTCAAAGTTGTTCTTTTCTTTACGAGAACAGATATTTACACCAAATTAGTGACTGCCTAAATGCCTTAAGTGAACGATGAAAAGCAAGAATCAGTGGAGAGAATGTCTCACTTTTTTATCACCCGCTCTGCCCTTTCCTCCTCAGGATGGACACAATGGACCTGCTGTAAGGATTCCTGCTGGACCACGAGTCTCAGGCTCGCGTCTGAGTTTGGGGAGCCTGAACAGTAAGGAAAGTTCTTATGGTTCTGGTGTTTTGCTTAAGGATATTCACTGTATTAGTAAAAATTGTGAAATATAATTGAAGAAAGTGAACCGTATCCTATTAACAATTAGAACATTAATATGAAGTATTGTTTTGATTAATACATGCATGAAAAACTGAAGATAATTAATGGTGGGGATATTTTGTTGTGGGAATGATTCTAGGTACATGCTAAGAATCTCAAGGCCTTGTTGGGGTTTTTTCAATAGTAGGGTTTGTAATTACTTAATAAATTACTCAGTAATCGATGTAGGAGATAGATGAAGAGAAAGTGGTCTTTTGGACCAATGACATATAACTGTCGGTGGGTGAGTCACGACGATCAGGAATACGGGTCCGGCACACCGCGGTCCAACCGAGAACAATCGCGGTCTTTCTGTGCGCGCAGCGGCTCGTTTCGTGCCGTCTGTTTTGTTGCTCTGCTCTGTCCCATTCAGAAAGAGCACACTAGAGAGGTTTCAGCGTCTTCCAAGGGCACGAGCTCAGTGGTTGCATCTTTGCGTTAAAAGCATGGAGACCAAGTGAGTAATATCAATCAATATTTTAGCTTGAGGAGCTTGTTTCAAAGTATTTACTGTATTATTCAAAATATTCAATGTAATCAAAAAGGCAAAATATACTACTGTTAAACATTAGATTGATATGAAACATTTTGTCGATTAACGCACAAATGTAATGATATTATTTAAAATCATTCAGTTAATAAAGTCTTAGCTATGTCTCGATGATAAGTATGACATGAAACATTCTTTTAATTAATCGATAATGTGCAGGTTGTGATCTATTCATGAAAGAGTTGTAGCTTGCGTGGGAAATGATTCTGTAAACTGATGTTGGGGATAGTCGAGAATCTTGTTCTTGGGTTTTTATGAACTGGGTATGATTTTTATTCCTATCAATGAATTCATGATTTAATTGATACAAATGTAGTAACGGGTGAAGAAAAATAGACCAAATCATGTACCAGTGATGCCGACTGGTGGCGTAGGAGTCACGGTCAGTGAAAATATGTATCTGAAATGCTGAGATCCAACCCAGAGCATAGTCCGTCTCCTCTGTTGAAATTGTTTCTATAATGAGACATCATAAATATATCAAAATCATATTCTCGTATTGATTTTATAGACATAGATTTGTGTTTATTAATGGAATAATATAGATATATTAAACAAACAAATAAATGTAATAAGAAAAATAGAGTGAAGCATTGTCCAATTATGAATGTACGTAGTGAGGCAAAAGATAATATTAATAAAGTTGCAAACATTCATTTCTATTAAGAAATTAATGGATCAAGAAGTCACTTTTGTGGTTAAGGATCATATAGATACTGATAAGGAAGGGCCAATTTTATTCCTTTGGGTCAATCTCAAGATTGAGTTTTTCCTTTTGTTAAGATAAAAAAACACGTTTTAAGAAAAAGTAATAAATGCCTAAATACTCAGTTAAAGAAATGTGGAAAGCAAGGATCGATGACAGTTAGGTCTCAGTTTTCTGTTTTTTGTTTTAATCATCTGCTCTGCTCTGTAATCAGATGCTCTCGAGCTGAGTCAAGCATCTTCCATGGTCACAAGCTTTATGGTTGTCCGCAAATATTAAAATCAGGAATAGTTCGAGTTATTTTTTTGGTTTCTGTGTTGTTTTGAAAGATAATTCTTTAAAAAGTGCAAAATATATTTAAATAATGCAACTTTATTTCAGTGATAAATATGAGATATAGTTAACATATTTTTTAAGGTATATGAGATAACCAGAGTAATTAATGAGAAATATGTGGTGAAAATAATTCTCAATATGGAGACATAAAAGCTTTTCTTGAGTTTTTGTGAATTATAGCATTAAAAACTATTATTAGTGAAATAATTATTTAATCAATAAACTCACAGCAATGAATGAAGAAAAAGGACAATATTGGGTCAATGATAAACATATAACTGATGTCATACGTGTCATACATGATGGATACATGTTGGGAACTCTGAAGTCCAAAATGGAAGAACTCTAGTTCAGTGCCTTTGTTTGAATTGACCCTTTAAACTGATCTCAGGAATGTACAAGGACAAATATTATTTTAATTTGGAATGGAAAATAAGTAGACCATGTGTATTTTGTCAAGTGTGTTTTGCCCTTGAAGAGAGGATAAGAGAACATCGTAAGTAATAGTTATTGCTGTGAGTCAGTTTCAAGTTTGACATTTGACTTATTAAGAAAAAATATATTAATATAATCTAATAAATACCCCCGAATGATCATGTAAATGAGTGGTGTAATTTGTGGTATCATCGATGGACAGAATGTCTCAAATTTTTTTTTATCATATTCTCTGCTCTTCACTCCTTTAATGGACACACTGGAGCTTATTTAAGGGTTCTTCATGGTCATGATGTCTATTTGCATCTATGAGGTAGGAGTCTGGAGACCTATGTAATAGTCAATGCTCTCGTCTTCATTTGAGTGATTCAAAAAGGCCACCCATGCCAGTGTTAAATATCAGCTTGATATAAAGCATCGCATTGATTAATCCCTAAAGAAACAAATACCACTAATATAACTGTATATCAACTATATTCAAATAAAGAAAAGGACTTAGTATCTTTGCAAATGATACTATTTATGAATGTTAGGGAGATTGAAGGATCTTATTTCATGTGTATAATTTATGTGTGTTTTTTTATTAATGAATTAATCAATAAAAAATGTAGATGAGAATGGACAGAAAGATGGCCAATTATAGGCTAATGATGATAGCTGATTGTATATGAGTCATGGATGCTGATAACACGAGTGTGGAACTCTGAGGGCCAACACAAAAGGAATCAAGTCTATTCCCCGATTTTAAGTAATAGTGTAAATAGATTTCAGGGTTATATAGTGATATTTTTCTTGGCCTTAGCGTTCATGAATTTTTAAAATAATAAAAGAATCAATAACAATAAATTAACAAAAGTATACATGAATAAAGATGAAGAGGGTGAAACACTGTTCATTACTAAAATATGTAGTCAATAAAATGAGTATTAATATGCATTGGATAATGGATAATAAACGGACCAAGTCTCTTATGTCGTGGGCTGAGGACAATGTAGACAGTGATAGGTAGTTGTTTATTGCCCTGAGATAGTTACAAGTTTGAAGTTTATGAAGAGAAAAAATAAATTTTACCATAAATTAATAAATACTTAAATGATTATGTAAATGAAGTATGGAACTTATAGATTATGGAGACAATGTTTCAATCTTTTCATCATCTTTTCTGCTTGATAATCTTCAGAAACAAAGCACCGAGTTGACTTAAGCCTTCTTCCATAAGCAAAGCCTCTTTTTTCAGAAAGACACCAAGGTATGTAATAGTCAAGTTTTTGTCTTGGTTTTGGCATTTGCTTATGGTATCTCTGGTATTATTAAAAAGTATTAAGTATAATTTAAAAAGTTATCTACTGCCAATTGATTAATATGATATGAAATTCTGATTGATAATTTGCACCATTGAAATTGCTTAATGAAAATAGAGTGTATTGGGAAAGCTTTCTATTGATAGATATTAGGGATTTTCAAGGATTTTGTCCTTATGTTTTTGTAAATCAGGTATTTTTTACTATTATCAGTGAATTGATGATTTAATTGATACAAATTTAGATATGAATCCCTCACAGGGACCAGGAATGATGACTGGTGACATGTAAGTCACGATGATGATTAATACGTGTGTGGAACTCTGAGGTTCAACATAAAACATAATCAGTATATTCCCTCTGCTCGAGATGCTCCTGTAGACAGAAGTCAGAAACATACTAAGATCATGCTCTTCTTTTGGATTCATAGATTCAGATTTACTATTATTAACGAATCAATGATAGAAACATTAAAATATATAAAGAGAGAAATTGGAGGAGGGTAGAGCATTTTTCAATGGTGAATGTAATGAAGCAAAAAATGTTAGTAATAAAAATTGAAAACATGGATATTCATTAGGAAATAAGTGGTTTAAGAATGTTACCTCTTTGATGTATCTAAAGGTGACACTGTTCAGTTAGAGTCGTTTTTATCGTTTCATTGTTCACAGGCTCTACAATTATATCTATGCGTTAAGAGCATAGAGGCAAGGTGAGTAATAGTCAAAGTTCTTGTTGGTTTCAGTGTTTTTTATTTTTTATAAGGTGGTCACCGTCTTATTTTAAAAGTATGAAATGTTATCATTGAAGGTCAACCATGGCCCAATCATAAATATGGGCTTAATTTGAAGCATTGTTTTAATTTGTAGATGCGACATGGAGGTCAGGTAATGAAAGAGATGTATTGCCACGAATAATAATTCTGTAACAGGCATTAGAGATATTTAAGGATCTTACCCTCAAGTTTTGTCATTTAGGTATATATCTTATTATTAATGACTTGATTAATAAATAAAAAACATGTAGACATGAATTATTAGGGCCCAATCTGGATCAGTGATGAGCACTGGTGGCATGAGTCACGGATAATGGCTGCTATGTGTCTGGACATGTAGTCCATTCCTCTATTGGAAGAAATCCCATAGGTGGATGTTAGAGATATTTAAGGATCTTGTGCTTCTAATTTATGGCTCATGGATTATGATTATATTAATATAAAAATCAATGAAAGAATTAATGAGAATATTTAAATGATTAAAGTAGAAGAGAGTGAGGCATAGTCCCATTATTAAAATACATAGTAAGGAAATAAATACTGTTAATATAATTTGGAATGGATAAAAAGTGAACCCAAGGGTATTAGCCCTTTGGATAAGGATCACAAAGCCATCAATCAGTAATAATCAATGTATTGTTTTGTATCAATTATCAGTTTGACATTTGTCATATTAAGGAAAAGTAAGCAAATATTACCATAAATTAATAAATATTAAGTGACTGAGTAAATGAATGGTGGCATGCAAAGGACCAATGGATAGAACGCGTCAAATTATATCTTCTGCTCTTTCTTGTGCACCTCAGAATGGTTGCTTTGGCGCCCAAATTAACATCCTGCCATGACTCAGACTCAGTGGTTGTCTTGGGAGCACGAGGACCAGTGAGAGTCAAAGTCAAAGTTCTTGTCTTGGTTTTGATGGTTTAAGATGGGTCAATTATTGGACGTGGTTCCATAGTGTAGCAGTTAGCACATCTGTTTTACTGCTTTAAGGTCCTGGGTTCACTCCCCAATGGAGCCATGGTCCATGGTCTGTGGCCATGCCACCCTGAACAAGCCCAATATCTGATCTCAGAAGCAGGGTCAGGCCTGGTGAGTACTTGGATGGGAGACCACCTAGGAAGACCAGGTGCTGCAGGCATAAAGGCATAAATAAAAAATAAATTAAAAAAAATTGGTCAATGATTTTGTTAAACAATGTCATCAAAAAAATTAATTAAAAATTAGAAAGTAAAAAAAAAAATTGGTCCATGCATTAAGAATAAAGAAATTTAAACAAAGAGGGCTAAACATGGTCTAATGATGAACATGGGATTAATAGGAGCCATGTTGAGGCATCTATATATGAAACACTGAAGCTAATTCTAGAAACAGATCTAACATTTGTGGGCAATGATTTTATAGATGGGCATTAGGGATTTCAAGACTCTTATCCTGGAGTTTCTTATTCATGTATATTTCTTTGTTAGTAAGCAATAAATTTGTGAGTAAATCAATAGACAATAAAAAAAAAGAGTCATCTGTTTGGACCATTGATAAAGACTGTGATTCTGAGTTAAGGGTGATGAATAATATGTGTCTGGATATCTGAGGCCCAACGCAGAAAGAAGTCTAGTCCTTTACTCCTTTGGACATGATTCTGTAGGCGGTTGTTAGGGATATTCAGTTAGCCTGGTCTCGAGCTTTTGTGGTTCATGGATAATGATTGTATTGTTACAAGTGAATTGATGTGTAAAGGGTTTAACAAATAAGAATACTTGAATTAAAACGTGGCCACACCTGGACCAATTCTAGCATATGTAATGAACAAGTGTCAATACCAGTCTACTTTTGAGGAGTTGGGATTCATGTTTTTTTAATCTCTCAGAATTCAGCACATATACACAGATGTACAAATTGTCAGTATTCACATGCTGGGATGTCTTTGTTCCACTGGCTGTTTATTTTACTACTACGTAGAAAAAAAGCTTACAAAATTAAATAAAATATTAGGCACTATTTAAATGAAAGAGGGCCAGTAATAAGAATTTGTTAAATCGCATGATGAAGTTATAGCATCTGTTTTCACTTTGGTAATTAACAACTAACTACTGCTCGTGAGTTCCTGTTACTGGAATGTGCTGTTGTAAAGATGCTGACTTTATCTTTAAGCGAATAAGCAAATATGGTCATAACAGTAGCTCAAAGGGACAAAGTATGGGCCAGGAATGAATGTATCTTGAAATAATGGTGAAGATTTTAACCAGTTCTACTCAGAAGATAGCCCTCTCAAGACAAAAATTCGGATCTTGAAACTTTGGGCGATGAGAACACAGAGGCACACACGACAGTCGCGTTTCTTGTCTGCGTTTCTGAGAGTTTAAATATTGTTCCATTTCTTTCAAAAGAATGACTGGTTGTCCAAATTAATTATGAATGCATGAATGAATAAAGTAGAATTAAGCATTGTTCACTGGTGTGAAATTGCTTTGAAATAAGTGTTTAGATGAATCTGATTCTGCACCAGTGAGGCGCAAGGATCTCAGTGGTTATGTGTGCCCGTGGAAGCATTGAGACCCATATGTCTCACAGGCAGCTGTTGTCCTTGATTCAGGTGGTGGATTCAAAAGCATCCATTTTTTAATGTAAATTAATCATTCAATTAACCTGATTAAAAAAGAGGGTTTTTATTTTTTATTTTTTGCCAATTGTAGCAGATGTCCAAAGTTTAAGATCAATCGAAACCTGCTCACCTTGCCTGTGTTAGGATAGTAGAGCAAAGATGAAATCTGGGATGTTTCATTCTTTTTATTGTTTGCCTTGTAGTCCCCAAAGTGGTCCCCGGGGATGGTGGCTTTGGCTGGTGAGTCTCAGGGTAAGAAACCCACAGGCCTATGTCAGCAGCACACGGCCTGTCCTTGGTGCCTGGCTCGCTCATGCTTTTGCAGACAAAATTTGAAAAGACAGGCATGAGAATGTGTCGCACACCAAGAATTAGGCTGTGTCCAGCCAGGACAATAGTTGAATTCTATTATTTTTTCATTTAATCCTGGAACGCTGTTTATTAATAAACAAGTTATCTCTTTGGTAAAGGTTATTTATACAGAGGACAGTAAGAGTCGGTGTTCTTGGTCTGGGTCAGTGGTGAATTCCAATTTATTTATTTTATTAAGAAAATCGGAAATAAATAATTCCATTAATCAATATGTAAACAGCAGGTAAATCAAGGGGGATACAGGAGTCAATGGAGAAGGTTTCTTATCTCTCTCCCTTCTTTGCAAGAGATACCCTCACATATTTTATTTAAAAGTTTTAAAGTTATGAAAGACTGCGTGTTCATTTTCCTTTCCCCCCACCTGTTTTCTGCTCAGAATGGGCGCACTCAAGCTGTAATGTAATGTAGTGTCAATGTAAGTAATAATTCAAGTTCCTTTCTTTGTTGGGGCAGCCTGTTTAGGGTACTCCATGTGTGATTATAAAAGTATGAAATACGGTCAAAGGAGGCCGAATTAGGACTGATGATGAGATTATGTTATAAACCAAAGCTCTTGATGAATCTGAGTTAGCACAACAGATGCCCTTTTAAAAAGTTCTAACCTCTTAGCTCTGGGCATAAGGGACATAGAGTCGGTTGTCTGTAACACCCATAGTTTTTCTTATGTTGAGTAGTTCATTGAAGGGTGTTCATTATATTATTTAAATGGATAACTAGGAGCATTAATAAAATGGAGGTCCATTCATAAACTAAAGATGAGAATGTGACATAAATGATTGTTTCTGATTATTTTCTGTCATGGTTACCTCATGTTTACTAAATTCAAACCTAAATCTAGGCCTTTTCCTTTGTCAGCATCCTCTTTACATTCCACGGGATGGATGCAGCAGCTAACATTCTCCAGTCATGAAGATCTTTGCTTTATTCCTCTGGGGGAGGAGCAGATCAGGCCATGTAAGTAATAAAGTCTTTTTGAGGGTTAGTTCATGGGTTTCCATGATATCATTAAAAAAGAATAAATGTAATAACAATTTGAAATGCCATGTACAGACTTTTGATGAGGATGTGTTATGAACCAAAGTTTATGATCAATTTAGCACAAACGATGAACCAGAATAAAATTAACTTCTCCCATTCATTTCAAAACTTAAATGTTCCATTTCATCTTTCTCACTGATTATTTAAATATCTCCCCTTTGATAAAGATCTAGGGTGTTACTCATTGGGGAGTCCCTATTTTAGTTGTTGAGTAGGATGGTGGTTCATGGTTGTTCATTGAAACATCTAAAAATTGTTCATATTAAATGCAGAAGGGCCATCCCTGGACCAATGATGTGACTGGAATGCATCTGAATAAGAATTATGATCAATCACTTTTGAACCACTGAGGTCCATTGCAAAAAGAGAACTAGCGTAGGACTTTTTTTGGTAATGATCTCAGAAAGTTTGAGAACCTAGGTGAGAGAATTCATGGATATTGACTTAATATTATTAGTAGATAAATGAATGGATCAATAAATATTCATTAGTAAAGAAAACTGACCCACAACATGGATCTATTTTGAGGATATAAAACAGGGAGTTATTAATTTATTTCTGAAATTCCTTGGCTCATTAAGAAAAAGATGAAGTTGTTACCACTTGTGTAAGAAGCAGTTAGATAGAGGTATTTAATAGTCACTGTTCTGCATCTAGTTTGCAGTGGGTTCCTAATGTTAGATCGTGAAGAAAAAATATTAAAATGGTTAACTAAGTGAATCAGTGTAAAACGCGGACCCATGATGAGTGTATTTTATTCTGTTTTTCTATCTGTTTTGTACCTGCAGAATGGCTGCCCCTTAGCTGTTTCAGTTATTATTTGATGATGGAGACCTTCTTAACTCTTACCTGTGTGGCCAAGGATAGTATAGATCAGGGTAAGTGACAAATTAAGTTTTTATTCTTGATTTGGTCATTTTGTTTATGGATGATGACTACATTATCTAAAAAGAACAAATGGCTTAATGCAATCATAAAATCAAATCAACGAAGACCGTGAATGGACCAGTGAGAATTTGTCTTGCCAAGGGTTGTAGTTAATTCATTTCACAAAACCCTGAGGTCTGTTAAAAAAAAAATAGGCCGAGACTACTACCTCTTAAATTAGGAGGATTATAGACACATTTTCAGGTCAAAGATCTTGTTCTTGGGTTGGGTTTTATTATTAAACAAATAAAAAGTAAATATACTAGTCAAATTTCATTGTCCACTCTTGGTCAATAATGTGATTATTCATGAAACAAGAATTTGTTTAGCTTGGCTCAGCTATTTTACCATTCCTTTTAAGGAGGATGTGGAGAGATTTAAATAATAGTCAGATTTTCTCCTCTTGTTCAGATGTAGATTCTTTGCTGTTGGCTTCATTTTTGAAAACTAGCACCTGACCAAAATAATAAACAAGGGAAAATCCATTATAAAGAAAATTAGAATTACCAAGAGTTTTCCAATGATAAAATTTTACAAAAATAAGAATTATCATCAACCCAATTTTGCTTCTCTGAGATCCATTTAACCTAAAAGATTTAATCTGTTACCCCCATGTATACTGAGGACAGAGACAGATGTTAAAATAGTCATTGTTTTTTTTTCCTGATATTTTGGTGGGTTCATGGATGTTGTTGTTACCATTATTTGTTTAGTAAATCAATCTATGAAAAACTAAATTATAAAAGGCAAAATTATGGACCAGTGATGAAAACGTGCTTTGAAACAAGGATTATGATTATTATAGTTCTGCACTCTCTACTGACATTTATGATATAAAACATTTATCTTTTTATATCTTTGTTTTAATGGTATATAGTGTGTAGCACTACTCTTCATGAGGTACTAAAATAATTTGGATATTATTTTTACATGCTACTTAAATGGATTATTTTTCTCCCTATCTCACATGTAAATAATAGTGGCCTGATTAATTTGGAGATGGTGGCAGGAGGTCCTTATACCCCACGTTTTAAAATGTTCTGCCACTTTGGTATTTGAAGGAGTGTCAAAATAACTGATACCAAGGTATGAATTTCAGCTCAACGAGTACTGACCCAAATCCGTGTAGGGCTCTGTGTTGGTGGATTCATCTCTGAATCCCATTTAGTTCAAGGAGTGCTTTGGGACTAGGTGGAAATGTGTTTAAAAATGTCAAAATTCAACATAATAGAGCAAATAGATGGACTTTCCGGAGCACACAAGGCGGGCCTTCAGCTCAGTCTTAAGTGTTAGATGCTTCATGGAAGAAATAGCACCTGAGCTGATGACGAGCTCACTAGGCTGTAAGCTCCATAAAGCCAGAAACCATATTCGCCTGCTCACTGTGCCTAGCGCATAGCACACATAGCACATAATCAACACTTGTTGAGTGAGTCATTGAGTAAGTGATGAATGAGATAAAGAATGAATGAAAGAATGAGTCTTTGTGTAAACAAAGGAATGAAAAAATGAATGAAAATGTGAAGGAGCACACAAATGAGTGAACAGAGAGACAAATAGTTAAGTAAATCAATGAGTCCATAGGTGCTTGATGGATTAATGAGTGGATGTGTTAATCTGTAAATAAAAATGTCAAAACAGAATGAATGAAAATAGGTCAGTGAGTCAAGAAGTGAAATATGAGTACACAAATGGCTGAGTGAATAAATAAGCAAATCTCTTAATGAGTTTACAAAATTAACTTGTCCATTAATTTATGGACAACTTTAGGTTAATTAGTAATAAATGAATGAGTCAGTGAATAACCAAATGACTTAATTGATTAATAAGTAAAAAAGTGAGTGAGTGAATATATGAATAAATCAATGAAAGAGGACAAAGTTGACTAATTTAACTAATGAGTAAATAAGTCAAAGAATGAAACAATTTAATAAGGGAAAGAATAGGTAATGGACGGAGGAATGAATATATTAGAGTGAACAAATTAGTGAGTGAGTGAGTGAGTAAAGGAATTAGTATGTAATCTGAGAATAAATCAACTACTCTGTGAGTGAATGAATGAATGAATAAGTGGATGAATCAATAAATGAGGGGATCGGTCAGTGAAGGAGTAAAGGAGTCATTGATCCTCGCGTGAGGCAACCAGTGAACAGACTCACATGGCGACTTCTTCCCTGACCCTCCAAAGAGCTAGCCACACCCAGCCTCAGCACACTGTACATACCTCACCCAGATCGCCAGTCCTGCTCTGTCATGGGCGTTGGTCTGCATGGCATCGCTGAACTGGGGTGCCCTGGGTCAGGTCCATCTCTGGATCCCCAGGGCCTGCCCAGCCCTGAGCCCGGGAGGCGCCAGTGAATTACTGCTGAACGAGTGAACGAGTAGCTAAGAACCACGGGGGCCCTTCTGTGGCCTAGGAACTGTTCTGTGGGGAAGCGGGCTGTGTGTCGGATGGTCTGTGGCGTCTTCCTACACAAGGCCAGATTCTCCCTGGAGTCCAGTTTCTTGTGTCCGGGGCCAGGCAGCGAGACGGGCTGCCGGCAGTCCTGACTGCACTGGACATCGGCCCGTTAGCTCGGTCACCGTTAGCTCCCCTGTCAAGCTTTCGGCTTAGGCCTCGGACTCTCTCGGAGCCAGAGTTAGTGGGTCCTGGGATCGATGGACAAGTGTGTGAGTGCTGGATGGGACGGGGGCTTTGTCCCAGGCCTGGAGGAGAGGGATGCTCAGGGGCAGGCCCGGGGGACTTTCCGGCCCAGCTTGGAGGACAGCAGTGGCCGGAGGCCTGCCCTTCCCCTGGGGAGCAGTCAGCAACCATGTGGGACTGAGGACAGGAACATGGTGGGCCCGACATCGAGGAGAAAGAATAGTAACTTTATGTCATGTCTGTTGTCACTGGGCGCAGCTCATAGTTTCCCTGTTTCATCCGGAGGTGGGCGACATCCCCTGTGTGCAGACGAGGAAACCGAGGCGTAGGGCGGGCGGCGCTCGGCCGCGCGGTCCCGTCAGGCGAGTCCGCTCCGGCAGCCCTGACTCCGTGGCGGGTGCCATCCCAGGCTTCTCGTCACTGGCCCCTGCCGTGCGGGGCGATGGCCAGGCTGGCACTACAGGGTCCCAGCTGCCACCGCTGCAGGCACCAGACATTGGGTTAGACGTCCCCGGAGACCAGTTGTCAGTGTTCAAGCCTCGTGGCTGGCTGTCCCACTGCCCCCGCTGTCCTCAGGGAGTGGACACTGGTCCAGGCAGGGAGGTTCTGCCGTCTCTCATCCTCTTTTGACTTCTTTCTCTTTCTCTTTTCTGCCAGGAGAGACAGCAGATTGTGCCTTCGGAGAAGTCGCCAGAGCCCTCCCAGTGCCCTGCACCTCGTTTGTCACAGGGAAGTAGATTTCATTCATTCTGCAGGGATCTCCGTGCACGTGCCCTGAGCCAGGGTCCCCCAGCAGGCCGTGCTGGTGGGTGTGGGAGTCCACACGCCGAGCTTCATGCTCTGAACGCACGCCACTGCCCCCGCCACAGCAGGTGCTGTCACCGTCACTCTGCTTGTCTTCCTGTCCCCACATCTTCCCTCTATCGGCCTCCCCAGGCTCACAGGGGACCTCAGTGTCCCCTGGGGATCTTCGCAAAGGGTGACTTTCCTCCTTCCCTCCATTGGAGCCTTGAGCTGGAGCCAATGACTGCCCAGCGTAGCCTCAGTTTCCCCACCTGCAAAAATGGAATAAGGATGAGGACGTGAATCTCTGCCATCGCCGTGGGGCCTGCTGGGAAGAGAGGGATTTCTGTTGTTGAACTCTGGTCCCGACCCTCCTCCTCTCTGTCCCGTCCAGGCCCCTGATCCCCACTCATAATTTTGGGGCCAGCTTGTCATATTTTCTTCCCCTTCAGAGCTGAGGCTTCTCCTACCATCATGTGCTTTCTCAGCACGGTCAAGTTAAAGCTGGGCCACTAGCCCGGCGGGGCGGGACCCCACCCAGCAGGTGATCCTGGCCTCAGCGAGAACCAGGGAGGCCACTGGCCGGACCTGTGGCTGCCCAGGGGGGACAGAGGCAGGCCTGGCGCATGTGTCCTTGCCTCGGCCTCCCTTTCCTCAGCGGTCCCCTCCCTCCGCTGCCTCTAGGCGCTGCTGGGCTTCCGGCCTCATTTTCTGACAGGCCCTCCTGCAGGGCTTTCTGGGGAGCCCCCGCCTGGAGTTCAGACTTCTTTAAGGGCCATTTGTCATCTCCCCCTGCCCCTGGGGTCCCTCTGCTGCTACCTTTCAACTCTAACCCCCCGTCCTCTCTCCTCCATGCCCATCTCTTCCGTATGTACCTTTTGCACGGTCCCTCTTCTCCCCCCGTCCCCCAAATCCCGCTGCTCTGCAAGCCACATTGCCAGTTATTTAGTCCCCTGGAAAGCTGTGGGCCCTAGTCCTTGGTTCAGCTGCTCATACAGCTGGTGGGTGGCTTGCAGCAGCCATACCTGAGCTGCGGGGGAGGTCACTGAAGACGGTCCCTGAGCTGCTCCCCCAGGGCTCTTTCTCCTGGCCACCCCTCCTTGGGGACTGAGGCCGCCTGCCGGGAGGAGGGGCAGGCAGAGGTGGGGGGAGCAGGGGGAGCTGTGTTGGCTGGAAGATGAGGCCACACTATGTGGTGGCCGTTATCTGGGGCGCAACCGGGCATGATGCAAAGGGGTTTTATGAGCTGGAAAGTGCGGGGCAGATGTTGGCGAAACGAGGTGGGGAGAGACCCTTCTTGGGCCTCCAGCCCGCCTCTGCGTGGCCCCCAGGGAGCCACCCCTCCCCCTGTCACGGGCCCGTCGGTGGGCGCTGCTGCTGGCTTTGCCACCTCACTAAAGGGCCAGAGCCGCGGGGGCCTGGGTGCTGGGAGCACCGAAGCTCGTGTTTATGGTTTGCTTATCGGGAGGCAAGAACTTAAACTCTCCTGGCCAAGGCTGCCATTTGGCAACCTTTCATAAAAGCCCTGCAGGAAGCTTCTGGAAAACTCCCTTCCTGCTTCTGACAGTTGCCCCAAACGTCATGTTTCAAAATGCGCAGAACACGTGGGCTGCGAGCTCAGAGCTCGCTCTGGCCCGGCCGTCAGGGCGGCGGGCGCGCGGCTCTAGGCTCTCCCCTGCTCACTTGTCCCCAGACCCCCACTTCCGTGACCTTGGGGAGAGCCTTAAATGGGAGCTCATCTGTCTGTAGTTGAGACCAGCCCATTTCTTGCATGGCAGAGAGAGCCTGGCCGAGCCGAGCTCCTGGGGCAGAGCGGGGTGGCCGGGACCAGGCTGATCGGAGCAGGGAGTGTGCAGGTAGAGCACAGCCCCCCAATTTACAGTCGGCAGTGTGGCCCGCATGAGTCTCAGCCTCCAGTGTCGGGAGGTCCCCAGCTCAGGGAGGTCCCCAAAGCTCTGGCTTGGCTCTGTGATAGATTTATATAGATGGGCATTAAATCCTTAAAAAGTTGATTAAAGATGTTATAAAAAGAGACTTCATGGACCAGTGAAGGCTGGTGTCACAGAATAAGGACTGTGATCGGTCCACCTCTGTATTTACCTGGGGTCGCAGACGATAGCAGTGACACTCACAACAGCAGGGATGCCGTGAGCCGAAATCTGAGAGCCCGAGTCTGCCAGGCCGGCCCCACGGGGCCCCTGTGTTCAAATCCCCGTGGACTCCCAGCGAGACCGGAAACCGGGTGGTCAGCCTCTCCTCTATCTCCACCCTGCCCCCGCCTGAGAGCCTCGTAACCCCCCATTCACACCGCCTAGCAGCTCTGTCACACTGGGAAGGTGTCCCTGACACCCCAGCCCCACCTGGAGCACAAGACCTGCCCCAGACAGAACTCCTGTGCTTAATCCCAAAGCGTCCATCCCGCCTGGGATGATGAGCACCCTGCGGGCAGGAGTGGACCCCGCTCCAGCTCCTGTCCCCGTGACGGGCTCACGTTCTCAAAGCGCCCTGTCCAGAAGTGCCGACACATTCCCCGAGCCCTGTAGGTGAGGCACATGCTCAGACAGCTGCGTTTGGTTTTGTGACTCGGCCCTCTTGTCTCGAAAGGTCGTCCCCACTGAGCCCCGGAGGTGTGGGTGCCCGAGCGCAAGGCTGCTGAAGAGGACGCCTCTGATGGTGGAGCTGTCACTTCCTGGGTGAGTCTCACATTTCCTGGTGACATTCTACAAAGTACATGTGTCGGTGAGCAAGGGCCAGAGTGGACTAGATCATGTAAAGACAGTAGGTGACTGGAGATGGGCCTCACCCCCCCGGAGCACGGCAGGCAGAGGCTGGCATCGTTCTGGCAGCCGCTTCTCTGAGTGGAGGGCAGGGCAAGCCAGAGAAGCTGCTCGCAAGTTGCCTGAGGCAGCCCCCAGGGAGAGGGCGAGCAAAGAGGAGGCCAGCAGGGCTCGACCCGTCAGCTGTCCCTCGTCCCACCCAAGTGGTTGGGCCATGTTCGCGTCCCAGCTGACCAGACCTTAAAGCTGTTATTGGCAGCTCGAGTTGGGCGCAGGGTACCTTCACACTCCTGCTTTGAGAGAAAAGCTAGTCTCCTCAAAATGATGCTGATCGCTGCATTTTGTGAGCTCATTACTGTAATGGAGAACGCAGTTCGTGGGAGGCCATGTGAGTTTTCCCAATAAAGTACTCTAAGCCAATAACTAAAATTTGTTGAACATAATAATTTTAAAAAATAAATTTTTTCTCCTTAAAAAAGAAACAGAAAACAAATACATCTCTATTGGAAAAGCTCGTAAAATGCTCAAAAGAACAATCTAGTCCCACCACTCAAAGATGACCGCTGCCAACATGGCCATGACCAGCCTCTTGTCTTACGTTTGCTCCTATAAATTGCATAAATGTGTGTGTACATGTGTACGTGTGTCTATTTTTAATTGGGCTCATCATCGTCATCTTAAGTTTTTCACCTAACTCTATATCCTGAATGTTTTCCCATGCCATTAAGTAATTTCCTAGTTTGTGATATTTTTTAGTGGTTATAGGGTATCCTAGCAAGTGACTCTACCATAAATGGTTTGATTTGTCCACTCCTATCAGATATTTAGATGAGTTTAAAAGTTGGATCGCGTTAGGTCAGGGTGAGTGTCTTTGTTCTTTGATCTTCACATTTATCTCTGATTTGTTCCCTGCAGTTCATTTGGAAAGCGGGATGGCCATGTCAAAAGGCGTGGTTGCCTCCTTAAAACTTGTACCAACCTACATTCTCAGAATTAGTTTAAGGAGGTGCCTGTTTCTCTGAGAGTTATCAAGGTTTTGAACATTTGCCAGTTGTCAAAACATGGTGTTTCATCCTATTCATTTTCAGTTCTTTTATTGCACTAAGAGCATTCCCCCAATCCCATCTTTATTGGTTCTTTGTATCTGAATTACCACTTCTGGTTCTTGCATTTTTTCAATTTTAATTTAGTTTATTCGATTTAGTTTATTTTAGCTGAAGTCACGCGTATGCATCATTTTAAGAGTTAAATAGTTCTTCAGATTATTTTAGAAGCATTAGTCCTCCAGCTCGCCCAATTCCTTCCAATACCCTGCTCTACCGAAGCAATAGCTTTTAACTTTTTAAACTCATTCTCTTGACATTTACATCCATATTTCTAAGTGGCATTATTATTTTTCTTCATCTTGACTTTTTAACCATTGAAGTTGAGTATTTAAATCTTTCACAAATGCCCTCGGCTTCAGCACACACAAGCATATTTCTGTGCCTCTTTTTCTCAAGATATTTAGTTCACAGTTTTGGTTTGATCAATATTACATTATTATAATAATGTAAACACTCTTGACAGCTGTATAATTATTTACCTCTTCATAACTTTGTTTTCTCTGGAGTTAATAACTGCTTTTTTTTTGTTTGTTTCTTTTACTTCTTTCTTTGATTGTTTTTTTAATGAGCTTATCACGAATTTGTCCTAAGCTACTCAATACATTCAAACACATTAGTATTTGTTTTCTTTTTAATGTCTTATCATTTGAAGAAGTCTTTTCATGGAGGCCTTCTTTCTTGTTCTGTTTTGCATTGGTTGATTTTGGGCTTTCTGCTCTTAATTTGGGGGTCTCCCCCTCATCCTCTTCCCAGGGATTCATTTGATCCTCTCTCCTTGGTTGGAGTGCTCACGCGCGCGCGCTCTCTCTCTCCCCACACCCTCCTCTCTCCTGTTTTGCTAGAGTGCATCTTCTAGCAGTTTCCTGAGAAAAGGGTACATGGGAAGTAAATTTTTGGAGACCTTTCATATCTGAAAAGGAAAATGTGTAGTTAGTTCACATTGACATTGATAGTTTGGCTGGGTATCGAATTCTGATTGGCAATCTTTTTCCCCCTCAGATTTTGAAAGCATAAGTAATTTTCTAACTTCTAGTGCCGTTGATGAGAAGTCGGAAGACTTTGTGATTCATCATCCCTTGTGTGTGATCATTTTCCTCCTTTTCTGGAACTTGTGGGGTTTTCTCATTGTCTTCTAGTGTTTTTAAATGTCACGTGTTTGTAACTTGATGCGGACCTACGTTTATCCATTTTGCTGGGCCCTTTAGATCTGAAAACTTGTGTTCCTCAGTTGTGGAAATTTTTCTCGAACAATTTCTTGGATAATGACCTCCCATCTGTTTTCTTTTTCTAGACCTTATATTGCTTGGATGTTAGATCTCTTTAATTGGTTCTTTAATATTTTCATATTTTTCCTCCAATTGTCAACTCTTAATTTCTTTGTTTTCTTCTTGAGGGATTTCTCTGTCTTCATTTTTTAACCTATTTTCATTTCCGTAATCTCAATATTTTTTATTATACCCTAAATGTTTTATAACATTTTGTTTCATGGATGCAATTGTTTCTTTGATATCCCTGATAATATTAATAATAGGTTTTCTGAAATTTTTTTCTCCCTATAGAGTTTCCAGGCTTTTTTTTTTTTTCTTTTAAACGTTAGATGCTTTTCTCGACTCTGGCGGTATAAATAGATATAGATGATAAAGATATAATGATATAGATATAAATGATATAGATGACAAAAATATAGATTATATAAAACACACACATACAGAAACACTAATGAGCTATTTGGAAGCTCTCGGCATGTGGTTGGGCCTTGTGATGAGTTGTGGCCTTTACTGTAGAGTGAACTCGCTGGTCTTTCTCCTGGAGAACCTCAGGTTTTAGCATTTTTAAAGTCTCTTTCTTTTGGACTTCTCAGATGCTTCGAGGAAGATACCTGCTAGTGCTCTAGGAGGTTTGTGGAGGAAGATTGGCAGGGGAGGGGTCCTCAACATCCAGCTTTTGTAATACTTTGCCTTCTTCTTTTTAGAATTCTTGCCCCCTGTGTGCTTGCTGTCTCTGTTTAAATCATTCTGCTTCATTTTCTCCATATTATACATTTTCAGTCTTCTCTCAGAGTTAGGGAAGGCTCTGCACAGTGACTGAGGATTTAGGGAGCTGCTTTCTGAAACAGACTTTCAGCCAATTTTCCTTATTGAGGCCTAGATTTTCTTGCCACCATTGGGTACCCAAGTCTTAATTCCCGAGACTTCCATGGGTTCCCGGAATATACTGGGCTTTATTTCAGCTTTCCTCACTGCCAGTTCACAGTTCCCAGTTCTGAGTGGTTTACACTTCTTATCTTCGTGTTGTTGTTTCTGTGTACTGATACTCGAAAGAAAAATCTCTTTACTCTCCTTTAGCAGTTTCAACAAGGGGCGGGATTAGGTAAACGTCTCTACTCTATTCAGTTCACCTTATTGGACTGGAAATCATTTGCCCATTTTTCTCTATTGGTGTGTTCATCTTTTATTTTTATTTTGTAAGACCTTTTTAAATTAAAATTGTTTTTCTATCATATGTTACCAATTTTTTTCCCTATTTTCACTTGCCATTCCATTTTGTTCATGGAGTTTTAATTTTTATTTAAAAAATTATGTTCTAAAAATCTATCTCTAATTTTTTCTTAGTTTCTTATTGCTTAGAAAGACCTTTCTCGCCCTGAGCTCATATAGTCACTTTTATTTTTTCTCATTCTTTAGTGATTTCATCTTTTATATTTCAATCTTCAATCTATTAATTTAATGACTGTGAGAAGTAACTATATGTCCCATTCCTGTATTTACCACCTGCTAGATATTTTTCTAGTTTTTGTTTCTTGTTGTGGCTTTCTATTATTCTATTAATCTGTCTATTCTTGCACCAGCATTGCTTTGTTTTAATATATTGTATTGTTGTAATGTGTGTTATTATTTGGTAGCAATAGTCTTCTTTCATTCTTATTTTTCAAGATTTTCTTGTTTAGTCTCACTTGTTGGTACTTCAAGATGAATTTTAGTGATATTGTGAAGTTAAAATTTGTTATAGATTTTTCTGTGGAATTTTATAAAATTGTAAATTAAAGAGGATTGATATTTTTTATTCTTGAGCTTTGCATGATATTTTGCAGTTTAATATCTACACTCACAATTTGTCAAATTTGACAGAATCACCATTTGTCATTAACTTTATTTCAAGGAATTAAGTACTTGCTTCTATTGTGAATTTGTTCCCTTATATTTTCTAGCTGGCTATTACTGACATGTAGGGAAGAGATTACACATTTATTGTTATTGGCTGTCTCATTGAATTCCCTTATTTGTTCCACAAGTTTTTAGTTGAATGTTTTGGAATTTCTAGGTAGAGAGTAATTCATATCTATATAATGCAACTCTTGCCTCTTTTTTTCAATCTCTCTCTTCTATTTTCTTTCTTGCCTTATAGCATTGGCTAGATCTTCCAAAACATTGAATTTTTGATAATAGAAGTCTTTGTCTTATTTCTGGTTCACTGTTAAGTATGATGATAAATAACTTTTGGCTATATATTTTTTATAATGCTAATGAAGTATTTCTAGTTCATATATGACTTTAAAACAGGAGTGCATTTTGAATTTTATGAAATGCTTTTTTGATATCTGTAGAGATATTTGTGTTGTTTTTCTATCGAGTTGTTGATCCAATGAATTATACCAATGTTTCAAAACTGAAACATTTTTGGATCAAATTCTACCTGGTTATGGTGTATTGTTCTTTTTAATATACTACATGATTTGCTTTGCTAGTATTTTATTTAGGACTTTGCCTATTTGTTTTTTGTTGATTTGGGGATCGAAAGTTGTTGGCTTTGTAAAATGAATTAGGAACATACCATCTTTTTCTATATTCTGTACCATATATATATAATATATATATCATTTAAATGATCTATTCCATGAAAGCTTGAAGGAACTCACCCAAGTAACTTTCCTGGGATAATTCTTTGACAACTTTTTCTATTTCTTCTGTATTTATTGCATTCTTTTGATTTTCTACGCTGTTAGAATTTTTGCTTCTTTTTCTAATATATACCTCAGTGTTTAAACGTACAGGCACTGGACTCAGACAACTTCAGTTTAAATTCTTGTTCTGTCATTTCCCATGTGACCTCAGGAAAACTATGTCTTCTCCCTAGTTCTTAGTTTCTTTGTTAAATTGTTAAAAATGAGAGTGTATAGCTAAGAAGGCCACTGTGAGGATTAAAGAGATAAAGTACCTTACACTGTGTCTGGCACAGTAAGTGCTTAATGATTTTTTTAACCTATTATTAATCCTAGAAAATAATCCATTTTCTGAGATTTAAAAATTATTAGCATGCAGTTATAAATAGTAATTTCATAATGAAAATCTAAAATCAATTTCTATGATTATATCATTTTTGTTCTTAATTTTGTGTATGGGTATTTTATCTCTTTTTATTAGATGGGCTAAAAGTTTCTGTTTTAGAGGTTTTTCAAAGAATCTGTTCTTGGAATAATTTATCAATTCAACTGTTTTTGTGCGTGTCTGTTCAAATTCAACAGTATCTACCTTTTTCTTTATAGATTCTTTCCTTCTGCTTTCCTTAAGCTTGTGTTATGGATCTGTCCATATAGCCCTTATGTTATTGTTCTTTAATATTGAAAGCATTTCATGGTATGAATTTGCCTCTGGTTGCAATTTTGACTGCATGTCCTAAGCTTTAATATGTAGTCTTCTCAATATTTTAAAATATTTGTAATATTCTTTTCATTTCTTCTTATTCTTAGAAGAAATGATTTTCTGAATTAAATGTGCAAAAGTAGAGTTTATTTTATTCTAAATCACTCGGGTTATGTGTTGTTGCTTATACTTTTTATTCAATTGTGATTATATTTCATTGTGGCTAGAGAATGTGGACATGCAAATTCTGCTTTGAGGAATTTATTGATGTCTTCTTTGTGTCTTATATAATCCATTTTGTAAATGTTTCATGGGCTTTTGAAATAAGGTGTACATCCTACTTACAGGGAACAGATTTTGATGTGAAGACATTTAGTTTTACTAGCTTTTAGTTGATTCTTTTGGATTTTCTTAGTAAAGAATTAAGTATTTTATAAATAATCACAATTTTAATCTCATTCTTACAGTTTCTAACATTTATCTATTTTTTGTTTTATTATATTAGTTAGAGCTTTTTGGAAGTATAACCTAATATTGATGACATTAGCATCTTTACTTTTCATTTTCTGTTAAGTATGCTGTGGCTCGCCTCTAGATTTGAGATGTTTGTCATTTACTTTTTGCCTATTTGACATCTTTAGGACTGAGAGGATTCTGGAAACTGTGTTTTGATCTATCTCCCCCATTTTTGGATGCTATTTTATTCTTAAAGTCAATGTTTGTGAATATTACATGGTTGTTGTGGTTGTACCTTTCTCTGAGAGGTGGTTTTCATCAACGTGTTTAATGGTTTTGTTCTTGGGTACTTGAAATTGCAGAAGTACCTCTGCTTTATGAGTTAGGTAACCCTACTTTCTCATGTAGTTGTTTCTGGAAGCCTGTTTTCACGGCAGAGTGTTGTTTGAAAGTTGAACCTGAGATTTGCATGTTCCAAAGAATTCTGCTCCTCAAGAGCTCAATATCTGCACATTTCCAGACAATTTCTAGCATTCCATGGATGTTCTTGAATTTCCTTCTTTCTAAACACATAGCTGACTGCCTTAAATTCAATTACTGAGGCTAAAGATTGGCCACATTGGGGCTGCCTAATGGTTTCCATCTTCGTTTTAATTTCCTAAGTATATACGAGATTACGCTCTTACCACAGGTATCAGCAATGTTATTTTTCCATTTTCCACTTATTTTTCTAAAACAATACAAGCAAAATGTAATTAAATACTGTTATTCATATGTAGTCAAGCCCTTTATTCAGACCAAATATTACCCAGAGGCCCAATAAATAAAAGAGATCAAATCAAACTGCCCTATTTGGAGCTTGGTAGTGACCTTGAGCTGTGGGCATCATTCTGCCAGGGACAGGGGAGGCCCCAAATGCCCCACAGAACACCCTGTGAAAGCCTCTGTAATGAGATATTTAAGCAGTCACACAAAAAATTGAACAAATTGCTGTATATGCAAAACTGAGGTGCTGTTGATAGGAGCTGATTGCTGGCAGTGTGCTGCTGTATAAATTCCGTGGGTTTTGAGATGTCAGTGCATGGTCGTGTGGTTGCCTGAAAGTCATGTGCATGAAATCTAAGGCCTTCTTATTTATCTGTGTCCATCCCTAATGTTTGAACTTTTGGAGTTAATTTATTTAAAGTGTGTCTCAAATAGACAACATGTAGTTTGGATTTCAGGCTTTTGACTTAAATTGAAAAATTCCCCCCTTTAAAGGTATAGAACCCATTTACACTATTTTTTTTCCTAGATTATCTGGTGCGGACTTAAAAAATTGCACTTAATGCGTATTTTATTTTTTTATTCTTTTTTTCCCTGTTGTCTTATATAGACTACAGTTTTCTTTTTAAAAATTTTACTCTGGTGATTCAGAAAGTACACAACCAGCTTCATAGTCTGTTAGTGTTTACATTTTAGTTTTTTTTTAAAACTATGCTTACATCCATATTTCTTTATGGTAAGAAAATGAAATAGTCTTCTCTGACTTTGCCCAATGCGTAATGGGTTGAGTACGTATCTGTTTTTTTCTCATTCCTCCTGTTTGCACTCTTCCCAAATGAGAAGGTGTGAGTTGGTCTTATCATTGTCTCCTCTGCTACCTCCCTGCCCTGTCCCCACCCCCCATCTTGGGAGGTGAGAATTGCTTCTCTTCACTTTCTCTGGTCTGATCCCATCTGTAGTGGCTGAAACTTCTTACCATTTCTGGACTAGAGATTAGAAACCTGAGATCTTCAGATGTTGCATACTTCCGTGATCTCCTATCCACCTGTGGGTTGAGTGTCCATCTTCCTCCATCTAAACCTGAGCTCTGGGAGGCCGGAGCACGGAGTCAGGGCAGCCTCGGTCTCTGCACAGGGGAAATGTGCTTTCGTGACTGAATGTGTGGGAGGATGTGTGGGTGAGTCTGTCTGTGCAAGGACAAGTCATAAATGAGTGCATGAAGGAGTTGCTTTGTGAGGGAGTCCAGTGCGCGTGTAGGCGAGCTGGTGTGCTGTGAAAGAATGACTGGGCAGACGGACAGGTGAGGAAGTGGGCAATGGCAGGGCCTGAGGAGGCAAGAGGCCACCGGCCACCAGCCACCCCTTCAACCTGAGTGTTGGGTGGTCAGGTGGGAACAGTGGGCTCACCCACCTCTCTAGAGATCCAGAAAGCCACTGAGGACACGTGTCACTTATGTCACTTATGTAGGAGGATGAAGACACTTTCAGGGTCCATCTCTGTCTTTGGAGCTAGCTGTCCATTCTTTCATTCCTTATTATTCTATAGAATGCCTCGTTTTGGGCATTAGGGATACAAAGCTGAGGCCATTCTGACCCCTTCCTGCCCAAGAGTTATCAGCCCAAGGGGAGGCACGAGTGACTTCCTCTCCAGTCATGGAACAGAGAAAATGACAGCTGGCAGTATGGACTCCCCACTCCCACCATTAGCTCGCCCTATCGCTTCTCTTTCCCTGGCACCAGTGGAGGAGGCAGCCTGCCACCGGCGCCCTGGCCCGCCGCCACCTGATCCTTGGGCGCCATCCTCCAGCTCTCAGGGGTCTTACACCGACTGCCATTTTGACCGCGTGTTTGAGAACCTCCCCTCCCCCCTCTTCTGGGGCCTTCCCACAGGTTCTCACCACGTTATGGTCCGTTTAATCTGAAAAACCTCAGGAATCCACCTCGTCCCTCGAGCTCCGACCCTCTCGGGTCATTTCTCTGCATCTCACTTTTATTTGGCTTGATTCTGCTACACCACGGAAAGAGCTGTCACTGAGATCACCGGTGGTCTCTGTCAGATTGGGGGCTCGTGTCTCCACAAGGATTTCTCACCGGCACATCGAACTCGGTGTGCCCCAAACGAAACTCCCACCACCCATCGTTTCTCGTTCGGTGCCGCCCAGCCCAGTGTGGACCCGCTCTTTCCCAGCTTCCATGACAGACATCTACAAAGATCCTTGACATTTTCTCACTGGGGTCACCACGCCTCATGCGCACCTGGGCCATGCCCACGTCTCTTGTGCTCGTCTTCCTGACAAACATGCCCACCTCTCCCCGTTCCCATGACTCCTGCCCTACCCAGGGTGCCAGTCTCCATTCCTTGGACTCCTGTCTGCCCCCTCTCTTGTCCCCAGCAGCGCTCTCTTTACACATCTGCAAGAAATACCTTATGGAAACAAGAAACTCCTGTCTTTTATCAGCTAAGCAGGGCTTTGGCTTGGATGAGGGTACATCTGTGATCTCCAGCCTTTGTTATATGACTCTGAATGACCTCCTTCCCACCTAGCTCTTCACTCTCATCATTAGCACGCTCTTGACTTCCCATTCATGGGGATGCTTCTTCGGTCATCATCCTTCATTCAGACGGTGCTCCACCTACCTGATCACGAGCATCCTTGCGGTCCACGAGCCATCTACCTGGTCCGCGCTCCATCCGGTCATTGTCCATCCGGTCCACTCTTCGCCGATCTGTGCCCTGTCTGGGCCCATGCTCCGTTCGCGTAGTCTCCAGCCAGTCCTCCGCCTCCCCTCCGCATCGCCCACTCTTGTCCCCTCTCTCTGTGGCTTAATCTCCTCATCCTTCACCTTTTATTCTAAACTTCTTCTGAGAAGCCCCACCTCCCCCATTGGTCAGATTTTCTTATTAAACACTCCCTGCTCCTTCACAACCCTTTGGCCTCTTTTAATTTTGAGAACAATGCTCTGCAGTAACCATTTCACGTGGCTGTCCCCTGCTAGGCTGGAAGCTTAAGGAGGTCAGGCACCATGTTTTATTCAGGGTTCTAGCTCCAGCACCTCATGAGTGGCTAATAAACATGAGCTCATTTCGACAACTTGCCACATGGAAACTGAGCGGGCTTGGAGGCAAGGCGCAGGCAGGGTGCTGTGGGGGGTGGGGGCGGGGATGCAAAGGCCTCAGGTGATGTCAGGGCTCGGGGAGCAGGGAAGAGGTTGGGGGTGAAGGCCGAAGACATGATGCTGTTCTGGGGAGTTCGGTCTTTAACAAGTGCATCGCGAGCAGGAGGACGACACGCCTGCACTGGGTCGGGACTTTGGAGGACAGCCGTGCCCTCCCACCAGCGGGGACCTGTCCTTCCCCTTGCCTGGGCCACCAGCCAATCTCTTGGCTGTATGTCTCATTCATACGATGTGGTGGCATTGATAGTTGGGCTACGACGGGGGATGGAGAGACCCAAGGAGGGCCTCTTGGAGGAGGGGGGATGGTGGGACGGAGCTGCCAGGGCTCACTGCCCGCTCGGTTCTATGGCCTGCGTGTATAAAGGTGCTGCGGTGTATGGCAAGAACTGTCACAGCTTACACGAGCTTGGTGGGTCATCATCCAGAAGTTGAGGGACCTCCTTTCACATGTGAGCTCTGCCATAAGAGCTTCTAGTTCTGCCATGCGGAGCAAACCACTGCCCTGCACTTTGATTAAGAGATGGCTGACCATGTGATGGCCAAAGCATGGTCCACGTTGCGTGGTTCGCCTCGTCTCCATCTTTCCGAGTTGGCGCGACTTTCCTGGGGGGGGGTGGGGGGGGGAGGAGGGCGGGACGCTGCTTCAGGGTGGGGGCGCCTCTTCCCCATCAGCGCTGCTCCCCACGCTTGAGGAGGGGGTTGTCTGTGTTCACCATGCCTGCTTCCATGCCAGTCAGGCCTCAGGAAGCTTTCTGGACGTGACACCAACTTCAGGGACAAGCCCTGGTTCTGGGGTCAGCACCACTCCATGGTTCCTGAAGAGATGGTAGACTATGGAACGTAGGCTTTGTGATTTTTGACCTATGTAACATGGTCCACTAACTCTCAGTATCCAATCCATCCTCGGAGGGCACCCCGGAGGTGTTGCCAACGTGAGGGAAGAGAACGCTGGGTTTAGCTCCGCGCGGCTCCGTGGTAAATCCCATTGCCTATGTTTGACATCCGAACTGTGCGACAAGGCCTATTAACTGCACCTCGGGGGCGGGGGGCAGTTCTGGAGGTGATGCAAGTTGGGGGAAAGACTTCGGTTCCAGCCTCAGCCATGGTCCTCGAAGACGTGATTTGCCCTGGCACATGCACAAGGAGTTTTCTGTGACACGGTCCGCCACTTCCCAGTAGCCTGGCCAGCTTTGGAGGGCCTCATGGAACTGATGCCACCTCCAGGGGAACCCGCCAGTCAGCCTCCATCACGCTGTGTGCCATTGAAGAGATACTTCCCTATGTTGAAGTCCGTTTGTTTGTACTAGTGCCCACCTCTGGTCGATATTAAGTTCCGTCTCAGAGGGTTTTCTGGAGGCAGTGCCAAGATTGGGAGGAGTGGAGGTCGGCCTCAGGGAGTCCATTGACCAAAAAAAGCATCTACTTTGTTTACGCCGGTGGCCTGGTGGTTACTGCGCAAATCCAGTCCAGCCCGAGAGGACCTCCTGGAAACGCCCCTGACTTTGAGGCCGAGATGGCCGTCAGTCTTTCCTGTGGCGTAATTTTTTATGCCCCAAACTAGAGCTCACACCCTGGGCTTCACAGGCCCTGAGACCATTTGCTTGGCCTGCTTGGTGTAACTGGATGTTGTTCTTCTTGGTTGCACACAGGCCGTCTTTTATTTCTCATTTCGCTCACCACCCCTCACACAGTTCTCTTAGCCACATGCCATGCCCACCCTCCCTCTATGCCCACCCCTCCATTCCCTCAGACCCAGCGTGGTGCCTGGCACATAGTAGGCACTTAATCAGTATTTCTGGAATGATGAAATCCGTAACATCATCCACTTCTGCTCAGTGGGACGTACAGCCTTGGAGGGCTTCCTGGAGGAGTTGCCAGCTTGGGGGATAAACCACCAGTTCCAGCATCAGCGTCGGCTCCCGACAGTGGAGACAAGACTCCTACCTGTGTGTGCTTGTCGCATGATGCATGTGTTGTGCTCGACCTGCCCTCTGATCTCCTCAGCTCTGGAAGGGTTTCTGGACGTCCTCAACCTCTGTCCTCGGCGTCCCTGTGTGGTACTTGGAGAGATAGTAGACCGTATAGCGTACGCTTTATCTGTGACGTATGTAACACGGTCCACTAACCCTCAGTATCAAATCCATCCTCGAGGCTCCTGGAAACGACGCCATCTTCAGGGAGGCGCCACTGGACCCAACGGCAGGCCTCTCCATGACACTCGAAGAGATGGCTTTCTGTGGGGCATGTTCTTTTCTGCATGACGCGAAATGACGTACTCTCGCCCTTCTTATACCAAGCTCCGCCTCGGGAAGTCTCGCCATCTCTGGGGAGGAGATCTTGCTTCTTTCTGGGATCGGTGCTGCTCTGTGGCATTCGAGGACATGGTTGACTACACAGCTCTTGTCTAGTATCCACCATGACCTGCTTCTTCTCAGCATCAAATGCAGCCTTGAAGAGGTCCCCAGAGGCAGCTTCGTGGACGTGAGCCTTCTTCTGGTCATCACTGCCTTCGTGCGGTACTTGAAGAAATGGTTTACCGTCCCACATACATTTTGAGTATGTATGTGGGACGGTAAACCGCTTCTTGGTATCCAGCCCAGCCATCCAAACCACCCTGGAGAGAGCCCGAAGCAGAGAAGCGACACTGGCCTCGGCACCCCTTCTCCACGGTACTTGGCAGGATGTAGACTGTTTGATGTGTGCTTAACCTGTTAATGCTTGCGACACAGCCTTCTCCTCAGTGTCAAACACAGCCTCCGAGGGCTTCCTTAGGACAATGGCAACCTCTAGGAAGGTGTCCTGCTTCCACGTTGACACGTCAGCCCTTGAAGAAACGGTGGTCAGTGTCGCCATGTTTACGAAGGAGAGATGTCACATGTTCTGCCTCTCGTCAGCCTCCAAGCTGTCCTCAGTTGGCTTCAGGACCAAGTGCCCATGCAGAGGCAGATCTGGGTGTGCGTGAGATGAGGCCACTCCAGGTACTGAAGACTCTGACTCGTTGTTTTCATTGACGATACGTGTGCAGTCTATCTTTTTTCCATATCGAGTCTAGTCATCTCGGGAACATGCCTGGGTCTCGACTCGACCTTGACCCTATGCGAAGGTCTGACTGGCCCTGCACGTACGCTTACAGACGAAACATGTTGCGTGGCCCCCTTCCTCCCCACCTCCAGCCGGCCTCGGAGGACTTACCGAAGATGCCGCCAGCCTCAGAGTCAAGTCGGAGCACGGTTCTGACGTCAGCACCAACCTCACGGTACCTGGAGAGGGTTGGACCGCACTGCATGTACCTTATTAACAGCGTATGTGACATGGTCCGCTTCTTTCCAGTATCACATTCAGCTGTGAAGGTCTCCAGGGAGGTCACGCCAGCCTCCGGAGACGAGGTACCGGTTCTGGCACCAGTACCGCTTTGGGGTACTTAGTAGAAGTCGACCATGCTTCATATGTTTTACTTACAACGCATGCTCCCTGGGCCACCTTTTCATAACAGCAAACGCACCCGGGGGGCCGCTGTAGGCGATACTAAGTCTCAGGCATTGCGTCCGTCCTGGCATCATCTCCACTCTGGTCCTCCAGGGGTTTCTCTGTGCTGCGTCCACTGCATCTCTAGCAGCCTTTGCATGGTGGCCTCTTCTCAATACTGCAATAGCCTCAGAGGGCTTCCTGAAGGTGATGCTAACGAGAGGAAAGAGACGCCGGTTCCGACGTCAGCCCCCTCCACGGTACCTGAAAAGATGGTTGACCATAGGACATGCGCTATCTCTGTGTCGTATGTAATATGGTCCACGTCTTCTCAATATCAAATTCAGTCGCAGAGGGCTTCCCAGAGGCAAAGCCACCTTCGCGGGAGACACACTGGTCTGGCTTCGGCACCACTCCGCAGTATGTGGGGAGATGGTAGACCAGAGAGCACACGTCCCGTTGACGACGTATGTAAGTGGTCCACTAATTCTCGGCATTGGTCACCTTTAAGGGTCTTCCCTGGAGGCCATGCCAACTTGAGAGCAGGGCCTGTGTGATTGGCGCTATCTGGCAGTGGTCACCAGGTGACTGGCTGGAAACCACGTGCTTTATTTATGACGCTAGCCGTTTTGGTCCCGCAACCAATACTTAGCACCCGATCTTGGCCTTACATGGCATTTCCGGAGGTGGTAGTGGCATCGGACGTGGATTTGTGGTCGTTGTCACGTTTGCTGATTGCCGATCATTTCTGGGGCACATTGCTAGGGCTTCCTGGAGGTGATGCCAAATTAAGGGAAGAGAGTCAGGGTGAGCATCACTTCACGGTATTTGGAGATGCGGTTGACCGTGGTGTGTACGCTTTATTTATGACGTAGGACACATGGTCTACTTCTTCTCGATATCACATCTCGCCTTGGAAGACTTACAGCAGGCGCTGTCAGCTTTGAGGAAGAGCCACTGTCCTCGTATCAGTACTGCTGCTGCTTGGTACTTGGAGAGAGGTGGTCCGTGGCGCGTTCGCTTTATTTATGGCGCACATTACACGGTCGACCTCTTTGCGGTATCTAATCCCGCCTCGCAAGCTTTCCTGGAGCTAACACCGGCCGCGGGGTGGGGACCTAGCTCTGCTCTTGGTGCACCTCAGCGGGGGTCGCGATGTGTTTGTCTCGTGTGAGGATAACTCAAGTGTAGCAGCCTTCTCAGTGAAACCACTCTGGCGTGGCGGCTTCGAGCGCAGGGGTAACTCGTGGACGAGGAGTGGCATCAGCCTGCCTGGATACATGAGATGGTTGACCAGAGAGCACACGCTTTATTTGTGCCGTTTGTGACCTGGTCCACTAACCCTCAGTATCTAATTCCCCCCTTGGAGACCTTCTGGAAGAAGTGCCAGCTTTGGGGAAGGAGACAGGAAACCGGGCCAGCCGTGCTCAGCTGGACTGGAAGAAGGAGCATCTGTAAGGCGTTCGCTGCACTTGTGCCAGATGTGACTAACTTGAACTTATTTGCAGTAGGATCTCTTTCCTTGGAGGGCTTCCCAGGTGCGAGGCCACCCAAGTTCATGGGAAGGGGCATGCTGTCTGCACCACCCCAAAGTACTCGAGTGGTCAGCTGACCAGAGTGCGTGCACTTTATTTACGACGCAGGTCGCTGGGCCATTGCATCTCAGTACCTAGGGAGTCCCGGGGAGGGCCTTTGGGGTAGCCAGCCTTTACTTGGGCCATCTGTGTCTCTCTATGGCAATTGAGAAAAGTTCGTCCTGATGGGCTTAACCATAAGTGTGATAGCTCTTGTGACCAGCCTTCTGTCATATCACCACCCTTTCTGTCCTTGATGATGACTTCGGGAAGTGCAGGAGGCCATTGGGGTCTGCTCCACTGGGTACTTGGATGGATGGTTGATGGACAGCATGCGTGCAACTAACAGCTTATGCCAGCAAAGCAACTAATGCACAGTATCCGATTCCATGTTGACGGGATGATTAGGACTAGGACTGAGTGGCGAATCTAGAGAAGAATCAGTGGTGGTCTTGCAGTGTTGATCAGTGGTACCTGAAGAGAGGTTTTCTGGGTTTCTGTTTCTTTAATGAGTATGAAACACCTGGTTAACCTCTTTTCCAGTATCAGATCTCATCTTGGAGGCCCTCTGGTCCAGGTCCTAGCTTCAGGCAGCGAAGGGTGTCACTGTTACTGTCAGCTCCCATCCAGTGGACAGAAATGAGTGGTTGACCACAGGGCCTATGCCTTAGGTGTATGACTAACATTACCTGTTCTACTAACGTCAGTGTCCAGCCCATATTAACAGGACATCTAGGACTAAATGTCAGGTCTGGGGAAGAATTTAGTGGTATTCATGTCCGTGTTAATCAGTGGTACCTGGAGGGAAGTTTTCTAGGTGTGTTTCTTTAATGAGGATGAAACACACCTAGTTAACCCCATTTCCAGTATCAGATCCCCGCTTGGCGGCCCTGTGGTCCAGACCCCAGCTTCAGGGAAGGGGACCGTGGGTATGAATAAATTGCTTACCACAAAGCCCGTCTCAGTTCTGGCCTTTACCACCTATTCTATTAACCTTCACTCTCTGATCCATTCTCAGGAGGACTTCCCAAGTTGTTGCCCACCTGGAGGAAGATGGCAGTCCCACGACAGCTTTGCGCCCGGACTATGCAGGTAGGTTACCTGTAGCTGCATTTTTCTTGCTTCTGATAAATGACACATGGCCAGCCTAGTTCAGTATCCAGCCTCACTTTGGAAGGATGGATGGTCTTTGCCACCATCAGTGATGGGTATGGAGGATATGCCCTGGACAGACAGCATTGGTGGCCTCGAGCACTGCCCTTCAGCTTCCAGTTTATTCTGAAAGGATGTTCTGGACATCATGACATCTTTGGGGAGAAATGCTAGTTCTGAGATCCAGATGAGACATTGGGGGTCCCTTGTTGGACCTCTTTATTTCTAACCAGAATTCTGGAGTTGATTTATTTGAAATCTGAAGGAATGCTTGATGTTGCACAAAGTCAGGGGAAAGGCTTTGTCATCGACCCTGGTCAAGGAGCAGTGAGCACTTAGCTGACTGGAAGCCACGTGCTTTCGCCTGGTCGTTCTCCCACCCATTCTTAGGAGGCGATGCCGATGTCAGGGAGGAGGTTGTGTTGCCATTATGGTCCCTCTCCCTGGCCCTTGAAGACAGCTGTCCTTAGGCATGTTCATTTCTTTTATGACAAATTATTCCTGCTGACCCCTGAAGTATCAAAAACTGGCTGGGAACACTTCCTGCACAAGACAGAACTTGTCACCCCCATCCAGGGTGAGTGAGCCAAGAGGTATGCTTCCTCGCTCTGCATGTTGTATCTGACCCTAACGCTCCTGCCATTCTTTTTCAGGAGGACTTTGTGGAGGTGATGCTGAGCTCCAGGAAAGGAAGCGGCTCCTGGGAAGCTCTAAAGCCAAGGCACAGAGGTAGGATACAGATGTACATCTGTTTTGATGGCAGTAGGCCATGACTCTGGGCTCTTTTGTGTGGCATTTAGGAAGTGGCATTGAGTCCTCAAAAAGGGCCCGGTTTTTCCACTCCAACCCCACTTCGATGGGAGCCAGAACAGGTGCGGTGGCACGGATGCCTGGCACAGCCTGCGTTTTATATCAGCTGAGGCCCAAACATTGTTTCTTCTACTTGAAAAGAGCCTTGAGAGCAAGGGAGAGAAAGACAAGGAAACAGGACCACGGCGGGTGCGCCATTGCCTCTGTCATCTTCAGGGCAGGTGGCCACCGAGTTCTGGCAGACTGGGCACGCCGGTGGTTAAGCAGGCATCAGAGGAGAGACTGCAAGGGTGTAAGGACGCAGCACGGGCGCAGTCATTGTTTGTCCTCTGCCCTAGCGGCCAGCTTGGGAGAGCGGGGAGAGCATGAATGCATAACTCTGCAAGAGGAAACCTGGAACTTTCTTCCCCTTGATTTTGGGCTCCTGTCTTCCCAGTGCTGTCAGGGTTGACCGACCTCCCTTCTGAAATGAAAAAAAGTCTGTGGATAGCAGTATTTCCCCTACAATGAAAAAACTGTGATTAAAGGCGTTTTATAGCAAAACAGAAAAGCCAACTCAGAGCTGGTGCAAACATTTGGCAAACTGACTTCAGGAAAAGAAATTTGTTTTTATTCTGTGGTGGCACTCACTTTAACTTACAACTAACCCGGTCCTGACATCTGTTTTTAGAACCTCACTGTGCCTGGAAGATTGTCTGGGCTCCCAGGCACTTCCACGCTGGGCGTGGGTGTCAGCCACAGCAGACCATGTCACCTGCCTCCTGACCACAAAATGTCCGACTTACTCACTGACTCATACGTGACACACTGACCTTGAGATACAAACCATTGCTGGGGGCTTTTCCAGAAGGAAACTGGTTCCACCATCAGGAAAACTCTGATACCTGGAGAGAGGTTGCACGCAAATGCTCTCTGTGTTGGTGGAAGATATTTCATGGGTGGCCTGTATCCAGTCAGGACCAAGTCTTAAAGGATGTGTTGGCCAACCCCCAGAAAGCACCGTGGGACACTTGACTGAGACTCTCTGCTATATGTGGCACATGACATCTGGTCTACCCAGGTCAGTATAGACTCAGGAAAACCTGGAGCTGACACCACCATTTGTGAACATTTGGCAGTTTTATTTTTGGTTTTTGTGTTTTGTTTATTTGTTTTTGATCAGTGCTAACTTTCGATACTTGAAGGAGAGGTTGTCCGTGTTGTATTCTCTTTATTTATGATGAAACATACACGGGAAACCTCTTTTTTAGTATCAAATCCCACCCTGGAGGCACTTCCTCTTCCCAATGCGGCCTTCAGGGAAGGGATGTTGCCAGCTCTTGAGTAGATGCAAGGAAGGCAGACTATGTAACATATGTCATGGTGCGGCGATCAGGGTAGTGTGTGGTCCTGAGGACCCAGGCCTCCTCCCATGGCCGGGAAGCCAGGTTGGGAAGGGCTCGTGTCCCTGTGGTGAAGGGAGGCTACTCGCAGCTGTTGATTTACTTATGACCCCTTGTGGGTGGTGGCTCTTCATTGCGAGGCCCTGCTCGGATGGCTTTCTGGACAAGCAGCAGTGTCACTGAAGGGATAGTAGTGCCAGCCGCTCTCCAGGGTACCTGAGGGGATGGTAGACTGGTGACATGCACTTCATTTGTGATGTAGGTCACCCGTTTGACTATCCATCAGCACCCAGTCCATCTGTGGGATGACAACTTGATGCACGTGACAACTTTGGAGAAGATGTAGGAGGATTCGGGGCCAGTATGAATCTACACTATTTAAAGAAGGGTTGCCCTTCGGGGGACACCCCTCCTGCATTTTTAAAATAAATATAAACAATCATCAGTAAAAGATACTTTAGTGTCAGATCCTGCCCAGGAAGCCAGAAAGTGTCAGGGAAGAGGCCTCGATGCCGGTGTCCTCACCCAGGAAAGAGCCCACCCCACAGCATGGCCCAGTTCAGGGGTCCAATCTATCCTCCAGAGGGTTTGGGTGTGTGGGGGCGGGGGGAGAGCATCTTTTGTTGCAATATCACTGTATTCTGTGATACCTCCCGTTTGATGAAAAGCTGATGATGAATGTCACGTGGCCCATCTCTTTTCAGTAGTAAAGATCACTCTGGAGGATTTTCTAGATATGAAATGGCCCATTGGTGTCTGCACCACTATCGGTGAGTGGATGGAAGGGGGACCGAGGACGTCACAATGTGGTTTTGATGTGCCCCTTCTGGGTCACTATTACTTAGGATCCAGCCTCTCCCTGGGTGGATTTTAAGTCCATGATCATTACTTGGGGAAAGAGGCTTTGTCGTCACCTCTGTATCTATTGTCCAGCTTTGTTTGACTTATAAATTAAAAAGTCAAACAGATTGGATGCTTTTCAGTGTCAGATCCTGCCTAAGACACATTCTGGATGTGACGCCAACTTCAGAGAAGGGACGTCAGTGAAGGTATGTTCCTCCGGATAGCACGTGTTCTGTTTAGTGTGTGTCTGCTGGTCCGCTGATCCCAGATATCCCTTCCATACCCAGGATGACTTCTGGGGATGAAGCCTACTTTGGGGGTGAAGGTAGGACTCGACCTCTGTCATCCTCCTCTCGGGCTGGCTGGCACATTGTTCTCATGGTGATGGCAGAGGCACAAGAAAGTAAGTGGAAACCCAGGGGTACTTAAGAGTGAAACTTAGAACTGACACATTTCTGCCCACTTACCTTTGGCCAAAGACAATCACATGGCTAAGGCTAAGGGGTGGGAAGTATACTCCACCTGTGAGGAGGTCATGGCGAGGGTGTGGGTGTGGGGATAGGCGACGATGTGGAGCCGCTCGGTCAGTCGTCCGCATGGGCCACTGGGAACGCAGTTCTCGTTCATCACGCATTCATAACTCATTAACCTGCAGTGTCCTGTCTGCCAGGGGCACACTTCCTGGAGCTGAGGCTGGCCAGCAGAGGTGACATTGTCAGGGCCCAAGGCCATTCCATTTCATTCGAGGCGGCATCGTCCATGAGGCATCTTCTGTGTTTCTGACAAACATTAAACCTTTCTCTGGTCCCCATTCCGTGAAGGCTTGTTGCCCCGAGCGCTGGTAGGACCCATTTGCTCTCAGGAAGTCCGCCGGAAGTGACGCGCGCCTCGGAGAAGCAGCGCCGCCCAGCAGTTCTGAAGTGCGGTACTTAGTGAGAAGTTGCCCGCGTCTTTTTCGCTTTATTTGTGACGAAACATTCGCGGTGCACTTCTTTTTCAGTATCCATTGCTGCCTTGAAGACTTCTTAGTTCGGGTGCCAATTTCAGGGAGGGCACGTTAGCACTTGTAGATTTCAGTCAAGATTTTTGCCAAATCTTTTCTCTCTGCCTCAGTTTCCCCCGATTTCTCTCATGAACGCTCCCTTCTTCCCGCGGTGTGGCTTGGTTTGGCTTTAAATCCCCCGCCCCTACACGTACGCATGCGCGCGCGCACACACGCACGCATTCAGCATTAGTCTAAGGTTGAGTGACCTGCTTTATCCCCACCCCCTTTTGCTCCTGTGATTGGTTCCAAGGTGGACCGCTAACTCCTCTGAGCCAATGAAATCCAAGGACTTGTTTGCTGAGGCTTCTGGGAAAGGAAGTACTTCTTTCACTTCTGGAGCGCAGCCAGAGTTCCCTTTATGTTCCCGCAGCCGCATGGCCTGATAGTGTGAGCTCTGATGCTTCAGCAGCCACTCAAAGACTGGGGGAGCAAGCTTGGGAGCCCGCACGAGGGAGATGTGCAGACCCAGAGGGGGAGGCTGTGCCATGCTGGGGAGTCAGTAGAGGACCCAGACGTAGCGGACGTTGTTAGAACCCCTGGATCAAACCCTGCTTGAAGTTTGCCCTGTCTTTGCACTTTTCAGTTGTGCTAGCCTATCAGTAATAGAAAGCCTGTAAAGCACTTTATTGTTCTGGCCAGTTTGAGTTACATTCTTTCTTACTTGGGATATAAACAGATGGCACCACAGCACTGTAGTTATTGGAAAACCTGTGTTTTTTGTTTTTTTTTTTTTCAGTGATGTGTGTCTTTGCGTCAGCTGTCCTCGATGTCCTGTGTAAGGTGTTCTCGGCAAAAAATGACTTTTTCTGGTGTTCTTACTTGGTGTGTACTTTTAAAGTATTGTCCTGGTTGTCTAATCTATAAATGACAAGTCATGCATTTTTAATGTGTTTTGTGTCTAGGGAAGGGCCGCTGGCGTGGGCCCCTCTCCCGGAGACCTGAAGGATGGTGGACTCCAGGGCACATCCCCCGACCCATTCACATGGAGTCCGTCTCTCCTTGGGAAGGCTTCTTGGAAGTGGTGCTGACTTGAGGGAAGGTAGCATTTCTTTGTCCCTGCTGTTTTTTGGCATTCTGTAATGGGTTTGCTGATTTGTCACAAGTCATGCTGAACTGCTGGTGTTTTAGAATCAAATTGTGCCTCAAAGGAACCAGGAGCACTGTTAAGGAGGGACACAGGAATCAGGACCATGCAAGACACACAAATGGGTTCACAGTGAGCTGATACTGTGTTGGTAGCTTGTTACACCTAATTTGATATCCTTGGTTTTCCACCTGTCAAGAAGGAGCCTTACTGGAACCACTGACTCATGGAGGAGACTTCATTTCAGGGTCTGGGACCGCCCCCCTTTCCCCGAAATGATGCTCTCAACGAGTAATTTGTGGAGTTGATACTAAACATTGCGGAGCCCGTCAGCCTTGATTATTGAATCCTGCCCAAGAAGACTTCCTGGGATCCTGAAGCAGAGGGGGTCTGGGATTGCTTTGCTTTATCCACGATGACGCCCGCACAATGCCCCTGGGCTTAGGCTCAGCCTATTCTGCAAGGGCTTCCCAGATGTGTGGCCCTGCTGGCAAGGGTAAGCATTTAACCATCACTTTCGGGCACACATTCGGTGGGCAGTGTTGGCCCCGCCACCACGCCTAACCCTTGGTGTCTTTTCATACCCAGGTACACTGCAGAGGTGAGCCGAGGCAGACGGCATCGGTCAGAGCCGACCTCTGGTACCTGAAAAGAAGTTGCCCATGTTATTTTCGCTTGATATGTGACGAAACAAACATGGTGCACTTCTTTTTCGGTATCAAATATCGCCCTGAAGAGCATCCTGGCCCCGGTGGGACCTTGGGTAAGGGGTTTTGGTGTCACTGCCTCTCTTGGTATGCACATGGAAGACTCACCCCTCGTCCATTGTGTGTTGGTGGGTTCAGGGACACTTGGTGTCTGGCCATCCTCAGTCCCACGCAGGTATAGTTGGTGAGGCCTCGGCCACCTGCCAGCTCCCCACTGCACCATGTGTCTGGGTGTCCTGGTGAAGAATGCCCCCAGCACTTGAAAGGAGCTCAGATGAGAGCAGCAAAAACAATGACACAGCTAAACAGCAGCAGTAGCAACAACAAACCACGCAGTCAGTGAAAGCTGTCCACACCTCCCAGAGATGGATTTGGGTGGTTGCTAGGTGTGCGTTTTAACTGTGACACCTCGCCTGGTGGACTGTCACCCACTCATCCACAGTAGAATTGTTTGGGGACACCAGCTGTGGTGGGAGGCAGTGGTCGCCGTGGGTCTGGGAGAGAGGTTTTCACAGAGCGGCCGTTTTGGTGGGACTGACCCTCCCCAGCTTGATGTCTTCCAGGTTCGTCCTGCCTCAGAGGGATGTGCTCTGCGATGCCATCAATGCAGAAGTGATGTTGGTGTTAGTCCCACACGGGATCAGCAAACGGCTGTGAGTGCAGAAAGTGCCTCATGAAAGACGCTGCCACCTGTGTCTCGGTCCCCGTGTTCACTCCGTGCCGAGGCTGTCCTCCTGGAGGGGCTGCCGCGGGGACCTGTGCGTGGTTCTGCTCTGTGCTCCTGGAAGAGAGGTTTTCCCCGGTGGATTTGTTTTGTTTGCGACAAATCGTTCTTGGCCAACCTCTTTTCAGTATCAAATGAGATTTAGAGGGGAGGCCTCTTGAGCTCTGGGACTCTTGTGACATCAGCACTCTCTCAGGTAAGTGACGATTCGTTGTCCAGAGTGTGTAAGTGGCAGTCACGGATTCCTGGATGTCTGCCAACCCTCAACATCTCTCTTCCCCAGGAGGTGTCCATGGGCCTGTGCCGGCCAGGACAGGAGGCCGCGGGGTTACACTTGGAGCTGCACTTCGGTGCTAGAAAGGAGGCGCTCCGTGTTTCTTTGCTTTAGTTATGAAGAAAAATACGGGTGCCCTTCTGTTGGAGTATCATGTCCCATCACCGAAGCCCAGCACCAGCTTCCGGGAAGAGATGCTGATGGTGGCTCCTCTTGTGGCACTTGGGCCTCACTGGCCGCCCAGGTGGCCACATCGTGGTTGCTCCTTCTCCTCCCTTCAGAGATCTCCCCAGAGGTGAAAGCACCTTTGGAGAGAAGCAGCTGTCTTCACATCATGTTCGTCCGCAGTCTGTCAGGAAAGCCTGGCCAGGACGTATCACCACAGTTAACCTGTCTCACTAAGTAACACCTTTGCAGATGACAGGGTGCCAGGCTCAGGAGAGGCACAACTGTGGGAGCACCTCCCAGGATTTCCGAGCTGCAGAGAGAAAGCAGGCTGAGTGTTCTCTATAGGACACGTGCCACCCAGTCCATGGACCTTCAGAAAATCTCTCCAGCCCAGAGGACCTCCTGGAAGGGACTCTGATTTTGAGTCACCTTTGTAAAGACCAGTTGTCCCCTGATGTCTTCGTTTTAGGCCTGAGGAAACAGGAAAGGTACAGTTCTCTTTCAGAAGCGAACCCCGTTGGAGGGCTCCTGAATCATGCCGGTAAGCTCAGGGAGGACCACTGTCCCCTGCACCGCCCAGGTGTGTCCCAGGCAGGCCCCGAGGGAGCACGATGTCTTCGATGGCATCTGTTCTCCACGTTTCACCTTCACCTTCGGTTTCCTTTGCAGAAGGATGCCCTAGCAGCCGGAGGAGCCGCCGGTCACAGAAGCTGGTCTGAGATGTTCGAAAGGAGGTTGTCCGTGATGTATTTGCTTTGTTTATGGCAGATATTGCACGGTTGATCTCTTTTCATCATCAAATGCCTTCTCGAAGGATGCGCTGCACGTGGTGTCAGGTTCAGGAACGGGAGGGAATGGTAGCTTCTAAGGGTGTGGGAACAGATGATTGACAGATGGCGAGTGTTTTGTTTGATTTTTCTGTTCTGAGAATTAATAATTTACTTAATGAATCACCATATAATTTTGTTTTTGGGGTAAATCTGTAAATGTGGAAACTTAGGTTCTATGAGACCAATTAATTATTTTTAAATGACAAAGAAATGTGAACAAAAACATGTTTAACACAGTTTTCCGATTTTTAAAAGAATCCAGAAATATACACTAATCGCTTCCTTGGTGTTTCAAAGTTTAATCCATTTCCCGTTTAGAAAGAAAAAAGTACAGCTCGCCGCCAGTGTTAATTTAACATCATGTATAGAAAGACTATGTTTCAGAGGATTTAACATTTTCAGCAATCGAGAATTACTCTATTTTATAAACGGAAATACTACCATTAAAAACAGAACGCTAGAAACGGAATGATGTCGTTTGATTCCACAGACTATTGATGTACTAGGGTGATGTGAAAATAATAATAAAAGAGAGCTGTTTGGTGGCAGACTTCGGGGGTGGGGCTCGGGCTGTCACCCGCGAGTCACCTCAGGGCAAACGCGGCAGCCGCGAGCGCCGTTGCGGCGCGTGTCCTCGGGGCCGACGGGAAATGGGTTAAGCTCTGAAGGAGCAGATGAGACAGAGATGTGCACTGGAAGGGTTACAATGACAAATGCCAGACGATCGTGGGAATGTTTATGAATGTGTCGCAGGTGGATGATGTTTTTGTACATAATGTGACTTTATTTTAATCACTTTTTTTAAAGAGGGATAATACCAGTTTGCTTGAGAAAGTTGTAATTTCTAGGTGCCTAAGAGAAAGAGAGGCTTTAGGTTCTTTATACTCACTTCAGCTACCCCCTCGTCCTCTCTCACCTGATTGTGGGGACACCCCACCGCCCTGAGACGTAGTCTGTAACTTCGCTTTCTGTAGTCTCCAAGCCGCTGTTTTTAACACATACTTTTTTTTTGTAAACTTGGGATTCGTTGACATTTGTGGGCAAGTGATGTATTCAAGAAGTGTTCTCAGAGACCATTCCAGGAGAAAGTGGGGGGTAGCGGGAGAGGGAAGGGGATGAAGCCAACGCAGTGAGCGGACACGATTATCAGCCCGCTGGCCCTTAGTCCCCTAGCCGGAATTTTCACCTTCCCAGGACACTCGATGGAGTGATGCCGACTTCGTGGAAAAGACAACAGGTGAGTTGACATTGCTCTCCCAGGATACCTGAGGAGGTGTGTGCCTTGGCTGGTCACTACTACATCTATGCCAGATCTTGCCTGGCTGCCTGCATTTCCATTAAAAAAATAATAAGTAATAACCCAACCAGGAGTTTATTCCTCGGTGGCCTGTGCTCCAATTCGGGGCCGTGCTTGCAAGAGCCACCCTGGGGACATGAATCATGGCCTTGGAGGAGAGCCACTTTATTGCTTAGACCGTCTGATCCCCTAACCAGCAATGTCTCGTTTATTTTTGACAGGGCTTGACGGAGGCGGTACCGGCCTGGGGCACATGGCATTGCTCTCGGTGGTATGTGAGGAATACCTGGCCATGTGTGTTTGCTTTATTTATGACGAATTGTGCTTGGGGACGCCAGGAGAGCAGGATTGCTTCCTCAACAAGCTGCAAGTGCCGGGGAGGGACTCTGCTCCTTGCAGGTGATGGATGCTGCCTGGTCCACTTACCCTTGGGTTCCGTGCGTCTTCAGGAAGACTGCCTGCCTCCTGCATCGTGAGTTTTCAGGCACGAGACTTTTTCTTTGCACTGATTCCAACGTTAGAAAAGCAGCGCTGGTGTTGGTGGTTCTTTGTGGACTTGGAGTGGAGGGTGGACCTAGAGTGTGCGCTGCGTTTATGAAGGATGCCAGCCGGCCTCTTTGTCTTCTCTGTTGCCTCCATGTTCAGGGGTCTCCTGGAGTCGATGGAAGCCTTGAAGAGCCGGGACTGTCCGGGGTTCACGGTGCTTTAGTTTCTGCCTTTGGAGGCGTGCTTTACCAAGGATTCACAGCACCTAATTTGGTAAGTCTCTCTACCCAATCCACCTGGGAAATAATGTTTCTGGAAGCTGTGCAATATTTGGAGGTGGAGGAGGGCAGTAGCAGTGACTGGCAGGCATCACGCTTTGCTGCCTCTCAGTTGTGTTTTATTGATATTGTTTGTGATCGATTTGTCTAATCTACCCCTAACAGCCTATCATGTTGACTTATAGAATCCTGCCAATGGGCCTTCTGGACATAAGTCTCACTTTCTGGAAGGGCTTTGATGTCCTCCACCCTCCAAGGTATGTGAAAGGATGCTCACCTATCCAGTACACACTTTTATGTGACCTTTGTCATAGAATGCCTTAGTAGGGCCTTGCGGAGATCACACTGACCTTAGGAACTCTGTAGGGTTTTTTTTATTCTATGATATTTTTGGAACAGAGAGAGTAGTTGTCCTTACTGTGCTTACTTTACTTATGGTGAGTTTTTGACCTACACCCACTTTTTTAGAATCAGACCCTGCTTTAGAAGAGAAATACTCCTGCCGTGGACTCCCCACTAGGGAAGACACATTAGGGTCCCCCTCATCAGGAAAGTGACAGCAGGGTGGTCCCCAAGTCACATGTCTTTTAATCAGGGCCCTCGTCTGTACGTGGAGAGGCGAGGGTCCGACGTCACGGCTCCTTCACGGAACTTGCAAAGCGCGCGACGCCCCCGTGTGGCTCTCATCTTTGGTGCGCTGTGCTCAGGGCTGCTTAAGTTTGATGATTTTTAAAGGTGGATTATTCCTTCTGTGTTTAACAGGCGTCGTTATGGTTAAACATAGAGGAATCCACCTTTCTTCAGCATCTGAGAGTTGCTCTTCAACAACACCATTTTGAACACAGACTCCCCCTCAGGGAAAGAAAGAAGAAACGAGTTAACGCCCCTCAGGAGCATAAGGAAGGGGGACCTATACGTGCATTTTGTTAGCGATGGACACATCCTCCTTTGGAGCTCAGTGTCCCCGCTGTCCCCCCAGGAGGCCCACTCCCAGAGCACCTTCTGTCACCTTTATTTTTGACGGATTGTGCTCCCAGGATCATACCCTTTTTTGGTATTTAAAAGGTGGATATTCCTTCTATGTTTATTGTTGTTATGGTTAAACATAGAGGAAATTCTACATTTTCAGTATCAAACGTCTTGGAGACTTTTCCGCACTGAACGTAACATCAGGGAGGACCAGGTGTGGCTAAGCCCTTGGGGTAAGTGAAAAGGCGGTGGTCCCAGCGTGTGTGTCTGGGGACCACCCACCACTCTTGAGGAGAGGCTGGGGTGTGTCGTCACAGTGTCACAGCTCTTCATGGCGCCAAACGGTCTTTTCCCTGTAGCATCGCTTTCTTTTCTGACGGAATGTGCATAGGATCGCTTCCCAGGATGGACCTCTTTTGGTATTTAAAAGGTAGATTTTCCTTCTATGATTACGTGGTTGATGGTTGATCGTAGAGGAAAATCCACGTTTTCAGTATCAAATGCTGCTTTGGGACGTTCTCCTGGACCGAAGCCAGGTGGCCAGGGGGGAGGCGACGCCCCTCCGGGGTAAGTGACAAGGTGGCGGGCCTCGGAGCGTGTGCTTCGTTCGTGACGTGTGCCCGCCGACTCATCACCCATAGGAGCCCCTGTCCCGAGGAGCCGGCATCCTTCACGCGCGAAGAGGCGCTGCGGCGTGTCCCCGCGCGCGCCGAGTCGGGACCGAGCAGCTGGCTTTGCTGTCTGGTTTCCGGTTTTGGCAAACAGCGCACAGACTTGTCCTTTCCAGAACTCAATCTTTCTTTGGTATTTAAAAGGTGGATATTCCTTCTATGTTTACGTGATTCATAGATAATCATAGAGGAAAATCCATGTTTTCAGTATCAAATGCTGCTTTGGACATGCTTCTGGAAGGGACTGTAAGGCCAGCCCTCCGGCTGGAGAGGGGACAAGATGGGGGAGCCACACACCGTGTCGCGATTGAGGACGTACGCCTGAGAATCGTCCATGTTTACGAGACTTTTTTCTTGCCAAGAATCCAACTTGGTGAAGATTATGTTGTGGGTCTGTCATTCCAATTGCCTGGGGAACTTGTCTGCCCTATGTGACTTAATTTTTGATGACTCGAGCACAGGTGCGCGATCTCCTGGAAAGAACCCTTCTTTGGTATTTAAAAGGTAGATTCTCCTTCTATGAGTACATTATTTATGATTAATCATAGAGGAAAATCCACGTTTTCAGTATCAAATGCTGCTTGGAAGCCTCCGCGGATGTGACGTCACCATCAAAGAAGAAACGGGGTCGGCGCCCCCCGTGGGCCCGGCAGTGGCCCGCAATGGGTGCTGAGCGTCGTATCAGGTCGCCCGTCTGGCTTTACCCTACTGTGTAACGTGTTGTTAAGGGAGGGGGCTGTGCTGTCACTATTGTTTCAATGACCTGGAATGAATTTTGTTTTCTGTATGTTTACCAAGTTTGTAATGCGTTTTCTGGAATCAGCCTCAGAGAATACCTAGGTTGGATGTCAGTTTTTAGGGACGGGCGCTGGTGGGGGAACCGCTCTGGGAAAGCGTGAACGAACGTGTGATCACCCACAGGCGCGTACTCCGCACACAGCTGTGTTCGCCTGCCCACTAACCCTGCGTATCCGATCTGTTTATCTTAGGCGCACTCCTGGAACGGATGCCAACTTTGTCACTTGAGAGTGGCTTTCCTACCAGTGATATCGTTTGCTACTTGAAAAGAGGTTATCCGTCCTGTGTTTGTTATTTGTAATGACTATGTAAGGGCAAGCTCTCTCCTGGAGCAAATCCTGCCGGCGAGGCTTCTTGGAAGGAAGCAAAGCCGACTTCAGGGGCCCATCGGGGGGCCGGGACTCCCCCCGGGTACGCACGTGCATGGCTGGCCACAGGGCGTGTGCTCTGTCTTGCTGTGTGTGTCCCGGTCCTCCCCCCATCCTCATCCCATGCATCCTCCAGACATCCTTCCTGGAAGGGTGGTCAGCAGCGAAGTCAGTGTCTCATTTAAGTTTGGGCCGTTGGTCCACCCCCACCCCACCCCTCCCAGCCCGTCTTCGGGCTGACCTTTGGGCTTTCAAATACTCGAGGGGAGGGGATGGGGTTGGTGCCAGAGTAAGGGAGTGGGTGGCCCCAGAGCCCCATGTTTTTATTGCACTTTCTGCTGGGACCGTCAGGCCTCAGCGCCATCTTGTCCGTGGACCTTTTCCACTGTTGTCGATTGTGACAGAGAGACCCTGGGGTTACTGATGTTACTGTTCATTAGAGTTGGCCCATGGGAATTTCATTTTCCTTTGGAGTGCCTTTGAGTAACGGCTTGGATGGCTTTCCGGCCACAGTGCCAAGTTCAGGAGAAGGGACGCTTGTCTCAGCACTGCTGTACAATCTGGATGGGTGGTCGTTCGTGCAGTGTGTTGGTTTTCTTTCTTTTTTTTTTTCCTTAATGATGCATGCTTTTGTGTCTTCTAACCCCCAGCCCCCAATGTTTCATCAGGTGGCTTCCTGGAAGCAGGGGCTTTGGGAAGAGGCAGTGGTTCTGTCCCCAGGGGGCGGGTTTGCAGGCCCGGAAGGAATGTCAGTCATTTACATCCGTTCTCCGTCAAGTCACACAGGTTCTCCCCGTCTTTGGGGAGACAGTCCTACTTTGGAGAGGTGCTGGGAAGCACAGCCCAGCTCAGGGCTGGGTCACAGCGTGTAGGGTGCAGGGTTGTCACCGGCCCCTTCCCCTGGGTCTCAGGCCCCACAGGAGCCCTGCTCTGGGAAGGCGCGGTGTGGTCCTCACCGGAGCTGCTCTTTGGTACTTGAAGAGAGGATACCCTTTGTATGTTCACTTTATTAATGGCGAATATACAGGGGGAGACTCTTATTTGCGTATCAAACTCTGACCGGGAAGGCGCTCGGACCCAGCTCCAGCTCCAGGACAGAGACACTGTTGTCCGCCCCGCTCAGGTACGTCCTGCCTTCCTGGCCTGCTCGGGGGGCTTCACCTGTGATGATGGCCCCAGGGCCTCCCTGGAGGCGTGCCATGCTGGCAGGGGACAGGGCTGGGCCTTCTGTGCATGTGTCTGTTCCGCACTGAGTCTAACGGTGCTTTGCTTTTTTAAAGATGAGCCATGCGTGGACCCGCCCTTTGTCAGTGCCAAGTCACATCCGGGAGGTTTTCGACGTGCAGCTCAGAAGAGAGACCTTGATGTCAGATGCTTCCAAGGATAGCGTGAGTGACAGTGGACCACGGGCACCGGCTTTGTTTCTGACGGTTTCAAGCACGATTGACTAACTCCTGTGAGTCCACCTGGAGGGCTCCCTGGAGGTGTGTCAGCCTTTGGGAAGAGGCTTAGCGTTGCTTGTCAGTGCTCCTCCTCCATGGTCGGCACACGTTCTTTTGCTCGTGGTCCCTGAGATGAACCTGTAAGAGCTATTTCTGTTTGTGATGTGTGAGTGGAGCCCTTCCTGGGAACAGTGTCCTCCACCGGAGCTGCCCGCTCCGGGGACGAGCCGGCGAGCATCCTCCCGCGCCAGGTACCTGGACGTTGGAAGGTCAGAGGGGAGTGCTTCTGTTTTGGTGTCTGTCCTCTGGCCCTCTGACCTCCTGTCTTCTGCTCGCCCCTAGGACGCAGCCAGGTGTGTTCGTGCAGACAGTTCTTGGGCCACGTGACCCTCGCTTTCCACATCCTGATTGGCACCCGGGAGCCGTTCGGCCCTGAGGCCCACGGCAGAGGAAGGGCATTGCAGCAGCCCGCATCGAGAAGCCTGACTGTCATCTGAGAGAGGTGAGCACTGCTCCTGAGCCTTCCTTTTCTGCTCCTTCTGGAGGGCAGGGGCCCTTTTGGGGGCGAGGCCACTGTAGGGAGCCGGTCACGGGTCTGCTGTCCCCGTGCTCTGTGGTGTGTGGGGCTCAAGTCCTTTTCAGTATCGAGTCGTTCTTAGCATGGCTTCTTGGACGAATACCAGCTTCCAGAGGGGTGATGGGGAGGGAGCTGGCACTGGGGAGTGGCCCTGGTGTCCCGCCTCCGTGGAAGGCACGAGCGGGTGCGACCACAGGGCCTTTGCTTAAGTACTGTGTAAATCCAGCCGGCCCCATGCCCTTGGTACCCAGCACAGGTCAGGAGACCCCCTGGGGGAGGCTCCCTGCTGGCTCCGCCCCTAGGCTCTGGGGCAGAAATCGGAAGCTGAGCTCTGGGTGTGCATTCCCAGGCGTGGGGTTGAGCTCCTAGAAATGATGCCTATTTCGGTGAAGGGGCGCTGGCTTCGGCTCCTCCCCACGCTCGGAAGTGTGGAGAGCTGACCCGTGGGCACAAACCTGGCAGGAGGCGTGTGCCCCCTGGTCTGCTGACCCCACATCTCCCACCTCCTCCCTAGGACCAGTCCCGGGAGCCGAGGCCAGCCCCCTGATCTGTAGTGATGCACCTGCCCAATGCTATTGTTTGGTACTTAAAGCGAGGTTGCCCTTTGTATATTCGGTTTATTAACATAGAATATACAAGGGCAAGCTCTCTGTGAGTATCAAACCCTATCTGGGAGTCTTCTTGGACCCAGTGCACACTCAGCGAGGGATGCGGTATGTGTGTGCATGGCTGTGTGTGCCCATTTGGCGTGTGGCAGAGCGCTCACGGGTCACCACTTTGCAGAGGTGACTCCACGCGCACACGGCTGACGTCAGGGAAGGCAGTGGTCTGAGGAATGTCACTCCTCCCGGTTATGCACGGGGGGCAGCAGGCATGCGCGGTGCGCGCGGTCCGGGTCCCGAGCCGGCCAGGTCGGCGCCCGTGTGGGGCGGCGGTGTTTGTGTCCCTGTCGTGTTTTTGAGCCTGCATGCTTGTTATGCTCGGTGTGTGTGACCCCGTCCACTAACCCTCAGCGTCTAATTCGTCCCCAGGACTGCGCCTTGAAGACATGCCAAGTCCTCCCCAGGCAGTGGCTTTCTTTTCCGTGCTAACCTTTGGTACTTGGAGAGTGGTTATCCCTGTCCTGTTCGTTTTACTCATGTCGAATCGTACAGGGTCATCCACTTTTTCAGTATCAAGAGCGCAGACTGTAGAGTTCGATGTCCTGTGTTTGGATCCCGCCTCTGACACTTACTAACCGTGCAAGGATTTCACCGTGCTGTGCCTGCTGTCTCTCGTGTCACATGGGCCTTGGAGGGCTGCTGGGGGTGGATGAGTTCAGACACGTGCAGAGCTTAGACAGAACCTGGCGCTCGTCAGTAGTAGCCGTGACACTGTGCTGTGCAACGTGGTGGTGGCGGGGCGGGGCGACGGTTGGGGGTGGCGGCTGGGGGGTGGTGGTGGTAAATTCTCTCCCTGCTGTTGTGGAAGTCAGACCCTCACCTGGGTATTTGAATGGCTCATCGAGCCCAGAGTTTATGCCGTGTTTATGATGGGGGCCACTCGGGCTCTTGATAGGCAGCAGCTAAGCCCCTCTCATGGTGGCATTTGGAAAACCAGGAAGATTTATTTGCCCCACGTAAGGACAGTCCTTGGGTTCTTGACCTCAACCGCTCTCCACTCTCTGAAGGGGTTCTGTGGCAGCTCGCCCCCAAACCCCCCGGCGCTGACAGGCCATTTGCAGTGCGTGCATTGTGTGCGTGTGTGTGCATGCATGGTGTGTGTGCATGCGTGTGCGTGCGTGCCCCCCGCACGCACCTGGGTTTGCCGAGTCTCAGTCACTGTCCACACGTGAGCCAGACCTGGAGGTGCCGGTGTTTCCGTCCGTGCCACTGTTTCATACTTGAGGAGAAGTTATCCTTGGTGTGTTCGCTTTATTTGTGAGGAATCATACAAGGACAATTTCTTTTGAGTGTCAAATCCTGCCTCGGCGGACTTCCTGGGCTCCACGACGAGTTCTGTAAAGAGGTGTGAGCATCACCTCCTCCCCGGGTCTGTGTGGGGGTACTTGGATGCTGACTTTCGGGACCCTGCAGGCAGGGCCAGGCTTGGCAAGGGGCCAATGGCCCCTTGCTGCCGCCACTGACCTTCGTTGGTCACGGGTGTGTGTTTTGGTGACACGTCACTCATGGCTCATCAATTCTGCTTCTTACACGTGAAGCCAACTTTAGGGACAGGTCATTGGTGTCAGTCCTCCACCCCCCTGCCCGAGGGTGTGACTGACCCTCCAGCATGTGCCCGACTCTCAGTGTGCGAAGGGGACCTCCAGCCCTCATTGTCCAGAGCACCTGAGGAAGAACTTTCTGGAAGGGACACTGAAAGAAGACGCCGAGCCGCTCTGGATGGCGCAGATCTTTGGTGCTTAAAGAATGGCTGTCCGTAGTATGGTCTCTATATTTACAGTGATTAATATCGGACAACCATTGTTTTAGTATCCGAATTTGCTTCAAAAGCAAACTTCAGTGCCAACTTCAGCAAGAGGACATCAGCACCCACCCCGCTACACAGTGTGACCTCATTGAAGATCTATAATAACTAACGCAGTGACCCAAACATGCAAGCCATCAGTGTGCTTTCCTGGAACTAATACCAGCTTTGGGGCGGAGATACAAATTAGGAATTCGGGGCCATTTGGAACATGTTGATAATTATTCATCCTTGTTTTCTCGTTATTAAATCTTAGCCATGAGGAGTTCCTCAAAGAGATGCTGTGTCAGCCATCTCTCTAGGCAGCTACACGGTGGACCAGGGCGCCTGGCCCCCACCCTTGACCTTTGTCATACATCCTGAGCAGGGAAGACTTGCTAGAAGAGAGGCAAACATTAAAGAAACGGTCCATTTCCTGTCGCTACTGCTCAGTGCTTCTGAGCAGCTGTCCATCAAATGTTCTATTTATTCTTGATGGACATGTCCTGGCCACGTGTCTTCTTTTTGACTCACTTTATCTTAGAGACTCTCTCTCACATGGAACACAAACTTTAATAATGAGACATTGTGGCCAACGGCACCTCTGGGTGGGTGGGTGGGTGTGTGTGTACACGTGTGTGTGTGTGTGTGTATGAGAGAGAGAGAATTTTTGGCTAGAGCAGTTTTTTCAAACTCTAAAATGCCTCTATGATTTTCATCACCTAGGGATCTTGTTAAAAGGCAGATTCTGATTCAGGGACCAAGATTCTGCATTTTTAGCAAGTTTCCAAGTGATGCTATTGCTACTGGTCGCTGGACGACACTCGGAATAGTTCGGGGCTGGAGATAGGCGCCTTCTTTGTGATGTGTGTCCCCTGATCCCCCAGCTTCCCTATGCCACCCATCAGGAGAGAATTTGCCAGAATCGACATGCTTTGTGAACAATAGTTGTCTATAATGGGCTCACTTTGTGCGTAAATGCCTTGAGATGGTTCTTCTCTAGAATCAGATTGTGCCTCAGAGGCCTTCCTAGGTACAAGACCCACTGCGGGGCGAGGCTGCTCACGTCAGCCCCGCGCGGGCCTTGTCAGGTGCTGGGTCAGCTGCGTGACTGGTGCTCGGACCGTCTAATTCTGTGACCCTCTATTTCCAGCCAGTCCAGAGACGTTCCTGGCGCAGAGGCCACCTGGCAGCAGAGGCCCCATCCGGGCACCCGGGATGCTCCGTTTTCATCAGAAGAGATGTTACCCGTGACGGCTTTCTCAGTGACGCCCTCGTCCGCCAAGTCCCATCTCTCAGAAACCCGTGAAGAATGCTCTTACTTTTTATTCTGATTGTCAGGCTCGAACCTGCTCTGGAGGTCTCCCTGAGCATGGTTCTCATCTGGGGGTCTGGACGTTGGTGTCAGGGCCAAGTCTAGGCCCTGAGACCAAGATGTGGGAGTGGCACGAGGTGCCCACACGTGTGCTCTTTTGTAGGATATGAAACCCTGGCTCTGTGACCCGTAGGACTGGGCTCACGCTGAGACGGATCTTCTGGAGGCCAGCACAACGGTGGGGAGGAGGCCGTGGTTTTTGTTTCAGAATGTTCAGGGACGTTTGAGGAGAGGTCTGCCATGTCGTGGTCAGCCATGATGACTCTAGTCATCATGAATCATACATGGTTAACCTCTTTTTGAATATCAAACTCTGCCTCAGAGGGCCACCCACACAAGAGACCTGAGACCGTGTGCCTTGTGTGAGGGGCGTCCCCGGGGTGAAGGCCAGCTTCCGGGAAGGGAGGCCGGCGTGGGGCCAACCGGACCACTTGGCAGTGTTTTTGCAGTGAACTTGGTGTGTTTTTACAGTTTGTACAAAGTCACCCCCTTCAGGGGGCTGGTCAGTGGGCGTCTGACCGGTGAGCCTGCCTCCGGGCCACCGATTCATGCCCCCCGGCACCAATTCTCAGGCCTGTCCCTTGCAGGGTGGCTTCCTGGAGGCTCCGCTGCCCCCGCCAGAGACGATGTGGTTGCCATCCCATCGGGACACTCGAGGAGAGGCTTCTTCCGCCACCGAGACTTCTCTGAGGGCGCTATGTTTTCGAGGGTCAAGCCCCGCCTAGGGCGGACCCGTGGGTGCGGAGCCGCCACTTCCCCAGGTGTGTGAAAGGCAGCCCCGCTCTGCCCTCCCGCCTGTTTCTCGTCGAGGTCACTGCCCTGTGTCCTCTTCCTCTTCAGGTGGACGCCCGTGAGCCCTGGCAGCAGAGCCAGCAGGGTTTCCTGTCCCACTGCGTGGCGCTTGAAGAGACTGGCTCCGAGCTGCGTCCTCTGCACCCCGTCGCCCATGTGTGATGAAGGTGACACAGCCAACGCCCCTTCACGCCTGCGGCTCCATGGCGCTCGGTCTGGGCCAGAATTCCAGCCTCAGACCCCCGCCCTGTCGTAGGGAAGGGAGGCTGGCCCAGACCCCCAGCTCGGCGGAGGTGGGTGTCACCGTCCTTACCAGTGGCCTGCGGGATCTCATCCGTGTTGAGAGTGACATTCCGCAGCCGCTGCAGAGCCCCGCGGGGTCCTGTCCTGACAGCTTGACCGGCGCAGGGCCCAATCCGCACTCGGAATGGGTGCCGGTGGGGACGCTGGCTTCACAGTAAGAAAACTGCCACCCTGCCCCTAAGGTACGTAAATGCGGGGTCGGGGTGCGCACGCCGTCCGCGAACGTGTTCCCTGGGCCACTGACCCGGAATTCATTCGCCCCCAGGAGAAGCCCCGGACACGGCGCCCGTGTTCCCGTCGGTGTCAGCACACGGGGCTCGCTGGGGACCATCCGGTGCCCTTTCACTGCTCGTGACGGACACCACTCAGCCAGCCTCGCTCTGGTACCATGGAGATGGTGTGGGAGTGTCCCACCTTCTGGGAGGGGGTCGCACGGTGCATGGGGGCGGGGCAGCACGCAAGGGTCCACCGGCCCGCAGAACGCAGTCCGTCTCTGGGGACTTCGGGGAGCCAGGCTCCCTCAGAGAGAGTTCGGGTCTGTGTTCACGGCTCACTGCGCACAATTGTCTTGCAGCTCTCGGCGTCCTGCCCACGAGAACCTGCGGACACCTCTCGTCCAGGCCACGGTTGTTGCTGTCAGTGCCAATCCAAGGTCTACGGAGAGGCGAAGTGGCCCTCGGCCCTCAGTGTCCCATCTACCTACAGAGGAGGCGAGGCCTCCTACCCTGCCACGCCTGAGCGGGTGCCGGCCACACGGGCTCTCTCTACCACGCGTCTCGGTTCTTGGTGTGATACAGTATTATGTCCTTCCTGGGTATAATCCAACTTTGGGGAGAATTGCCGCCCCCAGTACTGGACAGGGGGGTCCACTGCGGAGTCTCCATGCTGCAGGCCTGAGCGGGGATGGGGTCGCCGTTGGGCTGCACTGCATTTATGGCTGCTGTTTTCAGGACAAACTCCCGCCTGGAGCCGTGCCCGACAGCACTCCCGCCCGAGGACAGGGCCTGGGCCATGATAGGGGAATGGATGGTTGATCAGAGAACATACATTTTATCAATGATGTATGTCAACTGATCCACAGTCCCTACCTATCCAGCGACTTCTGAGGACAGACTCCAGGAGAAGAGGCTCAAGAAGACCTTCTCCTAGCCGGCTCGGCTCCTTCTCAGGCACAGGGCCACATAGTTGGCCAGAGAGCATGGGCTCTATCTACGACGTGCAACACCCAGTGTCCTAACCGTCAGTCCCACTTCGTCTCTAGGAGGCCTAGCTGGAGGCGAGGCTGGCCCTGGTGAAGGCACAGTCCATCGGCGTTGGCCTTCGGTACTTGAAGAGTGGTTATCCCTGCTGTGTTCGCTGTATTTGTGACGAATCATACAGGGACATCCAGTTTTTCAGTATCAAATACTGCTGTGGAGGGCTTCTCGGGCAGCGTTGCACCTTTGGGGAGGAGGTCTTGGCTGCTGTACGCGCCCGAGGTATGTACGTGGATGCTGGAGCACGGCGCACATGCTTCCTTTGTGACGCGTGTCCCTCATGCGCCTGAGGCCAGAGTCCAATCAACGCAGGAGGTGGCTGCCTGGGAAGGCCGTGATCTTCTGGAAGGCACCTTGGTATCAGCACGAACAGTCACAGGAGGTTGGCCAGTGAGAATCCATTCACACACAACATCTGCCACCTGTTCCAGGTGAACGCAATGCTTCCGTAAGACGAGTCCCTGGAGACCACGTTGCCGTGAGAGCCTGGCAGCAATACCATCTGATCCCTGCGAGGTAGTCGTTCTCACTGCCTTTGCTTCAGGGAAGACACTTCTCACGTGTCCAGCCTCGCCCAGGGAGGTTTCCAGAAAGCATTGTTGACCTCAGGGAGGTACGTTGGCATCACCTCTCCCTGGTGTACGCCGAGAGGTCGTCGAGCAGAGCGGCTCTGTGTTCCGTGTGGGTCTCACCTGGTCACTCTCCCGTGGCCTTGGCCCGATCTGATGTTTGCTCTGGGGAAGGGCTCCCCGCCTGGGCTGTGATGCTTTTCAGCAACTCTCCCTCGTTATGATCAGAGTCTCTCATTGTTACCATAACCGCGTAGCCCATCAATTGGTTAATCAACAAGGAATGATTCAGTCATTCTACAGATAACACCTGAGTCCATATGTTCTCTAGATGATTCTAGACCTTAGCTGTTTCCTCTAAGCTAGAAGTAGAGCAGCGATCAAGATAAAATCCTTGCTCATGTGGTTTCACAAGGTAGACGAATAAATGCGAACCGTGAAACATTTTGTCCACAGTAGATTTTATGGAGGAAAGGAAACAAATAAGGTGCCAGAAAGAGGCGAAAGTAAGCTGGACTTTCATGTTGAAAGTAGGGGTCTGAGTCTCCATGGGGAGGGAAGTGGGAGTGCAGAGGGGCAGGCAGGCGATCTGGGTTAGGAGCATTCAGAGCGGGGCGTGGTGCATGGGGGAAGCACTCTGGCTTCTTTGAGAAAAAGCAAGAAGGGCAGTGGGCCGGACTGAGCTATGGCGGAGTCGCTGGGGCTGAGGGGACAGGTGGCCTCGGGGGTGCGGGCACATTGGGATTTTACTCTGAGCGAGGCAGAGTCTATGGGAGGGTTCCCAACAGGGAGGGAGGCATGGTTTCTGCTGCAAAGATGCTATGACCACAAGGATGGCAATAGACAGGCCACCTCAGGCCTGTTGTGGAGATCGGGGGAGAGCTGAAGGAGCGCAGGGTGAGGGTGGGAGCCCCCGCCGAGGCGGGAGATGTCACCATGGGCTGTCCTGGGGGTGGAGCCAGCAGGTCTGCAGAAGGATCAGATGAGTTCAGCCAGGGTCGGGAGTGGAAGGTGGGGGAGGGCACAGCCCAGAGCTTCTGAAGGTTCGATCGTGGTCGAGTAGCTTCTAGAGCAAACCGGTAGGTAGCCAAGGAACTTTAGAGGCGGTGCCGTACCCGCCACTGCCAAGATTCCAGCCAAGGCAGCGATCTGGGGGCTGGAGGGCCAGGCGGGGTGGAGGCAGAGGTAACCGGAAGCGAGGAGGTCACCAGGCGACTCGGGAGCTGTGCACAGTGCCAGCGTGCGGTCACTCCCAGGAAGGAAGCCAGGAGGTGTTCGAGGGGAAGGCGGGGACTCGGAAGTTGTCGAGGAGGGCCCGAGGTTATTTGGGAGAAGGTGGGTGAGGGCCTTTGGTGGCATCCTTCTTGGAATTGCTTTCTTGGGTGCTTTGTCAGGGTGAGCTAGGGAGCAGAGGGGTGGGGCAGAGAGTGGGGGTCCCCTGGGACGGTGAAGGGCTTGGCGATCCTCAGTGCTTTCTGCAGCTGCCCGGGCCCCAGCTGAGCAGATCCTTTGGGGGCATCCTGCGGTGCTCTCTCTGGAGCGCCGCCTGGGCAGTGGACCCCACATGTCACCGAGGCGCTTGGCCAGTGCCCCAGTGCGCTTGGTGGATACCTCAAGTGTGCTCTGTTGAGAAGTCCAAGGTCCCTGTTCAGAAACCCTTGGGTCCACACCCACGTGGAGAAGTCCTGTGACAAGTGGCCTCCCTCTTCTCGTTTCTAAACCCTGCCCCTGAGGGCTCAGGAACACGATTTCAGTGCCAGTGAAGGGTCGGTCAGCTCCACTCCGGGAGAGGTGAGTGAACGGCCCCCAAACTCCTGTGTTTCTCAGGACGCAACTGACCGTGGCACTAACACTATCTAATCTGCCCACAGGACGGTGGCTGGAGGCCACGCCCTCCAGAGAAGCGGAAGGGGACCCCTGTCTGTCTTGTCTCTGCTTTTCTGTGGTACTTGAAGAGAAGTTGTTCGTGGTGGATTCGCTTTACTTATGACGAATCATTCACGGACAACACTTTTTTCAGTACCAAATGCTACCTCTAAGGACACTGGACACGGTTGCAGCTTCACGGAGGACATTTTCATGTTGTCAGCCGTGTGGAGAAGACGAGACTGGATGGTCGGCCAGGGACACCAGGCTTGACCTAGCTGTAAGTCGTCTGGTCCACTGAGCTGAGCACCCGACCCGCCCGTAGGAGGCGCTCCCCGGGCCCTGCCCACTCGGGAAATGGCTGTGGTTCTGTCAACAGAGTCACCTCACAAGACTTTGAAGAGAGGCGTCCCGGGCCCAAGGCCAGCTGCAAGAAGAGATGCTGGTGTCAGCACCGTGCAGGGTGTGTGACTGGTTGACCAGAGGCACAAGCACTCTGTTCCCCCCATGGGCCACCTAGTCAGCACCCCTCAGCACCCACCCACCCAGCCAGGAAGACTCTGTGGAGGTCCCGCCACCTTTGGGCAAGCGACAGTGGACTCGTGGCTTGGCTGCTTGGTGGACCGGGATAAGGGTGGTCGGGAGGGTGTGTTTGCTTAAAATGTGATGAGTCATCCCTGGTAGCCCCTTCATCACTGTCGCTGTCACAGCCTCCTGAAGCGTCCCTGGGACATGACACTGCCTTCCGATGACGGCCCGAAGACCCGAAGCGTGAGCCGGCGCCTCTCCAGGGTGTGTGACTCTTCACGGGGCTTTAGCTGCCAGGTGTGGCGCCTCATCCCTTAACCCCTGTCCCCTCTCTCCGCAGGAGGCCCCCAGAGGTGCTGCCGGCTTTGGGAAGTGACCGTGGCTCTCCGGCCAGCACCGCTCCATCCCACGAGCGGGGAGGGGCTGCCACGACAGCCGACTTGGCCAGTCAGCTGTCGCATGGTGCCCCCCTGGCCAGGAAGCCTCGCCGGACCCACCCTGCCGAGGGTAAGTGCGTCTCGGGTGAGCATGCGATTAAAGTGGTAGTATGTCACTCGGCCCACTACCCAATATTGTCCCACCCATTCTTCACAGGGCTCCTGCGAGGGGCAGCCGCCTGTGGGAGCGACGATGGATTCTCAGCAGCTCTCACTTATGGTACTGGGAGAGAGGCTGGCCGTGATGAATTCGATTCATCAAAGCGAGTCATACACGGCTCTCCTCTCTTCTAGTGTCAGACTCTGCCTCGGAGGGCTGGCTGAGCTGTGCTGTTCCCGAGGTAGGTGCCCAGCCGGCTGGGCCCTCGGCGAGCGCTTTCCTGAGGATGCACGCTGCTGCCGCACTAACCAGTGGCCAGGCTCGGGCGGCCCCCTGGGGCACTACTAACCTTAGGACGAGCTAAAGGGGTGGCGGGGCGCCTGCCTTCGAAAACATGGGCAGCGAAATGCACATGGCTGACTTCTGCTATCCAACCCAACCTTGAAGAGGCATCTAGGGGCATTTTTTTATAGTCCGCTCTCAGGGTATAGGGGAGAACAGGGGACAGGCCCCGCGTGACCCCTGGTTGACTAGCCTGCCGCAGCCCCGTGCCCTCCAGGGCACCCTCGGGGGTTTGCCAAGGAGGCCGCCATTAACCTGGCCTTGCACATGTTGGTCTTTCAAGAGCTCTTGGCTTCACCTTGATGACTCCCACGCGCTGACTTCTTTGCATTGCTGGGTGTCGCTTGCATGGCTGGCCAAGTGCAGGTAGTGGCATTGCTGGCCGCACTCGCCCCAGGTTGGTGAACCAGGGGTTGGCCGGAGAGCATGGGTTTGACTTGGGGATGGAGCCAATTGGTCCACTCAGCCTCAGTGTCCCGTCCGCCCTCAGAGGCCAGTCCCAGGCTGCCCAGACTGCATGGATACGGGATGCCGCGAACACTGTCACCTCACGGTGCCGGAGGGAGGTTGTCCGTGGTGAGTTCGCATTGTCTAATGATGCCCAATACACGGTCGATCTCTTTTCGGTATCGCACCTCGCCAGGCGTCGTCTTGGAGCTGATGCCATTTTGGGGAGGCCCCTCATGTTGGCCCATGTCAGTGTACTGGAACTTATAGTTGGCCCTGGGACTAATGGACAGGTGTCACTAGTGCCCCTTGTCCCCATTTGGTCTACTTATAGGGGCATTGTCTGCTGCAGGGAAGAAGCACAGGATGTAGGCTGAGACCCTAGCCATTGGGGAAGTAAGGGTATCCACCATGCCTCTGGGAATCTTTCAGAGGAAAATGATAGAGAGTCCTCTTCTCTTTTTGTATTAAATCTCTCTTGGAGGGAGGACTTCTTAGGTGTTGGCAAAGGCAGGGAAGGGGCATGGTTTCAGCATCTTTTTCTGGGTGAAGAGCATGAACAGATTCACCTCTGTTGGCCTGGAAGACATAGCAAACTCGAGGCCAGAGATTGGTTAGTTTTGTTTTCATAATTTTGTAGACAAAATTATGTTTCTTGTTTTTCTTTTCGAAAAGAATAATTATTTTGCTTATTCTCATATTTTTCGAAATGAAAAATGCTTATAATAAAAATTCAAGCAATGCGGAAAAATGTAAATAAAAAGAGAGGAAACGACCTAGTTCTTTGTGTACCCAGAAATCACGATGAGGGTTTTAAAAATTTCAAATACTAGTCTGAATATGTATGCAAATAGAGAGGTAGACAGAGAAAAATATTTTACAAATATGGGATCACGTATCTAAACTTATTGAAAACGTCAACTATAATTTTACTTGAATTTAACATAAAGAATGAGCTGAAGACGATGACAAGAACTGATGAGTGTTCTTGCTCTGCCATCAGTATTAATTCCTAAAAGATCCCTATGAAATTAAGGAACGTTGTGTAAAACATTAAGTGGTTGGGATCATGTTTTTTTTTAATTGTCACGTTTCACTGTTCATTCTGAAATATAAGAACATCAGCACTCACACGTTGCCCCCACCTCCTGCTTTATTTTTACTTACCCAATTTAATTCTTCCATTATAAATATTTGCATTTTTTCCATAACCACGATTCTTGCAGGTGTTTAATCATAGTTCTGTATTTAAATGAAGTCATTACTCACCACCAGGGTTTTTTTTTTTTTCTGTTAAACTAGGCCTTCTCTATTCCTGAGTTTTTTTTATTTAAATTCATCTCTTTGTGGATGGGTTTTATCACTGTTTCTTTGAGAGCGGCTCACAGACGCTACTACCTCAGTCCCCGCACGTGTGAGAATACCTGTCTCTTGCTTTTATACACAAGGGACTGCTTAGCTGGGTACATAGTTCTCAGCCTGGTTTGTTTGTTTTTTCCTTTGAAGCTTGTAAATACCGCTCCGCTGCCTTCCGCACTTAGTCTTTCACTAGCTTTTTTGTTGTAGCTTCTCCACGTGGCTCTTCCGTATCCGGACTGTGTTATCCAGTGGGTCTTTAGAGTCTTTGTTTGAAGGGCTTGGGGGCCTATTCTGTGAGGTGTTTCATCTCCGAGAATGTCTGACTGTTGCTCGTACACCCTTACTCACCTCTTTTTTTTTTTATACTATTCTATTCAACCCTACAATTTCTAGTTCTTTTAAATCTTTTTAGTCACTTTAAAGACGCTTATTGTATACTTTGTCAGGATGCGGGGTGCAACCATTTCTCTTCTTGAGTCTGCTGACTCGTTAGTGCTTCTCTTCAGGGTTTTGGAACTTCATGGTGGGTCACTGTCAGTGGGGACCAGGCGTTTCTGTTCTGTCCCCCCGTGCAAAAGGCTCGACATTATGGTTCTGCATTGGGTTCTCCTGGTGCCCAGTGGCTTTTACCAGGTGGGGCCAGTTTTCATATTCATTCATTGGCTTAAGGATTCCCCACCTCACGGCTGGTATAAAGCCTTCCACGTCATTGTCCTGGAGTGTCGTTCCCTCCAGGAGAACTTATCCTTCCCGAAGCCAAGGCTGAGGGAATGGACGCCCTTGTCATTCCCATGAGCCCACAGAGTGTGGGGGTTCCCTTTCCATTCCAGGTCGCCACATCCCTTGGGCCCAAGGCCACATCTCCAGTCACATTGTGGCTTCAGATCCTTTGAGCCTCCAATGAGGAGTTCCTTAGGTCTCTTGGTGACAGGTTGCAAACTTGTTGCTCTGATTTAAATTCTCTTTATCAGCAGCCGAGGGTCTCCCCGCCCTTTTTTCTGGCTGTGCATTTATGTACCAATTGGTTTTGGCTTTTATCCGTCATTTCTCTGCATTTTTAGATGAGAGGGTCCTCTGCTAGCTCTTGGCCAGGATCTAACTCAGTCACTACTTTTCTTTATCAATTTTTCTAAATCTTAATATGCCTTCTTAATTCGTAGACTTGGTCATCGCTTTGTTTCAAGGCTGTCTTCTGTTCTTTCGATGAGTACTTTTCTGTTTCACATGTTGCTCTTTTCTTGCGTTAAATGATCACTTATTATTTCATTATATACTGGAAGAGGAAAAAAATCCGTGATCTGGCCCCATGCTGCCATCTTTCGGTGGAAGTCTCTCTTTGTCATTCGGGCATCTGCGCTTGTCTACTTAAAATGCTTCCTGCCCGGAGGCCCCCTTCTCAATGACACCCCCCACCTCAGTGGATGCCTCTTTCTTGCTAACCTCTGGGTTGGACGTGGAGTCAGGCCCTTCTTCTTGGTACATGAATTTACCTTCAGCAATGGGGATTTATCTGCTGACCCTGGGTCAGTCTGAATGTTAACCCCAAGTGTGCGATTTATCCCCAGGGAGACTTCCTGGAGGCCAGTGCCACTTCTGGAGATGAGGCTGCAATTCCGAGGTCAGTACCACGCCATGGGGTAATAAGCTTTGCGTTTGACACTGTCATTTTCTTTATAATCGGTATTTGCAGAGTCAACCTCTGTAGAGCGAACTCCACCTTTGGAGGGCTTCCTGGACACAGGAAGAAAGGTCCCTGCTGTCAGCTTTGATGCTAATGTAAACGAGGGAATGTTCCCTGCTGTGATCAAAATAACGCATTCTTATTTATGCACGTGACCTCCACGTTCAATCCCCTGAAGTGCGTCTTAGATGCCCTGTCAAGCATGGCAAAGTATTGACGCCTGGGCTGCTGCAGGGTCTGTGATGGGACAGTTGAACATGACTTTGTCCAGTGTCTCCACTGAATCTTGGCGTTCACTGGCCTTAAGGGAACTTCCCAGAGGAGGCCAGCCTTGGAGAAGAGGCGCTGTCACCGGGGCTGTGCTACCCTGTGGTACCTAAGATAGGTTCTTTGTGTTGCCCTCGTTTTATCTGTGGTGAATCATACACAGTGTGCTTCTTTTTCAGTACCAAATCCTGCCTTGGTGGCTTCTTGGGGCCAAGTCCCACTTCAGGGCGGGGCCGTGGTGTCCGCTTCTCTCCAGGGTAAGTGGAGGGACCGTTCGCCACAGCTGACCACAAAGCACGTGCTTTTCTGGTGCTGTGTGCCCGGCCCTAACCCTCTGTGTGTGACCCATCCAGGGGTCGGTCAGTTCCCGGAGGCGGCACCAGCGTCAGGCAAGAAGTGGAGCTTCGCTCGCCGGGCCGCTTGCTGGTATTTGAAGAGAGGTCTCCCATGATGCGTTCACTTTGTTTTCTGATGAATCATACATGGTTGACCTTTTTTTAAGTATCAAATCTGGCCTTAAAGTATCGCGGGGCGATGGCGGCTGCATCCGCGCGCGTGAACGGACGGTCGAGCTGCGCCTGCGCACGTCCTCCCATGCATGTGTCGCCGGTGCGCCGTCGCCTCGGCGTGCAGCCTCCCTGCAGGGTAGCCGGGGGTCATTTCACTGTAGACCCGGGACATGGCTGCCAGGGAGGTCGTCCCCGCCTCTCTCTTCACGTGGAACACAGAACACTCTGCACACATTCGTCGAGGCGTGACCCTCCCCGAATGGCGCCCTGGAAAGGGCGCTGATTTTGAGGGACACTGGGGTCCACACCTCCCAGGGGGGACGCCCTGAATGGGACTGGACCACAGAGCCTGTGTTTTACTGACGGTGTGCGTTGCCAGCATCCTCACTCTCCGTATCCCGTCGTCCTTAGGCCTGCTGTCTGGGACACGCCGGAAGCCAGCGCCCTAGTCCGGTACTCGAATGGAGGTTGTCCATGGTGTGTTCATTTTATTTATGATGAGTATTACATGGCCAATCTCCTTTCGGTACTAAATTCTTCTTGGGAACACATCACCGGGGCGTTTCCGCCGGCGCCTGTCCACGGTAAGGAATCAGACCGCGTGCCCCGCAATAAGGGTTTCCTGGGGACGGCTGTCCCCCGGCCCAGGATTCCTGGGAAGGATGCGGGCTTTTTAGGCGAGACTGTGGTTTTCTAGCCCCAGTTACCTTGCAGACTCCTTAGTGAACGAAGCGTGTTTGGTAAACTTCTTTTTAGGAGAAGTCATCTTGGAGGCACATTTTAGGGAAAGGGGCTTTCGTGCCATGCCAGTGGCCTGGAATGGAAGGCACACACTGTGTTTATGCATTGGGTTCCTGCCTCTCAAGTGTCCTCCTCAGGGTGACGTCGGGGAAGCGTAGCCACCTCTGGGGAGGTGGGGCTGGTTGGGGGTCCGCAGCGATGAGACTGAAAGGTGTCCTAACGGGTTTCCTTGGCATGATTCATTTATTCCTGGTGCAATGTAAGAATCATTAATAGCTTTCATTGTTGCCTTACGTTTGCTAGCTGTGTAACCCCAGGCAAGCTACTTAATCTGCCACCTCTCTGTGCCTCAGTTTATTCATCTGTAAAATGGGGTTGGAACCCACTCATAAGATAAACGTGGAAACTCGGTATATGCAAAGTGTTTCTATGCTGCCTGGCGCATGGTGAAGTTCAATGAGCATCGGCCCTGGTGGTCATTATTTTGCTATTGTCATTGTATCAGGTCTTCCTTTAGTGTCCCCTTGCCTGCTAGAATGCAAGCTCCCTGAGAGCAGAGTCTTGGTCTGTTTTGTCTACTGGACAGTAGCCGTGCTGTTGAATGAATGAATGAATGACGGGTTGACACCTCTTCTTCATTGAACGCCCTCCTTGAGACCTCCCAGAAGGAAGAGTGAGTGGAGGATGGTGGGGACCCGTGCTTTCCCGATGACACGGTCCACTGGCCCGCCCACCCCAACAAGGAATCGCTGGTCTTCACGTCAGGAGCCTCATGGGTTCGGAGCTGGACAGACCCTCTGTGGTGACAGCATTTAAGGAGAACGGTTAACACCAGTCCCTTCTCTGTGTCAAATCCCAGCTCAATGTCTGCCTGGAACAGAACCCAGCCTCGGGGTAGGACCTTGGTGTCGGTGCCTCTCTAGGGTAAGTGACCAGACGCTGGCCCAAGCATGGACCTGACTTGTGACACTGCTCATGGGCTCACCCACTGCCCACACCTGGCCAGAGCCAGCTCAAGGGACGAACCCTGGTGCCATGTGAGTTGGAGCATATGACCTTCTCTTACGATAGATAGTGTTGCGCTCACACACAGGGCATTCCTGAGGTGCAGCGCCAGCCTCTCCAGAGCTGGGGGTGTGGGGGACGACAGAGAGGGAGAGAGTGGGAGGGATGGGTGTCGGCACCGACCCAGGGACATGCACAGCCAGACCCTGGAGGCAGTGCCGCCTTTGATGAAGAGGCACCTCGGTGTTCTTGCCCGTGCCGATGTTTGATCCTGGAGCAGAGGTCGCCCTTGGTGAATTCGCTTTATTTATGTTGAATCACACAAAGGCAACTTTTGTTTGAGTATCAAATTTTGCTGGGATGGCTTCCGGGACCCAGTGGCAAGCTCAGGGTCTTGACCCTCCCATGACAAGACCAGACAGTGTCGGTGTGGGTGTGTGCCCTCTCTGATGGACAAGAACAGCAGTCGGTCAGAGACACGAGCTTGATTCACGATGTGGGTCACCTGGGGACATGAGGAGAGCCTCGGCGCTGAGCCTGCTTATTACCTGGGAGCCTCTTGACGTCACCACTTTGAACTTTGATCCCAAAGACCTTCTGCCTCTACCACTTTCTCTCCGAAGGTATTTTGACCTTGTGAATAAGGATTTGCACTTAACAGTTTTAAAGGGTGCAGTTTCTCGTTCTCTCTCTCCTTTGTTTCTCCCTCTCTCAAAATCCCTCTTGTATTCTGTCTCTGTGATTTTTCCCTCTGTGTCTCTGTCTGTCCATCCATCCATCTATCATTTATTTATCAATCTATCATCTTCCTATCCCCTGCCAAACACTACCCCCATTTTTCTATGGGTTATGAAATGAATAGAAGCTATCATTATTTCATCCCATTTGTATTAAATTATAGTGATAAGAATAATCAACACAAAATAAAACTAAAAACAACTGAAATGCACAGTGTAAAACATGTTCAATTGACGACAAATTGGCAGAAGAATCCAATTTTCTTGACAGCATTTCAGCGCCACATCCAACCTGGGAAATAGAATGCCGTCGACATGGGGCCGCGGGGGACGGGTGGTGGCAGCAGCCTGACAGTGGTGTTTGGTGGAGACAAAAGCACGTGGAGGAATCAAATTTGCATTCAGATTTTTAAATGGAGAAGAAATGATCCTAATGAAAATGATTTGGGGAAAATAACAAGGGAAATAAAAGAAATGAAAAGAGCTCAGCGGCACAGTCAGGAAGGCTAAGCAGGGAACTGGGTTGGTTTCATGGAATTCACTCTGAAAAACACATTTTTATGAAAATCGATGTTGGCACAATTCTCATTAAGATCGCCGAAGTCCTGTGTGTTTGGAGGGTTGTCAGTGGGTCAGCAGGAACGTGGGGTCAGAGCACAGTGTCCTTTATGTAGCCGACTTTTCTTTCTGCCCAAAATCTTCCCGGAGAGCTTTGGGATGGGCGTGCTGACCTCAGGGGTGACACGCTGGTAAAGAGGGCACATGTCGAGCCAGAGCGTACGCCCTCTTGGAGGCATGCGTGACTTGTCTGCTCCCTCTTAGTGTCCCTCCATCCCCTCTTGGGGTTCTGGGTGACGTGCTCACTGCAAGGTGAGACAGAGTGCGTTGGTCAGTGGGATCTAGGCGTCCGGGACAGCTGTCTCCAGTGCTGCTGCTGAACACACAGGAAGGCTGGGACAGTCCCAGCTGTCACCCTTCCTTGGGCCCCAGTGTCGGCACTTCTCAGGAATCATGCCGACCCCAAGGACATGCTCCTCATTGGTGCCGAATGTCACTTGGTCATAGAGGCTGAGCCTTGTTTGGGAAGTGGCCCCAGAGTCAGTGCTTCTGGGATCAGACCCACTGGGTGGGATGTGAAAAGAGCTTGTCTTTTGCTGGCATGAACGTCGCATGGCAGCTCTTCCCAGACCCACCCCTGCCTCGGGGACTTCAGAAGCCCCATGCACCCCCAGGAGGCAGGCAGCAGGCGGAGCCTCCCCAGGGCAGGTGCATGGGGGCCGCCCCCAGGACACACCCTGAGTGTGTTGATGGTGTATGTCATCTGGTCCACTAGCCTGCGCTGTCCAGCCCGCGGTCGGGAGCGCGTCGGGAGGCGATTCCAGCTTGGCGAGAGCGCCCGCGCTGCAGGTCAGTGTCCGTCCGCGGTTCCCGATGAGGGGTGGGGGGATGGGAAGGAGGGGAGGAGAGTGGGGGGCTGCGGGGGGGGGAAGGGGCCGTTTTCTTTCTGGAACCCCGACCGGAGGAGGCTGGCCTCTTGCTGCAGCTGCAGGGACACGGAAGACCTGGAGAGCTTTCCAAGCTCACGCCCACGTCAGGGAAGGGGTTCTGCCGTCGGTCCCACTGCAAAGTTCGCAGAGTGGGAGGTGGGCGCAGAATCCCGACTCTGCTTGTGGCACACATCGTCTGCTCATCGACCCTCGCTGGCCACTCCGTTATTTGGGGCACCTGTCGGTCGCGATGCCAACTCTGGGGAAGGCTGGGCTTCTGCTATCTCGGCTGCTATGCCATTTTTCGAAGGGAGGGTCACCGAAGTTCCTTCGCGTTTTTGCTATTTTCTCCCTCTTCGTTTTCGGTGTTTCGCTCGCTTTGTTTATGAGCTAATGAAAGGGTCAACCAGTTTTTGTGTTAAATCACCCTTTGAACGATTCTGGGTGGCGACGCCTTTGGGACTGAAAGCGAGCGTGCGGGCGGGCGGGACGCCGCGGAGCGCAGCTCCCGATGTTAGCGTCCCGGGCGGGGCTCTGTGCCCGGGGGGCCCGGGAGTGGCCCCTGACAAGCTGGGCACGAGCAGGGTTTTGCGTCTGTCGACGCTGCTGCAAGGTCCGACCCGCTCGCTAGCCTTTGGGAAAGAGTTGGGCAGAGAAGCCCATTCCGTCCCGCGGGCGTCCGTCCAGGCAGCGCTTTTTAGCAAGAGTCCCGCTGGGGTTTCCTGGGTCACTAACGGGTTCCACCTGGGTCTCCTGGGTCACTTCCGGGTCCCGCCTGGGTCTCTGCGTCACTTCCGGGTTCCACCTGGGTCTCTGGCGTCACCCCCGGGTCCCGCCCGTGCCTCCTGCGTCACTTCCGGGGAGGGTCTCTAGCTTCGCCTCATTCCGAGGAGATGATAGAATGTCGGCTTTGGGGATCCTTGTAGGGGGCGGGGTTTCGGTCCGCGAATGTCCAGTGCTCAAGCTACCCTTGGGGGAGGGGGAGAATCTTCTGGAAGCACAGCCACTTTGAAGCATCTGCCTTAGTCCAAGCGTCTGAGCCTCTCCATGGTACTCGGGGAGAGGTTACCCGAGCAACTTTGCATCTGGACGACGAATGTTGCTCGGTGAACCCCTTTTCGGTATCAAATTGCACCAGAGAGGCGTCTTCGGGGAAGAACGTCGGTCGGTGTCGGCGCCGCTCTGGGGTACAGGATGGGTGGTCGACCAGTTGGAAAGTAATTGTTTCTAATGTACTTCACCTGGTCCACTAGCCGTCCGTATCCACTGCAGCCTGCGGGCCGCGGGCCGGGCAGAGCCGCTGCCCCTCCGCTCAGCACCTGTCCTGGTACTTGAAGGGAGATCGACCGTGTTATATTCGCTTTATTGACTTCGAATAATACATGGTTGATCTTTTCTCAGTATCACATCTCACCTTGGACGACCTCTTGGAGATGAAGGCCTTGTGGGGGCGGGAGAGGGGTGGGGCCTTCCGTGTCACTGCCCCCGCAGGTACAGAGGGAGGCGTGGCACGGAGGCTGGGTGGGACTGGGCCTTCACTGCCTGTCCTGTGTCCTCTCACCTGTGCTGTCTGATCCGCCCTCAGGACCGTTCCGGGAGGTGACCGTCGTTCCGGGAGGTGACCATCGTTGCTGCAGCGGCCACAGTCCCTGAGTCGGCATCACTTTGGGTACTTGAGGAGAGGTTGTCTGTGATGAGTTCGCTTTATTAATGACGAATATAACACAGATGGCCTGTTTTCAGTACCGCCCACGACTCACATGCTGGGCCGGGCCTGAGGCTGGCCACCTCCAGGGTATGTGAGTGCATGGGCTCAGAGTATGACATCCATCATCCTCTCCACTGACTCTCAGCACCTAAACCATCCTGGCAGAGCTTCCTGGAGGACTCCTTGACCTTGGGGAAAGGGTGGGGGTTGGGTTGGTGAGGCTGATCATGAAGCATTCGCTTGATGTGTGCCTAACAATGCGTGCGCAGTCTGTTTTCCATGCCCAGTGTCATTAGTTACGGGGCTCCCTGGGGGCCTCCCCGTTGGCGCAGGCACCTGCCCCTTGTCCGGGCGTCCTTCCAAGGGGACCACGTGCATGACCTGCACCTGGGAGGGGTGTCCCGGCTGCTTCCCCTCTCACCCCAGTGCCTCGGAGACCCCACGGCAGGGGAACCCGAGGGCTGCTTGCTGTGCGTGCTGCTCTGTGTGGTACCTGAGGAGAGGTTGCCCGTGGGCGTTCGCATCCATTATGACGCACAATACACGGTCGACCTCTCTTCAGTACCAGATCCCGCCTCGCATGCGTCCTGCACGCCCGCCGGCCCGCGGAGGGCCCAGCATGTGCGACTGTGTCCCATGGCCCGGGGTTGGGTGGGTCGCAGGCTGTCTGTGAGGAAGAAGCCTCCTTCTGGAGTCTGCCCTGCTCCGTGGTACCTGAAACAGGTTGCCTGTGAGGTGTTCACTTTCTATACAATGAATATTATACAGTTGGCCTCTTCCCGGTATCCAAGCCCTCCGCTGCAGGTGCTGACCGCCGGCGGCAGAAGCCTGCGTTGGTGGACCCGTGGACTTGGTGTGGGACCTGGGCCACCCGGCCTATTCGTTTTCCAGCTCTGTGCGTCCCAGAGGGCCTCCGAAGCAGCGCGGAGTGGCCTCCCCAGTTGCAGTCAGCGCTCCCCGACATCCGTGCTCCCGGCCGTTCCCTCAGAGCGGGACACTTGCCCTCTCCCGGCCCTGCCCCGACCATGGCAGGGCTGCCTGGGAGGGTCTGGGACCACTGGGAAGGTGAAGTCCAAGAGCACCTTCAAGGGACGATCGAGGCCGTTTGACATTCACTCGGGGTCTCGGGAAGCCCCTTCTGGGCGGGGCTGGCACCCCCCATGGGCTTCCCCCGTGGGATTCCTCCTTGAGCCTGGGCTCCCTCAGTGCCCAGGGCGGGCGGGGGGTGGTGCTGCCCCAGGTTGCCCAGCAGAGCCCGATCCCTCCAGGCTGCCACCCCTCCCGCCCACTGGGACCCCCAGGCTGTCCGTCCCCTCCCCGCCCCAGCCCTGCTGGAGGGGCCACCCTCTCTGACATAGGCCCCACCATGGTAACCCCGCCCGCACGCTCAGTTCCAAAACAGTAACGTGTCCCAAGGCCCCAGCCTGGCCAGTCCCGTTCCCTGCGACCCTCTGATGGTTCACAGTGTGTCTTCCGTTTAGGCCGGTCCGTCTCCTTCAGGACCTGAGTCCTGGGCAGCGGCTTCTGCAGCCTGTCCTCAGCCTCCTCCTGTCCAGGGGCCGGGCGTCCCTGCCTTCGCCTCCCCACTCCCCGCAATGCCCTATGTGCGCCTTGGAGCACTTAGCACAGTCTCTTGCTCACTTTCCCGCCCCCTCCCACAAGTGTCCCCTTTCTAGAGCAAGGGTCCCAGGTTCTGGCAGGGATGAGCTATCTGTTGCTCCGCAAGGCGACGTCCCTGATCCCCCAGCCTCACCCGCCTCTCCCCAGTTACCCTCTGTCAGCTGCCCGTTGCCATCTTCTTCTTAGCTTACTGCTACCCAAAAGTCCCCGCCATAAGTGTCTACTTTCGTCCCCCCCCCCCACCCAACAAGACTGTAAGATTTCTCAGGGTGGGGTTTTCTTCTGGCTTGTTTCCTTCTGTGTCCCCAGCTCTAGGACGTAGGCCGGGCCCACAGTGGAGGAACTGTGAATGTTTATTGACTGACTAGCAGACGCAGGGACCTTATGAAGTTAATCCCCAGGAAAGAGCCAGCACAGCGAGGCACTCCAGAAGACTCGGTGAGCAGCATATGAATATGGTAATTGGTTTTTAGAAATTCTTCATGTTTGTTGAAAGCTGTTTGATTTTCCGCTTTTTCTGCCCCTTTTAGGATGTCATTCGAGAGTCTGAGACTTGCTGCAACAGGGCAGGTCAGCTGGGTCTGGGCTCCTCTCTCCACTTCCCAGGGGTCCCCTAGGGCTGCAGGAGTGACAAGCCCCAGTATAACTCTGGAGACAACCCACTGAACCCCCACCTCCACCCCAGCCTTCTAGTAAATTCTGTAGCACTCAGAGCTCTGTGCTCTGGGGAACTCCATCTGCAACAGGCTGGAGCGCGGTGTCACAGCTGATATTTTATGCAGGGAACTAACTAAATGGGGACATTTGGAGATGAAAATTGCTGTTAATGCATCCACACATCTTCGGAATATATTAAATGTGTGGGGGGGTGGGAGGCAACATTAGCCTTACTTAATAGCTCCAATGTAATCATCCCCACACCACGGCGGGAACAGGCACAGCGCTCCCCTCCCTCCCCAAGTCTCCCAGGTCGCTGCTCCTAGAGGCAAGAAGCGTTGGGTACATTAGCGGCCACTTGAGAATTATGCAGGAGACATGGTGTCAGCCCTGGGTACCAGGCACTCAGCAGCATGCATGTTCCAAACTCATTTTACACCCAGAGAGGGTGACCCTGGACTGCTCCGTGCAGAGTTTCATTAAAAGGCAAATTACTAGTTTATCTATTGTTTGAGGAGAGGAGAAAATAAACAAAGGGCCTTTCCCACCGGACAAGCTGAACAAAAATGTCTGTCCTCGCAGCGGCCGGGATGAAAGTCTCTGGACCCTTGAGCCAGAGGGTCAGTGCCCGGGCCAGCTCCGAGGCACTGTGTGTACCAGCCTCGGGTCCACTTCCACTCGGTGATCGCCAGTTCCCTGTGCCTTCCCCCGCCCCCCCCCCCACCCTATGCGTTTCTTAGCAAAAGATTTTGTTTTTTTTAATTGGGAAGTTACTGGACAATTTGGATCTCTATTTCCTGCACCCGCCTGACATCTCCGCTTTGGTGCCATCGTCACCTGCGAAATGGGTGCTCTCAGTTAGCAGCCCCCATGGCCCCTGGCTCAGGGAGACTGCCGCCTGCTCTGTCAGAAGGCCCAGAAGCAGCTCATGGGGATCTGAAGCACCCGGGCCCAAGGCCGACTCGTCTTTTGCTGCCATGTGCTGTTTTCGTATCTATGCCATGCCTGTGCCCAAGCTGCACCCCTACCTGGGATGCCCACCCTCCATCCTGCGAGGCCCTGCTGCTTCAGTGCCGCCTCCTCCTGCAGGAAGCCCGTCCTGACCCACTCCAGGTGCACTCACAGCCTCGCCCTGCAGGCAGATGCCAGTCCTCCGACCCTCCGATCCCCAGGTTTCTCTCTCCCTGCCCAGCCGCAGGTTCTCCGGGGTCAGGGGCTGCTGCTGGTCACCTGGCACAGAGCCTAGCCCAGGGAGGCGCCATGCCATGCTTGCTGAACTCGTCTTCCCTTTGTAGGCATGCTCCGCCCTGGACCCAGCACTTGGCAGGTGCCCAGCATGTGACATCCTCGGTTGATCCCGGCCATGAGCGAAGAGCCAGGCCAGAGGTGGCCACACCAGACCCCTCCTGCCTGGAGAGACGCAAGCTAGGGAGCCTGGCCTGACTCCGGAGTCGTCCTTGGGTCTGGTAGGTGCGGGTCAGGACAGCCGGTTGCCTCCCATGGGGTCTGGAGCAGACGGGGTCTGCCCGGGGCGCAGGGCTCTGGGGAGAGCCAAGCCTGCTACGGGGTCAATGCCGCTGGTCTCAAAGTGTCGCTCCTGTAGGCTCCACATGGCATCTGTTGAGTGAATGAGTGAAACGGGGCCTCCTGACCCCTGCGCAGAGCCCCCCGCACACCCCACGTGGGCCGCCCTGCGGTTGCGGGGCTCGGCCAAGCTCAGCCCTGTTTCCAGCGCGCCCTGGCCCCCCGGGGGTAGGACACTGTTGAGAAGGTGCGCAGAGCCCGGGGCGTGGGAAACCGCCCAGAACGCCGCTTCCACCATCTGCGATATCCTCGTTTTTGCTAACATTCAAAAATAGATGTTTCTGTTACGCTCCGCTGCTGGCAGGGGAGCGGCGGGGCCTGCCAAGGCCTGGGGGAGCCCGCCAGCCTGCGGAGTTTCACTGTACGAACAGTTGGGGGGGTGTCTGTTAACTTGAAATCCCTGATCAGTAAACATGCCAATTTAAAGTGTAATTAAATCAGGCCGGAAAAATTTCAGATTTGGACTGCTTTTCACAGTTGAGGTTGTTTTTCTTTTATTTATTTATCTCTTTCCGGGTGTGGTGGTGTCTGTGGCAGGTTTTAGCCAGGAAAAATAGAAGGGGGCCCGAGTGGGGAGGGGGCTGGTTGGGAGAGGAACCGATGGAAGGGAGGGAGGCGAGGTCGGCCTGCCACCCACGGGACCGGTGCCTCTGTCCACTTTCTGTCTGGGGCGGTGGGTGCCAGAGGAGGAAACTGAGGCAGAGGGAAGCGGGGGTAATGCCCACGTCACTCAGGGCGGGGCTCGTGATGGTGAGCATGGGCGCTGTTGTGGGACCCCTCGCGGGTTGAGCAGGCTCCGGGTCCTGGCTCCTGACGCTGCCCTGTCTCATGTCTGCTTTAGGGGTCCGCCTGCCCGGCGTCCTCGGCCCTCGTCCTGCGCAGCCGCAGAATGGTCCCCGTCCTCCGAGAAGGCTGCGCGCACCCCGGCCCCAGCACACGGACACGCGGCGCCCCGCCAGACCTGTGCCCGCTCCTGCCTCAGCCGGAGGCCCCGCGCCCCACCGCCTGGAGGACCCGGACTGCGCCCCGGGAGGCCAGCGCGGGCTCGGGGAGGTTCCGGGGGAGAGGAACTTGAGTAGCAGTGCGTGTGACCAGCGCTGCCCGCCCAACACGGTTGGGGCCACACGCGCCGGTCGGAAGGACTTAGCGACCTCGCGTCCCTGCTCCCCCTTTTAAACAGTGTTGTCAGGACATTTGAATAATAAATCCACATTAGAAAGATCTAAATCTGTTTGTGTGTCTCTGTTCAGAGATGACATTCGTTAAGTGGGAGCTCAAAGACAAAGGCCACCTGCCTTTGGGGCGATTCTCACACAGAGCCACCGGCCCTTGCCCAAGGAGCACTTTACAGGGAGCATCTTCCTGGAGCAGGGCTCCCTGGGGCGCCCCCTCTGCCTGGGAGCCCGCATCTGCAGGCGGGAGCAGGCTGGGAAAGTCACGCGCTTCCTCTCCGGCCGAGGGCTGAGATGGCTCCGCAGCCCTGCCGCGGGCCCCATCCTGGGGCAGAGGCCAGGGCTCAGGGGCAGAGCCAGTGCCCACGCCCGGCTCTGCCAGCCTCCGCTTGGTCACGACACAGCCGGGCTGACTCAGCCCAGGCCCCGAGCGGGAGCCTCGTAAATCACGTAATTACCTACGAAACCGGCAGGCACAGCTCAGCCGGGAGGAAGGACGCGCTCGGCCGGGCCGGCGTGACTCACCGCTGTTTTCTCCTGAGCCTCCAGCCTGGATCTGTGCTCGCCCCCACCTGGATCGGGGCTGGCTGGCAGGGGAGGGGTCCCAGCTTGGTCTCCCCACTAGCTCTGTAGCAAACAAAAAGGCAGACAGCCACCATCTCCCCCGCCCCCCGCTGCCTACTATTCCCACTTGACAGGAGGAAACAGCCACAGAGAAGCCTTGTCCCTTGGTCCCATGCATCCACGGCTCGAGCGAGCAGCCCTCTCACAGACCCTCTGGTGAGCCCAGAGGCTGGGTGGACCCTCAAAGCCCCTTCCCTCAGCATCGCTGTCCCTTCCTGAGTCACTTGGTGTGGGCAAACTCTGCTCTGGGAAAAACACTTCTGCTCTTGAAAACGGCTTTGGGTTTGGGAAAGAGGCTTGCCTTTCCAACCCGAGCTGGGTCTTTGCGCCTGGTTGGGGATGTTGCCGGGGAATGCTTTTTAAAAACATTAAAAACCTAGTAGCATAGGGTCTGGTGGGTGTGGGTTCCAGATGAGGCCCTGGGTTCAAAGCCAGCCGTTGTCACCTACTGGCAACTAAGCCTCAGTTCCCTCATCTACAAAATGGGCACACTAACCCACCTGGTGCGCGGGACAAGGTGAACTGGGTTGCTTCTCGTTAAATTGGGGGCTCCCTCAGGAAGGTCCATAGATGGTGAAGGTCCCACAGGTCCTGAAGTCACAGCACACATGCAGCCTGACTCACCCTAACCCGGGAGCACCCCTTGCTGCTGACCCCAGCTTTCAGAGGCTGTGTGCCCTCCCTACCTGCCCCCTAGCTTCTGAAGGCACCCCAAAACAGCACCGGGAGGGCAGAGCCCATTGCGCTCAGAGCTGCACCCAGATCCCAAGCTGAGGGTCCCCTGACCTGGGCGCCCTGCTCCTTGGCTGGGAGAAAGCTGCACCGTGAGCAGCTCTGTGGTGCGGGGTCTGTGGCTGCTCTAGTCACCTCTTGGGGGTGTAGGGGTGTGGACAGTGAGTCCCCCCGGCTGTCGCGGCTTACCCGAAGGCCCACCGACTCGTTCTCACTCCCACCCCCACTGTGCAGACCCAAACAGACACGCCGAGGGCCTGGCCGCCTGGGAGAACCTTGGGGTCAGTCCTTTCCCTACCCGGGCCCCAGCCTGTCCTCCGTCGCTCATCACAGGCCCCCCGGGAGCCGGCCCACCATGTGATGACGCATGACAGCAGCCCCCCTCTGACTGTGCTCCGCCTGCATGCCAGGCAGGCACTGGGAGCTGCGTTCAAGCCCAGGGGAGGGGGTCCTGCTGCAGAGCACAAAGCAGGGCGCAGACCTCGCCAGGGTCCTGGCTCCTTAGCCCTGGGAAGGCACGCGCCTGCCCTGGAACTCAGTCTTCCCATCTGTAAAGTGGGTGTGATTGGATCAGATTGTGTGACACTGAAGTCCCAAGCCCCTTCCTGTCCTACCACCCCCTGTGACCCTGCCCTCCAGGATCCTGGGCCACCCTCCCCTCTGCTGGCAAAACACCCTGCCAGGGGCTCGGTTTCCTCCCACCGTCCAGGGAGCCCAGCCTGTCTTCCAGAGCTGCTCACCCCCCCCCCCACACCCAGCCCTCCACGCCTCCCCTCCCTCTGCTTTCTGCCCCTCTTTTCCCAATGCACCATCAAGCCATAACTGCCCACAGAAGTTTCTAGATGTTACCCAGGGAGCCGCAGCTCCCTAGAGGAAATAGCTGGACTGAGCATCAGACCTCAGCGCACATGAAGCTTCTACCTTGCTACAGGATGCAGAACTGGGGCCAGGCCTCCCCACCCCTGCTGCGGACAGCCTTCCTGCAGCCCTGTCTCACATGCTGCCCCTGCATGGGACTCGGGTCCTCACGGTGGCTCTGGGGTCACTAGGAGCACAGGGCTCTGAAACACAGCCGTTCCTTGTCCCACTCCAAAGGCAGTACAGCAAGCGCTTGGGGTGCAGGTCCCCCCCCCCCCGCCGCGCCGCTCAGCCTCTATCTCCCTGAAACACAGTGGGCGGAACCCCAGGTGGGCCTCGGGCTTCCTGTCCATCGGATGGAGCTGGGCCGAGGATTAGATGACTCAGTCCGAGTGAGCGGATGAATGTTAGCTGTGAGATGATTCACTGCCTGTCACCTCGGAACCCTCAGACTGGGGTGTGGGATCTGTGAGATATCTAAGGTGTCCCCATTATTTTTGTGGTTAAGATGGTGATCCTCCCCACTAGTTATTTGTTCCCTTGCCACAATCATTGACATCTTTGGTCCCTGGAGTAAGGGGTCACCCTTTCACCCTTGTAGAGGTCAACTTCTCAGCAGCATCCCAGCCCTGCCTCTGTCCTCTGTCCAGCTTCTGGGCTGTGGGAGCCGGAAGGAGGAGGGCCCGAAGGAGCAGGGCTGGGGTTCCGAGGGTAAAATTGAGTTTTTTGCACAGAAAACAAGTTTGTTTTCTGGAAGACCACTGGCTCCCAGCCTCAGGAAGAGGCAGCAGGCTGACGGGTTGAAGCTGCACCTGCTTCACACGCACCTGGGCTCTAACGCCACAGGTGAGATGAAGACACAGGTGTCACTGACACTGTAAGAGCCGCACGCTCAAATACATCTGCGCCACCGCCCAGCTCTGCCGCGGACTTGCCGTGTGACCTTGGGGAAGTCGCTCAGACCCTCAGAGCTTGTTTCCTCACTGTATGACCTGGGTTCCTGGGTGAGAGACGGAGGGTGGTAGGGTCCGGGGGAGGGCCGGCCTTCTCTGCCACTCCCGCCCCAGCCCCACACCTGGACCAGACATTTGGGGATGCTGGGTGCACGAACCAGGCCACCTGAGCGTGGGGCGTGGCTGCTGTGCACAGGGCCTGCCCCCCGCCCCCCACACACAGAAGCAGCCATGAGCAGAACGCCCAGGGGCCGCGGGCAATCACGGGCGCAGAGGCTCTCAGTCCCGCCGGAAGTGCGGGCTCAAGGCCCCTGTTTTTCAGAGTCCTGGCTGCGTCCATCGTCCAGTGGGGCTGCTGCTCGTCTCCTGTCAGCTCCCATTGGGCGTCTCTTCCCCTGTGCTGACATCTTCCCCCCCCCAGGCCAGTCCAGGAGGAAGGGGGCTGGCAGCAGCGGTGCGGGTGGGGCAAGTCAGGCCTCTACTAAGGCTGCCTTGCCTCTTCCTGGGGCTGGGGGCATAGGTGGTGCAGACCCCGCCCCACTGGGGGATCTCTTTGTCAATCCTCCCCAAACCCCAACAGCTATGGCGTCTCTTCAAAGCGTCCACAGCACAGCCATGGTCCCCCAGGGAGCTCCCAGCCTGAGCTAAGGCAGCTGTCCAGCCCCCCACCCCCAGAGCACCTCAGGGGTCTGTGAGAGCTCGTGATTGCCGCAGCGGGCACCCCGTGAGGGGCTCCCTGGCCTGTCCTGGCTCCCTAGCACTCCAAATGACCTCTAACAAGGCAGCGGCCGGCAGCACGTGTTACTAGTCACCGCATTCGGCTTCCACCTAACCAGCAACTTCTGGGCGCCCTGTGCTCTGGACAGAGGCCCAGCAGTGCCCAGTCTCTCCCCAGCAGCAAGCGAGGCCAGGGCACGAGGAGTGGGACCCTCACGAGGCCTGGGTCAGTTAACAGCAACTAGGTGCCCACCCATAGGGTCAGGGAGAAGACGGGAGGGTCATGACCTGATCGCAGAGTGCCTTGCTGCACGGAACTCCCGGAGCACCCCACTCCTGCCTGGCGGGGTCTAATGCCGTCAGCTCAGGCGGGAACGTCGCCTGCAGCAGGTGGTGGAGTGCCACTGCAACTCAGGGGCCCCCTGGGAAGCAGGAGGGGTGGACGTTAGGTTAATGCGGCGGCGGAGGCGGGCAAACCACGCAGAAAGGAAGGTGCTGGCCCTTACGGCTGCCCTGAATGGCCGGCGGTCAGGGCTCTGGGCGCCCATGCAAGAAGTCCTTCGGGACCCATGGAGGTGGCTTGGGAGGGGGTGCTGGGAGTGAACGGAGGGGTAAGCCCCCCAAAAGCAGACAACAGGGCAGACCGGCCTGAGCTGCAGAGGGCGGGGGGGGGGGGCTGGGCCCGGCAGGAGGCCGGCCACTTCCCGGCTTCACAAAAGAAGAGACGCCAGGGCCTTTCTGAGGGCAGGTGGAGGCGGCAGCTGAACGCGCCCCCTCCCCGCCGCCAGCCCAGGGCGGTTCAGAATTACGGAGAATGAAGCCGCCGGCTGCTAATGGGCTTGGGGAAAATGGGATGCAATTTAGCGGCTGTTTTTCAGGCCCAGAGCTATTGAATAAATGAAGTGCGATCGGCCCAGGCGCTGACGCACCTGCCGGGCTCCTGGCCCGCGGCGGAGCTGCGGGGGAGGGGGCTGCGGAGCCCGGCTCGGCCCAGCACGGGGGCGGGACCGGAAACAGGGTGGGGATGGGAGGGCCAGCGGGGGCGGGGCGGGGGTTTTCAGAGGGAGGGACGCAGAGCCTTCCATGGCTGCCCTGGGGTCCACAGGCAGGACAGGGGTGGGGAGGAGAGGGAGGGAAGGGGGACCTTAGTGCCAGCAGGAGAGCTTGCCCTCTCCCTAGGCAGGGACAGCCCCAGGGACACAGTGTGCCACTGTCACTCACAATTGGGGGCCTACGCCAGGTGTGGAGACTCCTGGAAACGGGCAGCAAGCAGCCTGCAGCTGCCTGGCGGAGTAGGGAGGGATCACTGTGTGAGCCTTGGGCATCTCTCCCTGGACCCCAGTCCCGGCCCACTCCCCCGTTGTGGGGGAGGGCTGCACTGGGGACAGTGCTGGGGTGTCCCGGAGCCGCGCATCTGCAGGACGCAGCCTCTGCTGAGCCGGGGGCTCCGTTGTGGGCAGGAACTGCAGCCCCAAGACCCTTGCTCGGCAGGGAAGGGGTAAAACCCAGCCTGGCACTGTGGTGTCAGGCTGGGGACCGCCAGTCCCCACAGGGTGGGCTGCAGGCCTGGGGCAGGGCGAGGGGCTGGGAGGGGGCTCCAGAGCTCCCACACCTCCATAAAGCCCCTGGGTGGCGTGGAAGACCCACCTACCCTAGTCCCTCCCAGGGTCTGAGGTGTGACCCTGGGAGACTCATGACCCCTGGCCTCTCCTGGCCCTCGGTTTCTAGATGGTAAAGCACAAGATGCAAACAGTGCTAGTTCTGGGGAGTCCTCACACCCCTGCTCACACAAACACGCACTCTGCTCCCCCACCTGTGACGCCCCCAGCCCCCAGGGCCCGGTGTGCACCCGACCCACTCCCACCCCTACCCCCAGCTGCTGGGTTCCTCTCACGCTTTCTAGAACACGAAGTCAGGCCAAGGAGGGGGCAGGAGTCCCCAACAGCCATCCCCTCCCAGCCTCTGAGGTTCTCCGCGGGGACCTTCCCTCCCTCCTGCTCCCCCTCCAACTTGCCCAGGGCACCCACAGAACCCAACCTTCCTGCCAAAGCCCCTCCCAGCCTCCTCCAGAAAGCTGCCAGACAACATGGCAAGGCTGTGAGCCTGGACCAGTACGGGGGCCGGGGGAGTGGTGGCGACGTTCAGACCTTTGGGTCCAGGGGTCTGCAACGAAACCTCTGCAAAAAGCTGACAGTGGCAGCTTGGCAACGGCCACCCTGGAATGGAGGGCTGTCCCCAGTAGCCACTAAGCCCACCCACCTGCCCCAAGTTCCCAAGTATTTCTAGGGGACCCTCTCTTCCCCAATCCCAGCACCTATGAACTCTGAGGTCCCTGGGGAAGGAGCGTCTGAAGATCAGCTTCCCCATCTGACAAATTGGGATAAAGGTGGGCGAAGGGCCGAGCTTGGGGTCCCTGGTGGGCGGGCCCAGAAACTGCCAGGGTTTCTGGGGTCTGCTCCTGAGAGCAAGTGGGAAGCAAGGGGGTTCCACTGGTGATGGAGAGCCAGAGAGGGAGGGTGGCTTCTGCCCGCCAAGGGCTCCACAGGGTCACTTAACACTCCTTCATGTCCTCTAACTTCCAGATGGGCCCAAGGGGTCAGCCCGGTGTCACAGAGCCTCCAGCTGGTACACCTGTGCCCTAGCCGGAGGCCACCAAGAGCACACTCGCAGGTCGACTTGTGGGACTTCGGAGCTGCAGTGAGGGGAAAGGAGCCTGGGGTGAGGGGGTCTCAGGGAGTTAGAAAGACTGCGACATGTGCTGGGGGCGGGGCGGGGCGCACGAAGCGGGGTTTTGCTGTGGATCAGATGCCGTCAGAAAGCATCGGAACAATAAAATCTTCTCTGCAGACTAGAATGAAGAAGCTGCAGTTGTAAAGAAGCAGCTGTTACTCACTTGAGCCAAGAGAAGTGCTGTCTTCGTATTCCGTGGTGGCACAGTGACCTTGTTTTTGTCTGTGCTTACACAAAGCTTTGAAGTGGCCTTGTCTGAGCTTGGTGTCTGTGAGGTGGTTTCTGTCTGACCAGAGAGTGACATGGCCCAGCGGGGGTGCCCGGCTAGTTTCCGGAGGGCGGGGCGAGGCCAGCTCACCCAGGGAGCGCTGTTAGAGACGGCGACCTGCGTGTTTTCTTTCTAGGTTAGGATTTCTTCCCTTTTTGCCCAGCTTTATTGAGTTAAATTTGACAAATAAAATTGTATATATTTAAGGTGCACAATTTGATGGCTTGATACACCTATAAATTATGAAATGATTGCTGTAATCAAGTTAATTAACACATCCATCACCCCACGAGCTCCCTTTCGTGTGCACGTGTGATGAGAATGCTTAAGCTCTCTCTCGGCAGCTTTCAAGCGCACGATGCAGAATCGTCAACTGCAGTCACCGTGCTGTGCATTAGGTCCCCAGAACGTATTCCTCATAACTGATGTGTGTCCTGTTGGAGCAACATCTCCCCAGTCTCTCACCCCTGGGCCCCTGGCATTTTCCTCTCTCTTTCTCTGAGCTGAGCTTTTTTTTTTTTTTAATTATTAAAAAAAATACATACAAGTGATATGATACACTTTTGTCCTTCTTTGTCTTACTTCTTTCACTGATATTCTCCAAATTCATCTACGTCGTTGTCCCAAAGGGCAGGAGTCCCTTCTTTTTCATGAGTGAGTAATATTCCATCGCACGGACCACGTTTCCTCTATGCGTTCACCCGCCACCAAACGGGTAGGTTGTTTCCGTCTCGGCTGTCGTGAACAAGCCTGCCGTGAGCATGGGGTGCAGAGACGTCTTGGAGACAGTGGGGTTGCTGGGTCCGTAGGGGTGCGGTTTTCGACTCCTCGAGGAGCCGCCATGCTGTTCTCGTGGTGGCTGCACCAGCCGAGGGTCCCGCCGACAGTGCACGCGGCGCCCTTTCCCCGCCCGCGCCAGCGCGCGTTAGCTCTCGTGCTTTACACGGCCGAGGAACAGGTGTGAGGTGGCGCTCGCTGGGCTTGATTCGCACCTCCCCGACGACGAGTGATGCAGGGCGCCTCTTCACGACCTGCGGGCCGTCCGCGCGTCCTCGGCCGCGGGTCACTCCGTGACTCGTGTGTTGGCTGTGGAGCCGCACGCGGCCCCGCGCGGCCTGGGTGTTGACCCCGGGTCAGACGCGCGCTCCGCAGGTATGTCCTCCGCCCGGGGTTCTCTGTCCGTTTTGCTGGTCGTTTCCCTTGCTGCGCAGAAACTGTTCGGTTCCACCTCGTCCCGCGCGTTCGTCTTTGCTTTCACGGCCCGTGCTCGCGGCGTCCTGGCCGAGAAGTCGCCTCCGGGACCAGCGTCCGGGGCTTTTCCCCGCTGCCGTCCTCCAGGGGTTTCGCGGTCGCAGGTCTCACCCGTCAATCTTTGACCGCTTGAATTAACCTGTGCAGCTGCCGTAAGATGAGGATCCTGTTTCACCCTTTCGCACGCAAAGGTCCAGTTTCCCCAGTGCCGTTTATCGAAGGGACGGCCCTTTCCCCGTCGTGCGTTTCTGGCGTCCTTGCCAAGGAGGAGCTGGCCGTCCGGGCGTGGGTTCGCTCCTGGGCTCCCTGGGCCGTCCGTCGGTCCGTGTGTCTTTCTGCCGGTGCCATGCCGTTTTGATGACTTCTGCTTAGCGGTGCAGCGTGGGATCCGGAAGCGTGACGTCTCCAGCTTTGTCCTTCTTTCTCAGGATTGCTCTGGCTATTTGGGGGTCTTTTGTGATTTCAAGCAAATGTTAGGCTTTTTAAAAAAAATTTCTGTGAAAAATGCTATTGGACGTTTGATAGGGATTGCATTTAATTTATAGATAGTGGACTTGGGTACTATGGACATTTAACAGCGGTAATTCATCCAATCCACGACCACAGGATATCTTTTCATTTATTTTGTCTTTTTCAGTTTCTTTCATCAATCTTATAGTTTTCAGTGCACAGCTCTTCCACCTTCCTGTTAAATTTATTCTTCAGTGTTTCACTGTTTTTGTGGTAGTTAAACGAGATTGGTTTATTAATTTTTAATTCCAGTTTGTTTCGCATATAAAAACACAACTCACTTTTGTGAGTTGATTTTGTGTTCTGTAACTTAATGGAATTTATTTATTACTTATAACAGTTTTTGATGGAGTCTTTAGAATGTTCTATATATAAGCTTATGTCATCAGCAAAGACAATTTTACTTCTTCTCTTCTCATTTGGTTTCTTTATTTCTTTTCCTTGCCTAATTGCTCTGGCCCCAAATCCCAGTGCTATATTCACTAGAACCGATGGGGATGAGCATCGTTTTCTTGCTCCTGATCTTGAGGAAAAACTTTTAACTTTTCACCACTGAGTGCAGTGTTAGCTGCGGGCATGCCGCACATGGCTTTTTTTTTTTTTTTTATGTTGAGGTGCATTCCTGCTTTACCTAATTTGTTGAGGGTTACTGTCGTGAAAGGATGTTAAATTTTGTCAGATGTTTTTTTCTGCATCTATTGAGATAATCATATGATTTTGTCATCCTTCATTAACATTGATTGATTTGCGCATATTGACTCATCCTTGCATGCTAGGAACAACTCTAACTTGATAATAATGGTCTATGATCTTTTCAATGTGCTGTTGCATTCTGTTTGCTGGCATTCTGTGGAGCACTTTTGCATCTATTTTCATCAGGGATATTGGCCTACAATTTTATTTTTTGTATTATCCCTATCTGGCTTTGGTATCAGGGTAATGCTGGTCTCGTAGGATGACTTTAGGAATATTCCCTCTTCTTCAGTTTTTGGAAGAGTTTGTAAAGGATTGGCATTAATTTTTATTTGAATGTTTGGTAGAAGTCATCAAAAGCCCATCTGGTCCTGGGCTTTTATTTGTTGGAAGGTTTTCGATGACTGATTGAATCTCCATACTGGTTATAGGTCTATTCAGATTTTTCCATTCCTTTAGATTCAGATGTGGTAGGTTGTATATTTCCAGAAATTTATCCATTTCTTTGAGGTTATGTAATTTGTTGGTGTATGTTTTTCATAGGAGTCTTTTATGGTCCTTTGTATTTCTCTGGTATCAATTACAATGCCTTCTCTTTTGTTTCTGATTTTGGGACTTCTCTCTTTTTTTATTTAGTCTAGTAAAATTTTGTCAATTTGTGTTTATTTTTTTAAAAATCAGCTCTTAGTTTTGTTGATCTTCTTCTATTGTTTTTCAGTCTCCATTTTATTCATTTTTTCCTGATCTTGATTGTTTCCTTCCTTCAGTTAACTTTGGGCTTAGTTTGTCTTTTTTTTCCTAATTACTTGAGGTGTAAATTTAGTTTGTTTACTTGAGATCCATCTTTTTTCTTAATTTAGGCATTTATCTCTATAAACTTCCCATGTTAAAACTGCTTTGTTGCAGTCATAAACTTTGGTATGTTGTGTTTCTATTTTAATTTTTCTCAAGATTTTAAAAAATTTTCCTTTTGATTTCTTCTTTGACCCATTGATTGCTCAGGAGAGTGTTTAATTTCCACATATTTGTGAATTTTCCAGTTTTCCTTCTTATGGATTTATTTTATAACATTTTAGTCAGAAAAGATATCTTACATAATTTCTAACTTCTTACATTTGTTAAGACTTGGTGTGTGGCCTAACATGCCATCTATCCTAGAGAAGCTCCATGTGCACGTGAGAAGAATGTATATTATGCCACTGTTGGGCGGAACGTTCTGTGTGTGTCTGTGAGTTCATTGTTATGAAGTGAAGTTCAAATCCAATATTTCCTTACTGGTTTTCTATTGGATGATTGTTGAAAGTGGAGTTGAAGTCACCTACCATTTTTGCACTGCTGTCTATTTTTGCCTTGAAGTCAGTTAATATTTGCTTAAGGTAATTATATACTATGATGTCAAGTACATATATATTTATAATTACTATATCCTCTTGATTAATTAACACTTTATCAAAACGTAGTGACCTTCTTTGTGTCTTATTACAGCTTTCGACATGAGGTCTATTTTGTCTGAGGCATGTACAGCTACTCCTGGTTGATGTTGGTCTTCATTTGCATTGAATATATTTTTCCATCCCTTTACCTGCAGCCTATTTGTGTACTTAAAGCTGAAGTGACTCTCCCATAGTTGGTATATAGTTGAGTTTCACTTTTTTATTCATTTTGTCACGCTATGTATTTTAACTGGAGAATTTAACCCACCTACATTTAAAGTAATTGTTGAAGAGTAAGAACCAGCTCGTGGTATCTTATTGTTTGCTGATTGTTTTGGAGTCCTTTCTTCCTCTCTTGCTGTTTTCCTTTATGATTTGTTGATATGCCATGTTCACATGCTTCGATTCCTTTCTCTTTTTCTTTGTGCATCTACCACAGGTATTGCCTTGTGATTATTATGAAGCTTTCATAAAACATCTTATAGTAGTAACAGTCTATGTTAAGCTGATAACAACTTCATTTCGATTGCATGCAAAACTCTGCCCTTTTAATGATCTCTACATTTTGTGTTTGTTGTCACAATTTACATGTTATATTCTTCACATATTGACGTTATTCTAGCTGTAATACTTTCCTCTTTTAACCCTTACACTAGAGTTAAGTGATTTACACACTATCATTACAGTATTATTCTGAATTTGACGACATACTTACCTTGATCAGTGAGTTTTACACATTTGTATGTTTTCATGTTACTAATTAGTGTCCTTGTATTTCAGCTTGAAAAACTCTCTTTAAAATTTCTTATAAGGCAGGTGTAGGGTGATGAACTCCCTTAGTTTTTGTTTGTCTAAGAAAGTCTTTATCATTCCTTCATTTCTGAAAAGCTTTTCCAGGTAAAGTATTACTGCTTAGCAGAGTTTTTCCTCCGGCCCTTTGAATATGCCCGCCCGTTCTTTCCCGGCCTGCAAGGTTCCTGCCGAGAAATTCAGTGATAGCCTTACGGCAGAGTTCCTGTGTCCAAAATGAGTTCCATTTATCTCGCTTTTCAACATAATTTCTTTGGAATTGAAGAAGACACAAATAAATGAAAAGATACCCTGTGGTCGTGGATTGGATGAATTACCGCTGTTAAATGTCCATAGTACCCAAGTCCACTATCTATAAATTAAATGCAATCCCTATCAAAAGTCAATAGCATTTTTCACGGAAATTTTAAAAAAAATCCTAACATTTGCTTGAAATCACAAAAGACCCCCAAATAGCCAGAGCAATCTAGAGAAAGAAGGACAAAGCTGGAGACGTCACGCTTCCCGATCCCACGCTGCACCGCTAAGCAGAAGTCATCAAAACGGCATGGCACCGGCAGAAAGACACACGGACCGACGGGACGGCCCAGGGAGCCCAGGAGCGAACCCACGCCCGGACGGCCAGCTCCTCCTTGGCAAGGACGCCAGAAACGCACGACGGGGAAAGGGCCGTCCCTTCGATAAACGGCACTGGGGAAACTGGACCTTTGCGTGCGAAAGGGTGAAACAGGATCCTCATCTTACGGCAGCTGCACAGGTTAATTCAAGCGGGTCAAAGACTGACGGGTGAGACCTGCGACCGCGAAACCCCCGGAGGACGGCAGCGGGGAAAAGCCCCGGACGCTGGTCCCGGAGGCGACTTCTCGGCCAGGACGCCGCGAGCACGGGCCGTGAAAGCAAAGACGAACGCGCGGGACGAGGTGGAACCGAACAGTTTCTGCGCAGCAAGGGAAACGACCAGCAAAACGGACAGAGAACCCCGGGCGGAGGACATACCTGCGGAGCGCGCGTCTGACCCGGGGTCAACACCCAGGCCGCGCGGGGCCGCGTGCGGCTCCACAGCCAACACACGAGTCACGGAGTGACCCGCGGCAGAGGACGCGCGGACGGCCCGCAGGTCCGTGAAGAGGCGCCCTGCATCACTCGTCGTCGGGGAGGTGCGAATCAAGCCCCAGCGAGCGCCACCTCACACCTGTTCCTCGGCCGTGTAAAGCACGAGAGCTAACGCGCGCTGGCGAGGGCGTGGGGGAAAGGGCGCCGCGTGCACTGTCGGCGGGACCGTCGGCTGGTGCAGCCACCACGAGAACAGCATGGCGGCTCCTCGAGGAGTCGAAAACCGCACCCCTACGGACCCAGCAACCCCACTGTCTCCAAGACGTCTCTGCGCCCCATGCTCACGGCAGGCTTGTTCACGACAGCCGAGAGACGGAAACAACCTACCCGTTTGGTGGCGGGTGAACGCATAGAGGAAACGTGGTCCGTGCGATGGACTATTACTCGCTCATGAAAAAGAAGGGAGTCCTGCCCTCTGGGACAACCCGGATGGATCCGCAGGACATTATGCTAAGATTCCCAGTATTAGATCAACATGGCCTCACGGAACCCTGGCCACAGCTCCACTGGGTGGGTGTTATTTTCAAACCCTCTTTACTGATGTGCAAACTGAGCCCAGAGAGTTTGAGTCACTTGCCCAGGTCACACAGCTGCTGATTGGCAAGCTGGGATTTGAACCCAGGCCCTTCGCCTCCAGGGTCTATGCTCCCTCTTAGGGATGTAGCCTCTCAGCCCACTGAGTGGGCAAGAGAGACCTGGCTGAGTGACAGGTGTCCTAGCTCAGTCCAGCCCCAAAGTTGCGAGGGGTGGAGGCTGCGGTCAGAGCACAGGGTCGGGTGGGACTGTGACAGCCCCGACAGATGTCTGTGCTAATCCCGAGCACGTGAAGACGTTACTTCACATGGCAGGAGAGGTTTTGCAGACGTGATTGAGTTAAGGACCTTGCGATGGGGAGACGATCGTGGATTGTCTGCGTGGGCCCCGTGTTCTTACAAAGTGGAGGTGGGAGGGTCAGAGAGAGCGAAGGCGGAAGGTGAGGAGCCGGCGGACCGGGAATCGGAGACTGGAAAAGGCCAGGATGCGGGTTCCGCCCTGGAGCCTCCAGGAGGAGCACGGTCCTGCCAACACTGTGAGTTTAACCGGGGAGGACTGTTTCGAACTTCTGACCTTAGCACTGTGGGTTGAAGATGTCTTGTTTTAAGGTGCTAAGTTTGTGGGCATTTGTGGCGGCAACAGGACACTCACCCATCGGGGTTAAGTGTGCGGGGCTGAGTGTCACTCAGGGCTCCTTCTTCTTGAGCAAACGGCAGGGTTGGGAGACCCTGCCCGCCACCCTGCTGGGGCCACCAGGATTATGGGATCGGGGGCTGTACACACATGCCGTGGGGCCTGGGGGAGATCCCAGTAACAGGGGTACTGGCGGCAGGTGCCCTTTACAGGCGCTGTCTTCCCTTGATCCTTGCCCCGTGGGGGCAGGGTCTTCCCTGGCATGGCCGAGCCGGCACGGCTGGCTGGCGACTGGTGGAGACTGCCTGATGGGTGCTTCTGAGCACAGTCCACACAGTGCCCACGGCTTAGGCCAGCGCGGGGGGAGGGGCCCTTACCGGGCCCTTACTGACGCATCACTATCCTAAATTCTCCTTCTCACAAAGGGTTGCTGTCCCCTGCCCCTGCCACTGCCCCTCCGGGCCTGGCCCTGGCCACAGGAAGGTGGTGGAGGAAGGAACGGGCAATCTCAGCATGCGGGTGGTGCCAGGAAGGGGGGAGACAGGGAGGAAGAAAGGGAAGGCCCCCCGGGAAGGTGTGGGGGTTGGGAGGGGTGCAGCCCAGCACCCCAGGCAGAAGGAGGACCCTGCGAAGGGCTGAGCTGGGAGGTCACCCATGCAGGTGAGGCTCTGGGACGCACCTGGAAGCGGGAGGAGTCGGGCCTCAGGGAGAGGAGGTGCACGATGGCCGTGAAGCCCAGGGCTGTGTGTCTCAGGCGTTTGCAGGCCGCTGCTGGGCCCAAACGCTGGTGAGGATGCCTCGCTGCCCTGGGGACATCTGACCCGGGGGAGCCCCCTCGTGTGGAGACTAAGGCCCAGGGTGGTGACCAGGAGGGACCTCCTCACGCTGCCCAGGTGACTGTCCCAGCCCCCACGTCCCAGGGCCTCCCTGTCCCAGATGGGGGCGTGAGGGGTGAGCGCTCCTGCTCCCAGGAGCTCACTGTGGACAGACTCCAGCTGCGACCTGCGACTTGTGGCAGCAGGACTCAGGCAGCCCCGGCCCTGTGCAGGGCCCTGGGTGTCCCCAGGCTCAGGAAGGCCAGCGGGTCAGCACGGGCTGGGCGTGGTCGCCTCCTGGCCTGGTGGCCTCACAGCAGGAGCTGAGGGGGCTCTCAGGTGACCCAGCACGGGGCTGGGTCAAGGAGCATCCTTGGTTCAGGGCCTGGGGCATTTCAGGATGAGGGAATTTTACTCCTGCAGAGGTGGCTGGAGAGGGAGACGGGGCCCAGGGGCCCTGGGAGCCTCGGGAAGCCACACTCTGCTTTCTCCGCTGGAGCCCGCCCTGGATGCTGTTGGTGCTTGTGTACGTGGGGAGCGGGAGGGCAGCAGGGAGGCCCGGCAGCGGCCGCTGCCCTGGAGAGAAGCTGGCGGGAGAATCAGCCCACCGCGGGGCGGTGCTGGGGCAGAGCCTGGGCTCCCGCTCAGGCCTCAGTGCTCTCTGAGGCTCCTGGTGAGAGGAGAGAGCAAGGAGGATCAGAGGGGGTGGTGGGAAGTGACAGTTTGACCAGAAGTCCACGGCAGGGTTGGCCTGGCCCCTGGGTTTAGGCCCCAGTGGTGCCCTGGGCGGGGACAGAGGGGACGGCCTGGCCAGGCAGAGCAGGGAGCCATGAAATGCCACTGCATGTGGCTTTGGCCTCTGAGCGATGCCCCAGATGGGGCATGGACACCAAGTCCTGCCCGCCAGGCCCCGAAGTGGGGAGGCCCATGCCTGGCACCCTGGCGGTTTGCAGAACCGCGACCTTCTGAGACCTCTTTGGCGCCCGGCAGAAACCTTGAGCAAATTGCCAGTGGTGAAACATCACAAAAATGTCGTTTCTTGCAAATACTGGAAATAGCCATGGTGGCATTGCCCAGCAGTGACGCAGGGAGCTGGGGCACCGGACGGCGTGTCCCGCCAGGCCGGTAGCGCCCCACCTCTGCGGCCGCATTCCTCAAGGGCCGCTTGGAAATGGAGGCCAGGCCTCGCCCCCCCCCTTCCCCACCCCTCCCCCACCTCACCCCTCCACTGCAGCCCAGGCTGCCAGGCCACCAGGATTCTTTCTTTGAATCCTTGCGCGATTCCAGTACTTGCTTCCCGAGCTTGTTTTCGAAGCAGGTGCCTTCCTGCCCCCGGCCCCGTGCTGGTTCAGGCGTCCCCTGTGCTGAGAGAGCAGAGAGGAAGGACACTTTCAGTGGCCACGGGCCCGCACCGCGGCGTTCGCTGCACCGCAGCCTGGCGCTGGCCCTGGCCTCTCAGGTCCCAGGCCTCGGGGGCCCAACTGGCCTCCTGGGGGGTGGAGGGGCTGTGAGGATGGGGGGCAGACCCCAAGGCACATCGCCTGAATCCCGAGAGCCCGGAGGTTCACAGACACGCATGCTGGGTGCTCTGGTTGAGATACGAGGCTCTGGCTGGACTTGCTTTCCAGTGACTCCCTTCAGCGTCCCCCTGCTTCGCTGAGACCTGAAGGTCCAGGCAGGGGGCGGGGGAACCGGCGTGCCGGGCGCCCGCTCGTGCTGGGCGACTCGCACAGTCCTTGCCAACTAAGAGCGGGTGGACACTGGGGCCACCTCACAGATGGGAAACTGAGCCTCGGAGACGGGGTGGCAGGTCTCAGCTTGTGTGAGGAGTGGCTTAGGGCATCTGTGGTGTCGGCTGGGGCTGGAGGCCCCGAGGGACCTCAGACGATGATGAATTCGATGCCCCCTCTGCCCTCTGCACACCTCACTCTCAGGTGAGGGCCATTAGAGAGAAGGTGTGGAGGTGGGAAATGATCCCTTATGTTTTGGGATTTGAGGCTGGCTGGTTTGGGGAGGACCCTGGGGGCCGGGGAGCCACACGGAGCCGTGAGGGGTCAGGCTGTTTCCGAAGGCCACCTGGCTGCTTCATGGAGATGGTGGAGAAGAGAGAGGGAGGTGGGAACGCGGCCAGAGTGGGCGGCAGGTGCAGAGGCCGCAGCAGGACGAGGCGGGCGCCTGGTCAGGCCAGCGGAAGAACGGCTTCTGGAAGGAGGGAGATGGGCAAGCACGTCTGGGCCTCGGAGACCTGCAGGAGGAGGCCTGAGGGGACACCGCTGGGAGCCCTGTGAAGGGGCTGTTAAAGGATGGGGAGAGGTGACAATGGGGGACAGGACTGAAGGCATCGGCACACCTCCGGGGGCGGTGGCGGGAGGGGTACCAGGGGCCGGCTTTGGGGGTCGGGGCCGAGTGCTCGGCACGAGGGAGTCCAGTCCCAGGGTCTGCTGCAGGGCCGGGGACAAGGCCGAGCCGCTGGAGGGCAGCCCCGAGACTGCCCGGGCTCTCCAGGCTATTCTGGGGAGTGGCAGGGCTGCTGCCTGCCCCGCTGCCGAGGGTCCGTGAGCGTTTCCGAGGGGCTCCCAGGTGCTGCTGGTGGCACTGGAGCGGAGCCACTTTGGGAACCAGCGACACAGAGAGAGAGGCAGAGGGAGCCTCAGTTAACACTGAGCCGGCCGGGACTCTGCGGCTCTGGAGAGAAGTGGCCGGGAACAGCCGGGAGGCCGGGGTCACCAGGGGACAGTCACGTCGGGGCCCGGGACTGTGTGGAGAGCAGGCACCCGAGTGCCACAGCCGGGGCCTCCCTCCTGACCCAGGACCGTGGGGTGCAGGTGCGGTGCCCAGGCCGGCCATTGCCACAGGACACGAGCTGGCAGGGGGAGAGGCAGTGACGTTCTGTGCCACCTGCAGCCCTCGGGCCAGCTGCTGGGTGGCCAGGGACGTGCTCTTGGCAGGCCCCGAAAGAGCCCTTTGTGGCGGCTGGCCCCGCTGGCATCGTTGGAGGCGCCTGGGCTTAGCGGCCTCGGGGCCACCAGCTGCGGCGGCCTGCCCGAGGGGCCCGCCCCACCGCTCCGGCCGGGCTGGCGGCCCCCGGGGGATGTGTCCCCAACGAAGCCGGGCGAGCGCTGCCCCTTTTCCTGGTGGTGGGGGCCTCTGGCCCTCAGCCTGGAGCCACTTTCCCAGGCTGACCCCAGCGGCCCGGCCCCGTGGGAGGGCAGCAGTGACCCCAGCTCACCCCAGGCAGGGGGGCAGTCACGTCCCCTGTCTGGCCCAGTGGCCCCCTCGGTGCCTGTAATTGGCAGGGCCACAAGGAGGGTTTTGTTGACCCCTCGGCAGTGAGGGCAGGCCCAGGGGGTGTGGGGGAGCTGGCCACTTCCATCTCTCGGCCCCCAATTAGCCCTTTCTCTGGCCTGGATCAAGACGTTTTTAAATAGCAACAGTCAAGGGGCCGCGGGGGGCCGGGGGTGCGGGGCCTCGGGCTGCTCTCAGGGGGTGAGATGCTCTGGAGACGGGAAGAAAGGCCCTGCTTGGGTTTAAAAATAGATGCCCGGTCCACAGGGGTCTGGCCCCGCCGCCCCGGGCGGTCTTGGACCGCGGGGCCCCCCGGGGTGTGAGGCCCCCTCCTCCCCACACCCCACCCAAGGCGAGTGCTGCCCAAGGGCATTCTGGACAAGACCAGAGTGGGGGGCGGCAGCCGCGTGGGGGTGCTGCAGGGGTCCCCATCCACGCCGTTGCCATGTCCTCCTGGTCACCACCCCGGTGCGCTACGCAGCTGTCCAGAACCAGCTCGAATACCACCCCCAGCCCCCCTTCTCTCCCCACCAGGCCCAGCCTTGCCCCGGCTGCTCACCGCATGGCCTTTCTCGATGTCCCCCGCTGGCCTGGCCACTCCCGGGTGGTAGGGCTGTCCTCCTTGAGCCTCTGGGCCTAATGGAGTAGACGCTCAGAGAAGGGGGGAGGGGAGCCAGCGAATGCGTAACTCTGACTTAAATCCGCCCCCTGCCTCTCCTGTCCTTGTCTTTCTCTCTCTCCCTCCTGCAGACACCCCAGCTCTGTCCCCTCATCCCCTGGCCCCGCCTGCACCCTCCTCCAGATATGCTCTGCCGTCCTGCTCCTCTGGGACAAGGACCCTTTTCCATGGCCCTTGGGGCCCGTTAGGAGCTCGGCATGGGCTCCCGCTGTGGCTGTGACGAGGTGGCCTCACGGAGGAACCCGCAATGCTCCAGCAGAGACCGCATGTGCTGGGGGTCAGCGGCCAAGCTGCCCGAGCTGCCTGAGGGCGTCCAGGCCCGCATGTGGGTACAGGTGGGACACAGAATGGCCCTGAGGACTGACCAGCCCAGACTCAGGGGGCCCCGCCAGCCCGGGGGCTTACAGGACAGAGGCCACAGCTTCCCAAAGCCACCAGCTGGCTCACGGGCTCCCCCTTTGGTCCCCAAAGATGCCCACGCCTTAATCCCCAGAACCTGTGACGATGCCCCCTTTCATGTTAAACAAACGTTGCTGACGTGATGAAGGTGAATCACCCTGAGGTGAGGGGACGGTCCTGGGTGACCGGGGACCGGGGTTGGGGCAGTGTTCCCACAAGGTCCTTAGCGGAGGGAGGCGGCAGGATCGGAGTTGGAGGTGAGGAGATACTGTGACGGAAGCAGAGGTTGGAATGAGGAGTGCGGAAGCCTCTAGAAGCTGAACGGGCAGGAAGTAGTTCCCCCTGGAGCCTCCGGAAGGAGCCAGCCCAGCCGACACCCTGCTCTCAGCCCCGTGGCAGCCATTCTGCCCTCTGCCCCCCAGATCTGCAAGCTCGTGCTGTGTTTCAGGCCCGTCCCTGGGCTGGAGCCTGGGGGGTGACATGTGAGTCACCTGTGGCCACTCTGACACATGGCCAGAGTGCAGATACTCAGGGAGGCCGTGGGATGGGGGCTTTGGGGGGAAGAGTTGGTGCGTGGGCTGCAACGGAGCCCCCAGGCTAGAGACCCCCCTGAAAACACCTCTGAGGAGAGTCGCAGCCTGGCCTCAGCTTGCAGGCAACCTGGGTCTTGGCGGAAACTCAAGTAATTTACTGAATTAGCGCCAAGCAGAACCTGAGCTGCGGACAGCCAGAGATATGGGTAATTTCGCGTGAATGTGGAAAAAGCGGGCTGTGTTCCCGGAGGAGCCACCGCCACTCTCCGCGCGAAGGCCGGGCCTGCCTCCCCAGGGTGTCCCGGTGCCGGGGCTCTGGGGCTCGTGGCATGCTGTCCCTCTGGGTCCCTGACCCCAGGAGTCCTGAGCTGAGGTACAGCCAGTGGACTCGAAGATCTGTTGAAGGAATTTTCGGGCTGCCTCCTCTGATGGTAAAGGTTTTGGAGTTCAAGGGCACAGAAGCTTTCTGACGTGCAGGAACCCCATGGGCAAACCTCGGGCCGCTGACTCTCGGGAGCTGGCCCAAGGAGTCCGCGGACCTGGTGAAGAACTGCGCGTGCCCTGCAGACTCGCCCTCTGCGACCCTGGGGCGCAGACTCGAGCCCGAGAGGCTGAGCTCACTTGCCTCGGCCAAGACTCTTGACAGTCTCTGGCTCCACCTTCTCCCCACGAAGCTGCAGAAATTAAAGTCGAGCTGTGTGCTGCTTCCCACCTGGCTCCCAGCTGCACCCTGAGCGCTAGACCGCGGCTGGGGGCGGGGGCCCTGAAGGCTCCACTCTCCAGGGTCGAGTTTTCACTGGCTGTCTCCGACCGACCTTGGGCAAACCCCTTTTGTGAATCTCGGTTTGCTTGCCTGTGAAATGGGACCGCGCTCACCTCCTGGCGGTCATGAGGAAGAAGGCAGCTCGCGAATACGCATGCGCATCAGGGGCTGCGAAACGGTTATTTGCTCGTCCTTCTCATGGGTGACTGGTTCTCAGTAGCCCATGACATTGGAAGGCTGAAAAAAATCATAACTGGAAGTGTTTTCAGAGGTTGTTAAGCCTGGGCTAAAGCCTCAAAAGGTCGTGATCCTACAATTGCCAGCCAGTGGGGGTCTGACTCTCCCTCCTGCCCCCTCTCTTCCTTCCTCTTCCTCCTTACTCCCATCCATCCTTCCGTCCCCCCTCCATTCAGCTGTTTCTCCATCTACCTGTCCATCATCCATCCTCCATCATCCCTCATTCTACATCTTCTAACCATTCACCCATCTTTTCTTTCACCATCTCATTTCTGCATCTATCTCTCTTCATCCATCCATCCAGCCATCTGTCCATCCATTCATCCATCCTCTCATCCGCCACCCATTCATTCCTCTATCATTCACCTCTCAACTATCCACAAATACTTCCTCCATGTTGGGCACAGGGAACGCAAATGGAGAAACACCTGGGCTGCGGTGGAGACCTCAGGTGAACCCAGAATCCCAGAATGGAGAGTGGGTAGCGGGGAACTGATGGTGGTGTGGGGGGGGGGATTACATAGGGGCCTGCATGGGGAGCTTCAGAAACAGCTGGGGGAGGGGCATGGTCCTGCAGGAGCCCTCCTGGGGGGAGGGGAGGTGGCTCCACGCGCTTGCTGTTCCTGCCCAGAGGGCTGGAGAATCCAAGCGGATCCCTGTCCCCAAACTGCCGGCCTCCTTCACGCTGCAGTTCACTCCCAGTTCCAGTAGCGCCAGAAGTTTCCTAGACCCGAAGACAGATAAAAACATCACAATCACTGCGGCGAGACAAAAAATAATAACAACCCCCAGCGCTGAAAAAAAAAAAAATGAGATGCTGTCGCTCACATCTCGATACATTGTAAACTTTATCTTCTCGTGCCAATCCGCCCCTTCTCTATTTCATTTATAGTGGATTTTTAATAAAAAAAAAAGTTGATAAAAATCAAAGCAACATAATCAAAATAGAAAAGTTTGACATTTATAGATGTTGTTTATTACTTTAGCGTTTTAAAGTATTAAAAAGGCGCACCAAAATTAGTTTCTTATCAAATGTCAAATTTTCATCAAGTTCTCGCCTACAAACTATTTAAACTTCGTTCTTTGGAACAAAGTAGCCGGTCTCCGCGGGAGTGTGGGGGAGAGCGCCCGCAGCCTTGCCGCGATGTCGTCCTCCGCGGCGACTCTCCTCCGAGAGAGTCACCGTGTCACGTGGTCTTCCCGCCGTGGTCTTCCCGCCGGGCGTCGAGAGGGGGCCGCGTTTCTTGTGCTGTTTTGTGTCCTCGTCACAGGAACGTCGCTGCCGTCGTGCATCGGAAAACCTGTCCCCGGTGGAGACCGCGGTGGTGGAAAGGTCTTCTGGCCTTGGCCGGGTCCAGATTTTTTCAGACAGACCGACCTTGGCCCTGAACCAGCCGACCCCGCTGGGCACATGGCTCCCCGGGTGGTCACGGCAGCCCGGGGGCGTCAGAGAGGCGGGTTTCAGGTTGAGGGTGTGACCACCTGGTACAGAGACCAGGTCAGACCAGCACAAGCGAGAAGGGAGAATGGACTGGGCGCGGGGAGCACCCGCAGCATGCAGGAAGGCAGGCGGGGACCCGCTAGGGGCTGGGTCCCGTCTCAGAGAGGGGGACCGGGACCCCGTGAACGTGTCAGTGGAAGAGGCAGGGGACGCGGTATTCGTTCTGTAGCACATGACGTGTGTCCTTGCCAGGTCACTCCTCCCCGAGTAGCACTTTCCCAATGATTCGAGCTCCCTCAGCCTCAGTTTTACCATCTGTAAAATCAGGAGAATGATCCCCCAGCCCAGAGGGGCCCAGGCACCAAAATTCTTCCTCCTCGCTTCGGAGGTCTCAACCCTCATTTGGGGATTCTGCAGATCTGTGTTCTTAGCTGGGGCGTGAACCCAGAACCAGCCTCCGAAGGGGCCTTCTCCCCCGCCCCCTCCCCGTGCTGCTCCCCCTCCTGCCCTGCCAGCAGCATGGGGTACAGAGGCAAAGCGTAGGCCATAAGCTGTGGGTCCCGCTTCTCCCTCTGCCCCCTGCACTCCCCACTGCCTGGTCCCAAGGGAAGACAGCCTCCTAAATTCTAGAACCTTCTGAAGGAGTTATGCCCCCGCTCCAGGGCCAGATCTCTCCAGAGCGCCCGGAGCTGGACGGCTGGAGGATGGAGGACAGGGAGGACGGCGGTGCCTGGAGACGCAGCCCTTCGAGAAGACGGGAGGGGCAGGAGCGGGTGCTGCTGCGCCTGGGAAATCTGTGCAAACAGCTGTCAGGGAAATGTCTTCCCATGAAAGTTACAAGAATAAGTAAACAAGGGAGAAGGGAGTCCACTAAGGACAGCGGACAGAAGCAGAGCAAAGACAAGCAGGCCAGGGCACCACCACGGGGCAGCCCGTGCCTGGCCCCAGCCTCCGCCTGGACTTGGGACGCTCCAGCGCCGTCAGGGAAGCCAGTGCACAAACACCAGGTGGTGTTCGCCTGGGGATAAGCCACGTGCTGGGGAGAGTCCAAGAAGGCTGGAATAAACTCCCGCTCGGGTTTAGAAAGCACACTAAAGAAACAGCGAGAGATGAATTGCTTCCGCCATGCCGTAGTAGGGAGATCAATACATTGTAATAAGCAAAACCTCCACAGTTCAGCGGCTCTTATATAACACTATCGCGTCTTGTTCCGGAAGAGTTTAGTGGGAGCGCTTCCTCCATGGGTGACGCGGGGACCCAGGCCCCTTCCATCTCGTGGCTCCGCCACCACGGGGCCTCGGAGTGCTCTGTGTGCGGCTGGCGGTGGGGGAGGCGCGGGCCTGGCCTGGGGCCCGGCCTGCAGCTCCTCCACGCCACGCCCACCCTCAGCCCTTTTGAGAAGGGGCCGGCGCCCACCCCGGCAGCGGGAGCGAGAAGCGCTGGACGTGGGGGCAGCTCAGGAACGTCAGACGGAGCAGGAGGTTCTCCCAGGAGAGCAGGGCCCAGGCAGAGCCCAGGGTATGCGACGACGCGGGCTGTGGACGGGCGCTTGGGGACGGTCTGGGCTCCAGAGGCGTGTCCAGAGGGCCCAAGACGGCTCCGTGCCTCGTTCCTGTGTTTGCTCCTCGTTCTCACCGCTGCTAAAGGCTCTCGTGGAAGCCTCTGGCCGATGTTGTTGGGGGAGCCAAGAATGCCGTCATCCCCAGGGACAGTGAATCCCAGAGCCTGGTGTGGGGGATGGACAGCAGGACCCAAGGGAGGGACCCCCTTCTGCCAGTGGCAAGGGGCCCTCCTGACGGGATCTCGGTCAGCCTCCTCTAAGCCCTCTTGTCACCCAGGTGTCTGAACCTCGCCTGCGCCCCGCCCCCGGCTCGCACCCCGCCCTCGGCCCGCGCCCCGCCCCCCGGCCTGCGCCCCGCCCTCGGCCTGCCAAGCCCGGTGTTAGCCGCCTCCTGCTCAGTCAGGTTAGCGTCGCATCTGATCCGGCTTCTCTCAGTAATTTCCCACCCACGGACCCCTCGCTCTGCTCCTTGGCTGTGAACCCCCAGCTGTCTTTGCCACACTCGGGGCTCACTCCTTCGCCCCTATTGCAACAGCCCTGAATAGTCTTCCTTGCCGTTTTTAACTGATCTGGTGCAAAAATCTTTCTTTGATGCCACCGAGAGTCCAAGACAATCTCTTCACTTAGGACGTTCCTTCCGGAACCAGTCCTGCTGCCCAGGGTTAGGGGCTCCCAAGGGGGGCTTTTCCCACATAGAGCTTGGGAGGCTGTGGCCAGCCAGGGGGCTGGGGGTGGGGGCGGGGCAGGGATGGGGGGGAGGCTCCTCTGCAGGGGAGGGGTGAGAGCCGCCGTCACTCTCGCTCTGTGAGCCGGGCTGGAAATTCTCGTGGGGAGAGTCTGGCTGAGCGTGGGACCTCCCGCCGTCCTGGGAGGGGCCGGGTGCTCACCTGAGGTTCTGTCCGCGGCCCCAGGAGCGGGTCCACCTGGCTGCACCCTCGTTGGGCCCTGGGGCTCAGAGGATCTCCCTGGGGAACGGGTCCCAGGGCAACGGCATGAGAATGCTTCAGGCCGGACTGGGCATCCTTCTCTGAAGGCTGTTTTTATTTTTAAACCTCTCCTGCCCAAGTGCCAGCCCAGGCTATTTTTTGAGCTCAGCCATTCACCCCAGGGCCATGTGGCCTTTCTGAAAACCCTCATTAAATTGTTCGTGGGCAGAAACCAAATCCTGGGCCCTGGAGCATCCAGGCTCTTTGAGAACCCTAGATGCCCCCAACTGTGTGGCCTGCTTATTCAAGGCCTGGCCCGAGAGGCCAGCAAGGGGCCTTGGCCAGCCACAAGGTCTCGTTAGTGTGTTCTCCTTCAGAATCCAGATGTCTCTAAAACCATGGTCCCCGAAGTTCATGAACGTTCCCTCTGTTGACCCGAATGCACTCACCACAGGCCACCTGCCACCCCGGGCGGGCACCATTTCGGGCAGCTACGTAATCGGCACGATGCCCCCAGGGCACGACCTTGACTGGGGTGCAGAGGCCTTGCTGCGCCTGAGCAGCCAGGGGCAAGGGCTCCATGGGCGAGAGTGGCCTCCCAGAGCGGCCCTTTGCTAGGGTCCACAGGAGAAGAGGTCATGGGACCGAGGAGGAATTAGGATAGTAGGGAGCACGGAATTTGAACTCAAAATTGTTTTTATTTGCGGTGCGATAACTGGGTCAATTATTTTTACTTTCCCTAGAATTGGGGGGAAAGAAGTAGAGAGTGAAATATTGCCGGGGAGGTCCTTTAGATAAAAAATATGCTCCTCCAAGTGAAATTCAGGAAGGACCACACAGGAAACTCTCACGGGGCGCCCTGTGCCAAGCCCTTTAAATCAGCATGTTGCTTAATTTGTCACCAGAACCACACCCATTTTCTAGGTAGAGAAACGGAGATTCGGGGAGGAAAGAGCTTGCCCTTGGCCCCTAAGTGGTACGCATGCTGTGACCATGAGTTCCGGCTCATGGAGCTAGGCCCTGGACACAAAGCACTTCCCTCCCCATCCAGGACAGGTGCAGTCCAGAAACCCTACTTTCTGTAATGGGAGGGGACGGTGTGCGAACCCCAGGGCCGGGACCCTGGAGGAGCCTGTGGGAGGCAGTCCCAGGGCCGGGCTTTTGGTGTGGACCCAGCATGGGGGAGGGGCTGGTCCTGCTCCCAGGGGGCTCCAGGATGCCCCATCGGTCAGCACCCTCGCCCCCACCTGTGGTTCTCATGCCCTGATTTGCTGGGGGGAGGATTCCCTGCCTGGGTGTCGGCCACGCTGACACCATGTGTCTCTGGCTCCATGAGCATCTGCTCTCCTCGGTATGCTCTGGCTGGCGGGCCTCTCTGCAGGGGGTGGGGAGCACCCTGGGTCACAGCCTGAGGGGCGTGGAGCGCTCAGGAGAGACCTGCCACACAGCCACCAACCGTCACGTGGGCAAAAGTATTGCGTCGTGGGTCACCCAAGGCATACTACGCAGCAAGGAAAAAGACTCAGCTAACACCAATGAACCTCTTGCATCTGCTGTTGAGCTAAAGAAGCCGGCACAGAAGGGTCATCCTGCCCGTGGCCATTTATACTGGTTCAAAGTCAGGCGGAACTGTCTTCGGTGACGGTTTCACTGTGACCTGTTGTCTGGGAGGGGCGGAGCCTCCTCGGGCATCGGAACATCCTGTGGTTGGCCGGAGGTTTCCCGAGCGCCTGCAGAAGTAAAATTCCTCCAGCTGCACTTAAGATTTATGCACTTTTCTGTCTACGTCACGTCTCAGTTTTTTAGTCCTCAAAAATTTAACCTTAAAGAATCCCACAAAACAAACAATAAAACAGCCCTAGCCTCCTGATGACGTGTCACCCACCTCCACCCCGGGGCCTCTGAATCCCCCACCCCAGCGAAGAGGGGGGTCTGGAGACTTCTCTCTGGCGAGGCGCTGGGGCTTCCCGCGCAGAGCGTGTTAAATCCTGCAGGTCCCAAGTCTTCCTTGAAGAATGACTGTCGTCTTTCCCACCACATAGAACAACGACTTCTGTCAACTAGCACTGAGGGAGGACAATAATGCCACAGAGGAATGACACGGAACACTCACGGAGCTGGGGCTTTGGCAGGGCTGTCCCTCCCCGACCTGGGGCCCCCATCTTGGGACAAGGACCATGTGTCACGTGTGGACACCACACCCTTGTCGTTACTTCACGCCCTCCTCTGAAGCTTCTCAGGCTGGGGCCCTGAGCCTCTCAGGAGCCGCCGGCTGGTCAGCATCCAGGCTTGGACGTGGCCTCAGTGCAGACAGCAGCCCTGTGACTACGGATTTGAGGTTATGCCTGCTGCGTGTACCCTGAGCCCTGTACGGGCCTCGCTCAGCCTGGGCAGGCAGCATCCTGCCTGGCATGTAGGGGGAACAAGGCTGCAGGGATCACCGGCGGAGTGGTGGGAGGCTGTTTGTCACTGTCACACTCTGCTCTGCTCCTCTGTTCATCACGAAAACCACATCCCGACCCTGGGATCGGCCCCTTCACAACACCTTCCCAGATCCTCTACCGGGCCAAATGCTGGAGCCAGCAGCTGCCCTGGGGGACAGGGGGGCCGCAGGCTGGGGCTCAGCGGTGCCCGGTCAGCCTGCTCCCCTGCTCTGCAGCTGGCACACGGCAGCCTTTCCCTGTCCCCGCAGGCTGTCCCTCTCCCCCGAGGTGGGTTCCAACAGGCATGCAGGCTCGGGAAGTGTGGCGGGTTGACACATCCTCGTCCCAACTCCCAGACCTGTGAACGAATGTGACCTTATTTGTAAATAGAGTCCTTGCTGATGCAACAAAAAGTCCTGAGATGCGGGTCCCCACTCGGTCCAGTGACAGGTGTCCCTGTAAGGTGTGGACAGGAGACCCAGACAGAGGAGGCAACCTTGTGAAGCCGGAAGCAGAGGCCAGAGTGACGTGGCCACACCCCGAGGCATGCTGGCGTCCCAGGAGCCGGAAGAGGCAGGAAGCCACGTCCCCGCGAGCCCCTGGAGCGGGGCGGCCCTGCCGACTCCCTGGTTACTGACTTCCGGCCTCTAGAACAGCCAGCGAACACACTCCTGTCGTTTTAAGCCCCGCAGTGCGCGGTAATTTCTGCGAGAGCCGGGGACACTGATGCAGGAGGCAGGCAGGTCTTGGTGGAGGCCCAGGGCTCCACGATGACTCCTGTGTGAACCTGGGGACGTCTCCTTGCCCCCTGAGTCTCTGCCTCCTCCGCCCGCCCGCACCGTGAGGAGGGCGTGACACGTGTTCTCTGCTGTCCCTCGCTGGCCCCTGTGGGGTGGCCTGCAGAGAAGAGGGGGAGGGGGGGCGGGAGCGCTCCGCTGGGAGAGGGACCTGCTTTGGCGGAGTCGAGAACTTGCTCCTGGCGTTCGGCCGGGGCCACAGCGGCGATGGACAGCCCGGCCGGAGGACTGAAGTCATGTTTACTGCGCCTGCGCCACAGACACTGTCCTGCGGTCAGCTCGCCGCCGATGCGGGGGGGAGAGACGCGGCGAGGCGAGGGCCGCCTCCGGGTCCGGCCTGGCCCCGCGCCCCTGGGAGTTTGCTCGCGGGAGCACAGGCCAGCCTGCTCTCCAGTCCGCGTCTAGCACATGCATGGCCGGGGTCGGCAGTCGCAGCCAGAGCCACGTGTCCACGGGACCCCTCGCGGCTCAGTTCCCTTGGCTGACAATGTCCCAAGCTCATCCTTGAGCACCGTGCACTTGATACCCCATCGCTCTGTGGAACTCGAGCGTAAGAGAGTCTGAAAGGGTCTCGGGGGCCACCTCGCTTTCTCCCCATACTTCTGCAGAAAGGGAAACTGAGGTCCAGGAGGGGGAGGGGCTTTGCTGGACTACACGCACGCCTGAGGGCAAGCCCGAACAGAGCCGCTGGCCCGTGAGACTCACAGCCTCGCAGGCCCTGGCCATCCCCAAACACCCGCACCCTGGATTCTCATCCAAGGCCAGGGGCCCGGGATCACGATCTTGCTTCACACCCTGAGACGGGGAGCTCACTACCTGTCCGGGCTGCCCAAATCCACTTCTTAGAGAACAGACAAGTGACAGGAAATCCTTCTATGTACCAGAGGAGGTCCCATTCTGTGTGACCCCCTTTCCTGCCCAGCTCTACAGAGCAACATACTTTTTCGATCTCCCCACCCCCGCCACCCACAAAAGAGACCCGAGACAGTGGTCTTGACCCCCATGGCCCAGCTTCGCCAGCATTCCCCTCTGAGTCCTGGCGTCTGGCCATTGCACGAGGACCCGCCGCCAAGCCCAGGGTGGGGACCGACCACGTGCAGGTGGCGGTTTGCAGTAAGGAGCGCTCCTGTAAGCTGAGGTCATCTCCGATCAAACGAGAGGTCAGCTAGGGACACACTTCATGAACTTTAAAGAGGTTCTGGATTCTTCTCAGATAGTATGTGTCCTGCCACTTGTCCACAGAACCATTTATTGTCACACCTTATGTCACTAATCATGTCAGGAGACCCCGCCAGTCCCACGTGTCAGGTGCGCACACGTCGGTAACGCAGCTGGCGCGTGGGGAGCCCTCATAATCCCCGCAGCACCCCGGGAAGCTGTCGCCGGGGTTCCCGTTCCGCGACGGTGAACACGGAGGCGTGGAGAGGTTGCCACTTTCTGCGCACGCGCACGTACACACACACACACACACACACACACACACACACCACACAATCAAGTTAGACACACTGCCGATGGCAGGTCAAATGGCACAGAGCTGTTGGGCGTAGATACATTTGTATATGCACTTGCTAATTCATTTCCTCATCACAGAGAAGGATTTCAGAAAGGGGTGAAGGAGGCCCCCTAAAACACAGGGGCAGTGGCAGAGCCTGCAAGGTGCCTGCGGACGCCTCTGTTCTCCCCTCTGCCAGGCTACAGCCCCCCAGGCCTCCTTGCCCTTTGGGGAGGACATCCGAGGTCCTTCTGGCTGGCGGCTTTGGCACCCCTGTGCCACAGCTGGCTCCTCTCGATAATCAGCACTCAGCTGAAATGTCATCTCCTCAAAGAGCCCTTCCCTGTGCCCCTTCCCCATGCTGCCCGTGCTGGCCCCACTCCACGTTGCTGTTTTGTTCTGGTCCCAGCACTCATCGTGAATTTGAAACGATCTTCCTTGTCGTTGACTTTTAAATGCCACGAGATTACAACCCCCCTGAGCCCTGCCTCGCTGGGCCGAGCGCCTTGCTCAGGGACTGGCATGAGGTTGTGCTCAGTTAAGGGCACGAATGAATGAATGAATGAATGAGAAGTAGGTGAAGGAGGAGAGGCAAGGAGACATTGTCAGGGCCTGCAGATGGAGCAGACCTGAGGCTGGGCTCGCCAAATGCCTGCCCCGAAGTCCTATTTGCTGAGCCTCGAAGCAGCCAAGGGGACAGAGGAACATGATCACTCTACGTGAGTGAGATGGCTGTGACATGGGCCGACCCGACAAGCGGGGTGGGGGGACATGGCTGTTTCTGGTCCTGGGAGCAGGTGGATATTTTCTCTGAGAGTCCTTCTGAAGGGACCACCTTGTGAGGTCCCTCCCCCACCCCACGTGCTCACCAATCTCCGTGTGGGGAGCATGGTGATGCTTTTGGTGCACCCGATTTTCAACGCAGACTGATGGCTCATCTTGCAAAACGGTGGAGACAAGGGCGGGTCAAAGGAAGCCACTCTCGTGCCGGGGACATCACGGGGAGCTGCGAGAGCATCGGAGAGGGTGGCCAGGAGGGCTGTGGGTGCCCCCGCCGGCTCTCGGGATGAGAAGGGGACCGTGGGGTTTGGTAAGAGCGGGGACGCAACTCCTGAGCGGCATCCTGTGGGCTCAGAAACAGATGCAACAGGTGGAGCGCGCTCCTGTCCCATCCGCAGGAGGAATCGTCATCTTAGAGACGGCGGTTCCCCCCGCCGCCCCAGGTAGGATCACGCACGGGTTGTGCGCCTGCCTCGCTGGCAGTTCACGGGGTTCGGGCGGTAACTGATCCCTCCGTGGAGAGGCAGAGGCGCGGCGGTCGATCCCTGCTGAAAACCGGGACGTTTCTGACGGATTTCTCCTCCAGGTGGCAGGAAGCGGAGCAAGTCCGCAGGGTCTCGGCGGTGTCTAAGGCCGCGGCCGAACGCAAGGCACCGGGGCGCGGAGTCTCCCCAGCACCTGCGATGTCCCCCTCCGCCACCACCCCCACCAAGCCCACCTTCTGGCCCTGGCCCTGGTGGAGAGACGCAGCCAGACGAAGCCTCATCGGAGCCAGATGAAAATCGTACTCACGCGAGTAAAAACGCCCTGGCCCAGATTCGCAGAGGTCGTGGTGTGGGGGAGGTGCGTCCGCACGTAGAATCCCGAAAGTTAAAATAACATCCGAAGCAGGAGACGTGTTAATTTACACTTTTAACCAACAGGACCGCAGTCAGGAGAGTGGGTAAAATGGAGAGTAATTATAAGGGAGAACAGAGTCTCGCCTCCGTGAAGGGGGCAGGGGGAACATTGACATGCGAGATAATGAGAGCTCATCTTGTGTCGAACCCGGTGCTCATCTCTGAGCTGATCATGTGGTATGAAAAATAGAAATTGACGGTGGGTCTAAAATTGCTTATCGATGAAACCATGGAATTATGTGATAGAAAAAAATCAATTAAGTGCTAAGAGGTGAGGCCCTCGCCCAAAGCAGAGGCTTGGAAATTAACAAAGGAAATTGACATGGGCGGTGAGAAAAGGGCTCGGAATTATCTTGCCAAAGGAAAAGTAAAAATAGAAGGCTACTTTGAAAGACTAGATCATTTAAAAAAATAGGTATAATGGAAGGGAGAAACTTGAAAATTGCATTCACCAGGCAAAGAAGGCTTCTCAAAACAGAAAGCAGACGAGTCGGGGAGGGGGCAATTTGCTGACCGAGCTCAAAAGCAAAGCGTGCAGAATGACAGCCTGAAGCAGGACTTTGGGTCTGCACTGGTGGCTTTCAGATGGGGAAAGTGAGGCCCCAGTGGGGGCAGGTCCTGTTGAGGACATCTTTCTCTGTCGTCCCTGCCACCTTACTTTTGGTCAGGGTGAGAGAGAGAGGGAGAGAGAGAGAGAGAGAGAGAGAGAGAGAGAGAGAGAGAGAAAGAGAGAGAGAGAGGAGACTGAAGCCCGCCTTCCAGGGTTCGGAGGGGGACTGTCCAGCGTCTGGCTACAACTTGTGAGACTCCAGCGCACACACTCGTGGAGGTGGCATCGAGGCACCAAACCCCCAGACCTCGTGTCCCAGACTCAACAGGGCAAAACCGGAAGACTCCTCCCTCGCCAGCCCCCTAAAACCCGGTTGCCCTCTGGTTTTCCCGTTGCAGGGAATGGCACCACCACACTCGCTCGCTTAGACCACATGTGCAGGTGGTGTTCCGGAAGCTGCCGGCCACCTGCATCCCACCACCTGGAGTCCTGCTGGCCTTGGCTCCTGAGCACTGCCTATGGCCCGTGGGAGGACGGCCGTGTGGGGCTGCAGGGTTTGGGGCTCCAGCCAGCATTCGGCCTGCCAGACCACCCTACCTACAGGAGCGTCCTGTTTTTCTTCATCCCATGATGTGTCTGACATTTCCTTGTTTGTTCGTTTGTGCCCACTAGAATGTCAGCTCCAGGAAGCCAGGGACCTTATCCAGTGCTGTCTCTTGCCTAGGAAGCTTGGCACATAGAAGGTACTCAATATGTGTTTGTTGAATGAATAAGTGACAGCCTTTGGCCTGGGCTGGATGCCCCTTCACAGAGCTTCAGAGCTCCCACGGCAGCCTGCACTTCCCCAGCCCCCCACCACTCTTATGATTAGGTGTGGTTGGCCCCAGTCGCACCTAAGCCCTCAAGGTCAGCCTCACGTCTCACACTCAGCATCCGGTGTTGTATCTGGCGTGGAGTAGGTGCCCCAGGACCCAGGAGGTTTGCCGAGTGGCTGAATGTTCTAAGCTCCGAGCAGGGTGGTGTGTGTGAGGTGGGGGGCGGTCTCAGAGCAAGTTTCCAGGGCTTGGAGGGTCCACACAGCCCTTCGATTCTCTGGCAAGAGCCACAGAGGGTGCAGTGTGTGCAGCCCAGGGACCTCCGGGGCCAGCTGAACCAGCCTGGGCAGGCTCCCCACTCTCCCTGCCGACACCCTTGCCGCTCGGCTGGGCTGGGAGGTGGTGGCCTCTGGCCTTTGAGATGTGACTGGGACGGGGGAAGGGGGTGCGTGACAACTCACTAGGCAGCATCACTCCTCCTACTTTTTTTCCAGGTGAAAATTGGATCTTCCCACCAGGAGGCTCAACCAATTTCGAGCCCCTGCAGGGGCTGCTCCCCTAATAACACTTGACAGGATGATGAGCCAGCGGCATGACTGTCGCCCTCTGGGCTGGGGTGACGGCGGCCCCCACATGCCATGTCCAGAGCCCCCCAGTGAACGGACAGTGAGAACTTCCTGTGCTAGAAGGATCCACCTGCCCCGGGGTCAGGCTGTTGCTGCAGGTCAGGACCTGCCGGGACGTCCAGAGCCCAGTTCAGCCTCCAGGGGTTGGTTAGCCCTGACCCTAGCACTTAGCCATTTTCTTGGGCCAGGCTGGGCACTGGGGAGGTGAGCAAGTGAGAGAGCGGCTGTCTCTGCTGGATGCCTGTTCTGGACCAGACGAGATGCCCGTGTCTGTGTGACTGGTGACTTTGCATCCCAGCGCTGCGTGCCAGGCTCAGGGTGGGTCCTGCGCCCTGGCTGGCTTCTCCATTCAAACTGCAGACAGGTCCATGAGGCCAAAAGGGGATCACTGGAGAGGGAGCTGGGGTCCTCTGAACCTTGGTCTTCCTACCTGAGGGATGGGCATCGGCCTTCAGACGATAACGCCTGCAGGCTGTGACTGTCGCGTGGTCTCGGGCGCCCCCATCTCTGAGAAGCTCAGCCCCCTCCCCTTAGGACGTCACTCTCTGAGGAGGGCAGACCTGCCAGAGTGTCCCCTGCTCCCAGCACAGCCAGTCCGGGGCACACGGCAGTGGCAGGCTGGCCCAGGCCCCTCCACGTTTGTCCTTCACCTCCCTGGAGACAGACGTGGGCAGCCCCCCTGCCCCTGCTCAGCCAGATGCCCACCCAGCACTACGTCTCCAAGGCCTGCAGTGGGGCCAAGGCCTCCTGAGTCACCCCTCCGTCCCCGTCCACCCACCAAAGAGAACCCAGGAGGGTGGATGGACCCAGTCAGGTGGAATAGATCAAATAAATAGATAAAACAGAAGGGAAGGGGGTATGTCCTGCCCAGCGGGGACTCCGAAGCAGGATGGAGCAAACAGATCAAAGTTATTTTATGTCACGGAAACGACCATATTTTACGTGATTGATAAGAGTGCCACACGATCAGACAGCCCCATGGCACTTACGAGACACAAGTCAATTCTTCTTTGTCATTCAGTGAACACCACCTGGGGTAGATGTATCTCCCTCATTTTAGAGGAAAAGAAACTAAAGCTCTGAGAAGATGGATTCCTTGAGTCTCAGGCCCTCGGGCGTGACCCCGACTCTCCGGGACCTAAGGCCAGGTTTGGCGGGCCGTAGCAGGAGCCCTGCTGGAAGCCTCTGGAGTCTGTGTCTGACCAGCAGGCCCCAGCAGGGCCTCAGGAGGTGAGCCCTGGGTGGAAGGGATGAAATTTCGCCCCTGATGACCATTTGGATACACTGAGTTCCTCCGCCTGGGCAGTCCCTTGAAATTTGGAAGCCTCTGGCCTGACGCAGCTGTCCGCTTCGTCCGAGGCATGAAGTCATGCCGTGTCCAGAGAGATTTCTTTTGGTGTCACTTTGTTTTTAAATGTTGAGAAATCACATGATCAAATTCATTTTACAACGATCACCCTCGCTAGAAAAAGGAGGATCGATTCAAAGGATAAATCGAAGGGTGGTTTGGTGGTACCTAACGCATTTTTAAAAATGCATATTCCTTAACCCAGCAGGAGTCACAGAGATGTGCACAAAAGGGTATGTTTATATGGATGTTTGCCAGAATGCGATTTGTCAGAGAAAAAAAAATCTTCAACAGAGAAACCATTCAACAAAATAATACTTCTGTTCAATGGAATGCTATACGGTCAGTTAAAAACGTGGTAGAGATCTATGTGTACCCGTGTGGAAACGTGCCTGGGAGTGAGAACAAGTCAGGGCAGGACCATCCTGGTTAAAAACCTCCCTAGGCATTTGCATGTGCAAAGAAAAAGGTGGCGAGCACAAAGTGACCCTGGTTTCACAGAGGGCTGTTTGTGCAGCAAGAGAACAGTGCAAGGCGACAGGGCGTCCTTCGGCGGGTCCCGGGCGCCCCACCGTCCCGAGGGAGCTGGTGCGGAGGTGGGGGACTGGGGAGGGGCTCTGCTTCGCGCGGCGGGACCCAGAGGCGCCTGTGCACGTGCGCGCATGCGTGCGCGCTTCCCAGGTCGTTAACAATTATGGACGCGGGGAAGGCGCGGGCAGGTAGGAAGAGAGAAGATCAAGCTGACGTCCGAAGAAGACCGCTGTCTCTGAGGAAGAGTCGAGATGCAGGCCAAGCCCCTAGAACCCTCCACGCCCTGGCTGCAGCTCGGTGGCTTTACGGCCACCGAATGGCCGTCCCAAGACAGCGGGCAGCAGGAACCCTTGTGGCTGAAATCCTACGGACACCGCTGAGCGCAGGCAGCTGATCGGAAATGGATCTGGGAACTAGCAGATGAGAGACGGGCTTCTCTTTGCTTGTTGACAAAAAAAAAAAAAAAAAAAAAAAAAAAAAAGCCGACCACAAGACATGAGCTCATGTGGGCATTTGCTGGCAGGGCGGCGAGTGGGCCCCGGGGGAGGCGGCTCTCGGAAGGGGTGTTTCCACTGCACCCACCGTAGCCGTCAACACGAATGCCAGGGAACCTCAAGCCGGGCTTCGTGCAGGAGGCGAAATAGAACACAGAGGGTCGGAGCGGACCAAATGGGATGGAATGAGTAAAATAAATAAAGCGGAAGGGAATGGAATGTGTGCTCTAAGATGGAAACCATAAAACAGGATGGAATGAATGGATAAAATACAATTAGCCCGGGTCGATAAACCGCGGCGGGCTGGAATAGGAAGTAGAAGGAACGGATAGAACAGACGAAGGAAATAAACAAAATAAATCGGGCTGCAGTCGAAGAGCCAGAGGAAAATGGAATGAAGTGGCAGGGCGGGGCTGCGTCCGAACAGCAGGAGGGGACTTGGGGTGTTGTACGGTGAGGACGCCGAGGCCTGGGCGTCCCCCTCGATCAGCCCCCTCGATCTCCCCTGCCAGGAACGTTGGTGGGGCCCGCGAGACTCGGATGTGGGGAGCACCTGGGGACAGGGATGGTCTCCTCAGAGGGAAGGCGATTCACGTGTAGGCCCAGAGTGAGCCCCGGGCGAGGCTGGCGCTGCTCCCAGCTCCGCCCTGCCGGTGACTTTGGCTAACCCCGGCCCCTCTGGGCCCGTTTCCTTCACTGTTAAAGAGCAGGTCTCTTAAGATGACACCGAAGCGTCTTCCATGTCCCCCAAACTCCACTGTTTCACAGTTACCCACCCCAGCCGTGGGTGGCAGATACAGAAAACGGACAGGAGAGATGCACAGAACCCGCGACCTGTGCTGGATCTGTGTCGAACAGCATCCGGGCCACCGTAGGCCGGATCTCCATGGTGACACAGTGCGCTCCTGCCCCAGGTACCCAGGAGCGCCCACTTCCTGGTGCAGGCAGCACCATGCCAAGTGTCCTGGAGCCTGAGGCCAAAACAAACAAACAAACAAACAAATAAACCAAAAAAAGAAAAAAAAAAAGAAACTGATAGACTAGTCCTGTCTTTATTTACAATTTTAATATTTTGTTCATCCTGGATACATTGCATTAATTTGACTTTAGTACATTATGCTAAAGTATTCTTTACATTCATCACTGCGTTTCCTGGTGTCTCCTTCGAATGGTGCATCCCAGGCGAGTGCCTCACTCTGTCGCCCTAGTCCCAGCCCTGTTGGTAGGCGCCACAAGTCTTGGTCTTGTGCAGATGGACGACGTAGCCATGGAGACGTGACTCTGGGAGACGAACATTCGAAGGGACAGTGACCAGAGCAGATAGCACAACAGAACTCGGGCCCACTGCCCGAGCCCCTGCCCAGGAGGCCAGCCCCTTGCCTACAGTAACCAGCCGGGAAGCCCGCCCGCTGGGAGTGGCACTCGCAGGGGCCAGGGCCAGCCCAGGGACAGTCCAGGAAGCTAACGGTGACTCTGCAGCCACCGGCCCCAGTGGCCAAGCTCAGTCGATGGCCCACAGTGGCCCTAATTTCTGTCCCCGCTTCCAACTTGGGACCAACCAGAGAAAGCAAAATATGCGCCTAATGAACCACAGAGCCCACTCGTGTCCAGTGGGCAGCCCCCGCTGGCCCAGGCCCCCTTGCGGTCCGCGCCCCGTTCCCTCCGCGAGGCCGCCCCCCGCGGGGTCCACCAGGGGCCGGTGGCGGCGCCGCCCCGCACGGGTGGCTCGGGTCCCGCAGAGCCCGGCCTGACGCTTCTCCATCAGCGGGGGTGCGTTTATTTCCGCCCCCGCCACGGGATTCGGGGCCCATGCGGACGATCCAGGGCGATCTCGTCTCCGGAGTCTTTTCCCAAACACGGCTCCCTCACGGTCCTGGGGGGAAGCCGAGGACACGCCTTGTGGGCCACCATTTCCCCCGCCCGGCAGGTAGCTCGGCCGCCCTCTGCCTCCGCTGCCCTGGCCGTGAGTGGGAGATGCCGAGGGGACCCGCCCCGGCTGGCAGCCGTGACAGGCACCTGAGCGCGTCCGCGGAAAGCCTCGGATCGGGCCGGCAGGGGACCAAGTGCTCCCGTGAGTCTGCGTGACTTGCAGGGTGGGAAGTGCCGCCTTCGCTTCTCTCATCTGGTTGGTCTTCGTGTATTTCTGCCACCACGTGACTCTGTCCTGTGGGAACCGTAGCCCTAAGTTACAGTCCTACCCCAAGGTGACTCTTGTCCTGAGAGATGCTCTAGCCCTGAAGCCATGTCGCCTTCCTGCCAGAGCGAGCCTGTGGGAGCTCACAGCCCGAAGGCCACTGCCGGTTTTCAGGGGTCGCCTCTGCCTGGGCTATGTCCCAGGGGAGTTTCACGGCTCCGAGGGCGGGCCCCCCTCATGTTCCTCTTCACCCCCTGCAAGTACCAGCTGACGCCCTCCTCCCTCCCCACCCACAGCTCACCTGTCGGCTGGTATAATCTCTCCAAGGAGCCCCCTTCATTCCTGTCACCTGGTCAGGGCCCAGGCGCTCAGCCTGGCCCCCTCGAACCTGCACGACCACCCTGCTCACCTCAGCTCCTCCTCTCTACCCAGTGGTACCCTGAAATGAGGCCGGATTTGAGGTTCTGCTTCTGCTCAGGATGCAGAAAGCTGCAGAGAATGTTGTTTCTACCCAAATAATGAGAAAAAGCCAGAAAAAGTCAAATCCATCAGTCGCAACCTAGTAAGCTGGATTCTAAAAGTGGATGAGCTACTCCAGACGGGGTCGGACGCCGGCCTCGCTGTGGCAGAGCATGGCGGCCAGTGGCGGCCAGCACACAACCCGGTGAGAAGAAAGCAGCTAACGTCCGAACGAGGCCAAGTGCAGGCTCGAGCGGTGGCCTGGGCCAGCTGGCGGGCAGTTCACGCTCACGCTCGCTCACAAGTTCATCTCACAGAACTCCGCAGGCGTTGGGGGAAGCCTGGGCTCAGCACGGGGGGCTGGAGAGAGACGCCTCCCTGCACAGGAGCAAGGGTGACTGCCGGCGACTTCCTGCGGGCTGGGTGTTCCGTCCCACCCACCTGTCCAGGCCTTTCTCTCCTAGGCAGCAAAAGCCGTAAGTTCCTGGTGGAGGAGAGCAAAATCTGCCCGCCCCCCACCCCCCGGATGTGGGCAAAACCCCTTGTGCCAGAAGGGCAAAAGAAGAGCCTCTGCCCGCAGCAGGGTGGACACCCACCTTAGGCCTGGGACCCACACTGATACGAACAGAAGTCTGCCTTTGCTAGAGGAGGGCAGGACCCCCCAACAAGACCTACTGCAGACTCCGGGCCAGAAGGCAGCTAAGGGCCCACAGCTGAGCCCCCGTCTTAATTATTCTTTCACTGTTTGTGAAAATTCTCCAGTGGCCAGCTGGTCCTTGGCTTTTCTTTGCAGGAAGTGTTGCGATTACTAACTCAGTCTCGTTTCTTGCTATGGACATATCCCAATTTTCTATTGTTTTCCATTTTGGTAGTTTGCGTCTTTCTAGGAAATAATTTCAGCTAGGTTATCTAATTTGTTGACATGCAATCGTTCATAGTATTTCCTTTTAATACTCTTTATTTTTATAATATGATTAGAAATGTCCCCTTTTTCACTCCTGAGTTTACTGATTTGAATTCTTTTTTTTTTTCCCTTGGTCAGTCTAGCTAAAGGTTTGTAATTTCTTCAAAGAACCAACTTTTGGTTTCACTGATTTTCTGTATTGTTTTTCTATTCTCTTTCATTAATTTTCACACAAGTGTTTATTATTTCTTTTCTTGTACCTGGTTTGGGTTTAGTTTGCTCTTATTTTCTAGTTTCTTAAGGTGGAAGGTTATGGATCTGAAACATTTCCTATCTTTTAATTCAGGCCTTTACAGCTATAAATTTTCCTCTGAGCACAGCTTTCCCTGCATCCTGTAAGTTTTAGAGTGTTGTGATTTTATTTTCATCCATCTCAACATAGATTCTAATTTCCCTTGTGATTTACCTTCTGATCCATTGTCATGTAGGAGTGTGTTGTTCAATTCTGCATAAGTCTAAATTTCCCAAACTTCCTCCTGACATTGATTTCTATTTCCATTCCACTGCCATCAGAGAACATACTTTGTATGCTCTCAGTCCTTCTAAAGTCCTTCTAAAGTCTCAACAACTTGAGACTTTTTAATGGCATCACGTATGGTCTATTCCGGAAAATGTCTTATGCACACTTGAAAAGTGTATTCTGCTCTTTGTTGAGTGGCATGTTCTATAGATCTCTGTTAGGTTTAGTTGGTTTGCAGTGTCGTTCAAGTCTTTTGTTTCTTTGTTATATCTAGTTGTTCCATTCATTGTGCAAGTGGGATATTGAAATCTCCGACTTTTCTTGTCAAATTTTTGACTTCCATCATCAATTTTCATTTTTTTCCTTTGTGTATCTTAGGACTATGTTGTTAGGTGCATATGTGTTTATCATTGTTATATCTTCTTGATGAATTGACTCTTTTCTCATTATAAAATGTTGTTTCTCTCTCTAGTAAAATTTTTATCTTAAGTGCATTTGATCTTGGGTCCTGCAAGCTTATTGCACTCATGTATAAGTTCTAATCATTTTTTAAGTGAGTTAGTTCGTTAGGAATTTTCTACATATAAGATCATGTCAGCTACAAATAGAAACGGTTTTACTCCTTTCTTTATAATATGCCTTTTATTCCTTTGCGGATTCCTTGGATAGAACCTCCAGCACAATGTTGAGTAGAAATGGTGAGAACAAATGGGGTGGCATTCTTGACTTGGTCCTGATCTTGTGGAGAAGGCATCCAGGATTTCACCGATGAATACAGTGTTAGCTGTCGGTTTTTCACAGACGCTCTTTGTCAATTTGAGGATGTTCCCATTTCTTTATAGATTTTCCTGTATTTTCATCATAAAGGGTGTTGGATTTAGTCATATGCTTTTTCTGCATATATTGAGATGATCGTGTGGTGTTCCTTTTTTACCTTATTGATGTGTATTACATTAATTGATTTGGATATCAAATCAACTTTGCATTTGTGGGATAAACACCAGTTGGTTATGGTGTAGTATATATATTTTTTCCCCCATATTGCTGGATTTGGTTTGCTCGTTTACTCTTATGGATTTTAGCATCTATATTTATAAGAGACATTGATGTATAGTTTTCTTCTGATGTCTTTTTCTGGTTTTGGCATCAGGGGGATGTTGGCCTCATAGAATGATCTGGGGAGTACTTCCTTCTCTTCTGTTTTCTGGGGCGTGTTTGTAAAGCATTGGTATTAATTCCTTTAAAATGTTTGATCTTTGACTCTTTCTTATGTGAGTTCAGATTCGATGTTGAGCTTCTCTAGTGAATTTTTTCCACTTCAGGTATTGTGCTTTTGAACTCCGGATTTCTACTGGGTTCTTTTTCCCCTCTTCTTTCTAATTTTGTCTATCCCTTTAGGATATTCTCTATTTTGGTGAGATACAGTTGTCATAATTTCCTTTAATTCTTTAAACATGGGTTTAAACATTCTTTGAACCTATTTATACTGATTTAAATTATTTGTCTCCTAAATCCCAGATCTAGGTCACCTCGGGGACATTTCCTATTGGCTGCTCCCTTCCCGCTCTCCCCGGCCCCCTCCCCTGCATATGGACTACATTTTCCTATTTCATCACATGTGTCATAATTTTTTGTTAAAACTGAACATTTTAAATAACATATTGTAACAATTCTGTCATTAGCTCCTCTCCCTCCAGGGACTGGTAGTGTTGCTGTGTGTTTTTTGCTTCTGTTGTTTTTTTTGTTTTTTGTGTTTTTGTGTTTTTTTTTTTTTTTTTTTTTTTTTGCTGCCTGTTGGTTTAGCCGCTTTCCTGGGCTAGCTCTCTGTAGTGTGCATCCACCGAGTTCTCTGATCGCTTTGTCTTTAGTTACCCTTTATACCTTTAAGCCTGGCTTCCCAGGGTTCAGCCCCGTGTCAATACAGTGTAATGCGCGGCCTCAGATTTCCTTAATTGCCTCAAACACACAGTTTCCATCCTTGGTAAAGTCGCTCCGTGAGTGAAGCTACACTTTCAAGGTTCAGGTGGTTTAAAAATCCTCCCGAGTTTTCACTTCCTGCTCCTGCAGGGGCTCGGAGTAAGCCAGAGGTGAGCGGCAGGGTTGTCTCCTTTCCCGAGTCTTTCCTGGATGTGTATACAGCCCCGCGCAAGCACACAGCCTTTCAGAGTCTCAGGAATACGTCGGAGCTCTTCAAAGTTCCCTTTGGTTTTCTAGTTATCCGGGTCTTCCTTTTAAGTGTTTGGCCAGGTTTTTGCTTCCTCATCTGAAATCGCAGCCTCAGGCAACAGGGATGTTACAAGCAGATTTCTCTCTATATTATATATATATATTTTTTTCCAGTAACACCCTGAGCATAGGGCTTCATTCACAGAGCCCAGATCACAGTCATATCAAAGAGCAGCAGAACTCTGGGATAGAGATTTTCCTGCTGATTCTAGTTCAAGGTCAACCTACTGACTGCGTCTAGGTGTGAGCCTTTAAACAGAAGGGAGCCACTGAGCTGGGGAGGCAGGGCATATGAGAACAGCCCCAGGTTTAAAATGCCACAGACTCACTGTCATTACTGAGGTTCAGGAGTTTTTCTTGAATAGATGCTTTGCGGTTTGTTCTCTGTCTGTAGTTAGTTTTCAGAGTTCCAAAGGGGTTGCATTTTTTTGTTTTGCTAGAATTTGTGTTGCTTTGGCGGTGGGTGGGCTCACTGAGGTCCGGGCTCTGCCATTCTCAGCATAAGCTTTAGAGTTTCATCATGCTGTTGCATGTACCTGTGGTTTGTTTCTATTTTGGGGGTAACGATTAGTCTTTTAAACGTGCCTCAGTCAGTCTATGAATTCGCCGATTGAACAATATTTGTGTCATTTCCAATTTTGGGGGATCGTGAATGAATGAAGCCACCACAAACCTTCACATACGAGTTTTTATGTGACCGTACATTTTCATTTCCCCTGGATGAATACCTGGAAGTTGGATCCCCAGGATGTGTGGTAAGCGTACGTTTAAAGTTGTAAGAAACTGCCAGACAGTTTTTGCAAAGTCGTACTATTTTGCATTCCGACCAGCAAAGACGAGGGTTCCAGTGTTTCACATCCTCTCCGTCACCATGTTGTTGGGGTGGAGTCTTTTATCCTTTTAAAAATTGTAGCCATTCTAACGAGTATAGAGGACATTAGACTGCGGCTGTAATTTACATTTACCTAAGGCTCAATGATACCAAGTATCTTTGGCTGTGTTTGTTTGCCGTCCATATGTCTTTTATGGTGAAATGTATCTGTTCAAATCTTTTTCACATTTAAAAAAAATTTTGAGTTTCGAGAAGCTTTGTCTATTTGAGATATAAATTCTTTACCCAAAATGCATTTATCAAATATTTTCTCCTGTCCACTGCTTTCTTTTTTTAAACATTAGTAACAGTCTTTTAAAGACAAGAATGATTAATTTTGATGCAGTCCGATTTACTACTTTAATTCTTTTATGAATTGTGCTTTTGGTGTCATTTATACAAAATCTTTGACTAACTCAAGGAAGACCAGAAAGATTTTATTTATTTATTTTTTTAGAAGTTCTATGGTTTTAAGTTTTATATTTAAGTCTATGATCCATCTTGAGTTCATTTTTTTAGAGGGCCCAGGTGTGAGGCAAGGTTCATTGTTTTCATTTGGCTGTCCAGTTATTCCGTCATCATTTGTTTAAAAGGCAATTCTTTCTCCATTGAATTACCTCTACGCCTATCTCAAAGTTGGCCATACATGTGGGCTTACTTCTGGAATCTTTGTTCTTTTCCATTGGTTTACATATCCAGACAATGTAGTATTAGAGGCCTTTCCCCAATACTGCACCAACTTGATCACTGCAGCTTTATAGTGAATCTCGAGATCAGGTTGTGGATGTCCTCTGGCATTGTTCTTTTTCAAAGTTATGTTGGCCCTTTCAATTTCTTTGCTTTTCCATATAAATTTTAGAATAAGCATATGAATGTCTATAAAATACACTTTTGGGAATCTATAGATCAATTTAGGTAGATGTGAAGTCTTAACGATAATCAGGCTTCTCATCAATAGACAATGTTTCCTTTATGTAGGTCTGTGTTTCTTTCATCAGTGTTTTGGAGTTTTTGCCTGCAGGTCTTGCACATATTTTGGTAAATTTAAATGTATTTTATTTCGGGGTGCTATTGTTAATTATGCCATTTTAAAATTTTCTCACCTTCCACATACTAGTATACAAAAATGCTATTGATTTTTATATATTGACCTCAGAGCCTGCCACCTTAGTGAATTCACTTTGTCCTGGGAGCTTGGCTGTGGATTCTTTGGGATTCTCTACACAGATAAATATGTTGTCTGCAAATATATACTATTATATTTTTACTTAATTTGTGCGCTTCTTTCTTTCTTTCTTTCTTTCTTTCTTTCTTTTCTTTTTTTCTTTTCTTTTCTTTTCTTTTCTTTTCTTTTCTTTTTCTCTTATTGCCTTTTTGCACTAGGTAAAACTTCAATGCATGCTGACTGAAATGATGAGGTGGATATCCTTGCTTCCTTCTTGATTTTAGAGAGAGAATGTTCAGTCTTTTTCATAGTTATGTGTGATTTTAACTGTAGACAACTAATCCTCTGTTATACTTATCCAGTTAATATTTCAGGTTATAGACTTATATTTTCCGGTCCTAGCTTCCCCATTTCATTCTTTTTTGAATAACTTTCTTTTCTCTAATGAGATTTTGTATTTGTTTCCTCATTTTATGCATATCTTTCTTTACATCTAAGATTACGTTCCCAACAACTGATTTATTAACCCATAGTTTGGTATCTATTTTTACTAATGGTTTTACAAGTCACAATTTTCCTCTTTTTTTTTTTTTTTTTTTTTTAAGATTCTGGACATGATACTGATAATGCTATTTTTCTAAAATGTCTGGTGGTGTTGTCTTCTTCATTTAAAATGTTGAGTTGTTGTTTCAGTAGGTATTTTATTTTCTTGCGAATAAGCTTATTCTTTTTGAGACATCTATAAATCCTTCTGTCTTTCCTGTCAAGTCGATTCAGTCCTACTTTTAAGTGTGGCCTTTCCAGTCGCCCCTCTCTGGAACGCAAACATCTCCCAGCCCCGCGTGAGGTCTGGGACCGTCTGGCCCACGGCGACCCAGGGTGGCCCCTCTGCTGGCCTCGTGGGGTCCCACCCCGCACGTGCACAGCGCAGTATTCAGACTGAGGGGACCGCGCCGGGGGTTCCCTGAGCTTTGCTACGCGGATCACACACTTCCCTTTTGCACCTGAACCTGTGGATTCCAGGTGCCACAGTAACCCTGAACCCCCATCCTGCCTGTCACCTCCACGGGACCGCTGCGTCCACTTCGGTGTCCTCTGTGCTCCGTGGACCAGACCTGCAAATGGTTGTGCGCAGACAGCTGCTTCACCCCATTGCTCGTTTCTCCCAAGGATCACGGCCTTGCATGCTCGCTGGCCAGAAATCACCGCGTCTGCTTCCTGGGGCTGCTGTCAGGAGCGCCCACAAGCCTGGTAGCTTGAAACAACAGAAATGTCTTCTCTCACAGTTCTGGAGGCCAGAAGGCCAAATGGGTTCACTGGACCGAAACCAAGGCTGACAGCCCTCGGGGAGAACCCACGCCCCGGCCTCTCCCGGCCCCGAGTGGCCTTTCTTCCGTCTCGAAAGCCGGCTCCACAGCAGCTCACGGCAGCGGCCACGCCGCCTTCTCCTTCTGCGCCACGTCTGCATCTTAGGAGGACACTTCTGCTTACGTGTAGGGGTCCCGGGTTCCCCGGGATCTTCTCTCCATCTCCGCTGCCGTAGGTTAATCAGATTTGCAATCTCAGGAATAAGCAGTGAGCTAAACCAACTCACTCCGGAACGTGAATGGGTCTCTCGCATCCAGGCCGAGCCGGGTAGGTTACCGAGGGGCACGGCGAGGCCACGCCCGGGCTGGCTCGAGCTCCAGAGGGAGCAGGGAGGACGCACAGCGGTGTCCTGGTGGGAGCAGGAGCTGAGCTCCGTCGGCCCGAGTCGAGGAGGCGGGGGTGCGCTCTCTGTGGGGACGTGGCCGGGGCCTGCCCGGCCAGTGCCCTTCTCCTGTGACTTGACCATGGGGGGTCTGAAGTAGATCGGAGATGACATGTGTCCCTTTCAGTCATGTGGACACCTCTCCAGATCCTGCCCCAGGGTCCCCTGACCTTGCTTCACCCAGTCACTGTCACAGCCTCCTCGTCGACCTCTTTGCCTCCTGCTTCTGGCCACCTCCGACTCACCTTCCTCGAACTCAGCCGTGGCACTCTCTCAGAGCCCCTTTGGGAATCCTGTGCCCCTCTGGACAAAGGCCTCCATGTCTGGCCTGCCGTTCATGGGAAGGGAGCCTGTGGGAGCGTGGCTGCCACCGCCGAGCACGGTGGGGACCCTGCTTGGACACCCACGGGCTCCTGCCTGAATGTGGCCGTGGGCTCACTGCCCGGGCTCCCAGGGGTGGAGGGACAGGGGCCCGGGACCTGCTCCCACTCGGAGCTCCCCTCGCTGCTCCGTGGCTGCTTCTCCCCCCCACCTCCCCCACGCCTCTCCTGAGCTCACCCGGAGGCATACATCACCGGGGCTGGGGAGACGGAGCAGCAGCCTGCAGCCGGGCTGGCTCTGGGGCGTCCCACCCCCGGGACCCCAACACTGTCCGCACTGGGGCCATGGGATGGAAGGCTTCGGCCCGCCTGCCAGGGCGGAGGACTTTCAAAGAGACAGCAAAGAAATGACCAGCTGCGCGGGGGCCCCAGCATGACCGCGTGCCACAGTGGCCGCCGCGCACCCGTCTGGCCTCTGCCGGCCTGAAGGCAAATACGCGTTTTCCTTTTTTGAAAGCTGTTTGGAAAAGGAAACCCCCACTCCTCCGTGTTCTCCCTTCTCAGCACAAACTCCTGGGCACACACTCGTGCGTTTGCAAGCTTGGTGGCACCACTATTGTTGATAACTCGGTGCCAGGGACAGTGCGAGGCCAAGCGCTTTGGCCTTAAGTGACCCTGGTGCTCGAGGCTCCTCGTCTTACTGTTGGAGAAAGGCGGGTCTTGGGGTGGGCCCGAAGCAGGGTGCATTGCTGTCATTTGTGAAGGTGCTGTCCCACAGGTGTGACCTCAGGAACCAGCGTTCAGAATGTCCTGGGAGTCCCCACTGGGAGAAGATGGGAAACACTGGGCCTAGGAGGTGGCACTCACTGGGACGGTCACAGCCACACACTTGAATGTTTCTATGGCCACCCCAGGAAAACCGGGGGACAGGTGTCCTGGGCACCTGCCCCAGGACCGGACCCCCTCTGCCCTCTGGACAACATAGCGGTGAGCAGTGACGGGGAGCTGCACCAAGGATAGCCGAGCTGGCATTTGGGTTCGCCGAGGCCCAGGCAGGGGGCCAGCTCCATTTCTGGGGCCTAAGAGAGCCCACGAGGGTGGGTCACACCTCAGGGGTCTCACCTTCTGCCCCGACACTCAGACGATGTGTCAACTCAATAAGATTTGGATGCTTTTACATTTGATTTGCTTTGATTTAATATGTTTTTTAACATGCGAGTCCGGGCCCTTTTTTAAAAAAGTTTTGAGAATTGAAGTACAACCGACATATAGTAAAAAGGTAGGTGAACAGCCTGACGAGTTGCGAAAAATGCAGACACCCTTACGACCCACACATTTGGTTACCCGCGGGGTGACACATAGAATGTGCTGTCACCCTAGAGAGTCCCCTCACTGATCGCCAGCCGGAGCACCTCCCCCTGCAGAAGTGGCGCTGCTGATTGCCAGCGCGTGGGCTGGTTTTGTCGTGTGGCGTCCACGGAAGTGCCCTTCCTTTGCCTGCTTCTGACTTCTCTCGCTTGGCACGCTGTTGTGGGCGGCACTCACGCCGCTGTGCGAGTATCATTTTCTCATAATTGTTTAATGGCGTTTCATCGTGTGAATAGACCACAGTCATTCTGTTGGTGGGCACTGGGGTTGTTTCCGGTTTGGGGCTATTATGGATCAACACGCAGCTATGAACTTTGGCGTAAAAACCTTTTTGGATGAATATCCGGAGTTAGAACTGCCGGGTCACAGGGCAGCCGTTCGGGCGCCTTCATCAGACCCGCCAGGCAGCTTTCCGCAGCGGCTTTGCCGCGTCCCCTCCTGCAGCAGGGTGAGGGGTTCCAGGTGCTCCATCACCTCGCACGCGCTCGCTGCTCAGCCGAGCCTTTTGGAGTTCAGCGCTCCGTAGGGCGTGTAGCGGTATCTCACTGTGGTTTTAATTTGTGTTTCCCTGGAGACCGGCCAAAGGCACCTTTTCATGTGCTACCTGGCCATTTGAAAAGCTCCTTTTTATTATTGAATTGTTGAAATCGGTCAGATATTCCGGATACGTGCCCTTTTCCATACATATTGCAAATACTGCAAATATTTCTTCCCCGTTTGTGACTTTCTTTTTCATTTTCTCGAACGTTTTCTTCTTTTTTACAACCCTCTAATTCTGATGGGAGGCTGGGGACTTGCGCAAGGGATTCCTGTGGAGCCTTCAACCAGATGCCTGCGTCATTTACATTTCACCCTATTTGCCTGATTTTTCTTGCCTTTCTCCTTCGATCCTCACATATACGTATGAATGTGCACACACTCCCCCATATGTGTACCGATATGAGATACACGTATGTTTATTGTATAGACAAATGTGGATAGATATAGAAACATACATACCATATAAACATATGAACACGCAAGTATAGCTATATATGTATGTGCATGTGTGTGTGGTGTGTGTGTGTGTGTGTGTGTTTACTTCCCCTGAGCCGTTTGTGGGCAAGCTGGGGACATCACTGCCCCCTCACCACACAGTGTGTGTGTCCCAAGGGTAAGGAATTATTTTCCACGCCTACAAACCGAATCTCAAAATCAGAAAATGGGACACCAGGACCAGCCACAGCCTATGTTCACATTAACCGTTCAAATGGCGTCCATTTGCAGCTACTCTGCTGCAAGCCCAGAACCCACTTTCTTACTTTCTGGCACCACAAGACGCCCCAGGCTCACCATGTGCTTTTCTGCCCAGTTCTGCGATCAGTCACTCTTCCAGGCAGCACTTGTCCATTTTATTGGATCACGGTACCAGAAGCCACCACCTGGGTGCAGGTGGCTGCCGGCGTATCGTTGCTTCCTGGCCCCCAAGCCTACAGAGCAAAGAGATTCGTTTGCTAACACTAACCCGGGCATATGCACATCCATGCGTGTTTCTGTATGTAACCATCTGTGTTTACATTATGCTAAACACGAGTTCATGCTGATGTCTCCAACTCTGCTGCATCGCCACATGGATCATTCTAGACTTTCGCCTGGCTTCTCCGAAATCTCTCACCCCACAGAGAGACGCCTGACTCCTATCTTCTGCCATCCATTTACTTAATTATCCAATTCTAGCGTCCACATGCAGTGGTTTTAGAAGGGTTCGCCCGTACCCCGTTCGGGCAGCCACTTCTGAGCGAGAACGCGGTGCTCAGGCATAATCCTCTGAGCCTTTAGCTTTACAGGCCACACTGTGTTCAGAGTCGCTTGGAGCGGCACCTTGTTCCCCGTTCTCTTCGGTGAGGTCGTGTCATACGTCTGTAACATGTTCAGATTCGTTCGTCGCAGTATGCGTTCTATGCTTGGATGCCCCAGCCTCCTGAGCATTTTTTAAAATTTGCATATCTCCCAGTTTACTCTTTGCACTATAAAGTTTTATGGGTTTTAACAAACGTAGGGGGTCACGTGCCCACCGTTACAATACAGTACAAAATAATTTCACTGCCTGATAATATAATATTCCCTGTGCTTTATCTGTTCACTCCTTCCCCACAACCCCCGAGCAACCATGGACTTTTTTACGGTCTCTCTAGTTTTGCATTTCCCCCGGAATAGCATCTAATCGGAACCGTACGAGATGCGGCCTTTTCAGCCTGGCTCCTTTCAAGTGGCGCGATGCTAAACGGGTCACCTTCTTTCACGTAGCAATAGGCATTTAACGTTCACCGCGCGCCGTGGTGACTCAGTGGAGATTTTTCTTGTTGCCGCCGCTGTGTGCGTGAGCCACAGGTTACCCGTCCTCTCATGAGGAGTGTCTTAGCTGCTTCCAGCTTGGGGCACTGACGAATAAAGTGTCTATCAGCATTCGCATGCGAGTTTCTGCGTGGACGCAAGTTTTTAACTCAGCTGGGTAAACACCGAGGAGTTGGATGGGCCATTACGGTGAGACTGTTTAACTCTGAGAAACCGCCCAGCTGCCGTTCTGCGTTCTGCGTTCTGCCAGCAGCGGAGGGGAGTTCGAGACGCTCTGTGCCCCACGGCAGCCGACACCCGTCGACCCCGAGCTTCCTCCAACCTGGCCGGTGCGTGTCGGTGCCGTTTGCACTTGCACGTTGCCAGCGACACGTGACGTCGAGCCCCTTCCGTGGGCTTATTGACTCCGCGTCCACCTTCTTCGAGGAGTCTGTTCAGATCTTTGTCCGATTTCTAACGAAGTTGTTTTTTTCCTGATGTCGAATTTTAAGAGTTATTTGTTTATGTTGGATACAAACCCTTCAGCAGCTATGCGCTGTGCAAGTATTTCTTCCTAATGCATGGATTGTATTTTCCTGCTCTTCATAGTGTCTTTTGTAGAACAGAAGTTTTTGGTTTTAATAATATCCAGGTTATCACCTTTTTCTTTCACAGAGCATGCTGTTGATGTCGTGTTTAGAAGTTCGTCGCCTTTTTGCTATTGAGCTGTAAGAGTTTCAGTAAAAAATGAACTGAGGATCTGAATTGGCATTTTTTAGAGATGACATACAGAGGGCCAACAGGTACATGAAAAGATGATCACCAGGGAAATGCAAATCAAAACCACAGCGCATGTCACCTCACACCTGCAGAACGGCCAGTGTAGAAAAGACAAGAAATACCAAGGGCTGGTGAAGATGTGGAGCAGACGGGACCTTCATGCACTGCTGGTGGGAGTGGAAATTGGTGCAGCCGCCTTGGAAAACAGTACAGAGGGTTCTCCAAATCTTAACAATAGAACTCTCCCATGACATAGTAACTCTACTTCTGAACATGTATCTGAAGAAAACGAAAACTCATTTGAAAAGATCTATGCACCCCTGCGTTCACCGAGGCATTATTTACAACAGCCAAGACATGGGAACAAGCTAAGCGCCCGTCGATGGGTGAACGGATGAGGGGATGTGGTGCGTATATACAACCAACCGTTACTCAGCTATAAAAAACGGATGAAATCTTGCCATTTGCGACCACATGGATGGACCTGGAGGGCACTACGCCAAGTGAAAAAAGTCAAAGACAAATATCATATGATTTCGCTTACATGTGGAATCTAAAAAACAAAACAAGTGAACAAACCACAAAACACAGATACGGAGAACAGACTGGTGGTTGCCAGAGGGGAGGGGACTGAGCGTCGGGCAAAACGGGTGAAGGGGTCGGGAGGTGCAACCTTTCAGGTATAAAATAAATAAGTCGTGAGGATGTAAAGTACAGCATGGTGACTACGGTCGATAATATTGTATTGTGTATGTAAAAGTTGCTAAGAAAGTAAATCTTAAGTGTTTTCATAGTAAGAAAAAGGTGTGTAACTTTGTACAGTGACGGACGGTAACTAGAATTATCTTAGTGATCATTTCACAGTGAATGCAAACATATCATTATGTTGTACACCTAAAACTAAGGTAATATCAGGTGTCAATTATACTTCAAGAAATATCAATAAAAATACATTTTTAAATCAAAAATGAAGATAAAAAAATAAATGCAAAATAAAGAAATAAAAGCTCATCGTCGAATTCAAGGTCAAACAGAATTCTTACTATATTTTCTTCTAGTTTTATAGTTTCGTTTTAAATTTTTTATGAACTATTTCCCTTTATGCCTGAAGAATATATTTCCTGCATACAGAATTTGGGGTTGATGGTTTTTTCTTTTAGAACTTTAAAAGCATTGCACCCCCTCTTTCTCGCTCTCACAGTTTTGGGTGACAGACCTGCCTTCATTTGCATTGGGGATCCCCAAATGCGACGTGTTATTTCGCTCTGGTTACTCCCAGGATTTTTTATTTGTCTTTAGTTTTGAGAAGTTTGATCGTGGTATTTCTTGGCATGGATTTTGGGAGAGAGGTTTCTTCTGCCTGGAATTCGCTCAGCTTCTGGAATCTGTAGGTATACATACACCTTTCGACAAATGTGGGACATCTTCAGCCATTATCTGTTAGTCTTTTTTTCGGCCCCACCTTGTTCTCCCTCTGGGACCGCAATGGCGTAAGTGTTAGAACTTTTTCATCATCTCACGGGGCCTCCTGTTTTCTCTCTGTGGCTCACAGCGATCTGTCTTCAGCTCCATCGATCTGAGTCCACTGCTTCCCTCCTTTGCCATCTCCAAAATGCTATTGAGCCCATCCAGTGAAGTGGGTTTTTTTTTTTTTGGGTTTTTTTTTTTATCTTATTTTTAATTTTATTGTATTCCTTTCAGTTCTAAAATTTCCCTTTGGTGTAATTTTATTTCTCCTATTTCTTTGCCGAGATTGTTTCTATTTTTTCGTTTGTTTCAAGCACGTTCGTGATTGCTGTTGAGGCATGCCTGTGATTGCTGCTTCATAATCCTCATCAGATAATCCCAACGTCTGATTCATCTCGGCGTGGGCATTTGTTGATTGTTGTTTCTTGTGCACGTTGTGATGGCCCCAGTTCTTGGTGTGATGAGCGGGGTTTTTTATTGTATCCTGAGGATTTGAGGTGTTGCGGGATGACGCTCCGGGCCTGTTTCATCTCCCCTTTTCCCAGGCGGCCATTCTGTTTAGTGTGGCGTGGGGGCCCAGGTGACGGTGTGGCGTCCAGCCCGATGCACGCCTCGGCCGTGGACCCGTGACTCTGCTGAGGTCTCCAGGAGGCACCCGAGGTGGCGACGCCCCTGAGGGCCTCGGCCTTGCTCACACCGCCTGTTGGAAACGGTGCCTGGAGCACTTTCTCTAACCGAGTCCCCACCAGCCACTGAGCTTTTACGGGCTGTGTTGACTCCAGGCCCGTGAATTACTGAGCGAGGTTACAAGTTTCCTGTCGCTGTAAAACTTAACAAGTTAGCATTCTCTCACAAAAAAAGAGCACTCCGGCCTGAGCCGGGCTGAGCCAGGCTGAGCGGGGCCCGTGCACCCAGGGGCTGCGGCCCCCCGTCCCCTCCTGGCCCTCTGGGACCTGGGCTCGGTGTTTCTCAGCTGAGGCCGGGAGGGGAAGGGGCGTCCCTGAGCACCTGGTTGGCAGACCCCGCTCTGCCGTGCCTCCCTGGACACCCTTTGAGTTCACTTTTTCCAGAACGTGGGTCGGCCGTGCCGAGGCAGGAGACCAGCCCCGTCCAGGGCCGGCGGACAAGCTTTGGAAAAGGTCAGTTAAAAATATGACCGTGTGGTTGTCGTCAGGAGTCTCTAGGTGAAGGATAGTGAGGTGCTGCTCAGCGTGTGTGCTGGTGACGTGTGTCTGGGCCAGCGCTCCCTGGGGACTCGCGTGGCTGGGGCGGGGGGCCTTGTCCTCGTTGGCTTGCAGCACGCTGCCCACGGCTCAGGGCAGGACGGGCTCTGATGTCTACGGTCCCCACGACAACGGCGGGCGGTGTCCTTGTGCCCCCAGCCCCGCGCTCACATTGCCCACAGGCTCTCTCCCAGGCCCGCTCACCTCTGCAAGGCGGGCGCTCGCTAAAGAAAGAGGGAACTACATTTTTCCATCAAAACAGCACAAGCCTTGGGCGAGAGAGAGGAGAGGCCAGCTCTGAGCCCTTCCTGTCCTTCCCTCCGATTCGCGGCCACCGTGTTCCACCCTGTCACCACTGGGTCTCAGAGACAGTCCCGTCTTAGTGAGTGAGTGGTGCCCCACTGAGCTGTGGAGGGTCAGGCCGGGGGAAGCCACGGCCCACCTGGACGCGGCCCGGAGGCGTTTCGAGCCTGTCCGCAGCAGGCACGGCGGAAATGCGGGCAGCTGGAGGCGAGCAGGTGAGGCCAGAGCCCCGGTCCTTCCCCGTCCGCGGAACAGGGGTCCCCCGGCCATCCAGCACTTAGGAGCACCCCCTCTGCGCATAACAGCGGCTGGACACCTGCAGCGGGAGCACGTGGCCGTGGCCGGAGCAGACACGCTGGCCTGCACCTCCGTGACCTGGCCCTGCGGAGCCAGCGGGTGGCCTGAGGGCTTCCTGTGAAGCCCCGAACATCTCCTCACCCACGAACATCTCCTCACCCACGCACGGCTGGCCCAGGGTGCTGGGACCGGGTAACACCCCGGGTGCAGCGTGAGCTGTGGGACAGCTGTCTCCTGATGCTCAGAGTCCCCGGGGAGATTGGGCCCCAGCTGCCCGAGGGAACGTGCCTGAAAATGCGTCCTGTTCCCCCTTGTCGGTGTTTCTGGGTCGCCTTCCAAATGAACTGGTGTATTGACACCTTGTCTCGGGTCTGCTTCCGAGGCCACACCTATGAGTGGTCCCCTGGGGGAAGCGGCCGACAGTCACCACGGGACCCAGGGGCGGGGTAAGCACCTGGCTCCCGCCCGGGGCCCGGTGTCCGGCACTGCGACCGCTCCCAGGCTGACGTCCGGGGGCCTCCGAGGAGCCGTTAGGCCGCACAGAGGTGGCGGAGAGTGGCGTTTCCTGGAAGACGGGCCGGCCTCCAGAGTACTAATCACGGGGACATGACAGCCATCCCGGCCGGCCTGCAACTGCTGATTGGGGTAAACAGCGGGATTAAAGAAACCACCAGAATTCCAGCTTGTTAGCGCCGAAACGCTGCTGAGCTTGGCACGTCCTCTCGTCGAGTCCCCGAGACCCAGGCAGCCGGTGGAAAACCCGGCGAATTCCAAACGAGCGGGAGTCCACCCCGTCCAGGCCCTGCGGGTCACGCGTCTGGCCGGGGGAACGGAGGCCTGGGCCGCGTGGCGGCACGGTCTCGCCGAGCCTTCCCACTCCCTGTGAGAGAGGGTGAGCACCCACGAGAGACGTGTGCGGGTTCCCCGGAGCGGGCCAGGGACTGGCCCTGTCACGTGGTGATGGACCTGCAGTGCCAGGTGAGCCGGCTCCACCCCCGTCTCGCCGCTCCGGGCTCGTACTAGACGGACAGTCTCACCTGCAGCCTGTCCGGAAAGGCCCCGAGAGCACACGCGGACAGGAGGGATGGGGCCCCGGACACGCTAAGCCCGGAACCACCCACCGCACCGAGGCTAGAGAATCCCGCGTCGGCCTCACCAGTGACCTTGGCTGGACATTCCGCTAGCACCGCGACAGAGCCCTCCGACGGGGTCCCGGTGAGCGCTGAGCTCCGGGAAGCCGACCTGCCGGTGGCACCCGCTCCTGGTAGCTGGGAACAGGGTGATGTCACGCTCGGCCCTCCGCTTCCCTCTCCTGCCCAGGCAGAGTGCATGGCCTCAGGTCTCCAACACCGGCGCCCCAAGGCCCTTCGCGGCAGCGTCCCTTTGGGCCAGCCGGGATGGGAACCATAATCTTAGTGCCTTAATGTAAGGGATGACGATTCCAGCGAGCGGGGACGGGCCGAGGAGCCGGCCAGCGACCCCAGCCCTGGCCAGCTGCCCGGGGCGCAGAGTCACCGCCAGGTCACGGGAGCTCAGGCTGCCCCCACCCCACACCCCACTGGCCAGCAGGGCCTGAGACTGGCTCCATGCAGGTCAGGCCCAGGGCCTGGGAGGCTACGGCTGAAACACACCAGTGCCGATGGCTGCCCAGGCCAGTGAGATCCAGGCCGGGGAGGGTCCAGGCCGGGGAGGTCCAGGCCCAGCGGAAGCCTCTAGACGCTCGGTTGTCTCCAATGAGCCTCTCACAGCCTTTTCTTGGAGAAGTCACAGGCCTCTGTGGTTGGCAGAATAACGGCCCTCCGAAGATGCCCACGGGCCTCGTCCTTGGACCTGCGAATCTGTCACCCTAACATGGCAAGGGGGACTTGGTAGATGTGATTAGGGACCTCGCCCTGGGGAGGGATCCCCCGTCCACGGGGATCACACGGGAAGGGGGAGCGAGGCAGGGGTGTCGGTCAGCGCACACGTCACACGCAGGTGGCGAGCCGCGTGGCAGACTGTGAGCCAGGAGCTCAGGCGGCCGCTGGACGCTGGAGGAAGCTGGAGCGGCCTCCCAGGTGCCCCGAGGCTGCGCTGGCACCTGCGTCCGGCCCCACCCAGCCTTCCGACCACCAGAACGTGGGCCGATAAACCTGTGCTTTTCCAGACGCTGAGCTTTGGCCATCGTTGCACGGGAGCAGGGGACTCACGTACCCTCCCCCACGACGTCCCCGCCGCCCCGCACAGGGCCCCCAGCTCCTGCGGACCTGCCCCTCTGAGCGTGCCCAGTGCCCGGATCAGCTCCCACGGCGCCCGTCGGTGGCGAGGCCCTGCAGACTCCCCTGCAGCCTCGCCGGGGAGCTGGCTGGCTTCTGCATGCGTCCCTTCTCCTGTGAGCCGTTCTCAGGCCTGCCAACACCCCTGCTGGGTGCTGGGCTGGCACGCCCCCCACGACAGGGTGCTCGTCACCTCTCAGACAGCCCAATCCACCCGTCTTCACAGGCCCCTGGCTTGCTGACAGGCGGGGCTGAAGGGGTCACTGGTTGAGATGCAATTCGCAGTTTGCGGTTCAAGATGGCCTCAGAGTAGGTGTGTGGTGGTGGGGTGACTGTCAGGCTCTGGCCCTCCCTAGCTAAGTCCCGAGCTAAGAAATGACAGCGGGACATGGCCCGAAGCCAGAGACTCACACCTTCCCTTGGAGAGCCCACCGCCCTGGCATAGGGTCTCCAGACTTAGAAAAAGGACATCACACTAAGTTTGAATTTTAGATACTTTTTCCGTACAGCCGCCCCCCCCCCTTATCCACGGGCGCACGGTCCAAGACCCTGGTGAGGCCTGAGACAGCGGATGTGCTGACTCCAGCACACGCTCCTCTCCTCCACATACACCCCTGTGGTCACGGTTAACTTACGAATCAGGCAGGTCAGAGACGAGCCGCACCAGTAACAAACGGAACAACCCTAACAGTATTACTGCAGTAAGTTACGTGACGGGCTTCTCATCTTCTCTCTGAAAATATCGTCGAACTGCGCTCACCTTTCTTCTCCTTGTGACCCACGAGATGGTTCGGGCCTCCGTGACGGGGCAGGAAGAGGTGGGGACGCTGCACGCAGGCCGGTTCACGTCTCGGGCTGGATGGAGCGGACCACACGTGATTCCACACGCCGCTCAGAGCGGCGTGCGACGGAAAGCTTAGAATCGTTTATGTCTGAAATTTTCCACGTAAAATTTTCAGACCAACGTTGACCACGGGTAACCGAAACCATGGGAAGCAAGCCTCAGATCGGGGGGGTGGGGGGACTACTGAGTATGTCCCAAGTATGACGCGACGCTGCTGAAAACCATCTGCCGGTTACGCGCCGCGCAGCTTCAGCGGCGCCCTGTACCTCTCTGCAATGCCACGCTGCCATCGCTCCGGGAAGCAGTGTACGGAGGCTGCTCACCACAGCCCAGAACTGGAGCCCAAAGCGGATGAGTAAGGAAGTGGGGCGACCCGCCGACCTCAGACGTGGGGTGCGGATGCGGGTGCGTCTGCCTCCCTGATCCCCTGTCCTTGTGGGGGCGGGAAGAGGCCTGGGAGCTACTCACGAGCAGCTCTGATCTCCAGGTTCAGTGAGGGTTTATGGGGTCAGAACACTTGGTTTTGGGGGGCCAGCCCCGGCCTGCTCAGCACGCAGCAGAGATTCTGCACGGGCTCAGGTCCCTTCTGCCCTTTGGGGCCCGCCCTCCTCACTTTAAGATAGAAGTCTTAGTTTTTAAAAAACCTGATTCTAGGAATAGCATCTCATCCCTGTTCGTTAGAAGCAAGTCAATCAGGCAAGCTCAACTCGAGGCGAGGGCCCACATGGGTGTGGACACCTGGGGAGGGGATCACCGGGCCCCTCTTAGAGGCTGCTCCCCGCACCTCCAACGAGCCTGAGAGGCAAGCAGGGGCACGGGGGCAGGGAAGGGCCCTGTGGGCAAACCCTTTCACGGATGAGAAAACACCGCTCTAGAGAGCAGGGAGGCTGGTGTCCAAGGCGCCGGGTGGTGGGGGACACGCATGGGGGGTCCCCAGGATCCTGCCCAGACTCCCCTGCTCCCCTCTCTTCTCTGCTGCCTTCTCTCTCCTTCCTCCTCCTTCTTTCTGCCTTTTTCTCTTGCTCCGCTCCCTTCCTCTCTTCCTCTCTCCTCTCCATTATTATTTTTTTTTGGAGGGGTGTTATTAAAGAGTAGTTGACATACGGCATGGTGACACGACGTTTATGTACTTTATGAAGCATCACCATGACAAGTCTAGTGCCCGTCTGTCACCACGTAAAGTTATTACACTATTATCTGCTATAGTCTGTGTGCTATGCATTACATCCCCGTGACATTTATTTTACGACCGGAGTTTATAAAGTAACCTCTACTTCTCTTCACCTTTGTCACTCGCTCCCACCTCCCCTCTCCTCCGGCGACCATCAGTTCGTTCTCCACATTTATGGGGCTGTTTCTGTTTTGTTTATTCATTTTTGGGGGGTAGATTCTACATAGGAGTGAAATTGTACAGCATTTTTCTCTGTCTGACTCGCTTCACTGACCATAATACCCTCTAGGCTCATCCATGTTGTGACGAATGTAAGATTTCATTCTTCTTAACGGCCAAGTGATAGTCCCTGCGTCTACACGCCACTTCTTTGTCTAATCATCCATTGATGGACAGCTCGTTTACTTTCGTGTCTTGGTTATTCTGAATGGGGCTGCAGTGAACCCGGGTGCGTGTATATTTCGAATGAGTTGTTATTTTTCTTTGGATCAATGCAGAGAAGTGGAATGGTCATACGTTACCAGTTATAAAACAGTCACAGGGGTGTAAAGTACAGCATAGGGAATAGAGTCAGTAAAATGATGATATCTGTATATGGTGTCAGATGGGTACTAATTGGGGGATCACTTCGTAAGTACATCAATGTCTAATTACTATGTCATTCACTTGAAACTAATAGAATATTGTATGCCAACTGTTTTAAAAATACATTTAAAAAACTAGAACTAACATGCTCCTCCTCTTTATTATTTCTTCTGGTTCCTTCCTTCGCACTTCTGCCCACCCATCCCCTCATTCAGGCCCTTGACTAGCAGCCCTGGGCCAGTCCCAGCCCCGCCCCCAGCAGGAGCTGTCCCCGACCCAGACGCATTTGGGAGGAGCATTGAGCAGGGAGCCAGCACCCAGACCAGCCACAGGGCTGCTGCCTAGAACAGCTGGGCTGCCTGCAGCTAAGGCCCCCCGCCAGGTGGAACAGCCAGGAAGGAGGTGATGGGGGGGCCGAGGGGCGGGGTGAGCCAGGCCTGCGTTTGGAGAGGAGGTGCCAGGAAGTCTCTGGGGGCTCCATCCTGAAGCCCAGGCAGAGTGTCTGTGAGAAGTTTGGTTCCCCCGATGTCCCCGGCAGGCCTGGCGTCCAACATGTTGGGTTTCCAGAAGCGGGGCGACCCTGCTGAAGACACCACCTGTTGTGGGGTCCTGCCGCCACGTGCAGTGCTCTGCTCCCCTGAGTGTGCCTCGCCCCCACCCACCAGGTTCCAGGCTCGGGCGGTGAGGGGCTGGGCGCCGCACCCCGCCCTGCGGCCATAGCCCTCGCCACGGCTGGCAGACCAGCCCGGCCCCTGGGGGGGGGTGCTTCCTCCTGTGCACGTGGGCTGGGACCCTCCCCGGGAGCGAGGACGGCTCCTTCTCTCGGCCCTGCAGCCGGGCAGTGTAGCCGTGGCACGGCCTTCACACCAGGCCCAGCGCAGGGCCCCGCGAACCTCGCAGCCCCAGGCTCCCAGGCCGGCACACGTGGCGGTTGGTGGCGCAATGGCCACCGGCCAGGAAGGGCTGTGGGGTCTTTCCCAGGTGGCTAGGAGGCTACGACCAGCTGGATGAGGACACAGGGCCAGCACAGTGACACCCTCCCACCCCCAGTCCTGAAAATTCAGCCACCTGTGGCAGACCCTGTGTGGAAGCCCCATGTGCAGGACAGCCTGCCGGGCTGAGGGCCCCAAGCCTCCAGACCCAGTAGCTGCCACTGAAACTGCATTTCCAGAACGTTCTCTGCAAGCTGCAGCTGCACCTGGCCAGCACAGGCACACAGATGCCACCTGCGACCTGAGGGGCAGGGTCACAGAGCACCTCCAGCCCTACACCCCACCCAGGGCCCGGCGAGGGGTCTGCTCAGGAGCGAGGTGGGTTTCAGAGGCCAGGTGGCCTGCAAGAGGAAGGGGCCGCCAGGTGAGAAAGTTATTCTCCAGGAAACTGAGTGACACTGGGGTCGAGGGCCCGATCCGCCCCTTCCGAGCCTCTTCCAGGGTGGGAAGGGCCTTCTGCTCCTCCCGCCTCCACGGACAGGTGTGACAAGGCACAGAGATCACAATCACAGCTGGGACCTGGCGGAAGCTTCCGCAGCCGCATCGGGGGCCGGCCCTCTGCCTTCTTGTCACTGGTCTCCACAAGCACCTTGCGGGGTGAATGCCACGGTCTCTACTTCGGAGGAGAGAACAGAAGCTCAGAGAGGTTAATGCCCTGCGGAGAGACGCACAGCGTGCAGGACGTGGAAGTCACCTGAGGGGAGGACGGCAGCGAGATGCCTGGCGGGTCGCACGTAGCAGGCACGCGGAAGACTGAAGTGCCCCCCCATCCCCCGCCTCTCCCTTCTCCATGTTTCTTCTCTCCCTCGGGGAGACTTCCTCTCAGCTCCACGTCCACGATGACGATGCAGGCAAACTGCCACCTTGAGACGCAGACTCAGCTCCTGAGTGGCACGCGCCCTTCAACTGCCCCCTGCGTAGCAGGTCCTTAGCTAGGCCCCCGTAGTCGCCACCCCTGGGCCGCTCCCCGTGCGACAGGAGGTTCGCAGTGCCGGCCCTGGAGAGGCTGGGCGGGGAATCCTGAGGGGCTCCCTGGAGGAGGGGTCTGGGTCTGCGTGTCGAGGACTCGCGTGATTGGTCCTGCGCGGGGGGGGGGGCGTGGTTTGTTTCATCTGCGAGCCGAATGCGGCACGTGACATTTTCAAAGCGTGTTGAACAGAACACAAGAAAGCACACAACATGATGTACGATTTCATGTCGAAAACACAATAACCAGTTAAAAAAAAAAGGTGGGGTCGTAAAAATCAGGGTCCCAGTCACCCCCGGGGCGGGAGGCTGCCTACCCGCAGGGCGGTGCGGTGGGTTTGGGGGCGCTGTCGGAAGGAGGCGGGCGGAAGGGCTGAGCCCCCCGCTCTGCGAACGTAACGTCGCCCCTGTGATGGGCGGACTCCTCCGCCTGTGCATCCGACTCCACTAAACGTTAAAGTCTGTCGAAGCGGGAGCTCAGGGGGCGGGAGGTGGCAGCATGACTCGGCGGCCTCGGCAGACCCGGGAGGCCGCTGAGCCGTGGCAGTTCGTGACCAGAGCTGGGCTGTCGGATGATGGATCCGGCGGAGCGCGCGAGATGGATGAGCGGGGGCGCGCGCGCGGGGCGGGGGGCCGCGCTGGTGATTGCTCAGAGACTGTCGCCGGCGCAGGTGACAGGTAATTCTCGGCTGCCCCGGGGAGGAGGCGGCGTGCACGAGCTGTCTGGGCTTCATTAAACACCGGGAAGAGAAATGAAGCGATTTGGCCCCCGGCCGCGCCTCCTCCCAGGACGCGGAGTCCAAGGCGCAGCGCGCAGGTCCGGCGGCGGCGCGATTAATTCCCCGGGATCAAGCCTTGATCTAACACATAACAGCAAATTCTTGTTTTTCCATTAAAAACAATACCTCAGCCCCGACGTCAGCTGCCAGGGCCTTAATGAGAACCCTTTCCCACCCGCGAGGCTGGAGGTTGCTAGCTTGGCGGCGGGCCGGTGGGGCGTCCGCCCGCGGCGGGAGCGTCGGCTGGCTGTCACACAAGCAGCGCCGCGTTCTCGCGACCTCAGCTGAACCGAAAGTTGCCCGTTCCTCGGAAGCATGTGTGGGGAGTTCTCTCGGGCCAGGCCTGGGTGTGGGGGTGGGACAGAGAAAGCCCCGGACTGGAAGGTCAGAGGCCTGGGGACTGTCCCTTCCCCATGACGTCACTAACTTGCTGAGTGACCCTGCACAAGGTCGGCCCCACTCTGGCTTCTGTCTCTCCCCATGTCAGATAAGACAGTTGGCCTCTTGGAGGGCCAGTTACCCAGGGACTGGGCCCCGGGCACCACCCCTGGTGTGCAGGACAGAGCGCGAACATGGCCAGTAATGGGAAGAGGTGGAGACATGTCCTGGTGTTGGAAGCACCTGAGGGACACTCAGTGGTGTCACACAGGAAGTGCTCCGGTCCGTGCCCTTGCACCAGGGTGGACGAGAGACCTGTTCGACTTGGACCTCAACAGAAAGTGACTTGCCACCACTGCCCGGCCCCCAGGACAGGGTGCCTGCTCGTCCTGGTGTGCCCTGACCAGGCGTCAGCTCTGAAGGCCCCACATCCCAGAAACCCCGGTCCCAGGCACACTGGAGGGTGGGTTGCCTGCTCGTGGCCCCGGATAAGAGCTCGGCATGGGTCGGGAACCGGAGCACTTGTGCCTGCAAAACTGGTCCCCGGCCAGAGGAGCCCAGGAGGCCAACTCAGAGCAGGCACCGGCCTCCTAACGGTCCTGGCTGACACGTCCCTTCCCACCATCCTTGGGGGCGGGGGGCGGGGCTAGAAGTTTCTGTCAGAATCCAGCCAAAGTTAGATCCTCGAACAGCATGGAACTTGCCCAGATTCTGCCTGCTGTTGGGGTGTTTGCTGCAGGGATTGGCTGGGCCGGCGCCCTTACTGTTTGTGGGTCCCATTGCCCCGTCAAAGCCCTTTCTAGTCTCCAGAGAGCTCCGAGTTAAGAAGATGCTTCCAGGAGGAGTAACAAGGAGGGACCACCTGGTCTCACGGCCCCACCTGACGTCTGCAGCCAGAGGGGCCAAACCAGGTGAGTGGCCCCTCTAGGGCTGGGCTCGGCCAAGCTTCATTCCAACTGGACATGTGCCAGTCAAAGCCTCAGGGCCTGGCCCACCTCACAGGGCTCCCCAAGCGCCAGCTGCCTCTGCTTCCAAGAAGGACCAAGGCCCGAGGTCACCGGGCAGCCACCAAGCCAGGACAGGGGGTCTCGGACTGGAGAAATCACTTTGGCAGAGTGTTATAGTAGCTTTCTGCCCAGTCATAATATCTGGGGCTGGAAGTCTCACCTCTGTTAATGAGGTGTCACCGAAGAGGGGTCCAGGATAGGCCTGGACACAGACGCGGCTCCCAAACCGATTCGGTGCCCACTGTTTGGCGTGCATCCAACCGGGAGGCCCTCCTGCTCCACGCCCGGCAGATGGAAGAGACAGCCCCTGGGACACCCCAGCGAGCCCTGACCTGTGCAACCCGGAGCAACGGGAGGAAAAGGTTTTGTCACCGAATGTTTCTACTTCTTAGAACAGTATTTCTCGGGCTCATGTAAAATAAACCTGTTGGGTCGAATGTTGCTACAACGACCGCACTTAGGAAGAAGCGAGGAAGGCATGAGATTGTGGGCGGGAGCTGGCGATCAGCTTCTTGAGCTGTAAACTGGAAAATTCAGAGATGTGGGGCACCACCGCGGAGCCCCGAACTGCTAAATGAAATTGATTATTTCTGTAAAATCTGGAAACGACCACTTCAGGGATGACAAATACAGAGAAAACATGGTTTCGGCCTTGATAGTTGGTCTCCTCTCAGGTGGTTTTCATTAACAAGGGCCTTATAAAAATGATAAAAATGTTACAGTTTGCGAAATTAAGTCCGAAACAGCTCTACTTAATAATCTAGTGCATGTCAATCATTTTTTTTTTTTTTGAAAGCCTGACATTTGAAAAGGACCTCGGTCTTGGGCACCACTGAAAAACAGAGACGAAAAACGCTCAACTCATCTTGGGTTGTTTTGTGCATTTCTTCACTTAAATTTGTCCTCCTCAGTGAGAGCTGCTGCCAAGTGAGTCAGCATCTCAGGCTCTGGACTCCAGACCTCCGGGAGCTTCTGGGCTGTGACAGGGGCCAAATGACAATGGTTTTCTTTGTTTGGTTTTCTCTTGGGAACTGAAGTAGAAAAGGGTAGCTACTCTTTCCGCTTCTTGGCCTCACAGTGCAAAGCACTCGGGAATGTGGGTGTGTGGGGCGGGGGGGGGTGCCGGAGGAGGCGGAAGAAGCAAACCCTCCTTTAAAGCCTACATCCCTTGTAGACGGCTTTTGCTAAAGAGCGATGCGAGGGGCCTTCCTGGGGCCCAGGAAGGATCCTGGTTTCAGAGGAGGCAGCTGCGGGCAGCTGTTGGCGCACTGGGTCCAGAACTCTGGCACCATCTAGGCTAAGGATTGGGTGGACGGAGGGATGGGTGGTGGATGGTGAGTGGGTGGATAGACAGATGGATGGACAGATGGTGGATGGGTGCATGGGTGGATGGTGGGTGGTGGGTGAATGGGTGGATGGTGAGTGATGGATGGATGGATGGATGGATGGAGTAAATGGATGAATGGATAGATGAGTAGATCAATGGACAGATGATAGGAAGCGGACAGATTCCAGCTTTGGCAAGTTCTGCTGAACAGACTCTGTAATAACATCAGCCAGAGGTGCTCTGGACGCCCCTGGGGCCCCAGCGAGTGCTGTGGCAAACCCGGGAGGATGTTCTCATCTCCGGCCAGACCCTCCCTGAAAAACAACGCTGCCATGTGGTTACCTCGCTTGCTTCTTTTCTTTTTTAAACAAACATATTAAAGATTACTTAACCGCAAAGTAAAACCATCCCCAAGCTACTAAGTAGGACGTGACTCAGTCGCTGAGTGCAGGGTGGCCCATGGGTGGGCAGCTTCCAGGACGCGCATCCTGGTGTGGGGTCAAAGCAGGTCGCCCAGCGAAGAAACGCTCCTTGCAGCATGGCCCTTCGTCTGAGGCAGTGGCAGGGTGCCGCTCTCCTCTGTGCGTGGAGATGCAGATGCCAGCCAGTCCAATCGACGCGGAGTTGGACTTGCTAAGTCCACCTCACACGGCTGGCCACTGGGCACGAGACGAGGCTCCCCTAGCCCTGGGCGCTGTCTCCCATCCGAGGACACTTCCAGGCAGAGCAGGGCTTGGTGGGCCTGGTGGCTGGACCTCGGTCCAGGGTCCACGCTGTATCCATGGACACAATCATGGACCTGCAATTCCTTTCTGTGATTTTCGGGAAAACCTTCTGTCTCCATCTTGTTCTCATGGCTGCCCAAGGGACTCTGTCACTGGAATCCCTCACTAAAAGCCAGAGATGATGTGTTTGCCTTCCCTCTGGCCACCAAGTTAGCAAACAAATCAAAGCAGGAAAACAGGCTTGGATCTCAGTGAATTCACACCGGGTCCCGCGACCACCGTCTTTCGGCCCAGATATTCTCCAGTGCCGTAACGTCCCTCCTGGAGTTTGGGTGGGGACCATGAGGCGGCTTCGCCACGCAGGACTTCTGGGATGTATAGGATCCCATCTGAGAACTCCATCCTCAGTTCTGTGGTCTTGAGGCAACTGTCCCAGCCCGAAGGACTCTTGTGCTCGTGCCGTAGGGCACCCCGAGTGAGTAGAGCGACATTCATCTCCAGCCCAGGTGTCAACTCACCTGAGAGGGGCTAGCAGGAGGCCCCGGAGATCCGGAAGAGGGAGCGACCAGGTCTGGCAGGGGTGAGGGAAGCCAGAGGGTGTGGGGATCATGTCCTGGAGGAGATGGTCTTTGAGCTGGGTCTTCGGGGGTTGGGGGTGCTCCTTGCACTTAGCAAACACATCTAGTTGTCCACACGTGCGCCGAGGGGGACTGGCCAGTCCACTGGAGCAGCTTCCTGTGGCCACAGGGCAGCATTCACACAGGCTACCCCCAGCCCACCTGCTCTTAGCCACGGCAGAGAGCAGCATTTCCAGAAAACAACAGAGTGCTCTGGGCTTTCTCCCCAAGAAGGTTCCAGAGAGTCGATCAGGCAAAGCAACTTCAGGAGTCTGGGACGTGACCAGAATGTCAGTGGAAAACAGCCCGCGTTAGTTTGTCGTCTGTTCGTACAAATCACTCTGCTTTCTTCTGCCACAAACATCCATGTCCAGATTTAGTGAACTGTGATGAGAAGTGGGATGCCCCCTCCCGCTGCAGGACGCGGCTCCCCCGAAGCCAGACCCCCCCAGGAGGCTCCACCTCTGGGCAGGCAGAGCCCTGGGGCAGCCAAGGGAGTGAGAAGTGAGAGGCGTCCAACACCCAGCAGTGCGTACTCGACCTGCGTCAGAAGCAAGCAGCCGCCCGGGGTCCTGGGTAAACTGAGTCTTGTCAAAGCCCCAGCACTGTGGGCCCCCAGGGGGTCGCTGCTTCCGTGCAGGGAGCTCCACAGACCCCCCAAGCATCCACGGGGACTTTCGAAGCTCTGAGCACGGGGGCTGAGGGGCTGGGCTGCCCGGGGCGCCTACGCCCACAGGGGTCTTCGCTTCCACATTAGCCGCCACCAGGAGCACCCCATAGCCGCACACTCCCCCGCTGCAGCCCCGTTCGTTCCCACGTTGGGGCCTCGGTCCCCCAAACACGCACCTCTCCAACCCCCGCCGACGCCCAGGTGCAGCGTGCATACCTTCTGGGGCAGGACCCACAGTTTTCACCATATTTCCAAAGGCCCCGTGTGCAACAGGGGTCCCCCAAAGAATCTTCCGGCCCCAGGGAAGGCTGTGGGGGCAGTGGGAAACTTTGGGCTCAGACCGGCCTGGACGCGCCTCCTGGCTCACTGAGGCTAACTGATGGGTCTGCAGTCCCCTGAGCGGTCGGCTGGCTCCCCAGGCGTTGGGACAGAGAACCCGGGGCTGTCGCTGGGACGTTTCCGTTCTGTGTGGAAACACCCCAGGTCTTATCCCCAAGCTCGCATGGCTCGCGTGGCAGTGGGGCTCGGCCTGTGGATGGGACCTTCCATCCTGGGGGTGACCAGGCCCTTGTGGGCCACGCGGCCACTGCCAAGTCTACGGAACATTCGTGCCTCAGTTTCGTGTTTAATTCTCACAGCGACTTCGTCAGGCCAGGCCCACTAAATATCAGCACAGGTCCCGAGAGGCCCACGGTCAGCCTCCGGGGAGCAGCGCCCCACACCGCCCTCCCCCCGAAGTCTGCAGCTCGCAGAGGGCGCGTTGGGCGCCTCCGGTCACCAGGGAACACCCAGGTCGTCTGCCCTCGTCGCGTCTTGCGTCAGCCATGTCCGCGTTTCTGATTCCTCCTCCGCTGGTGCAGAGGAAGGCACTGGGCTCGCGCAGCAAGCAGCCCCGAGAGGCTCGTTAGGAGGCCGGGGCAAACGAGTGGCTATCAGCATCCGGCCATGCAACCCACGGGGCGCCCGTGACACAAGCGAGCGCCTACCCCCGCCATGGAGCTGTGACGGCCAGCACGGCACCTGCAGCTACAGTGCCCCCGGGTGTCCAAAGCACGCGGGAATGATCACACCCGCCCGACGAGGCGCGCCCAGAGTGCCAGCGCCCAGGAGACTGCGCCTCCGTCCTCGTCATCCCCCGTGGGGGGGGGGGGTGTGCGGGGCGGGACCCCTCTGATGCCCGTGAACCCTGCAGCTCTGAGAGGTCCCAGCAGAGTCTGCCCAGGTGGACGGTGGCCAAGCTGCCCAGCCCCGCCCCCAGCCTCACACTGCAAATATCTGAGCCACCGGGATTCTGATCTCAGCCCCGCCTGGAACTCTCCTTCCGCATCCCATCCTGCGAGACCAGAGGCCCTCCGGGGACAGGGACAAGGAGCTCACTCCCAGCACAGCTGGCTCTGGGCAGAAGACACTGCAGGAAGTGAGGGGCACATGGAGCCGACAGGACCCGAGCACGCGGCCTGCCCTTCGGCTGTGCGGGGGGCGCCGTGAGCTGATGGGGTCACGAGGGCTGTGGATCAAGGGCTCGTGGCAGCCTGGTTTCCTGCAGACCAAGACAGTGCAAGAACCCTGGAGAAGGAGCAGCACCGAGGGCTCCCGGCTGCCCGTCCCACCCCGCCAGGGCCCCGGACCCGGGCACTGCGGATGCCGCGCGGGAATCCCACCGCCGCTTCTGGAGGAGGGTGGCCCTCGGCTTGCGGCCGGGGGCGGCAGGGCGCCGGGGAAGCCCGAAGCCCGGTGAGCCAGCTCGCGCAGGGACGGCGCGTCCCGGGGGACGGGAGGCGATCCGCCGGCCGGTGTGCACTCGGACCGGCGCAGCGGCGAGCACGAGGAGGCACGCAGGTTCCAGAGCCTTCCCGGGCTCCTTCTGCCCCTGCAGTTTGCGGACCTGGGCGGCCAGTTCTCATCCCCGGACCCGGAGCCCACCTTCATCTTCCCGTCTTCATGGGAGACACCCCAGTCCTTTGACTAATGCCTTCTCTGGACAAGCTGGGTCCCCGGGGCGGGTGCAGCCTGATGGTGTCACTCCCCACCGGGGGGCGGACCATCCCCTCTGCCGGTGGCCCCACACAAGCTGTCAACGCCCCTCCCCTCCTTATTTCCCTTCGAGCTGCTCGCCGACCCGCAGCGCCTGGCCGCTGTCTCAGCACCCGCTCAGTCCGCAGGGCCAACCCGGCCAGCTGGGAGGCGTCCAGCTTTCCTCCCGCGAGTCCCGCCTTCCCCTCGCAGGGAGAGGCGTCTCTAAAGTTGATCTTGGGTGGCGGTTCTCCAACGACTGGGCCCGAGACGCTCGAAAAGCAGCCCGCGGGACAAGCCCAAGTCGCTGACAGCTTCGGTTTCCTCTCGACGTTTCCAAAGACGGTTTTTGTGTTTCTTGACCTCGTTGGGCTTCTCTCTTCTGTGCTGACGGCCGTCCGTGAATCACCACATTTATTATGGCGACGGCGGGGTCCCACCCAGCCTTGTCAGTTCTGCGCCCGGCCACCGCGGCCGCCAGCCCCCGCCAGCGTGGGGCCGGCACCGTCACGTCTGCGCTAAGCATCCCGTGTAGACAGGACTCCGGGCTGTGAGCCGGATGCCCTCGCCCCCCTGGGGGTGACAGAAAAGCGAAGGGGTGAGAGGGTGTGTCGCCCGGTTCAAAGCTGAGCTCCGCCGAAGGCCACCCGGGAGGCCCGGGGGTGCTGTCCCTCCCCGAGCCACAGAGGTACCGCCGGAACACCGCTGCCCGCTTCTTCAAGCGACGACGGCGTGGCTCCCTGGGACAGCTCTGGACGTCACGGAGTTTTCCTGTTTGCTCTGCTCTTCCCAGTAAACAGATCCCGGGTCTCTAATCTCTCTCATTTCAGCCCCAGAGCTCCGCTCTGGGGACACGTCAAGGCGCAGGGATTATTAACCCTCTGTGGATGGGAGGGAAGAGGTGACCTCATCTTTAGTGAGCTACAGCACCTCTCTGTAAGGGGTCCCCCCTGCTGCTGGCCTCCCAGGGGCCCAAAACAAGATTGAGGCTGCTTAGCCAGGTGGCATGAGGCTGGGGTGAGGGGCACAGAACGCCCCGACCACCCTTTGCCAGGAGGCTTCTCTGACCTCACTTCCTCCAGAACCATGAGCCCAGGGCACCCTTCCCCTGCCCCTGCTCACTGGGTCCAACTAAACTAATTACAGACGTGGGGAAACTGAGGCTGGGTGTCCCCAAAGTAAACAAGGAGTTGAAGGCCACAGCAGAATGGCCAAGCCAAACGCAGGCCCCCTTATCAGCTGCTGGAGCAGCGGCAGACCTCTGTCACTAACTAAAGGTCAGACCCAATGGCCAGCAAGGAGGGATATTTGGTGCCATGAAACATTTCATTATGAAAGCAACCGGGAAATCCTTTGCACAGGCCCAGCCAACAGGCTGACTCGATTAGCATGAGCATGGCCCATGCTTGCCAGGCCGCCCACCCCTGCTTCCCGAAGCCAGCAGACGCCCGGCCAAACCGCAGCCGTCGGGTAGGGCCGGCCCAGGGGGAGCGCGGGGCTCTGAGGCGCCCGTTTTCCACCGGTGGCTCCACCTACCTGGGTAGGTCAGCTTCGGCGCCACACCCTGTGCTGGGCCCCGGGTCAGGGAGAGAGTGGGAGTGGACCCCACCCTGGAGCACCCTCGGGGTGGCTGGGGAGGGCTGGGCAAATAAGTGGGATGGGGAGCCACCGGGCCAGGGGGCCTGGTCCAGCTGGGACTTCCGGGAGGGGAGGACACGTCGGGAGCTGAGTGCCAGGGCGGACGGAGTCGAGGGAGCTCCGTGGAGGGGTCAGTCAGAACCTTCCAGAAGCCAGGATGCAGCTCGTGAGCCGGTCCCGCTCGGCACGTCCAGGAGCTCCTCACAGACCCTGTAGCCGCTGGAGGCCGCGGATTCGGCTCTGTTGTTGGCAGCCGAGCGCCGTGCAGGACACGGCCCGGTCCCCTCCCCTGCCGCCCTGGCCTCAGCTCGCAGCCCTTCTCCTGTCCTTGTTCCTTCTGCTTCCTCCCTGCCTCTCCACCCCCCCCCACACCCCGCAGGGAGGGCCCCTGCTTCCCTTGCCCTCTCCCTCCAAGGCAAGTTCTCAGACCCTGATCCATGTCACCTCTGAGCTGTGCCGACCTGTGCTTCCCTGGGCCCACCTGGCCCACCTGGCCACCTGCACGCCTTGCGAGCCAGGGCCGCTGCACCCTGTGCACTGGCCGTCCACGTGGTAAACAAAACCTGCCATTGGGGGCGGGAGGCTGGCAGGCGAATTTCTTTTACGAAAACGTATATTCTTGGAAGGCAGTTAAAACACATTTGTAATACCTCTGTCCCTGTAAAAAGTGCCCCGGGCACTGCTTCTGGATGTGCTGCGTTGTTACGGCCTTCTGATAGCGTCCCAAGTTCCGACTTGATGCTCTCCCCCAGCCACAGGGCACCCCGAGTCAGGGCTGAGAGGCCGGGCGCGAGGCGTTGGGGGGCGGCCTCAGCCTCCCGCCACACACATCGGCTGGGCGGCCACACCCCAGGCCTGGCGTCTGTGCCAGCCCTCACTGGCTGGACCCAGAATCCTGACGCCCCTCTAAACGGGGTGAGCAAATGCACCCGCCCTTCCCCACCTCCGGGCCTTTGCATAGGCTGTGCCCCCCCCCACCTATTTGCAGGCCCTTTCCTCGTCTCCCCACCCTTCCCTCCCTAGGAGCGTTCCAGACGCTATGTGGCTGCACAAGGCAGAGGAGCCCTGGAAGTCCAGGAACAGAACCCGAAACCCAGGACACGAGCTGTGATGGGGGAGGCAGGCCCTTTCCTCGTCCCTGTGTGGGCGGGTCGTGAGCTCTCCGGAGAAGCAGGGGAAGGGGCCCCGAATTCTCTGACCTCCTGGGAGGCTGGTGAGCCTGTCACATCTCAGCAGCACGACTTCCTCTGAGGCGGAGGGCACTGCAGCTCGGAGAGGTTAAGCACCCAGCCCCAGGTCACCCAGCACATGGCAGGGCCGGAACTCAGCCTCCACCCTCCAGGCTCCCGCTCTGGCCCAGCCTATAGGGGGCCAGGAAGGCTCCCTATATGTTTACAGCATGATCCCAGAGCCCAGGCTGCTCCTCCCAGCCCAGCACCCCCAGATCTGGAGGGGGCCTCTGAGGCTCCAAACCTGTAGCATGCCTCGCGGGGCGCAGCACAGCTCGGCAACCTGCGATTAATTTTCTCTTCCTCATTAATTCCCGGATTTCGGCCGCTCATTACGAGGCGGTGGGCGGTGTGGCCGGGGCCGCCGCCTGCGCGCCCCGAGCGCGGTTACGGAAGGCCTGGCACTCCTAATTGCCTCGCCTGGCCCCGGACGGGCTCATTAGAGGTAATGAAATCTGCGAGCCCACGCCTGGGGGAAGAGCCGGCGCCCCTCCAGGGAGACGTGCAGGCAGGGGCTCTCAGAGGGAAAACACCCCAAGAAGCAAGGGGGCATGGGCGCGGCCCAGCGGGGCACAGGGGCTTGGTCAGATGGGGCAGCAGGAGGAAGCGGGCCAGGGGTCGCGCCTGCAGGACACGGCGCCAGAGAAGGTTCTGGTCCCTTTTCCCAAGGCTCCACCATCGGTTACCTTTTCTGGAAAGAGCAGGCCCTGGGAGGCCCCCCCAGCCCAAAACCACGTAGGGAACCCGCCCCCTTCGCTAGCCCACTGCGCGTGCGCGTGCGCAGAGCCCTTCCCTCGTGGGTGGCGGGGCGGTAGCGCGCAGGATGCTCCATGCCCCTCCGCCGGCCAGGCAAGGTCCTTCAGTCCTCTTCCACCTGCGGCCCTGCTTGCGTCACCACGGCTGGCCCCCCGGCTCCGTCTCACAGACGAAGCCCATGACCCCACCTCCCGCAGAAGCCCCAGGCTCCCAGGTGCTCGCTGCGCTTGATCCGAGCCTTTCTCATGCCACCCTGCCTGTCCCACTGTCCGCTTTGCACACCCGCCTGTCCACTCCTTGCTGCAGAGTCTGGATCCCCAGATGCCCCGCCCAGGCTGCGGATGCCGAAGGAGCGTAGCCAGTGCGTGCAGGACGAGCTGGCCGCGCCTTCTCTCCACGGCCGCCTCCCGCCGGCTGTGTTTTGGAGCGAACCACACCCAGTGTGCCTTTTCGGGGTTTGGGGCAGCCCCATGTCCTCCCGAGCCTGGAGGTTGGAGGCCTGCTTCTCAGGAGAAAGTCAAGCCTTTCAAGGAGTCCAAATGAGAAGAGGTGAGGGTGGGGGCGGGGTGCTGCTGCTCCCCCACCCCCACCACACACAGGAGCCTGGACTGGAGAAGCCGTTGGCTGGCCTAGGGCTGCCTGGGGGGCCAGCTCCACCCCTGGTGGCAGCGAGGATGGACACTTCCCTCAGGGCCCTGGTGGCCGCTGGGAGGAGAGACAGTGGCCGGCTTCTGGGGCCTCGTGCTCAGGGCCCCTCGCATCCTGGTGAACACTCAGGCCTGGTCTGGAGGTTAGTTCCTTGTGCTGCTGTGAGGAACCCTAGGTAAGGTGACATAGTCCTAGTCCTGCCATTACGGTGTGAATGTCGTTATTCTTCTGACCACACCTGGCCCTGTCAGCTGTCCTAGGTCCTGGCCATTACGGTGTGAATGTCGTTATTCTTCTGACCACACCTGGCCCGTCAGCTGTCGGCACCCAACAAGGACCCAGAACCATGACCTTGCCATGCTGGAGGTCAAAAGTCTGGCACGGCAAGTTCACTAATCATCAGAGAAATGCAAAGTAAAACCACGATGAGCTGTCACCTCCTGTCGTCAGAATGGCTGGCATCAGTAACTCAAAAACAAGTGCTGGTGAGGATGCAGAGAAAAGGGTCCCCTCATACATTGTGGGTGGGGTTGCAGACTGGAGGTTCCTCAGGAAATTAAAAATGGATCTACCTTTGACCCAACAATTGCACTTTGGTATTTATCCAAAGAAACCAAAACGATCATTCGTAAAGATCTGTGCACCCCAATGTTCATGGCGGCATGATTTACAATAGACAAGATATGGAAGCACCCTGATGCCATCAATGGACGACTGGATAAAAGAAGTTATGGTTTGTATATACAACGGAATATTACTCAGCCATCAAAATATGAAAACTACCATTTGCAACAACGTGGATGGACCAGAGGGTATTATGCTGAGCGAAATAAGTCAGACAGAAAGGACAGATGCCATATGACTTCACTTATTGTGGAATCTAAGGCACGAAAGAACAAACTCACTGAAAACAGTCTCACAGATACAGAGGACGATTTGCCGACGGCCAGGTGGGGGGGAGCAGGGTTGGTGAGGGGCTGGGAGAAAGGGGTGAAGGATTAAAGAGGTGCGAATTAGTAGTTGGTGGACGGGCACGGAGATGGGGGTCGGCACAGGGAGCACAGTCAGCAGTAGTTATGTCTGTGGAGAGCCAGAGGGGAGATAGAGTAACTGGGGGAATCGTTTCATAAACTGTGTAACTATCTAACCAATGTACTACATCCGTGAAACTAATAATAAATAAAATTTAAAAAACCTTAAAAGAAGAAGTTGCTCTGGGCCGACGTCAGGGCTTTGGCAGGGCTGGTTCTCTGGAGGCTGGGGCGGGAAGCCGTTTCCGGACCTTTCCAGCTTCGAGAGGCCGCCCGCAGCCCTTGGCCTACAGCTCCTGCTCTGTCTTCAAAGCCAGCAATGGCCGGTCTAGTCTTTCTCGGCTCACATCGCTCAACCCTGACCCTGTCCCTCCTCCATCACCTCGTAAGGCCCCCTGTGATGGCCAGGACTGGGCCCAGCCGCATAATCCAGGGTCACCTCCCAACTCCGTGTAAGGTGACACGGCCCTAGGTTCTGGCCATTACAGTGTGGACGTCGTTATTCTTCTGACCACACCTGTCCCTGCTGAACTGTTTTCGGGAGCCTGGAGGCCATGAGGAATCTGGAGGGGGCGCTGCCCAATGGCACCAGCCTGTGGAGCTGGACTGGCCAGAGGCCCCTCGGTCAGTGCTGCCTGGGCCCTCCCCACAAGGGCAGAGGGAGGAGGCCAGATGGCAGAGCAGTTCGGTCTGCGCAGCCGCCACAGCCCTGTCTCCTGGCTTCGGACAGCCCAGCTGACCGCCAGGCCACTCCAGGGCTCTGGTGCCCCTCGCCGGCCCGCCGTGGTGGCCACCGACAGCGCCTCCTCAGGGCGACCTGGGTTTCTTCTGACGCCTGTTGCATCTCACTGAAGTCTGATCCGCAGCTCTGGCCCGCACCTGAAGCCATTGTCCCCAGGGCGGCGTGATCTCTAATCAGCCATCTGTGTTACAGGCGCTGGGTCCAGGCGGGCCCGGCCAGCGGTCCCCTGTCAGCGCTTCTGATGGCTGCGGGCAAGTCCTAGGCCAAGCCCGCAGGCCGGTTCCTCAGTCCGCCTGGAAAACAGTCATGGGGCTCAGGCTCACCATTTCTGGATGACTTTCTCTCCTGTCTCACAGACCGTCGAGATGTGTCCTCACCCCCATGGCCCTGGCACACCTCCTCCGTAGGTCCCCTGAGAGCTTCGGGTCTCCTGGTCTCCTCCCCGACCTCCTTGGTTCTGCCCACCGACCCAACCTCGGCTCCTGCAGGCTGGGCCGCCCGCTTCCCCTCCCAGGGCGCAGAGGGCCAGGCACAGAGGGGGTGCCCAGCATGCATCTGCAGACGGGTGCAGACACAGAATGTCCCCTGTGCTGGCCGACCCCCAGGCTGGCCAGGCCGGCCTGTCTTGGCCCCAGGCCATGTCCTCATCCTCAGGAAGAGGGGCCCCAACAACCCTGCAGGCTGAGCAGGCTTCCAGGGCTGGACAAGGTCGCCACTGGGCAGTTACCCACAGTCCCAGGCCCAGAGCCTGGGGGGCACCCTGCCCTCAGCCCTCCCAGCCAGCACCGCACTTTGCTGCAGAAGGCATCCCCCTCAGCAGGGACAACCATGCGTGTCTCTCCCTCTGGGTCTCATTCTCGGTGACTGCAGGATCAGGCCGAGTGGTCTCTCCTCGGACAGAAGCAGGAGCCACGCTCCCGCTGCAGGAAGGGCCCAGCCCCCCGTGGCCACGCTCATGTCCAGCGTCCGGCATCAGCTGACGGACGCTGGGCGTCTCCACGTTGGCTGTTATGAAAATGCTGCTATGAACATTTGAGTTCCAACTTCTTGCGTGAGTGAATGTTCTCAGCTCTCTGGGTGTCCACCCAGCAGTGAAATTAGAGACTCACGGGGTCCCGACATTTAAATCCTTGAGGAAGTGTTAGCCGAGGCGGCCGCACCGTCTACACCCATAAGCAGTATACGAGGGGGTTGGTTTTCTCCACGTGCTCCCTGAAACTATTGCTGTCGGTCATCTCGATGGCGGTCAGTCACCCTGATGGGGGTGAAGCGATCTCTCGCTGTGGTTTTGATTTGCATTTTCCTCATGACTCAAATGGTGACCACTTCTCATGAGCTTGTTGGCCATTGGTATATCTTCTCTAGAGAAATGTCTGTCAAATCATTTGCACATTTTTAAATTGGGTTAATTTGTTCTTTTATTATTCAGTTGTATGAGTTCTTTCATGTATTCTGGATACTAGAAACTGATCAGAAATGTGATTTGCAAGGACTTTCTTCCGTGTGATGGATTTCATTCCCTTTCTATACAGTGTCCTTTGAAACACAACAAGGTTTTAATTGGATGCAGTCCAATTCCGCTCCCTGTCCTTTGGGTGCTTGTGCTTAATATATGTCATAGCTAGCAACCAATTATCTAATTCTAGGTCAGGAAAACTGCATTTTATTCTACGAGTTTATAATTTAGTTCTTAAATTTTAGGTCTTTGATCTCTTTAACTTAATTTTGTCTGTGGTGTGAGTTGGGCCTCAACTTTATTTTTTTTGCCCGTGGATTTCCATTCTATCAGCACCGTTTTTTGCAAAGATATCTCTGACCATTGACTTTTCTTGGCACCCTTCTCAAAGGGCATAAATGTACCTGGAAGGGTTGACTTCCAGACTCAGACTTATTTTTCGACCCACTGCCTGTGCATACACCAGCCTTCGAACTTCTTTGCCGCAGCCACTCAGCAACCTGAGCCAGCCGTCCCCTGTGCAGATGCACTGCGCGTGGGACAAACATTGTGTGGGACAAAAATCCACCACATAGTAGCCCCTGCTTCGGAGACGTGCTCTGACTCTCCTGACCTACTAAGCGTCATCACCCCCTAAGCTGAGATTCCAGCCCAGGTCAGGGGCCAGTGCCCCCAGATGGTGGCAGAAGGGTGCTCTGCCGGAGAACAGGTGGCGTGTGGGAGCCCGAACTCCACTGCGGCCAGAAAGGTTTTGTCCTTCAAAGAGGGTTGATCTGGGGAAGGTTGGGGTACCAGGGCCCCGGTCCTAGCAGAGGTTCCTAGCAGGGCAGAGAGGAGGGCTCTCCCCTGTGGTCTCTCTGACAGACGGATCTCACGTGCACGCTTCCTGGCCCACTTTCTCCACTGCTGCGGGCTAAACCGAGTCTCCCCAGAATTCGTGCTGAAGCCCTGACTGCAGACGTGATGGTATGTGGAGACGAAGCCTTTGGGAAGTAATGAGGGCTGGTTAGCAGCCCAAGGAATACGCCCGCCCAATCTCTAAGTCCCAGACACCCCACTCAGGTACGTGGACCCAGATGCTGAAGACTTCCTGCGGCTTACTCAGCACAGTCATCCGCCATGCCCCACACCAGGGGACACATGGTAAAGGGGACATTCCCTGCTCCCAAAATGGCACATTTTGGAAACTGCCATTATCAAGTGCTCACGACATTCCAGACACATAAACAAATGCTCACAGGTTTCGATTCGCTGAACGCTCACCTCCCTGAGAAGGGGACCCTGTAACCCCGTTAGGGATGACACTGGCTTCCAGGGCAGTGCTCAGAAAAAGAGCCTGTCAGGACAGTGGGGGACAGGGCCCCCTGCAGAGTAAGAAGAAGTAAGACCAAAATAGCCCCACCACACACACACACGCATGCTCACACCCACACGCTCACACGCACGTACTCACTGCAAACATATACACTCACACACCTCACACACGCACACACACTCATACATACATATCACTGGAAATGTACACACACACATACCTCACACATGTGCGCGCACACACATGCTCACACACATGTACTCATTGCAAATGTATACATTCACACACCACACACCCATATGTATACATACACTTACACATACATGTGCACCCCCACACATACATACTCATACAAACTCCTGCGCATACATATCACACACACGTTCATTCGGTCATGCACACATGCACATACCCATACACAGACCCACATCCACACACTTATCCACAGACAAGCGTATAAACATGCCACACATATACAAACACAGCGTGATGGCTAATTTTATGTACCAACACAGCTGGGCCATGGTGCCCACTTATTTGGCCAAACAGTATTCTGGATGTTACTGTGATGGTGTTTGTGGGATGAGATTAACACTTAAATCAGTGAACTTCAAATAAAGCAGACTGCCCTCGATAATGTGGGTGGGCCAGGTGCAATCAGTTGAAGGTCTACACAGAACAAAGACTCACCTCCCCCGAGCAAGAGGGAAATCTGGAAAAGGTGGCCTTTGGACTTGAAATGCAACTCTTCCTTGGGTCTCTCACCTGCCATCTTCTCCTGCAGACTGAATTTTCCGAGGCTTCCCAATTGCACGAGACAATTCCTTAAAACAAATCTCTTTTTCATTGTCTCTCTCTCTCCCTCCCTCTCTCTCTCTCTCTCTCAATTTTGGTTTCTCTAATACACACACATGCTGCAAATACACACATCACACACACACATCCTTGCACACACACAAACACATAAACATATTGTCTACGTCGACATATGTGACACGTACATACACCCACACATACCCATCCACACACACATACCACATGCATGCACACAGCACAGCCAGCACATAAATCATACACCACACACACGCACTCACTAAACACACTCACTAAAATATGCACATGCCCACATTCACACGCCATTCTGCACCCCCAGAGACATGCACGCACACACACCCTCCGTAAAGGCCCAACTGCATGACCTGTGAGCCCCTAGGCGGTCCTCAGACCTCAGGACACTGTCATTCCAGGTAGGCTCAGAACCCTGCTCCTGAGGAAGGCCTATTTTTTCTCTGTCCTGGATGGTGCGTTGCATTTGAACGTGACAGAATAAGTTGACGTACACGTAGAGGTGTTGTTTCTGAAGTCAGTGCAGAGGAAAGCATGCGTTTTGGCTGATAACGGTGGAACCGGATGGCTCCTGAGATGCTCCGGCCAAGCGACCGCTGGGCCGGCCTCTGCGGCTTGTCTCATCTGATGGACACCCCAGGCTTGGGCTTCTCTGCTTCAGTAGATAGAGTCAGAGAGGCAGGATGGACGGGTTTTTTCTGGAAGAGCCTTCCCCCCCCCCCCCCAAGCAAGGGCGAAAAGTCAGCAACGGTGGCGGAGCCACCATGGGTGTCACTCGGAGCGGACCCGAGCTCCCTCACTGGTCTCAGATCAACACCACCCGGATCAAAAACACAATTCAAGCGACACAGAAGCTGTCGCACAGGCATTGGCAGCGAACGTTTGCTTCGGCTTCTCAACACGTGCGAAGGATGACATCCTTTCCCAAAACAAACAAAAAAAAACCCTTTTAATTGACAGCAGAAGACTTCGTAGAAGGTTCCGTGATCTCCGTGGAGTCCAGCTTTCAAAGGGAAATCTAAGTCTATGAACTCTCAATCAGCGTAATCACGCCGTCTCCGCAGACATGAGCTTGGAGGCCACGCTCGTCGGAAACATTCACAAGACGTCACATTACCCGTCGCGTGGTCCCAGCCGAGGGGCGGAGATCCAGCTGCTGCTTGTGAGGCTCGCCAGGCCGGGTCGGCAGTCGGCCCGGTCCAGGAAGGGCACTGGGGGTGGGGGCTCTGGATCGTCGGCCGGGCCAGGCGGTTGGCCTTTCCAGCCCACCACCCAGACGTCTGCGGGAGGGAAAGAGGGAGGTGGGGTGGCCAGAGCTCGCTCTGGGCGGACTGTGGAACCGTCAACAACACGCTGGACAAAGACGCGAGCCCATTTTGCACTGAGGAAATGGAGGCTCTGTGAGATGATCGAGTGGGTTTTGTTCACGGGAAGGAGGCAGCTGCCGCCCCCCACCCTCCTTGGGGCGTCTCCTTGCACACAGAATAGGTCTGATAAGAGGCTGAGCCTTTTGTTCTACTGTGCAAGGTCAGGGCCTCCTGACCCATGAACTAAAAGTCCACCTCTGAGATTACCTGGAACAGTGGTCCCCAACCTTCGTGGCACCAGGGACCGGTGCTCCGTGAGAATTTAACGCCTGAGGATCCGAGGCGGAGCTGAGGCGGTGATGCCGGCGCCGGGGGCGGCTGCAGGTACAGAGGGAGCTTCACTCGCCCGCCCGCCGCTCCCCCTCCTGCCGTGAGGCCGGTTCCTAACAGGCCACGGACCAGGACCAGACCCCTGACGCAGGACGCCTTCACGGCACGTGCTCTTGTTCTCTCTTCTGCACTGTCTGTCTAAGCCGAGCGCAATTCGCCACAGACGTGCAGTCTCTCCGCGCCGCGCTGCATGCGCATAGAGCTGACCGCGCTGACTCAGGAGGAAATGGCGTTGCCTTTTCGACACCGGTAGGAAGTTTTCGTCGGCAGGACTGTCTGATTTCCCAGCGGTAACTCCCCTGGGGCCACTCCGCGGCACACCCTCACCTCCTCCTCACTCTGCTGTCGGGCCGGGTGACCTTGGGAACCTGGGGAGAAGACCCGGAATGGGAGACAACCCCCCTTCTTCGTAGAGAGAATCGACTTGCACGAAATGCTTTTACATGCCACCTGGCCCAGAAGGACATGGAATGACCCAAGTCTCCATAAACCCACAGGCGCCAACGAGCCGAAGGTGGCGGTGATGGCATCACCCGCACAGCCTTGTCCATGTCCCAGCACGGCTACGGTGGTGGCCAGGTCCCGCCATGCTCGCCGACCGCCCGCCTGCCCTAAGCACCGGCTCTCTGCACCCGCGCACCGTCCTTGAGACCCTGCTCAGCCGCCACGTCTCAGTAGTTGGGTCCTTTGTGGGACTGCGTGGTGTCCCATGTTCACCCAGCTTTACCGTCAGGGGGTCCTGGCCGTGGGTCAGCTCGGAGGGGGCCCACGTCCAGCAGGTAACTGCTCAGAGCGCCAGACTCCCATCTCCCATGAGAAAAGCCATGCTGAGTCCGGCTCCCCCATCACAGTCCGGACACCTGGACGCTGTTATCCTGCGGCTCATCGGGCTTCTTTTTCTGACTCAGCCTCTTCCCTCTGGCTTCACCGTGTACAGTGGATCTCGGGAGGAAAACAGGTGGTTCTGTTTTAGGTCAGCGCACATAAGCAGCGCACACCTTAACACCGTCAGCCACTCTATTTTTCAAAAGCCGAACACCTTTCGCATAGACGCTGCTGTAACCTCGGGGTTTGGGGTTCGGGGGCTGGTCATGCTGTGTGCAAACGCCTCGCATACATTGGCACTCGCCAAATGCGATCGTGGTCCCACCTCCACGTGCACTTGCCCTTTGCACATCCAGTTCACCGGGGGTGGAACCAATGAGGGATGAAAGACGGAGACTTCGAACCCCAAGCACGGACACCCACCACCTGGGCGTTATCTGGGGTAGACACTGTAAGCGTAAACGCACGATCTTCATAAAGTCCTCTCTGGGTGAATTCTACTCTGAACCACATTCGCGCCGAGGAGAGGGTGGCTTCTGCTCCGCCACCAAGGTAAATTCTACAGAAGGGCCTCCTCCAGGTAGATGGGCTGCAAGAACCTGAGCCAATTCCTGGTGGGGCTGCGGCGGCAGGAGGTGGAGCCTCAGTCCTGGGCAAAGCACGTTCGGGACCACGAGGCAGCCGATTTCTGCTGGCGGCGGGTGCAGGGCTGGTCTGCATATCCCCCGGTAAAGTCCCCCTTTCCCATCGGATTGTTTGCATTCAGAGATCACAGACGCGCTCCAGAAAGGGCTCGTAACTCTCCAAACAGCTACACGCAATGGTCAGACTCTTCTGTCGTTAGCACTCACGTCACCGGAGAGCCAGGCAGTGTGCCTTCTGCCTGCCGTGCCCTCCATGCGGGGCTCTCAGGGCCCTGACCCACGCCCCTAGCTCCAGAAGCTGCCCCCCAGCATCGAGTGGCTCAAAACTATTCTTTTGAAGAGAGATTTTTTGAATAAGAAAATATTGCGCACGTGTATCCGCACAGCACTTCCAACACCGTTCATGCCGTCGTGCGGAGATTCTGATATCCACCCGGGCCATTTCCTTCTCCCGGAAGGACGTCTTTTTATATGTTTCTTAAGTGCAACGATGCTGACCATGAATTTTTCAGCGTTTGCATGTCTAAAGAAGTCTTCATTTTGCCTTCATTTTTGGAAAGACATTTTTGCTGGGTATAGGGTAGAAAGCTGACAACTTTTTCTTTCTTTCGGTACTTAAAACGTTTCCACGTGGTCTTCTTACATTGTTTCTGCCGAGGAATCTGCTCTCGTCTTTACCTTGATTCCTCTGCGGACACTGTGTGCTTTTTCTCTGGCTGCTTCTAAGGTTTTCTCGTTATCACTCGTTTTGAGCAATCAGATTGGAATGCACCTTGGTATGGTTTTCTTCATGTTTCTTATGCTTGGGGTTCATTAACTTTCTTGGTTCCTTGTTTTTTATCAACTTCGTAAAATTTTCTGCTCTTTAAAAAAAAAATTTTTTTTCTGCTCCTTCTCCCTTGATTCAGTGACTATTTTTCATATACACTGAACCACTGGATGTTACCCCCCAGTTCCTTGATGCTCTGTTTATTTTTCTCAATCTCTTTTTTCTCTATATATTTCATTCTGGATAGTTTCGATTACTATGTCTTCAAGTCCGTTCATCTCTTCTTCCATGGCGTTCAATCTTTTGTCAATTTCATTCAGTGTGTTTCATCTCAGACATTGCATTTTCATCCCTCGACCTTTGACTCACGCCTCTTTTTCATGTCTTCCACACTTCTATTTGACTTGTTCAGCCTTTCCTTGAGCTTCTAGAACTAAAGAATAGAGTTATAGTAACTGTTTTTATACCCTGTTTCCTGAATCTATCACCTGAGTTTTCTCCTTATTACGGTCACATTTACCTGTTTCTTTGTGTGCCTGGGTAATTATTATTGGACCCTAGACATTGTAAATCTTACCTTGTCAGGTGCTGGATGTTTCCTACCGTATAAATTCATCGAGCTTTGTTAGTGGACATAGTTACTTGGAAAGAGTTTGATTCTTTCAAGACTTGGTCTTAAGCTCTGGTCGAGAGGAGCGGGGTGTCATTTAGATGTAGTCTAGAGCTGATCTCACCCCGTTCTCGGGCCAGTCCACTTCCGAGTCCTCTACCCCATGCCCATGAGCTTGGAGGTGTCCCAGCCGGGTGCGTGAGAACCGGCACACGTGTGGGTGCAGCTCTCTGCACCCCTTCCAGGTGGTTCTTCCCCCGCCTGGGGCAGCTCACTCACACACATGTGCTGATCCTTCCTCCACCGAGTACTCACGGGGGCCCCTCTGCAGACCTCGGAACTCCCCCGCTGTGCCTCTCTCTCTTCTCCGGTGCTCCGCCTGCGGACCCCAGCTGTCTCAGCCCCCTCAATTCCCAGTTCCGTTTCCTCACCTCAGGGAGCCCCCAGCCCTGTCTGGGGCCCCCCCCCAGCCCTGTGGCACGGCCTGGACACTCGCCTCAGGCGGTGAGCTGGAGCAGGCACAGGGCTCACCCACATTGTTTGTTTCCCAGCTCTCGGGATTACTGTCTTGAACTGTTTGACGTCCACTGTCTGAAAACTGTTGATTGCATATATTTTGTCCAGACTTTTAATTGTTTCAGGCAGGAGGATAAATCTAGTTCCTGTTATTCCATCTTGGCACGAGGTAACAGTTCATCAAATATTTGCCGAATGTCAAATATTTGCTAAGTGCCAAAGATTATTGAATGTCAGGCAGACTTCTATGCATTTGGGATGCATCAGAGGACAACATCCAACTTCTCTAACCTTGGGGAGAGCGCTGGTGGTCAGAAAATAAAAAATAAACTTAAGAAATCAATGAATTATATGTAGTATTATATTCGTTTGCTTGAGCTGCCCTAAGAAATACCACGACTGGGGCAGGGGGCAGGGTGGGGTGGGATGTCGAACAACGTAAATTTATTTTCCATGATTCTGGAGGCTCCCACTCTGGACTGAAAGCGTCAGGGGCCTCGGTTTCTCCTCTTCGGCTTGTGGATGGCCACACTCTTCCTGTGTCTTCGCTCACCTTTCCTTTGGTGTGTCTGTGTCCTGATCTCTTGTCGGATGCCAGCCATGTGGATTAGCCTCTCCCCCCCATATAATCTAATTTTACCTTAATCACCTCTTTACACGATCCAAATCCAATCACATTTTTAAGGTCCTGGGGCTTATGAGCTCAATCTGTGGATTCAGGGGGACATAATTCAGTCCATAGCGAGGCTTCTGGAAGACAGAATGCTGCAGAAGAAAGAGGCAGCGCAGGCGAGGGGGACCAGGGTGTCGGGGTGGGGGGCGCATTCTGAAACAGGGCAGTTGGATGGATCTTACGGAGAAAGCGACATTTCTTCTCCCTCCCCACCAGAACAGCATCCTTGCAAAGGCCTCAGTGGGCTTGGGTTCCCATAAGCCTCCCCACTCCATCAGAAGTGCCTGCTGCTCCCCCCGAACCCGGGAGGGGCGTGAGAAGGAAAAATTGACCGTGAACGTGGCTTCTCAAATGGCCCTACACCCTGTCCAAGCCATAATTAATTGGTGTACATACACTTAGAGTTTACAAGTGTTATTCTACAAATTCTAGGACTCAGAGCCAATGAGAAAATGCGTTTTTCCTGGTGAGTGTCTGGGTCTGATCAGGCCTCTTGTGATTGAGGGCAGCTGAGCTGAACTGTCCCGACCCGCGGGACCTAGTTATTTGTGGGGACGAGGAGGATCCGACCTGAAAGAAAATGGGGGCGAGAGAAGAGCGAAGGCAAGACAATACTCTGATCAAGCCTTCGAATTTTATTGTGAGACAGGGGTATATATACACTGGTGTTCAGGGGCGGAGTGGGCTATAGGATACATGTAGGCAGGGGATTGGCCGCGTAGCAGGGGTGGCAATAAGCTACATTCTGATTGGTATAGATAATGGGGAAGGAGGGGAGAAAAGTATCTTTTGGCGCGCGCGGCTTTGTTGGCGCGCGCGGGCTTGCAGCTAATCTCCAGGAAGTGAAGCAGGAACCTCATGAACCGTGGCCATCTTTTTTTCTTTGTGTGGCTCCCGACATCTCCCCCTTTTTTATTTATTAAAATGCCAAAGCTTTCCCAGCTATGGCGCAGATAGACTGTGCCTGTCTTAGGCGACCCTCCGCAGGTCTGGGCCTTACCCGTCATTGGCACATGAAAGTCTTGCAATCATGCCCTGTCTTAGGTTGGTCCCAGCCCTGAAGGATTCTTACCCGTCTCTGACTACCAGCCTCTGCAAATGGGAGATGTATATTAGTTGAAACCTGAGCCTGGAGCCTGAGACCATGCATTTGTGGAATAGAACGTAAGCCTTCAATACTATTGATCATGCTTTGTAGCACTGCGATCCCCTGTAATTCAGGAAGCTGTTTTTGAAAAGTGTCAGCAATATGTGTTTCCAAATCTGCAATTAAACCTGAAGCATTACCATACCCCAAAATATGCTGTCTTACTTTATCCCATTCAAACATACTTTCATGATACAATACAGGAGTTATACAAAAAGAAGTAGCAGTCCAATTACATTTAAGTTGCACACATTCCTGCAAACTAACAATTTGATCTCCTAACAATATAACCGTTTGCTGTAAATCTGCTACTTGACTTTGCAATACAGAGTCAATTTGTCTTTGAGAAGTCCATAACTGTTCAGCATCCCGATGCCAGGTTCTAACATGATCAGCGGTCCGTACAGATTGATGCAGAGCCACTCCAGCCGTGGTAGCAGCAGCAGTAACATCGATGATACCCACAACAGCAGCCATCAGCATGCCAAGGAATCTTTTAGCTCTTCTTTTAACATGGCCCATCAGTTGCTGCAAAATCATAGTGGCAGGAGAGTCCTGCCAGGGTCGAGACAATCTAACCGGCATCCACACTTCAGTTCTAGCTCTAAGGATATATAAGCTTTCATATGACTTGTTAAAAGGAATAGAAGAGTTAATAAAAGTGTAAAAAGCACAGTATTTACATGAAACATAACCTAGAGCTTCATTCCACCCCACCTTGCCCTTCATAACGATATAGGAGAGCCGAACACAGACTAGAGCAAAGTGAGTAACATTTTTAAATCCTTCCATACTTAACAAAAACAAGTGACCTACCCCAACAATTTGTTCAGAAGTCTGCAAAATTGTCAACCATGCTTGAGCACCTAGCTGTAAACAGTGTTCTCCAGCTCCCATGCAAATTGGCATCCCTTCCGTTCCCACGGTATAGTTCTTAATCACTCTCCCTGTTAGATCCTTGTAGTATACTGACTGCTGCAAAAGCTCACTGGTCTGTTTCACCCAATGCCGATGAGCTGCTGTGCTACCTTGTTCATCTAGATTTAAAAAATTTAATAAGTATATAAATGCTCTATTAAGCCTTTGTCTCAGGGTATACCATATTCCCCCTTTTTTATTTTATAAGCTTATCCTTCTTAGAAAATGTTGCAGGAGACACCCCAAGGATGTCTTCTGTGAACTCTGGTTTTTTCCCCTCTAACGCTTGCGCAGAAAACACAAAACAGAAAGCACAAAACAGACACTCAGACAAGGACAATTACTGAGGTGTAGGTGGGCCTAGAGAAATTTGCCACCTACCACTTAGACAAGACTAAAGACAATAAACAGACTTTGACAACAGGGCACAGGAGGCGGCGTCCCGCTGCCTGGCCATGGTCTGGGAGATATATGACTGCGTCCAGTCTCTCCACGGACCCCTGGTGACCGGTCAACAGAAACAGGAACATAAAGGTACCTTTAAAAGCACTGAAACTTGTAATTTAGTCATTACTTTTCTCATTTCCAATACAAAATCAAGTTATCTTCACTGTTGATTCCACGCTAAAATGTCCTAAGTTTTAGACTAATTTTAAAGTTTTTAAATTTCAAGTTAGAGAAAGGCCCTTTACCACACAATAATGAAACCTGAGCAATGCAAGTTTGTGACTACAAGAATATCTTTCAACAATACAGTATTTAAAATTCTTTTTCACCAGCGGTGTTAGTTTCCAAGGACTATCCAATGCAGTGGGCCCTTCTAAAATAGAGAACAAATTAGTTAAAGCACATGTGAGGATAAAGGGAAGGACAGAGCCAATTATATCTCTCAATAATTTTTGAAAATTATTAACAGTATTGAGAGCTTCTCGCCTAATTTCTATTTTTTGAGGAGTAATTTTGTTGCAAAATTTTATATCCTAAATATTGAACAGAATCTTGTATATTCTCAGGAGCTATCTCGAGCCTATATTTTTCCAGAGCAGTTTTTTAGGTTTTGCGGTTATAAGCGGTTTTTTAGAGGGACCCTTTTGCGAAGGTTGGGAAACAACCAATTTTTGGAGATGGCGGGTTATTCTTTGTTCTACTATCTGCGCTATGAGGTCTTCAGTACCGGTAGGGGGGCTAACAGGACCGGGAGCCGGAGGGGCAGTGGGGGGGCCGACGGGAGCAAAAAGGCCGGGGCGCAAACATTGGGAGGCCGAATAGGGGGAGTGTAAGAAGGGAGATTAAGCGACGGGGCGGCAAGGGGCCAATCTGGGTTGTGATACCTGGCCGCTTCGCCTTCTAGTTCGGCCGCGTCTCCCGGATCCAAAGGCTCGCCATTTTGGCCCTTGGACAGGACCGGAAAAACCTTTTGTGTATCAACAAAGTCCGAATCTCGAGGGAGAGGCGGATAAATGCAACATTTGGGAGGGGCATCAGGGAGGGCATTGAGCAAAGATGGCGTCGGGCTGGGGGAGGGGGACTTAGCTGATTTTGGAGCAGGGGGATCGCCCGAAAGAGACGACCTTGAGGCTGCCCGAGATAGAGGGCGAAGGCAATATTCTGCTACAGACAAGAGTTGGCGTTTATCAGGGTCAGTAGTTTCAACAATATCTCTGATAAGACCCCAGTAAGAAAATACCGAAACAGGAACAGAATCGGGACCGTTTTTGATAAGATAATCATTTAAATCTCTACCTACTTTCTGCCATTTTTTAGGGTGAATTTCGGGGCCATTAACAATAAACCACGGACAGACTTCATCAACAAAAATAAAAAACTTTACCAAGTCTTTCTTTTTAACTCGAACTCCTCTCTCCCTAAGTGAACTTTTTAGGTCTCTTATGAAGACCGCTTCTTTACTTAATCTAGTTCCCATTTTCTTGTAAGGCGGCCGTACTCACCAGGGACGACGACCTCCGTGAGCGGCGAAAGGCGTCTCCTATTGCATCATCAAAAAAGGGGTCTGGCCAGACGATATCTTACTCGGGGGTCCGCCTGTGAAGGATCCGAGCCTCGAGCCCCACGTTGGGCGCCACTTGTCCCGACCCGCGGGACCTAGTTATTTGTGGGGACGAGGAGGATCCGACCTGAAAGAAAATGGGGGCGAGAGAAGAGCGAAGGCAAGACAATACTCTGATCAAGCCTTCGAATTTTATTGTGAGACAGGGGTATATATACACTGGTGTTCAGGGGCGGAGTGGCTATAGGATACATGTAGGCAGGGGATTGGCCGCGTAGCAGGGGTGGCAATAAGCTACATTCTGATTGGTATATGATAATGGGGAAGGAGGGGGAGAGAGTAGTATCTTTTGGCGCGCGCGGGCTTTCTTTTTGGCCGCGCGGCTTGCAGCTAATCTCCAGGAAGTGAAGCAGGAACCTCATGAACCGTGGCCATTTTTTTTTCTTTGTGTGGCTCCCGACACGAACGGCTCATGGTGTCGGTCAAAACAGAGCACGGGCAAGGTCACTACCTATAACCGAAATGTGTGGTTGCCACAGTGTTGTCCACAGGGATGTCCCCTCTCTCTGGATGTGGGCTTCGCCCCGCAGACGTGAGCAGGTGGCCACACGCGCACGTGGCCTGGACCAGAGTCGAGCCTTGGGGTCGCCTGGCTGGCACTTCTGTGTGACTGCAGCGGTTCATCCTTCCCAGCCATCCGTGGGCCACGCCGCCGTCCCCAGCGTGGGCCAGGCACCCTCGTCACAAACATGGGCCTTTCTTCCAGGCCCCTGGTCCCCACCCATCTCCCACGGCATGCAGATCCCCCACTCTCCTGCCACGCTGGGGCTTCGGGGGAAGGAGCCTCCCTTCCTGCCACCGCACAAGCCCCGCACATGCGCTGCACCCCACAGCCAGCCTGACCCACACTCTCTGGCCGCCCGCATGCCAGTGACGCCCGAGTCCCCCGCGCCGGCACCGCCCTCCAGGGTCGCGATCTTCCTCTGCTCGGCCCGCAGCTCAGAACTTTCCCCACCAGCTTGCACTCCCTCCTGGATTGTCCCTGGTCCTCGAGGCAGGACACAGAGTGGCTGAGGCCATTTCAGGGGACGACTCATAGAAAAGGTGACGACCACCATCTGACTACCATCTCGGTTACGGGAACCAGCTGAGGCCACTTTGTAAAGACATCACATTGTGCCTTGCGGTTTCCTGCCCCCGCCCCCAGCACCTCAGAAACCCACGCCACAGAAGCTGGAAGAACCCAAGGGCTCAGGGGTCCCCACTGCCAGAGGCCAGGGTGTCCCAAAACCCCCTGGGGTCCTGGGCCTCAGACGAGGGGATAAGCGGAGGGGAGCAAAGGACGCTCTTTATTTTGGATGCTTTGACCCCCGGTTGTGGATTACTTCCAAATCTTTCAGCTCAGAAGTTGAAACAGAAACAATGTCCTAATGTTTTTGTAAGATGTCCCTAAACCTTTAAAAAACTTTGCCCTCCTCTACCCTGCCACCACCCACCCCGACCCACGAACCCGGAAGGAGGGACGAAATCAAACAGACCGAACTTCATCTCTGAAACTCGGGGTGACGCTGGGCCTCACACATGGTCGAGGGTCGAGGTCCCAGGCGACAATATCACCTCCCCTGCCAGCTGTGCTGGGACCAGGCCGTCTGCTGACGGGGCTCCCGCCCCCACAACCCGCCATGTGAAGAGCTGCCCTCTGCTCCTTGGTCTCTGCTGAACATCCTGGAAGCTTCCAGAACATGCTGGAGCCAAATCTTCTCCAAGTCAAGTCTCTTCACAAGCTTAGGTTTAATTTTCTAAACAGTTCAGCTCAGCAGCATCGGGCCCGAGGTGTGCGTGTGGCGCTTGCCGGGGACCCCCCACCCCCACCCCGTGCAACGTGCTCCAGGGAGCACACCATGCGCTTCAGACACCCGCTCCACCCCGATCGCTCTTCTTGGCAGTGAACGTGAGTCTAGAGGACACACAGCCAGCTCCGGCTTTTGTCCCGGGGTGTATGGACAGAGTCCGAGACAGGGAGGAATGTGGGGGTTACTATCACCCCCCACCAACACGCACACTCACACACCCTCTTCAGTTCCTTTGTGTAATTGTTTGTGGGGAAATCGTGCAAGGTTAAAACGCAGCTTGTAAAAGATTCCACTGATGCCTGATGGGGATGGGAATATGATGTATTAACATGTGAATGTCCCCCGCTCCCCAAGGGATAAAGGGAACTTTGACCTTGCTGGCTCTGTGTCACCCCTTCTTTTCTCCCCCAGGGAGAGACCTCTCTATTTGCCAGCTGGGTTTCGAGCTTTTTTTATGATGCAGATTTGGGCGAAGGGGCACAAAGAGAGAGGTCTGGGAGGGAAAGGAGAGAAGGGGGTGGGGGTTCCCACTGGCTGGGCGAGCTCCAGGGCTCCCCGTTGGGCAGAGATATGGAGAAAGGAAACAAAGGGAGGTGGAGTCTGGCTGGTCACAAGGAGCGGGAGAGAGGCTGGGAGGGGGCTGTGGAGGGCGGAGGCCAGTGTGATGAGGGAGGGGGCGTCTCCTACGCCCCCCGCCCTGGCCAGGGAAGACCATGCTGGAGCAGGAGGAGCTGGGAGGCCCTGCAGTGTTTGGCAGCGTTGCTGAGCCTGTGACCTGCAGCTCCTGAAACGTTCGAAAGACCCCAGCAAAGCCCGGGATCCGTTTTAAAAGCTGTGGTTGCTGGACTGCTGCTTGTGTGTGGGACGCAGGGCTGTGCCAGGACACCCAGGCCCTGGGCTTGTCCGGGTCACGTACCCATCGGGGAACAGGGGTCCGTGCTGGGTGTCTGTCCGTGGCAAGCACAGGGCGGCTGTGTGTGCCAAGAGGCGAACGTCCCTCCTCTAGAGGAGCCGTGTCAGGACGCCGCCAGCAGGCCTGACCCCGAAGGACGAGGATATGTCGTCCGTCGGCACAGGACGGAGGGTGCGCAGGCTCCCTGCCCTGCTGAGTCCACGGGGCGTGCAAGGCCCCGGGGCTGGCACTTGGCAGCGGGTTGGTAAAGACTGCAGGGCAGAGGCTCTGACGAAAAGCGCGCTATGTAGCGAGGGACGGGAGTTCAGAGTTCACCCCGGGGCAGGAGCCGCCGACGGGAGGGTTCGAGCCCACGGACGCCGGGCTGTGGGGTTGTCAGTCAGCTCGTCTTGGCGGCTGCAGACTCGAGAACACGGAGAGGGGAAGACCCCACCTCGCTGCACGAGGGGGACGTTTCTTACCTGCAGCTGCCGCGGCCGGGTCGGGCAGGCCGAGGGCCGCGTGCGCGCGCCCACGGGCACATGTGCACACGCGTGAGCGCGTGCGTGGGTCTGTGTGTGTGAGCGTGTGCGAGCGTGTGCGCAGGTATGTGCCTCCGTGTGCGTCTGTGTGTGTGCGCTCCAGCCCTGGGCCTCAGGTGGGGGAAGGGACGCTAAAGCAGACCCCGTCCCCCCCAACCCCCGCAGACCGTGACCTCCTTCCCCGATGTTCCAGAGGACGCGAGCAGCGGCGCGGGCCGGGCGGCGCTGCGGGCACAGCTGGGCGGGAGGCGGTCTGTGCTTTGCCACAGTCAGACGGAAACCAGCCCCGGCGGGCCCGGCGGGGGCCTCGGCGCTGGGGGAAGGACCGCGACCGGCGGCGGGCGCGCGGCCAGAGGGCAGAGCGCGCGCTCGCGGAGGGCACCGACCCCCGCGTCGCAGAGCCCGCGACGGGCGCCCGTCCCAGCGCCGAGGGCCAGGAGCTGGCCCGCAGGAGCCCTTGGTCCTGCCGGCCTACGGTCACTGTGTCACCTCAAGACCCCGCCCCCACAGCCCGCGACAGGCACCCAGCGGGGACCCCGGGAGGCCCGCTGCTTGGAGGGGGCCGTGCCCCTCGGGCCACGGTGCTCGTCTTCTTCCTCCTCTCCCCCTCCCCCAGCACAGCGGCCACCAGCTGCGTCCAGTGGGGGAGCCTGGACCCATCCCCCCGCCCCGCAGGCTCCTGGCACCTTGCCTGCTGTAAGCTGTCCTTGTGGGGTCCCCTGGGGGCCATGGGGCCCCGTTTTCCAGGAATCAGCCTCCATGGCTCCTCTGCCAGCTGAGACGGCCTGGCCCTTTCTGGGAGCCGTGGTTCTTGGAAGGAGCCTTCCAGGAAGTGGGCGGGGTGCCGCAGTGGCACGGAGCTGGGGGCCCTTGGGTGCCCCCTCTGGAGCCTGGCCAGGTAGGCCGCGGTCCTGAGGCCGTGTGCACGCGCCCTTATTCCTGCCTGTCCCCACGCCCAGCACCTCCGCACTCCCGCCGGGACACTGCGTGGGCGTTCCCGCCACAGGGCCGGGTCTGGCCGCCCCGGAGGGAGAGGGCGAGCCGGCGCGTCCTCCGCCTGGGGCTCGGGTGACCTGGAGGCTGGAGGTCACAGCGCCCCACCAGGAGGGCCCAGCACAAGGAGCTGAGGGAGGTGGCCTGTGCTGTGAAGGTCACAGGCACCCACCTGACAGGCTAGGTAGGGGTGGGACACAGCTCTGAGCCTCAGGGAGGAGGCAGGTGGGGTGACGAGGGGGAGACAAGGAGGCCGGAGACCCTTCCAGGCCCCGGGGACCGTGTCAGGGCAGACTGGGTCCCCTCTGCCCCGGGAGCTGACACAGCAGGAGCCAGGACCCTATGCTGTCCCCAAGGTACTGGCAGGACATGTAGCAGGGCAGTGGGGTGGCCACCTCGGCCTTGTTTGGGGAGCACGTAGCCCCTTCAACACTGAAGACAACACAGTGCCCTCCCCCACCCCCAGCTGCCACGGGCTTGGCGAGCAGTGGGGTGGCAAGCTGGATTCCAGGCCAGTTCCCACCCGGGCTCTAGGGACGAGCTGCAGGCCGCATGGTGCCCCGTCCGCACTGTGGCTGCGGTCCGGCCTGCGGAAGGGGAGCCCGCACGCCAGACTGTGGGGGACCAGCTCCCCCTCGCACAGGACGCGGCTTCTAGTCGTCTCTGCTGTCCCAGGGGAGGACGGGCGTGGAGCTGAGCCAGGCTCAGGCAGACCGAGGGACAGGCACCCTCAGGTCAGAGGAGACACAGCAACAGGACGTCCACCCCCCCTCCCAGGGACACATGCCCACACACGCACACACACGCAGGGGACAGCGTGCCTCCCACACGGACACACACGTGTGCACACGGACCCGGCAAATGGCGCCAGTCTCCCGGGTGGGTGGGGGTGGGGCTTCTCGGTCTCCAGCCCGCCGTCCTTTCTCCAATGGGCAAGAAGGAAAACCAACACCAGAGACATGTGTTCCCGGGCCGCTGATCTCTCACCGCCCCGCAGTGGCCCTCCTCAACCCTGAGCCCCAGGGGACCCCCCAGGGACAGCGGCTGCAGCTCCGGGGCTGTGCGGCCGGCGGGGACACACTGGGGGTGGAGTCTGGCTGAAGAAAACCTCTCGATTATAAACACACATCGCGGCAACAGGTCCTGACGGCCGTGCAAAGGGTTCGGGACAGGGATGGGACCCAAATACACCTCCCGCCCCCCACCGCGGCTTCTCTGGGGCTCCCATGCCTGCCCTCAGAAGCTCCCCTCTGGTCTTCGTGCAGTGTCTTCTTCTGGAACGTTCTTTCCTCCTTACTTGCTCTCCCGGCAAACTCTTCTGAGCCTTCACGAGCCATCCGTGTGCCCTCCTGGCCCTTCCCCAGTGCGTAGATGAGAGAGGCCCCACCCTGGGCAGTTCCTGTCCCTTCCTTGCAGGGACCTCACTAGCTGTCCCCGGCACTCTTCGGTGTCACCGCCTTTGGACCGTGGTCCCCAGACTGGTGAAGAAGGCTGAGCCTGGATTTCTACCCCAGAGCGGCCATTCTTACCTGTACCTGCACCCAAGTCTGCAAAATGGGGACAAAGGCGTGGACAGATGGGGTTCCACCCGGGAGGTGTCTGGGGACCCCATCCTATGCAGACATGCAGATCCATGAGCCTTGGCCCTTCCTGAGAGCAGACTGACCCGTGCGGTTCTCTCAGCCGTGGAGCCGCTGTGAGAACCCCTGCCCAGCGTACTCCGTCCGGCGGCCCGGGTCCGAGCCCTCTCCCTTCCCGCTAAAGCCGCGGCCGGGCCTGGGCCTCCGAGGCCGCTGCCGGCAACCAGCCATGCCAAGAACCACCTCAGTGGCTGTCTTCAGCGAGTCACAGAGCCCCGGACCACAGCCTGAGTGGCGCACTCCAGGGTGACTTCTGAGTCCAGGGGGCGCAGGCGGGGAGGGTGGACAGAGCCGGCTCTGGGGCCGCAGTGTCCCGCGTCCTGCCACCCACGGTGCCGTGGTCCACCGGGGCCAAGGGGCCTCATCAGTGGAGAGGGCTGATAGAGTCAGGAACCGGGACCACGTGTGCAAATCTCCTACCCGGAACCTGCACATAGTAGGTGCTCGAGAACGGCAGCACTGTCCCGTGGCAGCCTGCGGTTTGCATTGTGCCCAGCCAGGTTCACGGCCGCCCGGGGCTCGCCGTCCTCGGGCAGGCTCTGCGGTTTGGAAACGCGCCCTCGGCTCTCGCCCAGGGCAGCTACATGGCAGTTGGCACCACATTTGCTGTCCAGATGCTGTTGGAAACATGACTCGTTTTTCCTTTCGCGGCCACCTAGATGGAGCCCCAGGGACAAGCGTCTTTCCGAACCCAGGCTGGAAAAATCTGTGCGCTTCCCAGAGCCCTGAGTGACTACCCCTTTTGACGGAGCTTGTCCTAAGGGAGGTGTCCAGAGACACTGCTTCGTTCAGCCCTCGGGACGGTCATCTCTGAGCTGGCGGGAGCAGTCTTGTCTGCCTTCCTGGTGGTCTCACACATCTCCGTGCACCTCGATGGGAAGAGAACTGGGAAGCCCTATCCTGGGGGAGAGTGAGGACAACGAAACTGACCCTATTTCCCTTTTCGCTTTGGCTGCCAGGAATCACACAGCCAAATTCTAGACACCAGAAGACATCGTCGTGCAGGACCTATCGGTCTGCAAATTTCTGTTCCACTTTTCTCCTCATTGTTCAGTTCCTGTTATCACTTCCATTCGCTCTAACCTGGGAGATTTTGGGGGGGTTGCGTTTCACTCAGGTTTGTTGTATCTCGACCGCAGGCTGAGGTAATCATTCCTGAAGCAAAGCAGGCTTGAAACAGGTCCGCTGCCGAAGCCCCATGCCCTCCTCCCTGAGGTCGTGCGCGTCCAGGGAACTGTCCTTGTCACTGCCACTCTCCGAGGACACAGGGTCTCACGGCACGGAGCGAACTTCTGACTCATGGGACGCCTGGTCCGGTCCTTCGTTCTAGGTAACACGGAAGCCAAGGGAGGGTGGATGACAGGTCCTGGGTCCCGCAGCATGCACCCTGGCTTGCACCCACACAGGGCATGCACCCGCTATCCACCTCTGGCTCCCCATGAGGTAATGGTCTCTTGGGTGGAGATTCCACATAAGTAAATATGAGATTAATTTACTTTATTGGTTGAGCATCAGTTGCCTTGGGTAGAGGCTTTGGGACCGGGATGAAAACTGTAGATGGCTGGATGCCTCTGCCCACGAAGCTTTTCGGCGGTGCGGAAAACCCCGCCTGAAACCAGCCACCAGGCCACGCCGCGGGCCGGCACACATCCTGCCAGGGCCACCGGCAAAGTCCGCGGAGGGGCAGACCGTGGCTTAGGAGAGGAGACACCAGCCATCAAACCCTCTTCCCTCGCTCGTGCTGGGCAATGCGGAATGCGGTGTGACACGCCGCCAGTGCACACGTGCTCACACACACACACACGGCGAGTCCACTCACGCACCCACGCACGCATGCGCACGCACACAGAGCACATCCACACAGGTGTGTGCGCTGATTTGCGTGAACAGATGTACAGAATCGCATGCACGCGAGCTCACACTCGTGCACACGGAACCCTCACATGCACGCACATGCTCGCACACACATGTGCACATGCTCACGTGTGTACACACACACAGAGCACAGGTGCACTGTCTGATGGTCTCAGTCCCTCCGGGCCGTCCCCAGTGGTGAGTGAGAGGCCGGAGTGGGTGCTCGGCTCCCAGGCTGTGGGGAGGGCCACGCCTCGCTGTCGAAAATACCGGCAGCTGGAAAGCCGAGCCTGCAAAGCCCGCGAGAGCTGTGGCACTTTTCGGAGCTGCGCACACAGCCGCAGTGCGCCCCGTCCCCAAGGGCTGCCTGCACACCCGCCTCCCACGGGAGCCGGGCCCCGGAGCCCAGGCGGACCTCCTCCTCGCTGCCCCAGCCAGGAGCTTGAAGGATCCCGGTGGGGCATCTCCTGGGGGAAGGCCCTGGGCCTCCCGCATGGCGCAGCCCACCCCTGCATGTGCCCAGCCACGGCACACCCCTCCTCTCTGAGCCCGCCCCGGCCTGGGACCGGGTCTTGCTGAGAAGATCGATGGCAAAGGATCAGAGCCTCGGGGAGGCTCTGGAGAAACGGGAAACATCACACCAACAGCGCCGGCCGGGGGCTCCGGGAGGTCTGGGTTACTGCGTTAATGACTCAGGGCCGCGGGGGGCGCAGGAGAGGAGACCCTTCCCCTGAGAGCAGCAGGGGTCTCCGGGACCTTCCTCCCCCTCCCTGGGGTGCACCGTGAAGGGCCACAGCTTCGAACGCTGCCGGGTGCATTATACAGACTCCGATCTTCACAGCAGCCCCGAGAGGTGGGGGACATGTCCCCACTATGCAGAGGAGGGGGAGCTGAGACCCAGACCTGTGGGACCCCTGGCCACACACTGGGGGGATCAGAATGGGCCCCGACCTCCACTGCTCACCGCCTTGGACCCCAGCCCCAAACGAAGGCCGCCAGGCCCACTTGCGCGTGGGGGGCCATGCCTGTGTCTGTCTGCACTCAGCAAAGCACACCCCAGGTCAGCATTCCCGGGGCGCGGTGCTGGCTGCAGATGTCTGGTGACCGGGAGAAGCGGGCTCAGACCTCGCGCTTGCTTCATGGGCCAAGGCCGTCGGGTCCACGAGTCTGTTCAGAAGGAAAGGAGAAGAATGGGCGGGGCTGCCTGGCCACTGGCCCACGCGCCCCTGAGCTGGGCTCCCCAGCTGCCCACCTGGGGTGGGAGCCTCAGACCACCTGCCGGAACCCACCAAGAAATCCCAACCAGGACGGGCCAGCTCTGCCCCTGGGAGGTAGGGGCGCCCTGCTGGGGAGCAGAGGGGCGGTCCCTGGGGAGGTGGGTGTGGCAGGCGACAGCTCTCAGAGGCCTGAGCAGATGCTGGTTGGAGAGAGAGGAAGAGGTGGGAGCTGGTTCGTTTTACTGTTCTCAGACCCAGATGAAACAGGAGGGCTCTGGAGTCTGCAGGGGAGGGACCTGGGGCCGTCTGTCCCCACCATGCCAGCAGCGCGGCTCACCGCCATGCCCAAGGGGAGCCCTGCACCCCTGCATTCAGTCGGGTGTGCAGGAAGCCGCCACCCTGCTTGCTGGGCGACGCTGGGACGCGGTTGTGCCCTTTATAAAAAGAGAAGAGGCTTCGTGAGAGGCAGGGGCCAGCAGAGGAGGAGGGATACAGGAGGGGCCGGCGGCCGCTGGGCCACTGCTGTGGGACCCGCTACCGTGACCGCCGCCCTCCGCCACCCAGCTCTGTCGTGGGAGGGGCCCTCGCGCTCCTAGTCCAGGAGGGAAATGACGTGCAAGAGCGAGGCTTAAAGCCTATGGCGTCCACACTGGGGCAGAGGCTGGGGTGGGTTGGGGTGGGGGGCAGGTGCAGCGCGGAGAACGCCCCTCCAGGATGGGCTTCGAGGAGATTCTGGGCCCTGCCCTGCAGAGGGCACTGCTGGCCGCGCCTGGCGCAAGGCACCTGGAGACTCAGAGGACCCGGCCAGGCCGCGGGAGCGGGCGGTGGGCCTGACAAAGGGGCAGCTCCCCCATCAGGCAAAGGGGCTGCACCAGGACCCTCGCTGGGCTGCCTGGGGGAGGGAGACGAGAGGACCATTCACAGCCCCCCCTTCCTGGGCGGCTGTTTGGGGCCCTGTTGCCCACCTGGGCCTGTGGGTGTGTGGCAGGTGAGCATGTGTGTGCGTGCACCTGGGTATGAGTGTGCTTGTGTGTGCATCCGTGTGTGACTGTCACAGGGCGCGGCTGCGATCACAGGCATCGGGGAGGTTCCCACTGTCCACCAGAGTCCTGGCCCCAAAGCCCCCCTGGGCAGGACAATGAGGGTCCTCGAGCACCGGACTCCCACCCCGGCTCCCTCCTGGACAGGGTTGGCCAGATGGCCCTCTGGGTGGATCCCTGCCAGGTGTCCTGGCTCGCACTGCCCCCCAGTGGCCATCCACGAAACCCAGGGACCTGGGCTGGAGTGGACAGCGCCAAGCCCCAAAGTAGCCACCGCCATAGTACCCTCTGGTCAGAGGGCGCCAGCCCTATCGGCCCCTCCAGGAAGATGGCAGGTGCTCCAGCCTTGGATGTTGGACCAACCACGACAGTGCCCGCTGCTTCCACCAGCCGTCCAGGGGGGACGCCAACCTCGGCCACCTCCAGGCGGGCCGCAGACCCACCAGAGCCACCTCCCGCTGCCAGCGGCTCCCGGTGGCCGGGCCCGGTCACACCCCTGCCCCAGACTTGGGCTGCCCTCTGGGTTACCACAGATGTCATGTGAGTGAGTTTGGGACGCCAAGGTCTGATCACAGGGGTCTGGGAGCTGCCGGGGGTGCAGCCCCAAGCCCTGGGGGGAGGACACTCAGGGCCCCTCCGGGGCTGGGCTGAGCATCCATCCCCACAGCTGCAGTGGGGGGTGGGGGGTGGCACCACAGTTTCATCCCTTTAGGCATGAAAACTAAAGGGAAAGGGAGCCCTCCCTGGACACGTAGGGACGCGGTTCCCCAGGAGGTGGGGCTGGCCAGGGCCCCCAGCACGGTGCCTTCCTCAGAGCTGCCACTTCCGGAAAGAGAATGTGCCTCACAGAGAAAAGTGCTTCTGCGTGACAGGCACGGTGGCCCGCTCAGGCCGAGGTGACAGGCGGGGGCGGTCGCTGCCACCGCAGCTCCCCACGCGGCAGCCTCGCAGGGAACCAGACAAAGCATGAGCGTCTGAAAAACGTGGACTATTTGGGACATGCTTATCCTAAAACACATTTGCTGTTCATTGGAAATTCAAACGTGTCCGGTGTCCTGCATTTCATTCGCTGAATCCGGTGACAGCAGCGTGGCCTCTGCTTGGGCGCTCGGTGTTTCTGCCTGGCACAGAGGAGGCCCTCCGAGGTTAAGGGGCCGTCCATCTTGGCCCTCCCCCTACATCTCCGGCTGACCTCGTCCAGGGTCCCGCAGGTGACAACACCCCCGGGGACATTAACACAAAAGAAGGTGTTGGAGCGCCCAGCCCAAGTCCAGCCACGCCCTCCACATGTCTCCACTGACGGCTTCCAGGCATTTCTGCGGGGACTTAGGCGTAATCGGCATAATCGCTTACCTTCTCTTCACTAAGGAGCAGAGGGTCTGTAACCATGGGCTGAAGGGATATCGCAGGGTGACCTGGGCCCTTTGCCTGCTCCTCAGCCACTCTCGGACCTTATCGTCTACATTTTGCTTCTTGAGCCCCCTGTTCGCCCAAGGCTAACCACACAGATGAGCTCCCCACAGAGCCGGGGCCCCGAGAAAGGCAACGGGGTATCCAGGTGTGGTCATATAACCCAGGGGAAGTCGGGAAAGAAGTGAGTGTCACCTCTCCCAGAAAGCCTTCCCTGATTGCACAGGACAGGGCCATCCTGTGCCTCTAGACAGTCACCACTCTGGGCACAGAAACCCCGGTGGACTGCTTGGGCATGTGAATAAAACGGATTTTTGTATTTTCATATAATATATTGAATTATGTGTTAATATTATATATTATTTACATACTTTTACTTATAGTACATTTTATTATGTTTTATATTATATATATAATTATAGATTATCATAATTAATGATAACATAATTAACTGTATATTAATTCCATTTTATATATAATTATATTTTATATATTATATATTGTAGCTAATATATATAACTAATTATAACAAATATATATCAATGACATAATTATTATGTTATATTAATAGAAGTATATTATACATTATTATATCATATATAACATATCATATACAGCATGTTTAAATTTTAACTTAATACAATTTAATATATTTTAAAATAACACATACTATATAATAACATACAAATATATTTCATGTAAATATATATAAATTAATATAAAAATATTGGGGGGAAGCTGAGTCTTGAATATAGACTGCATATTAATTAAAATTACTCTATCAACGTTGGATAATGGAACTGTGATTTTGCAGGGAATGTCCCCATTCTCTGGAGAGAAGAGCCTGGAATCGAGGTGTCGGCGGGGTCGTGCCCCTCTGGAACCTGCAGGGAAGAACTTCCTCACCTCCTGGCATCCGGTGGCAGCTGGAAATCCTCGGCCACCACCAATGCCCAGACTGGCAGCTGTCGCCCGATCTGTGGCCCCGCCCCTGCCTCCGCGCCCCACGGCCACGCGGCAGCCTCTCCCTGCCACTCCCCGTGTTTTCTTTTCTTGTAGGAATGCCAGTCACATTAGGTTGGGGTCCCCCGACTCCAGGGCCACCTCAGCTTGATTCGACTAGTGACATCTGCGGTGACCCTGTCTCTATACATGAGGTCACATTCCGAGGTCCTGGGAGTTAGGACTGCAGCATGTCTCTTTTGGGGGCTACAATCCAACTGTGACACCCCCTTGTCCGCCCCCTCCGAGTCTTGCTTTAACTGAGGCCGTCTGCGTCACAAACCTGAGCAATCAGTGAATCGACCGCATGCTCCGGCTTCCGAAACAGCCGGAGTTCCCGCGTGGCGAAGACGGTGCGTGTGCGGGGAGAGCCCAGCCCCAGGCGACAGCGCCCTGGAGCGAGGCCACGGACTCTATGCAGACGGCAGGACCCGCCACCTTCCCCTCAACCCCGGGGCCCCGGTCGGAGCCGAGGTGAGGTCGGCCGTGAGCCTCTGAGGAGGGCTGTGGGCCCTGGGACGGTGGAGGCCGCCAGAAGTCACTCTGTCACCACAGATGGGGGGGGGCGACGAGGCTGCGAACCCGGGTCGAGCCGACAGCACCCGGCAGAGCCGCAGGCACCGGCCGCGGGGGACTGGCCGGTGACGGCACTGTCGTCCTGTCTTCTCCCCGACCCTGTGTGGGTTTCCCGGAGTCGCACCGTGTCCTGCGGGGAGACCCGGGTCCTGTTCCGAGTAGGTGCACAGCGAAGAGTCCGGGAATTTGGGGATCCGCAGAGTATGATTTGCTGTATATCACAAGGGGTCTCCACTGAACAGTCTCAGATCACGTACTCAGACCAAGGTGGATGCAGCGTCTTTTCTCAATGATCCTCCAGGCACCATTTTCGTAATTGCTCAAAAGGTTCGTGTCTGCTAACCGCTCGCCAAGCGACGGCTGGCATTTTCAGTGACATTTCGCTGCTCCACGCGGACTCCTCGCTGGCGAGCACCCACGGTTTCTGGCACATCCGCAGCTTGCGAGAAGCCCTTGATGAATGGATGAATGAATAAATCAACAAAGGGTCGTTCATCACGGGCGGCGCAGCGGCCGCCTGCCACGTGGCTCCTTCCTCAGACTCATCCTGGAGGGCAGGACTCGCTTCTCTCATTTATCCTTCATCCCTGGGCGCTCCTCGGGTGCCGGGCCCTTATTTCCTGAATGAAGGAGTCCATGAAAATACATCTGCAGAAAGAGGTATATTACACCCATCCTACCGATTAGACCACCAAGATCCCGAGCGACACCCACGAATCTCCAGCGTCGGGACCCACCCTGGCCCCACGCCAGGAAGCTCTGCTGGCTGCCGCCGGGTCGTCTGCAGAGCTGTGCTTCTCCGGGGTGGTGGGTGAAGAACGGAGCCCGAGAGCCCGCCCCTCATGGCGATGGCTGCACAGTCCTGCCCTGTGCTCGGATGTGGGTCCCTTGGAACACACCCCTCTGAGCGACCGGGAGGGTGGTTTCCAGTGTGCGGGGAGGACCTGGTCAAGACAAAAGCTCATCGGCCGTTGCGGGGGCGAGGTCACCTCCCCAGGGAAATATGTCCATCCCACTTGTATTTAAGAAGTGGCACACATGCGTGTACCTTCACACGCGTGTACCCTGCGTGCCCAGCTGCAGAAAGGGACACACAGGCCGGGCGCTTCACCGCTCGGAGCTCCAGAGGGGACAGGTGTCCTGTGGGCTCTCTCTCTGCAGCCCGCTCCTCCCGAGAAAGGACTTCACAAAGCAAATGACTGAATGTCACAATCACATCAACAGATCCTCCCCCACACGCTCCGTGTTTTTCTTTAACTGAGAAAGTCAGTTTCGAAAAACTTTTAATTTGCATGTTCCAGCTTCCTGAAAGGACCGAATTAAAATATGCACAATTCACTGGATTTTATTAAATGCCCTAAAATGCTCACATTTCACCCAGATCACCTGTGCAAACTGTAGGGCTCCCCACTGGGTCCGGGAGTGGACAGATGCAGCTGGGCTCGCGCCCCGCTTTTGAGACACGTTGACTTAGGAATGTCACAGCCCTTTCTGACACCTCTCCCTGCGTGTGGAAAGAGGATTATGCTCTCAGAGGCCGCCTACAGGGGTCAGGAAGGAAAGAGGTGGACGGGGCTGACCAAGGAGCTGGGTGGACGGCGCCCTCCGGGGAGCTTGCTCCGATGCCGACCAAAGTTGTCACTAAGTCAGAGGCCACTGTTCTCTCTGCACCCATCCCCTCCCTGCAAGAGCCGGGGAAGACCCTGGGAATCGCCCATCGTGCGGGGGAACCGAGTCTCAGACAGGCCGAGGGGCCCCCGAATGTCCACGTCCCACTCCCCAGATCCTGTGAATGCGGGAAAGAAACGTGGTAGAGGCGGCTGAGCGGAGGGTCTTCCTCGGATTATCAGGTGGCCCCGGTCTAATCACAGGAGCCCTCAGGAGGGGAGGGGAGGGAGGGGAGGGGAGAGGCTCTCTTGGCTGTGACCACAGAGATGAGAGAGGGAAGAAGGGTCAGAGAGCGGTGACGCCGCCGGCTTGGAAGACAGAGGAAGGGGCCACGGGCCACGCGGGCGGTGCGCCTGTAGGAGCTGGGAGAGGCCCGGAGGCTCCGGAAGGAACCAGCCCTGACGATCCATTGCGTTCAGCCCAGTGAAACCGGGTCGGACTTCTACCCCCCAGGGTAGCACGGGAGCATGCGTGTGCTGTTTTAAGCCACTCCGTGTGTGGAACTTTGCTACAGCAGCCACAGGAACTAACCCAGCTTCCCAGGTGACAAAGTCCACGTGGCAGCGGGAGCCGAGATGCCACTGCTCAGCCTCAGAGCTCTGCGCGTTTATCCTCGAAAGGCGGTCGGAGCGGCCCCATGTCCCCTCCCCACGCAGCTCAGAGCACAAACACGCTCGTGCTTATTCCCAGCAGCCATGCTCCTTCCCTCCCTCCTCCCTTCCTCCTCCCTCCCTCCCTCCCTCCCTCCCTCCTTCCTTCCTTCCTTCCTTCCTTCCTTCCCTCCCTCACTCATCATTCATCAGCAGGTATCTACTGAGCACCCGGTATTGGGGACACAGCCCTGGCGGTAGGTCGCACAGGGTGGCTGCCCTGCGGCTCCCTTCATTAAGCCGCCTCGGTTCGAAGCCCAGCCCTCGAGGGCCGCAGACGCTCCGGGCCCTCCGAGGTGAACGCGGACAGATCGAGGCCGTCTGCCCCAGGACGGCGCGCGGCGCAGCAGCGGAAAGGGACGAAGCGCACCCAGGCCGCGGGGCGCGCCGAGCGGCAGCACGGGGGCCCGGCGGAGGGTCCCCGTCCGTAGGCGGCGTCCAGGACAGACACATCCACAGAGGCAGAAGGCAGAGTCGCGGCTGCCGGGGGCCAGGGGCGGAGAGATGGGGCGCCATGGCCTAACGGGTTTGGGGTTGTACCGTCAGGGTCCTCCAGAGACACGGAACCAGCGGGTTCGCAGAGGGGGGTGCACCATGGGCTCCCACGATCACGCAGGCGGTCCCACGGTCTCAGGTCTGTGGGCTGGATGCCCTGGGGGCATCCCGGGGCCAGGCACGTGGACACGTGAAATCAACTGCCCGGGGGTTCCGTTCGGGGTGATGAAGACGTTTCAGAACCAGACGGTGGGGCTGGCTGTGCACAGAGGTGAATGTATTCGACGCCCCAGAATCACAGACTGGATGAACACGGTAAACTCTGGGCTCCGGTCGTTAGCACATGCCGGTGGGCGAGGCGTTCGCGAGCCCCGCCCGCCTGCATCAGGGGTGTCCCGGGGAGTGTGTGGGTGCAGGCGGCGCACGTGCCTGCACGGCAGCCAGTCCGCACACCTCACACCTGGACGGGGGCAACAGGTGAGGCATCTCAGGTGCCCCCCCTCCTCCAAGGGCCCCGCCCTCCCGGAGTGACCCCGAAGGAGGCTGACCACGCCCCCCACTCGCTGCCCGTGTTCACACCGTTTATCACTCACGTTGTTCATCTTTTTAATTCTGCCCATTCGAGAACCCTCTGAGGGCAGAGCCTGCCACCAGTGATTAGAAAGAAGTTCGAAACACATCAGGACCTGGAAGAAGAACTCAGCGCGCGAAAGAGCATTCTGAGTGCCGAGCACCCACGTGGGATGGGGGTGGGTATCTGAGAATGATTGGGCAAACGCAGGACAGGGGGAGACTGTTCTCTTTAGACTCACACCCCGGGGTACCGCTAAGATGTCAACACGATATAGGTTTCATAATTTATCCAGCGCTGGGCAGTGCGGGGTATAAATGCATCCAGAATTTTCACCAAACAATTTAAACATTTGTCTAGAAGACAGACCAAAATTTTGAAATGAGGAAACGGCCTTAGTGACCAGTGGGGGGAAAAAAATCTCAGCCCACGTCTCGCGGGAAGCGCCTCCCTGTTGGGGATCCAGGCTTTGTCTGCACGCGGCACCGTGTCCCCCGCCGGCCTGGCCCGGGGCAGGCTGTCCCGTGGCTCAGAGAAGGGCAGCGTCGCCCAAAGGCACGGTCAGGACCATACGCAGCCCACCCTGTCCAGCGCATTCGTGAGAGCCGATCACTTTAAATAAAGCCGGCCCTCTCTGTCGCTAGTGTGAGGACGGTGGGATCAATTGGGTACACAGAAACAGATTACCAAGCAGGTGGCTTCGGGCTAAAGATAAACTGTGTCCTCATGTAACTCAGGAGAGTGGGATGCAGACAGCTCCTAATGTGCAAAGCGAGGCTGTTCAGGCACTTACTTCTGCTGGCTCGCGGCCCCAGGAGCCCCAGCCGCCCCGCCCCTGGAGGAGCTGTTGGCGCTAAACGGGTGAGGCGTGTGCCCCCACTGAGACCTCTGTGCTCAGGGCTGAGAGGTCACGCCCGTCCGGGCAGGGCAGGGCAGGACCCTCGCTGGGAGCTCACCCCCTCCCCCTGACGTGGGACCTGGCAGATCTGCCTGGACCCCACCTGCCGGCCACATTTCTCCAACTCCTCATATCCCTGCTACGCGTGGCCTTTGTCCATAATGTCAGCCCTCCGGGTATCTGTCCTCGCCCTAAATTCTATTCTTTTCCCCCAGAAAGAATTATATAGAATCGTGGAAAGGTGCAAAAATAGTTCAGAGACATCTCGTATACCCTTTGCCTGCTTTCCCCAGGGGTAACACCTTTGATCGCGACGGTGCAGCGTCCGAGTCGGAACCTGGCCCAGGTATGACCCACTGGCCTCATTCAGACTTCACCGGTTTCACAGGGCGCCCTCCTAGTCACAGGGCCGCTGTGGCCAAATGCCGCAGGGGGGTGGGTGGCGGGGGCGGGGGGAGGGGCGGGGCTTAGACAACAGACGCTTGCTGCTCGTAGTTCCGGAGCCTGGAGGTCCGAGAGCAAGGTGTTGGCCAGCTCAGTCCCTGATGCGGGCTCTGCCCCTGGTCCGCCTGCCGATGGCCACCTTCTTGCTGTGTCACATGCGGGAGAGAGATCGTTGAGACCCAGAGTGCTTCCGACTTCGATTCCATTGAGCCTCAAACCGCAGCTCTAGAAATCCCACTTCTCTCTCTCTCTGTCCGCCCCTCAGAGGCCCAGTGTCTCGTCTCCCTGGGATAATCAGCAACTCCCGGGGCCCCGAGGACAGTCAGTCACCTGGACCTGACTGATGGTCATGCGGTCCGGACCTGAAGATAACATCTTGGCTTAAGTTATGTTTCAGCTCCTGAGCCCTAAGGTGGAACGACCCCCTGGCCACTTTCCCATGAGACCAGATGGAGGGACGCCGGAGCGGACCTCAGGACTGTCCTCAAGACAGGCAGGCATGATTTATGATCCTCATCTCGCCTCCCACCAGCCAGCTCCCTGCACGACCCCGCGCCCCTAACCCACGGTGACGTCTGATTTTGCCCTGTAGAATTTGTAACCTACAAGCCGCGGGAAGCCGGGTCTTTGGGACACGATCTCCCCACGCTCCGGACAAGCAGCTCTCCACCAAACCTTCTATCCCGCAGACTCCTGCTCGTGTTTCTCTCGGCCGGAAGGTGCAGGCAGACTCGGGGGCTGGGGGCTGGGAACGATATTTCTCTGCGGCCATCTTTTATCAGGGACTAACCCCCAGGACGAGGGCACCTCCCCAGGGACCTACTCACCCCGAGACGCCCTCGCCTCCTGATACCATCACATTGGGGGTTGGGACTGCGACATTTAAATTTTGGTGGGGACACAGTCCATAGCGTGTGCATTCTGTGTGTGTGCACACGTGCGTGTGCATTTAGTTCTGGGCAACATTATCCCAAGGGAGATGTGTGTAACGACCGGATACTGATCGTGACCACGATCCGGATACGGAGTCATTCGTTCCGTCACCACGAGGACCCCTCTTGCTCACCCTCATTGTCACGCTCGCCGCCCTCTCCCCCCTCTAAGCCCTGCAGTCACTACCCTGCTCTCTGGTTTTGTCGTTTCGAGACCGTTGTATGTAACTTTTGGAGCTGGCGTCTCTTACTCAGCACAGTGCCCTCGAAGTCCCCCCACCCCTTGAGGTGTGTCCCCACGGCTTGTTCCTTTTCCTGCTGAGCGGAGCAGTGTCCCAGGGTCCGCCGTGCCACGGCCCGCGTCACCGTTCCCACACCGTCCCAGAGGAAGCCGCTTGCATCGGACCAGCATTTGGTGTTTTCGCGATCTTGTACTTGTTTTTAGAGGGCTCCTCAACGGGCGCACACCTGAGGTTGTTCTTGCGATGGTCCCTGTTTTTTTAATTTGATGGCAGGCAGTGACATCTCGTCGTGGCTCTCACCCGCATGCCTCTAGCGGCTTCTGATCGTGCACCTTTTCCCACGAGCCCACGTGCCGTCTGCACACCGCTTCGGCGAGGGGTCCCTTCCCGGTTTCCACCCGACGTCTAATTGGACTGTTTGTTCTCATACCGTTGAGCTTTGAGGATTCTTTACGCACCGGAGATGCTAGTCTTTTGTCAGATATGTCATCCAGTCCGTAGCTTGCTTTTTCACAGCTACGAGCGCTCTTAATATTTGATGAAGTCCAACCTACCATTTTTCCTTTTACGAACTGTGTGTCTGGGGTAACATCGAAGAACTCTACCTCACCCCAAGATCCCAAAGGCTTTTTCCTACGTGTTTCTCCTAAAAGTTTTATCGTTTTACCTGTTTACACCAAAATCCTTGATCCATTTTGAGTTGTTTTTTACATCAGATGCGAGGCTTAGATTGAGGTTCGTATTCAGGCCTTGGGGGACCAGTCGCTCCAGCTCCTGGTGTTGAAACCTCCCTGGTTTCATACACGGAAGTTTTAACTTTCCGTGCTCCCCACTCTGGACCCAGAGTCCTCAGCCGTTTCCAGAACCTCCAGATCTCTTTTGCCCCCTGGGGCTCCCCACTGACTCTTCCTTTCCCCTCCAGAGGCCACTCTGCCTTGTGCACCCCCAGCTGTCCTGGGAGACGCAGAGCCTGGCCCGCCACCGCCCCACGTCTGCAGGTCTGCGTGGCGTCCACCCGCGGGGAAGGGGGGCTTGGCCAGGGTCAGGAGAATGTTGTTGAAACAACCCGGGAGGCGTGACCGTGGACCCCTGTCCGTCCTCTGCTCTGTGGCCCCGCGCTTGGGGACAGGGCCAGCTGTGCGCTGTGTGGGGCCCTGAGCACGATGCAAGCGTGGGGCGTTCTGGCAGAAGCTCTTACGACGTGACAGCGCGTGGCCCTTCCGAGGACGAGCCCTGTGGCACGGGCACGAAGCCGGCCCGGCCAAGAGCCCCACACGCAGCCTCGCCGTCGCCCCTCTGCTGGCTCACGCCGTCACACGTCACCCCAACGCCCTTCGTCCAGCACGCCCTGTGAAAGCGTGGCATGCATGGGGACACAGGACCCCCGAGGTCCTCAGGGGGGTTCCCCTTACGGGACCATCAATGGCTCCACGCCCGGCTTTGCCATCCACGAAGCGGGGTGCTGGCCCAGTGGGGGCCGCTCTGGTCCCCTGGAGCAGGCCAGCATGTCCTCGGGGTGGCCCTCCTGGGTTCGGAAGGCAGGGGCCATGGAGAGCCTGCCCAGCCCCGACCCTCCGCCCTCACACCGGACTCTGGCCCCGCTTTCTTCCATGGCGTTTTTAACACGGATCCCACATTCTCAGACCCAACCCGGCTGTCACTCTGCAGGCCACCCATAAAGTTCGTAGGCAAATAAAATTGACTGAAAATTAGCAGAAGAAGCCTTAAATGAAGAGGGTGCAATCTTATGTGTATCTCACATACTAGTCAAACATATATGTCAGCCCAGGGCGAAGTCCACCCTTTCGAGGTCATTTCATTATATAACGCTGCTAATTTTTCTCAAACGTAAGGAACGTGTTTTCTTCCTAAATGCTGCGTTCTTTGTTCTGCAATTTGGAAAAGTAGATTTCCTTTAAAGCACTGCTTTGCTCAGCCACAAAACAAAGCAGAGCAGGAAGAGAGGTGCCCCAGCCCCCCCTCCTAGGGAGCCCCCAGCCGCACGAGGGGACTCCGCGGTGAGAGTCACAGAGGCTGTGAGTGATGCCTCTGCTGGCATCAGCCGGAGGAGGCATGGAGCCTGCAGCACCCCACTCCCGCTCCCCCAGAGAGGGGAGAGGGGCCGGGAGTGGAGTCAGTGATTGATCGTGTCTACGTGAGGGCGTCTCCATGAGACCCCAAGAGTAAGGGGTTCAGGGGGCTCAGGGAGCTTCCAGGTGGGTGAACAACCCACGTCTGGGACAATGACACACCCCAATTCCACGGGGACGGAAGGTCCTGGCCTGGGGACCTCACCTGAGTCCGTCTGGCTGTGCATCTGCATCCGGTAGCACATCCTTTAATAAGCTGCTAATGCGAATGAGCCCTTCTCAGGTTCTGCGAGAAATTCTGGCAAGGTGACCCAAGGAGGGTTTCGTGGGGACCTCGGATTGGTAGCCGGTCAGACGCCTGCTGGGGGTGGCCTGGGGATCTGCTTGCCACTGGCCTCTGAAGTGGGTGGGTGGGGCTCGCCCTGCGGGGCCTCGGCGCCCCAGGCAGACAGTGTCAGCACTGAGTTAAACTTCAGGACGCCCCTCCGGCGTGCGGAATCGCTTCATGTGGGGAGAACCCCACAGACCTGATGACCTGAACTGTCAGAGAGGAGAGTCGTGGGGGAGTCACGGAGACACACAGGCTTCTCTGCACGGCAGCCACCGAGGGCGAGCGGGGAGGGAGGAACCGGGAGCCAGGGCCCCCCGCTCAGAGCCCGCCGCCTTGTGCTCACACCAGAGGGGTCTGTGTCTGGGGACAGGCAGCTATCCGGGGACAAAGGGCAGTGGATCGGGAGCCGCAGCCCCAGGCACTGGCCTCGCCCCCTCTCCCTTCCTGCAGTGGGGCCCCAGGTCTTTCCCTGCATGCCCTGCCTCAGTTTCCCTTCTGTGTCGAGCTGGTGCCAGCATCTCTGTGGATCGTTCCGGGGCTCCGGGGAATCCACGCGGGATGAGCCCCGGCAGACACCCACGTCCTTCCTCCTGCCCTTGAAAGTCCGGCGCACCTGTCCGTGCCGCTTGGGCCTGTCCCCTCCGTCTCTGCAGCCGCCGGACCGAGCAGCGGGCTCGACTCCACCGCGAAACAGGGCATCGGTTCCGAGGCTGCAGCCGAGGTGCAGGGGACGAGTGGGCGGAACTGAAACCCCGTTCGTCACGAACCTCACAGCTGCAAGGCCCGTGAGGACCTGCTGCGTGCCCAGGTGCTTCGCCCAGACGCCCCGGGACCAAGCTCAGCCTCCGCTGTGGGCAGACGAGGAAGCCACGGGGCCACCCGGCGAGGACAGAGGGACCTGGGCGCAGGCCCGCCTGGTCACCTCCGTCCTCGCCCGCCTGGTCACCTCCATCCTCGCCCGCCTGGTCACCTCCATCCTCGCCCGCCTGGTCACCTCCATCCTCGCCCGCCTGGTCACCTCCATCCTCGCCTGCCTGGTCACCTCCATCCTCGCCCACCCTCTTGGCCCCTGAGCTCTGGACCATGAGAGAAACTTCTTCCCAACATGGAAAAAAAGTAAACGCATCTACCTTCTGAGGCTGGCAGGTGGGAGGACACAGATGCCCACCGCTTCGGGCTGTAGCCGGCTCCCTGGGGGTCACACCTGGGCGCCAGTCAGATCAGAGAACGTCACAGAGGGCGTGGTTATCCCAGAAGGTCCTGAGGGGGCAGATGAGGGAATGGGTAGGGGGCAGGTGGGTGGCGTCCACCCACCCACACTGGGGGGGCTCGGAGCTCATGGATTTCTGGGGCGCGAGGTCACCATGAAAGAGTGTCCGGCCACTCCCATTGCGCTGCCGGACCGACATTGTGCAGTGGCCCGAGTTACCTCAGCAAACGGCCCTCCCGTCCTACTTGCCCCCTTTGCTCTGAGTCAGGCCAACGTGATGCTTGGTCCTGACCTGCCTCCCACGGACATCTGGTTGCAGAAAGAGAATGTACCCGTCATGCCCACACGAGTCCGGGCCACGTGGCAGGCCGTGTTTCTCACGGAGCCCTGGCGCCTTGGCACCTGGGTGCAGGAAACCCCGAGACAGCCCTCCACGCGGCAGGCTCACCGCGGGCCAAACACACAGGCTCCTACGCTCGTTTCCCCAGGCCCGCCCGGTACGTCCTGTCTCCTCTCCCCGCGTGCTCCCATCTCGGAGAGTTCTGTCGCGAGCCCGGCCACTTTCAGCCTTCTCTGTGGAGATGACACAGAGCAAAGGGCGTGGCAGGGGTCAGAGGTCATCCGGCATCGACCACACGGGCCATCGAATGGTCTCCGCACGCAGGCACACTTTTGGGTGCTGGGGTGAGGACACTAACGTGAATTTTCCAGGAACTCAACTCGGCCCATCCCAGGGGATGAAAGTTGCAGCTGAAGAATTTGAAAGTGAACATGGAGCATAAAATTTATCACAGCCTGCGCACCCCATCCCCCCCAGTTCCCTCAGTCTGTGGGGGCTGGAGACTGTGGGCGAAGGAACAGGACAACCAGCCGGACCAGGCCCATCAATCAGCAGAGCCCGGCAAGACTCGGGGCGTGATAAACGGGAGGGCACTTCACATCAAGTGCACTAATTCGCCCTGAAATTAGCCGAGTATTCATCATGATGATGCCAATTTTCCAGGAAAATTAAATAATTGTGGCCGGGGTGGACAGACCTTAATTACCACCTCACTCTCCTGCCCAGCATGCCATCTCGAGGGCCCTCGCTCAGCTCGTCGCCCACCGAGGTGATGGGGCTCATTATCACGGACGCTCGAGGAGGCTCTCATCCACGTCCAGACACCGCGGGGCTCGGACAGCTGCTCCCTGAGAGCCGGTGGGCGGCTGTCATGCTGCCATTTTCTCTGGACATGAGCCTCTTGAGTGTCCTCGGTCGTGACTCACTCCAGCGGAGCGGGGGGGCAGGGGCGGGGGCAGCTGTCAGAATCTTCTCATCTCTCCAGGCCCTGGTCAACTCAGAACTTTCAGGATTACAGGGGGAGGAAATCCGGGGACGGGGTCCCCAGTCGGGGCCCGGGGCCCGTCGGCGTGGGCAGGGGTATGCCCCGGGAGCGACCACACACGTGTACGTCACCCTCACCTTTGGCGACTTTGCTCTCCCCCCGTTGTCTGCTCCGGGACCTGGGCAGCGTGGTCTCCCTCTCCGGCATTGTTGGGCCTTGGGGTCGAGAAACACCCACTGGCTCTTCAATCTGCTCTCTGAAAGTGACCCGCAATGCACACGCCTGGACACCGGCGGGGTCCCAGCCGGCGAGGCCCTCGGCATCGGTGGGGTGGCGAATGCACCCCTCCAGCTGCGGGGGACAGCAAACGGTTGGGACGACGATCCGCAGGCTACAGGGGTGCCCCGCCCACCTTCCTCACAGCCCCCTGAGGTCCGCTCCCCAGGGGAAGGAGAGGAAGGGGTGGCTTTCTGGGAGCATCGCCTGGGACCGCCAGAGCCAGGGGCGACCTTGGAGACCAGCCTCGGCGACTCACTCTCGCGCGTTTGCTTTTAAAATCTGCACCTCAGGCGCAGGCAGCCGGGTTCACCGCCCCCCTTTCCTTCACGGCGCGGAACTCCCGGCGGCCCGGTCTATGCCGGTCTATTCGGGTCATTGGTCTTCGCCTTTCCCCCGGTCCGCCCTGCCTCCCCCGAAAGGCGCCACGGGAATGCGCCCCCTGGATGTTCCTGAACACACACTGGACTGTGAAAACCGCGTAACCGTTGGGGTTTTTGTTGTTCTGCAGGTGTTGTTCCCGCTGTAAGTCCATTTGGTTGCGCTATAAAGCCCGTTGCTCGCTGTCTTCCTTCAGCAACGTGCCTCGAAGTCTGTCCCGCTGCTTGTCGCTGTGGCGCCTCTGGCCACGGCACCGGCTTCCGGGTCCTGCGTCCCGGCCCCGCCCGGCTGTGGCCGTCCCCTCCCCACGCGGGCTGCAGCTCCGGGCGCCCGTGCCCGCGTCCCCGCCCCCCCCCCACCCCGAGGAGGCGATCGGAGCCGCAAACCACTCAGCGCCCTGCGAACCGTGCTGCCGGCCTGTCCCCCAGAAAGGCGGCCCGTGTCCCCCCACCCCCCGTGTTAGGGTCTCGTTTCCTCCCTTCTCTGCCAAAGTTTGTGTCACCCAACAAATCTTAAAAAATTGGCAACTTCTTCTTACGGTCGCACTGCCCCCACGTTACGAGCGGAATTGAGTGTCTCTTCGCACGCCTGGTAGCTTCTCAGAGTTTTGAATCTTTAAATTGCTCACTGTTTTCTGCCAGTCGTCCGTCCACCCCTTGGATTTGTCAGGGCGCCTTGGACGTTCTAGACCATAATTCCTTACCGATTCCACGTTGTAAATATACTACAATCTGTCACCCATCTGTTAACTTTGGGTCTGTTTCCCACTGACCAATCTCTTTCATTCTGATATTGTCAAACCCGCCAGCAGAGTATCCCGTGAGCTGTGCCGGGTAAAGCTCCTCTTTGCTAAAGGGTGCGAGGGCATTCTACACATTTTTAATGTTAATTGTGCGGTCTTACTCCTCACATACAGTATATAAGCGGTTTGATACGAGCACACTCACCACGCATGTGGCACGAGGCGCTAGGACTCCATCTAACGTTGTTTCTGTATAGTGAGTCGATGCCCCCATGCTGAGAATTAACGCGACCTCTCCTTTCTCTGCTTTGTGATCCCACAAAAACGCTGTGGAATTATAAAAGGACAAGCCACTGAGTTTGTGGCGATTCCGTACACAGCGATGAGGGTGAATCCACGGTCTCTGCGGGATGTCTCCAGGCCAAGTAACAGACGAGCCACCAGCTCCCAACCCTGAGCCTGTTTCAAAATCAACCTAGCAGTTTGGACGTTGTGACTTATACGTGTTTTAGAATGAATCTGACAACTTCAAGTGTCCATAAAAAATGGTCTCTCTCTCCATTTTATTCGATGTTTCCTTTATGTCTGTTACAAACTGAATATTTGTGTACCCCCCTGCCCCCAAATTCATCTGTTGAAGCCCTACCCCCCCCCACAGTGTGACGGGGGGGCTTTGGGGAGGTGGCTATGCTAGATGAGGTTGTCTGGCCAGGTCCTTGGGCCTAGTGTCCTTGTAAAAGAGACAGCAGGGAGCTTGCTCTCTCTCCGGCCATGCAGGGGACATGGCAAGACAGCCCCCCTTGGAAAGCCAGGAGGGGGGGTCACCAGAACCCACCATGCTGGCACCCTGATCTCAGGCTTCCTGCCCCTAGAACTGCGAGAAATTGCATTTGTTATTTAAGCACCTCGCCCCCGATCTCTGGTATTCTGTGACGGCAGCCCAAGCACACTGAGACAGAGTCCTTTAAATATTTTCATTTTATAAAGTACAGCATAGGGAATATTGTCAATAATATTGTAATAACTGGTATAGGGCCAGGTGGGCACCAGACTTATCGAGGGGATCACTTCATAAGTTATATAAATGTCTAACCACTACGCCGTACACCTGAAACTAATATAAAATAATATCGAATGTCAACTGTCATCAAAAAAAAAAAATGTTTTCCTGTTCTCTCTTCATTATTTTCATGTTCTTTTGTGTCTTTCACATTTTTTAAATTTGAATTTTCTTCTATAAAGGTTTTCCGCATGCATTTCTGGCTTAATTTCTAGATCCTTCATAGTTTGTGTTCCCCTTGAGAACGTATCTTTTTTCTATTATATTTCTAATTGGTTAATAACCAGTGTAGAGGAAAGCCACTAATTTTAGTAAGTTGATCTTACATTCAGCAATCTTGCTAAACTCTATTATTAGTTCCAATCACTTTTCTGTTCGTTCTGGTGGGTTTCCACGTAGGTGACATGTACTCTGCGCATAGTGACAGCGGTGTCTCTTCCCGCCGCTCTCTCTGCCCTTTCATTTTCTCATCCGATGGCATCAGCCACAGCCTCCCATGGGAGCATGAGTCGATGTGTCCCGGCTCTACAGGAAATGAGTCTGAAGTTTGTCTACAGAGCAGTAGGTTTTCTGTAAACTTTTAGTAAGCATTGTCCTTAGTGCATTAAGAATGTTCATTTCCATTTAGAGTTTGCTGAGAATTTTTTAAAATCACAAAATGATGTCGGACTTTATTATTTTGCTGCATCTTTGAATCCAAATTATGTTCAATAACACTGACAGAATTTCTATTAAATTGTTCTTGCTTTCCCAGAATAAACTCAACTGGATCATTTTTGAAAATATACTGTAGGGTCGATTAGTTAGCAGCTTATTTGCAATTTTGCCTCTGTTTATATAACTGAAATGGACCCTTTTCTTTTTTTTTTATATTGGCCCTATCTGAACTTGGAATAAATGTTATTTTAGCCTCATAAAAGGAGTTGGGAAGGTTTCCCTTACTTCGGGAACAACTTCTCTAAGACTATTTACTCGATCCTTTACTATTTTGTAGAACTCTCTCTTAAAACTCTCTCCTAAAAGCTTTCCAGGAGAATTGTTTGAGGGGAATGACTTTGATCGCTATTTCAGTTTCTTAAGAGCTTAAGTTTATGTCATTCCAATCTTCTCTGTCTTAGTACTTTATTTCTGAGTGGATCTCTTAGCAGAAATCTTACAGGCCTAAAAAGCGCGGGATGACATAGTCACATATATCGTTTCCTAAGAGGAATATTTTCCAAGAGAGTTATGCTTATTGATTTTTCTAGTTTCCCCCAGTTTCATCGATTGTGGCTTCACATATTCCACTGTTATCTTTTTAAAAGAACATATATGTTCACGATTGTTACATTTTTTTCCATAATACTCCTTTTATTGAGGCACAATTTATCGAAAATTAAATGTACAGATTTCAAGGACCAGTGTACACCATGTAGCCGACGCCCAAGTCAAGACAGAGAACATTTTTGTCACCCCAGAGCGTCACCACACGCCCCGCCCCACCTGCAGTTCTAACGTGACCACAGTCACGCGTCTGCCCGCTGCGGGACTTCCGGCGAGCGGAATCGTGTGCAGACACTCACTTGTTTCAGATTTATTCACGCGACACGATGCTTTGGCTTTTCCCTCACGGGGTGACACCTATCAGTCATCCACCCCTTTTGGCTGCCGAGTCGTTTCCCATTCTCTCTGTTTTTAAATCCATTTTTTAAATCGATTCTTTTGTTGATGGGCATCTGAATCATTTCCAGTTTTTAGCTATTAGGAATAAAATTGATATGAATCATTTTATACATCGATTTTACGGTTTTACATTTCCACGTCTCTAGGAGTGGGCGTGCTTGGTCACCGGCTAAGTATACTTTATTTTTATAAGAAATTATCAAAGAACTTTGCAAAGTGGTGGCAGCATTTGATACTTTCACAGCAATTTGTGAGAAGCCCAACTGTTCCACATCCCAAGCGTACTTGACGTTGTCAGCTTTTAATGTTTGTCATTCTGTGGGTATAAAATGGATTAAGCTTGTGGTGGCGTTAAACTGCATTTCTCTGATCACTAATAATGCTGTGTATCTTTCCATAAACATATTGGCCTTTGAATATCTTTTTTGTGTGTGAAATATCTATGCAAATCTTTCGCTCACATTTTCCAGAGCTATCTTTTTAGTTTTGTTCTGTAGGAGCTCTGTATATATTCTAGACATAAGTCCTTTTCCAAATCCATCGACTGTAAATATTTTCTCCCAATCTGCTGCTTGCATCTTCACTTTACTAAAGGAGTCTTAATGAGCACAGCAGAAATCTTTACTTTTTATGAAATACAGTTTATCATTTTTTTTTCTGTTATGGTTTACCATTTTGGGGAACCTCTGTAAAAATTTGTTTGAGACCGAGGCCTCAAAGAAATTTTCTAATGATTTATCTTTTACCTGTAAGTCTACGATCTACATCAAAATAATTTCTGCGTGGTCAGATGTGGGCGGCAAGATTCATCTTCTCCTGATGCGCATATCCAGTTGTCCCGCATCATTTGCTGGAACGTTTTCTTTCCCTGTAGAGTTACGCTGGCGTTCTCATCATGGCTCAGTCGGCCATGCGCGTGTGCATCCACGTCTAGACTCTGCGTCTGTCACGTGGATCTGGTTACCTAGCCACAGGCCACTATGCCCCTATATGGCAACATGACAGCCATTCTTGGAACCAAGTGGTTCATCGACATGGTTTATCTTTTACATGTTTGCGTTGGCTCCTCTAAGTCCTTTGTATTTCCATATTGTTGAACAGTTTTATTGAGATATCAAAACTAACATACGACTACCTAATTTGATAGGATTTGATAGACATATATACATGTGAAACCATCACCACAATCGGGGAAATGAATATATCCATTGGCCCTAAAAGTTTACTTTTTCTTAACAAATTCATATTTCTAGTTTGCAATGTCCCTCTTCACCTTTGGAAGAATCCACTTACACCCAGTGTAACTATGGATATGGTGAGGTTTAAATGAACTGTCTTGCTATTTAATTTCCATTTGTTCCTCTTGTTCTTTTTCCGTTCTGCTCCTCCTGCCTTAATCAAATATATCCAGTAATCCCATCTATCTCTTACTTTGGAGACTTAGGCCTCCCTCTTTGTCTTATTCTTTTTATGGTTACTAAAAAAATTATAGCAGGTAATCACATTTATCTTGAATTAACATTATATTAATTTATATTAAAGAATCTTACAACAGTATTTTTTATTTAACTCTCTCCATTCTTTGGCCAATTTTATTATTTCTTTTGTACATGTCATAAATTCCACATTACATTGTTATAGTTCTATAAAAGCAATCACTTGTTTTACAGAGATTAAGAAAAAAGTTTCTTTATTTCCTACATAGTTACTATTTTCAATGCTCTTCACTCCTTCCTATAAGTCTAAGTTTCTAATATTCCCTTTTCCTAAAATAATTTTCTTTAGCATGTACAAGGGCAATCCCATCAGACTATCGGTGGATTGCTTAGCAGAAACCTTACAGGCCTGAAAAGAGTGGGATGATAAAGTCACATGACTGCTAACCAAGAATACTTTACCCAGAAAAACTGTTCTTCAGACATGAAGGGGAAATAAAAACTTCCCCAGGCAAACAAAAGCCGAATTAGCTCATCACCACTAGACCTGCCTTACAAGGAAGGCTAAAATGAGTTCAAGGTGAAATGGAAGATGCTAAACAGCAACATAAAAGCAGACAGAAGCATAAAAACTCGCGGTAAAGGCAAACCCGCCAGCAAATCCACTTTCAGCATGCTTGAAACAAATGAAAAATAGAAAGTTTTAGCAAAGAGATAGAACAAGAAAATCAAAATGAAAACAATAGAATGGAAAAATACAATACCCAAGTACAAATATCATTGGATGAGCACAACAGCAGAGGGAGGGGACAGAGGAAAAAAACCACCGAACTAGAAAACAGAACAATGGAGAGGAATGGGCTGAAAAACAAAGAGCGTTTTCGGGACCTGTGCGTCCGTAACAAGAAATGGAACATTCCCGTCAGAAGAGTCCTAGAAGGAGAGGCGCAACAGGGTAGGCTGAAAAAAATATATATATATTTAAAGAAAAAATAGCTTCAATTTCCCCAAATTTGGCAAAAGACATTAGCCCACATATTTAAGAAGCTCACTGAACCCCAAACAGATATAAACCGAAATAACTTCATGCCAAGGCACACTGCCGTCAAAAAAAGGAAAAAAAAAAAAAAAAAGGAAAATTGAAACCAGTGAAAGAGAAACGTATCTTACCTATGTAAGAAAAAGCAATTAAAGTGACGGCGAATTTCTCATCAGAAACCATGGAGTTGCAGAACTTTTTTCAAGGAAAAAGAATCATCAGTGCAGAATTCTACACCAGAGAGATTATCCTTCTGTAATAAGAAGGAAATTCAATCATTCTGAGATGAAGAAAAAGTAAGAGAATGTGTCACTTGACCAACCCCAAAGAATGGCTAAAGGAAGTTCTCTAAACATAAAGGAAATGATTAAAATAAAGGCTTTCTGAAACATTGGAAAGAAAGGAAAACAACAAAAGAGCAAAAACGTAAGTAAATCTAATAGGCTTCCCTTCTCTCGAGTTTTCTAAATCACATTTGACAGTGGAAGTGAAAAGTATAACACCATTTGATGCAGTTTTTAATGTATGTGGATATTTAAAACAACTATAAACAAAGAAGAATAAAGCAATGCAGAAAAAGGTGATTTTTACATTTTCACTTGAAACAGTAAAACGATGACACCAGTAGACGGATAAGTTATGTATATAGAATTTAATTCCTAGGTCGACCACTAAAGTTGACACAAAGATATACTGAAAAACACTATAAATCAAATAAATGGGTGATATGTTTGAGAATAACAGCACAAATGAGAGGTGAGAAGATGAACTGATCTTGCATTATGGTTGCTATATTTTCTCAGAATTAAGTGATTATTAATCTAAAGTACAGCGTGACAAATTACAGGTGCATATTATAATTCATAGAATAACCACTGAGAAAAAAGCACGGCTAAAAAATTCAAAAAGGAATAAAAACAGCACCTTGAGGATTTGTTTACGCAAGAGAGAAGGCAAGAAATGAAGAACAGAATCACAAAAATACATGAGTCATATATAACGCAAGTTGCAAAAGAGCAAACGTACCCCCAACCACATCAACAACTATATTTAATATAATTAAAGGTTCCTATCGAAAGGTGGGGATTGCAAAACGGCACAAAAAAGCAAACTCTGAACGGTGACAATGGAAGAGGCCCTTTAGATTCGAAGACACAGCTAGACTGAAATAAAAGGATGGAAAAGACGTGTCGTAACAGAACTCTTAGAAGAGCTGGAGAGGCTGCACTAGTATCAGACAAAATAGACTCTAAGACAAGAAACGTTACTAAAGCTGAAGAGGACCGTTTCCTGATGATAAATAATCAATACATCAGGGAGAAAGAGTAGTTATGAATTTATATGCACCTTGAAAAACAGAGCCCTAGAGTAATCACGAAAAGAATGATGAAATTGAGATGAGTAATAGATGCTTCACAGTTATACTTGAATTTAATATAGTTGATTTAAATCATCTTTTCTTGGTAAATGATACAATGAATAGACAGAAAGTCTGTAAGGATATATGAGAGTTGAAAAACACTATTAAGCAACTCAACCTAACACATATAGAACAATCAACCCAATGGCAGAAAATTACACGGGGTTTTCAAGTACGCCTGCAAGGTTCTCCAGGATCGACCACATGCTAGGCATAAAAAAAATTCTCAATGTATTTAAAATAATTGAAATAATCTAGAAGTATTTTCTCGGATCATACCAAAGTTAAATTAAAAATGCACCAAAAATGCAATCAGAGGAATACTCATATTTAGAAATCAAACATCACACTTCTCACTAACACATAGGTCAACGAAAAAATTAAAAAGGAAAAACTATAAAACAAATAAAAACATGACATTAAATTTATGTGATGTAATTAAAGTGATGTTTAGAGGGAATTTTTAGACTTAAAATCTTTTAGAAAGAAGACAGATTTAACAAAAGCAAGAATTAAAGAAGAAATGTCACTGCAGAATTTCAGGAAGTAAAAGGATTATAAGAGAAGGTTATGAATAAGTTTATGTCAAAAACTTAAGCAACTTAGATGAAAAGGAAAAAAATTCTAAAAACATAAAATATCAAAACTGAGTAAAGAAGAAAAAGAAATAAAAATTTCTAAGCAAAGTAACTGAATTAGTAATTTAAAACCTTCCCCAAATTAAAGCCCAAGCCAGGATGGCTTCACGGGTGAGTTCCACTAAGCATTTAAGGAAAACTAATGCTTACTCTTCATTAAATCTTTTTTTTTTTTTAAGGAGTATAAAATGTTTCCCAATCCAATTTATCAAGCCAAATTCCCCTAATATCAAAGATTGACAAAGACATCACAAGAAAATAAAAATACAGACCAAAATATCCCTACAAACACTGATGCCGAATCCTTAGCAAAATATTAGCAAATCAATTCAAGTAACAAATGAGGATGACTTTACATGATAATATAAAGTGGGGTTTATCCCAGGAATGCGAGGCTGGTTGACTTCCAAAAGTCCACTGAGACCATCATATATGATCTTTTCTCTTCATTCTGTTAATGTGGTAAGTCACACTTACTGCTGTGTGTATGTTAAACCATCCTGTATCACAGGGCTGAACTACTTTTGACCTTTTAACATGCTGTTGACTTTGGTTTGCTAGCATTTCATTGAGGACTTTTGCATCTACGTTCATCAGGAATATTGGCCTATAATTTTCTTTTCTTTTAGTGTCCTTGGATCTGGCTTTGGTCTGAGAGTAATGCTGGCCTTGTAAAACGAGTTTGAAAGTGTTCTCACCTCTTCAGTTTTTTTGGAAGCGTTTGAGAAGAATGGGTATTTATTCTTCTTTAAATGTTTAATATAATTTACCCATGAAACATCTGGTCCTGGCCTTTTTTTTGTTGAGAGGGTTTTTTATTACTGTTTAAATCTCCTTACTCATTATTGGTCTGTTCAGGTTTTGTATTTCTTCATTCTTGGTAGGTTTTATGTTTCTAAGAATTTATTCATTTCTTCTAGATTATTCAATTTGTTGGCTCATAAATGTTCATAGTAGTCCTTTATGATCCTTTGTTTTTCTGTAATATCAGTTATAATGTCTCCTCTTTCATTTACAATTTCATTTATTCGAGTCCTCTCTCTTTTCTCTCTTAGTCTAGCAAAACAACCCTCAAATTCACAAGGAATCACAAAAGACGACAAATAGTCAAAGCATCTTGAGAAAGAAGAACAAAGGTGGAGGCATCGTTCTTCCTGATTTCAAACTCTATTACAAAGATTTAGTCATCCAAATAGCATGGCACTGGCATAAAAACAGAGACAGAGACCAGGAACAGAATCGAGAGCCTGGAAATAAACCCACAAAATGTGGTCGGCTCATAGTTCACACGGGCACCAAGACCACACACTGGGAAAGGTCGTCCCTTCAGTAAATGGTGCTGGGAAAACTGGAGAAACACAAGCAAAGGTATGAAATCGGACCCTTAGGTTACATCATACACCAAAATTTACCCAAAACGAATCGATGTAAGACTTGAACAGAAGACCTGAAACCCTAAAACTCCTGGAATAAACAGAGAAAAAGCTCCTAGACTTAGGTCTCGGCAATGCCGGTGTTTTGGTTTTTGGTTTTTGGTTTTTGGGTTGTTTTTTTTTTTTTGCTTTTTGTTTTTTGTGTGTTTTTTTGTTTGTTTGTGTTTGTTTGTTTTTGGCTATGACATCGAAAGTGTTGGCAAGAAAAGCAAAAATAAAGTAGTGGGACTGCATCAAACTAAAAACATTCTGTATAGGAAACAATCAACAAAATGAAAAAACAACCTGCAGAATGGGAGATGGTATTTACAAACCATATATCTGACGAGGGGTTAATTCAGAGTATATCAAGAACTCACACACCTCAATAGCAAAAAAAAAAAAAAACCCCAAAACAAAACCACCTAAATAATATGAATTGAAAACTGGACAAATAGACATTTTCAGTCGACAGGTATATAAAATTGTTCTCACATCACTAATCGTTAGGAAAATGCGAATCAAAATCATGATGCGATATCGTCTCACACCTGTTGGAATGGCTATTATCAAAAAAAAAAAAAAAGAAAGAAGAAACACGAGATCACAAGTGTTGGTGAGACTGAAGAAATCGGGGTCCACACGCACTGTTGGTGGGAATGCAAACTGGTGCAGCCACTATGGAAAACAGTATGAAGTTTCCACAAGAAATTAAAAGTAGAACTACCACATGATGCAGAAATCCCTTCCGCGCACTTGAAGGAAATGAAATCAGGATCTCTAAGACGTACGTGCGCCCGGAGTTCACTGCAGGATTACTCACAATGGCCAAGACATGGGAATAATCCAAGTGCCCATTCATCATGGGTAAAGAAAATGTGATATGTATGTATACGATGGAGTATTATTCAGCCACAAAAAAGGAAGGAAATCCTGCCATTTGGGACAACATGGGTGAATCCGGAGGTCTGAGGCTAAGTGAAATAAGCCAGCCAGACAAACACAGACACTGCATGATCTCGTAGCCACAGAGAGTGGACTAGAAATTACTAGGGGCTGGGAAGTTGGGGAAACGGGGAGATGCTGGTCAATGGTACAAACTCCCAGTTAAAAGATGAACAAGTTCTATGGAATTTAGTACACAGCACGGTAATTACAGTTATTAATAACGTATTGTAAACTTGACACACACACAGATAAGAAATGTGTTAATTCGGTTGTGGAAAGAATTTCACAACGTATATATACATATATTAAAGTCCACTGTATACTTTAAATATACACAATTTTAATTTGTCAATTCTACCTCAATAAAGGTTGGGAGAAAGTCCTCTTCCCCCCCCAAAAGGCCAAAATACTACAACAACAACAAAAAATAGACAACAATACAATGTGACAGGGCTGACATGCAGGGGAAGCTAAGGGCAGAGAGCGTCAGGCACTCGGAGTGGGGTGAGGCAGGAGCTCAGCCAAGTCTTAAAGAACGAAGGGACCGAAGAGAGGGAAGAGGGGGCGCTCCAGGCGGGACTGACCCCAGGGTGCCGGCGGGACCTCCGGCTGCACAGGAGTGGCTGGAGGGCACAGGGACGGGAGCCCAGACAGGCAGGGGCCCGGGAAGGGCCGCGCCCCGCGGCAGGAGGGACCAGGCAGCCTGCTGCGGAGACGCGGGCGCATCGGGGCGTGTGGTGGGTGGGGCCCCCGGGATTGAGCGCCCCTGATCCGCAGGGTGGGCATAATGGCTGCTTAGGAATGGAGCGGAGGAGTGAGTGGGTAAGCTACTTGTCTGGGTGTCAGTCGCCATCTGTAAAAAGGGGGGGGGGTGGGAGTCGAGTGGCTTCCGGTTCGTGCAGGATGGTGAGTTACCATGGGTTACCTCTGTCCCTGAGCCCACCTCTGGAGATGCCACCTACGGGCGATGGCGGCTGACGGGCGGTGCTGGCCCATGACCCGCGGGCCTGCATCCCAGGAGCGGCGGACGGAACTGAGGGTGCTGGCTGACTGACCTGGAAACAGGAAGACGACCCGACTCGGTGGACCCGCGGGCCCTAAAGGTGAGCGAGGGAGGCTTATTACGCCATGATGACATTCTATTCTGGCGGCTCTCTCCGCCGAACCGGGCTGGTGCTGAGTGTGGACACCATGTCCCCAGGAGTCAGGGGTGGGACAGGAAGTGCAATGCAGGGGGCCGCAGCACTGCCCGGTGGAGGGGACCTGACCCGCTGGGCCTTCCAGGTGGAGGAGGAGGATGTCTGACAGAGTGAGGGAGTGACCAGGCCTCAGGAAGAGCCCGTGGCGACATGAAGCACTTTGGGCCCCAGACATCAGGAGAAGGCTCCGAATGGGGCGGGGGGCAATGAGCCCCCTGAAGGCCCCACTGCCTAAGATCAAAGTTGGTCAGTGATGGTTAAAACCGAAGCATGGCTTGTTGCTGCCCCTGCCCCAGGCCTCTCTGGTCGTCACGAAGTCACCAGCAGCAAGGGCCACCCCCAGTAGCAGGGAGGAGTACCCGTGACAACCCAACTGGTATTCAAGTCCAGCTTCAAAGTCACACTGAAGATGGCCGGCGGCCTCCCTGGTGGGGGCGGGCTGGACGCTGGGGTCACTCACTCACATGCCCAAGCAGCAGAGCGACAATCAGACAGCATCACTCCCCTGGCCACTGTCCCTGCCCCAGCCCTTGAAATGGACAGACCCTTAAAGGGACCTCCCAGGAGGTCAGCAACGCAGCAAGTGAAGGTCGGGGTGCAGGAACCCCTCCCAAGGAGCAAAGGCCCTTTCTCCTTAGGGCCACCAGGGTGGGCAGCCGGCAGGGTGACATGGCAAGTCCCTGAAGAGAGGGTGTGGACAGGCCACGAGGGCTGGTGTTGGGAACAGACTGCCGCCCACGTCCCTTCTGTGAGGGGAGGCTCACGACAGAGTCGAAAGTGACCCCTAAATGCTGTAAGAATGACTGGTGGCCTTTATCCAGAACCTTCTACAGGAACCAGCACACAGTGGGTCCGACGGTGAAGATGGGGCGAGGGCCCTGGCCAACTGCGGGCACAAGAAAACCCGAAGCCACACCGAGCCCTGCTCTTCACTGACCACAATTCCCAGGCTGACAATTGCCCAACCAAATATGTCCCCCGGCAGGGCAGCAGCTCCCGACAGAAATATTGGATGTGAACACGGCTGCACTTCGCTCTCCCATTCACACCTAAGTTCACCACCAGGAGGAGAGACGGGCTTCGTGCTTTGGGGTCGTGTTTGCCAAGCCATTTTTGGTAAACAGGGGACTTAGGTGACTTTTATTTTTCTTTCCAAACCAGCAGCCTCAATATGTTTCTAGTATAACAGATAAAAGCATTTTCCCAAACCTGCAGGAAATTAATGGCTCATTTTTTCCCCAGCCCACCAACGCGGGGGCGCTCAATTACCTTGCACTGATGAAAGGCGGCGCTCCGGCCTCTGGGCGAAGAGAGAAGAAAAGAAATGTGTCCGCGTCCCCGGGGGCGAAAGGGAACAGCGCTGTAAGGGGCGGGGACAAGCAGGTCTGCCGGTGGCTGGAGCGTGGGTTCCAGACGCCCCAGAATGGGCTCTGGTGGCGCCGAGGCCGCATCTGCCGGGAGCAGCTCCTCAAGCTCTCAGAGGGAGATGAAAGAGCCGCTGCCCACCGGGGCCCGGCGCGCCCCCTCCGTCTAGCTTCCCACTCTAGGCGGCCCCGCCAGGCGGGCAGCGCGGCCGCCCCTCTGTGCGCTGGGTCCGCGACCTGCGGCCCCTGCTCTTGGGTGCGACTCAGCAGTGCCCAGGCACGGACTGATTTATTAGGTCACCAGAGGTCCCCCGGGTCAGGGGTAGCTTCAAGAAGGGGGGTGTCCCGGGGATCGTTAGCCACTTATTTCCTGCCCGCAACACTGGTGAACAGACACACATACAACATGCACGCCTACACACGACACGCATGCATGCAGCACACACGCACACACATGCACACCTGCACGTACGGTCACACATTCATGCATGTAGCGCACAAACACGACACTCACGCCTGGACACACACAGAACGCATACATGCAGCACACATGCACATGCAGTGCACACCTACATGCACTCAACACACTCATACATGCAACACACACGCACACACATGCAGCACACACTCATGACACACTAATACGTGCAGCACACATGCGAACTCACACTCGCATGTGCATATGTAATACGCACGCCTGCACACACAGTCACACACATTCATACATGCAGCCAACACAAAGGGTCATGCACATGCAACACGTACCTGCACACACTCACAACATACTCATGTGTGCAGCACACTCACATTTGTATACCTGCACACTCGCAACACTCATACACGCAGCACACATGCAAACACACTCACACACATGAAACATGCACGCCAGCGCACACTCACACACAGCCCCCCCACCCCGCACACACACTCAACCATGCCACGGCTGGAAATGCCACGCTAGCGCCACCCCAGCCCTGGAGAGGAGGAGGGAGGCGGCTGTGTTCAGAGGAAAGCGGACTGGGCTTGGGGACCGAGGCGACTTCAAAGCCCCGCTGTGCGGCTCACGCTTTGCCGCATAGAATCAATCCCGCGGTCCCTCCCGCCCCGGGAAGGGTGGCCCGCACGATTTCCAAGGTCCCTCTGGTTTTACATTCTACGGTTCTATTAACACCGAGAGTGGGTTTTCAATGCTAAATGGAGTCCGTGAAGGCTGAATATTTCTCGAGATTTAAAACGTCTCTCTACTAATTGAAACTAATTCTCCCGACTGCGCATTAAAAGCCCCAGGCTGATTTTTCTATTTGATGGGCCCCGACAAAGTGGCGCTGGGAAGCGGAGCGCGGGGCGCGGGCTCCCCTGCAGCTCGCTGCTGTCCCTCGCGGAGGCCCCGGTAATTTGTGCTAATGCACCTTCGCTGTCGCCCGCGGCCGCCGCCCCGCGTGCGACGCCGCTCAGAGCCCTGGACGCTCCTGCGCTCGTCTTTCGCGCCTCGGAGCCTGGCGGACTAATGGCCATCATTGCGATGATGGACGTGCCACCGTGCCCGGCACACTTCTTCCGCAAGAGCAGGGACACGGAAAGCCTCGGGACCAGGACGCGGGACCGAGCTGGTCCGGAGAGGTGGCCACCCGGGGCTGACGCACGGCAGGGCCACAGCGGAAAAACGGCGGTCACAACCGGCAGGGAAGCGGAGCCCAAGTTCAGAGGCCCTGTGGTCGCCCACCCGGCCCTCGGCGCCAGAGCCTCGGAGAGTGGCACCTGCCACTGCTCCCCCACTCTCTCCCCCACCCCCGACACCCCCGTGTTGAGCTTTGAGCTGTTTAAATACATGCAAAGCAAATTTCCATGAAACACTATTTACTCTTGCTTCATGTGACACGTTCTTTTTGTAATTATACCAAAATACACAACAGAAAATTACCATCTGAACCGTTTTTCAATGTACAGTTCACTGGCGTTAAGTACATCCTCACTGTCGCGCCATCATCGCGCCATCCCAAACGGAAGCTCTGCATGGGCGACAAACGACTGTTCACCCCCCGGCCCCCCCACCCGCCTCCGTCCTGGCAGGGGAGGGAGCCCTCTCATGTTGTCTGACCGACTCTGGTCTGGTGCATTTTTTTAAATGCTGCTCAGCACTCCATGGCCTTCTACACTTTGAAAAACAGTACAGGCCTCATTCCAGTTGGGGAAACTGAGGCACAGAGATCTGGGGCCCTCAGGACCACCAGGCAATGAACCAAAAGCGGTTTGTCTGTTCCTTTCTTTCACAGGAAATTAAGATATACAAGAGCGAAGAGAATAACATACAAACGTCCAGAATGACAAGTGTTAATAATGCGTTGCGATCGCTTGACGTTTTCATACAATAAAGGGAATGTTGGATAGCGCTGCCTTCCTGTCCCCACGCCTGGGAACTGTCTCCCCGTGGGTCACCTGAATTTCATCCTTCTGAATTCAGTGTGTGCTTTTCCCGTCCACTGTCCTCATGTTTACACCTACGGAAGAGATATCCATGAATAATGCATAATGTGGTCTGCAGTGTGTTTTTAAACATTTTCGTAAATAGATTACACAGTAAGCTTGCTTTGCAACTCAACATTATGTTTTTGAGATGTAATTGTGTTGCTATGAGTGTGTGTGTGTGTGTGTGTGTGCGCGCGCGCGTGTGCTTAGGTTGTTTCCAATTTATTTTTCTATTACAAACAACGCTGTAATTACATACGCGTCTCTCTAGGTAATAGATCTGGAAGCGGAAATGCTGAGTCTTTGCGAACACACATTTCCAATTCCAATTTGCTTTGGATATTGACAAATTGCTTTCCAAAACGGTTGAATTAATTTACACTCTACGGGCACTGTGCGAGAATGTCTTTTATGACTTATCTTCGCTAACTCTTGATATTGTCAGCCTTTAAAAATGTTTACTGATCTGATTAATGTGAAATGTCCTCGTTTGTTTTAAATCGCATTTATCTGATTATTAGGGAGGCTAAGCATCTTTTCATAGGTGCATTAATAATTTTCATTTTATCGTTCCGTGAATTGTTTATTCTACTATTCCGCAGCAAGCACTGGCAAACCGCGGCCTGAGGGCTCTGACCCGGCCCGTGGGCTCTGACACCGACCGCAAGCTAAGAACGATGTTTACACTTTTAAAGGGTCATAAAAGAGAAAGAAGTGACCGGTTACACGTGTCTTGCGAAGCCTGAAATATTCCGGTTACATGTGTCTTGCGAAGCCTGAAATATTTGTTATTTAGGTCTTACCGGAAAAGGTTTACTGACTCCTGTCCTATTAGATTACTTGTCTTTTTATCTGGATGTTAATAATGTGTCTGAACGAGCCTCCCCCACTCTCCCTCATCAGCCACCACTGTCACCTGCACTCACCAAGCTTCTACTGTCCTGGGGCCATGGTCTGTGTTTTCTTAGAAGCAAAATGTTTTCCAACATTCTGCAAGTTTTTGATTACATTCAGAATGTATCGTCTAACTTTATCTTTTCCTCAAATTTTCTAAGTAAAATCAATTTGATTCTCTTCACTTGGTGAGATGCAGAGTACAGAATTTCGCCTTTGGTCCCAGTGGCGTGGCTGCTACTGGACTTGCCCTCCAGTCACAAACGACTAGAAAACTGGGTAAAATACACAAAACAACTGTTCTTAAACACAGAAAAACAAGCAGCCAGGATAGCCATCTCTGAGAGCAGAGAAACAAATGGGGTGCCTGACCACTGGCTTCCTGCCTAGAGGAACTTTCTAGACCACGGCACAGGAGGGGAACACGAGCACAGGACAGGAGTGCCACAGAAGTTGACATTTGCGGAAGCAGGGGAGGTAGGTGCTTGTGAGGCAGACCACCATAAAGGAGGCAGCTGCACAGAAGGAAGGTTCTGGGAGTCTGCATTGTTGGTCCCCTTAGACACTGACTGAACCCTAAGCGGCACGCGTGTAGTGTGAGAGACTCCACGAGGCCAGGGAACGAACAACAGTAAGCGGAACGATTCCCAGAGCTCATTCAGGATCAGGATAAAGTTTTATAAAGACTAGCCAGGATGAAGAGACCCCCAAGGGACACACGGGACATTCAGGAGACCTCAGAATGGTCGTGACTAAGTTAGCAAGGCGAAATGAGCTCTAGAAGGGTTTTAAACACGCCTGCGCAGAAATTCAAATCAGACCTTAAGAGGATCAAGGTGATCCGGAAGCAACTTGGCTGCTTGCCACATTAGTTTCATCATTCTTTGGAAAACAACAAAACCTAGACACTCAATCATGTAACATGCATAAGGTTTAGAATCCAATAAAAAATTACTAGACATAGTAACCATCAGGAAAAGGTGACTCAGAACCCAGAGAAAAACCAATCAAGTGGAACTGACTCAGCAATGACGGAGATGATAGAATTAGCAGATAATCACTTCATAAAATAGCCATTAGCAGTATGCCCAAGGGTTTAAACAGAAACACGAACACAAGGAGGAAAGAGGGAAAGTAGAAAAATGAGTCAAATGCAACTGAGAGATAAAACTTCTGAAATGAAAAATTCGCTGGAAGAATTAACAGCAGATTCAATACTGAAGACGTGATCAGTGAACTTGAAAAGACTTGGCACTAAAAACTAAAACAAGGTGAAACTCAGAGAGGAGACAGGCTAAAGGCAAGGGACGGAGCCGCTGTGACCCGTGAGAAAATATAAAGGGTCTGATGTACATGTATTTGGAGACTCAGAACAGATAGGTGGAGACAGAAAAACTCGTCAAAGTTTTTCTGAATTTTATGTAATCCATTAACTTACAAATCCAAGGAACTCAACAAACCACAGGGATAAATATACACCCACGAATCACACAAGACCTATCATAAGCAACTTGATAATACTCAGTCATAAAGGGGAATCTTAAAAAGATCCAGAAAAAAAGAAAGAAAACACAGGGAACAAAATAAAATTGTTGCTGGTTTCTTATCAGAAATACGGCAAGCTGGAAGACCATGAAAACATCTTTAGAATAATGTAATAAAAAAGATACACATGTAGAATTCTACATCAATGAAAACACCTTTCAAAATCAAGATGAAACAGACATTTCCAAAGAAACAAAAACAGAAAATGCATCACCAGCAAATCTACATTATAAGAAACAATAAAAAAAGTTCTTAAGCTGAAAGAAAATAAGACAAGATGAAAACTCAGCTCTATACAAAGGAATCAACAGCAATAAAAAGGGTAAAAATGTGAGTAAATATAAAAGGTGCTCATTTTTCTCGTTTTAAAATCTCTTTAAAAGATTATCAATTCCTCCTGCCTCTGGTTCTAAATGTAAGAAGGTTAGACGTCACCATTCCATTCTAGGAACAAGGGAAAAGCCAAACGGATTGAAAAATGAACAATTCTGGGGTTGCAACGAGATGAGGACACAGGGCAAACCACTGGCCCCAAAACTGGAGTGACAGGGGGATCACGGCGTCATGACGGGCACCGCCATGGGGACAGGGCTAGGGGAGGAACACCAGACCTGTAAGGATGAAGTGCTGGAGGCCCAGGGTGGACAACTCTGACAGTTAAAGACTCCAGGGCACCCAGTTATTGGGACCACCCACAACACTGAGAGGTTTGCCTCCAGGAGCTTGAGCAGATTCCCATGAGAAACAGGAGGGGAAAATCTCCTGCTTCCTGCGGGGGAGGAGAAAGAACCACTTTGAAACGCAGCAGAGCACTCGGTTCTCCTGATAACTCTTGCCCTCATGAGAAATTAGTAAACCGGAGCCGAACCGACCTGGGAGAAGGGCAACACCCGACTCCTGCGCACTCTAGCCATCACGTTTCATTTAAGGGGGGAGAAAAAAATAAAACCCACGAAACACTGGAGCAGTTCGCAGTCCAGAGGCACAGGCTCACTAAAGGCTGAGGCCTCCGCATGTGCCTATAGAATGGTTCCCCTCCCCGCTCACTTTAACACCATGCTATCAAGGCCTTTGCAGCCATTGCTTTTACCTGGTCCATCATGTCTGGCTATTAGGAAAAATTACAAGGCATACTAAAAGACAAAAGGCACACGCTGAAGAGACAGAGGGAGCATCAGAGTCAGTCCTAGCAGGGGTGTTGGAATTATCAGACCAAAAATTTAAAACAAATACGATTAATAAGCTAGGGGCTTTAATGCATTAAGGAGACAGCGTGGAAGACCATACAGGCAATGTAAGCTGAGAAACAGAAATCCTAAGAACCAAAGAGACATGTAAGAGATTTAAAAAGCAAACGAAAATGGAGAAAGCCTTTCATGGGTTGCTAGCACGCTGGACGATGGTTCAGAAAAGAAGCTCTGAGCTTGAGGATATTTCAGTAGAAACCTGAAAAACTAGAAAACAAGGACTAAAAAAAAACAAACAAAACAAAAACACTATCCAGAAACTCTGGGACAATTACAAAAGGTGTAGATCATGTAATGGGAATACCAGAAGGAGAAGAGAGAACAGAAGAAATATTTGAAACAATAATGATTGAGAATTTCCTCAATTAATGTCAGACACCAAACCACAGATTCAGGAAGCTCAGAGAATATCAAGCAGGATAAATGTAAAAATACAGGATATCAAACAGGGAAAAAAAATTTCTGAAAGAAGCCAGAAGAAAAAGCACCTCATCTACGGAGAAGCAAAAATAAGACTTACACCGGCTCCTCCTCAGAAACCGGGGACGCAAGAAAGAGCAGAGTAACACATTTAAAGTATTAAGACAAAAAATTCACCGAACTAGAACTCTGTACCCTGTGTTAAATTATGTATGTTTACGTGTACATCATATAGATATTATATAAAACATATATAATGTATATATGCCTATTTATGCTTACATATAAATGAGATAAATGACAGCAATGATATAAGAAACAGGAGGGAGAAATTTGGATTTTTTTTTTTACAGTAGGTATTCATACTACATATGAAGCAGTACAGTGTTATTTGAAAGTGACTTGGGTTAGTTGTAAAAGTATTTCACAAGCTCAAGGGCTACCACTAAAACAAGTTTTTTAAAAAGTATATATTTAAAAAGAAGTATATATTTAAAAAGGAGAAAAAATGAAATCCTATAACATGCTCGATTAAAACCACAAAAGGAAGAAAAACAATTGAAGATAAATAGGGACAAAGAACGCAGGCAACAAATATAAAACAGTAACAACGGTACATATCAATCCAACTATATCAATAATTGCTTTGAATGTCATTGGTTTAAATGTACCAATTAAAAGATAGAGATCATCAGAATGGATAAAAATGCAAAATCCAACTATATGTTATCTACAAGAAACCCACTTTAAATATAAAGATACCTATAGGTTATAAGTAAATGGGTGGAGGAAATAATATTGATGCTAACACTCATTTTTTTTTTAAAAAGCACGAGTATCTATATTTACTTCAAACAGAGTAGACTTCAAAGAGAAAGGAAAATTATCAGGGATAAAGCAAAGACTTCCATAATGATAAAGGGATCGACTCTCCACGAAGACATAACAAGGCTTAATGCGAATGTACCTAACCACAGGTCATCAAGCGACATAAGGCAAAACCTGGTAAAACTGCAAGGAGAAACAGAGAAACCTACTATTATAACTGAAGACTTCAACACCCCTCTGTCAGCAAACCCAGCAAGCCAAAAATCAGTAAGGACATCGCTGATCAATAACATCATTGATCAACTGGGTATATATGGGCACTTTTATAGAATATTCCATCCAACGAAAGCAGAACGCATACTCTTCTCAAGCTCACGTGAATTATTCACCTAGATAAACCATGTTCTGGGCCATAAAACATAACAAATGTAAAAGAAGAGAAATCATTCAACATTTGCTCTCAGACCACAGTAAAATTAAACTAGACATTAACAATGAAAGCCAGTAGAAATTTTCGAAATACCTGAAGATTCAACAGCACACTTATAAATAGCATACAAGACAAAAAACTTATCTAAAAAATTTAAAAATATTTTGAACTAAGTGAAAATGAAAACATACTTATCAAAATTTGTGGGAGACAGCAAAAGCATTCATTCAATAGCATTGAATGTAGACATTAAAAAGGAAGAAAGATCTTAAATCAATTTAATCTCAATTTCTACCTTAGAAAACTAAAAAAAAAAAAGAAAGAAAGATGAGCAAATTAAATCCAAAGTAAGCAGAAGAAAAGAAATAATAAAAACTAAAGCAGAAAATAGTGAAATTGAAAACAGAAAATCAATAAAGAAAATAAATTAAACCAAAAGCTCATTCTTTGAAAAGATTGATAAAATCAATAAACCTTTGGCCAGGCTAGCTAAGAATAAAAAAGAGAAGATACGAATTACTAATTTCAGGAAAGAAAAGGAAAGACATCACTACAGCTCCCATGGACATTAAAAAGAATATAAAGAAATACTGTGAAAAATTCTATTCCCACAAGTTGATAATCTAGATAAAACTGACCAATTCCTTGGAAAACTCAATCTGCTAAAACTCACAAGGACCAATAGACACTTTAAATAGGCTTATATCTATCAAATGTTTTAATCGATAATTAGTAACCTTCCAGAAGAGAAAGCACAAGGCTCAGATAGTTTTCTTGGTGAATTCCACCAAATATTTAAGGAAGAAATTATACCAGTTCTCTACAATCTCTTTCAGAGGATAGAAGCCGAGAGAATACTTCCTAACTCATCATATAAGGCCATCAGTACCCTAATACCAAAATCAAAGACATTACAAGAAAACTATAGTGCAATATTAATCATGAACATAGATGCAAAAATTCACAACAAAAATAGCTCATCAAATTCAACGATGTATACAAAGAATTATACACCATGAACAACTGAGGTCTAACCCAAGTAGATCTCAATTAATGTAATGCATCTTATCATCAAGATAAAGAAAAAATAATTATACAATCATATTAATAGCAGAAAAAGCATTTGACAAAAGGCAGTACCCATTTATGATAAAAAAAAATCTCTCAGTAAACTAGGAATAAAGAAAAACATCCTCAACTTGATAAAGAATATTTATAAAGAACATACAGCTAACATTATACTTGGTGGTGAAACTCAAAACTTTCCCACCAAGATAAGTACAAGGCAAGTATATCCCCTCTTGCCACACCTTTTAAACACTGTACTGAAAGTCCTAACTAAACAATACGACAAGGAAATAAATGTATATAGACTGGGAAAGGAATAAAACTTGTTTCTTTCACAGATGACATGATCATGTATATAGAAAATCTGAAAGGATCAAACAACAACAACAAAAAACTGGTACTAATCAGCGATTACAGAAAAGTTACAGAATATAAGGTTATTTTATAAAAGTCTATCCTATATATTAATGTTGAACAAGGTGAATTTATCATTAAAACCTAGTGCCATTTATATCAGCATCACCCAAAATGACATAGGTATAAATCTATACATATGTGTGTATAATGATTTATGTAAGAAAAACTACAAAATTCTGATGAATAAAATCAAAGAATTAAATAAATCAAGTGATAGTCCATATTCATAGACAGAAAGACTCAATATTGTCAAGATATCAGTTCTTGTCAACTTGATATGTAGATTTAACCAATCCAAATCAAAATCCCAGAAACTTATTTTGTGGGTATCAACAAACTGATTCTCAAGTTTATATGGAGAGGCTAAAGGCCCAGAATAGCTAATCCAATTTTGAAGGTAAAGAACAAAGTTGGAGGACTGACACCATTCAATCTTAAGACTTACTGTCAATCTATAGTAACTGAGACAGTGTAGTATTGATGAAAGAATAAACAAATAGGTCGAGAAAACAGAATATAGAGCCCAGAAATAGACCCACATAAATACCGTCAAATGATCTTTAACAAAGAAGCAAAGCCAATACAATGGACCAAAGAGAGTTTTTTTTCAGCAAATTGTGCTGGAACAACTGGACATCCACATGCAAAAAATAAATCTATAAATAAATCAGTCTGAATACAAACCTTACGTACTTCACAAAAATTAACTCAAAATTGATCAAAGACCTAAATGTAAACACACAACTGTAAAACTCCTAGAAGATAACACAGGATGAACCCAGTAATCTTGTTTACAGAGATAACTTTTAGACACAACACCAAAAGTACAATTCTTGAAAGAAATTGATAAGCTGAACTTCATGAAAATTAAAACTCTTTCTCTGCCTAAGACGATGTCAAGAGCATGGGAAAACAAGCCAGGGATGGGAGAAAATATTTACAAAACACAGATCTGATAAAGGGCGTGTATCCAAAATAAAAAAGAACTCTCGAACTCAACAGGAAAACAAACAATACAATTAAAAAACGGGCCAAAGACCTTAACAGACACGTCACCATAGAGGACACACAGACAGCAAATAAACATGCGAAAAGATGCTCCACATCAAATGCCATCAGGAAAACGCAAATCAAAACAACAATGAGACGCCACTACGCACGTATTAGAATGACGAAAATCCAGAACACGGATGCCACCAAGCGCTGGTGAGGACACGGGGCCGCGGGACTCATTGCTGGTGGGATCGCAACATGGTGCGGCCACTTCGGAAGACAGCTGGAGATTTCTCACAAAACCAGATACACTGTGACCACACGATCCAGCAGCCAGGCTTCCGGGACTTACCCGAAGGGGTTAAAGCCCTGTGACAACGCAAAGACCTGCACGCGGATGTCTACAACAGCTTCGTTCCTGCTTCCGGAACTCTGAAGCAACCAAGACGTCCTCGAGTAGGTGAACAGATAAAAAAACAAATCGGATCCAGCCAGACAATGGAATATTATTTAGTTGCATAAAGAAACGAGCCACTGAGCCATGAAAAGACACAGGCGAACCCTAAATGCACACTGCCAAGTGAAAGAAGACAAGCGGAAAAGACTGCCCAGGTGTGGCCCCACTGCACCCAGGCAGCCTAGGGACGTGGCTGGCCGGGCCAGGAGGGGTGTTGGGTAAGCTGGCCGCAAGAAGGCCACCACCCCGTCACCCCTTACACAAAAATGGGGAAACAGCTAATTAGGATCTTTCTGCTGTTTACTTCCGGACACATGTCAGGACCACTGTCCCCAAGGCACTGCAGTTGGAGGTTTGCCACTGTGTCACCTTCCCGGAGGTGACCATAAGGAGCAGGCTGCCACCTTGCCCCACCGCAGCAAGAGGAACCTGGTTACTGGGCAACGCAACCAGTGACGAAGGCCAGCGGCTTTCAAAAAGCCCACCTCGCCCCAGTTTGAGAAAGCAGCCAGACAAAGCCGGGTCACGGGTCAATGTGGAGAACCCCCCCTCCCCTGCTCTGTGCTGCCTCCCTTGTGCTCCAGCATTAGCTTCATAAAATGTGTCTGGAAACTTCTCTGGGGTTTCCTCTTGATTTCTGTCTTGGGGAACCCAAGAACCCAAATGCCAGGAATAATATGACATTCTGGAAAGGAAAAAACTATGGAGACAGTAAAAAAAAAAAAAAAAAAAATCCGTGGTTGCAAGGGTTGGGGGGATGGATGAACGGAGAAGCTCAGAAGATTTGGGGGCAATGAAAATACTCTGTATGATGCTATGAAGATGGACACATGTCATTATACACTTGTCCCAACTCACAGGTTGTAAAACATCAAGGGTGAATCCTATGGTATTCTACGGATTTGGGGTGCCTGTATGTGTGGGTGTAGGTTTCATTGTGGTAACGAACGCCCCACTCTGTGGGGAATGTGAATGGTGGGGGTGGTTGGATGCCGAGAGCAGGGGTAGGTAAGAAATCTCTGTACCTCCCTCTTAGTTTTGCTGTGAACCTAAAACACTTCTAGAAAATAAAGTTTAAAAAAAGACAACTGACTGTTTAAAGTAAAATTAAGAGTAATGCTTTGTAGAGTTTGTAATCTTTGTAGAAATAATGTGTAGAACAATAATACTACAAAGGAGGGGAAGATGGAAACAGTTTATATTTTTACTGAATCCGTGAATTGATACATTTTTAAGACAGACTATAATAAATTAAATGTGCATATAAGTCCTTGATCAACCTTTAAATGAAACAAAGGAGGTACAATTAACAAGTCTATGGGAGGGATAAAATAAAATGCTAAAAGTAACTCAATCCAAAAGAATTCAGAAAAATGGGGGAAAAAACAAAGAATGCACGGAAGGCAACAAATAGCAAGATTCTAGAATTAAACTAAAAATGTAAATGTTCTAAATGTACCAATTAAAAGCAAATTGTCTGACTGGATAAAAAAAAGCAAGACTTGAGACTTCCAATTTCAGCTCTGAGGTGTAAAGTGTTTGAAAGTAATCACTCCCATCTTTACTAAAGGAAAAAAAAAAAACTGAACAAAGTGAAAATCAATGCCTTTTGTTGGACTCATCAGAGAACGGAGGTCACAGGGGAAACCGCCAACTGGAAATGGGAGTCAAAGGAGAATACAGGGCCACAGCCGAAAGCTGCCTACCTGCAGCAGAAGCCACTAGAGCCACGAACGGGGATTAATACTGAAATGGTAATTGTGACAAACTGTCAGAGACTGCCTGTGGACATGCATGAGAGTGAGAAATGCCTGGGGACTGAGTTCTTGGAGGGGAGGGGTGCCCAAATGAGTGAATGTTATCTCTAATCCCACAAGGTGCTCCCCTTAAAGAGCCAAGAAAATTCCCTTCACGTCTCAGGCAGCGAGAGGGGAAAATGAACCGTGTGAAATATTCTCAGCGCATCTTCACAGCAAAGCCTTACTCGGCTGGAGGAGGCAGGAGGAGACTCTATCTGCGGGGCACCTGCTAGAAGGACCTGCAATTAACCAGCTCCACCCCCTCCGGCCTTCCCGCCCCACTGAAGTCAGGGAGGGAGGGAGCCGGCTGTTAAGGTCAGGAACACAGGTTCGCTGAAATTTAATCACAAGATTACACCTTACTAGCATGACAACAGGGCACTATTATATTGCCAAAGGATTACAGCTAACAGAGCTGTAAGGCACAGGCGATATTTAGGAAGCAGTCCTTAGAGAAATATACAAACAAGAACACTGGAGGGAATTGAAACCTCGGAAACTTACATCTACAGCAAACGTTAAACACAATTCAACTGCCAGCCAGGTTAGCATAAAACCTTACACTAAAGACCTATTTATCTCAGCTACACCATGCTGGACATTCAATGGAATCGTTATAAAGCATTCTAAAAAGCGAGAAAAAATGAGAGTGGGTTCCGGTCAAGGGGACAGGGTAGGCAAACACGCTGTGCTCGCCTCTTCCCATGACCGCGTTAAAATGACAAATAAATTACAGAACAATCAACCTGGAGAACCACCTGAAGACAGGTTGGACACAACGCCTAGAACCGCGGATATAGAGACAGGGCCACATCTGGTAGGAGGGACGGAGACACAGAACAGGCTGGCCCGGCACCCACGTGGGGCGCTTGAGAGACGGGAGGGATATCTCCGCCCCGGAGGCCCCAGCCCCACCCAGGGCCCCGCAGCCCGGGGCTCCATTGCCTGAAAGAGGGGTCCCCCAAAGTTCGACTGTAAAAATCCAGGGGGATTCCAACCTTCTGGCCTTCCAGAAGCCCAGGCGCCCCCTTAAAGGACCCAGGCGCAGGCCTGCTCGCGGGCACTCACCCCAGGCTCCGGCAGAGGGACCGCAGCTTCAGAGGCGCCAGAAAAATACAGGGCAAAGCTGAAGTTGTGTGGCTTTGGAACAAAGGCTGGAGGGACGGCTGCCCTCGTCCTGAGTTGAGCCTTCCTGCTGTGCAGCCTGCGGGCGGGCGCCGTATTGCCGGTGCTGAGCCCGCCTCCACTCGGCCACATCTGGATCTGATTGGCCCGGGTGGGATGAGCTTGCTCCACCCTGTGACTTCCTGGGACCCCACCCACCCAACCTTCCAACTGCCCAAGACACATTCACGGCTAGGAAACCAGCTCCACCCAGCCTTCTCTGCAGGGGCTCCTTTAGCAGCCATTGACAGGCCGCCACTCCTGCATCTCCCAGGGCAAGTCAGGTGGCGGACACCCAGCCCGAACTGCAGTGATTTTGAACAAATCCCAGAGGTCTGTGGCATGAAGAGGACAGGAGCTGGCCTCCACGTGACCTGAGACTTCTGTGAATAGCAACGGGCTCGGCATTGCCACCAAATCTGAATCCACACTAACCTGGGGAAGACCATCCACCCCCACCCCCACCCCACCTCCTGGCACCTCACCTCACCCAACTCATGTACCACCTGAGACTCTTTCAGCTGCTGAGCCTCACAGGTAACCGGCAGGCAGCCTCAGGCCTGGGCGTGCCCGGACCTTTTGCTAAGCTGCTCTAGGCCCATATGGGCGGCAGCTGGCCTCAATTCAATAAGCAGTCTCTTCCACAAGCCTCCAGGTCCAGCACAGGCAGCCACCAACCACGGACCAGGTAACCCTGGCAATCACGGGCAGTGGCTGACCTTGGCCTGCATGGGAGCCCCCTCCCAAGAGGCCCCAGAACCAACACACCTGGAGGCAGGTGTCAGACCACCATAGAGCAGCACCTGATTATCCCCACAAGCAGCACACAAAAAGTGAGCCCAACAGGCATACAAGCTCACTGGGGTGAATCCTACTCCATGGGGTCAGCCCAAACATAGCAGCTCGTACACCGAGTGCGGCCCATCCTCACAGCTAGTCAGTATGAGAGCCGATCCCAGCCACCAATGTGCCTATAGCGACCAAGGCTTAACTACAACAGGAGGGCACACACAATCCCCACAAGGGACTCCCCTGGAGCACTGGTGCAGGTGACCAGAGAGACTGCTCCACAGGGCCACACAGGGCACCTACTACATAAGGCCACCTTCCAAGACTGGGAGACATAGAAAATCTACCTAATACATAGAAATGCACACAGAAAGGCAGCCAAAATGAGAAAGCAAAGAAACGTGTCCCAAATGAAAGACCAGGAGAAAACTCCAGAAAAAGAATTAAGTGAAATGGAGGCAAGCAACCTACCAGATAGGGTTCGAAACACTGGTTATAAGGATGCTCAAGGAACTTAGGGGAAGAATAGATGATCTCAGCGACAACTTCGATGAAAAGATAGGAAGCATAAAAAAGTACAAAGAAACCATAAAAAAGAACCAGTCAGAAATGAACAATATAACAACTGAAATGAAGAATACGCTAGAAGAAATCGAGAGTAGATTAGATGAAGCAGAGGATCAAATCAGTGGTTTTGGAAGACAAGGTAGCAAAAAAACACTCAATCAGAACAGCAAAAAGAAAAAATAACTTAAAAATGGAAACGTTTGAGGAACTCCTGGGAAAACATCAAGCAGAATAAATTTGCATCATAGGAGTATCAGAAAGAAGAGAGAGATCAAGGGATTGAGCACCTATTTAAAGAAATAATGACAGAAAAATTTCCTAACCTAGAGAAGGAAACAGACATACAAGTCCAGGAAGCACACAGAGTTTCAAACAAGGTGAATGCAAACAGGCCCCCGCACCAAGATACACCATAATTAAAATGCCAAAGGTTAAAGACAGAGAACCCTAAAAGCAGCAAGAGAAAGTGCAGCTTGTTACTTACAAAGAAGCCCATAAGATTTCTCAACAGAAACTGCGTGGGCCATAGGAGATTGACACGGACTGTTCGAAGCGATGAAAAGCAAGGACCTACAACCGAGACTACTCTACCTAGCAAAGCTATAAATCGAAACCACAGGTGAGACAGAGAACTTCCCGGATAAGAAAAAACGAAAGGAGTTCATCACTCCCAAGCCAGTATTCCAAGAAATGTTAAGAAGAAGGGGGGAAAATAATATAATAATAAAATGGCAATAACTGTGTACCTATCAGTAATCACTGTAAGTGTAAAAGGATTAAATGTTCCAATCAAAAGACATGGGGAAGGTGAAAAGATCAGAAAACAAGACCCATACATATGCTGTCTACAGGAGACCCACTCCAGATTGAAAGATACACACAGAATGAAAGGAAACAGTTGGAAAAAGATATTTCATGCAAATGGAAATTTTTAAAAAGCTGGAGTAGCAATACCTATATCAGACAAAATAGACTTTAAAACAAAGGCTATAAGAAGAGACAAAGAAAAACATTACATGATAAAGGATCAATCCGAAAAAAGAACATATACACATATGTACCTAGTAAATATATACACACCCAACTGAGGAACACCTGCATATATAAAGCAAATATTGACCAACATTAAAGGAGATACTGACAGTGATACAGCCATAGTAGGAGACTTTAACACTTCCTTGACACCAAGGTACAGATCTTCCAGACAGGAAGAGAGAAATTCATAGCAGTACAGGCCTGCATCAAGAAACGAGAAAAATCTCAAACAATCTAACCTTATACTTAAAGGAACTAGAAAGAAGCAGTAAAAAACAAACAAACAAACAAACAAACAAGTAAATAATAAAGATCAGAGAGAAAATAAGGGATTAGAATCTGGGGGGGGGGAATGCAAAAGATCAATGAAACCAAAAGCTGGTTCTTTGAAAAAATATATAAAATCGATAAACCTTTAACCAGACTCATCAAGGAAAAAAAGAGAGAGGGCTCGGAAAAATAAGATCAAAAATGAAAGAGAAAAAGTGACAACTGACCCCACAAAAATACAAACGATTATAGGAAAATACTGTGAGCAATTATATGCCAACAAGTGGGACAATCTGGAAGAAATAGATGCATTTGTAGAAACACACAATCTCTCAAGACTGAGTCTAGAAGAAGCAGAAAATCTGAATTGACCAATTAATGCTAATGAAACCAAATCAGTAATCAAGAAACTCTCAACAAGATTCCTGGACTGGATGGGTTCACAGGTGAATTTTACCAAAGAGTCAAAGTAGAATTAACACCTATTCTTTTCAAACTATTCCAAAAAAATTCAAGAGAGGGAAGGCTCCCCAGCTCATTTTATGAGGCCACCATTACCCTGATTCCAGACAAAGACATTAAAAAAAAAGAAAACGACAGGCTGATGTCCCTGATGAACACAGACGCAAAAAATCCTCAACAAAATATTAGCAAACCTAATTCATCAATACATTAAAAAGATCATACACCATGATCAAGTGGGATTTCTTCCTGGGATGCAAAGTTGATTCACTATTCACAAATTAATTAATGTGATACACCACATTAACACATTAAAAAATAAAAATCATATGATTATATCAAGAGATGCAGAAAAAAGCATTTGACAAAATCCAGCATCCATTTGTGACAAAAACTCTCGGCAAAGTGGGAATAGAGGGAACACACCTCCACAGAATAAAGGCCACAGCTAACACCGTACTCAATGGTGCAAAGCTAAACACAGTTTCCTTAAGATCAGGAGCAAGACAAGGATGTCCACGTTCACCACTTCTATTCCACATAGTATTGGAAGTCTTAGCCACAGCAATCAAAAAGAAAGAGAAATAAAAGGCATCCAAATTGGAAAGGAAGAAATAAAACTGTCATTATTTGCAGATGACGCAATATTACATATAGAAAACCCTAAAGATTCCACCAAAAAGACTGTTAGAACTGATCAATAAATTCAGCGAAGTAGCAGGATACTACATTAATATTCCGAAATTAGTTGTATTTTTAAACACCAGTAATGAACTATCTAAAAGAGAAATTTAAGAAAACAATCCCATTTACAATTGCATCAAAAATGATAAAATAACTGGGAATAAATTTAACCAAGGAGGTAAAAGACCTGTATTCAGAAAATTATAAGTCATTGAAAAAAGAAATTAAAGAAGATATAAATAAATGGAAGCATGTACTGTTCTCATAGGGAGGAAGAATTAACATCATTAAAATATCCATTCTACCCAAGGCAATCTATAGATTCAATGCAATCCCTATCAAAATACCAGTGGCATTTTTCACAGAACTAGAACGAATAATTCAAAAATTTATACGGAACTATAAAAGACCCTGAATAGCCATGGCAATCTTAAGAAAGAACAAAGTTGAATTATGCCACAAAGTTAGAGTAATCAAAACAGCATGGTACTGGCATAAGAACAGACATATAGATCGATGGAACAGAATACAGAGCCCAGAAATAAATCCACACTAAATGGTCATTTGATCTATAACAAAGGAGGCAAGAATATACAATGGAGCAAAGATAGTCTATTCAATAAGCGGTGACGGGAAAACTGGACAGATACATACAAAAACTGGATCACCTCCTTACATCATATATAAGAATAAACTCAAAATGGATTAAAGACTTAAATATAAGACCTGAAACCATAACACTCCTAGAAGAAAACATGGACAGTAAACTCTCTGACATTGCTCTTGTTAAGATTTTTTCTGATATATCTTCTCAAGTAAGGGAAACAAAAGAAAAAATAAACAAATGGAACTACATTAAACTAAAGAAGGTTTGCACAGCAAAGGGAACCATCAACAAAACAAAAAGACAGCCTACGGAATGGGAGAAGGTATTTGCCTATGAGACATCTGATAAGGGATTAATATCCAAAAGTTATAAAGAACTCATGCAACTCAACACACCCCAAAATCCAAAATAATCCAATTAAAAAATTGGCAGAAGACCTGAATAGGCATTTTTCCAAAGAAGACATACAGATGGCCAATAGACATACGAGAAGATGCTGAACGTCACTAATCATCACAGAAATGCAAATTAAAACCACAGTGAGATATCAACTCACACCTATCAGAATGGCCATCAATAATAAACCAAAAAACAACAAGTGTTGGTGAGGATGTAGAGAAAAAGGCACCCTTGTGCACTGATGGTGGGATTGCAAATTGGTGCAGCAACTATGGAAAACAGTTTTGAGGTTCCTCAAAAAATTAAAACTAGAACTACCTGATGACCCAGGAATTGCACCTCTGGGTATTTATCCAAAGAAACACAAAACACCAGCTTGAAAAGATATCTACACACCCATGTTCACTGCAGCACTACTTACAGTAGCCAAGATATGGAAGCAACCTGAGTGCCCATCAATAGACAACTAGATAAAGAAGGTGTGGGACATATATACAATGGAATATTATTCAGCCATGAAAAAGAGAAATCTTACCATTTGCAACAACATGGATGGACCTAGAGGATATTATGGTAAGTGATGTAAGTCAGACAGAGAAAAACAAATACACATGATTTTGCTTATATGTGGAACCTAAAGAATGAAATTAGTGGAAAACAAAACGAAAACAGACTCTTAGATACAGAGAACAAAGTGGCGCCTGCCAGATGGGAAGGGGTTCAGGGGGCTGACAAGGTGACAGGACTAAGAAGTACAAATTGACAATTACAGAATAGTCACAGGGATGTAAATTATAACATAGGAAATATAGTCAATTGTATTGTTCCAAGTGGGTACTAGATTAAGCAGGGGGATCAGTTCATAAATTATATAGATGTCTAGCCACTATGCTGCACACGGAAACTAATATAAAATGGAATTAAATTTCTATGAGAATTCGATTCTAATAGAAAAATAAAAGCTAAAAAAGGTAAGAGCAAACTCTGCGCTGTGTACAAGAAACCCAGTTTAAAAATAAAGACACAGAGATACAAAAAAAGGACAAAAAAAGATATTATACAAACACGAATAAGAAAACTAGGGTTTCGATGTTAATAAGAGACAAAGTAGACTTCAAAACAGGAAATAGTCCCCAAAGAAAGAACAATATTTTATGATGGTAAAATTCTCAGTTAATCACATAAGTTAATATCACATAAACAAACAAACAAACAAACAAAAACCAGAAATGTGCATGCTTCTAATAACAGGGCATCAAAATATGTGTTAAAAAAAAAAACAAGTGAAAAGATACATGAAAATGTACTATTATTTGAAATTTCAATCTTCCTCTTTCAGTAATTGAAAAAAAAAGTACACAGAAAATCCCTAAGGAGGAAAAATAAGAGTTACATGGGACTTTTCTTCAGAAAATATGGAAGCAAGAAGAGAGTGCAGCACAATATTTAAAACACAGAAAAAAAATTCCACCAGTCTAGAATTCTGTATCCAGTGAAGTCATCCTTCAAACATGAAGTTGAAACACTCAGGAAAAAATTGGGAAATTTTGTTGCCAATAAATTTTCCTTGAAAGAAATGTTAAAAGAGGTTTTCCAGGGAGAAGGAAAATTGATAAAAATCGTGAGGAGGCCGAATCTACAAAAAGATAAGAGGGTTAGAGAAGGAATATAAGTCTAGATGGTAAAATAAAACCTTTATTTTTGTTTATTTTTTAATTGAACTAATGGATAACTGTTTGTTCCAAATAATAAGGCAGCAGTGTATTCTGGGATTATACTTGTCGGAAAAGTGAAAGTGAGTGGCAGCAGCATTATAAGGAACAGGGGAGAGGACTGAGAGTGCTCTTTATAAGGTGCCGGCACTCCCCACGAAACAACGGCATCATGTGGTTTAAAAAAATGGACGTTGTAAACTCTGGAGCAGTCACCAAAGAAGTAAAAAGAAAGCATATGTAATTAATATGCTAAGAGAGGAGAGAAAATGGAATCATGAAATGCTCAAAACCATAGAAGGCAGAAAAAAAGTGGAAGCCAAAAAAATGAAGGAAAAACAAGGGCAATGAATAGAGAACAGTAATAAACAGGATAGATATTAATTAACCCGACTGCTGTGGTCTGCGTGTCTATGTCCCCTAAAATTCATATGTCAAAAATCTTCCTAATTCCCCAAGATGATAGTATTAGAAGATGGGGCCTTGGAAGTGCTTAGATCATGAGGGTGAAGCCCTTATAAATGGGATTAGTACCTTATAAAAGTGGTTCCCGAGACATCCCTCCCCTTCCGTCATGTAAAGGACAGTGGCGAGGGGCCAGCCATGAATCAGGAAGCAGGCCCTAGCCAGAAGACACTCCTGCTGGTGACTTGATCTTGGACTTCCAGCCTCCAAAACTGTAACAAACAAGTTTCTGTCATTTATAAGCCACCCAGTCTGTGATATTTTGTTATAGCTGCCTATACAGACTACGACACTAATTCTATCAATAATCACTTTAAACATCAATGGTCTAAACACACCAATTAAAAAAACAGAGATTGTCAGAGTAGATAAAAACAAGACCTACTATAAATTGTCTACAGGAAACCCACTTTAAATATAAAGACTCAGATAGATTTAAAAAGTAAAGGGATGAAGGATTATACAATGCTAATAGGAAAGCTAAAGTAGTTACATTAATTTCAGACAAAGAAAAAGTTCAGAGCGAGGGAAATGGACAGGGATTTAAAAGGAGGTGGCACTGAATTATGATAAAAAGGTCAGTTCTCCAAGAAGACATAATAATCCTTGACATGTATGTACTTAAAAAAAAGTGTTAAAAAACATAAGGCAAAAGCTGCTGAAACTACAGGGAGAAATAGATTTGCCCACTGTCATAGTTGGAGACTTCAACTCCATTCTAACAGAAGTGGACAGACTCAGCAGGCAGAAAATCAGGAAGGACATAGTTGAACTCAACAGCACCATCCATCAACTGGATTAGATGGATATCTGTAGAGTACTTCCTACAACAGCAGCAGAATATATATTCTTCTCGCGGAATGTTCACCAAGATAGATCAAATTGTGAGTCATAAAACATACCTCAAACAGGTTTACAAGAACAGAAATAATAAAGTCTGCTCTCAGACCACGATGGGATTACACTAGAAATCAATAACAGGAAGACACTAGAAAATCCCCCAAATACCTGGAGATTAAATAACACATTTCTGAATAACACATGGATCAAAGAACAAGTCGCAAGAGATGTTAAGAATTATTTGTAACTAAATGAAAATGAAAATACAACTTATCAAAACTTGTGATTAGGAGGAACTTTTTAGCGTTGAATGTATGTGAAAAGAAGGTCTATGGTCAATTATCTCAGTTTTCACCTTAGGAAACCAGCAAAAGAAGAGCATATTAAATCCAAAGTAGTAGTAAACAAATAATAAAAACGAGGGCCGAAATCAGTAAAACTGAAAACAGGAAATCCGTAGAGAAAATCGAGAAAAGCGAAAACTGCATCTTTGAAAAATATAAATATTCTATCGTCGCACAAAGCAAGTAAGTGGTTTCCTAGGGACAGAAGGTATGCGTGGGGTGTAGGAAAGGTCAGAAGTCGGGGTGTAAAAAGAACAGAGGAAATTTGGGAAATAATAGATATTTTCCTCATTTTAATTGTGGTGATGGTTTCATTTGTCAAAACTTATCAACTTGTACATTTTAAATGTGTGCTGTTTATTCTAAGTCAAGTATACCTCAGTAAAGCTGTTTAGAAAATTTTAAAAAGTTTTTAAAGCTGCTTCTTTGAAAAGGTCAATAAAATTGATTAATCTCTAGCTAGGCTAATTAAGAATAAAAAAGAATACACAAACTACTAACATCAGAAATGAAAGACAGGCCATTACTGCTGATTCCATGGGCATTAGACAGATAATAACACTCTATTCCCACAAATTTGATAACCTATATGAAATGGACCAATTCTTTGAACATACATTCTACCAAATTTGCACAGGAAGAAATAAGTTCAATCCACGGTATCTGTAAAATGGTGCAACCAGTTTGAAAAGCGTTTTGATCATTTCTTAATAGCTAAACACACATTTCTATAGCCCTGAAATTTCAAGGATAGATATTTCCCCAAAGAAATGAAAGACTATGTCCAAAAAAACAGCTGCTAGACGTAAAGTATATGCTTTCTTAATAACCCCACACTAAAAACAACCCAAATGGCCATGAACAGGTGAGTGGATAAACGAATTATTGCACATCTGTGTAATGCAGTACACTTAGCAATAAAATGAAGAGGTACCGATGCACGCTGTGACATGGGCACATATCAAAAATATAATGCTGAACATAATAAGCCAGACCTGAACGAGCGCTTAACATATGACATTTCACGGAAAGCAGTTCAGCTGCCGGAGGGCGGAGGTGGGCGGGGAGATGGGCTTTGAAGAGACAGGAGAGGACTTTGGGAGTGGGGAATGTTTTATCTTGATTGACAGCTTACATTTGTCAAACTGCATGGAACTGTACCTTAATAAATGAATTAATAAACATTTTGGGCATACATAGAATAGGTGGTCGGCTTTGGGGAGGGGTAGCCTGTCTGCAAAATGAGTGAATGAATGGATTCTAATCCTTAACGTTTACAGTTTTGCTTGCAATTATCCCCTCCACTGCGGAATGTACTACAATAAAGGCAAATTAGAGGATCAACCAAAAGTATAGAAATTAAACATAAAACATAATGAACGAATGATCAATGCCTGTCAAAAAAAAAAAAAAACCGAGAACCCAGACTGATGTATGATTTGCGGCTGTGCCCCCGGCCAGCTCACGGCCATAAATCAACATCACTGGATGAATGAGTTTGATTCTCTAAGTCCCAGCCTCCCTCAGTCACCGACAGGGTGTGTAGCCTCGGGCAAGTACGTTAACGCTGGCTCCTAAGATTCCTGGACGTCTGGGTCTGAAAGACAGAATGCTGTTTTTAAGGACGAGAATGAAAGTAGCAAGCTCCATAATATGGTCACTGCTGATTTAATTTACGAGGGTTTATGGGAGGTATAGGAATCAAATAAACGAGCAGTCTGCTGGTGGGACGGTTTCCCGGCGCTCATCTGAGAAGGTCTTCATTCCATCTTCTCCCCGGGAGAAGGTTTCCAGCGGATACAGAGTTTCAGGCTGGCAATTACGTTTTCTTTTCCAGCAGCATAAAGCTGTCCCGCGGCCTGGCCGAGCTGGCCGCTGTGAGAGACGTCGGCCCTCCTGGGCGCAGTCGCCCCGTGGGGGGCGACAAGCAACAAACACACGCGAGGTGGGGGTTCCCTTCCCCTCCTGGAACCGCGCTGTCCCCCAGACCAGGGCTGGAAGGGGGGACGCGGGGTGCAGTTCCAGGTTTTCAGCTGCTGTATCCCAGCTCGGAGGTGCTGGAAGACACAGGAGGAGGTGGGGAGGGGGCGCTCCCTGGCTGGGGGGTGGGGGGCTTCCTCGGCAGCCTGCTGCCGTTTACTTTTGGGGTCCACGAGGGCTAGTTCCTGCGCCCCGGCCAGGGTTTCCGTTAGATCCGCGGGAGACACGCAGGCTGGCGTGGCCCTGCATCCTGACAGCCGCGACGCCTTCCTGGCTGTCCCCAGCGGGACGCCCCCGACGCCACGGGCGGAGACGGGGTCCGGCTGCTCAACGCCCCGGGTGCCCCTGACTGAAGCCCGCGTTTTCCACGCGGTGGCTGCGCCTCTGAACTTCATGGAATAAATCGCCGCCCCGTGACGCCTGAAATAACTGGTGTCTGTCAAGTGGCGCGCACGTCCGTGGGTCCGTCCGTCGAAAGGACGCTCGGTCTCCGCGAGCGACAGCCTTTGTCACCACCTGCAGGGCCGAGGCCGCCCACGTCCTGCTTTATTTTCCGAACCATGGACGCGGAAACATTGAACACACAGCGAGACGCTCCTGCCACTCGCGACCCACCAAAGCAGACAAGGCGCCGCTCCCCACACGCGGCGTGCGCCCCGCAAGACCCGCGCTCTCCGCAGCCACCGCGGCATGGAAAAGCGCAAGGCCGCTTCGCACGGGCTGTGCGCGCGTGCGCGTGCGCGCCTGTGCGTCTGTGCGCGCGTGTGCGTCTGTGCGCGCGTGCGCCTCTGTGCGTCTGTGCGCGCGTGCGCGTGTGCACCTGTGCGTCTCTGCGCGTGCGCGCCTGTGCGCGCACGCACGCGCGCCGCGTGTCGAAGCCGGAGCTCTCTGAAAGGGGTCTCCCCAGTTCCTTGCACCCGACCAAGGGCCATCATTCCTTTGGGGGAGGCTCTGGGCCCCAACACTTTGACCCAACGAGGAGTGCCCAGCCGGAGTGCCACCCTCCTGTGGCGCGCGGGACAGCAGCACGCCGCAGGGCGGGGTCCCCGCCACTGTCGCGTCGCCGTCCCCCGTGCGATGGCGATGGCGGCGCCAGGCTCCCGCAGTCCGCGGCCCGGCCCCCCTCAGGGCGACTCAGGCCGGCAGCCAGTTGCCCTCCCAGCTGTGATCGCGGGGCGTCACGCCCTGAAGGGGGGCCGCCTTTCCATTCCCAGGACGAACCGTGCTCTCCCCACGACGCGCCACTGCATTTCCTTTATGGGGTTTTGGCTGGAGTTTTTCACGCCGATTTCATAAAGTGGGGTGGCCTGTGTACCTTTTTGTGCGGGATTTCGCATCAGAGTTAAGCCAGCATCACTGAATGACTGGGACGTTTTTCTCCTCTGTGGCGTAGCTTATGTAGGCCCGGTGTAGGCGCCGCGCGCTCAGGCCCAGGCCGGCTTTTGGTTCTGTTTTCATGTCTCTCGGATGACCTCTTCCGTTTGGTCTACGGGTTATTTTTCTCTGTAGATTTTTTCCTCGTTTGGGTTCCACCTTAGCTCATCTGTTCTCAATTACATCTAGTTTTTAATTTTGTTTTCAATTTTCTTTTTAACCCGAATTATTTCAAAAATTGTTGTTGTTTTCAGTTTGCAAATGAATGGATGCTTTTTCGATGCAGCAGGAATATTACCGACCAACGTATGTCACCACGTCTCTCTCGCTGGAGAGGCTGCATTCCGGTCACGGTGTCACTGTGCCCAGCTGAGGCGTGGATCACGGTCCCCAGCCATGAAGTCCTGCTTCCCATCGCCACTGACTCACTTTCCCAGCCTGCTCGGTGACCCGGGTAGCCACACGACCCCACCTGGTCCCCTTTTGTCCTGCTTTGGCTCAGCCTGGAGGGTGAGCAAGGCCAGGACGTTATGTCTGGGTCTAGCTCCCAGTTCCATCAACTACTTAGTTATGTAACTTCAGCCAATTGAAGGCATCGCTCTCTGCCTCAGTTTCCCCATCTTTAAGTGAGAAAGAACAATACCTACCTTACGAATTGATGTGAGTTAGTGAGTAAAAATACCTGAGGGGCTGAGAACAACGGTTTGTACAACGTCGGTCAGACAAAGTATCATCACCTTCACGGTCATCATTAATAATGCTGTTACTATGACAGCCATCGTCCTCTTGGGGCCTTGCAGACAAAGAGCCAACGTAATGAGAATACAGAGCAGAAGCAGAGAAGGGGCCTGGATCCTTGGCGAGGACGTTGGAAAGAGCCCAGAAAATCCACCTGGACACATTCAGAGAATGTCAAATGGCCTTCCTCAGGCCGTCTGCTAATTTCCATTGAATGCATTCTAACCGATATGCCTGATTATATTTTCTATTAATTCAAAGACGGGTGCCAAACACTGTTCTAGGCTCGGGGGACACGGCTGTGAAGAAAAATAAAGAAGCCCCTGGCCTCCTGGAGCTATTCTTCTTCTACCAACATTTCATTGTATTCTGTTACAGTCAGAGGAAGTAGACTTTGAGTTCTGCTTTGGGGACTCTACTGAAATTTAGCTCCTAAAAAGGGCTTTTATCACTGTCCGTGGGAGTTGTTTTTACCCCAGGGACATTTTCGTTTCAGCCCTATGTGAGCCAGGACTAAAATCAAGGTCAAAGTTCATTGTTTTGCACGTCAAAGTTCATTGTTTTGCACGTCAATGTCCAACTGCTCAAACACTATTTGTGGAACAGACTGTTCTTTCCTCATGGAATTGCTTTTGCACCTTTGTCAAAACTAAGATGGCCATAGTTCCGGAGGTGAAGCAAGAAAGAGGAGGAGAGGGGAGGGAAAGACCCGACAAGAGCGTCAAACAAGAACGCTGAAGAACGCGCGAGCTTCGGCAAAGGCGCGGCACCGCCTGAGGGTGGCTCCCTGTGGGCGAGGTGTCAATGGGCGGAATCCATCTTTTCCAGCCAAAAGGCATCTCTAACACAGCGCTTCCCATGCAAGCATGTGACCAAGCAGAACGCTCACGCACGGACATGCAGCAAAAAGCACGAGCTGGTGCGCTCCAGCAGCTCCCTCTGCAGGAGCCCCACCGGAGACCACCTCAAGGCACATCCTCAGTACACCCCTTCGCACGATGGATGCGAAGGCACAACGGGAAGGAACGACCTAGCACGGCTCGCAGTTGCGGGGCCAAATCCCATGGACACAGACACGGGAAGAAAAGGAGCAAGATACGAGTAGGGGGAGATGATGCCATTTCATGCACCTGAGTACAAGAACAGGCAAAACCCGCCTGTGCCACTAGAAGTCAGGCTGACCTCGGCGGGAACCTGCGATGCTGAGGTTGTGGGATGTTCGTCTCTTGATCAGGCGACACAGGTGCATTTAGTTTGTGACGACTCTACAAGCTGTCACCCATGCGCGCTGTTCCATGGGTGTAACACACTTCAAATAAAAGTTTAGAAAAGAGAAAGAAAGGCCACGGGGTGCACTCCGCCCTCCTGCTCCATGACCCTGCACGTTACAGCCCAGCCCACTAGTTGACCTCCCCAGGTTTCCTAAGTGTCAGGTCCCAGGGCATTCTAGGATGCTGAGAGGACACGTCCCTCATGAGGTTAAAATCTTGAGGACCCCACTGCCATCACACCTCCAAAGCTAAACAGTACGAGGGGCCACAAAATTGTGCCCACGTGGTAAGCCTTGGCACTGAGGGTCACAGTAATTCTGCCTAAAACCACGTTTCTTGCCGAAAGCACTCTCACTGTGAAATGCTCTGGGCCACAGCACACTGCTCCGTTTCAGACCGCCACCGTGGACCACACTGAGGGTTCAGCCTGCCACCGAGGCAGCCTGTGGACCCCAGCTAGGACGCACTGGATGGATGTGCCTGTCGCCAGCCTTGACATCGCATGCAATTTCAGAATGGCACAGAGCCCCTGCACGCTCCTACTGGAAGCAGGAAACCTTCTTTCTTCATTATGAGAGTGGAAGATTGCTCCATTCTATCCAGGGAAAGCCACGGGGATTAATGCTCTCTACGGCACGGAAATATCCTGTGGCCAAAAGCTTTTTCTGCCTCGTCTCTCCATCTCTTTCTGTTCCTTAGCTTTTAAGGCTCAGAGCTAGAAAGCCAGGCCTGTATCTTTCAATATTATTAGCAGAGATTAGAGGGAAAGAAAAGGCCACGTTCCCAACCCCTGGACCCCTATGCATATCCACGGATGTTTTTGCTTCAGCCACGGAGAGCATGAATTACAAAGCCATGCGAGATTGGGGCAGGACGGGCTGAAGTCATCAAAGACAATTAAACTGTCAAGATCACCTGGATATAAATTTAAAAAAAAAAAAAAACCATGCCATACAGCTGTTATTTATGAATCCCGATGTTAAATAATATTTAGTTGTTTTAAACAAAGATTCCCATGTTGCTACAAAGGAAAGGCTCTCCTAGCACCACCAGATATAGACCACAGATAGAACACAGGCCCTGCCGCTCAAGATAAAGGACAGCGGTTTGGGTGATTTCAGCCGCTCTTGGCACCGTGTGCTACCTGTAGTGAACAGTGCTGCTGAGTTGAAGGAGATCGCCAAAGTAAGCCCACAAAATTCTGACGGTGTCCTGACACCCCAGCCACGTCATAAACAAGCGAGGGCAGGACCATCGTCCTCATCCAGGCCCTAGGGGGCTCAGGGATGTGCATGCATGCACGCACACGCACATGTGCACGCGTGCACCATGCTGGCCAGGAGCTGGTGTCTCATTCCAGGGGGGCTGTTATGCCCGCAAAGGGAGTAGAGACTCGATTCAAATCCAGGGGCACCAGGACTTCAAGCCAGTGGCCCCTTCAGCAGACAGCTCTATGATTTCCCGGATAACCTAGTAAGGTAGAAGGATATGTCATTTAACAGGTGGGGGCTAGGGACCAGAAGGGCAAGCGACTTGTCCACCTTGGAGGAAAGCTCAGAGCACAGTGGAGCCAGCACCTGCCTCTCGACCCAGGAGTCGCCTGGGGAAACGAAGGGGAAGGCAGTTACGACGTTCGCGCAGGGTCCCGGCCCTGCACCTGACCCCCGCAGGGACCCTGAGACGGGCACCATCCGCCAGCATTCATAGGTGCGGAGGCTCGAGGATGCGGAGGGATTCGCGGAGCTCAGAGCAGTGCGTGACTGAGTGAGGCCGGCATTGCGTCTCTGAATCCTGAAGCCAATGGTCCTGCAATCACACCCCTTTGTCAACCCCCGTGGTCAGCAACCACAGGAGCTGACCCTGTGACCTGGTGGCCCCTTCCGCCGCCATCCGTAGGCTCCCGGCCGAGTGCAGCGCTGAAGGGCAGCTGTGCCCGCCGCCTGGTACACCCCACTGTCTCCTCCCACCCCGGGGACACCTGCTCACCTCCTGCCACCACCCGGAGTCCCAAGACCCTCTCGAGAGTCCAGAGTCCACTGTGGCTGATGTTGACTTTCTTCCAACAAGAGGTAAATTTCCTGGAAAAAAAAAAAAAAAGCCCATTATTATAAAGCAAACACTCTCAAGGACCCCGAGTGGGGTGTGCCTACATGACCTCTACATGACCTCTGCAAGGCCGCGTCCGCCCAGATCCACTGTCCCCGGGGCCATAGATGGCAGCGCCGGGTGCCGAGGCAGGAACGGGGAGAATCCAGGGACAGCACGCGACGGCCCGTGACAGCGTGTGAGCGGACAGCACTCCTGCAGGAAGGGGGCGGGACTGGGTTCCAGCCGGCAGCCAGGATCTGCTCGTGCGGCCACGGGACCCCAGGCAGCAGACCTGCCCCCTTCTGTCCCCAGCCCTGGCGGGGTGGAGAGGTGCCCTCCAACATCTTACGGTTCGGCTGACGCTCAGGCAGACACAGTGAGAAAGGCGCAGGTTGGATACCTGCGTGCATGCGCTCCAACGGCCGCCTGGAAACGCGACAGGCAGGCTGGGCAGCGCCGACAGCAGGACCGCAGTTCTGGGAGCCGGAACCTGAGATCCGGCCGAGGCCTGCAGCCCCGCGACCCGCCCCCACCCCCGCGCGGCCTCTCCCGCTGCGCTGTGCGCGTGGGCGTCCCAATGGCCCCTTTCCACAAGGACGCCAGTGTGTTGGATTGGGGACCCACCCGACTCCAGTGTGATCTCGTCTGCACGAACGACATCAGCGGCGACGCTGTTCTGAATAAGGTCACTCACTCTGAGGTCCTGGTGGGGCGAGACTTTGATACACGAATTTTGGGGATGGCGCGATTCAGCCGATGACCAGGCTGAGCAGAAGTCCGGCTCTCAGCGCTGTCAGCGTCTTTCCTGCGACACGTGAACCGAAAGGAAGGCGGGAAGCAGGACCGCCGAGCACAAGCGCGAAGGTAACGACGCGGGACAGCCCGAGGTCGGCCCGAGCCGGGCAGGTGGCGGAGCGGGGGTTGCATCCCCGGCCCCCGACTTCTGCAACAAAAGGCTGACCTTCACCTCGGGCGGCGGGTCTGCGGCTCCTGCGGGTCTAGAATGACACGGTGTGAAAGTGTCGGACGGGGCCTCTCCTCCGGCCCTCCAGGGACACGCCCCGGCGCCAGGCGAGGCGACCCCAGCGGCCGTCGTTCCCTTCCTGTGAGACGTGGACTACCCTGCACCCCCCGACGCAAGTGTCCCTCCCTTTTCCTTTTTATCCAGTGCCAGCGATGTCCCCTCTTTGCTTCCTGCCGCCCCTTAATGTGCACCAGCGGACCCCGCGCCACCCTCCCCACGCCCCGCCCTTTGCTTTTCACGCATCCAGCGAACTGCGCAGCTGCCGTTCCCCAGAGCATTTTGCCATCTTGGAGATTTTGCCTCCACGCCTGGCCCTCGGCCTTGGCTGGATGTAACTCTTCAACACTTCCCTCGGTTTGGACTTTGTTTTGTCACAAACCGTGACGGCGTCAGCCGGCAACACGCTGCTCTCATGCGTGGAACAGGAGGGGACCCCCGCTGAGCCATGGGGGCCCCGTGCGCTTCGCGGGGAGGCTCCCACGTGCCCGGCACGGCGGGAGTGGCATCCTGCTCGTCGCCAGGCAGGCCGGCAGTGGCTCTCAGGCTGCGGGGGGGCAGGAGCGGCACCTCACCCCCACAGCGGTAAACCTCCCCCCACCCCCGCCAGCCTCAGCGACCTTCGGAAAGCCGTTAGGAGGCAAGCTAGGTGCTGGGGCGCCACAGACGCGGGGCCGGCCCAGCCCCACGGCCTCCCCCGGAGCCCGCGCTCCTGCCTGCCGCGCCCGCAGCGGAGCTGGGCGCCGTGAGAACCGCAGTCATGCGCGATGCCGTCCACGTCCAACCGCGCACGTCGGAAATGTACGTCCGTGACTTGTCCTGACCTTGTACTTGGCTCCGAGGACCGGTTTCAGGGGTTCCTGGTGAGCAGACCCCATTCCGGCGTGGCAGAGCCGCACCTCGCAGAGCGCGGGGAAGCTCAGCCGCCCCCGGCCTCGCGCGCTGCCCGCAGACCGGCTCGCTCAGGCGCGCGCACGTGCCGACCGCGGGGGCCGATGACAGCGGGGACGGCGAACACCCAAGCACACCTTAGAGAGGAGGCACGGAAGGGGGCAGGACCCCCGCGCTGCGCGTGGCAGCGGGCGCAGCGTGGGAAGGAGGCGGAGAGCGAGGGAGGCGGTTAGGGACACACAGCGCCGAGCGCCGCGCCTTCCCGAACCCGGGGCGCGGTGGCCCAGAGGACTTTGTCTCTTCCAGGCTGTGCTCTGGGCATCAGAGTGGGTCACGTTAGCCACTCGCCTCCAGGAAGCCAACTTGGGGGCTGGCTCTTGCCGTCCCGCACTGGGACTATCGATTTGGCCGCTGGGGACCGGCGTCTTGGCCACATTAAACACAGTGTCGCCCACGGCGGGCGGGCTGGCAGGTCCGCTCCGGTGCCGTCTCCGGACGCCTGGCTGGCCAGGACTGCAGGCAGTGGCCGGGGAAACGCTTCAGGGGAGCGGGCGGGCCCCTGCTTGCTCGGTGCTCTGCTCCCCGGGGGCCCCCAGCCCCCCTCGCCACCAGCCTCCAGCTCCCACATGACCATAGCAGCGCGTCTGGAACCAAGCGACACTTAAGCCCTCTGGCGACCCAGAGATAAGCCGAGAAGAGTGTGCTGAACGTACATTCCACACAGAGTCGCTGGGACTGCGCCCACTGTGGGGGCGGGGCGGGGGGAGTTTGCGGGCCTCTGTCCGCAGCCTCCGGGACTCGTCAGAGCTCCCTGAGCGGGTTCCGACACTGCAGCTATGCTGGGTCACCCCACAGGTAGCCACCGTTCCTGCTGAGCCCCGCCCCCGCCAGTCCAGCACACACCGCTGGGACAGACCAGGCCACAGCCCCAGGCCCTGCCCCCGGACCCTCTCGGGCTGATGGGAAGAGGGTCCCATCTCGACCCCTTTTCCTACAAGAAGGCCCCTGTGCACACGCGCCCACCGCCTCACAGGGCTCTCTGCAAACTAGCATTGAAACGGCGGCGGGGCCCCAAGTCCCCTCCCCCAAGGCCGTGGGGGCCTGGCTAGCACACTCGTTCCACGGAGAAGAACAACGTGGCAGGAGTGCCCAGTAAAGGCGAAAAACGCCTGCTCCAAGGCGACCGCACGTGTCAGGGGACGCGGAAGCGGTGGGCGGCGCTGTCCCTGAGCCATCCCGGCCTCAGGTGCGCTGTTCCCGCCTTGCCCCGCCTGCCCACTGCGGAAACCGAGGCACAGGGAACGCAAGGGCCTTGTCGGCCACTACGTGGCAGGGAGGGGGGGCATGGAACCAGGTCCAGACACACCTGAGACCTCGCTCCCCTTCCATCCTGAAGAAAAGGAAGCGGGGGCCCACGTGAGAGGCAGCGGTTTGCCAAGGTCCGGCGGCAAGGGGCGGGCTTGACGGTGACTTGCCATGGAACCTTCCAGCGCTGTTTCATTGGGCAGCAAATGAGTGCAGAAAATCGGGGGGCCAGGACACCCCCCCCCCCGCCCCCCGCGCAAACTGGGTGATTTGGGGCTACTTGGTCCATCCGTCCCAGTAATGCCTCCTCATTAGGATTCCCGGAATAGCGCAGGGGGAGGAGCGAGGAGGGGGGCTTTCGAGGCTCCGTGGGCCTCGGGCTCCGGCTCCCTCCTAATGAACGACTCCCGTTGGGTCCAAAACAAAAGACGCAGTCGGCCCAAAGCAGGGCGTCCTGTGCAATTACGAGGGCTCACACTGTCGGGCGACCTGTGACCCGAGGAGCAGAGTGAGGACGCTCTGCAGCACCAGGGGGTCCTCTGCGACCCGTGGCGGGGGCAGAGCAAGACCCAAGCCCAAGACAGGAACGTCGCGACCAGGAACGACCAGCAAGCAACTTCTGGGGTGCAGCTCATTTTGTTTGGGGCTTGTGTTTTTGTTTTTGGAAGGGGGAGGCTCCTGTTATCCAGATGAAGATCGCAAAATAACGTTCCTTTGCTGTTGGACTCTGGGGTGTCAGGAAGTCATTGCTTCCCTAACCAACGAGAATTTCCAACAGCAAGGGACGCCCAGTCCCGTTTTGCCCGACGGTTAAGGAGGACATACTTGGGGGCAGGGGATGGGGGGCACTGACATCATGGCGGGGAGCACTGCGACACTCGCTCCTTGTGGCCCTGAGCTCCTGAGCACGGACAGCAGTCCAATTTTGGGGGGGGCGGGAGGGGTGGGCAGGAGAGTCTAATGGCGACCAATGAAGGCTGTTTATCCACTCTTCTGTCCTCAGGCTGTGTCTCATCTCTCAGGGAGCCTGCTGGACACATCACGACTCAGCTTATTCAACTGTCAGGGACCCCTAACAGCAGGAGGTCAAGAGGAGGCTGGGGCTCCGCATGAGGAGACTGCGGGGCGGCCTTCGCCTCAGGACGCTGGGCCCCAGCAACCTGTAGCTACAGCGGCTCGTCCTGCCTTCCTTTTAAACATCAACACCCGTCCCCAGATTTGCTCTTGGCAAACGTCGCTTGACTACTGCTGTTTTCCCTGAAGTCACTGAAGAGAGTTAGATAATGAGCTGGCACGCTCTTTTGAAATGTTTACTGTGTTCCTTAGAGCAAGGGACATGCTGGTTCCTCAACTAATTTGGGGTTGCTAGATCTTTTCTACTCTTTTTCGGAGATCTCTGAAGCACACGCATGGACTCGAGTATAATTAGCCGTGCCAGGGAGTCGGGGTGACAGTCATGGGGCTTCGTCCTCACCGAGGAGCGGAGCCGCGGCAGGTCTGACGGTAGAAATGTTTCTCGATTTTCCCAACAGAAAGGAAGGGGAGACATGGGAGCGTAAAGAGAACACAAAAGAGAACACATCGTGGGACACCCCGAATATTTGGGGACAAAAGAGGAGACGGCCTTGACTTCAAGGAAACCAAAAACAGGACAGGACCGTGATGATGGTGGCATGCAGAATTAACTCAGGTGTTCACAGAAAATCTAAATGCAGCCTAATTTTTGTAATGGGGCTTACATTTGAAAATTTCTGAGCCTCAGCCTGGCCTATTTCACAGTCTTTTTTTTTTTTTTTAAATTAAAACTCAGGGCATCCAGTCGTGTGTAATTTCTGTGAGAACTATAATAAATGCATCCACATAAGCCCTAAATTCCCACTTTCGAAACGAATATCTGGGGTTAGAGTGACATTTATATAAATTCCACTTGGTATTTTGGTTGCATGTTTTCCCCACGGAGTTCAAAGGCATTTATAGACATTCTGATTAGTGCCTGTGATATCCTGGGGGGTGGCAAATTCTATTAGCTCAGTTTTACGATTGGGATAGAAAATCTTACAGCAGCCAAATGGTTTGGCAAAAACCATATGGCGTGTCACTGATAATGCTTCGAGAAGAAAACAGGTTTTTTTTTTTTCTTTCAGCATCTCTTCCCGCATTAGTCTTCTGTCCAACTTGCTTGCAGGATGTGTTTAAAAAAACATTAGCTGCGAGGTGATCCCTAGGGTCTCTGCAGAGTCTCGCCTGCCTTTTCAGCCCGCTGGGTGGGTGGTGCTCACCTGTAAAGAAAGGGGTGACACCGGGCTGTGCCCCTCTGCTTGTTGGGAAGGACAGACTTCCCTGCATCGTCCCAGCCATCTGGACAGCGGTGTCCAGAAAGCAGAGAGGGGTGTCCTGGCCAAAACGCTGAATGAGGAAATGCGACCCAAGACCACCGATCGCCGAGCCCCCTTCCTGCTGCGGAAGCCCCTCCGGCTTGCCGGGCCTGAGTGATGGCGACTTCCTCCTTCCCCTACTCCGAACGAGAAGTGGAGACGGAAGAACAGGAAGGAAGACGTGGGCTTGCTGTCTAGGGCAGATGGCGCATCGGGAACAGATGCCAGGGACGAAGACGACGCTTCTTCCCGGCTCCTTGTCGGCTGCCATCGTCCCTTCAAGGAGCAGGCCCTGTCGGGTGTGGAGAACGGAGCAGGCGGTGGCCGCAGGGAGAGGAGCCACCCGGGCTGCAGCCGGCGGGGCAGCGTCTCGTGCTGTGTTCCAGGCCTTTCAGGCCCTGCGGGCAAAATCGTCCGGTGGCCCGGTGAGGGCTTTCGAGGAGTCACGGAGACGCCGTGGCCAGGAGACGCCAAGATACTGCCGCCGTGAGGCGACAGTGGCGGTGGGTCCCGAAGCGCCCCCAGCTGCCGGCTGGCTCCGTGCCCCGCCCTCCGCGCCCTGCCCCCCGCGCCCCGTCACAGCCGGCCCCTTCCCCGTAACCTGCTCCTTCCTGTGTCAAGGAAGGACAGGCCATGCCAGCTGCCAGGGACACCCCTTCCCACCTTGCACACAGGGGCACCCGTCCTGTCCAGACACGAACTCCCCAGGGAGGCTTCCGACCTTGCCCCTCCATCTGGGGTCAAGTCCAGTCACTCCCAGCCCTCTCCTGTAGGTGACCGAGACAATGGAGATGAAACCGTTGATGTCACTTAGCTGTGTGGCAGGCATCCCGCCCTGGGAGCTGAGCCCCTCCGAGCAGGTTCATTTTCTCCCGGCCACCACTGCCGGCCAACGCTTACACGGCACTCAGGGATACGTAATAAATTAATAAAACTGACGGGCATCAGTCTGGTCCAAAGACACAGTGACCCAGGCAGCGGGGTGGTGGCCAGTGGTTCCACAGCCCCGTGTGTGAAAACGGCTACCGCCGAGTCACGCGGTCTGCCTCCTCCCCCTGCCACCGCCTGAACTTTCTCCTGACTCCCAGGCACTGGCACCGTCCCCTCGCCCGGCCCACCCCTGCCGCCTGAGCGGGCAGCAGGAGGGAGGGGGCCCGTGGCACCCATGTTTCCTCCGTGGAGAGGAGCTGCTCCCTCTGAGTGGTGCCCTTGAACATCCAGCCGGGTCTCTTCCCTGACGGGATACTTCTTGTGCTGGAGCGGAGCGAATGCACTGGGTGTTTTCCGATATTCACGTATTTTTCATGGCAAATCTTTTCCATGCAATATTGTAGTCTGCACTTCCTTGGGAGGAATCAATTAAGGTTGTTATATTTTAGCCAGACTTTTAAATACACAGGAGAGTCCAACTCCCAGCTCCTAATGGCTGTGTTTTATAAAATTAGGGCCGCTCGTTCAATTATAAATAAAGGCTCCATCAACATCGTTAGCATTGTTTGAAGGCTTTTTTCCCCTCGCCACAGAATTCCCCGTCTCCCTAATGGGACTTTATAAAATTATCATTAGAAACAAAGGTATTAGCCTCTCTTCACTGCTCCCCCAGCTGCCTCCCCCGCCCCCGGAAATATCCAGAGGCGTTTTTTCAAAAGCAGAGAAATTCTCCAAGGAAGAAACTGCTTGGTTATCTGTCATTGCTACTGGAACACAGCTACCAATTTTCATAAGTGGTAAAAGTCATTTCAGAAGAACAGCTATAGGTAGGTGGGGTTGTGAGATAGGGGGGGGAGCGTGCTGTGGGGGAGGGGAAGGGAGGGAGGAGAGGCGGGAGGCAGGGGTGGGTAAGGGTGAGAGAAGGAATAGAAAGAGAGGACAGGACCCTGCTTGTGTCACTGAGGGGCAGTTCAGCCCCCCACCCCACCCCCAGGGCGGAGAAGCTGCCGAGTCCAGGCTGCCAGTTACAGGTGTACTGGGTTGCACACGTTGTCACAAAGCCCCTTACTAATTACCTAAAATGTCCGGCAACTTTGAAGCCGGTGGGGTGGGGACAGCAGCCCTTCCCAGGCCCTGCACCGAACGGAACTACCCTTTAGAAGGTCCCGAACCCTGCACCTGCGCGTGGCCCCTGTGGTTTGACAGATCCAAAAGGATCGTTCCTGAAATTCGAAAGCCGATTTCATTCAGGTGGTAATGACACACTTATAAGTCACAGCTACCTCGATCAGATGTGTTGAGCTTGTTTATGACAAACAGCGTCCGTCCTCGCCCGTCACTCAGAGGCAGACGCAATGTGGAGCACGGGAGCTGCCATGAGCGCTGCACTGAAGAGCAAGGCGGAGCCTCCTGCGCTCGCGCCTGAGCATTTTCCGGTGTCGGTTGTCATTGCCGGCCAGGCAGGAACGGGGACAGGGCAGAGGGAAACCGGACACCCAGCGAGCGCCTTTTTGCCAGCAGGAAACCCCACCTCATCCCTCGCGTTTGCTGAACCACCAGCATGAGCAACTCAGGCCTCTTCAGAAGTTCCTTTCACCACCTTCACAGATTCTAGAAACCGAAGATATCTGTCCAGATGGAGGCAGCTCCTCTCCCCTCCCCGCTCACGCGTCCGTCTGTTTGCGTATAACACGTGCGTTTCCGAACACGCAATCGCCCACACCTGCCGTGCATGAGGAAGCGTGTTCCCCTGGGCCAGGGCCTGGCCGTCACCGCGAGAGGACAGGGTGAACAGGGTCTGTCATCGTTCAGCTCGTCGCTCTATGTCCACACTCGTCCCCCAGAGTCTCCTTCCCAGATGCCCTCCAAGCCGCTACGGGCAGCGTGATTTCGAACCACACTCGTCTCGCCAGATCGGCCCCTAGTTGACATCTGCCCTTAGCTCCTGGGACGAAGGTCGAATTTCTGAGTTTCACGCTGCAGGTGCCGGGAAGTGTGACCCTAAGAGAGGTTCCAGCATCATCCGCCACCCTGCCACCCGGCCCTCTGCTGTAGCCACACACCCTGAACCACACAGTCCCCCAAGCTCCCTGCCGCGTATGCCACCCCGTGTCCCAGCTGGCGATCCTGACAGACTGCTGAGGGCTCACCAGGCACCGCGGTGGGCACCAGGCATGGAGGGAACGAAAAGCAACGCTGGCCTCGGCTCCCATCACCCTGACCCCGGCAGGGGGTTGGGGTGGGGCACCTCGACTGCCACCCCGGCCCCACTGGACCGAGAGACAGTTCGTTCACGCTGCAGGAGCGGAAAGACTGAATGTGTGATGCGCCTTGCACCCATTGTCATCGTTATTATAAACAATTTAAAAAATTAAAGAAGAAAAACAAAACCGTAAAATAACAAGTGTTGGCGAGGACGTGGAGAAACCGGAACCCCTGTGCTCCGCTGGCGGGGATGGAAAAGGCCGCTGCTCCCTGGCAGGTCTGCTGGTTCCTCACGCAAATCTCCCAGAACCGCCCTGCGGTCCGGCAGCCCCACTCTCCGGAGCGCGTCCGGAAGACTCAGAGGCGCGCCGTGTCCGCAGCAGCACTAACACAGCGGCCAAGAGGGGCAACGGCCCGAACGCCCATCCACGGACGACGGATGAACGACCGGCAGCGAGGTCGTGCGGTGGGGTGTCACTCAGCTTAAACTGAAACAGGAAGGACGTTTGGACACGGGCCGCACGTGACAAATCCTTGAAGAGGTGAAGCTCAGTGAAACAAGCCAGACGCGACAGGAAAACACTTTCTGAGTCCACTGATACAAGGTTTGTAGAGCAGCCCCATCCGTGCAGGACGTAGAACGGTGCCCGGGGCTGGGGGAAGGGTGGGGGCGTCGCTGTTTAACGGGGACAGATCAGGGTGGGGAGATGGCAAGTCGTGCAGAGGGACGTGACGGACGGTTGTCCTGGTGGGGACGGCTGTGCAGCAAGGTGGATGTGTTCAACGCCTCTAAATTGTACCCTTGAAACGGTTACAATGGTAAATATTGTGTGTATTTTACCACAGTAAGAAAAATGGCACATGTAGAAATGCTGCTTCTGACCATGATGCAGTCGCAGAGAGAGATTTACCCGCCCACTAAAAAGCAACCAGACCAAACAACTGGAAAGAAAAGACAAAACAATTTTCAGATATCAAACAACAGGCAGCACAGGACAGCGATCCTTGAGAGAAGGAGAAAAAATAAGGTGAGCCCTCTGGTGACCTTAACTTACCACCTAGAAAACGTTTCCAGGCTCCATTGCAAGAGGGGGGACCCAAACGGAGCCTGGCCTGTCCCTCAGATGAAGAGAAAGAGCTGCAAACCCAGCCATGCCAAGGAGGCTCGAACTGCAGGGCGGCATCCCGGGGAGGCCGGAGCTGCAGGAGAGGGTCCGGCTGCATGGAGAGAGAGATGTGGGGCTCTGCAGAGGGTTCCCCTGGAGACTTCAGCTGAATACCCGTCAGCACGTGCACGTGCGGCCTGGAAAGACCCACCAGAAAGGAATAAGCAGAACGATCTTTGCAGCTCGCAGCGGGCTAGGAATGGACAGTGTTCTCACCGAAGCAGAGAAACCTCGGATACACAGAGCATCAGGAAGAGAGCCCAGAAGGACACGGGCAAACCTAGCCCGACACTAAGGGCCATCTGGTCTTGCCTAAGAGAGCTTAAAAGTAAGCCCCAGAAGGATCTTGTTGTTTCCAAGAAATGTAATGACCCCGAGAACGAAGCTCAGGAACCTGTAAAAAATACGTAAACACCAAATATAAAATTTACAAATCTGGCATCTGATCATAAATTATTAAGGATACAAAGTAACCAGAAAATATGACCCATAATCTGGAGGAAAAACAACCCACAGAAACAGATCCAGAAGCGACACAGATGACAGAGTTAGTAGAAAAGGTGTTAAATGGTTATTAAAACTAGATTTTGTGTGTTAGGAGGGTAGAGGAGGACGTCATGCTGAGGAGACGTGGGAGATTTTAATAAAAAAGACAAAGCGAATTGGTGGATTTAAAAACGCGTCTAGAATGAACAGATTACACACTACAGAACAACAAAAAAATCATACACTTGCAGACAAAATAGCAACAGCATCCATCTAAAATAAAAGGGAGGGGTAAGAAAGAAAATGGGGGCCAACTCTGAAAACAGAGCCATAGGGAGCGATGGGACAAATCCGAGCAGCCAAATAAACGTGGAGTTGGAATCCCTCAAGGAGAGGCAGGCGGGAGAAAATATCAGAAGAAATAACGCTTGAAACTTTTTCACATGTAAACTATAAACCCACGATTTCTTACACAAGAAGCTAAATGGATCCTAAAGGTGAGAAATATGAATGAAACCACAGCAGGTTACATCATAATAAAATCACTCAAAACCAGCGACGAAGGGAAAGCGGCCGTGGTGGGCCAGGAAGGGACACTTCACGCACCAAGAAACGAGTGTGACGACAGCTTCTCGTCAGAGACGGTGCACGCAAACACCACCTCGACATCCAGAACCGCTCACTTTCAACAATTTACCCATAAAAAATACCTTTCAGAAATAAATGCAAAAAAAAAAAAAAAAAAAAAAAAAAGCTTTCCCAGAAACACAAATGCAGACATACACTGAAAAAAAATGTTGAAGTTAAGTCTTTTGGGCAAAAAGCAAATAACAAAAATTTGGTTGTGCACAAAGTGATAAGGAGCACCCAAAATGGTAAATATTGGGGAAATATAGAAGAAATTTCTCTTAAAAAAAAAAAAACTCTTTAAGAGATAATTGACTATTTTAAGCAAACGTCATAACAATATGTTGTGGGATTTCAAGTCTAAGTAGAAACAAGAAGCGGAACACTGGCCCAGGGGCGGGTGGGGGAGAGTGCAGAACGGCCCTTAAGAGTGCTGCACTTCCAGCGAAGTAGTCTAGAGCCACCTAAAGATGGACTATGATAGGTTTGAGACAGTGACCGCTATTAAAAAAAAAAAAATGTATAGTGAATAAAACCCACAGAAAACATAAAGTGAAATAACACAAGTTACTCAAGTGATTCCCGTGAAGTCAGGCAAGGAAAACAGCACGTGGGCTAAGGAGAAAAACCCGCGATATGGTAGATTTAAGCTCCACGTATCGATAACCACACGAAAGGGAAGTGCTCTAAACACCCCGAGTAAAAGGCAGAGATTGTCATGTTGAGTAAAAAAGCAAGAACAAACTACATGTTGTCTAAAACAAACCCACTTTATCAAAAAGACATGTGTAAATTACGCGTGGAAGAATGGAAACAGGAGACATCATGCTGAGGATGATCAGAAGAAAGCTGGAAAGGATTCGCTAATATCCAAGTAGGTTTCTGAGCAAAGAGAACATATAAGGACTAAGAGAATCATTTCATAGTGATGAAGGAGTCAGTCAGTTCACCGGAAGACATAACGTTAAATGTTTATATTCCCAATAAATGAGCCAAAATAGATCTGGAACAAAATTTATAGGACTGAAAGAAGAAGCAGACAAATGCCAAACTGTAGTTGGAGACTTCAGAAACTTCTCTGAATAACTGACAGAACAAGTATACAGAAAATCAGCAAGGATGTAGAAGTCTTCAACAATACTATGAGCCAATGCGATCTAATTTAAAATTTATAGAATATGCTACCTAAATGTAGAAGAACACACATTCTCCTCAAGTACACATAAATATTTACCAAGCTAGATCTTATTGGGGATAAAAAGATGATAATTTAAAAAAATTCAAATCATACAAAATATGTTCTCTGGCCACAAGGAAATTGACTTAGAAATCAATACCTGAAAGATAAGTGAAAAATTCCCTGATATTTAGAAACTAAATAATACACATTGATTTGTGGGTCAATAAAGAAACTACAAGGCATATTCGAATGTATTTTGAAACAAATGAAAATAAAAACATGACATGTCAAAATGTGCTAGACATAGTTAAAACGGTGTTTAAAATGAAATTTATAGCACTAAATGTTAGAAATTAAGAAAATAAGAAGGTTCTTGAAACAATGACCTTAGCTTCTACTTTAACAATACGAAAGGAAATTGATCTCAAGTTAAGTAAAAGACAAGAAACAGTAAAGATAATTACAAATCATGAAATAGGAAAAAGAAAAATGATAGAGATCAAGGAAACCAAAAGCTAAGCATTGGAAAAGATGAACCAGACTGATAAACCTCTGGCCAGACATACTGGAAAAAGACAGGAAACGAATTACCAGTATCAGAAATAAGAGAGAGGAGAGACATCACCACAAATCCTAGAGGCAAAATAATAATAAAGGGAAATATCACAAACAACTTTATATAAATAAGTTCAATAGCTTAATGAAATGGGGAAATTACTTGGAGGAGACAAACTCCCAGAGTTCACTGAAGAAGAAATAGATAATCTGACTAGTTTAGCTTTATGTCTATTAAAGGAATTGAATTTGTAGTTAAAAACCATTTCATAGAGAAGATTCCAAGCCCATATGGCTTAACTGGAGAGTTCCACCAAGCCTTTAAGAAGCAAAATCAATTTTATACAAATCTGTGAAAAAAACTGAAGAGAAGGGGACATTTTTCCAACTCATTCTGTGAGGCCAGCATTACCCTGACATCAAGACCAGAAAATGGTATTACAAAACAAACAAACAAACAAACAAACAAACAAACACTACAGAGTAATATCCCTCATGAACATACATACAAATTTTCTTAACAAAATTTGAGCATATCTAATTCCACAATATGCAAAAAGGATAACCCATTGTGGCAGGATGAAGTTTATAAAGGGATGTAAGGTTGAGTTAACATGTGAAAATCAAATAATTCACCATATTAACAGAATGAAGGAGAATTATATAATCATATCAATAGATGCAGGAGACTCGTTTCACAAAATCTAACAGCTCATTCCTGAGAAATATTCTCCTCAAATGAGAGGGAATTTCTCAACTTGATGAAGGGCATCCATAAAAAAAACTACAACTAACATCACCAGTGGTAGAAGACTGTCCCTCAAGTTCAGGAACAAGACGAGGATTTCTGTTCTCACGCTCTTGTCAGAGTTGTTATCGGAGGTTCTAGCGAATGCAACGTGGCATGAGAAGAAATAAAGGGCATACCTGTCTGAAAAGCAGAAGTAAAACTGGCATACTTGCTCACGACATGACCATCTACACAGAAGATCCCAAGGCGTCTACGAAAGAACCACTAGAATTAAGGAGTCCGCCAAGTTTGCAAGATACAGGTCGATAAGGAACATTGTATTTTTATACATTAGGAGGTGAACAAAAAGAAGTTTAGAAAATAAAATCATTTACAATATCATCAAAACAGATAAAAATGCTTGGGGTTAAGTTTGACAAAACATGTGCAAAAAACAAAACAAAACAAAAAAAAAACCCCGAAAACAACCAAACAGCGCTGAGAGAAATAAAGACTTACAGAAATGGAGAGATATACTACATTCACGGTTTAAAAGACTCAGTGCTATGAAGATGCCAGTTCTTCCCAAATTAACGTACAGAGTCAATGTCATCCCAATCCAAATCTCAGCAGGCTCGCTATAGAAACTGAAAGTTAATTTTTAAAAAGTTATATTAAATACAAAGCACCTAGAATACATGCACACACATACACAAACTCTTTTTAAAAAGAACAGTCAGAGTGCTTAAACTAAATTAATAAAGTTCATCATTATGAAACTACAGTAATCAAGACAGTAGCACTAACATATGTAGGACGCAGAGAGCAGCAGGGGGGTCAGAATGGCCCCAGACACGTATGGCCACGGGCTTGCCGACAGCAGTTCCAAGGAAGCCAGTGACGAAATGATAACCTTTTCCATACACGATACTGGAAAATGAGTCAACCATACACAAAGGAAAAAAATAAAAAATAAATGAACTTGACATCTTCTACCGCAGGAAAAATTACTCAAATTAGGTCATAGTTCTAAATGTAAGACCTAAAACTATAAAACCTCTACAAGAAAATATAAGAGGAAATCCTAGTAATCTTGTGTTTGCAAGGATTTCTTAAATGCTACGCAAAGTATGAAATGTAAAAAAAAATAATAATAATTGGGTTATGTACAAATAAAACCTTTGCTCCTCAAAAGAAGCTTATGAAACTTAAAGGCGATGCCATAAAGTAGGAGCAAATATCTGGAAAGCAGAGATCCCACGGTAGACGTGAATCTAGACTCTAAGGAACTCCTATAGCTCCATAAGATACAACAAGCCAATCAAAACGAGCAACAGATTTGATTACACACTTTATCAAAGAAACTATCTAGATGGCAAATAAGCACATGGAAAGATGCCCAGTATCATCGGTTATTCCAGAAAGGCCAAGTGAATCCACAACGAGGTACCACTACGCACCCAGTAGAAGGCCAAATCAAGTAGACTGACCACAGTGGGTGCTGGGAAGGACGCGGGGCTTCTGTGGTGAGACAGTAACACAAGTAAGCCACCGTGGAAGGCAGTCCGGCAGTTTCTTAAGGAGTTAAACATACACCTTCATACAATGCAGTCATTCCCTCCGAGGTAATTTCCCCAACCGAAATGGAAGCACGTGTCCACACACAGACTTGGACACAAAGGTTCTTGGTGCTTTATTTGTAACGTTAAAAGTCTGGAAACAACCTGAATGTCCATCGACAGGTGAATGGACCCACAAATTGTGGTCCGTCCACACAATGGAATACTACTCAGCATGAAACAATCGTGCTCCGTGAAAGAAGTCAGACAAAAACCGCACCCCATACGATTCCATTTACACAATAATCTGGAAAATGCAAACGAATGTATGATGAGGATCAGGGACGGATGACAAAGGAGCTCAGGGAAGCCTTAGGAGGTGACGACCAACCCTCGATCGTGGTGACGGCTTCTTGGGCACACGTTAAAACTCATCCAATGGTACGCTTTAAATAGGGGCACTTTATGGTAACTCAGTTGTATTTTGATAAATCTGCAAAACACAAAGATGATCTCTACACATCCATTAATGAGGTGACGTGATGCCCATTGTGGAGATTAAGAGAGAGTCTCTGAGCAGGAAACCAGGGCTCCAGCTCAGGCTCACGGGCTGCTCCCGGGGTCCGCATGGCACACTTGTGGGTCTTAGAAGACCCAGCCTTGCCTGCCCTACAGGACTCAGGTTGGTACAAGCTGCTTCTCCCCGCACCCCAGCCAGCCCTCCTTGCCCAGCTGACTGAGGTCAAAGGGTAGCTCTCCCTTGACTCAAGACGTGGACAGTCCACAAGGACAGGGGACACCTGCCTATCCTCTGATCTGCACTCATGGTCAGCCTGGTCTAGGCCCCATCACCTGTGGGTCACTCCTGGGACACTGTGGGCGATCTGGTTCATTAGCCGCGGTCAACAGCACAATGCCTGGCCCCGGAAATGTGCTTGGTGGATCCTGAACAAGCACATGGGTAGGAATCGGTCTCAAACGAGGCTTCCATCTGGAAGAGGCAGAGACAGCTGCGGTGAAAGTTCTGGGAACCAGGAGCGTGCCTGCACCAACCCCAGGCGCCACCCCTCTTGCTGCCCAGAAATGAGGACAGAGAAATGACCCACTGGGGGCTCCAAATGAGCTTTGACAAATCTCCCTTCTTCTAGCTCAGGTGTGCACTTGGCCCTACGAGGAGCCTCTCTCGAGGGGCCATGGGTCATCACTGGCCTCCAGGACCCAGGAAGAAAGGCTGCCGAAGAGGCTGGGCCAGCGTCAGCCTTCATAATAAGGACAGTCCACCAGGAGAGGCAGATTCCACTGTAACGATCCCTGTTTGTTCCCTCGGATGCCAAAAAGAAGATGAACGTCCACGTCAACGGCCTCAAGCTTTTGACCAGAACTGAGCTGACTCATGCAGCATCTCCCCTCTTGGATGGGGTCCCTCATGGGTTCCAGAAAGGCTGAGTGCTGCTCCGTCTGACCCTGCCCCCGAAAACCACAACTCCTTGCTGAACGAGCATTCCTTTCTCTCCCCCATATTCCCATCAGTCCCCGGAACAGCACCGCCAGAGGAACCCTCGTGGGAATCTGGCTTACGGCACCTGCCAAGGCCCTTCTCGATGCCAGGAACCTGGGCTTCCTAGGCCAGGCGAGTCCCAGAACGCATGCCTCCTCTGGATTCAGTGCTTTGCTTCCGTAGGTAGTCATTTCTCAAGTGCCAACCAGTCTCTGAAGCAGGCAAAAGTGAAAAGGACCCGGGGCCCCCTGGGGAACCCCAATACCCCAGTTCATTCATCACAAAGACGTGCGTCTGCCCTTGCGCCTGTGCTACGTGAAGGAGGAAATGGAGACGAGGAAGTCCCGGCCCAGCCTCCAGGAGCTCCCAGGGGGCGAGGGGACGGAGGAGCAAAAGAGGAGAGAGGGTGGCACGGGCAGCGAGGGCGCAGGCGGGAGAGGCTCGGGGAAACTGCCAGAGGTGAGCGAGGCCGAGACTTTAGCAAGAGCCAGACCGGAGAAGGCCGGTTCTGGGGAAAGGCGTCAGTGTGCGTGAAGGCGTGCACGCCCAGGAGCAAGGCCCGCGTGTAAGCCGTGCGGGTGACAGTGGGGAGGCCCATGAGTACAGGCGCCCCACGCGGCCCGGGCCCGCCCAGCGCCCCACGCGGCCCGGGCCCGCTCAGAGCAGGGACTGAGAAGTAGGGCTTGGCACTCTGTTGGTGACTGAAGTGCAGTTGCTATAATTCGTGGGGATTTTTAAGTAGCTTCTTCTATTGGTTTATTTGGTAGGTGCGTTTCAAAGGGCGTCATGTGAAAACAAAGCTTATTCTTTCACTTCCACAAGACAGAGGGGAAATGCCAGGAAGCAGCCAGATCCTGGATCTACGGAAAGAAAAAAGGGAGGAAAACCTCTTTTGCGGCATTGCTGGACTCACAGGAAGTGAGGGAGATCTCGGAAAGCCAATGCCCAAAGTCCTGCACACGTGCACACACGCACACACATGCACACGTGCACGCGCACATACGCACACACAACCACACAGCGATAACAAGGGACTAGCAAGAGATGGGGCCAGAACGATCCTGGGCTGGCTCGAGGCGAGCCAGGCACCGACGGCAGCCCTGCCTCGGGACACTGAGCATGAGGTGGAGACGGGGGGACGGGAGGGGGACGGCACCCTGGAGCTTCTATGGGGCACTTGAGGACGGTGCCCTGGCTGCTCATTAAAGCACTGGCCAGTCCTCTGACAAGAAAATCCTTCCCAGGCAGGGCTGTTGGAACTCCCATGAACCAAGAAGCAGCACACACGGGTTCACGAAGATCACCAAGCAGAGGGGAGGTGGCCCACGTGTAGGAGAGAAGATGCCAGATTTAGCAGAAACAACACAGGAGAGGCATGCAGGAACGTTTAAGGACAAGGATGAAGTACTGAAGATATGCAGACGAGGGCCTGGGTGACGGACGGCCCTGCAGATCACAAAATGAACCAAAAGGGGTCTTCGAGAAATGGAAGATACCACTTTGGAAAGAATTAACTCAACAGATGGATCGAACAATCCCCAGCTTCTCTCCTTCCATCCTCACCCCCGGCCGGTACTCCATGGAGAAGCAGCAACCGGAGGAGACCCACCCCGCCCTGCCCCCCGGATCTCTGTGCTCACACCAGCCTGCGTGCCAGCGTCTGCACCCACACACTCAGCCTGCTTCCCGTTTCCAGAGATGAACTCTTCATGCCCCGACCTGAAGGCGACTCCACCTGGGTTCCAGAACCACCCCTCCACACCCCCTGAAGGGCACTGCTCCAGACAGTCTCGCTTCCCTCTCCCTCACTGGTCACACTCTCTCTCTCTCTCTCTCTCTCTCCTGGAACGCTTTCACCCCCCCTTCTTATGACCTAAGTCTAGAAGTAGATGGAGTTATGCTCAGAGCCGATTCTTTTCCTTCATCCCTTGTTTAGCTAAAATCCTGCTTCTCGAGCTTCTTCGAGAGATGGACTGAAATGAACGCTGTTTCCTGAGTTCTTGCATGTTCACCCAAGCTGGCTGCCTTTACATTGGCGTGACAGTTTAGTTAGGTATAAAACGACTTTCTTGGGTGAGTCTGGCTGTGAAGACTAACGCCACAGTTATGTTCTTTTCCTTATAGGTGACCTGATCACTTCTCCTTGGCTCCCTTTGTATCTTCGAAATTCAGTAACTCTAACCAGAACACTTCAGCAGTGACCACTGCGTCCATTTCTTCTGGGACACGATGTTTCCTTCCAATCTGTAGATCCAACTCTTCTTTTATTTCCAGAAATGTTTCTTAATTTAGCATTTTAATTTTAAATTTTTTTTCCTGATCTCAGTTCTTTTGTTTTTAAGATCACTGGGTACCAATATTTGGAATCTTTTTTTTTTTTTTTACCATCTCCTGGTACTCAAATCCTTTTAAATGCCTCACCATAATTCCATTTAATTTTGTTCACGTTCAGCTCGATCCTGCCCTCCACACACTTTGCTCTGTTTTCAGCAATGTCTATTCTCTGTTTTTGCTCTGCTTCCAACATGCCCTCATGATCTGCAGAGTTGCCCGTTTCTCTTCCACATCATCCTGCGTCCTGCAAATGCAGGTCTCGTGTCCTTCTCATTTGCTCTCTCTTCCCCGATGTCCATCCATCTCTGCTTGAAGCTCTTGTTTTATCGAGGCAGTTATTCTACATCTTCTTTTTTAAATTCATGGCAACATGTTCGGCCATAAAGTCCATCTGCTCTGTGACAACATTTTTTATCAAAAAAAAAAAAAAAAAGGAAAGAGATTTGAAATGTACATGTACATCACCCGTTCCCAAAGAAACCCAGTCGGTCCGCATCTGATCGGTGCACCGGTGCCGCTCCCGGGGGCTCCCTCTGGGTCTCCCTTCTGCACCTCCCATCACCCCCCAAAGAAAGGCCTTTCTCCACTTTGGTCCTTAACACCCTCTCTAGTCCTGGGGCTCTGTGAACCGCCATGTCTCTGCAAAGAACGCCGGCTGTTTCCTGCGACATAGGTCAAGAGTTTGGGGACCTTCCACCTCTACCACCGCATACGTATCCTTCAGCTAGACGGCCTGCCGGGGGTGCTGACATGCCAGTGCAACCAGGATCCGGGCGGCCTGGGTGCGCTTCAGCCTCCTGGGCAGTGGCTCAGAGGGAAAGCCTCAGCGCCGAGGACGAAAGCACAGGGAAAGGGCCTCGACCATCCCGTGAACGGGCGCAGTCCCCTCGCTGCTCCGGGTGCGAAGAGCCGAGCTCCGGCTGCTGTAGGGACCACACGGCGCTTCCTCCGACTCGAACATGCTCCCCGGCCCCACGCCTTGCTGGCTCCATCCACTCCTGCTTCGGCGTGTGGACGTGTACATCAACCAATAGCAATCGGAGAGAGCGGGGCTTGTCAAGAACGGCCCTGCACGGAAGAGAGGACGTCGTCTCAAAGCCACTGCATTAAGACAGTGACGACGAGATGCTGACGTTCGCGAGTGGGACGTGATCTCTGAGCTGCTTTTTGATTTCGCGTGAGCAATGAGGCCCGATCCAAGTGCTGTCGTGCGCCCAAGCGAGCCGGGGCCGTGAGGGGCGTCCTTGACTCACCTGAGGAGGAGCTGCAGGAACAGGACAAGATCGGAGCACCAGGAACGCGGGGGCAGCGCCGGCCTCTGCGACAGCACCGCGGGCATCTGACCACCGGACCTCACCCACCTTCTGCGGCTGCAGACGCCCACCTCAGCGAGCGCTGTGAAGATTTCTCGGGACGTGACCTGCCGAAGCTTGGAGCAGGGCGCTTGAAACCCAGGAACCCACGGATTCCATTTGGCCCCATTTTCCTCGTTCCGAGCCCTGCAGAAGTTGGAGGACAGCTCCCCTTGACGTCATTTCCCCTTTCCTGAGGCCACCACAAGTGTTGACGTCTCCCGGCAACTTTTCCAAGCCACTTTGATGCCGGGGATTCAGGATGCATCGACCTCAACACGGCCTTGCCACTTCGTTGAAATCATTCTCCTTTCATCAGGTCGTGTCCACGACAGGCCTGCTGCCTTCCACGCCCCCTCCAGTGACGTCACAGCCGACCTTGCCCTGACACTGTCCACGTGTCTTTCATTCCCCCAGGCCATTCTTTTTTCTGTCTTCCTCTTCTTTTTTTTAATCAGGAGCCCTCATTTTCTTTACACTGGATTTGCCTGAGTTCTTGTAAGTCAGGGCTATTTATGATCGGAAGAAATAACATGCATCTCGAAATCAGTCACACAGCGGTGTTTCTGTGCATGGGTCACGCAGGGTCTGCTGGAAACTCAGGGGAGGTTCGCTCTGTGCGAGACGAAGCTGGGAACGAGAGGGCATCCTGCCACCCCACGTCCCCGTGACCCGACCCCGCGCCACAGAGCAGCCCAGACGCGAGATTGAAACTCTCCCAGTGAGAATCTGTGACCTGCCTTTCGTCAGATGCGTGACTTCGGGCCAACAGCTGAGCTCCCCGTTCCTCAGTGGCCTCATCTGTCGAGTGCAGAGAAGGACAGCCCCGAGCTGGCCAGGTGACTGTGAGGGGTGAACGAGGAACGAGGCAGCCACTGAGAACGGTTCCTTGCGCATCCTATTACCGTACACACGATCCAGTAAGGGACACGGAGCCAAACAGCCTGGAAAGGAACAGGGGTCCCTCAGCCGTCACAAGGAATCAGGTGCCCGTTCACGCCACGATCTGGATGGATCTTGAAAACACTGTGTTAAGTGAAGCGAGCCAGTCGCGAAGACCGCGTGGTTGTAGGATTCCATTCGCATGACATGTCCGGGAAACTCGGTAGAGGTGGAAGGTGGAGTAGTGGTTGCCCAGGGCTGGGGGTGACGGGGGCGGCAAACAACGGGGGCTCACGGGAAAGCTCTGGAGCCAGGAGTGATGGCTGTAGGGCGTCATGACTGTGCCGGCCTACGTTCTTACAGTTACAATGGACATTCGACTCTGTCGGGAAGGGGGTTCCCTCCGGGTGGCAGACGCGGAGCGAGCACAGACAGGGACCGGCTGAGCACGGGCCTCCGTGCAGTGCGGCCGGGGCCCAGGGCACAGCCAGCAGGGCTCTTGTCCAGGAAGGTGAGGCGAGCCGCACGGTGAAGACCCCGAGACAGCGCGTGAAAGCGACTGGACTTCACATCCGGGTTGACAGGGAGCCACGCAAGACCACAGAGCGCCACCGCCCAGGCCAAGTTTAGGACAAGCCGCCAGCTGCGGCAGGTGCAGACAGGTGAAGGTCACAGCGCTCGGAGGCAGGACGGGCCACTAGGAGGCCGTTGACGCAGCCCGGGACGGTGACGAGACAGCGCAGAGGGGGAGGTGACACGATGTGACGGCCACTGAGATGCGGGAGGAGAGGAAGGGGTGGGCAATGAGTGATGAGAGGGGACAGGTGACCGGGAGGACAGCGGCACCGGGTGCACAGGGAGGCGGGCCAGGGAAGGACGCAGCGCGTTTGCAGAGGGCAGGGAACAAGAGGCGGGTGAGTCGCGCTGACCTTCTCGGGAGGCGCCGGAGTGGCCGGGGCTGGGGCTGCAGGGCCCCCGCGGGCAGAGGGGTGCGCGCACCCGTGGGCGCCGCCCCATCGGCACTCTCACCCGGGTCAGCCCTGAGGTCGGATATGCCTCCGGGGTCTAAACCCCAACTCTCAAGAGTGAGCTTAGCGCCTTCTTCTCCCAGGTGAAAACCTGTCCGGAAAAGCAGGCCGCTCGCCGGCTGCCGGCCCCACGGCTGCTCCACGCGGCAGACTGACGCGGCCGCCGGTCCTTTCAGAAGTAAAAGCAGAGGCGTGAGGCCCCCGCCGCAGGCCATGAAAACATGTCCCCTTCCCTCAGGCTTTCCCCAGCCCGCGTCATCCTACGCCCCGCACACCTCCCAGGCCCAGCTCGCAGGCTCCGAGGGGCCGTTCCGAGCACCCACTCTGCACGTGCTTGACGCGGGGCTCGGCTTCGACGGGGACGTCCAGCGGGGGACAGAGTACGTCGTGTCCAGGTCTCACGAAAGCGCGCCTCGTCGCCCGGGACACGCGGTCCGTGACGGGGCTGTGCCTTCATCCTTGGCGGCGCCCGGCTGGGGCACGCACGGCCCGGCGAGTCCGCCCCGGGCCCACGTCCACCTCTGGGACCAGGGTCTCGGACCCCGGCAATGTGCTCTCCGATCGGCCACAAAAACATCGCACAGACCTTTCAGTTACTGGTGCGTTTGTGAGGTCATTCGAGGCTAAGACCAGAAGGATTACAAGATCTGATTCCTTCCTGAGGCCCTGCGCTGTAAAGGACCAAAGAAGCCATAAAACAAAGATTTATTCAGTCTCAGAGGACGGCTCAGTGGCGCAGCCCCGTAAAAACCAGGAAAAAAAGAAACATCTGGCCAGAAAAGCACACTTGTTTACAAAAAAAAAAAAAAGAGAGAGAGAGAGAGAGGTTTAAGACTCCTCTCCAGCTTCACCAAATTCTTGGACTAAAATTAGGCTGAAAATGAAAAACAATGCAGAACCTCGGGCGTGCAGGCCACGCAGGCGGGGGAAGGAACATGTTGTTTCTTCCTTGTCCAGCTGCCTCCGTCCGCGGGCCCCTCCCGAGCACCCTGGGGAGAAGCCCTGCCCCATAGGTAGCCCCGGGATCACAGCACAGCTGTGGCGTCCCGGGCACAGGTGGCCCCCGGTGGTGGCCGGGCAGCCCCCGCTCCCTCGAGGCCGAACCCTTTTGTGGGGGAGGGTGTTTCCTGCGTGGAGGGCAGGGCCGAGCTCTGCCCTCCCCCACGATCAAACGCCTCTCCCTCCCGCCCTCGGTGCAAACAGTCCCGGCGCTTGGCACTCAGATGCCCACAACTGCCTGGCCCGGGGGATGGGTGCATCTTTGGAGACATGGACAATGGCTGTTTTGTGAGGAGCGGAGCCTGCGTTGGCAACAAGGCCCTCGGCCTGAGTCAGGAAACTCAGCTTCTTGTCCAGGCCCGCGTTGACTCAGCGAGGATGCTCAGGCCAAGCCCTCTGCTCCAGCTAGCCGAACCCCTCCCGACCTTCCCAGGACCGGCGTGGGAGTCACAGGATTGGGACAGCGCCTTCCGCTCTCCCCGGGATGCTAATGGGATTAACGGGTTAAGGCTTGAAGATGCTTTGAACTTCTTGGCACAAAGCTGTCTCGAGCATCGTAATTAATAAATCTTACCAAAGAGGTGGATTAAGGTCAGAAGGCACCGGGAGGCCGGGGCATCGAGCTGCTCGGCTTCGGGGCTGGGTCTCAGGAGTCGATGGGAAAGACATGGCATCTGCCATCTGCAGCTCTGAGCGGCTGAGTGACAGGGACCGCAGGGATCCCTTGGTCCCTGGGCCGTGCACACTGGCCACCCAGACTCATGATCTTCAAAAGCAGCCAGCCTGGGACAGCTTGCAGGAGCGGAGAACTTGAAGGTGCACTGTCACCACGAAATTAGAGGCTGGAGAAGGAAGGAGACCACGCCTCCAAAGCAGAATGGCGTTGGCCAGCCGACTGCCAGGCAGGGGACACGGAGGCTCCGCTGTGCGGGGACCGGGACGAAGCCTCTAGCAGGAGCCAGTAAGGAAAATGCTGCTCAGACCTGTCACGAGGCTCACGGTCACCCCACGGCTGCCTTCTTACGGGCCTGGGAACCTTTTCCAAATCTCAAGCGCTCAGGATCTGGGTGTCCCCAGGCCCACCTAAAGGTGTCATTTCTGGGACTCCCACTAGCAAATGGCAAGTCAAGAAGACCGTCACTAAGCCGGGACTTTGTCACCGCGGCTCATTCTCTTTTCCTAAAATGGGATGCCACACTAGCCAGGGCCTCCGCGCTCCTGAGTCACCCAGGCTTCCAGTCCTTCACGCCTTGTCACCTGTCCATGGGGCGGGCGGTCTGTGCGTGGTCACCCTTCTGCTGCCTTCCTACATGGGGAACGTGTGAGTGTGGAGGGCAGTGGAAGGGTGACCGTGCTCACTGGCACGCCTCACGGCCCGATGACGTCAACCACTGCAAGTGACCCGAGTCAGGCGTGAGCTGGGCTCGTCGCTAACGTGGCTGGCACGTGGCTCCAGACGGTCTTCCCCACCCAGTCCCCTGGAACCTCGAAATCCCCTCCTGTGCCGTACACTGTGGGCGCAGGGACACGGCGGGGACGTCCCTGCTCCCGAGCCCCTCCCCAGTGCGTCGGATTCCGCCAGATGGCTCAGTGGCTGTCACGTGGCCACCACGGTGTCTGCGCTGCTTTTGCACTGGGGCTTCTCTGCGGCGAGTCTCTTTGGGCCTACGTTCCCCAGGAAGTCCTTCCAGACCGGCCTCAGCCAGCTCTCCATTGGTGAATTAGTCCTCAGACCTCGTAAGCGTTTGAAAACACAGGTCTGAAACGGGGGACCCAGCCTTTGGGCTAACAAAGGCCATTCCCACCAGCAGGACACCCGGCCCACCCAGCCCCACGTCTCTGAGAATCCCCTCGCCCTGCCCCGGCGGGACTATGTTTGCATACAGAGAAAAACCATCAAAACCCCACAATTTGTTCTACTTGTCTGTCCCGCACTGGCCGAGGACACAGATGAGAGTGGGCACCATTGGCACACTTGGTCGAAGCTGAGATCTTAGGTCTGAGGGGTACCGTGTGCTCTGCCGCCCGTCAGCCCCGCCCGGCTCATTAAGCACCCCTAGCCTGGGAGGTGGCCCCAGGATTCCCCCGGACATGGCCCTGGAGGTCGAAGACGTTACCTGCCATTCCGCAGCACCGAGCGACGGAGGCTGGACACGGAACCCCGCTCCCAGCTCCAGGGCACGCCCTTCGTGCCGGACCAGCGAGGGCTCCCGGCCAGTGGCCACCTCCCCCGACCCGTGGCCCCCGCCACCGCGGTCACCTCCCCCTAACCACAGCCACCCGGACTCCCCCGACCCGCTGCAGGCTCCCGCCCAACGCCGGCGGCGCTGGCGCAGGCGCAGTGACTGGCATTGGCGTCCAGCCCTCCGGCCTCCTCCACGCCCGCAGATCAGCCTCGCCCCCAGCCGGGCCACTCCCCCGGCAGGCACGAGGTGGCAAGATGGCCTCGGATGGCTGGCCTGTCCTCGCCGGGAGACCCCAGGCCCACCAGGCCCTGGCTCTGTACAGGGCCTCCTCTCTGCTTTGCACCTGCACACTCGAGCCAGCTGACCCTGCTGCCCTCGGCCACCGACATGCCCGACATGGCTCCACTTCCTGTGGTGACCATACGTGTTAGACTCCCTACGAGAGGCTGCCGTGGTCACTCCCGTACCTGCTTGTCACACACGTCCATGCCGAGAACCTTCACCATCTCTGCTCACTGAAACTAGTCACTCCAGAGTCCTTCTACCCTTACCCTCCGCTCCCTACTCCTGTCCTGGCCCCACAGCCACAGCCCCCTGGTCACCAAGCCGCTCCCTGGGTCCCCTGCAATCTCCAGTCTGCCTTCCCCTGTCCATCACCCCAGGGCAAACCTAATTCCCACCCCGCAGTGGCGCGTCAGGATGACCCTAAAGCCCCTACCTAGCCTTCCCACGTCCCTAACGGCCCCATGCCAATGCCAGACATGGGTCCTTCTCAAATGTTTTCCCAGCGGCCCCAGCGTGCATCCTGACCTGCGCCAGGTGCCCAGGAGACGGTCAGTGTGGACGTGGGAACGCAGCTGTGAATGGGTCATCGCATTTCTCTTCCTAAAATCCACAGGTTCTCCTGCTGGCCTGAGGACTTGGCCTGGGTCTTCAGTGTGGCTCCGGGAGCTCCCGGTAACCAGACACCTCCTCCCTCACCACCCCCTACCCTCGACTCAGACCTGCGGTCAAGACCACCCCAGACTCTTCACCTTGACCAACCACTCTGCCTCCATGCATGGTGCACACAGCTTCCTCTGCCCACACACAGCTCCCTCTGTCACCGTCCCATCGCCCTTCACCGCCCCCCCCCACCACCGAGAGTCCCCGCCACGGGGCAGCTTTGCTGACCGCCCCATAGGGACTGTGCTGCTCGCGCAGGGGTGCGGGGTCGCCTCACACCCACAGGGGCTGGTCCGCGAGCGCGCAGTCTCCACGCCCTGCAGGGCAGGGCTGCTGGCACCTCGTCCACGCGCTCCGTGCGGGTCGCAGGAGCGCGCACGGAGGGGTCTCCCCGTGCGGGACGGACGAGCGAGGCCTCGTGGTGCGCGGAGGCTCGGCGGCGGGCGTGAGCAGAGCTTGGCGCCGCCATGGCTGACTCGGGGCCAGGGGAGCCTTGTCTTTGAACTTGCTTTGTTTACTGCGTCGAAGGCCAAGGCTTTCCGGTTATCTCGGGGCCGGTTCCATCCTACCCATGAGTTACTGCACTTAAATGGGAAGGCCAGAGCGTGCCAGGGCGGCCGCGCCGGGCCAAACCGCACTGCCCCCGGCCCGCGAGGTCCGGACGGCCTCGGCAGCCCGCTCGCGGGGCCCAGGCGTTCCAAGTTCATCCCTAATAATGCAATGTTTTGGAAAATCGCAGAAAGCGAATCTGTCCAGCTCCCACCCGCCCCCACCCCACCCCCACCCACCCCCGCTCCGACGGGATCGGCCTGAGCCTCTCTGACTCAGGCGAGCGGTGCTGGGGGTGGCCTCCTCGGAGCCCTCCTCGCCGCCCGTGTTCCCGTGTCCTCCCCAGCTGCACTGGCCGTGCCGCCGAGGGAAGAGATAGGCGTAAATCATCGCCTGCCCGCAGTCCCCATGGAAACGTGACGAATGCTCGGGCAGGGGCGGTTCGAGCCCAGCGAGCGGCTCGGCCAGCCCAAGACCCTGCAGCTCGGCACGCCGGGCTTTTGAAAGTGCTGCGTGGACGCAGGGCCGAAGCCTCCGCCCCCCATAAATCAGCCCGAGCCTTGGCGGCTCGCCGGGCGCTTCCCGCTGGGTTCACACGGGGGTGAGGGGGTGCTGCTGGCCCAGGATCCCCTCGGATGCGCAGGCCGGGGCCTCGGCTTAGCCTGGCCTGACCCCCGCAGAGGCCCACACGCTCGGCATCCCACACGCCACACACAGCCGCAGGATTACACAACGCCGTGTTGATCCTGCAGGGAACACCATGTACAGGCACAGCCGAAGCCCTCGGGCCCATAGGAGACAAATAACACGGAGGATGGAACCTGGGTGCTGCCTCGGGCCACGGGCCCAGTTTCAGTCCGGGCTCTGTCACGCGCCACCCGGCCGCCTTGGGCAGAGACGCCACATCCTGGGCAGCCCTCCTCAAAGGGGAGGAGCGGCTCCCTGGGGCTCGGCGCACCCTGTACCCCCAACCCCGACCCCCGGGACGCGGGCGCACATCAGCGCACCCTGCACCCCCCATCCCTCCCCCACCCCCGTCCTGTCCACCTTGGTCGGGCTGAGGAGAAAGGACCTGCTCTGGGGACTTTGCTCCCACTTAATCAGGACGAACTGCTCGGAGAAGACGGGCTGCCATAATCCGTCCTTTCATGTCTGGCCAGGAATGTCACTGCTCAGAGCAGAAGTCTGCGTCCAGGCTCCTAAGCCATCTCAGGAGAGCCCAGGGGTCAGCTGCCCCAGAATGACCCCGGCCGCGGCTAGGGAAGATCTTTGCCAGGAGGAAAACGGTAAAAGCGGAACAAACAAGCAGACTTCCCGTGAAAATGGGCCTGGACTACCCGAGCCTCGGGGAGCTCGGTCCGTGTCCCCGGGGACGAGGACACTGCGAGGGGGTGGCCGGCTTCGGGACGTAGGGCACCTGTCCCTTCCGCTCCGAGAGCACCCTTCTCACGGTCGCGCCCCGGCGCTCAGTCACAGGCACCGCAGGACAGAACGGCCGCCCGCCGCGTCCAGCAAACCACGTGTCTGGATACGGGGACTTCCCGGAGAGCATCTCGGCCCTTAGGGACCAAGACCACTCACGCCGAGGCCACTGCGGACGGCGAGGCACAAGGCTGGGGAACCTCGGCTCAGTTGCTGCGTGACGCTGGGCACGTGATCGACGCCCCCGTCCCACGACGCCCAGAGAACCCCCTCGGGTTTCCGAGGCAACGTAGCTCTCCTTCGGGTGTGTCACTCCAGCCCACTCACCAAGTCACCCCAAAATGGCTGGCTTCGAGTGGGGCCCGGAACGAGAGGGCCGGTGTTTCCTGGGGACAGGGTTTCAGTAGGGGACGATGACAACGTTCTGGACCTGGATGGCGGTGACGAGGTACTCAATGCCCCTGGACTGTGTCCCTAAAAAGGGTTAAAATGGCAAATTTTATGTTCGTGTGTTTTAGCACGATTTTTAAAAAGGACTACCCTTTGAACAATTGTATTTGCAAAAATACAATATTGCCCGTATAATTTAATTCACGAGGTATAGAGACTGCAGAAAATGCGTAAACCTAGAGTTTTAAAAGTCAAAAAAAATAACGGAAGATGGGGGAGGTGTGGTGAGCCTGAGCCAGTCTCATCTTTATAGTGGGGGGGGTCAGCAATGAGGGCCCCTCGGGGACAGCTGGGCACATGTCAGTTTCCTTACGAGGGGCGTTGCCCAGTGAACCCTCGCCAGGCGGCCAGCTGGCCGGACAGCACGCGCTGTGGCCAAGGAGGACCAGGAACAGACCGCGCGGGGTCCCCAGGGCCGAGCGGGTGGTGAGACCGCCGCCCCCCCGCGCCCCGCCCCTTGCCCCCCGGCGGCCCCGCCCCCCCCCCCCCCCGTTTCCTGCTGTTCCCTGGCTGCGGTTCCTCCGCTGCATTTTTCCTTCTCAGCACTTAATAATGAATTAAATTCTTTTCATTTTCTCCTGATGCAAAATAACAAACGGCGAAGGAAAGAAAAAATGAAAAAACCCCAGCTGATGAAAACCCCTAGCGTGTCTGGTGAATCATGACAAGGCACATCGGAAGCCGGCGGAAACAAGAGGCCCTCTGCACGGGCGAGGGCGGCGGGGCGCGCAGCCTGCCACGTAGCTCTCACGGCCCCCGGCATCAAAGCCAAAATCCGATGGCGTGGAAATGACCACCTGCCACCCCCACCCCCAGACCGAAGTGAGGGGGAACGCCTGGCGCCCAGGCGGCCTTGGTGACAACTCCGTTTGCTCACGGTGGCCTCCACGTGGACGAGGCCCCACAAAGCATCCAGAGAGCACGGCGCCCCTGCCTGGGGGTCAGAGTGGCTCACAGTGCTCTGATGGGAAACTGGACCACGTGTGCTTTACCACAGTTTTTAAAAATAAGATTATAATGAGAAGGGTGTGTTCAGAGGGCTTCCGGTCAAGATGGCAGAGTAGGGAAATGAGGCGCTCACCACCCTCCCCCCCCCATGACCTTGCTGAGGAGTGTGCGGCCCTGCCGGCACCAATAGGGGGTGTGGGGAGGGCTCCCCCCCGCATACCTGGCCCTCGACTCCGGTCAGACTCCTCTGAGCCTGGCAGAGATGCTGAGCAGCATCCTCCCCCTCCGCCCGCCCACCTGAGCGGCCGGTGGGGTCCAGACTGTGTTTCCCGGCTTGTTTGCAGGCGCAGAGCTGGTAAGGAGGCCGCTGGTGTCTGGTGCACAGTCTCCACGAGGGCCTAGAAATACTGGACTGAGGTCCCACACATTCAACCCACATTTTTAGCTCCGTCCAACAACAGTGACGAAGGCTTCCGTGTGCCTACCGCTTTTACATGGACAAAGCGGCCCTGCACCATGTGTCTCACTTAGGTCTGCCGACGACCTCGCGAAGATGCTCTGTTGCTAAGCCCTCCACTGCAGAAAGGAGCTCAGAGGCCAGCACGGCAGGCATGGAGCCACCCACAGTGTCGGTGGGGGACCAGCCATCTAAGCATCTCGTCACCTGGGCCGCCCCTCTGCACTCCCCGAGCCCCCGGGACCCCTCTTCACCTTCAGGTTCTGGCTGGCCGGCCACTGGTACTTGAAACGGAACTTCCCGCAACTCAACCTCAACCTAAGTGGCTCTGATCAAAGCCGTGGTCATTGGTCCCCCCTCAGAACGGCAGTCAGGCCCTTCCCAGAAGTCTCCAGACCACAGCCGGGGCAGACCAAGGCCGGGTGGGGGCCAGGGAGAGCGGCCTGGAGGCACAGAGGGCAGAACAGGACAGCAGCACCGCCTGGCTCGGCTCAGGCCCTTGCCTGGCCACCCATGTCGCTGGTCTTCCTTTGCTCTGAGCCACAATGCAAAATTCGCACTGGGATTGTTGTCAGTTGTTTAAATATATAATTTTGTGAATTGGTTTCCTGGGGCTTTCGTAATAAATTGCCACCAATACAGGGACTTTGCCATCACAGACATCGACGCTGTCCCAGCTCTGGCAGTCAGAAGCCCACAGACAAGGAGTCGGCAGGGCCGTGCGCCCTCCCGGATGCGCAGGGACGGTCCTTCCTGCCTCCTGCAGCCCCGGACGGCCCCTGGCTCGCGTCCCTTGCCTCTGTCTTAGCACGGCTTCTTCCCTGTGTCTCTGTGTCTCTTACAAGGACACCAGTCACTGGATTTGGGGCCCGCCCTATCCCATTATAATCTCATCTCAACCCTTAATTCCATCTGTACATTATTTTTTTTATTTCCAGAAAAGGCCACATTCTGGGGTTCTGGGTAGACATGGAGCTTGGGAAGACCCCTTCGACTCCCGGTACACTGCTTCGGATTTCCTTGTTATTCCAAAATGAGAGGAAGCCCGCAGAGCTAAGTCTCTGGGACGCAGCCAGGACCCCCGGAGCTTATGGCTGAAGGGTCTGGTTTTACGTCTGCCAGGGCGCCTGCCCCTCCCGCCAGGGGTCTGGGATTCGGAAGGAGGGGGCGCGGGCTCGCGCACCGGGCCTAGAGGGCGGTGCGTGCGGTGGGATGGGCTGGGCATGTGTGGCATCGCTCTGCACGTGTGCTCACCTGGTGTCCTTTTTTGGACTTCGGGCTCCTGCAGGTCAAGGGCCAAAGCCTCCCTGGCTCCGTGTCCTGACCTCAGCCCCGTCCCTGGAGCAGAAGGTACCCACAAAATGTTTGCCAGCCTAGCGAAGACACCTGCTCCAAACGTGCACCTAATCATTCTAGAACATTCACTCAGACTCACGTGTGACAGGCCCTGACATGTCCACAACTGACTCCTTGGGCGTACCTCACCCACAGGACGGGGTAAGGCTCACAAGCTTTCTCCCCAGAGTCCACTTTTACAGAAAGTTGTGCCATTTTCTGTGTATACAAAAAGAAGATTCTGAAAATGTGTTTCCAGTTGGCTAAAAGTAGATGTAAAAATACATAATATTCGGGGTGATTCTGGAGTTCCCTGGGAACGAAAGGGCAAAGTACACATCTATGAGCAGACCAGACACTTCCGCCCACTGAGTCACCGGGGCAGAAAGGTCAGAGACAGTGTGGCCGATGAGCCAGGGGCAGCTGGCCTCTCCTCCCCGCCTCCTGCTCACACTCGAACCCCGCCGGGCAGCAGCTCCCCCTCAGGTGACAAGGTTCGCCACCGCATCGCATCGCATCGCATCGCAGCAGCGTCACGCAGTTCTGGTGGTTAGCACGAGGCCGGTGCCGGCCTGCGATTCGGGGCAAATCTGCTACGACTCTCTGGAGGAGGCGGCGGAAGGCAGAGCGCGTCACGTCAAGTCTGGCCAGCGCCCCCAGAGCCCAGGCCGACTTCAGCCCCGCCCTCGGCTGGGCGCGGGGGGCCCTCGCCAACAGCCTCGCTTGCTGGTCTCCCCGGCTCCCCAGGGCGGGCTTACAGTTCTAGGACTAGATGCTTCGCCCCTCTCCTCTCTGCTTGTGCTCCGCTCTGCTGCCCAGGCCCAGAGCCCGGCTCCCCACGCTCGGCAAACCCCTTACTTCCCCGCAAACCAGCTCCAGCATCTTCTCTGTGCGGGCAGCCTGCCCCTCCCCCAGTCCCACTACCTGGTAAATTTTCCTACCTTTAAAACTTGGACGATTTGTTTCTAGATTCAACTCATCTAGCCTTGGTTTACAGTAACAGGGGCTAAACCAGGTCTGCAAGGAGAGATCCCTTCCACATCCGGGTTCCCCAGTAGGTGACCACCAAGCAGCCCACCTTTGTGTGCCCACCCCGCGCTGTCAGTCAAAGGGGTCAGGGCTTGACCGTCCTTGTCACCAGCTCTACTATTCCCAAAGATCCTTCCTTTTACTCAGCTTTGCAACTCTGCATCTCATGCATTCATTCAACCGTCTGCACAGCAAACATCTGGGACCCCTTCAGGTGAGGGTGGAGGTGCCTACCGCCCATCTCTGCCTCAGAGGAGCTCCCGGCCTTTTAGCGAGAGAAGATGCACCTTGACGCCAAAATCAACTGCAACATGCAGCATCCTTCCCAGCATCTGCGACCGCCGTGTCACGGGGAGCGAGAATTCCCGGAGCATCTCCAATGAAGGCGCAGCACAGACGCACCTTACTCCGGTACCCAAGAAAACGAAGAAAAAACATTAGTAAAAACAAACCTCGCCGGCCAGAAGCACCTCGCGCCATACGCATTGAAAAGGCAGCCAAGAGAAAAGCAGGAGTTTCTGGTCTCACACAAAGACGTGAGGCCCCTAACGCCACCCGCCACGCCTGGAAGATTTTCGGACGGGAGGGATGAGTGCTGATGATTGCACGAAGTGTGTGCGTGGAGGCCGGGCGGAAGTGACGTGAACCCTCGCAAGCAGAAGAGCCTGCCTGTTGCAGAAGACAGTGTTTGGCATTGTCCAGGGCCTGGGGCTGGCCAGACCGGCACATGAAAGTTTGCCAAGGTGTCCCATCTGGGATATGCTCATACGAAACAATTATTCGTTGTTTATCTGAAATTTGGATTTAGCTGGGTATTTTGTACTGTAACTGGCCACCCTACCAGGGTCCTGTGCTGAGTGGGAACAGCAACGTGATGCCATGGGAGGGGGAACGTGCCCTCGGCTGGGTGGAGCGGGCCTTGGGACATGGCACTCAGAGGGGAGGTCAGGACTGGGGCTCAGCCTCGGCCCAGGGCCCCTTGCTGCCCCCTTACTCCCCAAGGTGTAGACTATAGGAATTCTAATGGAGAGACATGTAGCTTCAAATTATAGTCCCGAGAGAAAGACACCCAGCCCCAGGTAAAATGGGAAGATGACATTTTCACACGGATTATATCATACTCATTGAAAGGCTAGAATGACCTGCTCTCGTCACATATGGTGACAAGAATGAAAGAACAGCAAGGTAATGAATGCAGACGTACTAAAGAGGCGAGGGGGTGGGCAGAAAAGAGAGAGGGAGAGAATGCAAGACAGAGTTGAAAATCTAAGTCTGGAAGAAAACATGGTGTAAGACACAGAAGCAGACTCCAGTGAGTTTTGCATACAGAATGTATATTTAAAAGTAAATGCAATTATACGAAAATCAAAAAGTGAGATTATAAAAGAAAAATATCGCCCAGTTAAGGAAGCAACTTACAGATCTAATGAATAAAGTGCAATCAAGGAGAGAGTAGGCACTCCTGCAAATCAAAGTAATGACGCGAAGCTAAGAGCTGAGGCAATCATGGGAAATGCAGAACAACAAACACAGAGGTGAAAGTAAGAGAAGATAGTGAACATGGAGGGCAAACTGGATATTCAAATAAAGGAAAAATATTTGCCTCTAAAGCAGAAAACTCAACAAGTGGAATAGAAGAAATTATTACAAGACATAATACAAGACATTTTTCCTGAGATGAAGGAAAAGTGGGTGAAAGAAACTACATATACCAGGAAGACATAATATGAAATGATTATAATATATATCCTGGTTGTTATCAAACAACAGCGTTAAAGTCCTTAAGCACACAATCAGAAAAAAAGCAAAAAACTGACCAGAGGGAACATCCATTAAGCTCTGACTTCACGGAACCAACACGCACTGAGAGAGGACGACGAAGCAATGTCTGAAATGACCCGGGAGGGAAGTGTCTGGCTTAGACAAGTGGCCCTTCAAGAGGAAAAGAGTAAGGCAGGCATTCTCACATGCAAAAGAATCCAAGAGATTCGAGCCCAGCAGTCTTTCTTAAAGAAACAAAACACGAGGCAGAATGCCAGCACTCCATGGCAAGCCACGGCGCAGAGCTGGGGGTGGCCGCAGCCGGTGACTGAGGGTGGTGACGGAGGGTCCAGCCCGTCCCACCCAAGGGGAAGCCTTGGCTCTGGCTGATACGATGATGACAATGACGACAAAGGAATATTTTTAATCTGCTTTGGGGGTTAAAGGTCTCACTTATATACAAGAAAATGGACTCGTTCTAGGCCTCCAGATGCGTTTGGACAGAGGTATACACTGATGGAACCAGGAAGACTATTTCCACCAACTCAGAAAGTTCCCTCACACCCTTTTTCAGCCGAATGCTCTCCTCCCTTGCAATGGCGGCCTCGGGCCGCAATGGTGCATTAGACTCGTCCTTACGGGTGAGATGTCTTTTTTTCTGAGACTCGTACAAAGAATTTCATTTTATCCTCATTGCTGCTTTATTGACTATATGTCTTTGCTTTGTTACTTTACAGTTGCTTTAGGGTAGCGATGGCATACAACTAACCTATAAGATAAAAACCTGACTTCCTTATCTCCCAACTCAATCTTTATGCTATTGTTTCATACCTTCCACGCACACAAATGTCAGAAACCCCAAAATACATTGCGACAGCCTTCATTCAAACAACCATCTTCAAGAGATGGAAATTAACAAGAAAATATCTTCTGTGTTTTCCTGTCGCTGCCTTTCCCGACCCTCTCCTTTCCTCTGTGTTCACCCCTATTTGTTCTGGTATCATTTGCTTTCAGCCCAGCACACTTTCTTTAATGCTTCCGCAGTACCCGTCTGCCGAGGAGAAATCCTTCTGGATCCTGGGTCTGAGTTCCCCTTCACATTTGAGAGACGTTTTCTCTGGGCACAGAATACTAGCTTGAGAGCGTTTTCCTTCTGTACTTAAAAGATGTTGCTCTTCTCGCATTGCGTCCAATGAGAAATCTGCTGTCATCCTGACCTTCGTTCCTCCATACGTGTGAGTCTTTTTTCTCTGGCCCTTTACCATACTTCCTCTTTGGGCCAATTTGGTTACGACTGCCTCGATGTGGTTTTCATCACATCTCTTGTGCTTGGAATTCATTGAGCTACTTGGATCTGTAGGTGGGTAGTTTTCATAGAATCTGGAAAATTGGGGGCCATGTTTCTTGAAATGCCTTTCCTGTTTCCCTTCCTCCCCCATTTCCAATTTCACTTATGTTGGGCCAGCTGATGTCTTCCCACAGATCTACAAGTCTCTGTTCCTTTCTTCTCCTTCTCCTCCTCCTCCTCCTCCTCCTCCTCCTCCTCCTCTCCTCCTCCTCCTTTTTTTTCTCTGTGTTTCATTTTGGGTCATTTCTATCACTGTATCTTCAAACTCCTTAACCTTTTCTTCTGCACTGTCTATTCTCCTGTTAATCCAAAGTCTAATTTTTCATCTCACACACTGTAGTACTCATCTCTATAAGTTTAATTTGGGTCATTTGTATCTTCTGGGTCGCCACTTAACTTTTTAACACAGAGAATACAGTTATAATAACCATTTTAATGTCCTTGCCCAAGTCTAACATCTGTATTTGGTTCTAGGTTCATTTTGATTGATTGATTGATCATGACAGTTCTCCTCAGGCTGATACGACAGCCGTATTTTCCTGATCTTTGCATATCTGGCAATCTGTGATTAGATGCCAGACATTATCGATTTTACCTTGTTGGGTGCTATTCTTTTTATTGCTAAAAATATTCTTGAGCTTTCTTGTCATAACTTGAGGATGATATTAAGTTATTTGGAAAAAGCTGATTCTTTCAGGTCTTGTTTTGATGATTTATAAGGTGGTTCTGGAGCAGAGTTCAGTCTAAGTCAAACGACTCCCCTCTACAGAGGCAAGACCTCCCTGCGGATTCCACCGATGCCTCATGAGGTCTGCATTTTTCCTGTCTGGCTGGTGGGAGCAGGTGCCATTCCTGGTCTTGCATGCATACCCTTTGGGTATGTTTTTCCCCAACTTCAGGTAACTTCCTTACATTTGTGAGCAGACTGTGCTCTGCTGAACCTTCCAGGAGAAACTTCTGCAGCGTTCTGATTCGCTCTGTGTAGCTCTCTGCCCTCCAGGGCTCTGCCCTGCAAACTCTAGCCCACCTTGGTCGCCCCACTCTCAGCTCTTGGTCCTCAACTCAGCAGGTCAGCCGGGATCCCTCTGGGTTCCCCAACCTGTGCAGCAGCCCGGATGCTTTGCCAAAGCTGTAAGCAAGCTCACTCAGTCTTCTGTCCTTCCTCCGGGATCAGTGTCTTTACTGCCTGATATCCAGCGCCTTGAAAATTTTTGTGGTATAGCTCTTATCTGGTTTGTATTTTTAGTTTTTGATTGTTTCAAGCATGAAGATAAACCCAGTGCCTGGGACTTCATCTTGTGTGAAGGCAGAGGTCTCCAAAGAGATCATTGTATCCACTTTGAGGATTACAGGTATAATTTACATATAACAAAATAAGCCCATTTTGGGTCTCCAGATAAATTTTCCCAATGTTAATGGGATGTGTCTCCATAGTACTTAGTTCTTTTAAGTTCTTTGTATAGTCGAGATCCAGGATTTTGTAAGATATGTATGATAAATATTCTCTCCCATTCTTTGTCTCACCTTTTCATTTTCTTCAAGTGTATTTTGAAAGGCAAATTTACGTTTTTGATAAAATCCAAATTAACTTTTATAATTTTTGATTTGCATATATGTGTCTTATCTAAGAAATCTTTGCCTACTCCAAGGTCACAAGAGCTTTCCACTGTTTTCTCCCAGAAGTTTTATTCTTTCAGAGTTTAGGTATTGGTCTATGCCCCACTTGGAGTTAATTTGTTGTATACATCATGTGACAGGAGTGTCATGTGGATATCCAATTGTCTTGGCACCACTTGTTGAAAAGTTTTTTTTTCCCCATTGAAATTTGGTACTTTTATCAGAACTCAACTGACCACATATCCCTGGTCTGTTATAGGTATCTCCAAATCCTAAGCTCACTTATTAATTCTAGTAACTTTAAAAATAGGTTCTTCAGGATTTTCTTCTTACATGATCAGTCACCTGTGAATACACATGGTCTTATTTCATCTCTTCCTATCTATATGTCTTTTATCCCTTTTTTGGTGCCTTTAAAGATCCCATAAAATGCCAAATAAAAATAGTGAGAGTGGACGTCTTCGCCTTGTTTCTCATCTAAAGAGGAAAGCATTGAGGCAGTAATGCCATTAAGGATGACGCTGGCTATAGGATTTTCAGAGAAGCTCTGTAGCAGATTGAGGAACTTCTATTCCTAGTTTACTGAGAGTTTTTCCATGAACAGTACTGGATTTTGTCAAACACTTTTTCTGAAGCTATTGAGATTATCACAATAGCTTTTCACTCTGCTTTGCGAACATGGTAAATTATATTAATTTCTTTTTAAAGTTAAGACAATCTGATATTTCTGGGGTAATCCCATTTGATCACAGTCCATTATCATGCATTCATTATATTGCCAGATTTTATTTCATATTTTATTAAGAATTTTTGCTTCTAAGTTCATGACTTTCCTATAAAGACATCATTTGGGTTTGCTATTGAGCTCATACTAGACTAAAATGAGCTATTTTCATCTAGTTATTTTTCTGAGTTTGTGTAGGTTCGATATTAATTATTACTTAAGTGTTTGCTATAATTCACTAGGATGCCATACAAATTGGAATTGTTGTGAAAGTGTGTTACTACAATTTCAGTTAAAGTAATAGATATAAAGCTATTCAGTTGTTTTATTTCCTCTTAACGTAGTTTTGATTATTTTTGTCTTTCAAGAAATATGTCCATTTCATCTAGTTGCAGAAGGTATGGCCTAAAGTTGTTCATTGTATTGACTGGTTATCCTTTTAATGTCTGTAGGATTTGTAGTATATTCCCCTTTTTACTCTTGCTGTTAGTAATTTGTATCTTTTCTTTATTAGTCTTGCTAAACCTTTATTAATTGATCATTTCAAAGAACCAGCTGTTGGTTGCATGGATTTTTCTCTATTGCTTTTTATGATTCCTGTTTCATTTATTTTTGTTTTTACTTTTATTTTTTTTCTATTTACTTTGGTTTCAATTTGCTCTTTTTTCCCCTCTAGATTAAAGTGGTAATTGATTTAGGATCTTTCTTCTTTGCTAATATAAACATTTTAAACGATAATTGTTGCCCGACCAGTGCATTAGCTGCATTTCACACATTATAATACATTGTGTTTAGATTTTCACAGTTAAAAATATTTTTAATTGCCCCACTGTGATTTCTTTTTGTCTCATAGGTTATTCAGAAGCATGGGTGGTGTTTAAAACTCTGACATTTCAAAGACTTTGAAGATTTTTCCTGTTACTGATTTATAATTTAATCTTGTTTTGATTAGAAAACATTCTTTATGTTTTCCTTTCCTTTTTGAATTTAATGAGGTTTGCTTGATGACCCTGGATACAGTCCATCTTGGTGACTATTTTAAGTGTACCTCATGAGAATATGTGCTATAGATTTTGGGTACGGTGTTCTGGCAATTAGGTCAAGTTGGCTGATAGTGTTCTTTAAATCTTCTCAATCTCTATTAATTTTCTGTTACTCTCCCTATTATTGAGAGAAGGATGTTGAAATCTCCAACTGCAGTGTGAATCTATTTCTCTTTCTAATACTTTCAAAGGTGCGCTTCGTTTATTTGGAATAATAACTGTGCGTAGGTTCAGGATTTTTACGATTTCTTAATTAAGCAACACTGCTATCATTACGAAATACGAGCCTGGCATTGCTCCTTGTTCTGTGGTCTCCTCCGAACGGCGCTCACGTACTCAAGCTTTCTGATGATTAGGATTTGCAAGGCACATTTTTTTCATCCTTATATTTTTAACCCTCTGTGTCTTCATAGCTAAGCTAAGTTTGTTACAGAGAGAATATAGATGGGTGAGTTTTGTAAAAAAAAAAAGAAGTTCAGTCTGATACCCTCTGTCATTTAGTTAGAGGACTCACAGCATTTCTATGTAATGTACATATCAATTATATTACTGTTGGCTCTGTGTCCCATTTATTTTTTTGTATTCTTCCTCTTTCCTGCTCTTTTGATTCATTTGATTTTAGTATTTTATTTTTTTCTGCACTGTGGATGTATGAATGATACTTCTTTGTTTTATTCTTTTGGAGAGATGTTCTATAATCGGCACTATGTATCTTTACACAGTCACTTTCAAATTATATCATACTACTTGACATATAACCTAAGACTCTTATAAAGGTAACTGTTATTTACCTCCCTGTCCTCTGTGCTTCTGCTGTCATACATTTTACTCCTATATACGTAATAAGCCTCATAATTCATTATTCTTTGTTTTAGTCAATTAAAATTATTTATAAACAAATTTTAAAATGAGAAAAATGTTTATATGTTCTCGCACATTTGCTATTTCCATCATTCTTCATAATTTTGTTTAGATCCAAGTTTCCATCTGGTATTATCTTTCTTCTGCTTAAAGAACTTGCTTTAACATTTCTTACAGAGAAGGTCTGCTTGCCACAGATTCGTACAGGTTTTGTTTGAGGTTTGCAGGCAAAATGCTTACTTCAACTTCATTTTTGAGATATATTTTCTTTGGTTATGCAATTCTGGCTTGACAGTGTTTTATATGGTTTTCTTTCAGCACTAAAGATGCCATTCCAGTGTCTCTAACACGCATAATTCTGATAAGAAGTCTTTCCTACGTGTTATCTTGTTCCCTTATATGTAGAGTGTCTTTACTTCTGGCTGCTTTTATGTAATATAACAGGTGTGCGAGCATAAGCAGCCCTAGATATTTAAAATACATCAAAGATTCTCGCTAAACAGAATAGGCCAGAAGAAGTCTGAATGGCCACCCAAAATGCTTGTTCTAGGGACAAAGGGACGAAGAGCACGTCTCTTCCGAGAAGCTAGTCAGATCAAATAGAGCTTTTTCACAGTCACTTTCAAATGCTATTATCTCGATTCTTTAATATTCACATGTCAGTGCTATCAACATTAATAATGAATATGATTATATGTAATTATACATATGATTATGCATGCATGTATGTATGCATACATGCATGTGGCGGTTCGCTCCCAGGCTCCTCCTTTGGCAGCCCGGCACGCCGGGGCCCTCTGCCTGACACAACTAAACACGTGTAACTCTCACGCTTATAAAGCAAGAGAAAGGAAAAGCAGCGAGCCGCCCCCTCGCCTACCAGACAAAGTCCAGGTGTTGTAGTTCGGCATCCGCGGTCCCATGAACGAGCCTCATCCGAGCTCCCCCAGTCCGTCTGCTGCCACTTCTCCACACCCAACACGGGTCAGCCTTGTTCCTCTACGGAAAACCGTGCACTCTGTCGCTGCCACAGTTTTGCCGAGGCCCCTTTTAACTTCTCTGCTTTCTAGAGAACTCAAGAGCTCATCTGGGTGGCAAACGGTGGGCACACGCTTCCGGCTCGGCCCTGGCCACGTGGAGCCACGAAGACTGGGTTACCGCCGGTCTCTGTGAGGATGCGTGTCGTAGGAGGCAGGAACCTTATCTTCTCAACGTGTGGAGCCTCAGCCTCCGGCCGGGCACAGAGCAAGCGGTCGGTGAGTGTGGGAGGAAAAGGGGAAAGGAGAAGAGCTACGGACTGAGCGTGTCCTCGCCGCCCCCCCAAATCCAGAAGTGAAGCCCTAACCCCAATGGTGACAAGGTTGGGTGAGGTCAAGAGATCGGAGGCTCCAAGACGGGACTCGTCCCTTACAGAGGGATGAAGAGACCAGAGCACTCTGTCCCCGCCGTGTGCGGACACAGCAGGCAGCCGGTGGTCTGCAAGCCAGGCAGAGAGCCCCCACCAGAGCCCGACAGCGCTGGCGCTTGGTCTTGGACTTCGGCCTTTGAAGTATGAGACACACACGTTTTCTTTTCAGCCACCCAGTCTATGGGATTCGGTTACAGCAGCTTTGCTAAGGTGTGTGTGGGGGGAGGGGGGGCGGGGCACACGGGGCGCCATGAAAACGTCCAAGAGGCAAAGTAGGGTGTATCCAAATGCATGACGTGATGGTCCATTGGCTCATCTCTCATCAGGCTCCAAGTTCGTCAGAGATGAATCTGATCCCATTCTGTAAGGCCGGCTTCTGGCAGACCACTTACCTGCACCCCCCACCGGTTCAGCCCTCGCTCCCATGACCTGCATAGACATCCTCAGCCCGTGTGGCCTCAGAAGCTCCTGCTCTGAGAGGCCTGAAATGAGTCCAAGAGCAGAACAGGCAACCGTTGGCTCTGAATCTAGACGTGGCATTAAATAAGCATATGCAAAAAAAAAAATTATATAATATCTAGAAATCAGTCCAAGAAACAGGCTACAGTCTCAGCACCACGGTTCTCAAGTACAGCATGAGCCCGAGAACTAGCACATCCATCTACTGCGGGCGTCCAAATTCACAGCTAAAAGGTAAACCAATATTTGTGAGGGATTTCAGTTGTCACTTTAAACAAACGGCTCCCAGTAGAAACGATTTCCATCTCCCCGTTTCTCTCCACCTTTCTCGTGCAAGGGTCTCAGCCTTATCTTCAAAGAACAAAAATCTTAAATACCAGAATGATTCAAATGCTGCCGGTTTAAGACTGATAAAACGACGCAAGTCGAAGGGCGCTGGCGTCGCCTCAGGGCCCCCTGGGCACGTGCCCAGCTCCGACGAGACTCCACACACAGCGAGACCTGGTTTGTAGAAGGAGATGGAAGAATTTTCCAAACGTTAGAGGATCCACATGTAAAGAGCTTCCGAGTTAGAAGGGAACTGGGAAAGAAAGGCATCTGACCTTTTTTAAAGTGTGAGCGTCAGGGACGCTCCGTCAATGTGCGATGACGAGGAAAGCACATGATGCCCTGGGCACCGTGGAAACCCGAGGTGCGTCTTCACTCCCCCAGGTGCATCTGTCCCTGCGGTCCTTGCTCACGGGGACCCTGCTGGACTGGCCCTGTGTTAACAGTTCCTCTAAAAAGGAGGAGAATTGGCAAACAACATGTGGCCAAAATGTGGCGTGGGATGACCTGCCATCATCAGACAGCCCCGGAAACAGGACGAAGCTGCCCGAGTGGAGGCAGCGAAAGGCCTTGCCCACTGAGGCGCCTTCCAAGGGGAGAGGAGAGCGCCTGCCTGCTTGTCGGCCTCTCGTGTGGGTCCAGCAGATTCTGCATTATTGTAACAGGCTTTCTGAACGTGTGCAAGAAAGAAAACTTGCATAACCCTTTGGACCAGTTTGCTAAGGAGAGCAGAAACCTCAAATGTCAACTAGCAGCTGATAATGACCAGACACTTCTTTGACAGGCTTCCCTTCGGAGACTGGCCTTGGGACGGCCAGGCCAAGGCCCATGGCAGGCTGGTCATGCCCCAAGAGGCGCTGGTCTCCTCGGTGCTCTGTGAACTTCCTTAGAATCAGCGTTCTACCGTTTTGACCCTGAGGGTATCCAGCCGCGCCTCGGGTAAAACAAACCAGGCCTTCCACAAACTGTGTCCATGCTCTTTATCTAAGTCTCGGCCTATGCCATGCCATTTCCGCGGACTTCTTACACGATTTCAAAGTAAAGGATTTTTATATAAAAAGATTGGGGGCATCACTCCTCTGCTTTCAAAGACAGGTACCAACTCTCATGGGTGGCGAGGGGCTCGCCCAGGGCGAGACCTCGGGCAGTGCATCAGTCAGGGCTCGCTCAGTGATGCTGAGGAAAGACCACCCCCAGTCTGAGTGACTCGTGGCAGCTCACACGTACTTCACGGGTGGCCTGGGAGCTCTGCTCTGAGTCAGCGTCATCCCATTTCCATGGGACTGACCATGGCCCGCATCCGATCGCTGTGGGTCCCCGAGGAAGAGGGACGACATGGCCTGTGGTGTGCTGGCATTTCGTGCCGCCCCCTGCAAATGTCCGGTCACCCCTACTCACATTCCACTGGGCATGGCCACCTCACAGTGGTTGGAAAAGGGCCATCCTACCAGGTGCTGGAGAGAGCCAGGACGCCACACCTGAGAGCAGGTGTCTCAGGGCCAGAAATGGGACCCGTGTCGACTGGATCGCATGGCCAGCATCCTTCCCACTACACCGTGCAAAGCCTGCAGCTGCACTGTTGTTTTCAATTAAAAAGTTCAAATATGACACCTTTCAGCCTCTCTTTTTTTAAAAAAATTGAGGCATAGAACCTACGTGTCTCTTAACCCAAACCTGGCTTTAATTCACGTCCACAGAGTCCCTCAGGGAAGGACTGTCACGTAATACACTAGATACTCAGTTAAATCAGAATATCAAATAAACAACAAAAAAGTTTAGGCTGTATGAGTATGTCCCAAATATTGCACAGGGCCTACTTATACTAAAAATAATTATTCATTACTTATTTAAAATTCAAATCTAACCAGGCATCCTTGGGGGGGGGGAGGTATTTTTTTTCCCCTAAAATCTGTCAATCCCACCTCAAAACAAAGGTGGGGCCATCGTTCTAACCCACAACGGATAAAAGAATGAGTATTTAAAAATTACGATCACTGAAAACACATAAGGCCAAGGGACCACGAAGACCTGCAGGGCAGCCAGAGGCTGTGTCCCCAGTAATTCTGCAGACTCAGAGCAAGGCCCATCCGAGAGTGTCTGTGCTCCCCACAGCTCCCCGCTCACCCTAAACCCTCTCCACAGACCCTGTCTGCCGGGTCTAGCGAACATGCTTCTGGATGAAGCGCCACGGTGGACGGACACCCCCATCCTACGCCATGCGGCCTTGCAGAACCCAAAGAGTTGGGCCTGCTCTGATTTGACTGCATTTCCCAGCACCCTGCATGTGACCTGGTCCTAAGAAACCTTGATGCATGTTCACTGGACAGAACCGAAGTGAAGGGAAAGAAGGAGGGGGGGAGGGAAGGAAGGGAGGGAGGGAGGGAGGAAGGGAGGGAGGGAGGACCGGCGATGGCACCACAGGATCCCGTTTTCACTGAATCTGTCTGAAACCCCCTGTACGTCCACCAGGGTGCTCAAGAAAGCCCTTGAAAACTGCTGATTGCGTCAAAGCCGACGGCTCCCTCAGGGCCATGTGGGCCCTTACAGCACCTGCTTGAGCATCAGTAAACGGCGTCCCCTTCGGGAGAACATGGCTCCCAGCACAGGGTCAGTGAGCACACAAAGCCTTTGACTGGCACCCGCAAGGCCAGAACACGCCCCTCGCTCCTGGGGCAGCTCTGCCCAGGCCCCGCAGCCCGGCTAGCGGAATGGGGGTGGCCTGGCGCCCCACCCCTGTCGCTTCCGGCAGGTCGGTGCATCCCCAAGGTCCCTCCCCTGTCCCCGGTGGGAGGGACAAAGCCCTGGCAGGTGCCTTCAGAGTGGACTTGTGCCCTTTGCAGAAAATCTTTTCTGTTCACGTTTCCCATACCCACCAAAATGCTCCGAATCCGAGAGCAAACCCATCACGCCGAGCATGCGCGCAGACACGCGCAGAGCACGCAGACGCGCGCATGCGCACACGCACACACCGCGCGCACACATGCGCGCATGCGCACAGTGACTGTGTGCGCTGAGTTGTACGCAGGGTGACAGTGCCCCTGGAGTGGCGTCTGAATGCGGCTAATCCAATTAAAGTCGCGGATGGGGCGGGTGGGATGGCGTACACACACCGTCTCCGCGCCGAGTTTCACTTTCCCTCCGTCTTTGTGGTGTTTTCGGTGCCGCTTAACAATGATTTAATGAGACAAAGAAGACATTACAGGGTCGCGGGTAATGAAAGGAGGAGGACGCGGCGAAGGCTGACATATATTCTTTAGCTAATTCAGTTGTGCCTAATTATCTTGTTGCTGCGCCATCCAGCCTCCTCTCAGCCAGCGCCAGCTTTGGGAACACTGATAATTGCAGAGCAGCCGCGAGGGCGCTATCTGAAAGATAAGATGAGTAATCCTCCACACTCTAATTTTTCTGCCATGTCCCTGGATGCCTCTGAGCGCGTGGAAGAGAAAACTTCGGAATCCGGCTTGTTCTCGGAGGCTCGGGGACAGGGATGACTCGCATTTCCCATCGTGCTTTGCCGCAAATAACCAGTTGTCAGTCTCTCTTCGTCCACGTAGAGAAACGATGGCCCGTTTTCCCGGGACCACTCTGAGGACTGGGCAGAGATGAGATGAACCATTTTTAAGTTACTTGGCTCTGAAATTCTCCACTGAAGAAAATGCACCCGGACACGCGTTGGCCTGGAGTGACCTTTGGCTTTGGGGCTGTAGTCCGTGGCTGGATTTCTCCAGCCTGTTAGTCCATGTTTTTACAAATTTTCCTTTGTGCCTACGCCGTTTTCTGTAATTAGAAAATTTTTTTGTTTCAAACACTCTAAAACTCCTCTGAACTTCAAAATTATAACCTCAAGTCAACTTTGCGACAAAGTGGGACTTCTTTGGTTTACCTTTGTTGTAGCTTGGTTTGGGAAAATGTGGTTTACAGTCATAGCAAAGCAAATTGTCTTTAGAACTTGAACTGTCTTTGGTGAAATGTCATTTTTCACCGAATGTGTGTTTCCACGAAATGTTTTCTAGCAGTTAGGAGGGTCAATCGGATGAGCTCTGCACTAAACACACGCCTGGGTGTGCCCCACGCCAAGCCCGTGGCCACGTCATGTGACTCTCGCTTCTAGATCCTAAGCGTGACCTTGTCTTGCAGCTGTGTTAGGGACCGTGCAAACTGCCCGAGGAGCACAGGAAGGGAAGAGCGAAGGTTTCTTCCCCAAGACAGTCGTGTATGAGTGAGCACTCTGGGACAGGCACTCACAGCGTCAAGGAAAGGGAAGGAGAAGGGGGAAGAAAGGTTCCTGCTGAAGAGACGTAACATCAGATCACGAACAGCAAAAGCCGAGTTGAGATAGTCTGAAGTAGTGCCAGGGCATGTAGACCCCCTCTCTGATGTCACTGTATCCAAAATTATCTGTCATTGGATGGAGAAGTGGTTCAAAAGAGGAAGGAGCCATGAAACAGTGAAGCCCGCAGCCTTCATGCACACCTGACACAGGCCTGACGACGCCAAGCCACGTGGCCGGCATGCCAAGCGCAGAGCAAGGCCCCCAAGCCGGGTGGCCTGCGTTCGGACTCCGGTTCCGCCCCTTAAAAGTTGTGTGACACTGAGCAATTACTTAACTGCTCTGTGCCTCGGTTTCTTCATCTGTAATGGAGCTAAAAACGACAGCTTCCTTGCCAATATGCAGAAAATGCTCATTTACGTTCAATGAGCCATGCAACTTTGGGTGCAATCCCAATAAAAATCGCTCTTCAGTGGGATCTTACTTCTTTTCTTGACCTGGAATCATGTGATTTTAAGATAAATGAGACTGGCAGCCTTTTAGCTGGGTGCAAACGCCCTCCGCTCGTGAGAGCATCCAGGCACCGCTAGCGTTTGCGAGCATTGATCGAGACCTTTCCACACACCACTCCTGGAAGAACGGATCCTGGTCCCGTGCCACAGAGAGGAAGTGGAGGCACAAAGATGTTATGCGACCTGCCTCCATAGCCAGAGAGGAACGGGGCCAAGACGTGAACGCCCGCCTGCCCAGAGCCCGCCCCTCCACCTCGGGGCCGCCCCGACGGCGCACTGGACACATCTGTTCTGTGAAGGCGCTGAGCACTGTGATTAAGTCAGAGGAGAGCGCTTAGCAGAGCTCTCCAAATAGGGGAGGTCCACAAGTGAGCGCAGTGATTCACACAAACAGCTTAGCCACATGCCTTCCCTGGAGCCACACAGGTTGACAGTCGGGGACAGGAATCACGTGTCACCGGGGACTGAGGGCCAGCCTTCTCGCTCTGGGGATGACGCTCTGAGGCCCAGAGGCAGCAGAGGGCGAGACCCCACGGGGTGCCCTTGCAGCTGACGCAGGGGCCAGTTGGAGCTTGGCCTCCCAAGGGAACAGAAGAAAAGCAAAGTCTCTGAGCTGGGACCTCAGGGAGGCTCGTGTGGGCTGGAGAAGGGCTGCGATGGGGGTGGGAAGGACTGAACTGGGAGATGCTTGCTGTTGGCTCGGGGCTTCCTTGCAGACCAGACCCCAAGCATCCCATGATGCCCCAAAGCAGAGGGCGAGAGGAGCAGAAAGCAGGACGGTGCTCTCTGCCCTACCCTCTCCAGTGTATTGAATTTAAACTGTCAAATGCTTTAGCCAATCTGCACAAAATAAACCCTCTGCACAGGGCTGACAGTTGGCTCTCTTTCTGACCAGAAGGCCGTCCCTTCTCTGCAGCGAGCCCCCGGCTCCCACAGAAAACGCGGGGCCGCTCTCTGCAGCCTCCCTTCCCTTCGCCCTATATCTGGAATTTACATAATCGCAGGCAAATAAAATGATAAAAGCATACTCTTTCATAACGGGCATATTGTTACTATTATTATTCTTAAGGCAAATTAGCTTCTGATTATAGAGATTAGTCAAAACCATGATTCTGCTGATTGTGAGGTGGGACTGTTTTTTTTTTTTTTTTTTTTTTTTTGTCTCTAACTGGGAGAAGAGCTTTTGTTTCAATGTTAAGAAATTACATAAAATGGCACTCAGAGGGAAATAAAGTTTCTGAGAGTCATTTAATTATTTGTTCTCTCTGAAGAGTTTAGGCATTCCAGCCTCTCGGCTATTGTCTGTCTAGTCAAATATTTTACCGTGAATTTGATTAACTTTTTTATGGCAGATCAACCTCCTCCTTTTCCGAGAATCTGCAGCTTTAACATATGCATTATTTCAGACACTTGTGTGTGTTTGCTGGAGTCTCTCCATCGTTTTAGGACTGCGCGCCTCTCTGGAAAGAATACTGAGTGTCCTGGCTGAGGAAGGTCTCCTCACCTGGCAGGTGGAGGAATGGAGCTCAGGATGGGTCAGAGGCGATGCAGGACCCACCGCCTGCAGGTAACAAAGCCCAGAGAGGCCGGAGCAGGAGCTCCTGGCTGCACGGAGCACCGGCCCTCAGAGGCACATGCAAACCTGTCCCCTGGAGAGGCGCATCCCATCGTTTTTCCCTGTACTAATTCTGTGGTTCCCACCGCATGGGGCGGGAGTGGGGGAGTGGGGGTGGGGGATGGGAGGGGATAGTGGTGATCTGTCAGGAGACACTTTGCATTGTCATGGAGGTGGGGAAGGCAGTGTTTGCTACTGGGATCCAGCGGGCAGAGGCCAGCAATCCTGCTAAACGTCATATGATGCTCAGGACAGCATCCGCCCCGGCCCCCAACACAGGAATGCCTGGCCCCGAACACCACGCCAGAGAAACCCTAGTCTAATTGATCTTACTGCACAAACATGGGATATGGGGGGGCACATTTGAATCCTCCTCCAGCCTCGAGTGCCCAGCGGGAGTTAAATGCACATGGAGACCTGATTCTCCCACCCCTCCTCATGATGCTCCAGATCCCCAATGTCATTTTGGGTAGAGTTACACAAGGACAAGGCAAAAACCATACAATTGATTATAGTTATATGTCTGAATTTAGGAAGAATTTCCAAACAAAAAGATCCCTTCCCAGAACGTATAGATACGAACGTTTAGGGATGCAGATGAAATCACCAGCTTTTCCATACGATTTCCTCATGTATTGGCCGATGTCCCAGCCGTTCCGTCAGGAAAAAGCTGATGGACTATTTCACCGTCTCTTTAGATGCCCTCTTAGGTTTCACTAACACGCCGATTGGTGCATTAAAAAGCTGGTAATTACCCCGTGAGACAACAGTTCCTGTAACTTTTACAGAGCATGTTACAGCTAATAAGTTTTCCTCCTTTGAGCATGTTGGAGTAAAAGAAAAGCCTAATTACATGCCCGATCCTCAAAGAATTAAATATTTCAGCGTCTCTTACAACAGGATGTTGGCAACGTTTCTTGTAAAGAGTCAGATAGTAAATATTTTTGGCTTTGCAGGTCACATGGCCTCTGTCGCAACTTCTGGACCCTGCTTGGTAGCTGGTAGCTCCCAGCAGCTTTATGCAACATGAAACAAGGGGCTTGGCCGCGTGCCAATAAAACTTTATTTACAAGAACAGCTGTGGGTGGGACTTGGCCCCGGGACCAGAGTTTGCTGTCCTGTCTTGCAACACAGATTTCCTGAAAATAATGTATTTAGGCTAAAAGAATAGGGGAAAGTTCAGAGCAAGCCATTACAGAGGACCGGTGACCGTTGTCACTGCCTTACTACGAGCTGCCCTGTACGACTTGCTGCTCATCCAAGGGACGGAGAGGCGAGCCGGGACCTTCAGGAGGACTTGAAGGGCACGCAAAGACCCAGAGGAGCCGAGGAGGTGCAGCCGCCCTGGGCAGCGATCTGTGTCGTCCCTTTCACCTCGTCACTAGGTCTCCCTCTCAGGTTAAAGCAATGCTGTCCATTCCAGTCGCCCCTCCGCCTCACAGGCCAGCGCCCGGGGGAGGCCAGGGGGCCAGGGGCCGCCGAGCGGCTTGCGTGACCGCCGGACGGCCCGGTTTGCAGGTCAGAGGCCGTCGTGACCTGGACACACACACGCAGCTGGGACCCGTGGCCGCAGAGGGGGGACGGGAGCACGGAGACCCCGGGGAGCCCGGACGCACTCCCTCCAGAGTCCACGGGCGCCTGGCGCTGAGCCGGCTGCCGTGCGGGACGAGTGGGACCGAGTAGCGGGCTCATGACCACAGGTGCACGCGGCGGGGACCCTAAAAGTCCCCTTCACAGACGAGGAACCGGGGCCGGCGGGGGCTCAGGCCGGGCTGCAGGCTCAGGCTGTGCGCCCGACCCCCGCCGGGGGGGCGCTGGCCGTCCCGGCCCAGGGCCAGTCGCTCGGTCTCCTGTTTATTACGGCAACGTGTACAAAACATCACATTTCCCGTTTTAACCGTTTCTCAGAACTGTCCCTGGGACTCCGCCCATCTGGGGTTGAGGGTCTCTGCTGGTGTTTAGCTCCGCGGAGACCCAGGCGGCGCGCCTGTGCCCAGCAGGTGACCGCTGGCGCGGCGTCCGCGGTGGCTGCAGGGCGCCAAGCCTCGCGGCGGCGGCGGCTCGCCGTTCCGGGGTCTGCTCTCCCCGGGGCTCTGAGCTCCCGCGCGGCAGGGCCCCCTACCTCACGGCGGGTTGGACGTGGATGAGCACGCAAGATGGCTCTGTGGCCATGGGACCCAGGCTAGGGCTTTGGGGAGAGGGGGTGCAGGGGACTCTGGAAGGGCAGGAGGAGGCAGCGGCGGGCTGGGGCGTGGCGTGGCCTCTGAGTCGGCCCCGCCACCCCCCACCACCCCCCTCCACCCCCCTCCCCCGTCCCCACTACCCGCACGTCTCTGCAGCGAATCTCGCCTTGCCTAGCACCAGCTGCCACCCCGGGTAGGGGGCGGCTCTCCGGTACCCCAGCAAGGACCCAGCACCCTGACGACACTCCAGAGGACACTGACCAGGCTGGGAGAGGACCTGGCTTGTCAAACCCGGGCTGCGGCGCGCTAATCCGCCAGCCTGACCATGCGGGCAGACCAGCGACTCCGCTCCCTTGGGCCTGCCCTGGGCCCTGTTCCTAAGATTCCTGTTGCGCCCTGTTCCCATTCAACTGGGTCAACATGTGCCTGCAACTCCCTCCCTATGGGGGAGATCGCAGCGGCGGCGGCAGCAGCCCCAGAAATGACAAACAACTCAAGTATGGGGAGCCGCTGCCAAGTGCTCACCAGCGCTCAAGTTGCACCAGGAGAAGAAATCAGATAAGAAAAAAAACCGAGCTGTGCGCATATTTCCTTGACTATGTGTCCCGATCTGTGGTTCCCCCGGCTTCGGTGTGATGAGTGTGTCTGTTTGCCGGGGTCACCGCGGGCGGCCCACGGCACTGCCTGGGACTGGCGAGGCCCCGCCGGCCGGTCCCCTTCTCCTCCCGAGCACAGAGTGGGGCCAACATCCAGAACAGGGAGCCACTGACAACCATTTTCCCAGCGGCCTGCTTGCTAAATTACTCTCCGGCTGCGGCCAACCCATTTGCCTGAGCCGCAGCCTCTCTCTTGCGTTTGAGTTGGCAAAGCCTATCTGCAAACTGCCTTGTCATCCTCGAGTGGAAGAGGCTGGGTAACATGTGCCCAGCGGATGGCCCAAGGAGTGGAGGGCTGTCCCAGTCACGTATCACCCCTTTGTTGACGCGACTCGACTCCACAGGTAAATGGCAGTGGGACGGGAAGACCCGGCCGACTAGGGAAGCCGTGAGCCGAGCCCCGTGGGATGCGTGATGCTCGGAGACTGGAGAAGCCACACTTCACTCAACAGCACACTGCCTGCCCAGGGCACCAGCGCCTCCGCCAACCTTGGGCGGCCACTCTTGGCATAACCATAAAAGCCACAGCCACAAACACTGACGAGGCAAGAAAAGAATACGGTGAGAAACCAGCTTGCCTTCGCTTCTCAGACTCCTCAGAAGATTCTAGAATGCCATTTCCCTTTCCTCTGAAAGAAAAGGCCAGATTCCTCCATCGTTCCCCTCAGGAAACACGGCCCAGCATCTTAGGGCTGGGGCCTGTGCTTACAACCTGTCTTCAAGGTGCTCACATGGCATGACTTAAACCAAAGTTGGTGACACAGAGTGGCCCACACAGGACCTCTCTGTGGTCCAGGTGGCCTAGTCAAGGGCAGCGGGACCAAGAGAAAGAGGGTCTGAATCTAACTGGGTATAAACACCAGGAACGATGGGACCTCACTCAGGAGAAAGCCATCCGCTCTCTCTGCCTCTCCTTCCTGTAACCTGTGCTTTCCGGGAGAAGGGGCCATGACCTGCTCTGGCAGGCACCCGCATTTTTTAAATTACATCCCGGCTACAGAGAACAATACCCAGCACCCTTTCTTCTCAAATCTGAAACTCCACAATTGCTGTGGCTTATTAGGTAGTTATGGTTACTCTCAATAATGCCCATTAGAGAGCTGGGCGGCATCGTGAAGAGGCGTTCGGCCCATGACAACGCTGTCGCTACCCTCCCAGGGCAAACGGCCCTCCGAGTCCTCGTCGGCCAGTTCAAAACCAAGCCTCGCACCTCCGTAGGGTCACACATCCACCACGCCCCTTGCCGTTGTCTGCAGTAACATTAGCTGTTGAGGCTTTGAAAAATTCGATTCTGTGGCACTTACTAAAGAATAAATTGCCGGCTTCCCTTGAATTTTTGCCGAAGAACTCTGCCAATACAAGTCCAATCCAAGGGTAGCCTTTTTAACGAAGGCTCGATTGAGATGGAAAGGCCAGGATTTTTCTCCAAGTGGAAATAGAGATTTATTATTTATGAGATCCTCTAAATGTTGTTATTGAGGTTTTATAAAGATTCACAGAGTTTTGCTTTTGTTTTTTATTTTTTAAAGCCAATCCGTGAGTTCTGTACCAATTATTATGTTTATCCCGGGTAAATACCAATCCATGAATCACGTCTGTGTACATCACTCTGCCCAGGGCGAAGAGAAGCATCACAAAGAAGCAGGACCTGGAAAAGGCTTTTGATGATGCTCATGACGCCAGGGGCAGGCATCGGGGAGCCTCAGAGGGATACTCGCCACTTATTATAAACAATCCCTTTCTGTCATTTCTAAAAGGAAAACCATGATTTTGTCGAATGTTAAGTAGCTTGACCAGCAAGATGAACCTAAGGCGGAAATAAATGAGGAGCTGGTTTTCTCAACAGAGAGCAAGAGTGTAAGGAAACAAGGGCATTATGGGTAACCGGGTGCTCATTCCCAAGAGATGGGGAATCATACACAATTTGACCCATAAATGCCCTTTTTTAAAATAACTTTTTATTTTCAACTACAGTTGACATACATTGGTTTCGGGTGTACAGCACAGTGAGTAGACATTTATATCACTTACAAAGTGATCGACCTGATAACTCTGGTATCCATCTGACACCATCGTTATTACAATGGTATTGACTATGTTCCTGTGCTGTATTTTGCATCCCCCTGACTATTTTGTAACTCCCAATATGTACTTAATCCCATCTCCTGTTTCACTCAGCCCCCTAACCCCCTCCCATTTGGTAACTATCAAAATGTTCTCCATATCTGTGAGTTTGTTTCTGTTCAGATTGTTTGTATGTTTTGCTTTTTAGATTCCACATATAAGTGAAATCATATATTTGTCTTTCTCTGTCGGACTTATTTCACTTGGCGTAATACCTTCCAGGTCCATCCATGTTGTTGCAGTGGCCAGATTTCATTTTTTAATGGCTGAGTAATATTCCATTATATGTATATACCACATCTTCTTTACCCATTTTTGATGGGCCCTTAGGTTGCTTCCACATCTTGGCTACTGTCAATAATGCAGCAGTGAGCATATGCCTTTCTGAATTAGTGTTTTGGGTTTCTTTGGATAAATACCCAGAAGTGGAATAACTGGGTCCTTCTTCGTCTCTTCTTGAAGGCTTTGTTGTGAACTCTATTTTGTCTGGTGTAAGTATTGCTGCCCCAGCTTGTTTCATTTCTATTTTCACGAAGTGCCTTTTCCATCCCTTGGCTTTCCATCTGAGTGTGTCTTTTGATTGAAGCAAGTCTCTTGTAGAGAGCTCGTGTTTTCTTGTCCATTCAGCCACCCTTTGTCTTTCGTTTGGAGCATTTACTTCATTTACATTTAATTGTTGATAGATATGTAGTTATTGCCATTTTATTATTCATATTTTTATCTTTTTTTCTTCTTCTTCTTAAGGAAGTCCCTTTAACAATTTCTCGTAATACTGAGGTTTGGTGGTGATGAACTTTTTTAGCTTTTTCTGGGAAGCTCTTTATCTCTCCTTTGATTCTAAAACATACCTTTGCTGGGTAGGTAATCTTGGTTGTAGGTCTTGACTTTTAATCACTTTGAATGTTTCATGCCAACCCCTTCTGGCCTGCAAGTTTCTGTTGGGAAATCAGCTGACAGTCTTACGGGAGCACCCTTGTAGGTCACTAACTGCTTTTCTCTTGCTGTATTTGGGATTCTCTCTTTGTCTTTAACCTTTGGGGCTTTAGTTATGATGTGTCCTGGTGTGGGCCTCTTCGGGTTCATCTTGTTTGGGACTCTGTGCAATTCCGGGGCTTATATGTCTCTTTCCTTTGCCGGGTTGGGGAAGTTTTCTGTCATTATTCTTCAAATAGGTTTTCAGTTCCTTGATCTCTCTCTTCTCCTTCTGGTACCCCTGTGATACAGATGTTGGTGCACTTGCCATTTTCCCAGAGGCCCCTTAAAATAGCCTCATTTCTGAAAATTCTTTTTTTCCTTTTGCTGTTCTGATTGGATTATTTCTGCTACCCTATTTTCCAAGTCGCTGATTCAGTTCTCTGCTTCATCTAATCTACCACTGATTCCCTCTAACATGTTCTTCAGATCAGTTATTGTAGTCTTCATTTCAGTTTTTTGTTTGTTTGTTTTCTATCTCCATTTTTATGTTTTCCATCTCTATTGAAGTTCTCACTGAGATCATGGAGCAGCCTTATAACCAGCGTTTGAACTCTGTATCTGGTAGATTGCTTGTCTCCCTTTTGTTTAGTGCTTTTCCCGGAGTTTTCTCCTCTTCTTTCGTTTGGGATGTGTTCCTTTGTCTCGGTTTGGCATGTTTCTATGAATTAGATAGAGCCGCTATGTCTCCCGGTCTTGGTAAGTGGTCTTACGTAGTCGGTGTCCCATGAGGCCCAGTGGGGTAGTCTCCCCGGTTCCCTGAGCTGGGTGGCTTGTGCGTGCCCTCCGATTGTGCTCGAGGCTCAGTTGCTGTTGGCACGTCAGTGGGAAGGACTGCCCCTCGGGCTGACTGGCTGTGAGGACAGGTGTGACTACAGCAGAGGGGCTGCTGGGCGGGGGCGTCACCCTACAGACTCGCGTTCACTTCAGCGGGGTCTGGTGACTTTCCAGGCTGCCTTGTGGGTCTGTCACTGGCGGAAGTAGTTGGGTGGTTCTCTGTTGTGGTCTAAAGCTGGCCATCAGGAGTGCTGGTTCTGGGGCCTCTTGGGAAGGGCTCTGTTGCCTGCCAAGGTCAGCCGCCACCTGAGCCCTGCCTGGAGCCACTTGATTTGAGCTATGAAGTGATCTGAAAATGGTGGCCACTCGTGCTGGACTTGGCAGTGCCTAGGAGAGGCTCGGCTGTGAACCGAGGCCAGCTGCCACGAGTACCAGGCTTGGGGCTGCTTAGCAAGACGTGAGGGGCACGCTGAGGCCAGATGCTGCTTGTCTGGCTTTTATGAGCTTTCGAGAGATTTTAGATAAGTCTGCAGCATGAGCCAGAACAAGCCATTTGTGTGGAGAAGCCACTGGAAACAGCCTGAGTGGACTCACAAGTTGGGTGTCAGGGAATCACCAAGATGGAGTGATAGTGTTAGTGGGTTAGTAGAGACTCAGATGTGGCAGCCACCCGTGTCTGCACTCTGGAGGCGGGGAGGGTTCAGCAAAGGAACAATGAATTCTGCCAGCATTTCTGTCCGGGAGAAGCTGTTCCTCCAGCCCTCGTCCTGAAGCCAGACAACTCGGTTCCTCCCACTGGGTCCCTAGCGCCTGTCGAGCCGCAGCCCCAGCGCCGGAGCTCAGAGCGAGCACGTCTGTCAGTGCTAAGTCCACACGAGGGCCCCTTAAAAGGAGCGCCTGAGACTCCAGCTGTCTTCGTCTCACTCAGCCACCGTCGCCATTTGTTTTCAAAATCACGGTTATGGGGGCTTCTCTTTCCAGCAATGGAACCCTGGGCTGGGAGCCTGGTGTGGGCTGGGACCCCTCGCTCCTTAAGGGGGACCTCCACAACGAAAATATCCCTCCGATTTTTAACCGCCACCTGTGGGCGTGAGACCAGCCTGTTTCATGTCTCCAACCCTCCTACCAGTCTCCACATGGCTTCTTAGTATGTCCTCAGTTGTAGGACTTCTGTTCCTCTAGCTGTCAGGCGAGTCTCAGTGACGGTTATTCTGTCATTTGGTGATAAATCTGATGTGGTCTGGGAGGAGGCAAGCACAGTGTCTACCTGCTCCGCCATCTTGACAAGAAGCCTCCTCTAAAAGTCCTTTAAGGAATAATATTGTCAGGTTTTCAATGATTGTACTTTCAAATAACTATCAAGGTTTAATTACAGAAAAAGAAAGAAATTGTTTGAACGGCTGCTCCAATGAAGACCATCTCATGGACCATATTTGGTACCAGATACGAAAGAGCCCTTCAGTGCTTCACAATGTGCTGGAAGTTTCTCTTGTCGACTCACAGTAGAAGGAAGATCGGAACTGGTTTTCCTTCAAACATCCTACTGGGAACAACCTATCTTTTTCCTGTTGCTCAGATTTTTGTGCACACTCACACACAACTTGAGCAGACAAGCTGAGCCTCTGGCTCCCTGCACTGCCGAACACGCCAGGGGACCCCGGACAAAAAGGGCGTCTGCTAAAATTTGGTGATAAGCTGCTGTGACTCAGTGGGGATGTACGTAAGACATTTTAAAATATCTTCTTAAAACTTAAATCTGGAAGCCATAGAATTCCATTTTTCCCATACCTAGAGACACACACACATTCTTTAAAATGTAATATTACTTAATTTTCCGTTTGCACTGGGTGGAATAGTGTTCCCCTGAAACCCATGTCCCCCTGGGACCTCAGAACGCGACCTTCTTTGGAAGTGGGGTCTTTGCAGATGAAATTCCTTACAATGAGGTCATATCGGGTTCGAGTGGGTCTTTCTAAGCAGAGGCACGTGCAGGAGAAAGTCCCTTCTCGTGGGTGTGTCTCCGTCACTGCCACGTGACTTGCACAAGCACACCGTGTGCGACGCCAGGTGTGTGGGGTTTTCTCCCCATGCCCAGCGACTCTCCGGGGCACCAGCTGGATGTCCTACAGTTCAGATCTGACACTAACTCAAGATACTGCATTCCCCACCGACTGAGAGCTCAGGCCCGCGAGAGTGCCCCCCGCTTCAGATGCCACCCACAAGCAGCAGGTCTCCAGGTCACCCACAACTTCTGTCCGCCGTGGCTACAAAGCGGAGGTTCGTTCCCACGACCCCCTCCCGGCATTCAGTTATTTGCTAGAACAGTTCACAGAACTCAGGGAAATGCTTACATTTACTAGTTTGTTACCTAAGGACATAACAAAGGGCCCAGATAAACAGCACAGATGAAGAGATACACAGGGCAAGGTCCGGGAAGGCCTCAGGGGCATCTGTTCCCACACAGCCGGGCGTGTCTCCTTCCTGGTGCGTGGATATGTTCTTGCCTACGTAAGGAAACCCCCATAAAAACTCCAGCACTATGGGGTTCGGAGAGCTTCCAGTCCTGTGAACCAGCTTCCATCCAGGGTCCCACCCAGAGGCGCCTCGTTAGAACAAAAGACATTCCAATCACTCAGGAAATTCCAGGAGTTTTAGGAGCCGTGTCAAGGAAGGGGTCAACGACCATGGAGCACAACAAAAGATGCTCCCAGTACTGTCATCACGTAGGGTTTGACCAGCTCTGGGCTGGGAACCAAGGGCCGAGACCAACATACTTATTTTCTATGGTTTTACGAGGAGACGGACGGACACAGATGCGGATACACAAAGGGGAGAAGTCCGTGCGACGACGGAGACGGAGATGAGAGTGACGTGACAGCAAGCTGAGGAACGCCGAGCATTGTTGCCACCTGTGGGAACTGGATGAGGCAGGAAGGACCCTGCCCCGGGCCTTCAGAGGGAGCGGTGCTTCGGGGGGCGGCGGGGGGGGGGGGGACGTGAGGGAATCAATTTCTGTTGTTTTAAGCCACCAGTCTGTGGTCATTGTCACGGCATCCCTGGGACACGAATGCTCTGTTGAAACATCCCTTTAATGGTGGGATGTATCCCTGTTCCCATAACTGGACAAAGAAGTGAAATAGTACGGTATGACCAAAAGCATCCGAACCTTGGGCGGTGGGCGGCAACCTTGGCTACGTGTTAGAACCCCTGGGGGCTTTTAGATACCCCGCTGCCCACGCTGCACCCCAGCCCAGTTAAATCAGAAACCCTGGAGGGGGGCTGAAACGCCAGCGTCTTTTAATGCTTCTCAGGTGGTTCTAACGTGTAGCGAGGTCGCAAGAGCCGCCGAGTGACGTGGTTTTCCGACAAAGCCATGGGCTTCAGAGCGAGTCTGGGGCTTTGCTGCCTACTAGCTGTGTCCTTGGGCAAGTCATTTAATTTACCTGGTATTTACTTTTTCAAATTGAAAATCGGATTGTGAAGATTAGTCTTTTTAAGCATGTAAAATACCTCAAAATGCCAGGCTCAGAGCAGACAGCTAATAAATGTCACTTTCCTTTCACACAGAAAGGCGATTTAGCAGGATGTGTAGGAATCCAGGCTCTCGAGCAAGACGGTGAGCAAGAAATTCTGACTCCGCCACTCACTAGCTGTCAAACCTCAGACACTTCACGCTCAGTCTCCTTATCTATGATACGGGGCCTCAGAGAGTCATTATGAAGTTTACGTGGGATAATAAGATAATTTGATCTAGCTAAAGCACTTAAAACAGTATCTGGCACATTTATCTATTCGATACATGCTAGCTCACATTATAGACATTACCTGATCACACTCCACACACCTCCACCTTGATGATGATACGGAGCTCTGCCTGGTAAATTCTCGCATGCTTTCCTTCACAATCAGAAGCCATGTGATGTGTCTGAAACAGCTGGATTAGGCCAGGAGTCAGGATGCTGGAGCTCTGAGCTCAGCCGAGATACCACTAAGCGTGAGGACTTAAGTCAAGTCCTTTTTCCCTGTCCTCTGTTCCTGGGCTCAATTTGTAACAGGAAGGGTTACTGATCCCTATGGTAGCTTACAGCATTAAAATATTGTGGTCATCTGAATATTATAAAGCGATAAACGGAATTTGGGGTGTGTCTGGCAAACAATCCCAACGCTTTCGTGACGTTTTGAGGTTGGAATTCACAAAAAATCCAGCATTAACAGAAAAAAGAATCAAATTCCATTTTATCATAGCAAAGGACAATCCTGGGATGTTTTTCAAGACGTTTTTCTAGGCGTTTCAGGCCGCAGGCAGGCAAGTCCACCATGGACTGCCGATCTCAGCTGGAGAGAAGGCAGCGGCCGCCCTGTATCAGTTTGAAACCTAAGAAACAGCCTTATGTGGGGATATGAATTTATACAATCTCTCTAGTGGGCGATTAGGTAATATGTACCTATAACCCAAAAACTACACTGTAATCACATTTCTGGAAACATGTCTTGAGGAAATAGTGTTGCAGACCATCCATTTTTCTCATGCTTTTCGGATCAACATTTGGAAAATCTGGTCAGTACACTGGAAAGTCAATTATATAGAGAAATCATAAACAATGGCAAAAATATGCAATAAAGATTCTGTTATTAGTGATGATATAAAATCTGGATTAATTCATCAATTTTATGATGGAGGACCAAAGTCTTTCTCAGAGTTTTGATCCCTGATTAGATTGCCGTGGCATCTTTCTTGCACAAACCATACCTGTATAATTCATGTCCTTAATTTTAAAGTGTAGCACCAAAATAAAAATATTTAGGTTTCGGCATGAAAATAGACTCTTTCTATCATTTATAATTTTTTCTCAAATTGTTTAGAGTTGCCTTGTTCATAACCTTATTGTATAAGTGGTCTTATTATTACCTCACGTTATCGAGTCTCCCAAAGCAGTCAACATTGTTTTTATAGTTTTTAGAGAAACAACCACCCTCTCTTTTTCCACTCGTATTTCATAGGTTAGTATCCCGTTCAACTAAATCATGACACTAGTTGACTTAAGCAGGTTTGGGAACAGGTAGGGTTGGTCCCTGGTAAGGTGCACCCTAAATAGCGGAAGCGGAAGAAAAGCAAGTTCCCTATGAAATCAGCATTGCAGAAGGCAGAGAAAACAACTAATCTAGCAAATCAATTCACTGGAGGAATGGGTAAGTGATTTCTTCTATACTCAAAAATATTATCAAAAATTTATATACAAACATATTCATTGGAATAGTAATACACTGACAAAATATGAAAATGAAAACATGTACATATGATGAATATATATTACATAATATATAAATATATACACTGAAATGGTAAATATTAAAAACTGTATTTTTAAACTATTTTGTATGTAAAATGCCCATAACATTATCATGATGCTTATTTGCTCAATAAAAATTTACTAAGCAATAGAATACTTCATAATTTTGAAACAAAACTTGTATTAAGTATCTTTTTTGTAAAGTTAAAAGTGGGCCAGGACTTAACAAATGGGATTGATGTCATCTTGAGCTCTTCACTCATTTTAACCTTGATTAATATGGAGTTTAAGAATTACTTTTAAGAAAAAAACATGTGTCATGTAGGTTGTCTAAAAATAAAATGCATTTTAACCTTAATAAAAGGGAGGGTGGGGACTTTTCCTCCCAGTATGGCCAAGTAAGCTTCTCCTAGCCCCAACCCCACTGCAGATAACAACTATCAACTCTGAATAAAAATATAAAAAAGAGCTTTGTTTACTGAAGGATGAGCAAAAGGTAGTCCAACTCTAGACGAAGTTGACATTTAGAAGGGGAAAAAATGGCATGAGCTGAAATTCCCATTTTAATAGCTTTTAGCCTAAGGGAAATTCAAAATTGTCACCACAGAAATGGCTAAATCGCTAAAAGAAAATCCACAGTTGTTCTAACATGAAGAACAAAAGGACAGAATTCAGTGCAACTAGGGTCACTGGAGAGTTAAGGGGTGATTTTGAGAAAGACGGAACTAGGGAAGAGGCACCCCAAATTCTCTAGGCAACACCTGAACCTTATGTGTGAGAGGTAGATTTAAAGCAGCTAAGCTAAGGATAAAGAACTGAGCTAACATCTGAGCTATTCCAAGAGGAAAAGTTTGCAGTTTGAGTCCAATCAAGTTAATAGTCTGCTTTAAGAAAAGGTCAAATCAAATCAACATTCTTCAGTGAAATATAACAGAATCCAGATGGCATTCATAATGCCCAGGATATAGTCCAAAATTATGCAACACAGAAGAAACAAGAAAATGTGACCTGTCCTCAAAAAAATAATAATAGATTGAGACCAATTTCAAAATGATCTAAATGTGGAAATAATAAGACAAGCACTTAAAAGCAAGGAAAAAATGAAAATAAGCTCTCCGTACATGTAAAGACAGGAAATGTCAGCAGATAAATAGAAGCTATTAAAAAAAAAAAAAAGAATCAAATGGAAATTCTAGAGCAGCAAAATACAATATGTGAAATTTAAAAGTTCTTGTGTATTCCTAAAAGCATAATGAATATGACAGAGGACAGAGTCAGTGAGCTTGAATAAAGACCAAAGAAATCATCCAATTTGATAAATATAAAGAAAAAAAATTAGAAAAAAATTAACATAGCCCCAGGAACCTGTGAGACAATACCAACAAATCTATCATAAGTGCAATTGGTGAAATGAGGAAGAAAGAGAGAATAGGATAAAAAAAAAACTTTGAAAATATAATGGCCAAAAAATTCCCAAATTTAATGAAATACATTAATTTTCAGAGAATCTCAAGAAGAAAAACTACAAAGAAAACCACACTCCGGCACCCATAGTCAAAGAGTTCCAAATCAAAGCTAAAGAGAACATTTTGAAAAGGAAAAAAAAAGCTGAACTCACCTACATGGTGTCTACAAGAGAGGCACATTTTTAAATGTAAAGATACAGATAGGTTGAAGGCAAATGATTGTAAAAATATGGACCTTGCAAACAGTAAGCGTAAGAAGGCTGGGGTGACTATACTAATATCGGATAAAATAGGCTTGAAGAATGTAGCGTTGACAAGATAGAGAAGAGTATTTCATAGTGATAGAAGTAGAAATTCATCATCAACATAATAATCCATAAAGGTGTCTGCATCGAACAGCAGGTCTTCAAGTATGTAAAGCAAATATTGATAGAATTAAAGAGAAATAGACAGTTCTACAATCAAAGTTGAAGATTTTAACACCCCTCACTCAATTTTAAAAACCAGTAAAGACACAATTTGAACAACACTATCAGCTACCTTGACCTAACCGATATTGATAGAATATGACATCCAAAACCTGGATATTATATATTTTTTCAAATGTACATGATACATTCCTCAAGGCATAAGACGAATCACATTAGAATCATACAAAATATGATCTCTTGCCATAATGGAGTTAGAAATCAAAAATAATAAAATATCTAGACAATCCTAAATATTTAAAAATTAAATACACTTTTAATGATGTGTGGGTCAAAGAATAAGTCAAGGGAAATCAGAAGTATTTTAACTATGATAATATAAATATGTATCAAAATTTGTGGAATTGACCTAGAGCAGTGCTTAGAGTATAATGAATAGCTTTAAATGCTTACATGTGAAAAGAACAAAGCTCTAAAGTTTTAGTTCAAGATTCCAAATTAAGACACTAGGAAAAGAGGAGCAAAGGAAACTTAAAGTAAGTAGACAGAAGAAACAGCAAACATAAGAACAGAAATCAATGCAATATAAAACAAAAAGTACAGAAAAACTTATATAACCAAACCTTACTCTCTGAAAGGTAAACATGATTGATGTACTTCCAGTTACTCTGATCAAGAAATAGGGAAAGAACAAAGTAACAATATCAAGAATGAAAGAGGGACATCAGTACAGATATTACAGGTACTAGAGACTATGTCAACATTTTTTTTTTCTTCATTCATTCATTCATTCATTCATTTGAATAGAATTTGGATTCAGCATAGTCATTTGTTCATAATATACTATTGTCATTGTTTCATGAATGGCTCTTAGTTATTTTAATTATTTATGCTTATGTATGGACAATGAATCTGCTACTCACTCAAGAATTAATACATTACCAATAAAATATCTACCTGTGCATCTTTTGTTTATTTTTTTGTTAAAAATATATATATATTTGTTTCAAGTGTATTACATAGTAATTCCACATTTACATACACAGAGACAATGCCAACTTTAAAATAACAAATTTGACAATTTAGATAAAATGGAGAAATTCTTTAGAACAGATGATCTCAACTGTCATATATCAATAAAAGAAATTGGTTTATCAAACACATGTCCATAAAGAAAACTGCAGACCCTGACAGCTTTGCTAGTTAACTGTCAAGATTTAAGAAAATAATAGTACCAACCACACAAAAACTCTTTCTAAAAATAGAGAGGGAGGAAACCCTTTCCAGCTTGTTTAATGAGGCCACTGAAACCCTAAAATCAAAGCCTGACAGACATTGCAAAACAAAATTATGGAGCAAGATCTCTCATGAATAAAAATGCAAAAATTCTTAATAAAATATTAGTAAACAGAATACAGCAAAACATAGAAAGGGTAGTACATTATGACCAAGGAGGAGTTATCCTAGAAACTTAAGGTTGCATTAACATCAAAAGAAAACCAACCAATGAAATTTGTAGTGTTAACAGACTAAAGGAGATAAGCCATGTGATCATTTCAACAAATGCATAAAAAACATTTAACAAAATTCAAAACTCATTCATGATAAAAGCTAAAAAAATAACATCATACATACAGCTAATATTGTATTTAATGATGAAAGAGTGAATTTTTTTCCCACTGAGGCTGGGAACAAGACGAGGATGGCCATTCTCGCCGTTCTTCCTCAGCTACGGTGGAAGTTCCAGCCGGCCCAATAAGCCAATAGAAACAAATAAGGAATTAAATAAATAAATGTCATCCCGATTGGAAAGGAAGAAGTAAAACCATCTCTATTTTCAGATGTCTTGAATGTTTACACGGAAAATCCGAAGGAACCAGCAGAACAGCTACCAGACCAGTGGATCCAGCAAGATCGACGGATAGGAGGTAAACACACAAAAGTAAACTGCAGCAAACAATTGTAAAATCAATTTTTAAAAAATTCCACTTACATCATCACCAAAAAAAAAATACTTATTTATTTTTTAAAAAAATTTTAACAAAATATGCGCTCGACCAGTCTACGAAAATGACCAAACATTTTGAGAGAAATGAAAGACGGAGTACATAAATAGAAAGATAGACCACCCTGGTGAACAAGGAGACAAACCATTACGAAGATGTCAGTTCTGCCCGAATCGATCTCTGGATCCAGTGTGGTCCCGGTGATGACAGTAGTGCCTCTTTGGGTAGAAACTGACATGCTTATTCTAAAATGTATACGAAGCACAAGGGACCAGCGATTACACTGTGCACCATGGTAGCCGTGAACCACGTGAGGCTACTGAAATGTATATTTATAAAAATTAAAATGAAATTAAAAGTTCTGTTCTTCAGTTGCACTAACGACAAGTAAGGCAAAATTCTTACTTGTGACTAGCGGTCACCATTCTTAAACAGTGCAGATATATAAGATTTTTATCATTGAAGAAGGTTCTATTGGATAGTAGTGACCTTGAATATATGAGATGACCTCTAAAAATTAAAATAAAATTAGAGGACTTATAGCACCTTACTTTAAAACTTGCTATAAAGCTATGACAATCCAGAAATTATGTTATTTGCATAGGAAAACATAGGAGAATGTGCTCATGCTTGATGACAGGCAAAGGTTTCTTTAACAACTGACATAAAGAAATAAACATAAAAGAAAAATTGGAAAATTAGTCCTTCATAAAAATTAAATGTTTCTGTTTATTAAAAGACGTTCTAGGAAAAAATAATAGGCAAGCCACCATATGAGAGGAAATACTTTCAGAACAAATATCTGACATAGGACTGGTATCCAGGATATATAATGAACCCTTACAACTCAACAATTGTAATAAAAGCACAAACAATCCCTCTCCTCAAAAAGAGGGGGAAGCAAAGTTTTTTTAAAAAGAAACTCTCCCCCAATAATGCAAATTTCAAAAAGCACAAGAAAAAGTACCCAACGCCATTAGAAATCAGGAAAATATAAATTAAAACCACAATGATATACTACTACTACACATCTATTAAAATAGCTAAAATGAAAAAGAATGAAAATGCCAAATGCTGGTGAGGATGTGATGCAATTAGAACTCGCCTACATTGTTAATGAGAATGTGTAATGATATAGCCACTGTGGAACAATACCTGGAAGTTCCTTACGAAACAGATCAAACACCTATCCTGTGATTTAGAAATGCCACAATTATGTATTTACCTAAGAGAAATAAAAACATATGTTCATTCACAAAAGACTTAGGCAAAAAACCGTTTATTGCAGGTTAGTTCATAATGGTCTCAAACTAGAAACTGCCTTGTGTTCATCAACAGAAAAAAAAATGGATAAATAATAATATTTTCATATCAAAGAGTAACAGTCAACAACAGAAAGACCAACTACAGATACACACAGCAACACGGGATAAATTGCAAAAATATTATACTGAGTGAAAGAAGCCAGACCAAAAAGAGAGAGTATACACAGTACGTTCGGTCTATGTAAACCATAGAACAAGAAAAAGTAATCAATGATGCAAAAGGTATCAGAAGAGTTTGGGTTTGACTGAGAGGGTCCATGAGGCACAGCCTCCTTGAAAGATTCATTTGTTGGATTGAATAATCTGACCTTTTGATCGTTTGAATTTTAGCAAAAGGTTATACAGTCACGCCCTCAGATTTTTCTCTAGACCACGCTGCCTTAATTTCAGTACCTGCTGCCATCTGGAAAGGCTTAGACTTTTCAAAATCACCCATTCCTGCTCCCTTCTCTGTTTCCTAGTTCTTCCATCAATTTCTCTCTCTCCTCTCTCATTTTACCATAAACAGCCAGGAGAACCTCGGGGAATAACTTCCACGCTTTGCTTACGGTTTCCCTGAGCTACATAACTAAGCTCATTACCTACCAGTTCCGCTTTCCACGTCACCATCACTCAACTTTCTGCCACCACGAACCAAGGACACCCCTTCTTCCAGTTTCCAAAGGCCCGTGTCTCACTTCCTCACGAGCCCTCACCAGCAGGACCCGTAATGGCCCAGTTTCCGGTGCGAACACAGTCTTTCCAGGAAGACCTGGGCTTTCTGTGTCACGCTTCTTGTCCGCTGGGGAGTACCCCGCATTTTGAGGTATCGGTTACAGCAGCGCCCCACTTTGGGTGCCAATACTGGGATTGGTTTTCTAGTGCCGCATAACAAAGTCCCACATACTTAGCAATGGGCAACGACACGTGTTAATTACCTCGCTGTAGGTCAGGAGTCTGGATGTGACTTAGCTGTGTCCTCTGTTCATGGTCCAGCGAGACCCTGGCCTCATCTGGAGCCCACCTGGGGAAGAATCCATGTCTAAGTTCAAGTTCACTCTCTAGTTGTTTAGAGAATGATTTTTCTGCCACATGCTTTTTTACAGGGCTCTTGGCTGGAGGCCACTCTGAGGTTGGTCTTAGCTCCTCCCCCGTTCCTTGTCACGTGGCCACTTACTTCATCAAGCCCGCAAGAAGTCTCCAGCTCCGGTCAACAACAAGATGGAATCTTAAATAATAGAACATAATCCTAGAAGGAGCCGCCCACCAGCTTTGCCGTGTGCTATTGGTAATAATAAATCACAGGAGATGATGCAGGGTGTGAATGCCAGGTGAGTATCATTGGGAGTCACCTTCATGTGTATCCAAGACACTCAGGGCACGAACACTTCAGATGTGGGCATTTCACATCAAAATGGAAAATAGACCGACGCATGCCGAATTGTTGAAAAGCAGCAGTAAAATAAGCCGGACTGGTGGAGAGAGAAGAGGAAGTAAATACACGATAAAGCAAAGACAACAGATCGTTGATGGCGACATCTAGGTGTGGGTATAGGAGTGTTCACTGAAACTGCTGCTACGCATTTGAAGTTTTTCATAATAAAATATTAGAAAAATAAGCATAAGCTTATTTAAAATAACACAGACATAGTGGTTACCATGAATAATGAGAGTAAGTCTTATCTATTTCTTGATACTTTTCAGCATTTCCTCACTTTACTACAATACGCATGAATTCTGTGTATAATCAGGAGTCAGGACAGTGTATTTAATGTACAAAGTAGCTAACGTATCAGCTAGAGACCTCCCCAGGCCGGCACAGATCACCACCCTCCAGGTGTCTGTCTCCAAGAGACCGTGACATAACCCCGACATTCCTGAACCTCCCTAACAGCCAGCTCTGGATCGATGGATCATTCGCGAAGTCGTCTCAATACCCCCGAATCTCACGTTCTCAGAACGTGTCACCTGTGGAGCATAACAACTGTGTAATGGCGCCACAAGTCAGGCACAGCTGCTCTTTGTACATGTCCTGAAATGGTTGTCAGTTCTCCCCTCCGTTGCTAATAGTTCTGAATTTGGCAAATAAATCTTAAGTCCAGCTAATCTTGGTAATTCAGATCTTCCCATAAAAACAAACCCTATGCAAAACTGCAGCACGTAGAGCTAAATTAACAACATACCTGGTTTTATTAGTGTCATGCTTTCGTAGGTAAGTGAATTAGGCAGTATTATTTAAACTGCATCATACCACAGCCAAGAAAAACAACAGACGGCTAGGGAATGAAGTCATTAACCAGTATAAACAGGCATGGACATTCCCCTTTTCATTTTCTTTTTTTACAAGAGGAAATAGTTCTGTCCAGCCACGCACATTATTAAGATATTGTTTAATAAGTGAGTCCTAACCTACGGAAGAAAGTTCTAAGGCTACTTATTGGCCGTTTGTGGATTACCCATGCTCCCCACAAAAAATCATTTAATCAATAAGCATTAGTCACTTCCTCTGTGCTAAGTCTGTGCTAGAGGCAAGAATAGAGAAAGAGAAAATAAATACACAAATCATTAGCAAACAATACATTGCAGTAAATGCCACGCAAAACAACTGACATTTTATTTCAGCATTTGTGAAGCTAGACCAGGAAACACAAAAGTGAAACATTCTTCCTGCCTTCGAGACCTCATGATGCTAAGCAGAAACAAAGCTGAGATGTCGGCCTTCCAGAACTACTTGCTAAACTAAAGCAGACCCAGAAAAGTCACTGAGTTTACGGGGATGGTAAGAGTTAGTGGGCAAGTAAGCCAAGTTCCTTAAAAGATGGGTGTTTGGATTGACATAACTTAAAACAACAACAACAACAAAAATGGCCTTAAATGTCATCTTTAACTTGGGGGTAAAACAATAGCCACAACAATAACCTGGCTGCCCCTGGGGTGGAGAATAAGCTCACGTTGCAGCATGGAGTTTGCTGAGGGAGTGACGTCCCTTGGGATGTGGCAAATACGATGAGGATAAAGGATGGAGTAAACCATCAACAGGATTTCTATATTCCTAACCTGTGTTCCCCATGAAAGTTTCACAGGCATTATGGAAAACTGGCAGGGAGAATTGTTTTTTGCAAACAGTTTTGTTTAGGAGGAGTTATTGGATTTAACAACCCTATTGACATCAAAAGGACTTACAATAAACTGCATATGTTTAAAGTGCGTAATTCACCACAATTAAGATAATAAAAATTATCATCGTCCCCCCCAAAAAAGTTTCCTGTGTCCCTTTTGTAACGCCTCTGTGCCATCTTCCCAGCCTCAAACCCTCCAATCTGCTTCTGTCACAATAGATTGGTCTGCATCTTTCCTAGAACTTCGTATAAAGGAGCTCATACTACTGGGTGCTCTATTTGTTTTGGCTTCTTCTGCTCAGTATAACTAATGTGAAATTCAACGTAGATATTGTAGTACATGTTATTAGTCTGTTTCTTTTCGCCGATGAGTAGTATTTCCATTGTATGTTAGCCTCAGCCTAACTATCGCCTATGGAATAGACATTTTGGTTGATTCTAGATGTTGGCAGTTACGATAAAGCTGCTGTGACACATTTGTGTACAAGGCTTTTATGGAGATATCTCCGCACATGCGTCATTTTCTTGGTCAAGGAATGGCTGTCAAAGTGTTTTCTTTTCCAAACTGGTATCCTCATTTTACAATGCCACTCGCAGGACACAGGCCTTCCAGAGCCCCGCATCCTTGCCAGGACTTGCTACGGTCGGTCTTTTTAATCTATCCATTTTAATGGGTGTGCAGTGGTAACTCATTATGTTTTTATTTCCGGTTCCCTAATGATTAATGATGCAGCTTTTTTTTTTCATGCTCGTATTTGCCATCCCTATATCTTCTTTGCTGAAGTACCTGTTCAAAGTCTTTGCCAAATTTTTTATTGTTTTTCTTACCACTGAGTTTTTAAAATTCTTTATATATTCTGGGTACGAGATATTTTTCCCAGCCTTCTCACTCTCCTAAGAATGTCTTTTGAAGAGATATTTTTAATTTTGATGAAGTCCAATTTATCAATTTGTCCTTTTATGAATCATGCTTTGTTGTAACTTAATCTTTGCCTAATACAATGGCGCAAAAATTTTCTCTTCTTTTTCTTCTACAGGTTATATAGCTTTAGATTTTGCGTTTAGGACTAGGATCCACTTGGAGTTAAATTTTTGTATACGTTTGTACCAAAATCCTAGCACCAGTTCTTAAAAACATTATCCTTTCTCCACCGACTTGCCTGTGAACCTGTGAAGGTTTCCGCATATGCGTGGGGTTATTTCTGAACTTTATTCTGTTCTACTGTATAGTTGTCCATACATATACTGCACTCGCTGCCTTGATTACTGTCATTTCATATCTTGAAATCGAATAAAGTTAATCTTCTTTTCAAAGTCGTTTTGGCTCTTTCCAGGTCTTTTAGACCTAGAAGTCCCAGGAATTTTAGCAACAGCTTGTCAAGTGTTACAAAAGAACCCACTGAGATTCTGATCAGGATTGCATTAAATCTGTACAGAAATTCAGGCAGAATTCACCTGTGAACTATCGATAATGACCCAGGGACAGTGCCTGTCCATTTCTTTAGGTCTTCCTTGATTTCTCTCAACAATGGTTGTAGATTTAAGCACACAGACCTGCATCTTCTGCCAAGTTTATCTTTAACCCATTTCATATGTTTATTATAATAAAAGATATGTCTACATTTTGATGTACACATATCTTTGTGAATATACAGAAATACAATGGATACTGTATCTTCTGACCTTGCTAAGATAACTTATGAGTTCTGGTGGCATTTTTGTAGATTCCATCAGGTTTTTAACATAGACAATCACATCATTTGTGAATAAGGTCGGTTTTACTTCTTCTTTTCCAAATTGGTTGCCTTTGATTTTTTTCTTGCCTGATTGCCCCGGCTCGAATCCCCAGCCCAGGAATGAATAGCAGTGATGAGAGGACACATCTCTGTCTTGTTCCTGACCTTAGAGTAAAAGCACTTAGCCTGTGAGGTCAGCTGAAGGCTTTTTGCAGATGCCCAAAATCTCGTTGAGGAAATCCTTTCGATTCCTGGTTTGCCGAGAGTTTTCACTAGGAATGGATACTGGGTTTTGTTGAATGCTTTTTGAGGGGAAGGGAGGTACCTCTGTTGAAATGATCATGTGGTTTTTCTTTCTCATTTTGTTAATATAATGATTTTCTAATATGAAATTGACAAATGCATTTCTGGGATAAACCACACGGGGCCATGACGTATGATCACTTACCGTTTCACTCACTGTTTCAAGAATTTGTTACAACTTCACTTAAAACTTTTGCATCTATGTTCATGAAAAATGTTGATCTATAATTCTCTTTCTTTGAAACGTCTTTGTCTTGTTTTTGGTATCAGAGTAGCACTGGCCTCATAAAATGAGTTGGGAAGTATTCCCTCCTCTTCAATTTTTAAAAAATGTTTGTATAGAACTGGGGTTTTTTTTCTTCTGTAAATGTATGGTAGAATTTACCAGTAAAGCCATTTCAGCTTGATTTTCTTTATGGGAAGTTATTTAACTACAAATTCTATTTCTATAATAAATACAGGGCTATTTCGGTAATTTAACTTTTAATAAATAACCTTCGGAATTCATGTCTTTCAAGGTATTTGTTCATTTCATCGAAGTTGCAAATTTATTGGCATAGAGTTTTTCATATTATTTCCTTATCATGGTTTGAACAACTGTACAAGCAATAGCGATGTCACCTCAGTCATTTCTGTTATTGTTAATTTGTTTCTTTTCTCTTTTTTCCTTGTCAGTCTGTGTAGAGGTTTATCGATTTTATTGATCTATTCAATGAATCAGCTTTTGGTTTTATTGATTTTCTCTCTTTTTTTTTTAATTGATTCACACTGATTTTTTTTTTTATTTCCTTTCTTCTACTTAATTTGAGGTTACTTTGCTCTTCTTTTTCATACTTATTAAGGCAGGAATTGAGGTCATCGATTTGAGATCTTCCTTCTTTTCTAACAGGGTTTCAGGCAACATATTTCCCCTTAAGTATTTGTTAGTAGCACCCCATAAATTCTGATATGTAGTATTTTAATTTTCATTCAGTTCAAAGTACTAAGTTCCTTTTGTTTTCTTTGACCCATGGGCTATTACAAGTGTGTTATTTAGTTTCCAAATATTTGGGGATTGTCATCTTTCTGTCACTGATTTCTAGTTTAATTTCACTGTGATCCAAGAATACTCTTTGTATGACTTGAAACCTCTTTAATTTATTGAGACTTGTTTTATGGACCAAATTAAGATCTATCTTGATAAATATGTCATGGCCAGTTCAAAAAAATATACATTCTTATGTTGTGCTTGGCGTGAGCTATAAATGTCCCTTAGGTCAATTTGTTCAAGTCTTATCAATTATTGAGAGAGGTGTATGGAAAGCCCTACCATAATTGTTGATTTTCCTATTCTCTTTTCAGGTCTATCAGATTTTGCTTCATTTGTCTTGAAGTTGTTTTATTGGATACGTGAATTGTCTTGCTGAACTGACATCAATATCATCATGAAATGACATTCTTTATCTCTGGTAATATTTTTTGTGCTGATATCAACTTTGTCTGATATTACTATAGGTACTCTAACTTTCTTTTGATTATTATCATAATAAATCTTTTCCTATCTCTTCATATTAAGATGCTTTGTTTTGTTTTTTGCAGGCAGTATATAGTTGAGTGTTGCTTTTTTATCCAATAATCTCTGCTTTCGATTGGCGTATTTTCACTACTTACATTTAATATGAATATTGGTATGGTTAGGTTTAAATCTATAAACTTGCTATTTATTTTGTAGCCATTGCACATGTTCTTTGTTTTTTCTTCACTTCTTTTGAATTAATTGTATATTTTTTATAATTCTATTTTATCTCTTGTTAGCTTATGAGAAATATGTCTTTGTTTTGCTATTTTAATAGTGCTTTGGGGCTTACGGTATTTATTTTTAACTTATCACTGTCTACCTTTAACAGATATTATATCACTTCACACATAGGACAGGAACCTTAAAATAGTATACTTACATTTTTCCTCTGCTGACCTTTATGCTATTGTTGTCATGGATTTTATTTTTATGTATATTATAAACCTCACACTATATTATTTTTAAAAAAAAACAGTCAACTATCTTTCAGAGCTCTAAATAAAAAACATCTTAAATATTTGCCCATGTAGTTATCATTTTCAGTGCTATTCCTGTTTGTAATCCATATTTCCATATGGAATCAATATCCTTCCACATGAAGGAACTTGCTATGACCTTTCTTATAGCCGAGGGCGATTGGTGATTAATCCCTTCAGCCTTTGAATGCGTTTATATTTACCTGAGTCCAGCATGTAACTCCATTTTATGCATAAACACAAAGGGTTTGGGGGATGCAGTTTTAACATAAAACCGAGTCTGTAGAAATCTATTATAGTGAATAGAGGTAAAATACTATTTTTTTGTTCTCCTGAACTCAACCAAGGATTGATCACGCTTTGAGAAAGTCACATCGCGGGTGGCCGTGCCACTCACGGTGTCCGACCTGCCATCAGGGCAGCAGTCTGGTGATTCCAGGTACTTTCATGCAGCTGGGCTCTAGCATTTGCATCTCATTAATTATAAATTCCTTTCCTATGTTTCCTTTTGCATTACAATTAAGATAGTACATCGTTTAAATTACACGTGTGGTAATTTATATAACCTAGGACGTGCAAGGAAAATAAACAGCATCCGCTTTCCACTGGTACCTATCAAACTACCTGAAACCCAGTGACTTCAAACCCTTATCACTTCTTCGCTCGCAGGTCTGTGGGTTGGTGACGGATGCAGGGCTCTGCTGGATGGGTCGCCTCTGCTCACGGCATGCCAGCTGAGGGCACTGCGCCTGTGTGACGAGCTGGCAGGTCAGCCAGAGACTGGCTGGTTCTGGAAGGCCACATGTCGGGCAGTTGACTGTCAGCCATGGCGCCTGGATTCTCCTTCCTGTGGCCTCTTCAGGTGGCCAGCTCGGGCTCCTTCCCACGGTGACTTGATTCCAAGAGGGAGAAGTGAGAAGATGTGATGCCTTTTGAGGTCTCGGCTTTGCAGTCACCCAACAATACTGCCACTGCATTCTAAGGGTCACAGTCCATCACAAGGCCAGGCCGAGTCAACGGGTGGACGGACAGACTCACGTCCTGGTGACGGGGCGGCGGCATCTCACGCAAAGGAAGCGAGCGCCCTGCACGCGCGGATGGCGGGATCGGTAGCCATGTGCTGTCGTTTATCACAGAACATCACAAAACACGTGTTCCAAAAAGGGACATCGGGTCTGTTAGGACTGAGATCTGCTGCTGTAAACAATATTTTCTCCATTTCAGCACTCGCCCGTCCCCAGGGACACACATCCTTTCTCAATTCCTCACGCGAACAAAGAAGAACGATTTCTCCGTGTACCCAGAGGCGCGTCGCCCCCTCAGAGCGACGGCAGCCAGGCCCGCCGGCCTGCCAAGCGACAGGGCTGTCGTCTGCCACATGTGGTGATCTTCCTTGGCTTCTTAAATTGTCAAAAAGAAGCAGTGATACAGGGATTTTGTAATTACCCTTTTCTTGTTTTGTTTTGTTTTTCTAGAAATAGATGAACCAGAACACCGATAACCAGTAGTGAATTTTCATGTAAAGGGTCTTCATTATCAGATGACTGGAAAATGAATTAGATAACTGACGGGTTCATTAGAGAAATGACACACTCCTGCTGCAGTGGGGGCTACGCTGCCTTGACCTTGACGTTTGACCAGTGGTACCCGCCCCCACCCCAACACATCCTTGTTCCTGCATTAGAGGCAGCAAGAGACAGGCATCCAGGACAGTAAAGAGCCCGGCCAATGAACACGACGCCCGACCCGAGTGTGGGACCAGCCAGGCTGGCCTGGGAAAATTCTGGACGGTGTGTACTGTGCTCTGACCGGCTGTAGGACATTGAACTCCTCCAAGAGGACAAACTGTCCAGACCCAAATTTTCCTAGCCTGGCTTTGTTTTTCCTGACCCTCTTTCCTCACGGTCATGGGTTACAGTACACACAGTGAGAGCGGGGTACAAGACACAGGGAAAACCCACAGACACCAACGTGGACAGTAGGCAGGGAGTCTGATGGCATTAACCATGTGGGGGAGGGGGGCAAGTTGACGGTCAAGGTGTTTTTTTCTCATTCAGGAGAGCTCCTCTCCACCAGCATCATGTCAACAGCCCTTCCTGTTCACCTTCCCATTGGAATGGGGGCCTCCCCTGAAACGCCGCCGCCTCCCAGTAGGCCCTCGAGAGGCAAAACAACTTCAAACGTGCGGAGCCTGCAAAATATTTAACCAAGTCCAGTTCGTGATCCACAGTGACCTGATGCCCCTGATAACAGCTGCTGGCCGAGGACGTGTGCCGACCGACCAGAAGCCTGGGGACAGCCCTCCCTGACACTGCTGGGATGTACCAAGGACAGCCACCCCATGCTGGATGAACTAAGGCTCACCTATTCCAAAAACTAAGTCTGAAACCCTATCGGGCAGCAGACAGCGATACACTTTCTTGCCAGATTCCACATAAAAGGTGACATTTGTGTGGCACTCATGTCATATATAGACTGTTAAGAGCTGAAATGGTGGCAGCACACGATTATTTTAAAAGATGTAGGGAGCCCGCCCCCAAATAATATACTCCAAACCCTCAGATTCTCTGATGGGATTAGCTTAGGGAACAATTAGTCCTCATTTCATCCCCCAAGAGAGCTGAGACTTTTGCTATGAAATCTGACCTCCATGCAGGGGACACGGCTGGTGAGCTGCCCGGACACCGTTTACCAGGTCAGTCCGCCTGCCCTTCAGCCACTGAGAGTGTTGGGTGCTCCTAGCTGCCTCCTTCAGGGGGCCCCCCTCTGCCACCCAGGAGCCACCCCCCTGAGAGGGAACACCATTCCCCAGAGGTGGCCAAAGACCGCCAGGCCCTCCCACCTGCCTCGCAGCAAGACCGGGTACAAGTCCTGCCCACCTGCAGCCAGCGGTCCCCGGGGGGTAAATAGAGTCACGGGCGCCCCCCGGCCCCCAACCCCCGCTTCACTGTCCGCTGGGCTGACACACAGCTCCTCCCGGGTGCACCACGGCGGGCGTAGATGACTCAGGGTCCCATTGAATGTAAAACACGTCACTGTATGGTTTGTTCATTTTTTTTTTTTAACTATGTGTTGGCTTTTCAAAGATATAAAAAGAAGGAAGAAAGGAAAACAGCACAGGAGGGCAGCACGGGGAACTAGGCCAGGCTCTGCCTGCTGCAAGGGGCCACTGCCTTGCGTCCTGCTCTCCTGGCTGACCATCCCCACTGGCATCCGAGCGCCATGAGCGTCCCGGGCCCTGCCCCGCCGCCCAGCCTCACTGGCTCCGAGCATCTCTGGGTCTGCCCGACCAACAACCCCCTTCCCCGCAGAGACCTGATGTCATACATCACCAGCTGACGTTCCCAAAACGAAGCAAGCTGCATTTTGACTTCTTCGTAGCTACCCTGTACTGCAAAGACACCTGTGAACTTGAATGGGAAAAAATACGTCATGTCTTTATTTTCAGTGCTAACGGACGTGTGTCACGCTCCCTCCAGTTGAGAACTGAGGCTGCAGACCTCGGTGTAGTGCCTGAGCAGTTCCTGGGGCTTTGTCATCAATAGACATCCCGGGTATCTCAAAACATTTCTTACCTGCATTCTACTTCGAAACTATGGCAATGGCTAGATTTATTTAAGTTAGTAATTAAACAGCATGCATAGTACTATAGCACAAGCCTGGTCTTTAATACACCGTAATTCTACTTCAATAGAATGGGTTTCCTTTGTAAGCCTTTGTATTCTAATTTTTTTTTTTTCATTTAAAAACAGTCTGAAAAAGGATCTGTGCGCTTCCCCAGACTGCCAGGTGTGGGCCACCACACAGGTGACAAGTGCCTCTGTGCGGTGAGCCGCGTGCAACACGCACTTCTCATTTTCAACCACTTTCCCTTTTACTTTTCAAAAATATTTATTTACCGAGCGTCTCAAACTACGAAAGTGATTTAAGCCTATTCAACAAATGAAACGCTGCCAGAAAAGACGACGCGGAGGCAGACGCCATCGCCTCCTCCGTGGCCCCCGCTTCCGGCCCCTGCAGAAGCCCAGAGGCCTCCCCCGTGCTTCTGTAAACACACGGGAGGGTGGGTTCATTGCTTGTACCAAAATAGAATCATTCTACACACACCATTCCGTGATTTATATTTGTCACTTTGCAATTGACAGTGTAACACAGACTCTCCTACAAGTCTGGGACTATGCATTTTTCTGGTTTCTTTATGGACAGTTATATGCAACGGTACGTGAATGAAATTATATCGTGCACATCGTGCTTTTTTAGTGCCTTTTTCTCTCTGCCTTCTCACCTCTGTGACTTGTATTATTTACCTATTGCTACAGAACAAAGTAACTCAAAACTTAGTCGCTTAAAACAACAATAAACATTTATTAGCTTAGAGTTTCTGGAGGTGAGGGATTTAGGGGCGCTGAGCTGGGGGGGGGTCTGGGAGAGGGTCTCCCATAAAGGTGGCAGTCTAGGGGGCGACTGGGGCTGGAAGTCCTGGCTCTAAGATGGGCATGTCCCCTCGCTGGCAAGCCGGTGCCAGCGGCTGGCAAGTCCCGTGCGCCTCGCCTCGCGGGCCTTTCCACAGGGCTGCTTGAGTGTCCTCACAGCATGGCAGCTGGCTTCTCCCAGCGCAAAACGTAAGAGCATGGCGGAAGCGACAACGTCTTTTATGAGCTGGCCTCCGAAGTCACCCACCTGCTACTGGTCGCCCAGGTCGGCGTGATTCACTGCAGGCGGGGGCTGCGTGGGCGGGGGCTGCGGGAAGGTGCCAACGCCAGGTCGAGGCTTGGTGGGCCCCCCCACCCCTGCGCGGATTGGCTGACCCCGCCCCCCACCACCTCCGCCACCAGGGCCCCCTGTCCCGGATCCGGCACGCGGGACACGGTGCGCACGCACCGTCCGCTGCCGGTGCTCAGGCCGGCAGACGCAAGGAGGTCCCCACGAGCACCCACGTGGCCCGCAGTCGCCTTTTGAGTCCACCAAAGGCACCTGCTTCCACCGAAGAAACGAAGAGAGCAGAGGAGCCGGACTCGCTCTGCAAACCGTCCTTTCCGTCGTCTCCCTGCCTCTTGCCTGCATCTCTCCACCGCAGCCCTGTGAGCAGTTCGAAGGGCGCCCTGGGCGGCCCGCTGAGCGACGGGCTTCCGCCCCACGGTCATGGGACACCCCCTCCTTGCACCGGGCGCTTCGGGGATTCAGAGCTGAGACGGGGGAAGCATCTGTCCTCAAGGAGCGGGCGGTCTGTCCTGAAGGCCGGCTACACGTCAGGACAGACGGTACGACACCCCGAGACGCCCGCAGGTGCCCCGCGGAGGACTCCGCGGGCACAGGGGACGAGGAAGCGCCTGGTCAAGGGCGATCCACACTCCGCCGAGGCGCCACACCCGCGAGTCTGCAGCGGCGGCCCGCAGGCGAGGTCCCCGAAACGCAGCTGCCCGTGGAGTCTCCCCATCTCCGCCCCCCGCCCCAAGAAATACCTTAGGCTCCCGGGAACGCGGTCTGGGAGTTGCTAAAACAGGGCAATCTAAGTTTCGTTCTGACCTCGGCAATTTAAAACATGCAGCGACAATGGCCCTGTCTTCTGGGTTCTCCTCCTTGGGTCGGTAACGGGATCCGATGTCTTCCTGTCTTGGCAGAATTCTTTGTTTATATTTTAAAAAGCAGTAAAACCACCAACAGAGATTTCACTTTTTTCTTTTTTTTTTTTTTTTTTTTTTGTACTAATAAACTTCAGACTCAGCTTTTACCTTGCTGGAGAAAGAACTTAATTACTTACAGGTGTTTCTAGAACAGTCCTCGGCTCAACCCCCTCCACAGTTTACACCGCAGCCGGCATTGCAGAATTCCACTGGCGTCCGGCTCCTCGGGTCCCTCCTCACAGGGCAAGGCTGTAGGAAAAGCCAGCGGCCGGTCCCCCTGCCCCGAACCCTGCAGACTGCACTCCACCCCCTCCCCACCCCGAAACGCGCCAGGGGTTAAGGACGCCCATTAACCACGCGAACACATTACGTGCGGGCTCACTTGGACATCAGCGGCGCGCAAAGGCCAGCACCCGTGAGCCCAAGGCCTGCGGCAGGCGTCGGCCCCGGACGGGGCCGTGGGAAGGCTAAGGAAGTGGGAGAAACCACGGTTCTCAGAGGCAAACGTCAGGAAACAGAACCTGACTTTCCCAAATTGCCGTTAACATGATCCACCGACAAAGTCCGGTTTCTTCGCAGTCGATAGATGAACTCTCAGAGGCGAGCAGACAGACAGGCTTCTCTGGGTCACCTCTTCACGCCCACAAACCTGGGCCCCTGACGCCCAGCGCCCACCGCCCGGCCGGCTCGCGCCTGCGCACTTGAAACTACTGTGGTCCTAAGGCCGTCGCTTTTGATGGAGAGGGTCTGCTCGAAGCTGGTGACAGCCTGGCCACCCCTCCCGCTTGCTCCCTTGCTACAAACGGGGACTCAGGGTGGCCGAGTCCTGCCGACCCTCCACTCCCCAGCCAGAGCCCTGCTGAGGCCAGGCCATCGCCTCGCAATGGTCGATGACCACCCTTCCCATGTCCGAATGGGCCTCAGAATCAGCATTTCCGAAGACTACCAGGACTGGCAGAGCCACCCCCGCAGTAAAAAAAAAAAAAAAAAAAAAAAAAAGCAAACAAAAACAAAAAACCAAAAACAAAAACCACTTTTATGCATGACTAACCTGCAATAATGCTGCGAATGACCCGCCTGCAAAGTCTTCAGAGCCTGAGACCTAAATGACTCTAATTCTTCTCCCTCAAAATTAGGTATAATATTATAATTCCAAGTAATGCAAGAGCAATTTCTCCCTTCAGTGGATACCAAGCTCAAGATGTTACAGGAAAAAGAAATAGCTTTTACCGCTGATATGAGAATTTTAAAAGAGAGACAAGTGTGAGCAAACAAAAGCTGTCACATCAAATACTGTGGGGGAAAAAAATCTAGAAAAAAAATACCAGAAATGCTCAAGTCTAAATAAAGTCATTTATTTGTTATTTTAACCCCTTCACTGTCAGAGGCACTGGCAGAGGCTACTTAATTCTCAGTAGGTGGGGGTACGGAAGACAGCTCTCTTATGCTCGCAATAATGGTTGTGTTGTCACGTTTCTCTGACTTCCCTGGTCTCTGTAAGGGTTTCCCAACACAAACAAAGCTGTTGATAGCCCTCTGGTCCTAACTCCTCTGTGGGTATCATCTCTTTAGAGAACTCAGTCTTGTCCAATTTCTACTACCTTCAGCAAAATAAAAACAAAAAAAACAAAAAAAGAACAACAACAAAAAAACAGACCACGCACTCCCTTGGGGTGGCGGCCACGCACCATTCGTGTTTCTGGGGGATGGTAGCTGCTCCGTCTGATGTGGTGGAAAACATTTCTTAGTGTCCTAGGCAGCCAAGATGCAGCTCCAACGTAAGACACCGCGTGTGGGGCGGGGTGGGGGTACGCCCTCTGGGAAGGCCACCTGGCAAAGAAAGCACAAGCTGGATAGATCTGGGGCCCATCCCTTGCTCCTGCTTGGTCAAGTTCGTAAGCCTGTCTGGCCTGTCAAGAGCATGAGCTCCTGCAGAGACTGAAGAGGTGAGGGTGGTGACAGCATGATGAGGGTCCACCCACGTAGAGGGCAGTATTTCTGAGAACGTATTGACTGGGCGCTCGCTTTGTGCGGGCAGGCGGGCCCTGGGATGGTGAGTCACAGCCTCTGTCCCCCGCCTCCCTCTGCCGGACCAACAAGGCTTCTGCCTCCAGGGAACTGTTTCAGCGATGGTCCCCAGGACCTCGCAAGGGAGAGCATTCCGGACCCAGCTCCCACCACAGGCCAACGACCACTGCTGGTCTCCCACCCTTCTCCCAAGTCCCCATGCTAAAGGTCCCCCTCGCTTTTCCCCAGCAGGGGCCCCTTCACTGTGGCTCCAAAAGGGAAACCTTGGAGGTGACCCAGGTCCTCGTCCCTTGCCCACTGCCAGCCCCGGCCCCTCGGCATGGCACACACGGCGCCCCCATGATTGGGAAGTCCCCCCCTCCGCGGCACTGCCCCCCCTCAAATGCACCCCGCGTCTGCTCAGCGCTTCCTTCACTCTCGCTCACGCCCACGCCACGCCCCTGGGCTCGCCCTGCTCCTGGTTCGGGGTGCCCGCCCTGCCTGCATGTCCTTCCCTGGCTCCTGGCTCCGCGCATGGTGCTCGTCCAGCTTTGCGTGCCTGCCCACCCTGCTAGCCAAGGGCAGCTCCTTGAAACGGGACTGAGAGCGACGCCCACTCTCGCCGCCAGAAGATCTCCCCTGGGTGGTACCGGGTGCTCTTAGCTCCCGAAATGTGTCTCGTTAGATGAGGTGGCATGATTTTCAGGTAACCGCAAACAGGTTGAACGTGCACCCCCCTTCTCCCCCCCCCGCCGCCCCACCCCCACCCAGAATTACAGGCTCCGGGGGCCCAGCAGACCATCTCTTCCCGTGCCCCACGCCCCTCCCATCACCTGCACCTGCCTGTAGTTTAGATCTTTGCAGTTCCTCACCTCGTGCGGATTTGCCATGCGTGGGAGACAAGGTGCCCCGCGGGGGCCAGCCCCGTCTCCAGCCTGTCGCACTCTGAGCAGCACCGTGAGCCCAGGCTCCTTCGGGTCAGTGCAGGGAGGGAGCGGCTGCAGGCCACCCGAGGGCCGTGTGGCCGTGTGTCCTCAGCCCAGACACTTCAATGTGGGTTTCCGCGTGGGAGGGTGCACACGCTGAGAGTCTCGAATTTGTGGGGTGTGTGATCTTACAACCTCGTACTTGGAAGGTATTTTCATTTCCTATGAGTCGTGAATATTTACATAATCCAGATCCCTTCTTAAAACAGATTTCAAACCGGGACCTGTGGTCTGGGGCCAACGTCCTTCAGGGGACTTTGCTTTATCTATCAGGTTTTGAGCCAAGTGTGTCCCAAACAAATGAGTTAAAACAGTTCACCCTGCATTAAAGAGAAAAGTCTGTCTTCTCTCAAAGTTAATCCTCAAAAATTACTTCTGAAATACAAATGCAGCATTCATATTTCCTAAAAGGCACTTGTATATCAAATGGCTTCCATTCTATAGATTCTTCCCTGTCGATCATTATGTCACTTGGTTATCCATATTTTCAACCATCTCCAACACTCCGGACCTTGTTCAGAGCACTGGGGGTGCAGGGTGACCAGGCAGAGGAAGTCACGGGCCCACAGGCGCCCCTAAGAAGCCGATCACATGACCCATGGCTGATCTCACATTCACACTAGAGGGTGAGCGTTTCAGGAAAGACACACAGAGGCTGCCAGCAGTTAAGATGTGCGTATCTTTTATCTCAGGGCACAAGTTTCTCTTTTTTTCTCATATGTATTTCATATTCCTAGCTGGAAGAATATCAAAAGACTTGTAATAGCACCATCTGGGAGTTACGCCATGGACTCCAGTGGGCAGGATTAGAACTAGGTTTCACTTCTTCCTGTAAAAGTGCATTTCTTCTGCTTCGAAATGAGCACAAACATGATTGATTCCCTAATGACACCCGCCTGGAGTCTAAAAGCCACTTATTCTTCACCTTCTGCCCTCTACACCCACAGCTTCTTGGGGTTCTCTGACACAGAGAGACTGGGGGTGGTGGTCCCCTCAAGGATATTTGATCATTGGTGACCTCACTTAACCGATACACAAGTCAAATCTGTTGAAATACACAAATGTCAGAAATGCGACACTCGGCGACTCACCCAACGTGAGCTGGCCCGCTGGGCCCCGGGCTACGTGAGAGGCCCCGACAGCCAGCCCAGTGTTAGGAGCACGCGATCACCAATCAGTTTCTCGTGGGGCGTCACTGTCCTTTACTGGCACAGTGGTCCCCCCTTATCTGCCGGCCCACATCCGCAGTGTTTCAGATACCCATGGTCAACCACGGTCCGAAAATATTAAATGGAAAATTCCAGAAATAGGCAATTCATAAGTTACAAATGGTTTGCCGTTCCGATGAAAGCTCCCTCTGTCCTGCCGTCCCTCGTGGGACGTGACTCATCCCTCCATCCACCTCCTGCCTATTAGTCACTTTGTGGTCATGTCTGATATCAGATCAACTGTCATGGTCTCTCCGTGCTTACGTCCAGATGATCCTTATTGCACTCAGCCGTGGCCCCAGAGTACAAAGGCGGTGAGGCTGCCAGTTGGGCTGTGCCAAAGAGAGGCTGTGACACGCTTCCTCTCAGTGAAAAGGCGAGCACAGGACAATAAGAGAGAGAGTACGTTCACACGGCTTTCATTACACTATGTTGTTATAATTGCTCCATTTTTATTATTGGTCATTGTCGTTCATCTCTTACTGTGCCTAATTCGTAAGGTGAACTCTATCATAGGTGTACGTGGAGAGGAGAAACATAATATACGTGGAGTTGGGCACTGTGCGAGTTTTCTGGCTCCCACTGGGGGTCCTGGACGTGTCCCCTGCACACAGCTGTGTCCCCAAGTTTATGGTTAACTTGTTACTTGTGCAACTACTGGCATTCTTAAGAAACAGAAGACGGTTATTTGAAAACATTCACGTTTTATATCTCCATTACATCACCTTCAGCTTCATAAGTCTTTTTCTGTCCATCCAGAATGTTTTCTATTATTTCCTGATGTGGTCCTCTCCCCAGCCCCTCGCCCGTGAGATGTGCTCGATAAACAGAACGGTTTTTTAAAATGAAAATCGTATTCATAACTCTCCCTCGTAACTATTAGTTACCGTTTTGCATCGCAGGTGGAGCCCATATTTACAATATAAGATTAGTTGTCCTTTAAATTTTCACAGGACAAATTCAATCCGGAAACATCCCCAAGTCTCGCCCAGTGATTCCATCCAAACCAGGCGCACGGTCTGAGCGCCACCGTTGCACCAGGCTGCCCGCTGCAGAAGTTCATGACACTCGCCATTGTGCCGTCTGCCCGACGGTCCTCAGTTCCACCCACTCCTACTTATTATTATATAGTCTGTGATATAAAAGCTGTCACTGAACGTGAGGAAGCCCCGGTGCCCCTGGGTGGTGAGAAGCAGGGCGGACCAGCCCTGAAGCACGCAGGCTGGGGAAGTCTGACGCGCTCCCCCACCCCGGCCGAGGGTGAGCCCCGCTGAGCTGCCGTCTCCTCATCTGCAGAGAGAGGCGACAGGAGCGCCCCGCTGGCCAGGCCGACACCGGGAATAAACCCGTCAACACCCTCGGATCAGTACGGGGCGCAGCCCGCAATAGTCACCACTAGCCCTCATGGAACCCTTTAGCCACGAGACATCTTCATATAATTCCTATTATGGTGTTACACAACCCCTACTCAGAACTTCAACCAAAATGGTGTCTTTTCACAAGCGAGACTCATAGACTCTGTCCACACACACAAGCCAGTTTTAAATATCACCCGGAGGACAGCGACTGATAATTAACAGTGCGTTACACAAACCGGTTTACGTCGATGGACTCAATCCTCGAGGGTTTTACCACGTTATCTTAAACATGGCACTGGAAAGGTTTTCGTGGACACGCCGAAACCTAATCTTACAGCTTGAAAGTAAATTAATAGTATGTTGCATCCACTTTCTAAAATACTAGATACATAAGCTATTTTCACGCCGGGCCTAATCTAGAACTGATAAAATCCTCAACATTAGCACTAAGATCCAGCCCGGTTATTGGGAATAACCAGGTAGGTAAATTGTTCAGATTTTATTGTTTCGGATTTCTTGGGCCCTTACTTAATAGGAGACTTTGGAGGGCCTCGGTGTGGGGAAGCGACTCACGGTGTAGCCGACTTCCTCTTCCCTCCGCGGGGTGGGAAAAGCCCTGTGGAAATAGCACCCTCCACAAAAAGAGATCTGTAGACGTCAGGACTGGACAAAATGGTTGGCCCCGTTACCCCCAGCTCATGTCGGACATTCGATTGCTTTTTCTGCCTCCAGCGTTTAGGAAAGCGGACCGCTTCAGACAGCAAATGCGAAGCCGTGTTGTTACACCGAGCAACATCCAGCATCCGTCACCTGCCTGCCAGGCCCACAAGCGGGAGGAGCTGGGCCAGTTCGCTGCTCGTCTTAAAGACAGGAGCTACCTGCACGCGGCAGAGGAAAGTGAGGCTCTGGCAGGTCCCGACACTCGCCCCAGGCTGAGCCAGACCCGCCCGAGGCCATGGCCCCTCCGTGCCCCTCCCCTTCTGCCTTGCCCTTGTCTCCCTCTGCAAGGGACAGTCAGGCACCAGAACCGGGCCGCGGGGTGCACCTGGGGCGGCGGCCAGCTCCCGGGCCCTGGCCGCCCCTTCCTGCCAGGAGGAAGAGGAGGGAAGCCTTCCTCCCGCATCCCCGCGGGTGCGGAGGCGAGCAGCCCCCCTGAGGTGCCGGTTTTGCGAGCCAGTCCGCTGCGGCGCCCCGCACCTCCGCGGCCGCCAGGGAGGAACATGCGCGCAGGGCTTGGGGTGCCCACCGCCCTGTCAGTGGTCCTCAGCGCGTGAAGGTCCTGGCTGCGACCACCCGGCCCAGCGCCGAGCAGGTATGGGGCAGACACCCGCCCTGCCGCCATTTCACAGCTTGTGAAAGGCACAAGTGGCCAGATACATTTAATGTGTGTGCACCTGTGCGCGCGCGAGCGCGCGCGCACACACACACACACACACACACACACACACTAATAACCTGATAACTTCGATGGCCAACAAACCTTCAAATCCCTGTAGCACTCAGATATTGAGAGTGTCCATGATGCTAGCCTCAGATGATAGGCTAATACTCTTAATACATCATTTGAAAACATATCTGTATCACTCATAAGGCAAATTTTGGCCGTCTTAATTTTTCTAATTTGGTTTCCGTAAGGTCCCTCCTGCTTCTCCTTGCCGATCGACTACATCCGCGCACAGTGAGCTCAGTGTCAGGGCCCGCGCCGCGCACTGTACCTGGGTCGTGGGGGCCTTGTCCACAATGCCGAAGGGTGGTCACAAGCCGATACTTTCACACGAGGAAGGTGCTGTTCCCATCCACACTGATCTATCGGGAACTACATAAATATATGTATGTAATAAATTAGTAATCGATAGACGTAGTGTGGCTAACTTAAAAATGAGTTCAAATATCAGAGTAACTACTTTCCATCCTTTGTGGAGCCAGTAATCGCTCGTTGAGGGTTATCATTGGTCACCAACATGAACGTTGGACTCTGGGAGAAAAAATAAAAACTACAGGGCCCTTTCTTGTCCCCAGAAGGCAAAGTTGGGTCACATAGATAAGCCTCACGTTCTAGAAAGTTTTGCTTTTCATGAAGATAAATCAATTCAATGCTAGAAACTCACTTATCAACAATGAAGACAGGAAGGATGAGAGTATTTCTTGGGGGGGGGGGGATAAAAACACTTGAGCTTTTCATACCTAAAGGTGTCCCCTTATCCTATGGCCAAAGAAAAGACCTTGGCTATGCGGTTCACTCCTGGGAATAAACAGGAATTTGGCTGAGCCAAACAGCAGATGCAACTTTGCATAAAGCCAGTAATATTGCTCATGCTTTCCTAGTCATAATATTCTATAAAACTGTTTTGTCTCTTTAAAAAAAATTTTTTTTTACAGGTTCAATGACTCTGCTTGAACTTAAAACCAGTGGGGCAGATATGGCTCCTCTTCTCCCCCGGGCAAGTTTGGGAATCATTTTTAAAGCGGCCGGATTCCTCGGACGGCGCGGTGCAGACTTGGGCATTTGCTGCTCCGCCCGGCGAGCATCGTTCTGCGCACTGAGCTGCAGTGCGGTTCACCGCATGGAGTCCCGTCGCCCTTCCCACGGCTTCGTCTGAGAAGCCTGACGACGGTGACAATCACAGGACTAGTTTTTTCTGGGTAAGAACTATCTACCTGCAATTTCCTCTGACAGGCTCCACAATTTTAAAGTGCAATTAAATCCTAAGAATTTTCCCAAGGGGGTAAAAAAAAATTCTAACACATTTTTTTAAAAATATTTTTTTAAGAGAAGGTGAAAAAAAAATAACAGTGGAATTGAACAACTAATTACTAACTGGTTGTTCTTTTTAGAAAAGAGAAAAGTATTTGGCTGAGCCCAGAAATCAACTTCACTGTGGAGACAGGCAGCTTTCTAGTCCTGAGAGAGAGAGAGAGACAGAGAGAGAGAGAGAGAGAGAGAGAGAGAGAGGCCTGCGGGGGTCACAGGCATTCTGACCGGCTGCTTCGGTCACTGCTGGCGTCCACGTCTTCAGCATGAAGGGGGACAATGTGAAACTTGCAGACAGCAGCCCTGAGGGACTGCTGTCACCTGACCCCCCTCTGTGAGAACTGAACAGCCGGCCTAAGACAGGTGGGGCGGCTGGCCCCCTTCTGCCGTGCCCACGTGTGTGCCACCCTCACGACCCTAGGCATGGGGTCGGCACACGGCACAGCCGGCGGGAGGTGGTCTTCCCTGCACGGGTCCGGGGAGGCCTCCGTCACGCACCTGGCCTGCTGGCCTTTTGTGAGATGCCAGTTGCATTTCCAATCCGCAGCTTGAGTCACTGTTGTCCCCAGAAAGGACCCGAGTCCCGGCCCCTTCTGGGAGTTCCACACTTGAAATCTTTATTCAGCAAGAAGCGAATCTGACACCCAAACGCTACCCAGGCTCCATCTGGGAAATCAGATTTTTCTTTAAGAGATGTCAAATTAGACCGCATGTTGTTGGAACATTTTATATAAAACATGCACCTGATCAGGGAGAAAACCTTTGACAGAACATCTTCAACCCGCGTAATTCTTGTCATTTAGGAGCATGGAACTCAGCAGCCACAGACGAGCCCCGGAGAAGCCGCGCCAGCCACCCGGCCCCACCCCTCACCCTGCCGTCCCTCCTCCCCCAGCCCCAAGCAGGGCTCACTGTCCCCCAGAGACACGCGGCTGTTGGGTGGTGTTCCCTCTTCCTGGAACACCCTCCACACGGCACCATCCCCTGCTTCTGTCCCCCAAGATTCTACCCCTGGGGACACTCTAACAACCTTGCCCACTCTTCCCGACTAGGCCCTGAACTCATCGAAAGCAGGGGTCACTTGGCATATTCCCTAGCACCTGGTGGAGCTCCTGGCCGGGGGCAGCGCTCCCAGAGATGTTTGCCAAAGGTTCCTTTCCTTCTGACCTGCTAAAACAGCGGGCGTTACAAAGCCCCCGAGTCACATGTTGATGCTACTGTTGTGAAAAGTCTCTCCCCACCGCCCACCCCCCCACAGTCTGAAGCCCCATGAGGGTAGAAACCACAGTCGCTGGCCCGTCATTCACCCTGGTGCTTGGGACTGTGAGACACTCAAAGAATTTAATCAAATACATGAATTAAAGACCATACTGATACAGAGATCCCAAGCGTACGCAAAATAAATAAATAAATAGATAAGGTCTGCAGATCAAAACCGTCAGGCATCCATGCATAAAGAACGTTGGAAAATTGTTTCTCATAAATGAAAAATCGTTTTCTCCTACGAGCCGCCTGGGACGCAGGGACGCTGGCCTTTGGGCCCCTTCTGCTTTCACAGTGTCAGCTGTCACCTTCACGAAGCCAGCACCTCCGCAGTGCACTCACTGAACCTCAAGTTATTTGCCAGACCCCCTAAAAATGTGCACGACTGAAACGGGGCCGTTCTGCTTTGAGCACCAGAGAGATTCCCGAAGGTCAAGTGCAAACCCGAATCTGGACAGCGACCTCTCCCCCCACGACTCCCACGTCCATTTCAGAGCGCGGTCCTACAGGCCGAACATGCGTGTCCAGCACAAAATAAAATCTAGTGAGGAATTCCGACCTCTCCTGAGACTGCACACAGCCCATGTGCGTTTCATTTACTCTTATAAAAAAAAACTCGAGCCAATTCACAAACAGCGCGTGACCTTTCTTATTAAAAAAGGACGAATTAAAATATAAAAAATACATCGCATTCCCATTGAAGTCGGAATGCTCACTATTTCTGTGCAAAATGTTTGTTTCTCGAAACAGCTGATGGCTACGAGGACGTAACAGAGGTCACACAGACCCACCGAGCCCACATTGCATGGGACGGCCAAATCTAACCCAGCCCTGTCCCCCTGCAGGAATCCTGCCCACGTGCTGGTGGCTAACCATCACCATTTTAAGAACCTCTTAGCATCTTCGGTTCTATTAGTCATGTGCATGCAGTTTATGCATGTTAGAAAGATCAGAGGCAAATAAAGGGCCTTGTGGCTTTTTTAAGGATGGGAGACTTACCTAGGCGGGGAAGGGTGAGACATGGCCATCAGGGGCAATGGCTGCCCTCGACGCTGTGTCCAGCCAGCAGGATGCCTCCTCATCTGGACATGTGGAGATTCGCCTCAGAAATGTTGACACGTCGCTTTTTAATCCGCTTGAGCGTGATCCTTAGTCCATGACTTTCTGTGAATTACCTAAAAATAGATACGCCTTCTTTAAACAAACAACACTGAAATACCTATGCTACAATTAAAACTGACCAATGTGGAACCGGGGCCTTTTTTTTTTTTTTTTTTTTTAAGGAAAAGAGAAGGGTCCTATCTATACTGCAGGCCCACAATCCCTTACATCCATGTCCAGAACTCCAAAAACACTCTGCAAACCAAAAGTAGTTTCACAAACTCAGTGCCTACCCTGGCGCAAGGCTACCAATAAATAGTCTCCACGGACACCCCTCGGCATGAATGCGCCTATGTTCACCGTCAAATGTCCCTGCTTTTGACACGGGCATACTCCAGGCTGCAGAATCCCATAATATGCTGGCTGCATGCTGGATTCCTTTTCTAAAATCTAGGGAGGAAAAAAAAAAATCTACATTCTAAAAACATCCAGCCCCAAAGATTTTGTGGACTGGTGTCATCAAAAGTCTGGCTTCAGAGGGACCTGGCACTTCATTAAAATAAAGAACCACCTAGATTTTTGAGAACAAAAAGGACGATACTGAGGATTAAAACCAAAACTCTGGCCTTGTCCCAAAACTGTCTTTAACACACACCCGAACGCAGCACCTGGTCACAGATGGTTGGTGCAAACCCAAATGTTCATTCAGCGTCGAACCGTAAATCCGAAGCCGGTGTTTGTGTTTTGTTTTGTTTCTCTCCTTTTGCACCCCAGAGAGACACCGAGTGGACAGATTTAAACCGAACCTGAACCTACATATTTTATTAAACTATTGAATTGGAACAAAATGAGAACATCACAATGTTCTCCAAAAATAATGTGAACAGAATCGGTGTTTCATTTGGTCTAAATCCCTGGTTTAAGAGACACAATGAGAAAAAAAGTCAGTGATTACAGAGAAAGGCTTAAACCACCCGTGCATGTGTCTGGGGAGAAAGAAAGTTTTCAAACAGCCTGAAGATAATGCCGTGTGTTCATGTCACCAGCAGACTTGCCATCCAGCTCTGTGCTTTGCATACCTGCTTTTTCTGATTGCCCTTCTGTCACTTGCGAGATCGAGGACAAGCTGAGGATCCGATACAGAAAGAAGTTGTTTCTCAGCTGCAGATGAGGACTTGGGATGGCCCGAGGGGAACCACAGTAATCTCTAAACGCTAATGCTTGTGATTTGGCTAATGTGATGCCTTGCTCAAGGGACGGACTGTTTACACATTTTCACTGATGTCTAAATGCTAAATGTTCCTCCTTCAAATCCCTGTGTATTTCTGTCATTTTAATTTCTTCCTAGACCACGGCGACTATTCGGCTCTTTGTTCCCTTAAATTTGTTGTTGTTGTTGTTGTTGTGTTGTTGTTGTTGTTGTGTGTGTGCGTGCGCGCGCAGGCCCCTGAAGAGTTTTTAAAGTGGCTTTGTTCACATCTCAGTACGTTACTCACACACCCTCCACTGGAGTGAAATCTGCCATCCTCAAAGCAAAGCCCTGTGGCCAGCGTTTGGGCAGGATCCTGCAGAAACCACACTCCCCTAAAGGAAGCACGTGTCCTCTCCAGGTGGGCGGGTCAGCGAGGGAATGGCGCTTCTTCGAAGACACGCAGGGCCTGCAGGGCTGTAAGGCCACCTCCAGGGTGAGAGGCCCGTGCTGCACGGCACACAAGTCCCCTGGCAGAGCCCTGGGCCCGACGCGTTGGCAGGTTTAGGATCTCTTGCTGTCCCCAGGGATCTGCTCCTGGGCTCGGGCAGACGAGGACCCAACGGAGGTCGAGCTGTCTGGATCCCACCTGGCTTTCATTTACTTTTCCTCCACTTCCTATTGCAGCCCAACTGAGTCATTTTTAAAAACAATTTAAGATTCCGTTTCATTTTAGTTGTTTTATGCTGTTTGAAAAAGAAGTCCAGCCACGGGTCCTGCGAGTTCGACGGAGACGGGGTGCGTTCGTGCCCGTCGGTTCCTGCGAGCCGAAACGCCATTCCACACATCGGCACGCGGGGGATGGGGTGGCCTCCTTTCCCGGCGCCGGGCGCTGACAGCCCCGGACGTGCGTAAAACGACACCTGCTCTCAAGGAGCCTCCATCCACCCTTTTCTCCTCGACCAGAAACTTTCCCAAAGTCACACTACAACACGAGAAAGCACGCAGGGCAATGAAACACAGAGGGACGTCAGGCTCTAGGTGTCGAGCGGTAGAGGTGGTTCCCAGGCCTGGCGTGGGCCGGGCCGATGTGGGCAGAGAGGAGCCGTCTGGACAGGTGGAGGAGAGGCGGGTGCCAGGCGCTTGGCGGAAGCCGATGTGTGATGGGAGGAGTCAGGGGGCCGGAGAGAAAGAGAAGCTTGTACGGGGTCAGGGAGGTAACCAGCGTGGCAGAGGACTCCGAAGGCAGGGCCGGAAGGGCCTGAGGCTGGATCTGGGGTGGGCGCCCGCCGTCCTTTCCCGCCCAGGCCCCAGCTCGTCCAAGCAAAGGCGACGCAGGACGACCGACGGCCGAGCGCGCAGTGCGCATGCACGACGCAGGGTCAGAGGCCAAGGAGCTGACCTTGGAGGAGGCAGGGCCAGCAGGGGCAATGAAATAACAGAAAAGGGGGCACATTTGAGAAGGATTTCAAAATACTTGATGACTAATCCAAACTCTTCGACAATTAAATATTCCATTTTTGCCGACTTCTTTTTAATTACCCCCGACGGATTTAGTAAACAGCCCATCTCCTCCATTTCATCACCATCTAAATTATCATTCCTTCATTATGAGCCTATTGCCTATCCTCCTTTCCTAAAGTGAACCCAGAAACTGCCAGAGACAAACTTCTAGTTAATAAAACGAACGTCTGTGATGACACACCGGGAGCAAAAGCCTAATTATGCTACACCCGGCACTTTGCTTTGACAACCAAGCACCAACTCCTTAAAAACACCTTATTCTTTTAAAACACCTGCTTTCTTTCCATACGGACTTCTAAAAGAAGGGATTAATTTTTATGGGGCAGAACAGAAGTTACTCTTGAAAAGAACAAAAGAAAAGCTATGTTCTGCACACGAGTTGCCTCTTATATTAAATCATACACAAGGAAATCCGCGGAAAGCCACACATGAGCCGCCCGGTCCCGTTTCCCACGTGAAGGCCGCAGCGGAACTCTCGGTCCTTGGGGACCCGGCTGCCGGTGGAGGCTGCCATTCTGGCCAGCCGGGGATGGCTGTGTTTCCACTGAAAGTGCCGGGCCGGCCTCACCGCCTTGTCTCCTACCCCCTCCCCTTCGCCCAAGTCCAGTTATTCAGCGCGTTATAATTTGGCACTAAAATTCAATTAAGCTCAAACTTTGGTCATACGTGGTCTTTCTCTCAGCAAAGCATAATTTCTTTGACCCATTTTCCAAATGTCAGCGGATCGATTTTGAAAGCGGAGAGAGGTAAAAGTTTATTTCAATCGAGCTCACATTTCTAGACACGGGCTGGAATTTTTTTTTTTTTTTTTGAAAATTCAAATAAACAGTCAGGATGTGGCGTTACCCGTCCTGAAGTGCTTGAAGGTTTCATAGCGCTTGTCAAAGGGAGACCCGAAATGCTCTGCAGACATTAATTAATGTTCGCTCTGGCCCTTGGGCCATTTTACCAATGGAAATTCCGATGAGAAAGGAAGGAATGAGGGGTTCAAGGCCGCGCTGTTGTGAGTCAGCCGCGGAACTAGGATTGAAACCCCGTGGTTCCCAATGAGCCAGCGAAAGTCTGTCGAAGTATTGAGCACCCCTATTGAGGACTGTGGGAGTTTCGGCAGCTTAATGGGGTTGTGTTCGGTGCTTCAGACTCTCCTTTAAAAGGCTCCATGGCACCGACGAAACCCCAATAAAAGGGCCTCTCTAATTGCTTTCTGACTTTCTATGAAACTTTCTAAGCTATACTGACATCCTCGAATACAACTATGGAATTAAAGAAAGGCGAGACAAAGTGTTGTGCGGAGAGAAAGCGGTTCTCAGCGAAGCGTGTGTGCGGTGGGGGTCACCGGGGAGGGCGACAGGGCGGGTGTGAAGACTGTGCCGCCGGGAAAGAAAAATATGAGTGTTCTCCTTTGTGTGCGGACAAACGGCCGAGCGCGGGAGGTCGGGGCCCGGGTCACGCGGCTCGGGCTGCAGCTGCCGCCCCGGGGCGGGGGTCCCCGGCGGCCCCCGGGAGCCAAGGCCGGCGGCGGCCTCAGCATTCCGGCGGCGCGGGCGGCCGCTGTCCTCGCACGACCCGGGCCCGTCCAGAGCGCGCCCGCCTCCGACCCTGGGGCGCCCAGCGCGGGCCCAGGGGAGCGCGGGGCCGGAGCCTGCCCCAGGTAAGCCCCGCGAGGGGCGGCGCACGGGCGGCCCCTCCTCGCTGCCCGGGCGCACAGGCCGGCGTTTCGCCGCGCGGGGCCGGCCTCGCTGTTCCCCGGTCCGGGTTCCCCGCGCGCTCGGGGCCCGACGCCCCAGCCGGGTCCCCCAGGAGCCTCGCTGCTGCGGCGCCCAACCTGGGCCTGGGTCGGGGGTGCCGGCTCGCCTCACTCCAGGAGCAGGAATCAGGACCCGATGCGGGCTGTCTTGCCCTTTCGGGAGCCCAGGGGAGCACCGGTGACCTGCCCGGGCCGCCCGTGGCTGGGGTCACCCTCCCTCGGAACCACTCTGGACAGCGGCCTTACCAAGGTCCTAGTCAGGCGCTCGAAGTCCGCGGGCCCGCGGCGCATCCGCGCGACCCTGTGCAAGCCCCCAGCGCCCCCTCGAGCGCGCCCGGTGCGCAGGCGCGCACTCGCCCGCGGGGCCGGACGAGGTCAGGCCTGCGCCAGGTGCGCTCGCCTCTGACGCCGAACTGCGGGCCTCCGGGTCACCCGAGGGCGATGGCACACTGGGGCATGGAGGGGGCACAGGGATGTCGGCACCAGCGAGGTCCAGGCGCGGGCCATCAAAGGCCGGGGATGGCGGCCCGCCGCGTTGCCCATGGCCAGGCCCAGGGCATGAAAGGATCTTTATCCTCGGGTGACACGGCGGCGGTTTCCTCCGGCCTCCCCCTCCCGCGGCCCTAATTGGGGCCGGCTGCTAATGTGATTAAAAGCCAGTTAAATGTTTCTGGGGCAGACGGTGGGAAGAGGCCGAGACCCCTGCCCCCTCCCCGGGTCACGCCAGGCCCGTGGGCAGGGGTCGGTAGTGGTGCCAACCCCAGGACGGCCTGGCCAGGCGCCCACCGACCGTTCACCCCGGGGCGGGGAGGCCGCGGAGGGGGGACGGGAGGCTCCTGGGGCTTTATGTAAGCCGGTGGGCTTCGGGCCCGGCCGGATTTGGGGATTCTTTTCGCACAGTTTCCATTTTCTGGCCTTTGGAACAGCGCCCCGGCGGCCCTCCCCCTCTGGTGCCCGGAGTCTTTGGGGCCCAGCGGGAGGCAGGCGGGGGGTGCGGGGCGTTGGGGGTCTGCAGGCCCCGCAGCAGGTCAGGTTGGGGTCTCGCCATCTCACGATGGTGGTGCTAGTGTGGAATGCCGGGGCCAGGCGGAGCCCGCGACCCCGCAGCGCCCCCAGGCCTCCAAGACGGCGGGTTCCCACGTTGGCGGCGGCGTGGGTGGTCTCGCCCTCCCGGGAGGCCTGGGCGTCGCGGCCGGGGCCTGGGAGCTCGAGTCTGCACTGTGCTGCCTGCCGCGCCCGCCGCAGATGTCGCTCTCAGGCTGGTGCCCTGCGTCCAAAGGCCCTGCGGACCCCTCCCCAGGGGCCCCCAGACAGCGCCGCTGGGCCTGCGCGGGCAAGGCCGCGCCAGCGCCCGAAGCAGCGGGGTCGGAGCCCCGAACCCCGAGCCCTGTTCCCCGCTGCCCTGCCCTGCGCTCGCCGGACTAATTGCTAGGGGGGCCCCGAGGGGTCAAGAGCGCGGCCCAGCTGAGTCCCCGAGCCTCTGAAATTGCAAATCTGGAACCAGTTAGGGTGGGGGAGCCCAGGGGCAGGAGAGCGCACAGGCGCAGGAGAGAGCCCAGGACGCCTGTCGGTGGCCCGGGCCGTGCGCTCCCGCGGCGCCGGCGGCTCCCGGGGAGGGGAGCGCGGGGCCGGCGAGGCGCGCGGGACGCGCGGTCCCACCAGGTCTCTCCACCGTTTCTCCGCGCTGCAGAAAGGAAAACGCCAGCAAAGCGGAAGCCGCGCGGGCCGGGGGCTGCGGGTCCCCGCGGCGCTGCCCTCGAGAACAGACCGGCCAGAGGGCCCCGCGGTGCCGTGAGCGTCTCCAGCCAGTCCCAGCTCAGCACGGATTTTAAAACTGACGCTTCCTAAGCAAGCGTGCTTCCGTGGACATTTGACTTATCTCTTGTTTCCTTTTTTCAAATATTTTCTGAAACACTCTGCAGAACTTTTTCACATCTAACAAATGTCAGACTGAACAGGTCAGAAGATATGAAAAGAATGACATTCCAATTTAAATGGAGTGAAAGCAGAAGGTATTTCTTAATGATATTGTTGTCAAAATGTATCGTGGATCTAAAATTTTGTCATGTTCAAAATATATAATTTTTTAACGTTTGAAATACACACTTTGTATATTTTTCAACCAAAAATAAAAGATAAAAAATTTAAAAAGCAACAGCCAGAAACCAAGAAAAAACTAGAGAGAAAATGGGTGGTCAGGAACCAAAGCCTGTCTTTCTCCTGCTGTCCTATTTTTTTTTTCTTTTCTTCCCTAATAGCCTGAAGGAAAATGCAGTGAAAATAAAATAATTTCACATTAAACTAACACATAGATGTAATTGATTTCTTTCCAGATGGGTCTAAGGGACCGGGCTGTTTTAGTGTGCTTAGAAAATGCTAGATCCAAGGTGATTTTCTTTCCTTCAGCAGCTCAGAGAATTGTAGGGAAAAGTAAACAGCTCCAGCCTCATGATTTTTTTTTAATCTGCATATTGAGCACAGATAAAATTAGAATCGCCTTCCACCTGAGATAAAAGTTACACAGGAAAAGTTACCAAGTTTTTAAGCAAAGGAGTATCTGCTTTTGTTTTGTATGAAACAGTAATATTTAACTAGTATATAACAAACTGAGTGACCTTGGATTTGTTTAATCTACAACTTCCCTAACGTCAGTAACCCCAATGGTTGTAAAAAAACAAAAAAGAAAAAAAACAACCAGAGAGAGAGATCAGTTTTAAACTAATCCTCCATTTGTTCTGAGGTGACTTTTCCAGTGATCTTGTGTCCATAACTGAGTAGTACAGAGCAAAACAAAACAAATAACGTGTGTGCTCCTGGTACATAATCTTCTCAGTCTCAAAAAATCAAAAGCACGTTAACCGCCGCTTTTTAGGAATAACCTTTAAACTGAACGGGGGTAAAAGGGAAATGCGTCTTATTGACATTTGGAGGCCAAATGGGAGGAGAGTGGAGGTGCGATCAGTTGCACTGTTTTAGGGGTCACAGGCTGGGCAGGGAAGGTGTGCTGGGCAACGGCCTGTAACATCTGTTTACATTCTCACAGACACAGCGCCGGCCACAGGGCAGGTGGGTTGGTGACAGAATGCTGCAGGCCAGGTGGGTTGTGCAGTGGGAACGCAGGTGCCCAGAGCAGGTCGGCATGACCCGCTCCCGGCCTGCCCCGGGGCTATATTTTGGTCCCCTGGAGGTCCCTCCTCCATTTTAGGACATTTTGTGTCCTTTAAAATCTCCCAGATGGCCTACTTGGCACCATGGGTCATTTCCACGTACACAGAAAAGTGACTGAAGTGTGCACCGAAACTCGTGATCCACCGGGGAGTCCCTGTCACATCCAGAGTCCTCGCTCTCAAGAGCAAGCCAACCATGGGACACCTTTGTTCACAGCCCACAAAGGCCAGGCGACAGAGCGTCCAGTCTCAGTCCTGGCTCCCGAGGCAGTTGCATTTACGTGTGTGTGAGCCCGTTCAGGATTTGTTTTGTTTTGTTTTGTCTTGCTCTGTTTTTCTGGGGAAACAAAGGTCCCTTTTGCGGCCCCTCGGGCCGGCCAGCCAGCAGATGGGAAAGCCGGTGGGGGCGGGAGGGGAATGTGGCCTCACGTTGGAATGCCGCTTTGCTTTGTACTTGTTTATTACAACTGAAGGTTTCGAGGTGCCTAGATGTGCCCCAACCGGAGGCCTGTTCCCAGGATAGGAATGAACGCCTCGCTGCCTCGACCCTGCAGAGCTGTGTCTGAGACCTTGCCACCAGGATGTTCAACGATGTTTAGAAAATTAGCAGCTGGCCTCCAGCCTTGGAGACCTTAAAACTAGGTGGAAATAAACGAAAGAAGTGCCAGTAAATGCCCAAAGGAGGGGAGGGGGGAGGACGATGCCCTTCACAAGTAAGAAAGCTACACCTGAAATGTACCTGGCAGGCTTTGCACCCCACTTCCAGGCCTCCCAGCACCAGCCTAGGCCCTCTGTGGCTGGAGCAGGGCGAGGTGGAGCGAACCAAGCAGATACGTGGAGCCAGCCCCACGCTCTGGCCAGAGTTAGTTGCCTGACTGAAACGCAAATCTCATCACCCCGAAAGCCTTCCTCCGGGTGCCCGCTGCAGGCAGGAGGGAGCTCGGACTCCTTTCCCAGCCCAGCCTGGTGTCGCTTGGCCCCTGCTCTCCCATCGCCCCAATACCTCTTGCTCCCCGAGACACTCTCCTCTTTGCCAGCAGGCCAGGCGCAGGAGGGCCTCTCATCTGCCTGTGCCCTGTGACCACACAGAGTTCAGCACCTTTGACAGCTGGGCAGCCTGGCGGAGCAGCCTCGGGGCGTTGCTGGAGGATTTGGGGAGCACCCTGGCCCACGCAAGGAGAGGAGGAAGAAAGCATTGCCTGTCAGGCCCCGCACCAGGGCCGCGGGACTCCCCATTCAGCAGCCGCCCTGCTGCCGTCACGCACTGACACCCCGAGTTCCCGGACCCACACAGCGGCGCCGCCACCTTGCCGAGCCAGCTGCATGGCGGGCGGGTAGGGGCACTCGGCGGAACCCGTCCAGCACATCCTGGCTCCCGTCCGGTGCCCGGCACTGGCCTTCTTGTTCGGAGAACAAAGGCCCGGAGGCCTCGGCAGAACGGGGGGAGCTGAGAGCAGCGGCTTCCAAAGCTGGCTGCCTGGGGCCCGGGCAGGAAACCCTCAGCGCATCCCAGCCGGCCGCGGGCGAACATAAGTCAGGGACCGCTCAAACACGCGTGACCAGGACGTTTTCACAAAAGAATACTCATGTCACTGTGTGTCACGGACGCTGATGCTCGGTATCCTACTTTATTTCTTCCCAGTGATGGCTCCCACCTGCTCAAACGATCCCATGACCCCCGTGGGCTGCAGCTGGGAGCTTACAGACCCGTGTCTCCAGGGCTGACGGTGTGTGGGGTGAGGAGCTTGGGGCTGAGCCGGGGGCACCCACGATCCTCGTCCAATCCTTCTGCTTCCCCCATTCCAGCCCTGGGGGGAGACCACCCCCCAGGGATTCTGGCCACCACTGCCTGGCACTGTGACACTGGGAAAGTCACCTCCCCTCACTGAGCTGCTTCCTCTCAGAATGCGATGACAACGCCCACCTCTTAGGGTCACGGTGAGGAGCAAATGAGATCATGCGCGCGGGAGGAGAGCTTGACTCAAAGTGCCCACACACCCCCGTCACTTCCGCCCCTCTGCCCCCCTGCCACGCCCCTGGTCCTGCGCGGGACGCCTGCCCCCCCCAGCCCCCGGAGCAGCCGCCACCCCTGTTGGCTTAGCTCCAGCCTCTTCGGCCCCCTCCTCGCCAGTCCCCACTGTAGACTCGGGCTCAGGGACCCATGTAGTCCAGCCGAGCATCCACAGAGCCCCGGTGAGTCGCGCTGCCCGGTGGAATGCCAAGGCGCTACCCCGACTCCAGCATCCATGGCGACCGGCTGTCTGCCGCGGGCCACAGCGCCCACCCGAACGACAGCGCGGTACTGGATTGGGCGGGGCCTCTTCTCCCTGTGCCACAGATCAGGTATTTGGGGCCTAGAGGGTGAGGTTACATGACTGTGGGTCGCACAGTTAGTAAACGGCAGAGCTGGGGTCAGGCCGGCCCTCCTGGCCTGGACGTCCATCACACTCCTCCTGATCAGCGTCCCGAGGGTCCATGCCCAGCATTCTCCCTGCGGCCAGCACAGAGCATCCGTCCCCCCGGAGAGCGGGTGCCACGGCTCAGGTTTCCGGCCCCCATGACCTGAAGCAGGAGCCATCTAGGCCACTGCCATTGTTTTACAGATGGGGAAACCGAGGCGAGGAGGGAGGGACTCTGATACGGCTGCAGGGACAGCGCTGGGCGCCCGCCGCACTGCCGCGGCCACGTCCCCGTGGCAACCTGGCCCTGAGTAGGGCCTGAAGTGGCCTTTATGCACCAGGCTGCCAGGATACCTGTGGTCACCAATGGCAACGTCACCCTCTCAACAGCCCTGCCAGTCACAGACAGCCTGCAGGAGCTCCACCGCTCCCTGCACGCGGGGCCGGAGGCGGCTTGCGGGGCGGCGGGGCCGCCGTCTGGGGGCCAGGCCGCGGGAGGCCTCTCTGCCCTGGCCGTCCTAGGGCTCTGTCCTGGAGTCAGTGTCAGCCCGTGAGTGGGTTCCATCCCGCTTACCGAGAAACTGCGGCGTTTCCGGCTTCCACGTCAGGGCAGCAGGGTGGGCCCTGGGTGGAAGGTGGCGGCGAGGCCCGGCGTGGGGGCCGGGTGGACCCCAAGGGCCCTCTGCCGAGGGGCGTCCCTCTCCCTGCCTTGCGCTGCCTGCACATGAAATGGGGAACTGGACTAAAAGTGAGCCGGGGTCCTCGGCCTCCCACATTCTGGGAACCGTGGGAACGAGCATGCAGGTGCCGGGGGTGGGGGGCCACCAACCTCGGGGCACGTTCCAGAGTCACACTTTTTCTTGAGCTCCCGTCCCAGAGACCTGATATTCTCGGGGCGGCGGGTGGGGGTGGAGAGCTTTTAACATGTCATGACTGCTTTTTCCTTTTTAATACAGAAACACACAATAAGGGAATGAAACGCTGTTGCCCTTATGCTGATAGCCCCGGGGACATTGTCTAAAATAAAGTGATAGATGCTCCTGGGAAGAGAATGCAGAGGAAACAGGAAGGTGAAAACGAAAGCTGAAAGCCACCGCCCGCCCGCCCCGCCCCCCAGCCCCCCGGCGCCCTCCCCCACAGAGCCCAAGGCATCCCCGCCACCGCCCACCGGGCGACCTGCTGGCCTCTCGCCCTCCCAGGCCTCTGCTTCGTCACCTGCACAGGGGGTCGAGCGGTAATGGCCACCTACTTCCAAGGACTCGGTGACCTGACGGTGTCCAGGGCCCCGGGGGTCCCCGGATGCTCGGTAACCGCCGCGCCCCCCTCCGGCACGAACCCCTCCCAGGCAGCGGGCCGAGCGCACGCCACCACCTAGTGCTTCATCTTTTTTTAGCTCAAAAACGGATCGCGCTTTCCTTGGCATCTCGCTTTCGTCACCGGGCATATTTTAGAGGCTCACCCGTCCCAGCACGCCGACGCGGACGGACACACGGCAGCTCGCGGTCCAAGGAGCCTTTAAACCCACGTTCCGTTCCTGCATCGTTAGGTTCTTCAAGAAGTTCGATTCCCAGGAGCGTTGGTTCTGGCCCGAACCGTGTGCGTTTTCGGTGTTCGGCTGGATCTACACCTCCCCTGAGGACGATGAGCGTCTGGTCCCCACCCGCCTCGGCCAGTCCCAGGTGCCAGCACAGCCTGGGCAGTGCCCAGTCTGGCCCCAGCTGACCACGCAGGTGCCACCTTGTGAGTCAGAGGCTGCACAGGCCGCCCTGATGTGGCAGAGACTGGCTGGGCCTGGGCTCTGGGGCTCAGGGAGGCCTTGGGGCTCCGGGGAGGGTGGGCAGGAGCTGCAGCCAGCTCCTCGGTGCCCTCGGGACCGCCCAGCGCTCATCGCCCGGGACGTTTTTTAGACTGAGGAGCTGGCATTCAGCCGGGAAGTTCTCGGTCTTTCCTGGGCAACCGTCTGCAGGCCAGGGCGGGCTGGGACGTCCCATGGTGCCCTCTGTGGCGGTCTGCGGACACGGTCCATGCTGTGGCCTCCTCGGCTCCGACCTCTGAGGGCCAGCGACTGTTGGAAACAGCCAGATGCCATCCTGAGCCGAGCCTGGTGGGGATGCTGCAGGGGCCAACCTAGGTCACCGAGTGACCACAGAACACTGGCGCCCCTCTTCCCCCGTACCATTACTGGCGCCCCCTCTTCCCCGTACCATTACTGGCTTAGAGAAAGTTCCAGAAGAGAGGCTACACACCTGTTTCCAGGGACAGTGGTATCACTGGATGAGGAGGCAGCCTCCGGGGACTCCCTGGGAGAGACCGGAGTGTAGCACCTTGGCTGAGAACACCCACCTGCCAGGTCAGGCAGCTGCTGAAAATGGGGCAAAACCCGCTGGGCCCCACCCAGCCTGCGGCTGTGCACTCGCTGGTCCCTCTGCTCGGCCTGCGTCTCCGCCCCGCCCGGCCTTCTGGGGCCCCTCGCTCCCCCAGTTCCCTGTGTGGCCATGTTTTGTCCGGTTATCCACCTCCCATCCCAACGCTTGGAATAGGAGCTTCTAGAGGTCAAAGGTCATGTCTTTCCACATCTGTGTTTGCCAGTTGCTGAGCAGTGGGTGGCGGGGACTTAGAAAGTCCGGGATGGAGGAAGAGAGGAGTGTGGAAGGAAGGTCCCTCAGGGAGGGTGTCCGAGGACGGTGTTGGATCCCGGGCTGGCCTTGGGAACCGGGATCTCCTACCCCCATCTCCTACTCTGTGAGAAGGAGCCTTGGAGTGACAGGTGGCAGCATCCCTCCTCGTCCGCTGCTTGTGGCTTTGCTCCTGGCAGGAGCTGGAGGTGGGAGGGGAGGCCAAGGGAGCCTCGGGCTGGGCGCTGGCCGCCCCCCTCCCCCGCACAGCTCCCAGACGCCACACTGTCCCAGGGAAGGCGGCAGAGATGGGCCGGAGGGCACGAGAGGACACTCTCTGCAGCCCGGCAGAGCTAAAAACCGTCAAAAAGTAAAAATTCCATGTGTAAACAAGATCGAATTATTTGATTGTGAAACCGGGGTCCGTGGAATTTAAAAGAATTTAATATGAAACAATATCATTTGAAATGCTGGCCAGCCAAGGACCTGGGGGGCGGGGGCGGGGTGCTCTCGCCTCCTGTGGCCAGACACGAGGAACCAGCGCCAGGGAGCGGGCGCAGCAGCTGCGTGGCCACCCCCGTCCCGACGCAAGGTCGCAGTCTCGATAGGCTAGTGAGACGGGGACAATTAAAAAGCAGGAGGGGACGGGGCGGGTGGCACGGAGGCCACGCCAGCAGGGAGGCCCGGGTGGAGCCGGGGTGCGCGCGGGCCGCAGCGGACTTGGGACGCCTCTGGGGCCTCCGTGCTGCAGTGACAAGCTGAGGGCCAAGTGCGGGCGAGAGGCAGCGCCCTGAGGGGACCGGGCGGCACAGAGGGGCGTGCAGAGAAGAAATGGCGGTCGGTCATCCTGAGCCTCGGTTGTGTCATCAGCAGGACGGGAATAATGGGAGTCCCCGCTCCCTGCTCACGGGGTCGCTGGCGGCGGGGGGCGCTCCAGGCGGAGTTGCCATGCAGCTGGCTCGGCGAGCAGCGGCGCCCGCTGGTGCCTTCTGGGAGGATGGCACGGGCAGAGCCCGGCGGGCTTCGGCAGAGCAGGTGCGGCCCCAGGGCTCCTGCCACGACGTAACGTAAACACCACCGAGAATCTTCCAGGACCGTAAGAGCAAGGAAAGCAGACCCAGGGAACGCAGACAGCGCGCGGCAGCTGACTTTCCTGTTGCGCCCAGAAGCCCCACGTTCGCCGAGCCACCTGTGGGCGCGTAGCTCAGTGGGGAGGTGCAGCGCTGTCCCACGTAAAAACCAAGCTGGGGGGGCTGCTGCGGGTGGGGGGTTCCGGCCTCCACCACCCTCCATCCCCCCAGACACGGCTCTGCCGCAGAGTGACCCTTGGGCTGCCTGGGCTATCTGGGGGCACAGGCACCTGAGTCCGAAATCACCTGGGAGGCAGGGGTGAGGGAGGCGAGTGGGACCTTCGCATCACTGCCAGCCACCTCAGGCACCTCCCCAACCTCCCCACTCCCAGTGGGGTCTGGAAAACGCCCAAGGTCACCTGGCCAATAAGTGGCAGACCTTGAACTCAAAGCCAGTCCCCTCCCGGCTCCACACCGCCCCCCCCACCTCCCAGCCCCTCTTTTCTCTCTGCGGCCCCAGGCTGAGCTCACCCAAGCTGGCCACGCTCAGGGATGAAGTCTGGGGACCAGCACAGCTGCCGGCCCCGCAGAGGCCGACAGACTGACTGACAGACTGACTACCTGCGGCTCAGCAGGGCCCCAGACCGCCCCCCACCCCGCCCTTCAGACAGCAGCACTGAGCAGCGTTATTTTTATTCCTCCCGAGCCTTGCCAGATTCCCTCATCAAGGCCAGCACTTTAGAGATATTTCCTTGGTTTCGTAATTCACGCGGTGACTAACACATGTTACATTTTGACAACCTCTCCTGGTAAAAATTTAAGCTGAATTGTAAATACATAAACGCCTCAGCGTTCGTGGGTGCACGTGATCTCTCGGCGCTGTTTTGTAATCCCAAGATTCCTAAAGGATGTGGAGTTCTATAAAAACGGATGACGGACGAGCAGCGCCCGGAGCAGCCCTCTGAATCCGTCACTGTGGGCAGCAGCCCTCCATCTGTCCACCATTACGAAAGCAACCAAACCACTTTGTAAGTGACAAACCACCTCGCGTTTCCTGCCCTGGCTGGGGACCCTGCTGCCTGGTGAGCAGAGCAGGGAGCGCCGAAGTCCGCCGAGGAACACGGATCCCTCCAGCGGCACAAGCGCCCATGGCTGCCCGGCCGCCCCTGGGGTGCTGGACAAACCCCATTTCAGCACCCCTGGGTCTCAGGCGGCAGCGACGCGAGGCACAGAGACGGTGCGGCTCAGTCGGGGACAAGCCCTGACGCGGGATGGAGCAGGACCCAGGCCCGGTCCTTGTGCCCTCTGCACCCATACCCTCCCGTGCCTCATGTCACCCACCCTGCGGCAGGGCGGCCCCCACCTGGGACAGCTGGCGCACAGGCTAGACGGCCAGGGTCTCAGGTGGAGCTCCTGAGCTGAGAAAGGAAAGAGGATGGCCGGCAACCAGGTGCCCCGCTGCCCCTTCGCGTGCCAGAAGGACGGAGCCCGGCAGAGCCCGCACGGGAAGGTGGCAGGCGGAGGGAGAGGAAGGAGAGAAGCCAGGGGCAGTGGGGGGGCGCCCCCCAGGCTGCGTGAGGAGCGGGCCCAGGGCCCACCCGTCAGAGGCAGCCGCCCCCCGCCCCCCGCCAGCCCCTCCACCAGCGGATAACGCATCCGTCACCCTGGCTTGTTTCACTCGCCCGTTCGGCATCGATCTCCACGCTGGACGGCAGACGCCGTGCACTGAGCGGCCTGGCCGGCTCAGCAAGCGCGATCATTTGCCGGCTTCAGACACCTCAGAAAGGAGCCCGATTCGGGCGGGTGCTGCCATGAGGAGCCCCGGCACACCGAGCGCTGCTCTCGCTCCTTCTGTGACCTCAGGTGGGCTGTCTGGGGGTGCAACGGGCACTTTCCTACTCGCCTGGGCCAGGAAGTGCTCGTGCACAAGACGCATTTATGACACGATAAACTCCTGGACCAATGTGGGTTTTTGCTTCTGTTCAGGGTGTATCTGTCTGATCCCTCAGCTCCCTGCCCACCGCCGCCACCCTTGGCCGCCTGACAGGTCCAGAGACTGGGGCCATCGGGGCACGAGGCTCCTTGGCACTGTGGGCCCCGGCCCAGGCCGACCTCACCCACGCTCCAGTGACGTGGACACTCTACCGCAGGGCAGTCGCTGGACGCTAACAGATGTGTCCGCCCAGTGACAAAACGTGGAGAGGGGGCTTCATGAAAAGGGGTCACGGTGAGGAAGAGGGGGTGCAACCAAGTTCAGGAAGTGTGGCACGTGTCTCCTCCTTGTGCTACTTGGGGGTGCTCTCCAGGCACGCAGAGTTGGGGGTAAAATGGATGTGAGCCCGACGCGGAGATCAGTACAATACAGTGTGATGAGCACAGAAATGAAAATAGGTCCAGAGCCCAGAGGGAAGCTCAGCAAGGCCCCCATCGACTTCCGACTCCCATGAGGCACCCCCAGGATGGGCCCTTATCAGAATCACTCAGCTCCCGGCAATAAATTTGTCCAGGTCATCAAGGGATGTTCTTTAAAGTCATGCTTGCTTGCTTGCTTTTTATTTTTCTTTCTTTCTTTTCTTTTTTCTCTTTCTTTCTTTCTTTCTTTCTTTCTTTCTTTCTTTCTTCCTTCCTTCCTTCCTTCCTTCCTTTCTTTCTTCCTTTCTTCCTTTCTTTCTCTTTTTTTATTATAGCAACAACTCTTTCTTTCTTTCTCTTTTTTATTATAGCAACAACTCACAATGCTTGAAAAGACATTTTCCTTAATTCAATTACCAAGTGAGCTAAATGCACTTGCTGGAGATAATTAAGATTCTTTATAAATATAAAACAATTATCCCATCAAAATGCAGAGCTGGATGTGATGACTGGCGCTGGCTTTTCAGTCAGAACCTCCCTCTTTCAAAGCAGCTCCGAAGCCCCCTCGTGCTGGTATTCCCAGGCAGAGCCGCAGGGTCCATGCCACCCGCCAGTCCTGCCCGGACCGCCCCGCCCCGCCCCGGGCCAGGAGCAGCCGAGGCCTGAGTTCTCCGCACTCACCTCCGGGGGCCCAGCCTGGGCCCAGCGCAGGCGTGGACGCACGCGGCACGGGGCGGAGGATGGCGGCGAGAGACAACCGCACGCGACACGCTGCCCGGGCTCCGTCCCGGACCGGGCGCGAGGATGTTATGGGAACACTGGCGAAATCCAAACAAAGTCTGCGGCGGAACCGCTCGCGATGGGCCAGAGGCAGTTTCTCAGCGCCGGCGAACGCAGCCTGGAAACGCGGGATGTGAGCAGGAGGGCCGCGGGCTGAGGGGTGCGGAGCCCTCGGCAAAGGCTCTGCGAATCTGAAAGGATTTGGGAATTCGAAGTTGGTAAGAACGAAAGGGAAACAGCAGCGTGACTCGACGTGCACGGAGAAGGCAGCACCCCTCTGCCGCTCAGTGCTCCCCATTCGTAGAAACCTGCCCTAGACGCCCCTCCCCCGCGGCAGCAGGTTATGTAGAGTTGGGGGGCTGAGTAAAGGGGCCTCTAGCGGAAGTGCGTTTCATGTCAGATATACCAACAGCACCACAGCCCTGGAGTAGCACACCTTTCCTTGACCCCACCCCCCCAGAGCCTGGCTTGGCAGGACCAACCCCATTAGAGTCCCCCAGCTCTGTGTTCTGACTTTCAAGGGCTCCTCCCACCATAATAATTTCTATACTAAAAAAAATTTATAAATCTTAAATCTTGAAACTGTGAACATTTTTTCTGCCTTAAGCAAAACTGAATAAATGTTCACGGTCCCTAAAAGACTCATGTTGAGACAGACTTCCTCGGTCATGCCACCTACCTAACAGAGAAGCTGGGTCCCCAGGCCACCCGCACCAGCTCTGTGACCTGGGGCAAGGTGCTTCACCACCACATCTTCCACCCATCATCTGAAAATCAGGGATAATGAGGCCCTGGTGGGGACTGTCTAAGCGGAGGGGTGTGAAGGCACTAATTCCAGCCGGGCCAGGAGGGGGTCAAAGAAAGAGAGCTGTTTTCTTGGGCGCCCTAACGCCCGAGCAGGCAACAGTGTTTGTCTTCGACAATGTTCCCAAGAGAGCCTCAACTTTATTCCGCAAACAAGACCTCCTGATTCTGTGCTGCAAGCTGAAATCTCATCGGCTTTCTCATGACCTGAAACTCAAAGCACTTCAGTGGCATCCGGGGCCCCTAGTCATCATGCCAAGTGCTCTGAGGAGCCCCACTGTCTCTGAGACGCCCTCTGCGAGGCTGCCCGTTGACATTTGCCTCGGTGGGCCTTTCTGGACTTCATCCTCCCTCCAGGGCACAAGGTCAAGTTCCCTCGTAGTAATGAATGCAAGGAAGGTGTTTATGAAGGCAAGGGGACTTGACCGAAGTCCAGGCCTGACTCGGAATGTCCCTCTGTTTGCTTTCTCATCCTCCCCGGGCGTGCTGGTGCAGGGGCCCGGGGAGCTAGCGCCACAGGCCTCCAAGGCCAGGATTCCCACGGGGGCTACAGACGGACAAAGAAGCCGGCACCTCGAGTCAGGCTGACCTCCCACCTTTGGCCCTCCCTGAGCCTTGTTCCACTAATGAGAGCAGACAGGCTTGTGATGTGAGGGAACGGCGATGGCTAAGACTGGAAGAGGGCCTCATTCTCTGGCATTCCCACAAGTTCTTCCCAGTTTGTTTGCTTGGGAAATGAGGCAAGAGCAGGTAGAAACACTGCGGGTCAAACACGAGCCATTGCAAGAAACTGACTCATGCTTTACCAACAGCATTATTCATCCTCCCGTTACTCTAGTTGGCTACTTGTTCATTCATTTATTCAGCAAATATTTATTAAGCAGCAAACATGTGTCTCTTACCTTTTCACACCCTCAGGCCTTTTTGCATAGGCCTCATATCCTTCCAGACCAGGTCAAAGGTTACCTCCTCTGGGAAGCGTGCACCAGGACTGTGCCGGACATGTCCCTCCCGTGGTGGAAGGCCAGCAGAATGAGCCCTGGCTGTGGGGTGAGACGGGCCTGGCAGAGAAGTGAGGCTCCAGGCCGTGCCCATGTGTGTCCTTGGACAGGTCTCTGAAGCCGCCTTCCTTGTTTCCTCGGCTATGAAGGGTGCATAACAGTAACATTAACCGCTGAAAATGGAAGGCCTGGGGATGCCGCATAAAACACAGTAAACATCGTTCGCCACCGCAGCTGAGCTGCCTGCGGGAACTGAATGAGTTACCCGGGGACCGACACTGCCGGCAGAGCTGGAAGTCAGGGGGACCAGCTGACCCTCCAGCCCAAGCAACCTCAGGGCAGCGGGAGCCCCAAGGGCCCCCGCAGTGAGGCTCTCGGTCGTCAGGGACAGGCGAGAGGCCTCGGGTCCACGCAAGGGGAGATGTTGACATCCTTGCCCGAAGCCAGGACCTCAGAGGGCTCCCACCCCAGAGACTGGGCGACAGATAAAAATCCTCTTGTTGGAGCCCCCAGACGTCCAGCGCCACCCAGAGTCGGCGTTCCTCGTCCTCCAGGCACAGGTGGGCATGCTCCGCGGCCCTCAAATTAGCCCGGCCCAGGACGGGTTCCGGCCAATGGGAGCTGAGAGGAGCGTGCGAATCACCTGAAGGCTAAAGCAATTAACATCACGGCCAGCGCGACCCCCGGTGGGGTCTCCACCCCACCCGCCGGCGCCCGCGGGAGCGCGCGTGAAGATGGCGGAGCTGTGCTAGGTTTGGAACCCGGGTCACTGGGTCACTGTTTCCTGATTGTCGCTCAGATCCCCTGTAACCTTTGCAAGAGGAAGAAATACGCATGCGTTGGACTTAGCCAGGGGGCGGGACTGTTTGTCACCGACCCAGAGCGTGGGCGACCCTGACTGACAGTTGCAGAGAAGAGGTCAGGAGCAAACTTGCCTGTCCCTACCCACAACCTAGGTAGAGAAAACAGTCTCCTCTGAGAGTTCACAGGTATCGTCCTTAATTCACAAGGGTTCAGGGGTTGGTGTCCAGGAAACCCCAAACTGTAAAATCAACTTCAAGATATTTCCAGTAAGATTTAACTGCTAATGGCAAACTCGAGTCCCCCCACCTGGCCTTACAAGAGTCTCGCAAACACAGACCCACCAAACAGGCCATCACTACCCCAAGTTAGAACCCCAAGCTCAGCAAATCAATGGATTAGGGAACTTCAGAACACATTTTTTAACGTTTTCAGGACAATGGGCAATTAGTGAAGTACTGCCAAAAAAAAATCGAATAAATCTGAAAAAGAACCAAGCGGGATTGGCGGTGAACATTTTATTAATGGTATTAAAACCTCAATATTTGGAAAAACAACAGATTAGAACTACCGGAAAACAGAATTAGGGAAATGAAAAGTAGAGTGAAAGAAATTCGAGACACACAGACCAAAAAAGAAGTCAGAAAAAAGTTAAGAGACATGAAGGATAGAATTAATCATATCGCGTGCATCTGATTGGTGTTCTAGAAGAAGACAATAGAAAAAAACAGCACCGATAGTGGGCTAGTCAAAGATATAACGGCTAAGAATTTTCCAGAATTAATAGATGGGGATCTTTAAATTCGAGAAGCATGGCGGGTGTGTAGCAGATAAATAAAAATGCATTCACAGCTTGGCATGTTATATATAATAAACCTGCAGGATTCCAACAAACAGAAAGAGCGAAAGTGCGAAAGCGGCCACTTATCCATTCATTCATCGTAAAAGAAATATTTTTTGAACACCTACTAAGTGCAGGCACTGTTGTGGACACGTGGGAGACATCAGTGGGGAAAAAAAAAGATATGATTCTTGGTCATTCCCACAGGGTAGACAGGTAATCATAATCAATAACATAATCAATACATCATAATCAGTAAAGTCTACAGTGGGTCGATAGCGGTAAGTGCTATGGAAGGAAACATCAGAGTACTGTGATGTTTGGAGTATTGTGCGGTGAGGAGAGGTCAGGGCAGAGGGCGGCGGTTAATAAAGCACCTGCGTACGCGTCGTGGAGAAGGTGAAGTGTGAGCGGACTGAAGTAAAGGGGGGGGGGGTTGTGAGACGTACACGTACCAGGTGAGCATCGCAGGCAGAGGGAGCAGCTAGCGGACTCGTCGTTTGCATGTCTTCTGTACCATGTCTGTTCAAAGCTTTTGTCCAATTCTAATGCCTTGTTTGTCCCTTTATTAAGTCATAAGAATGTTTTTACACGCTCTGATAAAGTCCCACAAATATGTTTCCAACGCTGTGGTTTGTCTGTGCGTTCTCTTAAGAGGTCCTTTGAAATACAGATGTTCATTTTGAGGACCTCCATTTTTACCAAGTTTTACTTTTATGTTTTCTGGTCTTTGGGTCTTATCAAGAAACCTTTGCCTACCTCAAGGTCACAAATATTTTGCTTTATATTTTCGAGAAATGTTATGGCTTTGGCTCTTCTGTTGAGGTCTGTCACCATTTCAAGGTAATTTTTGTGTACTGTGAGGCATGGGTTGGGGTTTATATTCGTACATATGGCTACCAATTCCACCAACATTTGTTTTAAAAGCTTTATTTTCACAATTTTTCCAGACCACTTTTAAAAAATAAATGGGCAAGAGATCCGTGGATCTATTTCTGGGCTCTCTGTTCTGTTGGATTGATCCATGCCTATCCTGCTAGCCATACTACTGCTTTATAACAGGCCTTAAAAGCCAGGCCTACGAATCCTCCCACTTTGTCATATTCTTTGTCATAATCGCTTTGGCTCTTCCAGGTACTTTGCATCTCTACTTAAATTTTAGAACCGCCTTGTCAATTCCTCCAAAACGAGGCGGGTATGATTACAGTTGGGACCGTGCTGAATCTATAGATCATCGAGGGTGGAATTGACTCTTGCTATTATTGAGCCTTGGGATCCATGGACCTGGTACGTCTCTTTATTGCTTCTCTGCCATCTTCAGCTTCTCTCAGCAGTGTTCTACGGTTTGTGGTGTACAGGTCTTGTGCCTATTTTTGTGAAATTTATCCCTAGGCATTTTTCATATCTTATATGCTGTCGTCAATTGAGTTATTTTTTAAGCTTTTTCTTTGGAGATAATTTTAGGGTGTCGGAAGAGTTGCTTACAGAGTGGAGAGAGTTGCCATATACCATTCACTCCGCTTCCCTCGATGTTCATACCTAAATTCTGGCACAACTTGAAAACCAAGAGGTTAACACCGGTACGATGCCATTAACTAAACCACAGACTTTATTTGAATTTCACCGGTTTTTCCACTCGTGCTATTTCCCACCCCCAGGATTCACAGGGTCCCGTGTCGCATTAAATTGGCACACCTCCCTTGTCTCCCTGCAGGCTGTGACCGTTGTCCAATACTTCTGTCTTGCTCACCTTGATAGTTTTGAAGAGTAATGGTCAGGCGTTCTGTAGAATGTCCCTCCAGCTGGCTTTGTCTACGGTTTTCTCGTGAGCCTTTGGGGTCACGCATCACCAGGAAGAATACACCGGGTGATCACGCCGTCAGGGAATTCGCAGCCTCGCCATGTCTCACGGCGACGCGCTTTTAACCGCTCGGGGAAGCGGGCCTCTGCCAGAGCCCTCCACTGTGCAGTCACTCGTTTTCTTTTCCCAATTAGTAACTTTTGGGGCAGGGAGATACTTTGAGACTATGCCAACGCTCTGCTGCTTTCTTAAATTTTTGCCCACCGATTTTAACAACCCTGGGTGTATCTCGACTCCCATGATTTGTATGGCATTCTAAGAGCGATTAGAATAATGGTGATTATTCTAGCTCCTTCATCCTTTGATACTTATTAACTGGAGTTCTTCCGTAAGGAGGTGTTGGTCCTTTTCTCCCATTTATTAACTAATTAATTTATCATTACATTATTTATTTATTACATCATTAATTTGTCAGTGTGGACTAACAGACGCCCCTTTCCTCGTGGGTTCTAATCCGATGCCATCGTTATGCTGTGGCCCAGACTCGTCCCACTTTGGCCTTGGCCGCTCTCTCAGATCTGCTCCTGTGCCTTTTCAATATTTCGCTCTTCTTTTGCTTTTTTTGATTGAATGATTCATTTGTAAGACAGTATTTTTTATTTCGATGACCAGTCGTCCTTTGCTGGTGCAATTGACTTCTGTATATTTAAAGTGGGTTTCTTGTAGGCAACGTATAGTTGGGCTTTGTTTTTTTTTTATCTGCTGTCACATCTCTGCCCTTTATTGGAAGTATTTAGACCTTTACATTTAATACATTATTCAGTTTCATCGGTTTTCAGTCTCCCGTATTTCTGTTTGTTTTCTATTTGTCCTATCTGCTCTTTGTTTCTTTCTCCCTCTTTTCCTTCATTCTTTAAGATTAATTGAGGTTTTTTATTCCCCAAATATCTAACACACTAGGTCTCTTTTCTCTAACTGTTAAGAGTTTCTCCAGGACATCAATTATGCATATTCAGCCTAGCCAATGTTATACCACTGCCTGCAAACGGTATGTCACTTCACATATGACATATCCTACAATACACACCCACTTCTCTGCTGTGGTTGTCATAGATCATATTCTTCAATGTGTAAGAAACCCCACAGTACAGTGTTGGTGTTTTGTTTTTAAATACTCAATTGCCCAAGGAAATGGAAAGTCGAGAAGAAATTATTTTAATAATTGTTAGATGCACCTGGCAGAATGTGAAACGTTTCATCTAAAATATCAACTTGTACTCCATATATATTCGTATATTTAATATGCAAGATGTGTAGAAGAATGTATATCAAACAGTATTTTCTTTGTGGAACAAATCGGAAGAGTTTAATATTTTTAAGTTTCTATTTGTATCTCAACAAAACAAGTATATATGATGTCTATAATTTAAATAAGTTAATCAGGTTTTTATGTTCTTAATAACACTTATAAACCACCAGAATGCCATAAATATATCACTGCAAATAGTCATTCTTAAATGGGGCTTTTGTTTCAATTTTCTTTTTTTTTTTTTCTGCATTTATCTACCTATTTGCCATTTCCGGGACCCTTCGCTCCTCTTTGGAGGTCGGCATTCCAAGCTCATGTTGTTTTCTTTCTGCGTGAAGAACTTCCTTTAACATTTGTCATACTTTCAGTCTGCTGGTGTCTTAAAATCTCTATTTTGCCTTCATTTACGGAAGATTTTCTCCGGGTATAGAATTCTTAGATTAACAGTTTCTTCCTTTCACTGTTTTAAAGCTGTTACCCCATGACTTCGGGCTTGCATTGTTCCCAAGAAGAAAACGACTCATTTTTAAATTGTTCCTCTATGTGTCTCATTCATCTCTGGCTGCATTTAGGGTTTTTCCTTTTACCCTGGTTTCAGAAAATTGATTATGTGTCTTGGTGCAGTTTTCTTTGTATTTATCTTATTGGCATTTGCTGATCTTCTTAGATTTGTAGATTTATGGTTTTCATCAAATTTGGATGTGGCGTTCCAGCTGGGCCTCCTGAGAGAGCATGTGCGCCTCTGAGAATAAGCACCAAGGGGTGCATGATTAACGAGCCCCTGGAAAGCCGTCCAGGGGCCCCAGCGGACTGGCCAAAGCTTGGCGCTAACTGGGCTGTGGTGTGGGCTGGAGCCAGGTGAAGACCTTCAGGGTTCCCTGAAGAGCCGGGACAGCACCGCCACTGCCTTGGGCCGTGGCCGTGGCGAGGGATGCGTCACACGCTGCCCTGGACGCGGGAAGGAGCGCGAGGCACAGCTCGGGCCTGGGGAATGCGCCTGGACGCCGTGGACAACGCCACGGCCCCACGGCCTGGAAGAGCCCAGCAGGTGCGGAAGTGGGGGGCCGGGGCTGTGTCCTTTCCAGAGTCCCCTGCTCTGTAGACTCTAGGCCGGCTCGGCACACATCCCCACGTCTCCCTGAGAAGCTGGCACTGCTGAGCGCGCGACTCCCCCTGGGCACCTCGGTGTCCCCACCCTCAGCAGCACATGAGCACCTGTTCCTTTACTTCCCCCGGGCGTTGGCCCAGATGTGGAACTTAGCTCCTTTCCTTCCTTCCCATAAGAAACCGCTCGTGGAAGGCCGTGTCTGAGCAGCCTCAGAGAGGAGCTGTCACATCACAGCCGTGAGGACAGGGCGGGTCAGCCTCCGCAGCCTCCGCCTGGTCCCTCCCGCCAGGCCCCCAGACCCCACACGCCCCGGCCGTTTTGACTGCTGTTCCCCCACCCTGTGGGTCAGCCTCCCCTCCAAGGGGCTTATCCAGGAGGTTTTCTCCTCCGGAGAACCAGGACTGGAACTAGACCGAGGCAAATGAGACGCTCATCTCAGGTGCAAAATTTAAGGAGGCACCAAAAAACTCGGCAACGAAGATGAGCCACATTCAGTGCAACAAGATTTTTAAGGGTCAAAAGTAATGTGTATACAACTCCACAACCAAAAAGACTAGAACAGGCATTTCTCTAAACAAGTTACAGAAACGGCCTTAAATAAGCACATAAAAAAGATGCTCGGCGTGGCAGTCCTTAGGGAGATGCAAATCAAAACCACGGCACACCACCACCTCACATCTATGGGGATGGCTAGAATAAAAAAAATATTCATTGGGAAAATAGCGAGTGTTGGAGGATGTGGAGAAACTGGAGTCTTTGTGCGTTGCTAGCGGGATGCAAAATGGTCCAGCCAGTGAGGGAAAAATCAGTTTGGTGTTTCCTGGAAAAGCTAAACGTGGAGTTACTATGTAATTCAGGAATTCCGCTTCTACGTATGTGATCAAAATAATTGAAGGCAGGAACGAAAAAAAAAAAAAAAACACTTGGACACCAGTGTTCGTGGCAGCACGATTCGTAACAGCCAAAAAGTCAAACAAACCAAAGGTCCATCGGCAGATGCATGAATAAGCAAGGTGTGGTCCCTCCACACAGGGAGTGCTGTTCCATCGTAAGAAGGAAGGACATTCTGACACCCGCCTCAACACGGATAAACCTGGAGGACATTGCACTAAGTGAAACAAAGCAGCCCCCAAAGGACAAATGTTGGGTGGTTCCACTCTCTGAGGCACCCACAGCCGTCGAATTCGCAGAGACAGAAAGTGGAGTCGTGGCGGGGGCTTGGGGGGAGGGGGACGAGGAGTTCGTGTTTAATGGGGACAGGGTTTCAGTGTGCAAGATGGAAAGAGTTCTCTCTGGGAACGGATGGCAGGGATGGCTGCACGACAACGTGAACGTACTTGGTGCCTCCAAACTGGACACCCCAAAATGGTTAAAGTGGTCATTTTCATGTTATGCATATTTTACCGCAACTGAAAAGTAATGTAAAACATCCCCGATTTTTTAAAAAATCAAAATTTTAAATAAAGACAAAACGGTACCATGTCAAGCTGTATTAGAGCCTGAGACCAAAAAAAAAAAAAAAAAAAAAAAAAAACAACCCACTAAGACTGATCCTGTCTTTATGTGAAATTTTTATTTCTTGTTCATCCTAGATTTTTTGTATTCCTTTGATATTTTAAAAATATCACAGAGAAATATGATTTATCTGGGTTACTGAGTTTGAATTTTGCACCTGTACGCTTAAAAATTATTAAACTGGTAAATTTTGTTATGTGTATTTTACCACAATTTTTTTTTAAAAAAAGGAAAAACAAACAAACAAGACACAAAAAACAAGAGCACCGTTTTCGGCTCCTGATTCTCCAAGGTCATTTGACACGATGGGCTTTCACAGAAAACCTCATTTCCTCCTTTGTCCTCGGCGCTCCAGGGACCACAGTCACCGTTTCATCCAGCCAGAGGCCACTGCTTGGAAAACAGCAGAGAGAAATATTTTCTGCCTCGAGACTCGGGCAGGAGAATCCAAACAGAAAAGACCCAGGTTGGGTTTTAAAGCAATTACGTTTTGTTCCCCAAACGCTTTTTCGAACCCTTCCATTGTCAGCCCGCCTTAATTCAGAAAATGTACCGGGGACCAGGGCTTCAGGCTCCTCTGGGGTCCGTTCACTAGTCACAGCTCCGCTGGGACAGCAAACCGTCCTCGAACTTGAGCCGCCCTCGGCTGCCGTGACAAAGAGCTCCAGGGTCATCCTCCCGACATGCACCAGGCGCGTGGTGATGAGTGTGCGTGGTGCACATGTCTGAGGCGTGGTGCACGGCCCCGTGTCCGAGCGACTTGCCTAAGGCCACACAGCTGGCCAAACCTCCAGCTGTGGCCCGGCCCCTCCCGCACCATCACGCCACCTGCCAAACACGTCCTCGTGTGTCTTAGGGACAGCGGTGGCCCTGGTTCAAGCCCAGGTCCCCGCGAGGCCCCACTCCAGGACCAGTGGCTCCCTGGGGGCCTGCCTCCTGCTGCAGATGGGGTCAGGGGCATTCGCGGCCCCCGATGCCCTAAAATGCTTCTGCCCACACTGCCTCCGTGGCCACGTCGTCCTTTCCCAGGGCCCCATGTCCCATTAGGCGGGCAACGGGTCACCTTCCCAGGCCATCCGAGCAGAGAGTGGACTCCAGCACAGGATCCCTGGTCTCGCTCCGCCCTCCGCGTGGCCCAGGGCCATGTCTGTCTCCCCAGATGAGAAACCATCTTGGACTTTGCTCTTTTGACACTGACCGTTGGGCCTAAGGCAGGGACCGATTCGATTAATTAGGTTAATTAGATTAATTAGATTAATTAGTCCCCAGGCGCTTTGCGATGGGGAGGCGACACCCTCATGCCTCAGGTCACTCTGGGTGGAGCACGCTGACTCTCCAGTCCTCTGAGGCTCTGACTTTGGGCCAGTAACGACCCTGACAACCCAGGCTTCCCCCGACCCTCTCCGGGCCTCCGGGATGTGTGTCCTGAGTCTCCTCACCACCCCCACCGGCCACACGGCGGGCACCAGGCCCCCCAAGCTCTCACGGCTCCCAGGGGACCAGTTCCCACGTCCACGCACATTTAGCACTTTCTCTCAGAAGGGGTAAAGAACCCCAAATCCAGAGAGAGCGCGGAGGCCTGGGGCCAGGCGCCCGTGGTGCGGGTGGCTCAGCCCCTGGTTCTCGGCCCCGTCAAAGCGTCTCCTCCGTGGACGGCAGCAGACTGTCCCTGGCTCCGGCGGCCGGAGCAGCTGTCCGCACTGTTTTTCAAATTCCATTCTGGCGACAGTCGGAGCATTGTTCCCCCCCCATGCCCCCCCGGCCTTCCCCCCACCCCCGGGATCCGGAGCTGCCCGCGGGCGGTGGCGGCAGCGTCTGCACGTACGTGGCTTTCCGAGGTGGCGTCTCTGCCGCCCACGGGGACCCTCTCCCCAGCAGTCCCACCCCCACCCCTCCCCCGCCCACGCGTGTTTCCGTGGACACGGAAGACGACTGCAAACCACGCTGCTCGAATGTGTCTCCTTCACGGCCCCACGTTTCCCGTCAGGGTGCGTCTTGGCTGATCCACGCTTGAAAATTCCCCGTAAAACTGTTCCAGGTCGGTTTTCCGAGGGTTTTGAAACATTTGACGCCCCCGGCCGCCCCCTCCCTGCCCTCCGCCAAAAAAGTAAATAAATAGACGCAGAAGGCCCTGGACGGGGACACGTCCCTGAAAGCGTTTTTGGTAGCTGCGCGTGGCGTGGCCTCTGGTTGCCGCCTGCAGTTCTGGGCTCGTGGGTCCGAGATGCCGCCCGCCCTTGCCACACGCCGGTGCCCCTCGGCAAGCAGCCGGCCCCAGGGCTCTGCGTGACTCTGTGACCACGGCCGTCAGGACACGTGAGGCCACGTTTGTCCTGGCTCCCCGCTGCTTCCGGGCCCTCGAGGACCCCCGGGGGCCTGCACGCTGCCCCCGCGGGCCGCCCTTCCGCCAGATTGAGTGTCCCCGCCGTCCAGGCCAGCCTCCCTGCGGGCCCACCCGGCGTCCCCACGCCGGCCTGAGAGGCTGCCAGGCATCCAGCTGAGCCTGCGCCCTCCTCCTGGGCACGCGCTCCGCCCACTGGCCCTCACTCCACTGGCGCCTCGGCTGGTGGGCACCCCGCTCGGCCCAGACACCCCCCACCCCGCGTGTAGGAGTCTCCTGTTGCTGCTGCAACACGTCACCACACGCCGTGTGGCTTCAGACAACACAAACTCACCATCTCACACGACATGGCCTCGCTGTGCTGAAGAACAGCACCGGCCGGACCGGCTTCCTCTGGACGCTCTCGGGGGAATGAACCTGCTTCCTGGCCGCTCAGCTTCTAGAAGGCCGCCACGCGCCTCGGCCCGTGGGCCCGTGTCATCACGGCACATCACTGCGGCCACCGCTTCCGCCACCGCGTCTCCTGTTCCCTCATGCAGGCCCTCGTCTCGCTCCCTTTCCCGAGACCGCCGTGGGCCGGCCCGAACAATCCAGAGACTGTCTTCCCCCTCGAGATCCTCAGCCTGGTCACAGCTGTAGAGTCCCTTCGGGGGCGCCGAGCGCGGGGCACGGCGCCTGGCTCACTCCAGCGCACGGAGCCCGCTCACGTCTGCGACCCCGTCCCATTCCCAGACAGACAGCGTGCGGCTGGACAGAGTTGCTGGCCCCGTGGGCCCGGTGAGCTGCACACGGCAGGAGACATCGGGGCGTGACAGGGCAGGAAGGCGGGGTTCGGGGACCCACCAGCCCTGCTGCAGGCCCCAGCGAGCGTCTTCCCGCCCACGAGCCACCGGCTCACGGCCGCGGGGACAGCCAGTGTGCTGGGCCCCAAGCAAATGACCAGAGATGCCCAAGGCAGGGCAGCCATCCATTCCGTGCCCAGTGCACGCTTCTGAGTGCAGGACCCGCGTGGTTGGCAGGGACGTTCTCCCTTCTCTCCCCGGACCTGCTTCTTTCCCCTGGGGCTGCCCGAGGACGAGCACTGGACGAGGGGGCAGACGGCCCGGGCTCCACCTCCCTGAAGCCGTGCGGCCTCCGGCCACGTGGGCCGTTTAGTGTCAGCACACAAACACATGCGCGTGAGCAGCTGGGCTCCCTGAGCCTCAGATCCCGCCCCTCCCGGGATGCGCGTAGGCAGACACGTGCGAGCTCCAGGCCCCGAGCCCACGAGGAAGGGGCGGCTACGCCCCGCTCCTCCTCAGCCCTGGCCGCATGCAGATGAGAAGGCAGGAGCAGCAGCAGCCACCTCAGGCCCTGAGCTCAACGTCCCTGGCTGGAGACGGCAGAGCAGCAGGCTCCCTGGCGCCCGGCGTCCCCACGCCCCAGGGCCACGTCCGTCCGAAACACTTGATGTTGGACTAAAACGTGGGAAAGACATCGACGTGCTTTGTGTTTGAGCCGCTCGCTGGGGGCGCCCTTGCTCTAGCAGCCAAGCCGTACCCTGACTACCCCGGGTTGGGGTGCGCAGGAAGGAGAGGTGCTTCTCCAACAGAACCGGACCCCCTGGTCTGGCCCCCTCAGTCCAGGACAAAGACTCACACACTGGGGGGCTGTCGGCCCGTGTCCCGTGGAAGTCCAGTCATAAAACATGCCCCCCGCCATGTTTGGAGGGCAGACCCCACCCTGACGGTCCCCGGGCTTTAGAAGAACTGGCTTGGGAAACTCGGAATGCAGGTGTGTGTTGGCTGCCGCCTTCGGGAAGTGACAGGGTGAGTCACAGAGATGGCCTTGAGGATACAGTTTTAGTGGAAGATAAGAGGTGGCCCGACCCTCCCATGCCCGGGGGCGCCTGGCCAGGGCAGCTGTGTCCTGCTTCAGCCTGTTGGTCAGATAGCATCGAGGCCGTTGCTCTTAAACCAGCAAGAGAAAGACGCCAGGAACCGTGGCTGATGAGGCTGACAGGAAAGACCCCCTTCGGAAGAATGGAGACCCACGTCTGGCGAGATCTTAGGCGGGCCGTAGGCAAAGTGGACTGACCAGGTACAGACAGAACGAAGCCTCTAAGTTTTAGAGGGAGCTGTGCTTCTGAATAATCCACAAGCTGGGCTTCCACAACCGTCCTGTTGTTTGACTTCGCTCATAAAGAAATCCCAGACACCCCAGAACGTGAACACAGCCGGAAACGTGTGCTGAAGGTTGAGCGGCTGCCTGGCGCGGGGTGCTCGGCCGTGCCCACTCCCAGCGGGACCGAGGGAGGACAGTGCGGAAGCCGGGTGCTCCCGGAGAACGGCGGGAGGCCGGGGGGACAAGGCAGGCCGTTCCTCCACATGACCAGACACATGGCCGCCACACAGGCCAGCTGGGGCAGCGTTGGGGGCACACCTTCCCGGCCAGGCCTGGTCGTCATCCTGGACCCGCATCCTGTGCGGTCCGTCCTTCCCTCCTGCAAAGGCACGTTCTTCCCGCGGTCCTGCCGCCCGCCCCCAACACCACTGAGGGGGTCTGCAGACCGCTGGTCTTCATGATTTGTCGTTTATAGAGTCCTGTCCATGAGGGGTCGCATCTGGCCTTGAGGAGAGGAGATGCCATCACTGCAGAGCCCGGACGGAGAGTCTGTGTGGAAACGGGGCGGCCCGAGGGGGCAGACGGTGGCGCTGACTGCTAGTTGTCCCCCGGTGTCCATTCGCCCCATCTTTCCTTGATAACAGAGCCCTTTACGTTTGAGCTTGGCACAGAGCACAGAGCCGCCTACCTAAGACACTGTTCCTGCCTCCCTTGCAGCTAGCTGCGGCCATGTGGCCCACTTCCGGCTAATGGGACGTGAGCAAAAGTGACACGTGGGGCTTCTGGAGAAAGGGACCACACGCTCCAGCCTCTTCGCCCGGCTGCATGGCGAGTCTGGTGGCAGGCACGACCTTGAGCGACGAGGTGGGAGCTACGTGAAGGCCGCAGAGCTGCGACAGAAGGACCCGGAGCCCGGACGCCGGGAGCTGCCCCGTCAGCCCCACGCGGCCTCCGTCGAAAGGAGCAAACGAAACCCCCCCGTTTCACTCTCTGTGACACTGGGCTCTTTGGGACGGCCGCCAGGCCCGTCAATCCCACTAGCACAGCCAGCGTCCCGACGTGCTGGTCCCAAAGCGCAGGGAGGGGACCACGCCGTGGTTTTGTTTCTGCCTTTTTGACAGGAATGTACGGTAGTGCGAGTCTCAGTGACTCCTTATGTCCTCCTCTCGGAGGAAAAGGCTGCATCATCAGTCTCCATAGCAATGCAGAAAAGAACTTGTAAACATGAAAACACGCTTCCACGTGCACGAAGTCACTGCGGCAACAGCCCCGCTCCCCCGGCTGTCGTCCGGGGAGACGTGGGTGACTCGCTTTGGCAGGAAGTGCCGGGCTCGCTCTGTGTCCTCGGGTAATTCATTCATCCGTGTCTAGTGGTGCCGCCTGTTAAAACGGAGGTCACGGGTCGCCGCTTCGCCCCGGGGCTGTTGTGGGGCTTTGGTGCCGTGCTGCAGGTAAAGCACTCCGCACTGGGCCCTGCACCGCGGGGGCCCCGCCCTGGGGCCCCGACCCACGGGCTCCGTGCCCAGGACCCTGAGTCCAAAGGCAGCCACGAAGCTGCCCGTCCAGGACCAGCCTGAGCTGGGGACCCGGGCAGAGCCCAGGGAGCTGTGGGGGGCACATGAAAAGTTTAGGAGGGACAGAGACATTGTGAGATGCCTGGAGGTGCCCGGCAGGTAACTGGACCACACCGGAGGGGCATGGAGATGCCGGACGTGAAGCACGTGGCGTCCAGGATGCGAAGACGCCCCCGTGAAGATGTGGGCTGAGCGAGGTCAGCTAGTAGGACGATGTGCAGACTTAGTGGGCAGAGGAGCGGTCTCCGGCCCGGCCCTGGAGAGCTGTGACCTTGGGAAGGGGAGAAGGAGCCAGGCAGGTGGAGGGGGCAGTAGAGGCCAGGCCAGTGTCCAGGCCCTGGGGCCGCTCAGATCCCCTTGGCCCCTTGGACTGTATCCGGGTCGCCTCTCTGCTCTGGGGTCTACCTCCCTTCAGCAGCCTGTCTCGCAGCCACCAAGCATGGTGAGGTGACCTGCCATCCAATGCTGAGAGCCCTCCGATGGCTCTGCACCACGCAGTAGGTGCTTAGCAGATGTGGGCCTGGCACACAGTAGGTGCACAGTCTATGCCCGATGAATGCTCAATAAACGTTCGGTGGGCAAGGGCCTGGCACATAGTAGGTGTTTTCACGTTGGCCAAATGAGCCCTTGGGTCTCACGCCCTGAGTGGGTCTGGGGCTCCCAGGCCAGACCCACTGTGCGCTCGCCCCAGGGGGATCTCGGTCGCCTGGCTCCTCCTCGGCCACCTCTGCCAGGATCCGGGTGTCCTCAGGAAACCTCGAGAAGCGGGTGCCACAGAACTGGGAGGCAGTGTTCCTTTCCATCTTCACATCGGGCTAAGACTCAAAACAAAACTGTCAGATTTCAGAACATTTCACAGCAGCAAAAATAACTGCACTTGGGAAAAACACGCAGACACTTCTCAAAGTCATCGAGTCGCTGCCACAAAGTGCCAAAGCTCCTGGCGCTGACAGGCCTCGGCGTGCCGCGCACCGACGGCGCCTCCCGGCCGGCCCCCGGCCCCCGCGGCCCCAAGACGCGCGGGCACCGAAACCTCGCCGTGACGAGGGACACGCGGCAGAGCCCCTGCTGAGCGCCCACCCAGACCCCGTCCCCCGAGCTCCCAGGGCGGGGACGCCGAACCGAGGTGGCGGAGGCAGAGACGGGAAGGGTGTCCGTCAGCGGACGAGCCCCTGGCCGTGCTCTGGGCGCTCGCCGTTCACCGCCTCACTGGCTGGGCCTCCCCTGTCCCCAGGTGGACACCGAGGTCCAGAGAGGGGCCACACCATCCCTTCCTGGGCCCGCGCTCACCCAGCCAGAAGCAGTGATTCCCAAAGCCCCCAGTGGGCAGGCGCAACCGTGTAATGAGTCATCGCTGGACAGAAGGACAGTCCAAGTCCCTGCTGTGCACCCCCACCCCCCACTGGGACGGCAGGGGCTCAGCCAGCCACCTACACCGATGACAGCCACGGAGCCACAAGGCGGGCGGAGCCCGGGCTGCGGACGCTGGAGCCTGGTCGGCGTCCTGCGGTCATCGGATACGCGAGGAACGAACGCCCCGACGGTGCGCCCGGCCACAGACGGCTGCCGTCCTGTGGGTCTGCGTCTGGAGCCCCACGCGGAGAGCCTTGCACACCTAGGGGTCCGGGTCTTCTCCCAGGGGGTGGGGCAGAGCCCGGGGGGCAGGGGCAACGGAGGCGGCTCGTGGAGGGCTCGGCTTTCTCCCCAGTGCCTGAGTTTTGCCATCTCCGATTCTGGTATTTTTCTTAACCTTAATCCTGACTAGTCTTGCTTTTTAAACCTTGCTTTTCTTCTAGGCAATATTCTCAGTGAAATCACAGATGTGATGGGTTAACTTTTTTTTCTAATACGCATGAAACCAAATGCACGATTATGTAATAGGTCCGTCCACGCACCTCTAAAATGGTCTTGGGCTCCAGCAGGCCTGCCACACTTTGGGAACCGGGTGGGAGAAGGTCCCCAAGTGCAATGTCCAGAGTCAGGTGACCGGGTGGGCCCCCCATGCCACCTCTCACCTGCGGGGTCCCGTCTCCACCTCCACAAAGTGCAGATGACACACGTCTCGCTCAAGAGCGAGCGTGAGGCTGGAGAGAGACAGTCCACGCCGGGCCCTTTGCAGACAGAGTCGGCTCAGGTAGCCTTGCAAGCACTGGGCACGGCAGGGCGGTCACCAGTCCTGTGTCTGATACGCGGCCGAGCCGCGCTCCCACGGGGCCTCCTGACCCCACCCACCGCCTTGCTCTGGCCGGACCTGCCGCGGCGGCCGTCGGGCTCCACAGCGCATGACACACCGTGGGCCCCAGAGCGCCCGGCACACGCGAGCAGACGAAGAGCCCGCGTGTGCCAGCCCGCTCCGTCCGCGCCCCCGGCGACACCGGCCTCTTCGAGGACCCACCAGGGAAAGGTGCTCAGCGCGTGCCGGCTCGGCGCGGAGGCCGCGTCTCCCCTGCCCGGAGGCCGGACACGCGCCGCCCCGCCCCGCCCACGGGCCGCCGCTTTCAGCTCGGGCCTCTCTGAGCTGCCGGCACCTACGAACGTCCTCACGCTCCTTTTCCGAAGCTGCTTCCTGAATCCCCTCCGTGTGCAGGTGCGGACCCCGGATGGAACTCGGAGGACCACACGGGACAGAAGTGGGAACCGAGGGCGAGGGGCACGCTGCCATCCCCCAGCCGGGGTGGGGGAGAGGGGTGCTGGTGGCCTGTCTCTGCTGCAGGCTCAGGAAACCACGCTCCTGCAGAAAGTTCTCCCCAGGTAAATACCTGTCACCACCCAGCGGGGAGAGCTGGTGGCCTCATCTCTCTCTCTTCTGCAAAGTCACTGGCCCGGTCTGGGGATGCTGGCCGGGCTGGCTGGGTGGGGCCTGTCTGGGAAGAGCAGAGACCAGCTGGGCAAACACACACCTTTCTACACCGGCCGGGCACCTGGCAAAGGGCACTGAAATGTGACCGACCACGGCGGAGGCCAGCGGGCCCCACCTACCACACTCCAAGCACCAGGACCCTCGCCTAGCCAATGGTGCTGGCTCACAGATAAGAAGAGCCTGTGATCAGCACGAGGTCACTCACCCCAAGGGCACCCGGCTCTCCTGGCCCGCAGATGCCCCTCTGCCCTCCACGGCCTCCGAAGGCCGCGGGGCAAGGGTGAGCCCCACCCAGCCCCGTTTAAACTACTTCACATTCTGAACTCGCCAGGTCCAAAGGGCAGACGTGAACAGACCTCTATAAAAAGGCATTTGAAAGCACATTCTCCATGCACGCTGGCCCTCTGCCTGCTTCCACTTTGGGTTCTGGGCAGATTCTAGAAGCAAACTTCTCACCAATTACCCAGAGAAAAACAACTCTCGGAAGCCCCGGCCGGTGCCAGGTGGGGCATGGAGCAAGCCCCTTTCCACAGAGTTCCCGCTCGGTCACGGAACCCTGGCAGACGCCTACCGTGTGGGCACCCGCCCCGCTGCTCCTGCCCCGCCCACTCCCCCAGACGCCCCTCACCTTCCCCCTCAGCACCTAAGCCAGAAGAGGCTCTCACTGCAAGTCCCCCCTCCGGACACAGGGGTGCAGGGACGCCAGACGGAGAGGAACACCAGCCCGGGCTTCCTGGGGACCCCACTCTGATATTCAGTCACCCCCTTCCCCTCACTGTCACTGCAGGTCCTCATGGCTCTGAGCATGGGCTAGGATGCACTTCCACACCCTGCAAGGACTTTGCGTGTTTGGGGACAAAGACTTGGACAGGGCCAGAGGCTGCCAAGGAAGGGAGGCCCCGGGAGCTGGTCTCTCCACGTCTCCCACCGCCCCGCTGCCGGAGGGAGGACCCCAGATGCGCTCCGCTCAGGGCCAGGGGAGTGGGCCTCGCCGCGTCCTGGACCAATGTCACCGTGCTTGGAGCGGGCCTTCGTGGAGCAGATTGGAACAGCCCCCGGATGGGCGGGGCCTCGCTAGCTCCCTGGGGAAATGCCTTTTCAGACCTTAAGGGCATCATGTCGTCTCTTCTCTCTCGTTCGGGCTGAGGGCTGCATAGCCCTGTGCTGCGAGCTAGAGGCTGAGGCCCAGAGCGGAGTCCAGCACAGCCCCCACGCCACCCCTGGCCTTGGTCAAGGCGCCTCTGCCTGGAGCAGAAGACGTCCTGACCCGAGGGCCGCAATCCTGCAAGACGCCTGGGGCTGTGCTGGGTGCAGCAAGTGCTTAGAGGAGGGGAGCAGTCAGGGGAGGCTTCCTGGAGGAGGTGTCTTCCGAGGATCAAGGAGCCAGAAAACAAATGGGGGAGAGGCCTCCCAGAGGGTGGGGGCTGAGCAGCCTGTGAGCGGAGCCTGTGAGCAGGGAGCGGGGGCAAGGCAGGGGAACCTAGCGAAGAGACGGGTCAGGAGAGGTGGCCGGGGACTCAGAGCCCAGCTGGATGGCGCCTCTGTGCCAGGAAGGCGTGTGGGCTTTATTCAAAGAGCAGTGGGGAGCCGTGGAGGGCTTCAAGGCGGTGGTGACGCAGCCTGGGTTTGTCTTAGAAAGTTCACTCTGAAGGCTGCCAGGCACCGTGCAGCATGGAGGAGGGGAGAGTGGGAGGCGGGGGAACTGGGAACGTCCCCCCGGGGTCCCCAGCCGTCCCCCCCGGGGCGCCTCCAGCTGCAGACTCGCCGTGATTCCCCTACCTCGGGGCCTTGTCACCTGCTGTTCTCCTGCGTGGCGTGGCCTCCTCCGCCCTCTGCCAGGGGGACACGTGCTCGGAGCAGCCAGAGCGCCCGTCACGTGCTCCTTCCTGCCTGCCCCTCTGCTGCGAAGGACTCTTCGCTCTTCAGATGGCTCCGGCAGGGGCCTGGCTCTGCCGCGGGGTGACAACCCGCTGGCCAGGAGTGGACCTCCACCCCAGGCTCGGGCCCGTTGAGGACAAGACGTGCCAGCTGCCTCTGGATTCTCAGCCCTGCCCACACGCAGGGTGGGCTCTCGGGGCGGGCGGGCAGGGTGTCCTGGGTCAGCTGGTTCTGAGGTCACCACGAGTCCTGCTGCCCTGGCTCCACTCGACCCCGAGAAGCTCAGCCCGACGCGGGCAAGCTCAGGTGTTTGCGGGAGGCAGGGGCCGGCAGGGCTGCGGTCAGCCAGTTTCCCTCCCCCTGCAATCCAGGGCGGCCTTGCGCTGAGACCGGCCCCGTGCGACGTGAGAACTGCCCACCTGGCCCACAGAGAAAGCCCCGTCTGTCCCTCTCACGCTGTCCCCTGCTGCTGGACAATAAAGACCGTCCGGTGGGAGGTCCAGGGTGATGGAGCTTCTGCTGCAGGGACGGGCCCCGTGACATGCCTCCCGGCGTCCCCGCCAGAGGCAGACACTCGCTCTGGGCTCAGGAGGGGCCGTCCATGCCAGCTGCCCACTTCCTCTGGAGGGCGCCTCAGTGGAATCCGGCCTCCTGGTCCAGGACCCCGCCCGCTCCCCACCGGCCCGCGTCCAGTGCCTGCTCAGCACGGGGGCTTCAAGGGCCAAGCCTGGTCAATTCCTTGATGTCTGGAGGCCGCACCTGGGGCCTCTGCTCCGACCCGACGGCGGGTGGCCCAGAGGGTGCCCACTCCGAGCGGGGCCGGCGCAGGTGCGGGCTGCCGGGCGGGCAGCCCGGCCCTCGGGCCGGGTGATCCGTCATTCTCTACGGTCCGAGAGTTTATCAGTGGTAGAAAAGGATGACAACTCGTTTGTACGGCCAACGCTGATGGCAGAATCTCACCGCGATGCCTCGGGTCTGGCGCCAGCCCGTGACACCTGCAGTGGAGAGAACTGGATGCCTTCCATCGGCAGCTCCCAGCGCGCTTCTGGATGCCACCAGAGGCCGGGCCGGGGCTGCCCGTCGCCACGCGGGCTTCATCAGGCCCAGCAGGAGACAAGGCACGCCGGGCCCGGCGGCCTTCCATGCTGCGACGGAAGCAGCACACCTGAGATTCACCACGAGCAGCACCGGCCTGTGACAGCCACCGGGGCCTCGCCCTGCGCTCACCCCTGTGGCCACACGGGAGCTTTTCGGTCAGCTGGCAGAGCGGGGAAGCCTGAGCTCGGTTCACAAACTGAAGATGGGTGGTGGCTGCCCCCAGCCCCTTGGGACAGCCTGGAGAATCGGCAGAGAAGGAGACTCTTCGAAATGTGCAGGGCTTGGGGCCGCCGTCCCCTGTGTGCGGGACCCGTGTGAGAGTAGAGACGGACTCGTGGGCAGTGGCCGTGGCTTGGTCTGCTGGCCAGGGGCCCGGAAGCAACAAGATTAGGAGATCAGACCCGAGGAGGCGAAGGGCGGAGCCTCTGATTGCGCGTTGACACCCACCGGAACTTACCTGCTTCAAGAACAGCCCTGAGAAGGACCCAGCAGACTGAGTGCTTCGGCCGCTCGGCCTCAGCCTGCCTCTCGGCGGCCCTGCTGGGGCTGGGACCGTGGACGCCGGAGTGCAGTAGCCAGGATGGTGGGGAGGCAGGTGGCCAGGCAGCAGGGGCGCCCGCTCTCCGAGGCCGACACGCGGCCAGCAATGTCTCTGAATGCCCAGCCTGCCGGCGACAGGCACCGCTGCCGAGCCCCAGGGTGGAGCCGCTGCCAGAGGACCCCGGCCAGCCTGCTCGGAGCAGGTGAGCTGCGCTGGACGTCGTCCACCTCGGAAGAGGCAGCGATGAATTTTGACAGGAAGAGAGAAATATCACGGCATAGGTCGCCTTCCCTTTCCACGGGGCCTCAGGCCGCACCTGCACCCGAGAACTCTGGGTCCAAGAACTAGAGGGGTGGAAGCGGGAGTGGCCCCCGTTACTGTCCCCCCCCCATTGACCCATTGTGGGGCTCGGTGCTCCCCAGCCCTGCGACCCGGGACACAGGAAGTGTCGTTGGACTACAGGCTGTAAATGACACCAGCTTCGTGTGCCGGGGACCAGCGGGCAGGCAGCTTCGTGATGTGCGGGCTGACCGATCCCCGGGCGCAGGAGGAAGCAGCCCTGCGGTCTCCCACGGCGACGTGCAGGGCTCCAGGCGGCAGGCGGGCGAGGCGGCTGGGCACCTCTCATTGCTCCTGTGCCCACTTTTGATGGTAAAACAGGGTAGTGCAGCAGCCACCACCTGAGAAGGATGTGGGGACCTGGGGCTCAGACGCTTTGGGGATGAAACCCCCCCCCGAGCTGGGCAGCAGTGCTAACTGAGGGGGCTGGGATGGAGAGCTGGGGAGGGAGAGGATGTGTCGCTTGCTGCCCAGAGACCAGCCGCAGCGGCCGCTGAGCTGCAGAAAGGCCCCCCGAGCCCCGGGGCGTGGCTCACAGAGGTTCCGTGAAGGGGGGACCCGAGCGGTACCAGGGGCCGTGCAGGGGCCTCGGTTCTGCACGGAGGCCCCTGCAGGAGCTCGCGCCTCCAACAGGCAGGCCCCTCGGCTTCCAACCCTCTCTGGGGCCAGGCAGGCGGAGAGAGCCACCCAGGGTCACGTCCTCTTCCGGGGGGGCAGCCCGCATCCACGGAGTGGTCATCGTAAGATCAGAAAGGCCCACCCCCCTTGCGCAAACCCCGCAAGGGGCCATCCCCACTCCTGACTTCCGGAAGCGAAGCGGCCCCACCCGCTCCTCCTCCCCTGTCCACCCCCGCTGTGGGGCCTGAGCCCCCCTACGAGTCGTCCCGAGTCGAGGCGACGGGCCCGACCTGTGACCCAGCCTCTGAGTGACCACGTGGAGCACAGGGCTATCCCGCCCACTGGAGGACGGTGACGCCAGCATCACGCCGAGCCAGCGCCCTCGCGGTGAGCGCGCCCTGACTCCTTCCCAGGAGCGTGGATGACACCTGGACAGGTGAATGAGGGCCGTCGGGGACCATCTGGCAGACGGGATGGTGGCCCGGCCAGTCACTGTGGGGAGCAGTTGTGAGCTCAGGGCCCCCGCCCCGCCCCCGCAGAGCCCACGCCGAGCAGGCTGGAGCTGTTGGCCAGCATGACCTCCAGCCTCGGCCCCTGCGCTGGCCTCCGCCTCCTTCCCCGGCACCTGCAGCAAGAACTTACCCCCTCGGGCTGCCTCTGAGACCCTCTCCCCTGGGGGCCCAGCTCACATTCACCACGCCAGGGCCTGGTCCAGGCCTCACCCTAGCACCCCACATCCATCTGAGAATAGTTTGGGGGTTCCATGGGTCTGGGGTCTGTCCCTCCCATCAGAGCTGGAGGCCTGAAGGGCAGAGGCAGCGGCAGAGCCATCTGTGGGGTGCTCGGTACTCAGGACAGGGCCAGGCGCTAAGGGAAGACCCGCGGAAACATCCAGAAAGCCTACTCCCCGTCCGTGGGCAGGCACCCTCACGCAGCACGGGCCTGCAACCCTCCAGTGGTTAGTGGGGCCTGGGAGGGCCTGGGAGGGGCCTCCCAGGAACCCGAGGAGTGCCTAAGATCCGGGGAAGGCAGGCTGTGCGTAGTCGGGGGGCCTCAGCCAAGACCCCTGTCCACCTGCCAGGAGAAATCCTGGTCACTTCCCTGCCCGGAGTCCCACCGCCAGCCTGTTGCATGAGATGGTGCTGGCAGCACAGGCGGCACCCCCTCACCCCCAGGCCGCTGTGCCCCCACCCAGCAGTTGGACCCTCTGCCCCTGCCCCAGCTGTGGCCAGCCTGCGAGGAGCGTGGTGTGTAACGCTGCCACTGCCAATGAGGCCGGCCATCTGGGCGGGGGGACAGGCCAGGAGGAGGGCCTCGCCGCACCGGGGAGCAAGCCCTACTGCGCGCCTGCTGTCTGCCAGGCCCCTGTGCTGGCTTCCCGTGTGACAGGCAAGGAAGCACGGGCCCGGAGTGGGGCTGCCTGCCCACAGCCATGGAGCCGGGGGCCGGGGACAGCAGGACGCAAACCCCGGTGGGCAGGTGCTTGGGGTCCCCGCCTGCGGCTCCGTGCGGCCCGAGGGCCTTTCCACTCACATGCTGCCCAGCGCAGAGAAGACTGGTCCAGGAGGCGGGGCCTCTGGGGTTTGGGGCACAGGGCATGGCTGGGTGGGCGTGTGTTCGCGTGTGCGCACACGCACAGACGGCCCCCTGGGCGTGGGACGCGTATGTGGAGCCCCCACCGGGCAACCCTGAGCGCTCATCCTCCCGAGCCCGGCTGAGACTCCGGAGTGCCCCCCTCCGACGAGAGGAGCCCGGAGCCCGCGGCCTTGGACTGGACCGAGGGAGGCTCAGAGGGCCCATCGTCCCCCTGAGCCCGCAGCTCCCCTCTGCCGGAAAGGGGCTGCCACTTGCTTCCCACCGCCTGCCTTAGGAGCCTCTCCCAGCGGGTGGTGCCGGGCCCCGGTTCTGGTGCCCACAGCCCGGGTGGTTCTGGGCAAAGGTCTCCACCTCGCTGAGCCTGTTCCCCGGCGCAAGGGGCGTCACGGCCCAGAGCACCGACAGGCACCTGTGGGATGTTTGCTCGCTCGGTTCCTCGTCTCTTAGAATGGACCCCGTGTGGCCAGAATCTTCTTCCAGGTAGCACCCCGTTTGCTGAGAGGATGGGGCCTAGGATGGAGACGGGTGAGGGGTGCAGGGGGGCAGTCTGGGGCGGAGGCGGGGGGAGGGGACTGACCCCAGGGAGGGGGGGCCCTTTGGACCGAGACGCCTCTGAGGGGTGCTGAGTTCATCGCGGAGCCGAGAGCCGCTGAGCTCAGGCTTCCAGAGGCTTCCACACCTGGTCCCAGAGGTGACGGGAAACCTAAGGACAAAATACAGACAGGCCGAGAGCCCCGGGCTCTGCCACCGCGTTGCCTGGCGGGGTCCCCCCGGCGCGTCCGAACCCTGCCTCCTCTGTGGAGGGGCGGTTGCTGGGGCGGGTGCTTCGTTTTTGTTTTCGGTGTCCTTACTTGGCAAGACAGAAAGTGGGCGCCCTGCGACAGGAGCCGGGGCTGCTTTCTGAGGTTTCTACTGTTTGCGGGACCCCCCGGCCTGGGCGTGAATCTTCTCGCGCCTCACAAGGTCCCGGCGGAAGGGGTCTGTCATGCCCGTTTTAAGGATGAGGAGACTGGTGAGAGGAAAAGGCCTTGCCAGACATCTCACCCCGTGGGGCCGGGTGGGGCCTGCGATGGGCCATCCACCAGCCGCCCTTCCGGCCCCTTCTGCCCCGTGGATGGGGCGCCCTGCTCCCGCCCAGCCAGCCCAGGTGGTCATTCTGACATCGCCACTGATTCGAGTCAGCCCACCCCAGCCCCGGGCTCCTTCCCTGACCCCCTCCTCGGCCCGTGGCCACCCTGGAAAGCGCCCCCCAGCCTCACCCCTACCCCCCCAGCTGACCAAACAACCGGAAACCCCTGAAACGAGCGTTGCCCTCACACCCCTTTTGGACCCAGGGGCTCCCCACCCTGAGAGCCAGGCTCCCGTCCACCGTCGCGGGGGCTGAGCCTGGGCCGCTGAGTTGGGGGTCCTGGGCCAGCCCCCCACCCACCTTGGGCTCCTGGCCGCCCGCTGTCCTGAAACGGCCTGAACCAACGTGCCCAACCGCGGTGACTCAATGACAATAGGACACGCCGTTTGTGGTGGCCGCGGGCCAAGGGCTCGGCTGTGGTCTCGCCTCGGGAGACATCTAGGAAGAGGGGGGCTGCACCAGCCCCTCACGCCGGGCGGTCGCGTCCTCGGCGCTGGCTGCTCCAAGCGGTGAGCTCGCCCTGGCTCCGCAGGTGGTGAGGACGGAAGAGGCGGACAGTCTGCGTGCCTCACGGCCGCTCGCCGCCAGCCGCTGCCCCAGAAACGGCGCCGAACTTCTCCTCGCCACGGTCCCTCCCCCGATGCTACGGGCAGCTCTGCCTCCTCCCCCGCTGGCCCCCCACACGCTGGTCTCCCCTGGAGTTCGGGGGGTACCCACTGGCCTCCTCCCTCTGCCCCCATCTCTGACAAGCCCCCCCACCCCATTCCCGCGGCCAGCCCCAGGGGCCGGTCTTGTGCGCCATGCTGGCGGGTCCAGCTGCCCCGTGTGCACCTGGGTGACCCCCCGAGCCTGAGGCTCGGCCTCCCCAGCACCGGCCCACCCTGGTGTGGTCGAGTGCCCGGCTTCCAGCCCCACTGTTGGGGCCAAAAACGTAGACTTGAAGGACCCCCTGACCGCAGATAAGAGATGGCCCAGCGAGCAGCGGCTTAAGCAAGTCCAGCACGGGAAGGCACCTGCCGGTCAGCGGCTGCTGGCGTGGGGTCGACAGCCCTGGCCGGTCCCCGGCCACTGCTCCAGGCCTCAACCTCATTGTCACCCACTGACAGCCCCAGATCCAAGTGCCAAACCCTCGCGCAATGTTAAAGGCGGGCGGCGGGAAGAGCGGGGACCCTCCTGTCAGGGCGGACGGAGCCCCCAGTGGATGCCTCCCTACATCTCACTGGCCAGCCCTGGCCGCAGGGGGCTCTGGGAAGGCACCGCCAGGCACCCAGCCACCCAGGCCAGACACCTGGACTCTGCCTCTCCCTGTCCAACCTCCTGCCAGCCCCTCATCCCAACATCCTCCCCACCCTCCGCCCCCTCCACACCCCACGCCTGGTCCCTCAGTTCACGCCCCCGCAAGACCACTGGCAGCAGGGACCGCTTTCAGATCCGAAACTTTCTGTGACTCCTGGCTTCTCCATCATTGGCCCCCACAGCCCCCTAAGGCCTCTGGATCTGGCCCACTATCTTTCCAATCTCATCCCCCACCATTTCCTATAACCCGCAGACTCAGCGAGGGACCCAGGCCCAGCCCTAAGCAGGGAATAAATTCTTGGTGGGAGGGGATTACAGGTCACGGGATGGGGGGTCAGCCACCCATCCATCTTCGCCACTGTGGGAAACCAGGTGCATTGTCACCAGGACGGGCAAGGGAGCTGGGCTACCGAGTCACCGCTGAGGGTCTCCTGGGTTGGGGGTGGGGACCTTCATTCTCAGTACTTCTGGTAGCAGGCCTGACCTGCTCCCTCGGGTGAAGCAGCAGAGGTGCAGGGATGTGAGCACCCTCCAGACACCCCAGCTCCCGTCAGGAGCCCCACTTCTTCGGCTTCAGAATGTCCCCTTCCGCAACCCCGCCCCCACCACCTTATTGCTCGGCACCGGCCTCACTGCCCCCTGGGGACGGCGAGCCCCTTCCTCTCCCAAACGCAGCCCGTTTGCCCCCAGCCAAGCCCGGCTCAGGCACGACCGATGGGCTCGTCTTCACCCTCCCTGAACCTTGGAGCTGTGTCTGCAGGTCTCGGGCCCTTCCGGGACCCCTGGACGGGAGGCAGGAGGGGGAAGGAAGGGAGGCCAACAAGCACCGGCCCTCGGGGCAGCCGCAGCGGGAGCAGAGCTGAGGCCTGAGGGCCATCACCGTCCCGCACGGAGGGACAAGGGCCAGGAGGAGGGGACGACTCTGCAATCCTGGCAGCCACGGCCCCTCCGTGGGCCCGTCTCCTCGTTAGGACAATGGGCACAGTGGCACCTAACGTCACAGGCTGGATGTGCACACGCTCAGAGGTCCCAGCAACAGACAGCAAAGCCCGCCCGGCCCCAGATCTCGGGGGTGTAACCAGGAGCAGGCCGCCCCAGCCTCCGCCCGCAGGTGGGTGCCCCGAAGCCCACCTCGGCAGTGGAACCTTCCATCCCGCCTGCAAAGCTCACCCCAAGGTCATCCGTATGGAGTGCAAGGCAGGGAGGGCCACCTCCCGCCCTGGCCCCTCCACCCCAGACTGCAGGCGTGTGTCCTCCTCGGGCCCCCACCCCCGCAGGGAGCAGCTCCACGCGGCAGGCGCGAGCCCCCGACTCCCAGCCAGGGCCCAGTGCAGGCCTCCACGTGGAGGGCCAGCGGGCAGAACCAGCGGGAGCTCGGGGACCGAGCCTCAGTCAAACCTTTGGGAAGCAGCCCCTGGGGGAAGAAGGTCAGAAAGGGCGTTTGTGGCCTGAGATGCCCTACGATAGGAGAGAAGACCCTTGTCTCTGCCCCTCACCCCACTCCCCCCCTTCCCCACCCCCGCACCCCTGGCCCAGCTCACAGGTCTCTGTTCTCTGGACTGAGCCAGCCGCAAACCAGCTCCTGTCCTAGAAGCAGAGAAAGGACAGCGAGTACAAGCTCCCAGGCCCCCTGGCCGCCCCCGGGGGCCCTCCCGCCTGCCGATCCCCTCCCTTGGGGTCTGAGGGCTGGCGGGGGTCCAGCCCAGTGATGACATCCCAGCATGGCTGCCAGCTTCTCCGGGAGTCTCAGGATTGTGCCCTGGGGCGTGGGCCACTGCCGACGCCCGGGCCCAGGGCAGCAGCCTGGGTGGAGGCGAGGCTGGGAAAGCCCCGGGCAGCAGTGCTGGGTCGGTGACAGGCGGCCCGGTGCCCAGGCCGAGGACAGGACACTGTGTTTTGATTATTTCCAGTTTCCTGACCCCCAAGTAGTGATTTAATGTTCCTGTTTACTCCGAGCGTTAGAACAGAAGGCGGGACAGCTAAGCTGGCCTCCTCCCCTGGCATCACCCCCAAACTCCCAGCAGGGAGGTGGTTGGAGGGAGCAAAGGGTCCCGGGGGACAGGAACGAGGCCTCTGGGTGCATCAGGGACCTCGGATGGGCTCAGGGCTGGGCCTTCCACAAGGCAGGTCTTGCAGGGGTTGAAGGGCGTGACCTGCCCACAGGGAGCACGGCTGGGTGGCCCCCAGAGCTGGCCCGATGGCCGCCTGGCTGTGGGGGCCTGTGCCCAGGGCTCACACGCTCGGCTCCGCCCGGCAGAGGCGGCCGCATCGCGCCCCTGGGCTTGCGACATTACCCGTGGCTTGGATTCTGGCTGGGACCCTGTCCCCTCCCAGAGTCTGAGTACATCTCAGGGACAGCTGGCAGGCAGAGCCAGGAGTCTGTGGCTGGCTGGGAAGGGCTCCGGGAGTCACGAGCCCAGCTCCTCGCTCCCGAAGTCCCCGGCTCGCACGGCCGGCTCGTCAAGCCACTGGCCTTCCGCAGCGGCCCCTGCGGTGGTGGCCGGGCACGGCGCAGCGAGGGGCGCTCCTTTGCTGAACTCCGAGTCATCTGGTGTCTCGTTGTTGTCACTGCCGTCGTTGCCGTTGCTGTTGTTGACATCAACACAAGTTCATGTCGTTGTCAACGACAAAACATGCACACGCTGACGTCTTCTCTGTATAGGGACATCCTACCCTAGGAGGTTCGTTCCTTTACTCAAGAAGCATCACCAGCCCTGGGCAGGGGAGGGGGCAGCCAGGGCTGGGGAGAGCCCTGGAGTGGGGACCACAGAAGGAACCACAGGACAGCAGCAACGGGGCGAGTCCCACGGAGACAGAGGGGCTCGGGGCCAGGCGCTGTCTGTGGCCGGGACGTCTCGAGTCTCCAGGTGCACGGGGAACCCGGGATCACTGCACGGAGGACCTGTGTGCACCAGCGTCACGATGGCAGCCTCTTCTCCTGTCAGCTGTGGGGGGCACCAGCAAAGTCGGGGGACTCAGGGACACCAGCAGTTCAGGGTCGCCTGTCGGATGACAGGGGCCAGCTTTCTGTGGACGGACGCTTCCAGGCTTCGGCTGACGGGGGCGGAGCCTCGGGTTCAGAAGGAAGGTCTCAGCCAGGTGCTCGCCTCCCAGAGGGCCGCTGGACAAGCCTCCCTGTGTGGCCCTGCCGTCTGTCACTGCAATCCTGTGCCGGCAGAGCTAAGCCCCGGCACAGCCCCGGCCCCGTCTCCACCGCTGACGCCCTGTCTGACTCGGTTTCCCCCTTGCTGAAACTGGAGTTGAGCCTGAGGACCCCTACAGTGCTCCATGACCCGCCACAGGGGACTGGTGGGTGACGCCGGAGCTCGTCCCTGGGGTCCAGGCCCTTCACGTAGTGAGGTCAGTCCTGAGCCCCAGCCCACAGACTTGGACTAGAACTGGGGGGCTCCTTCACCCAGGATCCCTCAGTCCCAGCGTCGTCCCTGCCCAGCCGACTGTAGCTGTGTGGCTTCAGGCCAGTGTCCCAACCTCTCTGGGCCCGAGTCTGTGATGCCGGAACAGGAGGGAGAGTCGGCACTGGGCACGGCGGCCATGGCGGGTCTGCAGGACGCTGAGGCCGTAAAGGACCGTGCGGCCGGGGGGAAGCACAACGCCGCAGACGGGGCTCTCCTCTCCGGGGCTCCCCTCTCCGGGGCTCCCCTCTCCCGGGCTCAGCGCCCAGAGGGCAGGTTTTAGGGACGCACAGAACCCAGTTTTGAAGCCCCATCGTGTGCCGGTCGGTCCAGCTCTGAGACCTCCCGGGGCGGCTGAGCTGTGCCAGCACACAGTAGGTGCTCAGGAAACCTCCCCAGGGCCTTCACGAGAATTCTACAGCGACCAGCAAGGGAACAATGGGGTCCCCGAAGGCTAAGACTGCAGGCCCCAGAGGTCAGAGGTCACCACCCCGGGCCCTGCCCCTGACGCTGCCCGTGGGTCTGGAAACACTTGGGCAAGGCCGCCAGGGGCAGGGTGGGGAGGGGGCGCTGTTTGCGCAGAGAAGTGGAACAATTGAAGCCAGCTCACTCGAAGTTTGAGTCCCTTTTCCCAGAGTGGTTGTTTAGAAGGGAAAAATCATTGTCCAAATAACAGCCGAGAAAACCTGCAATTGCCAGAGAAACGAGGTCGGTGGCCAGGAGGGATTGCGCCACCTCGGCCCTGGGGAGCGGGCCGGCAGTGCCCAGCCCTGCAGAGCCGCGGCTCAGGGCACCTTCGGGGGGCCTGGCCAGGCCCAGGCCGGGGACCTGGACCCCTCGTCTCAGAAGTTCGAGCCCCCCTCCAGGGGCAGAAGTGGATGCCACCAGGGTGATCACGGGACTTCCCAGTTTGCAAAGGGATTCCCCGTGTGGCCTCTGTGAGGGGCTTGGACACGGTGGAGGGTCAGGGGGGGCCGCCCTCTGCCTCTGCATCCGGTCCGGGGGTCACGACTGTGGGAGGAAGCCCAGTTAGCAACCCCAGGAAAAGCGGGGGAGCCAGTCATTGCATCTCTAGGAAAGGGGCCAAATTCCCCTGTGCCCCTCAGCCCTGCATCGTGCCCACCCGCCGCAGCACAGCCTGGCCGACCCCGGAGCCACGCAGGGCCACGGGACCGGTCAAGCACCGCCAGGTTGGGCCAGGCCGAGTGAGGGTCAGTAACCCTCCCGGCCCCAGACGGCGGCTGCCTCCCTGCTGCCCCACCAGTTTCCGGGGTCTTGACCAAGGTCATAGTGTCAAAAATGGCCACCAGGACCTCCTGCCGCCCACCTACTGTGCGCTGGTCTGGGCCAGCTCGGGCAAAGACAGGCAGTGCCCAGTGAGGACTCCGGGCTCACACAAGAGAGGGAAGCAGCCAGGCCACGGCGACGCGCCGCGGCCCTCGAACCCGGCTGCCACCACGACCGCCCGCGAGAGTGAGCCCGGTCCTCGCCGCTGCCACTCCCCGGGCTCGCTGTGCAGCAGACCGACCCCCCCCACGAGTGCCCGCCCGGTGTCTGAGGCCACTTTCATGTGGGTCACTGTTTCAGCAAAGTCTGTCTCCCCAAGCGAACAGTAAGCAACGCGGATTCAGGACCTGTTTTCCCCACCCGCCCCCAGCTGCCTCCAATAACTGCTCAGCCAATACTCGTAGAATGAAAGTTTCTTTAAACCCTACGACGACTCAGTCTACCATTTGTGGACAAGGTTGGGGAGGCAATGTGACCTGCCCAAGGTCACACGGCTGGGAGTGGTGAGCCAGGTAGAAACCAGGGCCCTCAGAGCCCTACTCCTCTCTCCATGGCCCTGCCTGCTCTAGGCCACCTGGGCCATACCCCACACGTCCCCTGCAGAACCCCACTCTGTGACCCAACCCGAGAGAGATCCTCTCCTGACTGGGGGCCTCCCGGCCAGCAGGGAAGAGGTGCAGCAGGGGCCAGGGAAGAGCCCGGCTGGCGGGGGCGGAGCTCAAGCCCTGTTCTGCCGTTGATTTGGAGGTCCCCCTCCTCCCTGAGCCTTCGCTGTCCCTCCACAACGCGAGAGGTTGTGACCAGTGATGCCAGCATCCCTCTCTTCTGCTCGTCTGTGATCTGCGGTCTGGAGCCGGAGCGAAGGCTGAACTGCAGCACGCATCCACACATCCCTCCTCTTGTGACTGCGCGTGTGGCAGACATCACTCATCAATCACCGAGCGCTCTTTCCCACCGGGTTCATATCCAACATCAGACTCTTTCTCAACACAGTGCGCGAGGCGACCATTTGATCAAAACTGACAAACAGGCTAAAAACCTCTTTCCTGTATGTGGTCTGCAGAGAAGCCGGGCTGGGAGCAGGCTTGAGGAGCAAGCCCCTCCTTCCCGAGGGAAGCCGCCATGGCTGGAGGTCTCTGGCCCATGCTGGCGAGGAAGCATCAGGCTGTGTCGTGACTGCTTCTGCCCCAGGCTGACAGCCCCGAGACTGAGGCCAGGCCCTAAATGCAGCATCAGGATTTACCCACTGATAGTGTCTTTGATGAGTCCTTATTCCTGAGCTTGCTTCATGCCAACTCCTCCTTAAGTCTTAGCTCAGATCTCATCCCCTCCAGAAGCCCCCCTCCAACTTTCCCTCCTGTGTGAGTTAGGGCTCCCTGTGGTACCCCCACCATTCATGAACTCCTTCAGTCATTCAACAAACACACACCGCATTGCGTTTGTCTGTGAGTCTGCAAAGCTGTGGCCCCGGCTCCAGGCCCAGCGCCCAGCACAGAGGGCGAGTGAGGGAGCCGCGGTGAGTGAATGCATCTCTCACCCCGTCACTCCTTCATCAGGCCCCGGGGTCCCAGCACACGCCGTGGCTGTCCTCCGGAGCTTATGTTTTGGGCAGGAAGAGGGACATTTGAAAGGCAGTTACACATATATATTGAAAGGCCATGAGTGTGGGGGACTGTGTAAGGAGGGGCCTTGCGGGGGGCTCCCCTGGGCATCCACGCAGGTCCCCCTGATGGCCCGGGAGGTGGCTGGGGCTGGCTGGGCAGGAAGATGGCGGCACTTGGCCTCCGTCCTTCATGAATCTTCCCAGCCGCCACTCTGCCGAGGTGGACCTGGAGCCAGAGGGGACGTGACCGTGGAGGGGCCCCTGGCCAGGACGAGGGCAGATGCTGCTACCCGACACCCAGCTCCTCCCGTGGTCTTCTCGGTCCCCTCAAGGGGAAGCAGCTGGCCTCAAGCTGGGCCCTTCTGGTTCTGTCTCCAGCCACGCTGGAGTCCAGAGGCCGCCCCCAGGAAGCTGGGTGCCCCGGGGGCCGTGGTTGGCCCCAGTCAGCCTGGGCTGTTGGCCAGCTGGTCATCTGGTAGCGGGGTGACTATAGCTCTGCTGGACAGCACAGGCAGGAGAGGGCAGGGGCAAGGACGCAGCTCCCCTCCAGCCACACCTGGCCAGCATGTGGACATGGGCAAGAAGTCACTGACCCTTTCTACCCGGGCTGCTGGGGCTTCCTCCGCCCGAGCTGATAGATCCGGTGAGAAGCTGACAGCTCCCACCACCCATCCCCCTCCCGCCAAATTGTACTTAATTATAATGACAAACGGTGGCAGGCATCCAGGGCCACCTCGCAGCAGAACGGTGACAAACACTCCACTTCCCTGAGCCAACAAGCTCTACTCCCAGCGCCCCCGTTCCTAACAGGAGGCTGAGAGAAGGTTATCTCAGGCCACAGGCGCAGCCCGCCCGGTAGGCCCAGGCTGGACCCTGGGGGCCGGCCCAAGGGGATCACCAGAGGTGGGGACCGGAGCCCCGCCCACCCCTGGGGCATCTTGCTCATCACCTGCTCATCCTAGCAAAGCATGAAACCCACCACCTGGTGCTCAGCCCTGCCTTCTCTCTGGAATCACCGACTCCAGCCTCGCCACCCACAGGAGCACCAGTGGCCCTGAGGGGAGTCCTCACGGACCTGGCGAGGTCCCCTACCCGGGAGGCCCGGCAGGAATCAGGGTGGGCAGAAGGCCGGGGGCTTCTCTGCAACCCCAGCAAGCCCCCCTCCCTCTACGGGGCATTCCTGGGGCCGTGAAGGGAGAAGACACTACGTCCCCTAAGAGAAGCACCTGACCCCGTGCTGGCATTACAGGGCAGAGGCGGAGGACGCCTGTGCCCGCGTAATCATCATCACAGGCAGAGCTTCGAGACAGCAGCCCAGGGGCCTGGTCCCACCGTGTGGCCTTGAAATGAGCAACAGGGCACATGCCCTGTGCAGGTTGTGCCTCCTGAATCCCCCCCACCCCCACCCCCACCCCGCTCCCCTGCACGGCGAGCAGCAGGAGCCTCAGAGACGACGCTAATAACAGCGGCAGCTGCTGCGGACATGTCCCTTCTGCGGAGCTCTGAAGGCATTGGCTCAGCCAACCGGAAGAGAAAGGGTGACCCAGGCAGAGGGACCCACAGGTGAAAGGTCGCAGGGTCAAAGACATCCCTAAACTTGGATGGAGGGGAAAGCGGCTGGGAGTGGCCGCAGCCTGGGGAGGGACAGCTGGGGCCGCGGGGGGACCCTGGGAGGGCCACAGGCAGCAGGCGAAGTAGAGGGGTCCAGGCGGGGGCCACCCCTATGCAGGGGAGGGGACGAGGGCCTGGACCTGGCGGTGGGAGCGGTGACAGCCAACACGCGGGGCCAACTGAGGAAGCTTGAGGAGGTCAATCAGCCCGACTCGACGACAGGAAGTTGTGGCTGGCGACAAAGACGTGGTGTGCGTGACCAGGTGGGTGGCGGTGCCGGGGCTGAGATGGGACAAACAGCCGGCAGGGGTTCGGGGCACTTCTCTGAGCTGTCCCAGCACAAGCGTGCAAGGGACACTGGGCCCAGGGAGTGTCGGGCTCAGCGCGAGGCTGTGGGCACTCAGCAGCATGTGGCACCAGCTGACACTTTGGGATGAGCGAGATGGCCCAGGCGGCCTACGAGGGGCCTCGCAGGGGCGGCTCACGCGGGTTCGAGCAAAGTGGGGGATGACAGGAACCGCACGGCCTCCCTGGGAGGGAGCAGCCGGAAGAGTCACCAACAAGGCCACCGGCCCCCACGCCCTGGGCCCTGGGGGAGCGAGGGGCAGAGGCGCTGGGACCTGGAGCCGAGGGTGGGGTTGCCCTGGGAGAGGACCCAGGAAGGAGCCGGGTCCGTCATAGGGTCCAGGCACTCTCTGCACCCTGGCTGGGAGGGAGCCAGAGAATCAGTACCAGACTCCCCCTTCCTGCCCCCCACGTCCGGAAGGTGCCCCCGCGGGGACCAGGTAGAAGCCAGTGGCAGGCGGAACACCCCCTCCTACTGGGCTCCCTGGGGGGACCCCCAGGACACAGGGCGAGCAGAGGCAGAGGCCCGGCGCAGGGGCCCCTGGGGAAGCAGTAGCTGGGAGCCCTGCCTGGGGGCACAGGCCAGTGCAGACCCCGCTCTGCAGACGCCTCCGCAAGCGGGGAGAGCTGGAGCCGGAGCAGGGGGCAAGTGCCTTGCCGCCTGAGAGCTGGGAGCGCACCCCGAACACGGTGTCGCAGAAGAGAGGAGCCTGAGAATGTGAGGCCGAGCAGGGGGGAGGGGAGGAGGGGGAGGACAGAATTTCACTCAGGACGAGAGCAGGCGGAGCATAATGACATGGAGACCGAGGCAGAACAAGAGCAGGAGCCCCTGACACCTGCGGCCATCACGGGTGGGGCAGGAGTCACGGTCCCCCCCCCCCAGCTGGCACTGCCTCCTGCCCGGTGCGCCAGGCACCCAGGCTCCAGCAGGGCAGAGCTGCGTGCGCGCGCACAGCATTCCGGTCGCGGGGTGTCCCTCTCAGGCGTGGGGGCCTTGGGCGGTCCCAGCGCTGGGGTCCGGCCAGGTGTGGCGGGCGTGAGGGAGATGAGGAGTCACACGATAGGACCAGGAGTCTGGACAGGCCAGGCGCGGCGTGAGCAGGCAGGGGAAAGCGGGACGATCTGGACAAAGAACCAGGTACCGGGCGACCCGAGTAGGGGGTCAGGCCTGGGAGTGGTGTTTGGGACACAGGTTTTCAGAGGCAGAGACAGCTCAGCATTGATCGAGTCTGGGTATGTCACGGAGGGCAAGTGACACTGGCGAGGGTCACGGGGGCCACAGAGGTCAAGGGTCGAGAGGCAGGGGGTTGACTGGGACCCATATAGGTTTAAACTGGGTGACAGCCAGTGTGAGGTGAGAAAAACACCTGAGGCAGGGTCACGGCGACAGAGGGACCGGCGGATGCGGGGACACAGGCAGGCACCTGGACGGAGGAGGAGGAGGACACGGCCAGCCTCAGCCTGCGGAGGAGGGGGCGGAGGGGCGGAGGGGGCGGAGGGGGCGGAGGGGGCGGAGCTACGTGGATGCCAGGAGGTGGGGGCGGGCTACATGGCTGCCTGGGGAGGGGCGGGGCTACGTGGCCAGCTCATCCAGGCTCCCTCGGCCTCCTCAGCCTGTGGAACAGATGGGGAAACCGAGGCCTAGAGAAGCAGGGAACGGGGTGCCCACCACCAGGGCCCGAACCCGCAGGACCCATAAACGCCTCTGAGACCTTGCTTGTGTCCTCCCATCGTGGTCCATCCTGCTCCCTTTGGGCGTGGCGGAGGGAGGAGATAGGGGCAGGTGGACCCCGTGGAGACCGAGGTCCAGCTCTGCCCGACCCGCAGGGTCCCGTGGGGGCTGGGAGGTGGGGGGCGTGTGCGGTGGGGGCACATCTGTGTGGATGTGCCCGCCACGTACGTAATCATGACCGCAGAGGTGACGGGCGCCCGGGGAGGAGATGAGGCCACTGCGTCTCCAGGCAGATGAGGTGGGGGCGCCGTCTGCAGGGTTTGAGGGGGTTGGGTGGATCTGGGGTGCAGGGCGATGGGGGTGCATCAGCAGAGCGCACAGCGAGCCTGTGTGTAGGAGGAGGGGAGGATGTGGGTGGGTGGGAGCTAATTAGCTGGAGCCTGGTCTCCGCGCAGAGCCTGGACGCGAGCCCGTGTCTGGCAGCCTCATCTCAGCCCGCACCAGCCCCCCTCAGTTTTCCCGTGGCTCCCCATCTGCCCCAGATCCCCAGCTGCCCACCAGGCAGTGCTATGCAGCCCCCTCCCTGTCCTGTCCCCCGGCTGGGGGCACAGGGCGAGTGCAGGGGTGACTGGGGATGGGGAGGAGAGACTTCTGTTCTATCTCTGAGGTTCCACCCCACGCTGGCTCCAGCCCACGGATGTCCCTACCAGCAGGCCAGGGACAGGGCAGCCCCCCCGAGTCACAGAGCAGGTGGAGCAGAACCGGTTCTCCAGCCCGCCCAGGACGCTGGCTCAGGCTCCTCTGGGATCTCCTTGCCTGGGCTGGCCTGGAGCCGCGGCTGGGCTACCTGCCAGGCCCCCTGCTCCTCGGGTGACACACTGCAGCCCCTGCCATCGACCCCAAAGGCCACACCCGCATCTGAGCTCCCGGCCTCCCAGGCATGTAGAGCAAGGCAAATGGAGAGTTTTAAGACAATCAGGACAGGGAAACGAAGAGGGAGGGAGAGAAGCCCAGAGTCCAGGGCAGTCGCAAAAAAGCCCCCTCTGAGCGCTCGGTGGGGACAGAGCCAGGTACCCGGGTGGGCTTGAGAGGAGAGCCCCTCGCAGGGCTGGAGTCTCAGAACTGAGGCAGGGAAGGGGCCTAGCACAGGGGTGAGACGGGGCGGGCACTGGGATTTTCAACAACTGCTCCAGACCTGAGCGCAGTCCCTGAGGCCCCACAAGGGGCCCGGCCTTAGGGGCAAACCCAGCGGACGCTCCCAGAGGCACTCGGTAGCCACTCAGTGGACAATGGCTGCCACCCAGGCCTGGGTCCCCGGGGCTGCAGGCATCTGAGAATGCCAACAATTAAGTTTCTTCTGGTTATTCAAGTAAGGCATGCCCATTGCATCACTGCAGGAAGTGCGGGGAGCTGGAGAGAAAGGTGAATGGCCCCTAGGAGAACCACGAGCTGTGAGACTCGGCTCCAGGTCCCTGAACCAGAGGACGCGGTGAGCCTGTGGCGTCCTCACCCCGCGCTGGCTGACCCGGCCGGCCCGAGAGCAGCCCCCCGGGGCCGGGATAGGCAGACAGCTGTGGTGGGGACCTGCGGCCCCTCAGAAACCAGGTCCTGGTCTCCAGAGCCTCCAAACGCCCCTCATACGGCAGACATCATTAAGTCAAGGATCTTGAGGCAAGATGGTCCTGGATTCTCCGGGTAGGGCCTGAATGCCATCGAAAGTGTCCTCGTCTGAGAGAGGCAGAGGGGACTAGACAGACGACCAGAAGCCTGAAGACAGAGCAGAGGTCGAAGGGATGCAGCCATAAGCCAAGGTCACCAGCAGCCACCAGGAGCTGCGTGTGGCCCTGGGGGGGTCCTCGGAGGGAGCCCACCCCGACCACACCTTGACTTTGGTCCAGTGGAACAGATACTGGACTCTGCCTCCAGAGCTCTTCCGGTTCAAGCCTCCAGGTCTGTCACGGCAGCCGCATGGGTCAGGGTTCTTCAGAGCGACTGAGCTCACGGGACGGCGGAAGCGGGGGAGTCCCAGGACCCGCGGGGCGAGTCGGCCAGCTGGAGGCCCCGGGGGGCCGAGGGTTGTGTTCCCATCTAAAGACCAGCAGTCTCAAGGCCCAGGAAGAGCCGGAGTCTCCGTTCCAGTCCAAAGGCAGGGAAAAGCCCTCGGCCCGGTTCGAAGGCAATCAGGCAGGAAGGATTCCCTTACTTGGGGGAGGGTTGGCCTTTCAGTTCACGCAGGCCTTCAACTGATTGGATGAGGCCCACCCACATCAGGGAAGAGCAATCTGATTTACTCAGTCTACTGATTTAGATGTTAACCTCATCAAAAAACACCCTCAGACACACCCAGAACGGCCTTTGACCAAATATCTAGGAACCCCAAGGTCTGGTCACGTTGACATGTGAGACCGTCCATCTGAGCAGTCACAGGCCTGCCATGCCAGGGCGTGGAGCTCCATCTTTGTCCTGAGCACAGCAAGCAGCCACAGACGACGACTGAGCAGGGAAGCATCGGGGGCCAGCTGTGACAGACCCCCGGCTGTCACTGGAAGGGGAGACGGAGGGGAAGCCCGGGTCACGGCTGCGGGGCTGGAGGATGAGGTATACTTAGTCAGGGACGGGCAGAGCACAGGGGCACACGCAGGCTCCCGGGGCAGATGGCAGGGGAGTCACGCATTCCGCTTAGCAAGGGGTGACCAGGGGTGCCATGATGTTTGCCACCTCCACACAGCCACCCATCATTGGGGCGTTCTAATGCTCAGGCCCGCCTGACTGCCCAGAGTGTGGCCACAAGGAGACCAAGCCCCGCCTGCACCCCAGGATTGCGAGCCCGGCGGAATGACCTGAATTCCAGCCCAGCTCGTGACTCCGAGGGCCTCAGGGGAAAGGGGAGTGTGAAAAGCATCTTTTTTTTTTTTCACTGAAGAAAAGGGAAAACCTCACCTCACCTCGGCTGCAATAGCTAATTTTCTCTTCTAAACGGGGCGTAATCAAATTCAGCCCCATAGCCTCATTTCCAGGCAACTTTATTCATTGTTATTTTTATTCCAAGAATTCCTTGGCATTTTCTGGGAACCATGAAGTGTTTTATAGCTGCTTAAGTAACGGCGTACCCTGTTTGGAGCAAAACCCAAGATCAAATAGTCGCAACCTGAGAGGACATGTGGGGTCAACGGGCCTGGACCGAGGCCTCTGGCTCGCGGCGCAGGGGCCATTCTGAAAGGCCGGGAGCCTGGGCAGCAGCAACAGGGACCTGGGTTGACGAGGTGTCACGCCCGGGAAGCCGAAGGCGAGGGGTCGTCAAGCCAGCGGGCTTGGCTCCCTCGGGGTCGTCCACTCCACTGGGACACAAGGCTCCGGGACCCTGGCGGGCCTGTGTCTGCAGCTAGGTCCCCGTTAAACCAGGATTTGTGGTCTGCTGGTCTCCGGGGTGGCTCCAGCGCCCAGCAATGATGAGAGTCAACTGGCCTTTACCACACCTTGGCTAAACTGGAGCTCACCTAGCACCCAAGGGTGCTCCCACGACCTGGGCAGGGCCTGCCTCTCCTCTGTGTCCTCTGTGTGCAGCACGGGGACCCAGGTGGCAGCGGAGGGTGGGATGAACCTCACTGGAGGCCACCGAGGAGGTGGTCCCCGCAGCAGAGCAAGGCCTGGGCTGGAGCTAAGGCACAAGGGACAGACAGGACGAGGACACACAGGTGGAGCCCGCCTAGCGGATGGGCTGTCTGGACGTGGGTGGGTTAGGCACAGAGCGCATGGCGGCCAGGCTTGAGGCTGACAGGGGGCGGCCTGGATGGAGTGGAGAGCCGGGGTGTTCGGAGACGTCAGTCAGGGGGTTCAGGGGGAATGGAGCATTTGCGAGGCTGGAGGGAGTTCAGGATGCGGAACAGGAGAGAGTTCGGGGCACGAAGTTAGACTCTCCCGACGGGGCTGCCCTGGCTGCTAGGAGTTCAGCGTCCCCGTGGCCCCTCCACCCGGGCCCCTCCACCGCCTGCTCCCACAAAAGGGCTGCCCGCCCTCGGGGCTATTTTTAGCTCCTCTGAGTGTCCTCAGCACACGTGGCCACGGAGTGCCTCCTGGGCTTTGTGAGAATTTGTGAGCGTTTAAGGAGGTCCGGCCGGTATGTTTTCCATTCGTGTTGCTTAAATCATTAAATGGCTCTTTTGTAAGAGTCATTTGACGTTCGGGAAGTCTTTTGATGCTTTTCAAAGGGCCTTTTAATAAGTGTTTTTAATCCTTTTCTCTTAAAAACAGGAAGTTACACTTCGCCAATCGTAAACACCAGAAGGTCCGAGTTTGGTCGTCACTGCAGAAGCCACAGGCTCCTGATGGCTGTCAAACCTGCCTGCGCTCGGCCAGGGCCTGGGGCCAGCAAGCTCTCGGCCTGAACCTCCTGGGCAGTGCTAGGGCCCAGGCAGAAAGGTGGCCGAGCCACAGGCCGCCACGTGGGTGACCCCTCCTTGAAGAAGGACATGCCACACCACGCCCACACCAGGCCTCTCCAGGGGGCCCTCACCAGGCCCCCCACTACCCAAGCCAGAAGCCCAGGAGTGGTCCTCAGTGACGCCCCCTCCTCGCCTACCCCCCTGCTCCTGTCCTTTTCGCTCTCCAGATCGGACCCTCGCTGGCTGCCCCCGTGCTCCGGAGTCTCCAGATGCCCAGGGAGGGAAGGCAGGACCCAGCGGGCTCCCCTCTCCCCGCACCCCCCTCTCTGGTCGCACAGTCAGCCTGTGATTCCCGAAGCACTGCACACCTTCGCACAAGCTGGTCCCGCCCGCCCGGAAGACGCTCCGGCCACTTTGCCACACAGCGGCCCCTCAGCCAGCAGGGTCTCCGAGGTCGTCGGGGTCTGGTCCCTCTGTGACTCTGATTTCCCAGGTGGCCTTGTGCCTTCCCTCGCTGGGCGGGACCCTGAGGTGGCGTTTGTGAATTCGCACAGCACCCGTTGCCAGACGCAGTCACACAGCCACACTTCGCTGCAAGGGAAGCTGGGAGATTGTCTCCTTCGCGGCCTGGTAGGTGCTGGAGGGGACCGGCTGTCAGGGGACAGCTCGTGGGTGCGGCTCGCGCTTCGCTTCCGGAGAGCAGGCGCGAGGCCTGGCCGGGAGGCAGCGAACAGAAGAGCCCAGTGGAAGGAGGGGCAGCGCTGCGGGGAGAGGGCAGGGTTGGGGGGCTGGGGGTGGAGCGACTCATGAGCTAAGGGCCACTAGAGGGGGCAGCACGGCGTGGATTTTGGTAGACGCAGGCGTGGAGATGTTTGGCGGTGTTGAGTGTGACGGGGGTGGGGGGGCACCCTCACAGAGGGATTCAGGTGCCACTGCGGGCTGGTACATGCCTGCTGAGGGGAGACTGGGCCAGGGGAATGCAAGAGGGGGAGCAAGAGTGGGGGGCGGGGGTCCCGGGACCCTAGGGGAGGGGAGCAGTGCGGGGTGGGGGGCGGGTAGGGACATGCGAGGGGCTGCAGCCTGGAGCTCAAAGAAAGGGCAGGTACGAGGGGGACGCTGACCGCGGCAGGCCGGGACGCGGCCTCCCAGCTCCGGCCGGACCGGTCTCCCTGTGGGCAGTTCCGTCAGGCGGAAGGGCAGGAGGACGGGGTGGCGTCCAGGCTGGAGGGGGCTGAGCTCCCGGAGACCGGGAGCACGGGAGCGGAGCACAGCCAGCAGGGGGCCAAGCGGGAGGAGCAGTGCGGGGGGCAGGGCGGGGCGGACGGCAGGGGACACTGAGGCCACACCGGAAGTCCCAGACAGCTGGGCTGGGGGAGGGGCTTCCGACGGCCTCTGCTCCCCGCTCTGTGTTCACTCCAGGGCAGCGGGATCCTGCCCAGACGGCTCTGTCTCCGTGACCTTATTTGACCCCACCACAGTCCACGCTACAGGAGGCGAAACGGGGCCCAGAGAGGGGAAGGTCACTGCCCTTAGGTGGCAGGGCAGAGGAGGACAAGCATTCCCTTCCTCTCTGGAGACCGGCCACGCCCAAGTCCCCGGGGGCCCCATCCCTGCGCCACTTGGCTGCCACTCGGTGCCCGGGGGAGCAGAGACACCTGGGCAGGAAGGGTGGACCCCGGGCTGGAGGTTGGACCCCGGGAGGCCGGCTGGTCTGGAAACCCAGCAGGGGGTTCATCCAGGAACTGGGGTGGGGCAGGGGCACCATGCCCCCGTCGTCCCTCGCTGCTCACCCCCCTGGAGCCAGACGCCCGGTCGCCTTGGCTGCCCTCCACCACGGCCTGTGCAACTCCGAGGCCCGGCCCGGCCCGGCCCGGCCACCCACCAGCCGTCAGTTCCTGGAAAGGCTGCAGTGGGAATTGCCACCTCCCCCAGCCAGGTCGCCAGCAGCGTGTGGAGGTCAGACCCGCAGCCCCGGCCCCTCTGGGATCGCTCCCACTTCCAGGAAAATTGCAACACGCTTGAAGAACAAATGATGAATTCCTCACGGTCCTTCCCCATTGTCCTAGGAGAGGTGGGGCGGGGGAGCCCTGTCCCCACACAGCCCGGAGGGGGCGGCGATGGCCGCAGGGGCCAGGGTGGGCGAGGAGGCCCCGGTACCTGGGGAGCGGGCAGCTCCGAGGGGGCAGGCAGCCACCGGACCAGTGGTTACTGGAGCCTGAGCAGCTGCCACCCAGAGCCTTTTCCTGTTCTGTCCGTCACCCCTCCAAGTCACGGCCCAGCCTCAGCCCGGCCTCGAAGGGCAGGAGCCGGGACGACCACTTCCAGCTGCGCCATGGGGTGGGGTGGGCAGCTTTGCCGATGGCCCCACCCAGGCTCCCCCGTGCAGCATCCGTCCCCTCCTTTGGGGTGACTCACTTCTCAACGGGGGTGAGATGTCATTCGCCCAGTCAGGTGACAGAGCCCTGGGCCTCTGCCTTGCTGGACCCAGCGGGCTCACCTGCTCTGATGAAGCAAGGTGTCATGTTGGAGGCACCATGTGGCCAGGAGCTAGGGGCAGCCTCTGGCCACCTGCCAGCAAGGAGTCCCGCCAACCGTGACCTGAGCGAGTGGAAGCCGACCCCCGCCAACCGGGCCTGGAGCCCAGGCCAGCCCCTCAGTGCTGCCTATGGAGACCCTGAGCAGAGGCAAGGAGGGAGCAGGGGCCCCAGGGTGAGGCTGGGCAAAGGTGTCCCCGTTATTGCCCTGCTGGGAGGCCCGCCAGCCTCTGGCTGGGCCCCCGTAACATCGCACCATCGTCCCTCGTCAGCTGCTGGGGCCTCTGGGGCCACTGACTGACCTGGCACAGGGCAAACTCCACAGCGAGGAGTGAAGGAACAGGCTTCCTCTCAGCCGGCAGCCTGCACCCCATTTCCCCCAGGGGACCCCACTGCCCCGCCCAGGCCACACTTCCTACTATTGACCCTAAGCAAATCACCATCCCCAGGCTGCAGGGTGCTGCCCGGGCCTCCTGTCACCCAGTGGGATTCAAGTCCAGACCCCTGAGGGCCCCTGGGGCCCTCCCAGTGTGCCGGCTGTCCCCTCCTGCTACCCCACCCCCCTCAGCCCCACTCTGACTGTACCAATGATAGGTGTGCAGGGCTGCGTGAGGCCAGACCCTGCTCCTAGGAGCTCACAGTATTGGGGACAGAGCTTCATGCTTTAAAGCTGGGGTCCCCAACCCCCGAGCCCCGAGTGCTGATCTGTGGCCCCTAAGGAACTGGGCCGCACCACAGGAGGTGAGTGGCCGGAGAGCAAAGCTGCACCTGTACCTGCATCCGCCCCCCAGCACCGGCATCGCCCCCTCAGCTCCGCCTCAGACCCTCAGGCTCCGGGCCTTTCGTAGGAGCAGTGGGCCCTGGTGCCACGAGGGTTGGGGACCACTGCTGTGACGCACACCACAGCGCAGGTGCGAGGGCCGGCGGGGGCCAGGACCGAGCCCCGAGCCCCAGCCCCGAGCCCGTCCTCGGAGGAGAGTGAGTTTTCTCGAGAAACGGGGAAAAGAGAGGGAAAGAAATCCCAGGGGAGAGGCTCCATGTGGTGGGGTACCCTCGGGATGGTGTGCGCGGTACAGCTGGCCCCCGAAGGCCCCCGCGACCAGAGAGAGGGGCAAGGCTGCCCAGCCCCCCCTTCCCCTCAGGGCTCCAGCACCAACCCACCTCTGAAAGCACCTTTCCAGCTGCCCTCACACCTGTCCGGCTCCCAGTCACACAGGGCCGGCTGGCCCAGCTCTGTCTGCCGCCCTCTTGGACAGAGCACCCGGCCGGCCCCCAGTGCAGAGACCCAGCCCGGGGCAGGACCCCACCCCACGCAATCAGAGGCCTGTATGGTTCCTGGCTTAGCCCCAGCCTGGCACCTGGGGAAAGGGCAGGGTGCAGGTCGGGCGAGGGCCCGGAGGGACATGGGGAGGGGCACGTCCGCGGGCCTTGGGGCCGGGGCTAGTTCTGAGTGTTAGGAAGTGGCCCCCAGGCAGTGGTTGGGCCAGAGCTCGGGGAAGCCTCTGGGGCCCCTTTCCATCCCTCTGCTCGGCTGCAGGAAGTTCCCAGGTCTGAGTGAGCACAGCCCCCCATCCGGCCCCTTCCCCTCTTGCCAGTCCCAACCCCTCTCCACTCCGGACCCTTCTCCAAAGCCCCATGAGGTTTCTTCACTCATCAGTGAGCATTGTGGGGCCCCTCGCATGTCACGGGTGCTGCTGGGTGGCCGGGGTTTCGGCTGGGAGGAGATGACACCCTCACCTCCACTGAGCCTGGGATGTTTCTCAAACGCATGCCTGACCTGGCTTTCCTCTGTTTCATACCCGCAGTGGCCCCCGACATCCTCCAGAAAAGGCGAGGCCCTGTGGTTGGCAGAATAATGACCCCCGAAGACAGCCACATCCTAATGCTGGGGACCTGTGAATGCGTTCTCGTCCACGAGGTGATGAAGTGGGGGGCCTTGTGACGAGGGATGACGCTGGACCATCTGGGTGGCCCCCGTACTCCCAAGGGTCCGTGAGATGTGGGAAGACCGAGGCGGGAGAGGCAGAGGGAAGTGCGGAGAGGCTGAAGGGCCGCGGCACAGGGAACGCGGGAGGCCCCCGGACGCTGGACGGGGCACGGGGCCTCGGAAGTGGGCCCATCACGGACTTCCGACCCCCGGAACGGCAAGGCAGTGAACGTGTGTCGTCCCAAGCTCTCTACTCTCACCGCCATTTCTATTGCAACCCCAGCCCCTTTCCGCAAGGCCTGGCCGCCCTCCAGCGGGAGGGAGCCTCTGCCTCCCCGCTGCCCGGAGCTCCGGGAGCCTTGACGGTCACTCATGCTGTCCCTTCTGCACCCCCTCCCCCACGAGGCCCCAGTGTCCCTTCCTCGGTGGAGCCTCCAAACCCTCGGGCCTGTATCTTGGGCAAATGAGAAATCTGTTGGCCAGTGATGGGGTAACCCATGGCCTCTGAATCTTGGAAGGGACAGGCCTGGGGTTTCCAAAAGCCCTGAGCCTCGGGAATGAAAGGACAGTCCCTAGGACAGTCCCTGGAGTTTGCCTCCAGCAGGTGGCTTGGCAGTAACCATCCCGTGGCCTTGGGTCCCACCGTTAAAGGTCCAGGTTCTGGCCTCATGGACTGTACACCACCCAGGGTCGAGCTGGGCTGGGGCTCTACCTAGGTGGCCCAGGCCTGACCCAAGAGCCATGGAGAGGGCTGGGATTTCACGGGGCAGAATCAATGGGTGCCCCTGCCCCTCCCCAGTCCACCTTCCAGGGCTCAGTCACCCCCAGAGGGCACAGCTCATGCCCAGGCTGGCACCCCTCTGGCCCCCCACCCAGCCATTGGCCCCTCAAGGGCAGGCAGCTGAGCACTTACCCACAGCTGGGGACCCTCGCTGGGCAGCCTGTCCTGCCCCTCCCTGAGCAGGCCTGACGGGGAAGCACCTGCACAGGGGTGGGGGGCTGGAGGAGGGGGTGCACCAGGACTGCTGCCTGCAGCTGCGGGGGCGTGGAAACCGAGGGCTCTCGGGAAGGGCGTGGCCCCGTGGTGGACAGAGGGGCCCGAAGGCCTGGACTCCCGAGCATCCGCACCCCAGACCCACAAACAGCCGCGAGAGCAGCCCCTCCCTCCCGGCGTCTGGGTCCAGCATCTCACACTCATCAGGATGAACGACCACCACATGAAACCAGGAGGAACGAGTGTGGCGAGGACGTGGGGAGCCAGGAGCCCCGGTGGGACCGCGACACGGAGCAGCGAGGCGGAGGCAGCGCAGACGCCCCTCCAACCGCTGGCGTGGGACGCCCACGCGGGCCCGCACGCCCACTGCGGATGCGCACACCCGCGTTCGCGGCAGCACCAGGCACAGTCGCCAGAAGGCGGACGCAGCACGGCGTCCAGCGACAGACAGCAGATGAGCCAAACGTGGTCCCTCCACGTGCGACCGAATGCTGTTCAGCCTCGGAAACGGAGGACGTTCCGCTCCGCGTGCAATGCGCAACGCGGCCGGACCTCGGGGTCCCAGGGTGAGTGAAATGAGCCAGTCGCAAAGGGACAAACGTCTCGCGACTCTACTTGCCCAAGGCCCCCAGCACGGCCTCCTTCACAGAGGCAGGAAGTGGACGGTGGTGCCAGGGCAGGGTGGGGGTGGCAGGGAAGGGAGGGGTCAGTGTTTAATAGGGACAGAGTCTCAGGTGTGCAAGATGGAAAACGTTCTGGGGACCCACGGTGGGGACGGGGGCACCAGGATGCGAACGATCTCAGTGCACGGAACCGCAGGCTTGAAAGCGGCTACGGCGGTGACTTGTACGTTACATGTGCTTCGCCACGATTAAAAGTCTCGGAAGGCGGGGGCTGGGACCCGCGCCGTCCCCTCCCAACCTGGTCGCGGGTCGCAGCGTGAAACCCCTCGCAGCTGAAAGGGAAACCCCGCCGAGCCCTCCGGGTGGCGAGCAGGCTGCCCAGCTCCAGGTGGGGGCGACCCCAGACCCACTTTCCCAGCCCCACACCGTCAGCCCCACCCCAGGGCGACCCCAAAACTGCCGCTCGGCCTCTCCCCAGCCCCTCCCAGGCTGGCGGCTCTTGGAGTCCAGGGCCCCAAATGCGGGACCACAACTGAGGGACGCCTTCTCCGGACTCTGCTGGTCAAGCTCCTTCGTTGTCACCTGGGGTTTCCTGAGGGACTCGGCGTGACCCGCGGAGCCCCGGGCAGCCAGCCAGGCGCCGGCCAGCGGGGAGCTCCAAGGGGGGCGGGCCTCCTCCTTCGGGACCAGGTCGGGTCTGCCCCCCTGGAGCGGTGGGGCTGCGGAGGCGCAGGCGTCGCTGGGGGCCCGGGACGATGAAATCCGCAGTGTTAAAAACAGCTTCTGGAACGGAGCTCCCTCCTTCTCGGCAGCCATCTCCAGATCCCAAGATCATTCATTTACGCAAGAAAAGCCCTGGTGGAAAATATTCATTGTTACAAGCTGAACATTCTCATGTGGGCTCATTAAATCCCCCCACCCCCTCACCCCCGGGAAAGGGGGGGACAGTGGAGGGGCAGGCGAGAGGAGGGGTGACCCTTTGGCTCTCACTGAAGAGCACACACCCACACACACCCACACACGCCTGCACACGCATGTGCACACACGCACACACACGCACACGCCTGCACACACATACACGCGCACGCACACACGCACACGCCTGCACACGCAGCACACACACGTGCACACATGCACACACACGCGTGCACACATGAGTGACTCTGAAACCAGGCCCTCTATGCCTGTCATTTTGTCCCAGCACCGCCCTGAAGGGTGAACTGTAGAGATGGGTCACAAGAGGCATCCGGGCTGCTGAACCGTTACGTGGCTTGCCCAAGGAGCCACCGTCACGACGTGGCAAAGCCAGCCCTCAAACCCGTGAACACGCCCCTTCCATGTCCCCAGAGCTCCACGTACTCTGAAAAGCAGTCTCCAAGCTGTGGCTGGATGACGCTGGGTAGTCATCACTCAGTCACTCTGCAAACAGTTGATGACTTCTCTATCTGGACCTGTACTACTTAGGATACACTTTGGCAAAATCACACGGAATGAGACAGGACAGGAGGTTGTTTTAATCCCCCTCTCTCATTAACCAGGCTGAGCTTCAGCAGTCTAGGCTGCTGTGGTGGTGACCCAGGCTCTTTCTACCTCGTTCCTCTGCGATCCTCAACACCCAGCTTCCATCCCACAGTCAATACGGCTGCTCCGGCTCCTGCCATCACGTCTGTCATCCAGCAGTATGAACACGCAGAAGAAGGGGAAGCCATGTCTCTTCCCTCAGGGGCAGGACCCAGAGGTTTCACAAGTCACTTCTTACTTGTCATTGGCCAGGACTGACATGTCACATGGTTAAATAGCTACATGCAGCTGCCAGGGAGGCTGAGCGCTTGAATGGGCTGCCATGCGCCCAGCTCAGATTTGGGGTCTTTTACTTTAGGAAGAGAAGAGAATGGATCCTGGGGGCGGGGGACGACCAGCAATCTCTGCTCCTAGAATACAGTCATCCCTCCCTCCCAGGGCCCATGGTGAACCAATGTCCCGGGGAAAAGACAACAGCAGACTGCCAGGGGAGGAGGGAGGTGATCTGGTGAGGGATCCGAGGAGGCTGCGTGGAGGAGGCAACGTCGGGGCCGAGCCTTGAGGGACGATGCGGTGGAGAGGAGTTCCAGAGGGGACGCAGGTGGTGCCAGCAGGAAACTGTGGTTCTGTGCAAAGGGCGTGAACTCGGAGCCAGAAGACACAGGCCTGAGTCCGACGCCGGGGCCTGCAGCCAAGCGCCCAGACGCCCGGACACCTGGCTGGCTCCCTCATTGAGAGGCTGACGGTCCCCGCACAGCCCCTCCCCGGTCCGCTCAGGAGGCGGGCGCCGTGGAGGGCCTGGCACTCGGCGGAGTGGCGCTGCCATGTTTCCTGGCTGGAGCGCTGGGTCAGTGTTGGGCCGGGGCAGGAGATGGAGTGCAAGGGGAACGCAGAGGCCGACCTGGCGGCCTCCAAGGCCAGGCCGAGCCGTTTGCCGGGCAGGGCAGCATCCCGAGCGAGGAGCAGACTTCAAACACGACTCTGGGAGATGGAGGGGAGGTGAGATTGCAGTGTAGAAACTCAACAGGAGGCAGCTACAAAGTCCCCAGAGAGAGGCGAAATGGCGCGGACCCGCTGAGGCCAGGGAGTGCTTTGATCCTGACTGGGCATTTGGGAAGACTGCCTGGAGGAGGCAGCCCTGAAGCTGTGCCAGCTAAATCAGGGGGAGGAGGGGAACCTGCCCTGGAGGAGACCAGTCCAGAAGGGGGGACAAGCCAAAGCTGGACCATGCCCTGGCCTAGAGATGCCCCTACCCCAACCACTCAGAGCCCCCAGCCCTACCTGGGAGCAGGTGCTGTGCCCGCAGCTGCGCCCACATCCCGGCCTATCCTCCCAGTGACCTCACAAGGTGGAGATCCTTCTCCCAATTACAGAAGAGGAAGGTGGAGCCCAGAAGGACTGATCACGTCACTGAGGCCACACAGCAAGGATTTGGGCCCAGAAGTCAGACTTTCCTGGGGCTTTGGGCTGTCCTTCGGAAATACTCGGACATTACTGTCCTGGTTCAGGAAGCCTTTCCATCCTGGACAGGGATAAAGGTCAAGACGTGCTTCACTTACATCGCATCCTCACCGGTTCCTTACGAGGCAGGGAGGAGCCTCCTATCAAGCAGAAAGGCAGACCGGGGCTAGCGAGGTGATCCCCCTGGTCACGCAGAAGTCAGTAGCCAGGCGGGTCTGCATCCGGGTCCCTGCGACCCCAAGTCCAGGCTCCCTCACTGCTCAGCCCGCCAGGCCTCGCCCCGCTCCCCCGGGCTCCTCACCGTGTTCTGTCACAGAAGAGGGGACGCTCTGAGTCTCTGTTTCCCTGGGAGAGATCCATTTTCAGAATCTGGAGGTGTCAAAATGTGTTCTTATTTCCTCTCCAAAGAGCCCTTCTTGAGGACAGAGGTGCCTGAGAATCCCCCCGGGGCCACCGCCAGCCAGCCTGGGGCCCGGGCTGGCCCTTGAGGAGGGCGTGACCCCGCGGCGGGCCCTGCACTGGGTCTCAGAGAGGTGACTACCCACCCGGGGCAACGAGAGCTCAGGACACGTCCACGACCTCCATCCGCAACCTCGGAAGACTCTCCCGTGCTGTCCTGCCAGGTGGCTGGCAGCTGGGCGGTTACCGAGCCCGCCTGCCCGATGGCAGCTGGGCCCGCGAGCTCACGGAATCCTTAGTCCCGGAAGTCTCTTGCTGTAAAGGCCACGGGCGTCCGTCCCCGTGAGCATCTTCTAACCCGCATCCTGGACCCAGGAGGCGGTGGCTGAGTGAGGAAGAGGTGGGAGAGGGGGAGGCGGGAGGGAGTCCCTAGACCCCACTTCCCAAGCTCCCACAGCACCCCCAGTTCTAAGCCTTCAGGACCGGCCCCCTGTCACCAGGTAGGTCACCCGCACAGTGCCACAGCCCCTGCTCCCGAACAGCAACGCAGAGCAGGTGGCCCACAGCCGGCCCGGGGAACTGTCTCCAGCACGCCGCCCGCCTCGCCGTGACAGGCTCCTGTCCCAGGCAGGCCCACCCGCCCCCAGGCGCCAGCCCTGGGCAGGGAAGGGAGGCAAGGCCACGCGTCCCTGGTTCAGACTCCCCCCACCCAGCCCTTCGGGCCCAGGCCTTGCCCCGATGGCAGCAGGCAGATGGCGAGGCCGTCGGAGTCACAGAAGGGACATCACACACCTGGGCCCCCGCACCCACCCACACTGAGGGGAGCCTGCAGAAGCTGCTGGAAAGAGGCAAATAACAGAGGCGGGAACTAGGCCTGCCCCGTGTGTGTGTGTGTGTGTGTGTGTGTGTGTGTGTGTGTGTGTGTGTGTGTGTGTGTCTTTCTCGATAGCTCTCTCTCACCCTTACTTTCTGTCCCTCTCTCTCCCCGGGACCCCGTGACCCCAGCCAGAACTGAACTTCCTTTACAAACCAACAAGTCCCTCCCCACTGCAGAGGTGAGGACTCCGGGACCCAGATGGAGGGGAGCGTGCCCGGGTCACACGCAGGGCAGCACCCAAGCTGGAATCCGGCCTGGCGATTGGTGGGGGCTCGTGCTGGGCGTCACCATTATTCACACGGAACTTCTGTGCACTGGACTCTATTCCAGGGCCAGTGAGCACGTCACCAAATGCTTCCTCACAGAAACCCCGTGAGGGGGGTTGAAGGTTCTGCTCATTTCGCAGATGACGAGAGATGGAGGCACAGGGGGCTCAGGTATCGTGCCCGAGATCACGCAGCCGGGCCGTGGCAGGCCAAGGGTGAAGGCAGTGCCGAGCTGCCGCTGTGACGTAGCCTTCCCCACCCCTGTCCCGTGTGCCCCGCCTGCTCCAGCAGCCCCCATGGAAGACCCGGAGCCCCGTGCAGGAGCGAGAAGGGAGGCCCGGAGCACCCCCTCCTTAAGCCTGCCGGGCCAAGCCACCGGGGACTCCTCCAGGGCAGACAACACACCCGACTCCCTCTGCACACCCAGAACCCCTCTGAGAGCCTCCCGTGGACCCGGACAGGGAGCGGGGAGGCGCGAATGCACAGCTGGTCCAGGAGGACTCTCCTGACACGGAGCAGCCTCACCAGCGAGCGTGTCCTGTCTCTTCTTCACCAGCGTGAGCTGTCAGCAACGCCACACGGGGTCCCTCTCCTGTCTGATGTCTCTCCTGCCAGTGAGCGGTACCTCATTCGTTCAATTCGCACACGGCCCCCAGACTCGGGGGGACGGGAGGGACCGGGGCAAGCACGGCCACGCCCGGTCGGCATGAGGTGCCGCGGGGCGGTCACTTTTATCTTTCAGACATTGGGGATCATAACCAATCAGGTGGTAGCACCGGGATACTCGGGACAAAATCTGCCACGGGTCTGTGGCCCGTGGGAGGGCGCAGTGGCTGCCCGGCGGGAAGCAGGTTGTTCCTCTTGGTTTCACTCTTTCTCCTCGCTGTGATGGCACCTCCTGGTGGTCCATGGCTTCCTCCACGGGACCTGAAAGGCACTTTGGAACAAGGCTGGGTAAAAATAAATAGACATGCGTGCACACACACACACACACACACACACACACACACTCACGTGCGGCCCCGACATGACACAGAACACGACGCATCCGTGACATCAGGTTCACCTCTCAGGTGAGGAGTTTGAAGCTCAGACAAGCACTGGAACTTGGGATGCTGTCTGCTGGCTGGTGGTGCCCCACCTTTTTCCAGAGAGTACCCGAAAGAGACAGACAGGATGGATTGACCCAAAGGTAGCCCTGCCAGCCCCAGGATTCAGAGCAGGGTCCAGCCCCGCCTCCCAACACCCCGTCCAGCCCCGGACAGCCTCTCACGCAGGGCCTCTGGCGGGGAGGCAGCCCACCCTCAGAGGGCCCTGCCTGAGCGACAGGGCGCACCGGCGGGTGCGCATGGTGTCCGTGCTCGGGTGGGAACAAGTCAGAGCCCATGTTCGGGCTAAGGAATGAGGACAGGGTGACAAGTGAGGCCCCATAGCTGTGGCGGGGACGAGGCAGGTAGAAGGGGCTGGGAGCAGGTGACGCGGACGGGAGGCCAGCACGCCTTCCATCCTCATGCAGGGGTCTCACCCGCCCTCAGCAGCCCACGGGAGCAGGGCGGGACCCATAGGACTTCCTAGAACCTTCCGGAGTGCGCAGAAACAGCATGATGAAGGCACCGGAAAAGCCGCGGAGGCAGAAGGGGTCCCAGGGGGGCCACAGGGCGCGTCCGCATCACACGGGGTAGCCGGGCCCGCCTCCTAGGCTGCTCCTTCCTCCGCCAGGCGCCCGGGCCCCCTTCACCCCCGGAATGCTGCTGGGGCACCCCTGCCCATGCAGGCCCGGGCCCCGTGAGCTCTCCTGGCCTAGCTCCCACGCCGTCCCATTTGTGCCTCACACTCCTGGGGCCTGAAGAGGGATGAGGACCTGCTGTCTTGAGGACACCTCTAAGACAGACCATGAGCCCCCACCGGCCCCCTCGAGGTGTTCCAGCCGTTCAGGCTAGCCAAGCTGGAGTCAGGAGAGGGAGGAAGAAAAGTTTGGAAAGAAATAATTACGAAGCAAATGAGAAGTGCGAGCATGTCCGTGGCTGGGCCCAGGCACCCGTGGGAAGGACCTGCTTACCCCAGGGAGGGAGACAGTCCCAGTGGCCAGGGACAGGTGGACTCAGGCCCCACACCCAGAGGGCACCGCTCCCAGCTGCAGGTCTGATGTAAGACGGCACTCGGCACCCGCAGCCATGGGTCCTACCTCACTTGCTGCTGGTGTGCAAAAGGGCAGGTAGAATATGTCGAAATTCTCCCAAAACAGCGTCCAGTAAGTCCTCACTCATTTAATCGTTTCACGAAGGTTTATTGGGCTTCTCGCAGGGGTCAGGTTCAGGGGTGTCACCTCAGAGGACCCAGCTGGCAGGCGTCACCACCACCATGAGGTGCTGGGCCAAGGTGGCAGCAGACAGACACGGGGCTGGAACCCACCCCCACAGAGGCTGCAGCGACAGCAAGAGGCTGAGGGCCGGAGGGCCGGAGGGCTCCGCTTCTTCGGGAGGCCAGGCAGCCGGGCCGGGTGGAGGTGACAGTCGTGGAGGAGGAGAAATGAGAGTCACCAGGTAGGGAAAAGGAGGCTGGGGGACAGGACAGTGCCTGGGAATCCCCAGAGCAGCCATGAGGCCCGTGCAGGGAAAGGGCACACCAGGGTCAGCGGCCTGCGGGTGAGGCCCAGGCATCCCGGTCTCACTGAGGTGGCCGAGGGCCAGCCAGCACACACCTGTCGCTCTCTGACTCTCCACCAGGTGTTCGGGGAGGCCCTCCTGCAGGGTGGTCCTACCCCATCCCCACCCACCCCCCCAGGCAGTCTCAGCAGCAGCCTCTCCCAGCACAGGGACGTGCTCTCCTGGAGACTGAGCGTGCCCACCGCATGCACACCCACCCACCGAGCCTCCTCTGGGAGGACGTGGGGGAGGGGTCAGAGCCTGGGCACATCTCCGCCCACGGCCCGGCCCTCCCTGGCCCCAGCCCCTTGCCAAGTTGCTCCTGGACACCAAATGGGCCCAGTTCCACTCGTCCCTCTTTTCCTTTCCCCTGCCCGCCCCCTGCTGGAGCTGTGAGAGGGCAGGCCAGCCAGCTCAGTGGCATGGGGCAGCCCTGGCTCCAGCAACAGTTCCCACCTCCCCTAGGCGGAGCGCGCCAGGCTTGCTGGGGCCAGGCTTCTGGGCCAGGCCTGGAGCTCCCGCCAGTCCCACGTGGGCCCTGGGCCAAGGCTCTCACTGCTGACCCCGGGTCAGGCAAGGATAGAATGGGCAGCTAGGAGGAAGGGTCAGGCTAAGGTGAGTGGGGGGTGCTGCCCTGGGCTGCGGGGAAGGGTGGGCAGGGGCTGCTGGGAGAGGGGAGGGTTTGGGTCTGGGAGAGGGCCGGAGGAGCGGGGAGGAGACGGAGCACTGAAGTAGAAGTCCCCACGCCTGGATCTGCGCCCCAAAGGCCAGTGCCACCCAGACCTCGGGTCTGCCCTTCCCTGCACAGGGGCGCCGTGGGAGCCAGGCGGGCCTGAGCGCCGGCCCAGCGTTCTGGAATCCTCTGGTGAGGTGTAGCCTGTCAGCACAAGGAACAGAGCAGTCCCCAGAGCCAGTGACAGCCCTGAGGACAGGGCCGCTCTTCTGAGCCTCCCTGGGGCCAGAGGCTGCTGGCCGGGCTGGGCCAGCCCACAAAGGGGACCAGGGGGCCATGTGGCACCTGCCCCAGCAAGCTCCACACGCTGCCCCATCATCGCCACCACCACTGCCGCCCACTGTCACCGTCACTGCCACCGCCAGGCCACAGGAAGCACGAAAGGCTCTCCCAGCCCAAGGTGGCTTTTCACGTTCTGAAACTAAATGTGTGTGTGGGGGGGGGGGGGAGTACCCCATGGCCCTGTCCCAGCTCCTATGCGGGTGGGGACAGGACAGGCCCTTGACTGGCACTGTTCTCCCCAAATCAAGGAATCAAGGCTTGAGAGTTTGCCAACAAAAGCTGGGACTCCCCTTGCCCTACCCAGGAGGGGGCAACCCCAAACCTCTCAAGAGACTTGCTCAGGAGGAAGCTTCTGTCCCCAGACCCCCTCCAAAAGAAAGAAGACAATATGCAAATGCAGAGGCGCCCTGCGGGGAGAACAGAGAGCGGGACACCCCGCGCCGCCGCCGCCCGAGCCGCCTTCTCTGGCTCAGGGAGAACCCCGAACCCAGCCGAAGGTCCACACCCGGGAGGCGGGGGGCCGGGCGCAGGCGCTGAGAAGTAGGGAGAAGAGGCTGGCTCCCCTCCGGGGGGGCAGGTCCTGGGCTGTGCGGGCCCCCAACGCCCCGCCGCAGACTGCAGGGAAATCGCCTGATTGGGAGAAAGAGAAAAGGCGCCGCATCCACGCCGCCCCCGCCGCCGCCGCCGCCCCGCCTTCCACGCGGGGTCCTGACCCACTGGAGCCTCCAGGCCACTGGGAAGCTCCCGGGTCAGAGAGTTCCACGAGGGCCGCGAAAACCAGAGGGTAGGACCCCCGCGCCCGAGCACAAGCCGGCTACCCCCGCGCCCGCTGGGCCCTGCCGGGTCCCGGGTCGGGGCTCCTTGACCTGCGGTTGACCTCGCCGGACTCGCTTCCTCGCTGCCGCCGCCGCCGCGAGCGACGTGCCCTCGCCCCCTGCGGGCCAGCGGGCTGCCACCTCCGCCCGCGCGGGAGCGGTCTCCGTCCCGGGAAGAAGTTGGGCGGCTGGTGCCTGGGCGCGCGGCACAAGGGACGCAGGCGGCGGTGGCGCCGGACTCGGACGCGGCCACCACCTCCCCAGACAAGTCTCCGCGACCGCGAGGGCGCCCCGGGCGGCTCAAACCCCCAGACGGGGCACGAAGCGCTCGCGACCCGGTGCCGGGCGCGCCTCGGAGGGCAAGGCGGGCCGAGACGACGCGGGACCTGCTCGCAGCTCCGGGGACCCCAGGTCAAGGCACTTCCGCGCCCCGCCGCCCCTGAGACTGAGGAGTCGGCCCCGCGTGGCGCGCAGCGAGTACTCTGAAGGACGCGGCGGCGGGGCAGACCAGCGCCCCCGCGGAGTTGGGGAGCCGCCCCGCACCCCTAAAAGCCTCAACACACCTTCCCGGTTGAGAGCACGCACTTCCCGCGTGCAGCCGCCTGCGCGGTGAGTCGGGCCGCTGCGCTCGCGGCCGGCGAAGGTGGCTCAGCGCGGGCGCTCGAGTCTCGACGTTCCCGGGGCAGAGAGCAACGACCGGGGACGCACGGGACGGGTGCGCCCGGCGGCCGGGCTGCGTCGGGCGAAGCCAGCGGCGACAGGGGAGCTCCGGCGTTCAGGCAACAGCTACCCCTAGTGGGAGAGCCGCCGGGGACGCCACCGCCCCGCGCCCATGCCCCGCGCCTTGCGCCCCGCGGCCGCCGCGCCCCGCGCCCGGGGCGCTGCGGAGCCTGCCGAGCACAGGGGCAGCGGTTTTCCGCGGCCTTCCTCGTCTCCGGGGCCGAGCGCCCCCGGCCAGCGGGCCCTGCCCCCGCACCTCCCCGCCGGGCCCCAGGCCGCTGACCCGAGAACAGCGGCGCGGGCAGGGACGCGATGGGACGGGGCGGGCGCGGCCGGCGCGGCGCGCGGCAGCCTCGAGCAGCGGCGGGGGGCGCAGAGCGCGGTGTGCGTGGCCACGGAGCGGTGCGGGGGGCGGCCGTGTACGAGGCGCGAGTGTGAGCGCGCGCGGGAGACGAGCGGGCGGGCGGGCGGGCTCCGGGAGGCGAGCAGCGCCCGCGGGCGAACGGGGAAGGCGGCGGGGGCCCAAAGTTGCCTCCTCGCGGGCCCGCGTTCCCGGCAGGCAGGAGCCGCGGCCACCGCAGCAGCGGCCGGAGACCCGGGCTCCCGCGGCACCTGGGCAGCGGCCCCTCACGAGCAGCAGCAGCGGGGGCGGCGTTGGCGGCGGCGGCGGCGCGCGGGAAGCGAACCGGAGCTCCGGCGCGGCTCGGAGGCGGCCAGGGAGCTCCGCTCAGGTGCGCGGCGAGAGGGGCGCGGGCCGGGGCCGGGCTACCGGGACCGGGGCCACGCCAGCGCCCGCGCTGGCCGGAGAATATCCACGGCGGACGCCTGGGTCCCGGATCCAGCCAGTCGCCCCGGGCGGCAGCTGCGGCCGGTCTTCCCCGCCCCGGAGAGCGGGTTTGGCGCCCGGGCCTTTGGCCCGGCCGGCCCGCCCTCCCGCCGCAGGCACCCGCCCCCGGCCCACGATTTCTAAGGCACTGGCCGGGCTGCCGGGGATCCCTGCGGGCTCAAGTTGCAAGGGGGCGGGCCCGGGCCGGAGGTGGAGTCTCCCGCCAATTGAAGCCCCGGCTATAAATCGAGCTCCCGGCACAGCCGAACCCAGATGCCTCGCCAGGCCGCCCTGCCGCTGGTGGGGGGAGAAGGTGGTGGGGGCCAGGGTGTCCTGGGGGCCGCGGCCACCATGCTCCGCTCCCTGCTGCTCCATTCCCTGAGGCTCTGCGCCCAGACGGCCTCGTGCCTCGTGCTCTTCCCGCGCTTCCTCGGCACGGCCTTCATGCTCTGCCTGCTTGACTTCCTCTGCATCCGCAAGCGTTTCCTGGGCCGCCGCCGCCGGGGTCAGCCTGAGCCCGAAGTGGAGTTCAACAGTGATGGTGAGGAGGTGCCCCCCGACGACCCGCCCATCTTCGTGTCCGACGACAACCGCCTGTGCACGCTGGCGTCGCTGAAAGCCGTGTGGCACGGCCAGAAGTTGGATTTTTTCAAGCAAGCGCATGAGGGGGGCCGGCTCCCAACTCCGAGGTGGTCCTGCCCGACGGCTTCCAGAACCAGCGCATCCTCGACTACGCGCGAGGAAACCGCCCGCTAGTGCTGAACTTCGGCAGCTGCACCTGACCGCCATTCATGGCGCGCATGAGCGCCTTTCAGCGCCTGGTCACCAAGTACCAGCGCGACGTGGACTTTCTCATCATCTACATCGAAGAGGCGCACCCTTCCGACGGCTGGGTCACCACAGACTCCCCCTACAGCATCCCGAAGCACCAAAGCTTGGAGGACCGGGTCAGTGCCGCGCGCGTGCTGCAGCAAGGTGCGCCCAGCTGTGCTCTCGTCCTCGACACCATGGCCAACTCCAGCAGCTCGGCCTATGGCGCCTACTTCGAGCGCCTCTACGTCATCCAGAGTGGCATCATTATGTACCAAGGCGGCCGTGGCCCAGATGGCTACCAGGTCTCAGAGCTGCGCACCTGGCTGGAGCGCTATGATGAGCAGCTGCGCAGCGGTCAGCCTCGTCCAGTGTAAACAGCCGACGCAGTTGACTGAGCCTGGCCGGCGGAGCCTTCGAGCCTTCGAAGCCCACGTGCAAACACCCCAAACGAAGGCAGATTCGGTGAGGGCCCAGTGACACTGCTGTGCTGAGCCTCAGATCTCAGGCTGGGTCTGAGTCCTTGGCCACGCCACCTGAAGATTCCCCTACCATCACCCCCACTCTGCTTCTGTGACTGCTCCTCGCCTGTACCTGCCTGGCTGGCTTTAAATGCCCTTTCGAGTGCGAGTTTGGTGCCACCCTTTGTCTGTGAGCCCCTGGATTTGTCCCTGCAGAGGCCCCTGCTGTGCTCTCTGGCAAGTCCTCTCCAGAAAAAAAGAGCCAGCGTTCCTTTAGCTAGGTGCAGCCCTCCTCCCAAAAAAAAAGACCCCGGCTGTGCCCTCCTGCCCCGAATCTCAGCTGGGTTCCAGCGACGCATGCAGCTGGTGTGGCTCACCCTAGTCGCCTGGCACCCACACCTGCCGCAGGGGGTGGGGATGCCCTGTTGCTTTTGTGTCTAATGTCTTGTACCTGAATCGGGGGGAGAGGGTGCGGGGTGGGGAAGGGTGGGCAGAGTTGTTTCCCCCCTTGTTTTGGGTGCGAATGAGCCCCACTGCTGATGACGAGCTGTCTCTAACTGGTCTTGACCACGAGCTGCTTCCGAATTGCAGGGGGTTGCAGCAGCGCCTAAACCCGGCACAGGGGAAGCGCTCTGGGTTTCCACGAGGAAACCAGGGTTAACTGGGTGGGAGAGGGGGATTGGGGACTGCGTTAGGGACAGAGAAGGACAGGGCCGCAGGTGCTGGGGAGGTTGGCAGCTCCCCAGGGAGAAGGAGGCTAAGGCTCCCAGTATCGGGGTCTGGGTGGCAGAGTTCAAGGGCAGAGGATAGGGGGAGAGCTGGGGACGCTGAGTGAGGTGCCTCCCAGGCAGAGCTGCTGATTTCAGGGTGGGAGGTGTCTGGCCCCCTGACCTGAAGGCCGTTTGGCGAGTGTGTTGCTGGAAATAGTCCCTGTATATAAACTTCTGAATAATAAAGGCTTGAGGTAAACTGCTCTTGTGTTGCCTTTGCTCCCTTTATTTTTTCTTCCCCCTGAATGGCGGCGGGAATTAAACACAAGTCTCTCCTCGCGTCCCATAGTGACCCTGCGAGGAAGGGTGTCTGGAAGAAAGCGACGCGGAGGAAGACGACGAGGGCGAGGGTCTGGCGGTGCCCGGGCCCCGCACGTGTGCGTGCACACACCCGGGGTGGAGAACTTGGGGTCGCGAGAAGCGCTAGGAAGCCGAGCCCGGCGGGGTCCTGGAGGGAGGCGGGAGAAACGTGGGGTCCTCATTTGGCGCTGAGCGCGTGCGCGCGTGCGCGAGCGCGAGCGCGCGTGTGTGTACACACATACACACACACACACACACACACACACACACACACACAGTTACAGCTGCCCCTGCAGCCTCGCGTCTCACTTGTCTGAACGTCCGACCGTTTGGGGAGGGGGCGGCGTGGAGGGCCACGGGGCGTTGGGGACCTGGTAGGGCTGGGCTCCCGGCCGCCGCGGGCGCCTCTGCACACCTGGCTCCTCCCTTGCCCCCTTCCAGAACCTGGCTTCTCCCTCGCCCCCTTTCTGCACCTGCAAAATCGCCTCCCCGCACCCCTCAATCCCCGCTGGGCTGCTGGGGTGCACTGGAGGCCAGACCGGCCCAGCGCCCGGCGGCGGCGGGGGGGTGGCGAGGGAGAGGGCGGCCGTGTAGCGCCATCGCGCTGGCGACAGCACCTACTGCGGGGCGCGGGTGGCTTGGGGAGCTCCCTCTCCCACGGACCCCCTTCCTCCTGCCCTTCCTCAGGTTCCCCAAGTTCGAGCCAAACCACTACCACCCCCAAAGTGCTCGGGGCTGGGAAGCGGAGGAGAACGAGGAGAATGCGTGGAGGGAGGCCGGAAAGAGGGGCATGGCCGCTGAGGGGACCGGGGCTGACGGAGGAGGGGGTCGCGGCGCTCCGCGCAGACCCCGGCCGGAAGGCCAGGCCAGGCGCGCCGCTCAGTCCCTCCTCAGGCTTCCCCTTGCTTCTCCCTGGGTCGAGGCGACGCGGTGACCAAGGGGTTAGCGCGGCCCCCACTCCCTCCTGCTAGTGACACCTGGAACACAAGAGTAGTGGCGGGGGGGAGGACGCAGAGGACAGAGCACTGAGGCTAGAGTGTCCGGTTCTGGAGCTGGGGGAGTGCGGCGGGACCCCGGACCGCCCGGGCTGGGGGGCGGGAAGGGGAGTGTCGGTGAGCTCCCGGGTGTGAGCCCGGGGAGTGGGGCGCACGCAGCAGGCGGGAGGGGAGAGGCCCGTGCTCCATGTCCGTCGCCTCTAATCCTGCCCCCAGCCCCTCGCTGCCCCTCCGTGAAAACTTTTTTTTTTTTTTTTTTTGAAACTGACGCTCTGAGCTGAGGGGGGAATTTTTTTTTTTATTTTGCGTTATAAGTATTTAAATTGAAAAATAACTTTTAAGAAAAAAATTGGCACAGATGGTAGGTCGTTCTGCATCTCCTCCCTTCCCCCTCCTCGCGCGCTGCCTCTCCGTCGGATGCCCCCAGGAAGAACACCCCGCCAGCGGCGGGCACGCGGCGGAGCGCCCGCGAGGGCCTGCCCGGAGCTCGGCCCGCGCTGGCCCAGGGTGGGGATTTGGTGGCGGCGAGAAATCAGAGAAAGGCCCGGGACAGCCAGGGACCGCCGCGGGCCCCACAGCGCGCTCTGGCGCTCCCGCGACCGCCCGCAACCTGGGAGTCCACCGGATGCTCAGAGCGGCCTCCTCTCCCCGCGGAGCGGCGTCGCTGGGCCTCCCCCGGCTCCTGGCGCCTGGCGCTGGGACTTGCGGCTCCCGCCACTGCCCGTGCGACCCGGCGTGCTCGTCGCCCCAGGGGAATGCCTGCACCCCGCACCGCCACCACCACCATCGCCACCTTTCCCGTCTCCCTCCCTCTCTCCCTTCCTGCCTTTCATTTTTCCCTCCTTTTCCCTCCTCTTGCTTCTTCCTTTTCTCTCTTTTCCTTTAAAATCTCCCCTCCTTATAAAAATAATAATGTGCCTTCATTGCCGAAATCACAGAAAGGTCGGAGAAAGAAAATAAAGCCGGCCCAAGGCCATCCACGGTGTGTGCGCTTTCAAACTTGCTTCTCCCCATCCCCTACACTTGTCAAGATGTATTTTAAAAACCAAGTGTGGGATCATCAGCCTTTTGAAGCCCGAAATTAACTCTGGGCTCCTGGTACCCTGCTTTCTGTACACCCCTCTTTCCAAGTCAGTGAATGAGTCTTGAAGAGCTCCAGGCCACATGGTGGAAGTGACGCCAGGATGCCCACCGGCCCGGCGTGAGGTCTCATTGCTGCCACTAAGCCAAGCTCGGAGCAGCTCCCGCCCCGCCCCGCCCTTCCCCCAGCCCTGCACCTTTCCCGCGGGCACATTTCTCATAGCGAAATCGCTGGGCCGGGCTCTGCAGGTCTTTAAAGATGTCTCTGCTTTGCCATATTTTGCCAAACTGCCTTCCAGAAAGTCTATTTGATTTTATTGTTTTGTATTTTCCCAGTGCTCTCTCCTTATTTTTTAAGTGAAAACAAAAAAAAAAAAAACAAAAACAAAACAAAAAAAAAACGTGAAGATAACACACAGATCCATTCTCAAGACGAAATTTTAAACACAGGAGAACATGGAGCAGAAAGTGCTTTAGAGCAGGATTTTTCAAACTGCAAGCCAGACTCAGTGGTGGGCCATGAAGTCAGCTGATCGTGTAGCCTGCAGGGTCCGGCTTTCTGAAGGACAGAAATAGAACCAACGCCATGTAAATTCCAGTCTACATTTCACCTAGAGTGACTACGGTTTCCCGAAACTTTTGTTTCAGGAGTGTGTGTGTGTGTGTGTGTGTGCGCGCACATGTGAACTGTATTTCTCCTGAGAGATCAGAAGTGTGTGAAGGCCACTCTCGTGGAGTCCCCATTCTCCCCGCCTCTAGAATGGCCCCTATGAACCGACGGGCATCCCCTTCCAGATTCTCCTTCACCTGTTGACATTCTCGAGTGTCGGTTCCATGATCAGGACCACAACGCATAGTGTGTGATGACCGTCCCACCCACCCCACGCGTTTCTCACACCATTCCCTAACCTGGCACCCCTTACCCATCCCCATCGTAGTCCGAGCAGGTCTGTTCCTGCAGGATGAGTTGTACCAGGCACCGTCACATGTCTGAGCCCCCTGCTCTACCCCAGAAGGAACTCATCTCTGCCCTCCAGGAACGCTGGGATCAGGTGTGTGTGTGTTGGGATTGTGGGGGCGAGGGGAGACAGCCATCGTCATTGCTACTACCATCCTCCTCCTCATTAGTAGTTTTGAGTTCCCCATAGCTCAGCACATGGTTTAGGCTCAAGCCGGGAGAGAAGGGAGGGGCATTAAAGGAGTTCGTGGGGAAGGCCTTACCAGCCCCTGGAAAGCACAGGTGCCTCCCCCAGGAGGACACGGAGGGATGGGCATCCCTAGGGAGGGCACTGACAGGGCACAGCCTTGGAGGCCTGAAGGTACAAGTTGTGTTCAGAAAGCAGGTAGCCCCCGGGGGGCTGCAAAGCAGGAGGAAGGCGAGGGCGTGGGCGAGAGGGCTGTCGGGCCGGCTTGGAGGCCTTCGGCACCAGCCAAGGGTCTCTGCCAGGCCTCAGGGAGGGGCGCCTCAGACAGGACATCAGGGAATTCGGAGGGCGAAGGAAGGGGCATGGGTGCCTGGGAATGGGGGTTGGTGGGTGTAAGTGTACCGTCAGGGGACAGGCTAGCACCTACACCCTGGACCCAGCAACTGTCCTCTGGGTACTGGCCTGAAACAGTTAATCACGCTATCGGGGAAAGGGACAGGTAGGTACCAAGAGGTGCGTGGCCTCCCTTCATAAAATCCAGACATCCATCTGCGGAAAGCAATGTTCCGAAGCACAGGACCACCCACAGGTGGAAGGAACATCTGTAAGTGACATCTGCGTGTTGGCTCTAGGGGCCGGCGCTGAGCAAAGTGGCTCCTGGGCAGTGTTTGATTTGGTCATACCCTCACCTCCCTTAGATGAATACGGTCATTAGCCCCATTTTATTGATGAGGAAACTGAGGACTGACGTGGTTGGAGTATGCTGGCCCAAGGTGTCACAAGCTGAATTGTGGTCCTCCTCCAAAACTCACATGTTGAAGCCCCGGCCCTCACCCCTGCAGAGTGTTGCCTTCTTTGTAGATAGGATCTCTAAAGGAGCAATTCGGTTTGCCTGAGGTGATTGGGGTGCACCCTCATCCGGTAGGACTGGGGTCCTTATGGGAAGAGATCAGGATGCAGACACACACAGAGGAAAGGCCGCGCGTGAAGGCACAGTGAGGAGGCGGCCATCTGCACGCCCAGGAGAAACCAACCTTCCGGAACTGTGAGGAAATCATTTTCTGTCGTTTAAGTGTCCCCCCTCCCTGTGCCCTGACCTATGATGCTTTGTTAGGGTCGCGCTTCAACCCCAGGCGTCCCCGACCCCAGCCACACAGTGTCCCTCTCATGGCGGCTGAGACTCCGTGACACACACCTCCCTCTGCAGTTACATGAAAATGCAGCTCATAGGACAGTGAGTCTGAACTGGGCGGTGAGTGTGTTTGCTCTTTTTAATATCTGCAAAGACACACGCACATGCAGCTCTAGAAAAATCTCCCCGAGGAAATCACAGTAGCTGTCTCTGTGTGGGTGGGATTAGAGTGTTTTCTTACTTTCTCCTGGTTGCTTGTCTGTAGCCTGTGATTTTTCTGTAGCGAACACGTATTGCTCTTATGACAGAAAAATAAAACTAAAAACAGCAAAAAAACACAGTGGCTATGGCAAGTTGACACCTGGAGACGGGTGGGGGGTGGCACGGGGGCGGAGGGGGGGCCTGCTGGATGAAGCGCAGGACGCCAGCTAACCGTGACCTTCAGGTAAACAGCAAGCAATCTCACAGTGTAAGTATGCCTCAAACAGTGCGTGGGGTACTTATTACGTGGAAACGTGCATTCGTTGTTTATCTGAAATTCAATTTTTCTTTCTGAAATTCAAATGTAGCTGGACACCCTGGGTCAGTTGTTTGCTTCTCTAATTTTGATAATCCTAAGTGGAAGGCAGGGGGAGGCAGTCATGCGGTCTCCACGAGGCCCAGGTAGGGCTAGCCTCGGAGGCCAAAGGACCATGGCTGGGAGAGGTGGAACCATCGTCTTTAAAAGCTTCAGCTCCATCTTCCAGAGACAGCTGGGCCACTGTGGCCAGGCAAGGGCCCTCAGACCCTCCAGCATCTGCATGGGGTGACCTGAAGCTGAGGAAGAAATGACCATTAGTACAGCCAGCTGCACACCCTGCAGGGCCCAGGGCAGAATGGAAATGCAGGGCTCCTCATTCAAAAAGCAAAGGACAGAGTACTGGTAAGGCATGAAACGTGAATTTTCCTTTCTTTCGTGGTACCTCAACTTGCCATGGTGTTTATTTGCCACTTAATACCATTGTAAGTAAAGAAAAATTAACGTTTTAAATTCTACATTAGCCTGGGTTCTCCAAAATAACACAGATGATAGAATATATGCAGAGAGATGCACTATAAGAAATTGCCTCGTGTGATTGTGGAGGCTGGAATGTCCAAGATTTGCAGCTGGCAAGCCAGAGAACCAGGAGAGCCAGTGGTGTGACTCCAGATGAGCCTGAGTCTGAGCCTGAAGGTGGGAGAAGATCCGAGTCCCAGCTCCAAGCCGGTCAGGCAGAGAAAGCAAATCCTCCCTTCCTCACTCTGCCTTTTGTGCTATTCTGGCCTTCACCAGATTACACGAGGCCCACCTGCACGTGGAGCGCAATCTGCTTTACTCATTGGTAACCTGCGTCCCCAATACAAATGCTAACCTCATCCAGAAACACCCGTACGGGCACACCCAGAATGATGTTTGCCCCAATGTCTGGGCACCCCGAAGCTTGGTCAGGACGACACGTCAAATTAGCCCTCACAGATTATTAGTGTGACTTTCACCATTCATCTCCCACTTCTAAATGCAATAAATGCAACACAAGAGCCTTTAATCCAGATGTGGAATCACTGAAATTTCACTATCCGTATTTTGTAACCTGCCCGAGCACGTTCCCGCTGCACAGAATTCACGCGACGGCTTTTACGTCACTTCCGGGTTCTCCCGCGTTCCGCCGCCGCCCTCTGCGTCCAGTTCACTGCGGAAGAAGGAAGGAAAGGAACTGTGGGGGCCCCATCTCGCCCTCTGCTCTGTGCCATCATGGTCAGGGCAAGCGACTTCCACACACCCCGACCTTGTACTCGCTCTCTCTCACTGAACTCCGCATGTCACAGGTCAGCTGACAACCTGCGCTCACGGGACGTCACAAATGCTACGTGGGAATGGGGTGGTGAAGCAGCACCATGCATGGCCCCCCCTCCTCTGCTCACGCGACTGCTCCAGTGTCCCATCCAATTTCACTTATAAAACACAAGTGCGAAGGCTAAAATCAGTGATGATTTCATGGCGGTGACAGCAGGACATTAAATGAAGCTTGGGGCCCTTCGAGCAAGGGACCCTGTGCCACCACCACGAAGCCAGGCCTGACTGCCAGGCCCAAGGGCCACCGGGGCAGGCTGCCTCCTCACACCTGGGCCCGGGTTTACACACACCCCACGTGCTCACACACTCGGCACACACACGCTCAGATGCGCACACGCTGTGAGTCCGGGAGTGCGGTTGGCTGCTTCGGTGAGCACAGGGCAGAGCGGAGCCAATGTCTGCCAATGTCCCCGGGACACGCGCTTCGGCCTCCGAAGCCCTGCCCTCAGCTCTTCCCTCTGCGCTTGGCCCCTCCCCAGGACAACCCCTTAAGGGCCATTTTCTTGTCCCCCGGCTGGGCTCTGTGAAGGTGGCAGGTGGATGCTGTCACAGTGCACCAGGCTGCTGACTCGGGGAGGCCACAGCAGGGGAAGAGTCCCCGGTGGGAAGGGGAAGGTGCCAGGCAGGGGGAGGTACAAAGGCCAGGAAACAGCACGGCCGTCCTTCAGCCAGAGGCGCAGTGCGGACACGCGTGTGTGAGCGTGTGTGAGAGCGAGTGTGTGAGCCTGCATGACAGAATACCACACGCCACTCTCCAGACCCTCACTGAGCCCCCGGGACCCACCGGGCCTTACTAGGCATCAAGGAAGCCTGGTCCCATCCTTACAGAGCCACCAGGCTAGTTGGAGAGACAGAAACTAACAATGCAGAAGGCCGGGGGGTAGGAACCCCAAGGCAGGACATCAGGGAGGGCTTCCTGGAGGAGGTGTGCTGTGGAGGCCTGGGAGCCAGGTGCGAAAGGCCTCAGGGATGGAAAGAATGACACGTACGGAGCCTTGGCAGCGAGAATGTCCTGGCAGGTCTGGGCAATGCAGGAAAGTCCACGAGGCCCCGACGAGGCAGGCGGGGATGACAGGCGAGGCTGGAAGCAGAGCTGACACTTCACACTGAGGGCCCAGGGAGAGGCCGGAAAGTGCCTTTCGGTGAGTGGAGCGGGTGGCTCAGCCTGTGGTGGCTGTCCCTCAGGGCGCCTACCAGCGGGAATGGGGGGCTGGTCTGTAAACCGCTCGAGGACCAGTGAGCAGGAAATCACGTTACATCCCTGGTCATAACTTGTCAGTGGGATAAAGACCTGACCCTGGAAAGCAAACTTTCAGAAGGATGTGGAGAAAGAACACATCTGTGCTTCATACCCTCTGGGATGGCTACTAAAAAAATAAACAAAAGACAAAAAAAAGCAGACCGTGGCAGGTGCTGGTGAGGATGGGGAGGGACGAGAAGTTTGTGCTCTGCCGGTGGGGATGCAAAATGGTCCAGTCGCTCTGGAAAACAGCATGGCAGCTCCCCCCGAAAAATTAACATGACGTTCCCATATGATCCAGCAGGTTCGCCCCCAGGCGTGCGCCCAAGGGGACAGAAGCGGGGTCTCAAGGACATGCCTGTGCGCCGATGTGCACGGCAGCAGAACACACAACAGCCAAGCGGCGGGAGCAGCCCGGGGGCCGCGGATGGACGAAAAGCTGAGCAGTGTGCAGAATATACTGAAATGGAGCATTATTCAGCCTCCAGGAGCAAGGAGAGGCTACAAGGATGAACCCCGAGGACACCGCATGATTCCACCCCCGTGAGGTCCCCAGAGCACTCACGTTCACAGAGACGGGAAGTAGACGGTGGTCTTAAGGATCAGAGGAGGGGACCAGGGAGCTAGTGTTTCACGGGGCGGAGGTCAGTCGTGCGGGAAGAGATGGGTTCTGGGGGTGGGCGGTGGCGGTGGCTGCACATCAGTGAGAATGTACTCAACGCCACTGAACCACGCACTTGAAAATGCTTAAAATGGAAAATTTTCTGTTACATGTATTTTATCACAATTTTAAAATACATATGCAGAACAATAATACCAGAACATTGTTCAGTGATGATAATTGATTGGTTTTTTAAAAAAGAATATTTCTATTGTTCTTAGGGTAGGGGAAATTTTCCTGTTTAAAATAAGAAAAAGCAAACACAAAGGAAATACTGCTCTATGATGAAATTACCATTTTCTCTGCGACCCAAGAAGCTATAAGCACCGCTGGCACTGGGCCCGGTGTCTCCACGTGTCCCCCAGACCCTTCCCACCGCCGGAGCTGCTCTCGGCCCACCTGCCGGGAGCAGCCAGCTACCTGGGCTCTCGCGAGGGCTCGTGTGGTGCCCGCAGCCGGGGTGCGGCCCTGGCAGGAGGCGGAGGGCAGCAGGTGGTGGAGGCCACAGGTTTATCCTGGTTCCCCTTGCGGGGGTCCACAGAGGGGAGGGCGTGTGTCTGAGACCACAGCCCCTGTCAGGGGCTTTCCCCACCCAGCCCGCTGACTCCCTCCTGGGTTTCATCGCAAGGCCCTCATAAGAGGCAGACAGAAGGGGCGGAGGGACAGGAAGATGCCACGCTGCTGGCTTCAAAGAGGGAGGAGGGGCCGCAAGTCAAGGAGTGCAGGTGTCTAGAAGCTGGAAGAGGGGAAACGGCTTCTCTCCTGGCTCCTCCGGAAGACATGCAGCCCAGCGAGACCCTCATCTGAACTCTGACCCCCGGAACTCGAAGAGAACAATTTGTGTTGTTTAAGCCAGTGAGCCAAGGTCATTTGTCACAGTGGGAATAGGCATCCATTACCCCTTCACTGAATCGGGGAAATGTAAACAGAAACAGCAAGGCCCTGCCACTTCCCCCCTGGGCGGGCAGCTTGGAGAACCAGGATCACCCTCCGCCCACTGGGACGAGTCCTCCACGGTGTCATGGGACAGGGCTGGACATACAGCCGCACTCAGGGAAGCCACGCCCAGCCCCACTGCCCAGTGGGGGTGGGATCCTAAGAGACACCTCCCCAGAGACCCCTCCAAGTGTGGGCCCCCCAGTCTGGCTGTGGGCCGGCTTGTCATTAGCTTTAACCAGCAGAAGCGACATCTGGGCATCTGGGTCTAGGCCTGAGGGAGGCCTGGCTTTCACTTTTGTGCTTTTGGGGTCTGGAGCCACCCGCCCCATAAGGGCCAGACTGCCCTGAGGAGGAAGAAAGAAGCCCGGCCCTCCCAGGGTCCCCTGAACTGCTGTCTGGCCCCGGGAGGCCCTAAGGGGACCAGCAGACGGCCACCCGGCTGAGTCCAGCCAACCCCCAGAGGCGGAGAAACAATAAAAGTTTATTCTGAGCGCTATGTTCTGGGTGCCCTGTCACAGAGCATAAGTCAAGGAGAACACTGGATCGGGTCCCCCGAGGAGCACAGGAAGTTCCCCCCAAAGGCAAAGCACCCTAATGATCCATGGCGGGGACGTCAATACAGAGCAGTGTGGACCCCTTACCGCTGCGGAATGAACAAGCCGTATCTATGCGTCTCACCGGGGACAAACCTCCGAAGCAGGGTGACTCCACTAGGAAACACCCAGAGAGTCGACCCCGAGACCAAAGACACGGGTGCTGCCAGAGTGGGGAGGAGGAGGTGGGGAGTGGGGGGTGTCGAGGTCTCCTTGGGGCGACGAAAAGGTTTTGGAACCAGATGGAGATGGAACTGGTGGCTACACAGCCCTGTGCGCCCTAAATGCCACCCAAGTGCACCCCGCGAGAGGGTTAATTGTATGTTTTACAACGTTTACGGCAACGAGAGAGAATTATGTGGAGTGGGGAAAGCGAGTGGCGGAAAGATGCGAACACAACGCGAAGTGCGCAAATTCCGTAAGACCCGTCTATGCGCTTGCGCACACGGACCCAGGGAAAACGCAGGAGCGGACGCGGGGGGTGGAAAGAGGCCCCGTTGGAAGGGTGTCCTGGTGGGGGGGCTCTGAAGGAAGACGAGGGGGCTCCAGCTGGAGCGAATGTTGGTTTCATGTTTGAAAATCAAAAACAAATGTTGCTGTGCGTTGAATCTGGGAAGCAGCTTCCTGTTATGTTTTTTCTTCAGACTTCCATATGTTTGAACTGTTTCATAGTTTTACATGAAACACACTCACCCTGTCCTATCCCATGTCACCTCCCCAAACAGGAGAAAAAAGTCCTCGGCTCTCAGAGGCCCGTCCTGCTCTGATGTGGTCGCGTCACTCACATGCGACCCATCTCCAAGGGGCCCCAATGGGCCTCAAGTCCATCCGTAAGAGCCCGCCCGTCTGCTTTCCACCAGGCCCCTCTCCACGCGGGCTCCCTGAATGAATGTTTGCAGCCAGTTATTCCCGCTTCGCAGACGGGGAACCAAGGCACAGAGGTTCCACTACCCAGCTCAGGAGAGGCAGGGCAGGGGTCCCAGCCCCGGTCCCGGCCCCACCCCGGGCGGTCAGGCTCCCAAGGGAGCCTGATTTAACGCATGGGACGACATCTCAGTCAAGTCCACGTGCTTCTGTGCTGGGCTGCCCCAGAACCCCGAGGCCCGCACTTCCTTTCCAGAATGGGTACCACTGTCCCAAACCCACTGCCTGCACCTCAGTCCTGCGGATTTCCAGCGCTGCTCCGGCATGAGCCAAGGGAGGCAGCCAAGGGAACTACCATAGCCGTGGCCGGCCGGGCAGGGTCCCGAGGCTGGCTCCACCAGCACCCTTGACTTGGTCTGGGCGCCTCTGCACCATGACCCCCGCCCCCTGCATTCAGGTGACGTCCTGTGCAGATGTGTGTAAGGAGGAGTTCAAACCCCCTCTCTGAAGCGGGGCAGAGGGCCGAGGGCTGCTGGGCCGAAGGCCGCCCCGGGAGCTTCTGCAGCTTCCGCCACTGCTGCGTGCGGACCACGCTGCCTGGATCCACCACACGGGAAAGGGGCTAAGGGCTCCAGCTGGGTGCTGGGTGCTGGCGGGCAGCGGGCATGGCACTGGGTGGGGACAAAGCGAAACAAGACCCTCAGGTTCGGGAAGTCACCCCCCCCCACCAGGACATCCATACGAGTTCCGAGTGAAAGTGTGGGGCTCCAGCGGTTAAGATCTTCCAGAACTCGGGGTTCCTCCTCCATGAAGTGGGGTGCTCTGCCCCTGCCGTTACATATGCACGCACGGAAGGAGCTGGTGCCTGTGAGGGGCCCGGGCCCCATGAACGGCGGCTGGGGGCCATCACTGGGCAAAGAGAGGGCTGGCTGGGTCTCAAGCGCCTGCCGCCACCGCGGTCACGATGGCCCTTCCTCCCTCCCTGGACCGCACGTTCCTGCTGGTGCACGCGCTGGGCGGACAGCCCGGAGCCAGGCGAGCTGCCCTTTGCGCCCAGAACCTGCGCCGGGGCGGTGAGCCCGTTCCCGCTCCCTGGACCCGGAGCCCCTGTCCCCCTGCTCATGCCCCTGCACAGCCTCGCAGGCGGAACCGGCCTGCTGCCCAGGGCGCATCTGTGGGCGGCCCCAGGACCCCGCACAAGTCCCCTTGTTTCGGAGATAACAAAGGCAGCCCCGAGCACAGGGAAGGGGCCCCAGACCCCCTTCGGTGCATGCACACCTAGGACGCTGCCCCGAGACCACCCCGCAGCTGGCCGTGGTCAGCGAACGCCCCCAGAGGCCCACGAGGCAGGGTTCCTGCCGCGGGGGGTACAGAAGCACGGGGCTCGGGCTGCCCGAGAGCCGCAGGGGTAGGATGCGAACTCAGCGCCCCAAGGGAAAGAAGTCAGCCGCCACCACACACAGCCTCGGGGCCTGACTCCTTGACCTACCACTTGGGAACCGTGTGACCGAAGACAAGTTGTCACCTCCCTGAGTCTCAGTGGCCTTATTTGTTAAAGGAAATTTTCTATTTGTGAAAAAAAAAATCTTATTTGTAAAAAATTATTTTAGTTGTAAAAAAATACTACTAGTAGTAACACCTACATCACAGGGTTGTGGGTCGGAGCAACGGAGATGATAAAGTAAAGGGCACGTGACAGCGCCTGGCCGCGGAGCGCTGGACGATGGTGGCTGTCCCTCCATGGTGCCACCGGCATTATCGCCCACACGGTCCCCTCCTGCTCCCCATACATCTTGGATCTCCTCGGTGACACCCAGTCCAAACCATATGGCCCAGGTCTAAAAGCTTCCAGATGTCAGAAGCGTTGGCAATTGCCATGACACGTCTAGAAAATAAACCCCTTCCAGAAGGATCTGTTGTTGCTTCTTCTTTTTTTTTTTTAGTCGCCTTTCATTCTCACAGAGGTTGCTGAGGCCACTCGAGGAGGAATGGCAGCCGGCGGGTGTCAGAAAACAATTCCGAGAGTTATAAATAGTCTTTGGGTGCCGGAGCGGAAATTCAGCCAAGCCCCTCATCTTACAAGGGACGCCCCCTCCTCTGAGGGCAGAGGGACAGGGTGGCCCGGATGCAACCCCAGATCCTGGCCCCCAAGCACAGCCCCCGTGGCTGCACCCCAGCTGGTGACAGGGGCAGGCGGCAGCACTCATAAGAGAAAGATCGTAAGTAAGTGGAGTTTTCTAAAGCGGGGGAGTGGAAGGGGACAGAGATGTCACTGGAGGCCCTGACCCTCCAGAAGGGGAGTGGACACAGCATTCTCCAGCTCTGGCTTGCGAAGAAGCAATCTCAGGTGATTCTCTCCTCTCTGTCGCCTGACTTTGTTTACGTCTGACTTTGCTTCTTGGCCATAATTCTCCTGTCTTCGTGGAGGAATGTCTCTCCCACCCATAAACAGATAAGCCTGGGAGCTTCTGAGGCTCCTAGACCCTGTCACAGGGCAGGAGGGGCAGAGGCTGACTCAGCTAAGGGCTGCAGAGAGCCCAAGGTCAAGGGTGTGAAGATGGGCCCGTGAACCCTTTCTCCATCCTGCTGCCCTCCTTAGTAACCGCTCGGGTCAGCCCGGTCCTCCCCACGTTTCCTGGGCACCTGCACCTGGCCCCGGGCTGGGTGTCGGCTACCTGCTGAGTGGGGCTGGAGGAGCTAGTGTGACACCTCCCTCAGATGGAACACACAGAGAGACTTCAGTCAGAGCGGTCTCCACCTGGGGCCCAGGTGGGCCAGCACAAGATGTCTTCCCATGGGAGAGTCAGGGAACACTTCTCAGGGACCCAGAAAAAGAGGAGGGCAATGTGGGGGTTACTGGGGACAGAACAGGAGGTATGGGGTGGTGGGGGAAGAGCTGGGCGTTCAGAGCCCAGGCCCTGGGGACAGGTACAAAGCTATGCTCTCCTGCTTGTCGCCGTGCGAACGTGAGCAAGTCTCTTAACCCTTTGTGCTCCGATTCCCTGCCGGCAACACGGGGCTGAAAGTGGCACTGGGCTAAGTGCTTGGGGACATTCGCCGGCAGAGAGTGCGGGCACGTGCCGGGACACGGCGCGCCTCACTGGACGCCACCAGCCCAACCGCAGCGGAGGCCCTGCCCTGGCCCCTTCGCCAGGTGTCGGGGTCTGCATGGGGTTTAGCAAGGCCTGTTAGGAGGCTCCTCTGGCTGCAGTTGGGGGAGGGGGTAGCAGGCTGTGGCAGGTGTCTGTCATTGCGTGGAGGCCTAGCTGAGGCCTAGGGTCTAGGAGAGACTGAGTCAGGGACAGCCAAGGCTCCAAGAGAACCATGGATTTCAGGGTCCATGAGGAAGGGGATCCCCATGACCCAAGGTGGGGAATCAGTCAGAAGCCCTACACTGACAACCCCCCACCAAGGGAGGAGGGGACCTGAGCCCCCCAGGAGCTAACAGTGCCGCAGCCAATAGCAAAGGCTCCCAGAACAGGGACAAGCCACTGCTTCCCCAAACATGGACCAATCTGCACAGCCTTCCCACCCCCACCCCGAACAGCCCTCCACTGTGGCCTGGGGGGCTTTCGGCTGAATACTGAGCTTCTTGCTTTCACAAAGTTCAGAGAGAGCCACGGATGCAGAGAGCTCTGGTCGTTAGCTGTAAGCAGATCTGAGACACGTGGAGTCCAGGGCCCCGAGGAGCGGTCCTGCCTCGTGCGGGGCAGACCCTGCCAAAACCGGTGCGCGGGGGGATCGACGCAGAGACCCAGACGCACGCGCTAGTGCGCATGCCCACACGACCCAACTCACACTCGGTTTCCCCCCAGGGCGACAGGCCTGGAAGGCCCCTGCCACAGGCTCCCTCCGGGCTGCCCAAGAGCCCTCCCCTTAGAGCGCAGTGTGAAGGGCGCCCCCTGGAATTACGCAGCGCGTGTCACACCCTGGGGACCTTGGAGGCGCGGTTCCACACACCACAACCCGGGCGGCTGATTTCTCAGTCCAGACATCCTGCCCGGGCTTTCCCCTGCAGTGTCCCCAGGCCACCTGCGTTCTTCAGTGCAAGCCTCACAAACAACTCCCTGATTTCTGTTCCCATCCTGGAACTCACTCCTGGGATTGGAAGCTCGAGTCTGAATGAGGGGTGACAGGTGGGGTGACTGCCTGGGCGCTGTACCCCTGCCCTCTGCCTGCTCCCGGGCCTTCCACAGCAGAGCCTGGGGAGTGTCTGGGCGAGGGCGCTGGGCCCCGAGCTAGCAAGCCAAATCCTCACCTGCTCCTCTTTGAGAGCTGTCAGAGCTTGGGGGAGGGGACATGCCTTCCTCCACTAGAGGCAAAAATGTGGCATGAGCCAGAGCCCGGTCCGAACACGCACTTCCCAGGCAGGTAGCCTGGCTCAGGAGATCCCGGCTATCTGGCCAACCAACCGAAATCCACCGCCCACCCGCTCACCCATCCACCCTCCAGTTCAACCATCCACTGGGTGCAACAGGAGGACCATCGACCCAACAAATACTGCAGTGACCCCTTCCCTCTGGGCCGGGCTCTGAGACTCAAATAATCAACCAGACTGCCGTATCCGCGCTCTCAGACGTCACCCAGCCCCCCGGTCTCTCCTGGAGAGAGGAGGGTGGCTACTTTCTGTGAGCTCTGCTGCTGTCGGCATCTGTGGAGTTCTGCGTCAGCAAGAAAATGAGTTTCCTTTTACGTACATATAAGTTACACATCTCGGGGACCCCCATCTGTGCAGCAAAAGCCCTTCTTCCCCCAGGTCGTAGGGCGGGGCGCAGGTGCAGCCACCATTCCCAGATGAGAAACATTTTTATAACTTCCGGAAATGAGAGAGAGCTGTCACAAGCTTATGAACTCGGCTAGTAAATTGTGAAACATAAGTCTCAGCTCTCGGTGCCACAGAAAACATGACAGCTGCTATCAATTAGGGAGGTTTCTGCCTCGAGTCACAGCTGACTCTGATTCAGCCGGGTTTCCTGCTGGTGAGCCAGGACCAGGGAGGGCTCTGGGCATGATGGGAGGGCCTCAGGAGCAGCGGTCCCAGGGGACCCAGGTGCTTCCCGTCTCCCTGCGCTCTCGCCCTCAGAGCTGATGACAAGATGGTGGCAATCGTTCTGGTGTCACGCCTGAGCCTGACGATGCCCAACGAAGAAGAGAAGGCATCACTTCTCAGGCTACTCTCAGTAGGGAGAGAATTTCCCAGAAGCCCCCCAGCAGGACTGGGTCACATGACTTTCTAGAACCAATCACCTGCTGGTGGGATGTTGGGATGGTGATGACTCATTTCGTGGAGAATAAAACAGGTTTGGGGGTCCCCGTCACAGACACCTCAGAGAAATCCATTGCTGCCCGGTCCCAATAATGTGTGTCCTCCACCCCAATCTTAATTGACCCTTAGGAAGCAGATATGTTCTTCTCTTTGGCCACTGCCCTCCCTTTGCTTCATAATGAACCGCTTTTCCCGCAGGGAAAGCATGCAGTGTGGCTTGAGGGGGCTGATCCCAACCGCCACAGGACGAGAACCCAGGCCCGGCCTGCCACACCTCCGGGGGATTTGCCGCCCCGGCCCTTGGGAGGTGCCCTGCTTCCGCTGTAATCAATCAATCAATCGTAAACTGCAACAAAAACACAGTCTCGGGGCCTCGTCCCCTCTGGGCAGAGAGCCAAGACGGAGCCAGCACGGAGCTGGAAGAGGGACAAAGTGAGTGCCAGTGATGTGGGCTGAGCTCCTGGAGTCAGCTGCACCTGGCGCTAGAGGTGCCCGCGGAGTTCCCAGTGTGGACGCCGTGTCCTGCTTCAGCCAGTCTGAACCGTGCTTCTGCTGTTCGCAGTGGGCTCTGACACATCACGGCTGTGCTCATTCAGTCAACAGACATTTGCTGAGCACCTGCTGTATGCCAGGTCCTGCTGGGCCCTGTGGCAGAGAGACGAGTGGGACCCACGTCGTCCCATACAAATAACTGCCGTTCTTTTCCTCTCTAAAGGGTGGGGGAAGCTAAAAGCCCTGGCCCCCACTCTGTGCTGTGCGAACGGTTCTCGACACTTGTATACATTGTCACTTATTTGTTACAGCCCCCGACCCCCGAGAGCTCCAGGTCGGGTTGGGTGGAGGGGCGGACATGTCAACCAGCAGCAGGGGAGCCTCGCTGACCACAAGCAACAACCCAGTGTCCCCACAGGGCGGACGGTGGCAGGTTCTCAGAGGGAGACCAGCGGGTGTTGACAGATGGCCAGGAGGTGCCCAGCACATCAAAAAGTGCGCATCCAAGGCAAGCAAGGAGAAAGCGAAGCCAGAAATGGAAACGAATCTCAAAGGAAAAATAAAGTCGCACAAAACCCGTGATCGATAGTACGGAACCTGCGTGGCCTCATCTCGGCGTCTGCGCCCGCGCACGCGCAGAGACGAGAGATCACCCGGGAGGAAGCGGACAAAGCGCCACCCGCGGTTCTCCCCGGTGGGCGGGATGACAGACAGTTCTTATTTCCTTTTTTAATACTCCATATTTTCCAAATTTTCTATGATAGAGTAAGTTATTTTTTAAGTAAATAAAGACGCACAAGGCCCACTGTTAGGCACCCACCTTGGACAACACTTGGGTCACCTGTTTCACCGGCCACAGCTGTGGGCACGAGCCCCGCACAAGCTTCGGCTTGCCTGCACTGGCCACCTGACGGTGCCTGGCCTGCGGAGACCTCCCTCTCTCTTCCCGCCCCGCCTTGGGCTTTCTCACCTGCATTAATCCAGAGGGCAGTTAGCACCCTGTAGGTGAACTCTGACTTCTGCTCCCCGGTGCTTGGGGCAGCGTGACCCTAGGACATAACCAGGGCTTCCCACTCTGAGGGCCCCATTTCACCTCCAGCCCCCCTCCCGCCCCTGGGCCATTTCCCAAATGAAGCCCAGCTGTGTCTCAGGCTCTGCCTTGGGGCGCCCTGCTCCAGGCAGAGGCCCAGCCCCCCATCCTACGCTAGTGTCACTGAAGCATCTCTGCTTGGCTGTGCCCAGGTCGTCCCCAGGCCCTGGACAGAACCCACATGGGGCTCGTCCTCTTTGTCTGCAGGAATCCCTGAAACGACTTTGACAGATAAGGGGCCTCCCCGCCATCCTGGGAAGTTGACTGCATCCACGGGGAGACTGTCCTGCCACAGCCTACGCCAAGCTGGGGACAGATGACCGAAGCCCCCAGATGCATGGACCAACCCCAGCCAAGGAGAGGGGTCTGAGGTAACCTGTAAAAGCTGCAAAGACCCGCGGGTAGACTGAGGCTGGCGTGGGACCCACTGACCCCATCCCAGGCACCACTGGCCTCAGGCCTATGGGAAGGGAAGCGGCTGGGGGGGGGGGAGGCGACAGCCCGGAGATCCAGAGCAGGGGCTTCAGTAGCAGACCGTGGACACTGTCTTGCAGGCAACAGGTGTGGGGGAACTGGAGGCAGAGGGAGGGGATCATCCAGCCGGGGGGCTGGCCGCTGGGCTCAGGGCGGGGCTGCCTTCGGTGATGGGGATTTGCCGTTTCCAAGAGCACTAATATGATAACTGTTCTCCCAGCCGCCCATTGTCCTGCTGATGCAAAGGCCTCGGGCTCGGGCTCAGGGCCGCTGCCAATGCCCATTGTCCCCGTCCAGCGAGCTGCCGAGAACCACACGCGTGTACTGTCTGGCTTCATCGCGCGCTGGTTGCTTAGATCCCAGTGAATGCTCGGGCGACGAGGGGGCGCAGGCGGGATCTCCAGGCAGCAGGGCTGGCGGGCTTCGGCACCGTCCTCACAGGGTGGGGGCCGCGAGCCAGCCGCATCACCTCTGCCTCCGTTCCAGCCCCGGGCTCCTGCCCCCTCCTGCCCTGAGCGATGTCACCCCACCCACCAGGACTTTAGCCTACTGTTCTGCAAAACGGGGACAGTAATCCCATCGGGGAACCTCAGTCGCTGTCCCACCCCAGACCTGGCCCACCTCCCTTCCAAGCCCTGACACGGCATGGTGGACGGGGCACCTGTCTGTCCTGTATTCCTTTCCTTCCTCCTCCCTCGCTCCCTTTTTTCTTCCAAGCTTAGCTGCCGGAGGTCAAGTCCATCCACCTCCCCGGTTCATGGCACACGGTCTGCCTTGCTCGAAGGCCCTCTCCTCCTCCACCCGCAAACGGGCAGCCCTGCGGGGGTCCGCTGGCCCGTTGTGGTTGCATGTGCGGGTGCGGACTGGTTCTGTGTCTGGTCTGCGTGTCGTTTCAGTTTATACAAACAGCGCTGCGCAGCCGCTCACATGCTTTCTCTTACTTTTCCTGTTCTGCTCGGTGTTGTTAAGCCCCACCTGTGTCGTTGCATCTCTTTGGTTCAAACCTTTGCTCAGTTTCCACAACGCGCGTCCTACCCACCACCGCCACACCCCCCGCCCCCGAGACGGACGTTCCACCCCCCGCCCCGCGGGGCAGCGCGCACCACCACCGAGACGCTCCCAGGAGTGCGTCGCTGCACACCAGGGGCTGCACACGTGTGTCGCTCACCTGGCATCTCTACAGAACGGCCGCACGTGCCCGCGTGCCCGCGAGGAGGCCGGGTGTCCCCAGCTGGGCGGGCCTTCCTTTAGCACAGCGACATGCGCGGTGACGGCGCGTGTGCGGTGACGGCGGCGTGCGCAGTGACGGCACGTGCGCGGTGACGGCGGCATACGCAGTGACGGCGGCGTGCGCGGTGATGGCGGCGTGCGCGGTGATGGCGTGCACGGTGACGGCACTTGCGCAGTGACGTCAGCATGCGCGGTGACGGCAGCGTGCGCGGTGATGGCGGCGTGCACGGTGACGGCACGTGCGCAGTGACGGCGGCGTGCGCGGTGACGGCGACGTTGCTACATGAAGCGGTGGCGGTCACAGCTCATGTCGGCTAAGAGCTGTGCGTGCCAAGCTCATGCTTCGTCAGCACAACGGCCCCATTTTACAGCTGAAAAAGTTAAGGTGTGTGAAGGTTAAGGCCTTGTCCTCTGCTTCAGACCCTCTCTGCCACAGCCCCAGGTCCCCAGGTCAGAGAAAATGAGGGCCTGAGGGAAGTGACCTGCCCAAGGCCCTGGGTGGGCCGGCCCACAGCTAGGACAGCACCCAATGATGCCTGCGCTGGCAGAGGCCAGGCCAACCGGAGAGCAAAGGGAAGCCCAGCGCCTACAAACCCACCACCTGCAGCTCGGCTCAGGGGCTGCACCAGGGGAAGTGCCACAGCACGGCATGGGGTCAGGAGAGCCCCCCAACCCGAGCCGGGCCAGTTGACAGGGCAGGGCGGGGCGTGCGGAGGGAAGAGTGTGACAGAGGGTCGGGGACAGGGGCGCAGCAGAGAGGTCATGGCGGCCGAGCTGGGGCTCCATGAAGCTGCGTGCCAGGGCTCCCGGGCAGGACCTCTTCGACACGCTGTCCCCACACCCCGTCCAGGAAGGACTTCCCACCCCCCTGCAGGCAGTGCGGTCAGCAGCGGCCCTCAGCTGCCACTCCTGGCCACCTCGCCAGGCCCTGCTGCCCGGGCAGCCCACATCCAGGGACAGTGGCCGCGGCCGTCAGGCGGGCCTCCCCGCTTGACTCCTGCCTCTGTCCAGACCACTTCCCCCCTTATCACGGGTGTCGACCCTGACAACCATCCTGCACCCCGAATCCATCTCGACAGCTACTTCCAGATGAGCCAGCTCAAGGCAGCTGGCAGCTGGTGTGCTCCAAGAAGGCAGAGGAGGGTCACTCGGTGGCACCGGCCGGTGGCGGGGCCGTGACAGTCCAGTGGTTGTGGCTGTCACCAGGAAGAATAGGGGAGGGGCCGCGGGGGGAGGGGTGCTCTGAGTACGCCATGGATCACGCATCTGAGGCATGCGGAGGACTCAGGGGAAGTGAGGGTACCAGGAATGGTGGCTGTTGCTAAGCACCACGGTGACAGCAGCTGCTGGTGAGTAACGGGCGATGAAAGGCCCGAGCGAAGCCCGGCAGGCCTCTCTGAGATGTCCCTCTCCTGCGAGGGCAGGACGGAGGCGGCCAGAGCAAGCCCAGAACCCAAGGGGCCGAGTGGCTGAAGTTCAAGGACTAAAGCACAGCCAAGGTGGACCGCTCTGTCAAAGCTGGACAGACCGGGACGCTGACTGGGGACGGAGCGTGTGCCCATGAAGTCTCTCACTCCCCAGGGACGTGGACCTGCAGAGAGGGCCCGCCGGGCCCTCCAGGCTAGTGTCTCTGCAGAGGGAGACAGGCAGTGGGCTGTCCTGCTCCAGGTGCCACAGGCCCCTCGGGCTCTGCCCCTCCCCCACCACCAGGCCTCTGCCCAGGTCCAGGAGATTCTGAGTCTGATAAAGGAGAAAGAGACTGCACCCCAGAGGAGCTGTAGGACACAGCCCGCACACGCTGGCTGGGCCTCCCGTCTGAGCAGAGCCTGGAATGCGGACCTGCTGGGCGGTCTTCGGTAACACGGCGGCTCTCTCCTAAGACCCAGGGATAACTCGGGCAAGGTCCTCGGGCCCCCAGGGGCTGGTGCGGGCACACCGCGGGTGTTTCCTGGGAGCCCAAAATGCCGGGACAACGATGAAGAAACGCAGGCTCGGTGGACCCCCAGAGAGGACACACTGCGCCGGGCCAGCGGCTCCCCACTGATGGTGCTCCAGGGGAGGACCTGAAGGGCACGTCACCTACGGAGGTCTGAGGGGTGGGGGCACCACTTAAACAGGCGGTGGTGGCTGTTCTATGGAAGGAAGCCAGCCAGGGCTGGTGGTGGGAGAAGCTGTGACAGGAAGCGCTGCCAACAGCAATGGGGATGCAGGACCCAAGCAACGAAGGCCAGGATGTGGCGCTTCCCACCGGGAGACCAGGTGGTGACCGGCCAGGCTGGAGGGCGGCCTCAGAAGCCTGGCCCGCAGAGAGCATGGAGCCGAGGGCCGGAGTCAGCAGAACGCACAAGAGCATTTCGCAGTGTGCGCCAACAGAAGTCAAGTCCTGGCAAACCAACGGCTGAGGGAGGTCCCAGCAGTAAAATGTCACAGTCCCTTGCCCTATTTCCACTCCTGAGTCTGTCTGTAGATACAGAACTCATCGCCTAAAGAGGTGGCTGAGCCCCGAGGCGGAAGGCCCCACGGTATACATGGTAATCCTCTCCCCGAGTTGTCCTCCAGAGGGACCCACGGCCCCTGACAGCTGGAAATGCTGTGGGGAGGGGGAACACACAAACATTTTGGGGACTGCTGGTCACGGGGCCCGAACTGACTTTGTGGGGACAGGAAGTGTCCTCATGGCTCCTACCATGTTGGGGGCCTACGGAGACCAGGTAATACACAGAGTCCTGTCCACGTGTCCACCTTACCGTGAAGCCAGGGGCCCACAGACTCGCCCAGAAGTAATTTCTCAATCCCCAAACAGGGGTGCCATACTTAGTAATCAGGGTACTTCCCACGTTGGGGCCTTGTCTGTGGGGTATGAGCCATCAGAGGGAGACAGAAGCCTTTGAAACTAACCCCTCCCCCCCGGACCAACATAACCCATCAGAAGCAATCCACAGCCCAGGACAGATCAGCGCCACTCCAAGGAGATACAGGACGCAGGTACCGTTTGCATCACGTCTCTGCTTCATTCACCAGTCTGGCCCCTGCGGAAGCCTACAGGACCCTGGAGGACGGTGTCATACCGCAGGCCCCACCCAGAAATAACCGCTGTGGCGTGGCTGTGCCGGAGGCGGTGTCTTTGCTAGAGCAGATTGACGTGGCCTCGAGGACGTGGTATACAGCCACCGACTTGACATGCGCCGTGTGATGCAAGAGTTTGCGGGCGTGAGAAGGTCTAAAGGGAAGGGCGACACAGGGCCGGGGGCCGAGGGTGCAGCCCTGGGAACCTTGGAGCGAATTATCTCCCCCGGAAACTGATTCCAGCCCCAAACGGACATCGCCCCCCACCACCACCCCGAACTGCCCCTCTTCCCACATTCCCCGTCTCTGGCAGACACTTCCAGGTCTCCCTTTCCCCTGCATGATAGAACCCCTGATTTTTGCTGGGCACATGGCCACTCACAATGAAGACTGCATTTTCCAGCCTTCCTTGCAGCCCAGTGTGGTCATGTGACTGAGTGCTGGCCAATGGGATGCGAGCAAAGTACACTCCATGTTCCATTTCTAGGTCACGCTCTTAAAGGGGCAGCGTGAGTCTGCTGCTTTCCTCTGCTCCTGTCACCCTCAGGAGTGCAGATCTGGCAGGAGACACCTTACACCAGGCAAAGGAGGGCAGGATGCCCGGGATGGCAGGGGCCCTGACGGCGTCACAGAGCACAGCTGGCCTCACCACCGGGACTTCTGCAGGTGAGAAATGTCCACCTGTTCAGCCACAGTGACTTCGCGTCTGCTACACACAACCCATCCCGCGTCCTAACAGAAACCATCTCGACTAGTGGCCGCTCCATCCCCTCCTCTCAATGGCCAAGCCCCATCTGTGGCTGCCAGTTCCTCAGTGTTCACTGCACACCCGAGTTTCCTCACCTGCATTTCTTCAAGGACCTCTGTGACAGCCCGAGAAGATGGCATCAGGACTCCGGATTTACAGCCGAAAAAGGCTGAGGCTCAGGAAGATTAAGCAACTGCCAAGATCACACAGCTAGTGACTGGCAAGGCCACCAGACTGGAAAATACTTTCTCCTCATGTCTCCACCTCAAAGCCACGTCCTCCCCCCAAATCCCCCGGCCACCAGGGTCCTGGGGTCCGACCAGTCCCAGCACATGGCCTCCCCTCCCATCCCAGTATGGGGAAAGGGAAACACCCCCACTCCTGTCCCTCCCCTGGCTCCTCTGGCTGGTTGAATAATCAAATTGACATGAGACAGGCTGACCAGAGAAAATCAAATTTAAGTTCATGTCCACAAGAACCCCCCATGCATGAGAATCAGAGGCAGAAGGAGAACGTGAGGCATTGGATGACATTCTGAGCTAGGGGTGAGGTAAGGGCTTCAGGGGTCACTGCAGGACCAGAAGGAGAGCAGATACAGTAGGAGTTTGCCCTTCCATACAGAGGTCCAAAAAGGTCACCTCTGATCATCTCTTCTTATGAGCAAGGCCCCTAGCTCAGATTCGACTGGGTAGTTAAGGGAGCACGGGGGTGGCAGAAGTTTCTCTCGAGCCCACCGGATCTCATTGCCTTTAGCTGAAGACGATACACAAACCATAACAGCAGGTCTTGGGGTGACTTGTTCTGAGCCCCGGCACCAGCAATGCAGCTCCCACACCTGGGGCAGAGGGACATTCAAAGGCGATCTGTGGGCATCACCCCCTGCTGAAACCTGCCACAGCTCCCCATCACCTCAGGGCAAAGGCAGGGGCCTCGCTGCAAGGTTTAAGGGCCTTCGTGGCCCTGTACCGACCCACCCACCCCACAGCTGCCCTGATCCACACTGACCACCCACCCCCACTCCCGCCACTTCCCACTGTGGGCCTTGCTCTGTGCTGGACACCCAGAGCCCATCAAGGGAGGGGCTGCACTACATCGCACAGGTGAGGAGACAAGGCTCCCGCGGGTGGGCGACCCACCCAGAGACCCGACCCAGGGGTCCCTGGAGCTGGGACTCAAACCTGGACCACCCATCCTGTGAGACTACTCACTTCCTGTATAACGACCTCACCCAGGAGCCAGTGAGGCCTGAGCCCACACGGAAGCCCCTGCCCTCCGGGGGTGGGAGGTGGGAACACTTCAGCCACATTGCATGGCGTAGGAGGCTCAGAGAGGTGAGGCAAGGTGACTCGTCAAGGGCACACAGCTGGGGAGGACCCAGAAGGGTGGAAGTAGGGAGCCCAGACTCCCCTGGGTGGCCCCCTCTTTCGCCTCACTGTCTTCGATTCAGCAGCGGTCTGAGCCCAGCATGTAACAGGAAGGGCCAGGCTGCCCTAGGGTCAGGCGCTTCTGCCCCTTCCTCCTGCACATACTTGGGTGAGTCCGATCAGTCCTCTGAGCCTCAGTTTCCCCCCGTCACAGGCACCTTAGCTCTGCACACAATCGCTATGCAGGTCAGAGGAGATGGAGGGGACCGGGCATGGGTTGGTGCCAGGGTCCTGGCTGGCGGCTCCTGTGTGTCCCCCACCACTGCCTCCTGAAGGAGGGGTTCCAGGGGGCACCCCGTGTGCAAAGGCCCCTCAGGCACAGCTGGGAGGGTGGTGCAGAGAGAGGGCGGCTGGCAGCTCACGCTCAGCGTGAAGCTCTCCCTGTGGAGCCTCTCACCCCAGAGATGCCCCCACGCTCTTGCCCTGCACTCCTGCTCAGACTTGCCGTCCGCCCCACAGCGTCATGCTCAGACAAGGGGCGTGCGTGCCCTCTGCCAGGTGTTCTGGGCACCCCCGCCCGCGTGAGTCCTGGGAGGGGGGTGGGCAGGAGGTGGCAGAGAGGCCCGGAGATGGGAGGGTCTGTGCTGAGAGCCTCTGGGATCCCGCCCGGAGCAGACCCCAGCTTTCCCCAGCCCTTGTCTGGGGAAGGGACTGTGAGAGGAGGCTGAGACCCCAGCCCCTCCCAGCTGCTCCCCACAGCTCAGAGGCCTAGGCTTCCCTTGCCCCTAGGGGCTTGGTTTCCCAGCAGTCACAGGGGAGCAGCAGGCCTGCCTGCCCAAGGACAGGCCAGATCTGGGTGTGCCCTGTGGCCCGGGCAGGCCTCTGCACTGCTCCAGCCGGTCCTCGCCTTCCCCCACCCTCGCTGAGGGTCTCAGAGGGGAAGACAGGAAGCAGGAAGCAGGACCAGCAGCAGCCTCCTGGCTCCCGGCCCCTGGGAGATGAAAGGCAGAGCAGAGCACAGGAGCAGCAGCAGCAGGCGGGACAGCGGAGGGTCCTGGGAAGCCAGATGCAAAGCGGTGCTGCTCCCTGGGGCTGGGCGGGGCGCCTGGTGTGACCCCCTGGGGTGGAATCCAGGGATCCCAGGTGCAGAGAGGTGACCAGGCCCTGGCCCAGGGCTCTGGGACCGGATATGGTCTGTGGGCCTCAGCAGGGCGCCCCGGAGCTCAGTCCCAGGTGCCCAGATGTGGGGCCTGGGAGGGAGGCAGAGGGCAGAGGAGGCAGGAGGGTCTCGTCCCGTGTACAGAGCCGGACACCAGGCCCTGAGGGGCAGGGGCCCAGCAAGGCCACCTAAGGACCGGGGTGATTAGGGAACTGCAAGCAGCCCGCACCCTCCTCAGCCTTCTTGCCAAATCGAATTGACTGTGGGCCCTGGAAGGGAACAGAGGCCATTTGAGGACAGCCAGGGCCTCTGAGGCCCACCCCACGCAGGGCCCTCCCACTGCTTTCGTCCTGCCCTGGGGCTGATTCTCCCAACAGGGGGTCCGCAGCCTGGTCTGCGGTGCACTGAACACTGGGCTCTGGCTTCATGGCAGGGCCCACTGGGCAGAGAGGAGGAGGAGGGACAGAGGGGAGAGAGGAGGGGGAGGGAGGGGAAAGAGAAGAGGGGGAAGGAGGAGGGGAGGAGCAGGGAGGGGAAGGGGTGGGAGTTGGGGAGCCCATCCCAGCCATGAGGGCCCTTGGACAGCGGCCAGGGGACCAGGCCCAGAGCAGACCGCCGCTCCTGCAGACCTGGCCCCGAGCGACCCCTGCGACTCCGTGAACTTTGTTCCCATGCCCCGTGCTTCCTAGAGTCCTCCCTTCCCAAGAGGATGGGGCTCGCTGGAGCTAACCAGCTTTTAACCGCTCTGTGGAGAGGCCTGGCACTTCTCCTCACACCCCAGAGGGCAGGGAGGTTCCCTATCAACCAGGGCTGCTGGCTCTGTGCTGAGTGCCACCTCCCCGGACTCCGACCCCCAGACCCCCACCCCAAGGTCTGGGTTGCCAGGGTGGGGTTGCAGGCCACTCCTGTGGTAGGAAAGTTCCTGCCCAGTGACTGCTGTGTCCCTTGCCTGGCCAGGTCCCTGGGGAGGCAGGGGGCAGAAATCTGTGCTCTGGGAGCTCGCCATTCTGGGCCCACTGCCTGGGGTCAGCCAGGCAATCGTCTGTCGGTCCATCTAGCCGTCCATGTATCTGTCCATGTGTTGAATCAGTAAACATTCTCTAAGCGCCCGCTCCCACCGGACCCTGGCGCCAGGGCGCGGGGAACGTCAGCATGCCCCGCCCCCCATCCCCGGGGACTGCAGACACTCGCACAACGCGATCACGGGAACACCGCTGTGGGGGGGCTGTGTGCCCGGTGCGGGTCTCAGGGAGAGAACGACGAATAAGGGACAGGATTCGGGCTTCCCCGAGACGGGGAAACCAAGCCAGGCTTTGAAGGACGTGCAGGAGTTCCTCCAGCGGGCAGAGCGGACTGGGAGGTCTGAAGCAGACAGGTGGGGGAGGTAAGGAGGGGCGTGGGGACAAGGGGGGGATAAGGCCGGGCTCGCCGCAGCTGGGGACAGAAGAGAGCTTTCACCATAGGCCCGGACAGGGAGGGCCTTTGTCCTGGGCCCTCTGGATCAAAGCCCACCTCTGATCCCTACGCGCTTCCAGCTGAGAGTTCTTGGGGTGGGGGGGGGGACTGTGAAGAAGGACGTCTGGGGACGTGGTTGTGGGGGGCACGTTGGGAGTGGCACGGTGATCCCGGAGGGCCCCCTCTCCCGGCTCTGAGACCCCAGTCCGCGCCCGCCTGCCGAAGCTGCACACCGCAGGTTACCGGCGGGGCCGCCCGGCCTTTCCACCCTCATCCTCCGCAGGTGGTTGGTTCTCCCGAGCCGCGCTGTGTCTGCCCCGTAACTCTCCCGCCCTGGCTCTGTCCCAGGGGCCACCGGGAACCGGGCGGCTCGCCACTGAGGGTTTGAACGCTTCTCACTTTCCGGCCTCCCTCCCCGACTTCTGTCTGAAATGCCCTCCCAGCGCTGTGGCCTCCAGTGTCCTGTTTAAAATCTGGAGCGCTCTCGTTTCAATCAGAAAATGAACCGAATTTCTCAATCAAAACACACTCGGTGGAGAAGGTGAGACCCCGTGACCTTCGGGTTTTCCTGCTTCAACTCACTGTGGGATTCGGGCCCCACTCCCGCCCCCTCCAGTGGCCTCTGTGAGGCTTTCATTTGTTTTATTCCACAAACATGGTGACTTCAAGGTCGAGGCCCAACCTACACACCAACACTCAGCCAACAGACCAATGAGAAAATGAGCAAATAAATGTAGAGCTGAGAGGGAAGAGCCCAGGGGTACGGGTGACGACAGGGGTGAGTGAGACCAAAACGCCTCCAGGGAGTTGGGGGGGGGGTGCTCCCGGCAGCGGCAACAACAGGGACGAAGACCCTGAGCCTGAGAGCTGGGCGAGGGCGAGGGCAGGAGAGGGGGGGGCAGGTGGGAGAGGCCAAAAACGGGGGTCCCCGTTGGAAGTCAACAGTGGGCTCTCTCACTCTCAGGGCAGAGAAAATAGAGGAAGCGCAGCCCGGGATAGGGGTGCGGGGTGCTGACGTCTGCGGAAGGGATGAGCCCAGACGCAGAGGACAGAGACCAAGGGGAACAGCCTCTGCCTCACATGATGGGCTTGGGGGACTCCCTCCGCCGCCCCTACAGGGGGTGTGGGTGACCCGGAGGAGGCCTGAAGCTGGGCCTAGACCCCGGCCCTCTACGTGAGAATGAGGGGTGCTGGTGAGGGCTCTGGGGCCCTTGCTCCCTCTCTCTCAGGAGGGGTGCCCCTCAGTGTCCCCATCTCCTTTCCTCTGCCCAAAACTTGCTGCTGCTTAGTGCCCCAGATCTCTAGCCCAGGCAGGACCTCGCTGCTCTGGCTTGACCCCTGGGGCCCACGAAGCGGGGGAGGCCTGTACTGACCTCAGGACTGGTCACCACAGAGAGGCTAGAGCCCCAGTGCGTGGCGCCGAGGTGGCCAAGGTGCCCAGGACACAGGGCTCCACACTTCCAGCATCACCTGCTCCTTCACTTCGCCTCCCCAGCCTCCAACCATCCCCTAAGTGCAGGTGACCCTCAGGCCAGTCCCAGAGGCCTGCCCCTCACTCTCCAGTGCCCACCTCAGGACAGCAGCCTGCACTCCTCTCTGGAGCCCCAGTTGCCCCGGAACTGGTTCTCTTCAGCTCCCCGCCACCGCCCTCTGACGACCAGCAGCTCCATCTGCCCGGCACTCCGAGCCGGGGGCTCAGAGATAGCCCTGCCTCTCCCTTGGCCCCACCCAAGTCACACAGTCCTGCTCGTCCTGTGTCTTTGCACGCCACCTCGGCCTGCCCGCATCCCCCAGGCTTCCCCTCAGCACACTCCCACTCTGACCATCCAACACTTTTATTTCACCGTAGACCCGCCCAAAAGCCATCCCTGGCTGCCTACTGCCTATGGGATCATGTCCCAGCTCCTCAGCCTGCGTCTCTGGTTGTACCTTATGCTGTTGTCCCTCACGTGTTTCTGAAAACTTGACTTGCCCATCACTCTCCCCACATTTGCTCGGGCTGTCCCCGCGGCTTGCAGTGGCTTTCCCACACTCCTTCCCCAGCCAACTCCTACTGACCCTTCAGAACCCATCACCTTCGGACAGCCTCTCTCAACCCCACCACCGCCCACCTGAAGCCGGACTTGGTACCTTCCTCCCCAGAATCCTCGCAGGCCTTACTGCATTCTGTTTCTGACATTTTGTGGTGAAGTGTTCAGAACATAGTGATCACTACAAAAATGGTAGCTATTATTGATTGCTATTTTCCACTAGGTTTCCAGGGTTTCTCTCGTAGTTTTTTGTATATTCTAGACATTAATCTCTGGTCAGTTTCACATGTTGCAAATACATTCTCTTCTTCTGTTACATCCTGTTCATTGCCTATGGCACGTATTTTGGAGCTGTCAAATCAGGAATGTAAAATAACTATAATCCATATGCAAAAAGTGCTAATGGAAAAAGCAGATGATATCAATAATAGATCATGTAAGCAGGGAAATGGAAATACTGAGAAAGCATCAGCAGGAAATGCTAGAAATGGAAAACGGGGTAACGGAAGTAAAGAATGCCTTTAGTGGATTCATCTGCATTTTGGACATAACCAAGGAAAGAATTAGTGAGTTTGAAAATATGTCCATAGAAACTGACCTAATTGAAGTGCAAAGAGGAAAGAGAATTAAAAAAAATAGAACAGAACATCCAAGAACCATGGAACAGTTTCAACAGTGAAATACACATCATTGCAATACCACGGGAAGCTCGGAAAACGCCAACCAGAAAAAAATTCCAAAAAATCTACACCTAGGCATATCCTATTCAAGGTGGAGAAGAAGAAAACTTTGAAAGAAACAAAAAGGGAAAGACACCTTATAACAAGAAAGGGGGAAAGATCCGAATTATATCAGGCTTGTTTTCAGAAAGCAGAAAGAAGAGGATGGAGAGAAATATTGAAAGTGCTGAAAGAGAAACCCCACCAACCTACAAGTCTAAAACCAGAAAATACATCCCTTAAAAGTGAAGGAGAAATAAATCCTTTCTCAGACAAATAAAAATGAAAGGAATTCATCACCACCAGACCTGCCTCGCAAGAAATGTTAAAAGACGTTCTTCAAGGAGAAGGAAAATCAATTAATGCAAGCCACATCACCCGATTAAAAAGAAAATTCATATAGCCATATTAATTAATGCAGAAAAAGCAACTGACAAAATCCAATACTCATTCACGATTTAAAAAAAATTACCAACAAACTAGGAACAAAGAACAACTTGAAAAAGAACAACTACAAAAAAAGAAAATCTTAGTTAATATTATACTTAATAGTAAGAAATTAGACACTTTCTCTCTAAGACTGGAAACAAGGCAAGGATGTCCCCTTTCAACATTCTTATCCAACATCATACCAGAAGTTCTAGCTACTGCATTAAGAATAGGAAATAAAAAATGTACAAGTTGTGAAGGAAATGATAAAACTGTCTTTGTTCACAGTTGACATTATTATCTATAAAGAAAATCCCAAAGACACACACACACACACACACTGGAACTATAAGCAATTATAGCAAGGTCACAGGATATGGTTTTAATATACAAAATCATTTGCTTTCCTCTGAGCCAGCAATGAGCAATCGAAATTTGAAATTAAAAACACAGTCTCATTTAAAACAGCACCAAAAATTAAATACTTAGTCATAAACCTAACAAAATATATTCAGGATCTAAATGTAGAAAATTACAAAACTCTGATGAAAGAAATCAAATAATTTCCAAGTAAATCGGAGGGTATTCTGCGTGAAAGGACTGGGAGACACAATCCAAAGCACAACCGCAGCGAGCTCTTTTGTAGATGCCGACGAATGATTCTGAAGTTTATACAGAAAGAGAAAAGACCCGAAGAGCCACAGCAAGATTGAAGAAGATGGAAGTCGGAAGACTAACATTACCTGCCATTGAGACGTTCTGCGAAGCCGCATGATCAGGACAGCCTGGTTTTGGCGAAAACAAGGCAAAGAGACCAACAAAATAAAGCAGAAGCCCAGAAATAGACCCACTCAAATAGAGTCAACCGATCTCTCAGAGGAAGGGGCACGTCAATGGAGAAAGTATAGTCTTTGATCAAATGGTATTGGAACAACTGGACGTGCGTGCAATGAAAAAAAAATCTAGAAACAGACTTTACACTTTTCGCAAAAAAAAAAAATGAACTCAAATGAACTATAAATCTAAATATAAAATGCAAAACTATAAAACATCAGGAAGAATACATAGCAGGAAATCTAGGCAATGTTAGGTTTGACAGTGAGGTTTTAGATACAACCCTGAAAGTATAATCTATTCAAGAAAAAATTGATTAGTTGGACTTTGCAAAATTAAAAACTCATCCTCTGCCAATGGCACTGCTGAGAGAAGGAAAACACAAGCCACAGGCCGGGAAGAAATCGTCACGAATATTTTCAGTAAAGGACCGGCCTGCGAAATATACAAAGAACTCGTAAAACCCAACAAGAAGAAAACCCAGTTTTACATACGAACAGACCTCTCACCAAAGGATACAGGCAGATGGAAAACAGGCAAATGGGAAAACGCTCAAAGCCTTTTGCTGTTAGGGAATCGCAAAACAGAACAGTGAGATACGACTGCACACCTACTAGAGTGACTGAAGTAGAACACAGGCCACCCCAAAGCTGGAGAGGCCGCGGAGGAACAGGAACTCTCACGCGCGGCTCGTGGGAGCGCACAAACGGCACAGCCCCTCGGAGACGACATGGAAGCGTGGGACAAATCTAAACGTGATGCCACGTGATGCAACAACTGATCTGAAATGTTATGCCTCCCCCCAAATCGGTGTGCAAATAACTAGCGTTATTCGTCAGCAGCAAAAGCTGGCAGCAGCCAAGATGCCCACCAGCAGTCGCACGGATAAGTAAACTGTGGGGCATCCATACAGTGGAATATTATTCGACGACAAAAGAAATTCGTTATTGAGCCACGAAGATGGAGAGAAGCTTAAATGTGTATATCTCAGTGAAAGAAACCAGGCTGAAAAGGCTACATACTATATGATTCCAACTACATGACATTCTGGAAAAGCCAAAACTATGGCCAATAAAAAGATCGGTGGTTGCCAGGGAGATGGGGGCGGGCGAGACAGAGCACAGGAGCAGTGAAACCGTTCAGAAGGACACTGCCATGGTGGATACATGACAATGATGCATTTGTCAAAACCCATAGAACTTTACGGCACAAAGAAGAAAACATAACAGATGCACATTTTTAAATCATTGAGGAGGTCGGGGGGTCCCAGGAAGGAATAAAGATGGTAACGACAGACTCTGACTGCATTGCACATGCATGGAAAAACCTCACTGGAGGGGCTGGGGGGAAAGATGCTGACCCAAGTAATTTCGGAAATGAGCGGCGCCTGCGAGACTCAGATAAAAGGAGCTTCACGTAAACACTGCCCTGGGTGGATGGCTGTTTCGCATGGCGGGGCCGGAATTAACTCTGATGGTGCTGGATGCGTACGCTAGAACTGAGCGGTTCAGTAAATGCGTGGTGGCTGATGGAACTCAGGTGTCTCACTGTTGGAGGGGGAGACGGCAGATAAGCGAGGGGAGGGAGCTAGAACGGTCCACGTGGTGATGGATTAGAGCTGGAGATGTCGGCACGGACTCATGTTTAATTTAGCACAGACACAGATGGTTACACATAGAGGTGTTTACAGGTGTGTGTGTGTGTGTGTGTGTGTGTGTGTGTGTACACAGGTTTCCATACGCATATGTTTCCCCTCGTCCTGTCGGCTGAGATGACCTAGAAGCCAAAACACCCAGGAGCAATGAGCCCTGCAGGACGCAGATCTTGGCTTTCCATCCTGTTATCCAGCAAAAGGAAGCAGGGCTCCTGGGAGGAACGACTGCCTCGGGGCTGGGGCAGGGAGCATGCAGGACGAGCCTGGGGCTTCTTGTGTGTCATAAAGTAAGGAAGCAAAAAACCCTCACAGTTTGAGCAACAAAATAAATTATTATTGGATTATAACCCGAAGGATAAAATAAATACCCATGAGTCCACACTGTATAAATAAATGATCGAATAAAGGAACACAGGAAATGAGACAAATCTCCCTTACAGAAGGATTTCAAATAATTTATGTAGATAGTTTGCCCTCAAAGAGGGAGGCATCCCTCTCCACCCCTTATGTGTAGGCTGCATAGTGACGCCCTTCTAAACAACACGGTGTGGAAAGGCGGGAGGGTAGCTTTATAGTGGAGGAATCTGATGACTACCTCAGCCAGGTGATCGAGGTCGTCAGCAGCGGTGATAAGTCATGTGATACCGTATACCATTTTTTCCCCAAATTCTACCGCTAGTCCCTTCAGAGAAGAGAACTTCTCAGCCCTATAATCTGGTGCTTATTGTTATGTGGGTTGTGGCAGGGTTTTTGCTTTGTTTTGTTTGTTTTATTTTGTTTGTTTTGTTTCGCTTTGTTTTGTTTTTGCCTCTTTAGGGAAGCCTAGCCCATTGTGTGAGGACTGATGACAATGGCACTTTATCTCTGGCTTTCTTCCCAAAACCCATAATAACTCCAGTTTCATCCTCAGAAAAATGTCGGACAAACCCCAGTTGAGGAACATTCTACAGAATATCTGACCTGTGCCCCTCAGGAGTAACGAGGCCACCAAAAACAAGGGAAGTCTGAGAAACCGTCACTGCCAAGAGAGCCTAAGGACATGTGAAAAGTAGGTGCGATAGGATTCTGGGACAGAAAAACATTTTGGGTAAAAATTACTGAAGTCTGAACAGTAGTCATTAGTTAATAATGTACCAATATTGGTTCATTAACTATAACAGAATGAAAGAGGAAAGAGTCAGTAACTTCGAAAGAGAAGAATAGAAATTATCCAATCTGAAGAACAGAGAGATAGAATTGAAAAGAAATTAACAGAATTTCAGCGACCTATGGAGTAATAGCAAAAGGCCCACCATACATGTAATTGGAGTCACAGGAAGAGAAGGAAGAGAAAATGGAGAAGAATAAATATTTAAAGAAATGATACTCAAGATTTTCCAAATGTGGAGAAAGGCAAACATTTAAGGATTCAAGAAGCTTAGCAGACCCCAAGTAGAATGAAGAAAAAAAGTGCCTAAGCACACAGTAGTTGACTTGCTGAAAACCAAAACTAAAGAGGGAAGTCACAAAAGCAGCCAGAGGAAACTACAGCTACGCATAGTAGGACGATTCAAAAGACCACTGGTCGCTCCTCCGAAGTGATCAAAAGGAGATGACAGTTGAATCACATCTTGAAAAGACCGAGAGAAAAAAACTGTCAACTCAAAACTCTACATCCGAAGAAGACATCCTTCTAGAATGAAGGTGAAATAACATGTCCAGGTCAAAGAAGGAAAGAGAATTCATATCCAGCACACCTGCACTGCAAGAAATCCTAAAACACTATTTATGGTAGTCAAGATATGGAGACATCCTGGGTGTCCATCAATGGATGCTGGATAAAGAAGAGGTGGTGCATATGCACAAAGGAACATTACTCAGCCATACATAAAAAAGAATAAAATCTTGCCATCAGCAGCCACATGGATGGACCTGGAGGGTACTGAGCTGAGCGGAGTAAGTCAGACAAAGACAAATGCTGTATGATTTCACTTGCATGTGGAATCTAAAAAACAAAATAAACAAACAAACAAAACAGAAATGAACTCATAGAAACAGAGAACATTTTGATGTTTGCCAGCCGGGAGTGGGGTTGATGGGATGGGTGAAAAAGGGGAAGGAATTAGGAAGTACAAATCAGGAGTTACAAAATAGTCCCAGAGACATAAAGTACAACTTAGGGAATGTAGTCCGTAGTGCTATAATAACTATGTATAATGCCAGGTGGGCACTAGATTTATCGAGGTGATCACTTCCTAAGTTACATAAATGTCTAACTAATCACTGTGTTGTACACCTGAAACTAGTATAATATTGGTATGCCAATATTAAAATTAAAATTAAAATTTTTAAAATTAAAAAAAGAAAGAAAGAAATCCTGAAGGAAGTTTCTTTGGCTGAGAGGAAATGATACCTGATGGAAACTTAGCTCTCCTGGAAGGAATAAAGGACCTCAAAAACGATACATATCTGGTAAAATGTTTTAAAATTTCCTCTTATTTCTTAAAAGTAGGTAAGAATTTGTAAAGCAAACCCCGTTTTCCTGTGTCGTTATATCGTGTGTCGATATATTAAATTTCACAACTACAACATAAAGAATGGGGAAGCGTGACAAATGGATGCATGTGGTTGCAAGATTTCTACACTTTACATGAAACGGTAAAATAGTTCTTCTAAGTAGACTGTCAAAAGTTAAGAATGTCTATTTTAATCCCTAGAACAACCACTAACATTTTTTAAGTGAAAGAAGACATAACTAAAAATACCAATAGATACATTAAAATAAAACTCTAAACGATATTTACATTTTCCAAAGGAGACAGAAAAGAGAATCCAAGGAAACAAAAACAAGAGGGACGATCAGAAAACAAATTAAAAAATGAGGGACATAAGTGGACTAAACACTCTAAGGAGAGGCAGGGACTGTCGGAATGGGTACAAAGTAAGAACCAACTAAGCCTTAGCAGGTGCTATTCTGCAGCGTAAAGACAGAGTGGTAGAAAGTGGAGGTAAACAGAGTGAGCGAGAGAAAGAGCAATTATAAGGATGCTGGAGTCACTATATTAACATCCGATAAAGGAAACGCCAAGACGAAGGGTTTTCCTAGAGATAATTAAACATTTATTAGGAAGACATAAAGCACTTGAGTGTGTAGCCATATAATAAAACTTTAAAACATACAAGGAAAGTAAACAGAAGTAAAAAAAAAAAAACAAGTCTTTAATCATCATTAGAGACTTTTCTCTCTCAGCAATTGATAAAATGATAAAAAATATAATCAGACATAAATGGCATAGATAATCTGAACAAAAATCATCAATCCACGTGACCTAATTGGTATTTATGGGCTGTCCCATCTCCCATCCACATTCTTTTCAAGGGCCTTCACCAAGACAGACCACATGCTGAGCTACGAAACGATGTTTAATAAACTTAAAAGGAATGAAACCAGAGTGTATCTGACAGCAAAAAAATTAAATCCAGCAATAATACAATATCTAGGAGCCCCCCACATATTTTGGAATTAAACAATACATTTCTAAATAATCAGATCAAAGAATCGCTAGAACTGATTTTCCTTATGAATAATAATGAAAATATAGGACACGATCTAAGGGATGCAGTTAAAACAGTGGTCCAAGGCAAATCTATAGCTTTCGGTGCTTATAAAAAAAGAAGAAAAATGTAAAGTCAGTGACTTAAGGGTATCCTCTAAGAAGCTATAACAAGAGCAAAGTAAAGTGAAGTGGAAAGCAATAATAAAGAGCATAAATCAACAAAATAAAAACTAGAGAGAAAATTATCAGTCAAAAGTTGGTTCTTGGAATGAAGAAACATAACTGATAAACCCGTAGCAAGACCAATCATAAAAAAGAGACAGAACACATATTACCAGCACCAGAAATTAAAAAGTTTTCATGACGGACCCTACAATTTTATGCGCAACAAGAAATCAACAACTTAAGGTGAAATGAAATGGATAAATTCTTTTAAAAATACAGCGATACCAAGACTAACTCAATGTGAAATAGAAATTTCTAAATAGCCTATATTATTCAAAGAAAATGAATTTGCTACCAAAAAAGTTTTCATAATAAAACTCTAGGCCAGAAGTTTTTCTCAGTTGAACTATATAAAATATTAGAGGAAGAAAAAATACAAGTTTATACATTTCAAAAAATAGAGGATAAAGGGAACACTTCTTATTTTTAAGGGCTAGCATAACATAATTAATACCAACACCCTGATATAGACATTGCAGAAGAAAGAAAGAAAGAAAGAAAGAAGAAAGAAAAAGAAAGAAAGAAAGAAGAAAGAAAAGAAAGAAAGAAAGAAAAAAGAAAGAAAGAAAGAAAGAAAGAAAGAAAGAAAGAAAGAAAGAAAGAAAGAAAGAAAAAGAAGAAAGAAAGAAAGAAAAAAGAAAGAAAGAAAGAAAGAAAAAGAAAGAAGAAGAAGAAAAAGAAAAAGGGGGAGAGGGAGGGAGGAAAGAAGGGAAGAGGAGAGAGTCAGAGAAAGAGTGAAGGAAGGAAGGAAGGAAGGAAGGAAGGAAGGAAGGAAGGAAGGAAGGAAGGAAGGAAGGAAGGAAGAGAAGGAAGGAAGGAAGGAAATTACAGACCAATATCTCTAATGAAAATATAGACACAAAAATTCTTAACAAGATGTTCGCCAATAGAATCCAACACTATATTAAAAGGGCTTCGGAGCTTTATCCCAGGAGTATAGGCTGTTTTAACCCTTTGTAAACCAATGTAATTTACCATATTAAAAGAAGAAAGGAGAACATTTAAAACAGGGTCACTTCAACACCCACACCTGATAGCACTCTCAGAAAACCAAGAATAAGGGGAATCTTCCTAGATCGGCTCTGAGAAAAGCCCCCCTGACACCACACTGAATGCTGAATGGTGACACTTCCGTCCCAAGACTGAGGACAAGGCAGGATGTCCAGTCTCACCACTTAATTCAGCTTTATGCTGGGGGTGCTGGCATTGCAATCAGGAAAGAAAAACGAAATAATAGGCGTAAAGATCGGGGAGGAAGAGGTAAGACCGTCTAAGTGGCAGGTGCCGTGGTCCTTCAGGAAACAGGACATTCGCTCGGGCAGCTGGAGCAGGAGGGTCCGGAGCGCTGAGACCCAGGCAGGGGCGGCAGGAGGCTGGAGCGTGGTCCAGGCAGGAAACGTGGGGGCAGAATAAACAAGCAGGGCCCGGAAGTCAGACTCCTTGACCACAAGGGGGAGGGCGGCAGCCCCAGGCCCTTCCGTCCCTCCCTCAAGAGAACAGATCAGGGGCCCACTGGAGACACGGTGCCCCTGGAGGTGGCCCAGAGCAGGCTAGGGAGTCAGCCGCTGGGCCACCGGGCCTCCTCTGCGGAGCAGGCCACGCCCAGAAAGAGCTGTCGGTCTGAACCAAACGGCCCGGCAGCCCCGCCCTCCAGGCGCAGCTGTCCCCACGTGTGGCTGAGCCGTTGACTGCCCCGTCTTCTCAACCCGGATGGTTGAAAATCAGAGGCAGATGCTGGGGCCACTTTGGGGAGCTGGGACACGATTTCCAGGGAGCTGGAAATGGGGGCAGACCTGGCCTTGGGGTGTCTGAGGGACATGGGTCAGCCCCCAGGGGTTCAGAAGCAAAGAATCAGCTTCTGGGGGAGGTGAGAGCCAGGGTCTGGTAAACTCCATGGAGGGCACAGGCCCCCGAAGGCCATCACCCACCCACCCGCACGTGGCCTTCCTCCCATCACATCCTGATTTTACCCCGAATCCAGCCAGTCCCCACCCACAGCCACCGCCCTGCCCCTCAGCACACAGAAGCCTTCGGAAATCCTAAGTGAAAACATGTCACTGCTCAAAACCCGCCAGGGACGCCCCAGCCTACCGCACGGTGCTCGCTGGGAGGGCCCCAGCAAGGGCAGCCTCTGCCCAGCGGCACCCCTCGCCCTCCACCCCACCCCCACCCCGACCCACCTCCCACCGCTCCCTTCCCCTCCCCCCCACCTCCTGTTTCTCAAAGCCCTCACACAATGCCTCAGGGCCTTTGCACTTGCTGCTCCTTGCCTGGAGTGTTCTCCCAAAAAAGTCATGTGACTCTGCCCCCTCTAGTCATTTTATTTGAACGTCACTGCCTCAGCTTTTCTGGGACCGCCTTCCCCTTCTCTCAGTCCCCTCCCCTAATTTATTCCAGACCATTTAGTCACACCTGCTGCACTGAATTAGGCCATTATTTTTCTGTTTGCTGTCTGCCTGCCTCTCTAGAGTGTCAGAGCCCCGAGGTCAGGTCCTGAGCTGCTTATCCCCTGCCGGGTGCCCAGACGGCCGACGCCCAGCAGGGCAGGCCGTGTGCTCGACTGAATGAACAGTGAATGGCGAGCTCGTTGCTGCTCCTGGAACTTTCCCGTCCGCGGTCTCCCTGGTCACCATCAGGGACTGGAGGCTCAGACAGGGTGAGGGGTTCCTGCAAAGCCACACAGCTCAGACTCCACCCCAGAGTGTGCTGGGCTCTCCCTCCTCTTCTGGCGGAGTTCAGGCTTTGCTGGTCCCAGGGCCTGTGGGGTGAGGGAAAACATCACCTGATGTTGGGGGGTTGGACGGGGCGCGCAGGAGACCCCCAGCAGCGCTTTTCCAGAAACGGGACAGGCAGACGCAGGCCTGACGACTCGCCGGGCGTGTGGGCCAGTCAGCTTCCCTGCGTCCTCCGTGTCCTCACCTGTCGCACACAGGTCCCTGCAGTGAGAACAAGGCTACGAAGAGCACGCATCACCGCAGGGTCAAGGGCACGGGCTCCGCGGTCAGGCGGCCGGTCCAAACGCCGGATGCGCCTCCCCCGGGCTGCGCGCCCCCGGGCGAGTTACACAGCGGCCCTGCGCCTCAGTGTCGCACAGCGGTTTCCACCTGCCTGACAGGGCTGGTGGAGGAGCAAATGAATCCGTACGGGAAAGCTCGGAGCACCGCGCCTCGCCGCGCAGGCTCGGAAGCCCGCGGCGGCAGCGGCGGCGACGGTAGCAGTGACAGGGGTAGCAGTCGTGTGGAGAGCTCATGGCTCCGTGTGGCAGGCGGTGTCTGCCCATGGCTCTTCGCTAGTTCTCACTAACTCTTCAAGACCTCGAGACGACCACCACAGAGATGTCGGCATGGCTGTACCCCGCCCCATTTGTGCCCTGACCTGCTCCTGCACCCTCGTGATCACAGGAATTATTATCATTCATCACGGGGCTTGTCTCCTGAGGTTCAGAGCAGGAAATGGGGCAGGAGGCGTGGGGACTCGCCCGGGTTACACAGAGAATGCCAGTGGGGTTCAGGATCCGTCCACCTCGCGAGGGTCCCCTGACTCCTGCTCCAACTAGCTCTGGCTTCTCTGTCACATGGTCCTATAGCAGCAGCCTAACCTCCCCCTGCAGGTGAGTCATCACACCTGTGGTCATTTCTTTACGCTCTGCCTTCCCTGCAAGACTCAGTGCTGTTCACGCGAAATTCCTCGCACCTGGGCACGAGTCAGAGCTGGTTCTCGGTAAAAAAGTTATTGAGTGGTTGGATGGATGGATGGATGGATGGATGGATGGATGATGGATGGATGGATGGACAGATGGGTGGGTGGATGGATGAGTGGGTGGATGGATAAACGGTTGGATGGATGAGTGGATGAGTAGATAGGTGGGTGGGTGGATGGATGGGTGGGGGGGTTAGTTGGATCCGTGGATCAGTGGATGAATGCATGAGTGAGTACATGGGTGGGAGGATAAGTTCCTGGATGAATGAGGAGACGGGCGGATGGCTATGCAGGCGGGTAAGTGGAAAGATGGACTCCAGAGGCAGTGCTCTCCCTGTGATGTCTGAGTCTTCCCCCTTCATCCGAAACACAAAGAGGCTTTAATGTCCCCTGAGATCTAAAAGAGACTCGGATCTTATGAGCCGAATGCCCTTCACCTCGGTGGGCCTCAGCATCTCTGTATGTGAAACAGCGAGAACACAGCCAGCCTTTCTACTCTGCCAGGTCCCCGGGGTGATCTGCTGAAGGGACAAGTTCAGCAGCACCTTGGACATGGTAAGCGCTGCACAGAGCTTGTCAGAGGATAATGTCAGCGCTGGCAGGGTGCCGTGGGTGTAGCGGTGAGCCGGGCCTGCCCTGGGAGCGTGCAGGGCGTGCCCTGCGTCAGGGACGCTGGCAGAGGGAGCCAGCAGCCCTCAGGGCACTCACGCTCTCTGACCCAGTAATTGCACCTCTAGGAACGGGCCCTAGGTCGGTAATCACGGGCTCTCGCAGAGACGTGCGCACGGGACGGCCATCGTCCGGTCATCGGCAGCCAGGACGGCCCTGATGGTGATGGAGTTCAGGCCTAGCAGTTTGAAGAGGGGCGGGATGACAGGGGAAAATGCTCAAAATAAGACAAAAGTAAAAAAAAAAAAAAAAAAAAAAAAAAAAAAAAAAAAAAACGAGATAGGAAACTGCATATGGAGGAAGATCTCGCACCTACTGGCGTGTGTAAGGGTCTCTCTTTGAGTGTGTGTGAGTGTGTAGACCAGGTCCTGGATGGGCACATACACAAACTCCTGGTCACGGGGGCAGGGTCTTCTCGTGCTTATCCAGATGATCCACGCGGACACAAACCAGAAGCCTGGCCCTGGGCGGGCCTCGATCTCTGACCCTTTCCTGGGGGCCCCGCAGGAGAAGCCCCCTGCCCTGCCCTCCCAGAAGGGGTGGGGTGCAAGGTCAGCGGAGGAGGGGAGAGAGATGGCACGCCCTCCGAGCCCTCTAAGCGGAGGCCTCACCCTTCAGAGGCAGCCTGCCTGCAGCCCCAGGCCCTCTGCGTGCCTCCAGGGATGGGATTACCGAGGCTTGCTCACTTGCCTGCTTTGCTGTCTCGATTTGTCTTCCACCTTCCAAGTTTTCTATAAAGAGCAAATACGACTTTGCTGAGGGGGAGAAGTAAATCCATGGGAAGCCAGCCAGGGGCGGTGGCTGGCTCCGGATTTGTCCAGACCCCCGTGGCCCTCCGCTTGCCTGTGAGCGGCCTGCTCCAACCTGCACTGGGACAGGAGCAGCGCCCAGCGCTGGAGCCGACGGGGAGAGTGGAGCTGGCTCCCGGCTCTGCTCCCGAGGGTCTCGGAGTCCCTTTCACCAAAACTTAGCTTCCCCATGGGTACAGCGAGGAGCCTCACAGGTGTGGGCACAGAGGGGCCACACGCTAAACCTGACGAGCTGGGGGAGGCCCGCGTGGTGGCCTTACAAACTCAGGGACAGGAAGTAACCACTCAGGGTGGTCTGAACGTAAAAATTCCTCACTACGAGTGGGTCAGAGCGGGTCACGTGACTACGAGCGTGCCATCACGACCTAGACCTGCAGCCTCCTTGGCGAAGGTCAGCGTTACCGTAAGTGAGCCTGGCTGTTGTCTTGGTGCCGCTAAGATCACATACCTTAGAAATGGCGGAGTGCCTTGTCCAGCCCCCTCGGGGCGCACCCACGCACAGAGCACGAGACCATGAACTCTCATTGTTATCTTTTTCCCCTGGATACCATCTCTGTGTGCTGCAAACGTGCATTATTACCCATTGCACACCCACCAATGTAAGAGAAGTGTGTGTCTCTTGTTACCCAGTCCCCAGGATGTCCCTGCTTTGCTTCCTGCCGCCCCCTGATCTGCCACCTATGGATGTCACGAACCCCCCTAACGTCCCCTCCTTTGATTCTAATGCGTAAAATAAGCTGCAGAACTGCCATTGTCCGGAGCATTTTCTCAATCCGTTGAGATTTTGCTTCCTGGTGATTGTCATCAGTTCGGCTTAAATAAACTCATAAAAATTCTCTGCAGGTTTGGACGTTTCTTACATGACGTTGACTCGTGTAGTCGGCAGGACTCCACAAAGAAGCCCACCAGGACCCCTGCGAACCCGCACCCGGTGCCAGGTGCCAGCCAGACCCACTGAGCCCCACCGGCTCCCCACTTTGCAGCGGGCGAACTTGGGGGCGTTTCTCGGAATTCCAGGCCCCGTGGTTAAGGCAGGAGGCCCTGACTTACTCGAGCTGCTCTAAAAAAAAAAAAAAAATTCTCAAGGTGACACTAAAGGTTAAGGGCTGAGATGACCTAGGGACAGGAGAAAGAAAAAACTGGGTAGCTGTTTTTTCATGTTGGCTTTTTAACTGGAATTGCTTACTGAGAGTCTGAACAAAACCTTTTGCCAGATAAATGAGAGTCTAGACTCAGGTCAGCTTCAAAGACAAGGGGCATTTACTCCCTCGGGCTCGACTTTCGGGTATTCTTCGCTGACTCAGGATGTATGCGGAGGTGTTTGAAGGAACAACTGAAGACAAGCACAGCCCCATGGGGCATTTCATCACGACTGTCATTAAATAATTGACTTCCGGGGACGCGCACATGAAGGCCGGTTCCCTAGCGCCCCGAGTCCTCACGGTTGTAATCACACAGCTGGGGAGAGAAACAGTCACGGAAGAAGGCTGGAGTGACTCAGGAGGTCACCCATCCGCAGCGCGCTTCAGCCCACCTCACCGTGTCCCTAGGAATTTTCGGACTCCGCAGATCTCAAAAGAAAACTAAAATCAACCTGGGAACTCGCGCCTGCAAGGCCAACAGCCCCCAGCCCCAGCCCCCAGCCCCCAGCCCCCTCCTGCAGACATGCGATTGTGGGGGGGGGTGGGTAGGGAGGGGCCACCGGTACCCACAAGGACGTGCAGAAGTGGGAAGGTCGAACTGGAAGCGATATCAACTGAAAATGGCTGAAATGGAGCTCTTTTGACACCTAAATTAATTTTTTTTTTTTGCACACACGGTTAGAAAAAGCCAGCTCTAAAATCAAAGGGAATAGACGGGAGGCTTATGGTCGATTGGCAAATAGAAGCCTCTGCCGCGGAGCAGGAGAGAGACCCCCTCCGGAAGGCAGCAGGGAGCCTCCGGGGGCGTCCCTGGAGGGGGGAGGGGCTTCCAAAGCCGCCGGGTCCACTGCTCCCTCTTCCCCAGCTTACCGCTGTCCCCTGTGCTCCTCCAGACTCACTGTCCTTTCCTCCTGCCCTTTCCCTCTCTCTGCACCCCTACGCGCCTAGGGGACGCTCAGAAAAGAAAGCCAGACCAGGACAGACCAGGAAAGAACAATCCAGAAACTCTGGCAGCTCCCATTAGCGGAAAGCCGGTCTCGGGACAAGACGGAGGGCAGCTCTGAGGACTGTAACCCACCTTCCCGGTGTCCGGGACCCTGCGGGGGCTCACACAGGAATCTGAGCGCTCAGAGCGTGTGATCCTGGCTATTCTGCCCTATTCGGATTAAAACACCTACTGGTTTCCAGGGGCAAAGCAGCGGAAGCACCAGACGGGGTTGGCGGGGGCCTCCAGGAGAAGTCTGTGTTTACCGTGGCCAGTCAGGTCACCTTAGGGAGGATTGCAGAAAACGGAAACGGGATTTAGAAGACGAAGAGGAGCCGCGGCAAGGACAGGGCCGCTCCGAGGACCTGTGAGGGTCTTTCCCCTTCTTCTCGCGAATGCCGTAGGACGCGGTCCCCAACCTTGTGGGCACAGGGACCGGGGCCCCTATGAGAATCTCATGTCTGGCGCTCCGAGGCGGAGCTGAGGCAGTGACGCCAGCGCTGCTGGGGAGCGGCTGCAGATACAGGCGAAGCTTGCTCGCCCAGCTCCTGCCGTGAGGCCCGGTCCCTAACAGGCCATGGGCCGGGACTGGTCCGCGGCCCCAGGGTTTGGGGACCCCTGTGTCAGGAGACATTGAAATGACCATAACAGGGGAAACTCCAGAGGCCCTTGTAGCTACTCCATCTGTTCCTGACCCCACCCAACCAAGGCGCCCCCCCCCCAAACCAGGCTGCTGTGCAGATGGGGGACACCTGGTCACCTGATGCCGTTTTTGAGTCCAGGCCTCCTCTCTTCCAGCCCAGGCACGTTACGGGCCACGGACGTCTTTGCTAGTCAGATCTGCCCCGGTTTACCTGATAGGACGAGACTTTCCTGAAACCAATGATGCCCAGAGAGCCTTCTCCCAGAGGGTGAAAGGTATGTAGAACTAAATGAATCAGACACTGAACCAATTGGGAAAATGATGATTTTAAAGGAATCTCCCCAAGAAGAAACTCATCTTGGGACTGAACGTTCGTTTACGGGACCTTCCAACGCAGTTTTGGGCCTTTACCAGGACAGACATTGGCCAGATGGTCAGCCTTTCCTATTAAAACAACTCTTGGCAATGCTTTGCCGCTATCTGATATTCACCCATATCCTTTAAGACCTGATGTGCTAGCTCATTATACAAGATCACTTAAAGGGGGCTTCTATTTCCACGTCCGAGCCCCTGGAATTCTCTTGTCCTTCCGGTAGAGGCCTGATGGGAAAGGACGGGAGATTGCACGGACTCTCAGAGCTACACCCAAACACGTCCTGGAGTTCCAGACCCACACGCCCTGTTATCAGCCACTCCTGTGGCCTGCCAATGTTTTTCAATGATAGATTAATGTAGTGCCTTTTTCAGCATTCTTGTTTAAAAAAAAAAGACAGGAAATACCTCCTTGCTTCCACCTTGGAAGATGGCCGCTTACGTGGACGGTGACACCCTGGACATCTGCAGAGCGTCCCACCTATGTCTCTCCGAGCGTAAAGGCTGATCTGGATGGTGTTGAATTTGCCAGAGATCCTGCTCTAATCCAGTGCGTGGATGGTTCACCTTTGTGCTCCAGGACTCATCAGACTCCCAAGAGGACCCAACGTACCTGTGACAACAGGTAGCCAGAAAGGGACAGAAGGACAAGCTTCGACTCTCGTTGACCCCGAGGGGAATGCCTTGGCCATCTAATATCTAAAGACGGGCCACTAATTAACCCAGACAGACTCAGAGGAATCTTATCCTTTCCTTTTCCAAAAACAAGCAAACAAAAACCAGCTTAGAGGGTTCCAGGGTCTGACTGAATACTGTCACAATGAGGTTCCAAATTGCCATTGAGTCTCAGCCTCTGTACGTCTTCTCACAATCAGATCGGCCCAGCCCGGTTCGGCAAACCCGAAGGGAAATGAGCCGAGGAGGCTCTGGAGGCAGGAGTGTGGGGAGCTCCCACCCTGGCCGCCTCAGTCATAAACGTCCCTTCTTTCCCACATGGAAATAAAGGAAATGCTTCAGGAGTTTTAACTCAGACACACGGAGGTCACCTTAGACCCACTGGGTGATAGAGTCAGGAGGTGGGCTCCACCTGGCATGACAGCCATCTCTGCCACAGCCACGTCACGTGGACAAGCGGGGGAAATAGCTACGGGCTCCGCTTCACGGACGTGCCCCCTTCCGCTGCCTCTGCCCTGAACCCCGTCACGCGGGACACCGCCGGCAGCCTCTGGTTTCCCAGGGAGCGCGCCTGGGCTCTGCGCCTTGGCGGCTGTAACTCCGTGGGCCGTCCCCTGGCCACGTGCTGCTTCTTCGCGGGACAAGGACACTGTGATCGCGTGTTGCTCGCCGACCGCCTGCTGGCTCCTGGGAATGGCTCACAGGAGACCGCGATCAATGACGCTGATGATTTGTGTGTGGACGTGGCGTAGCTGTAGGGCGAACAGGGCCGCCGCCGAGCTGGGTGTGCAGTAACCTCCGTGAAGGTGTCTATTTACCTGAATAAGATCTGCCCAATGAGCTGAGTCAATCGCTCTAACTGGAGCTTGCGAGGGCCACAGCTCAGGTGGCTGCCATCGCACTGAGTCGCCAGGCCTTTGGAGTGGTTCACGGCTTTGGAACGTTCTGGAAGCAGCGGGGCTTCTCAACTCCCTCAGGGCAGCCCCCAAACAATGGAAAACACGCTGCAGAATTATTAGAGGTCGTACAGCAGCCATCATCAAAATTCCAGGACATTCTAAAGCCACCCTCATAAAAGCAAAAGGGACTCATTTGGCCGACACGGCAGCTGGACGGGCAGTGACAAGCAGCCAAATTATCCAGACCTGACAATGTCTGTCACCCCATGACATCAACGGGACCCTCTTTCACAGTTCCAACGGACAGCTACAGAGGAGGAGCGTGTGGCAACAGGAAGGGGGGTGCTTTGACCTGACGGGCAGGTAAGGCCCAGCCAGAGACCAGTCCCACCTGTCACGGCTCCCTCCCTCGCCGGCACTCGGCAGGTGTGCGAGCCGGCCCGGGGCGGCAAAGCCGACTCCGTGGCGGAGGCAGTAGGACTGGGCCTTCCCCGTGGCCCACGCAGCGTGCAGAGCGGCCGCTCTGCCTGTCCCGACGTCACCCTGGACGGCCACCCCTCGAGGCCCAGAGCCGGCCCCCCACTCCTGTAGGTCCATTCGAGGTCTGGTCATTGGATTTTATCCGAATGCCACCATCTCGAGGATAGAAATATGCGTTAGATGGGACTTGTATGTTTTCTCCCCAGTTGAAGTAAATTATCATGGGGAAAATGTTCCCACTTGGGGAATTCCCTCGAGTTCCATAGTGACCGAGGGTCGCATGTCACTGGGGTAACAGTGCGACCCATCTGCTCCACCGGGCCTACGCCACAGCGTCCTCTGCGTGAGCCGCGCATACCAACCGCACAGCCACAGCTCAGCTCCGTGCGTCCCCAGGAGCTTCCATCTCCCTCGGCCAAAAGCCCGCCCTGCGGAGCTTCTCGGCCTGAGATCAGCTCCTCTGCCCTCCTGCAGGCCACTGGTCACCCTGCGCGCCTGGAGGGACGGCCCCGTGAGCCAGCCTCACTGAAAGAAGGCAGTGCGTGTCGTCGCCAGGGACTTCTCAGCCACCTCAAAGACACTGATCGATCCCCAGTGTGCTCCTCCGAGACACAGACCTCCAAGACAGCGACTCAGGACCAGGAGATTCCATCCACCGGAAGAGACGGCCATTAAAGACGCTCTCTAACCCTGGGAAGGGACCTTACCAGGTGTTACTAACTCGTCCATGTGCAGACAGATCTAAAGGTGTTAACTCAAGAATTGCACTTCTCATAAAAAAGGGACGCTTCACCACAAATGGACATCTGACCCCCGACCCCCACCCCACCCCAGTCTCGGACAGTCGCCTCCACTGACCGGACATCCTCAAGGATGAGCAGCCACCGACATCCGGGACAGACAGCTGTCCCAAGACGCGGAGCGAGAAGGCCTGTGTACCTACATAATCGATGTTGAACTCAAAAGACCATTTGCCTGTCTTTACCTGTCTGCTAATAATGTTAGTTCGCCATAATAATAGTCGCCATAATAATAGTTATACTTGTTCTTTGGGCTTTTCTCAAACCCTGTTCTTACATAGCCCCACTGTTAATAATTGCTGAAGGTGTATAAGATAACTTTTACATGATCAGTAATACTCTTTATGGCTTCTCTTCTGAAATTTAGAAGGAATGTTATCATGGAAGGAAGGAAAGAGATGTGTGTTTGAGAGAAGTTAGAAGGAAGTAGTTTGTCCCAATAGTTGTTTATTCCTGAATGACGAAGAGACAAATGGGGAAGGACCCAAGAAGCTGGGGGAAAGGAATATTGAGAAGGAATTTTGTGTATAATTGCTAGACCCCGATTACGGACACATGTGTACCCCTAACCCAGCAAGGACTCCCAACTACATTAATTCAGATGAAAGCCGAAGTGACTATTAAAAAAAAATGTCCCCCTGTAACAGCTGCTGAGGCACAAGAAACTCACTTATGAAACTCTTACTGTCCTCCGGCCTCTGGGAATTGTTAGATGGTAAGTGTAATTTACTCACTCCATTGTGTTCTTGCAGCCTTGGCCCCAATTAAACCTTAAAGGTACAGTTCCCAATCGTACAACTAGCAGGAATCAGATTTATCACGAGTGACATGTGAGTGCTTCCAACAAGAAAGAGAAGGGCCGTACTAGTATTATAATCATCATCATACTAGTAAATGGGAACCTATCTTATGGTCAGATTCTGAAAACCAAAGAGGGGTATGGTGTGCCCTCAAACTCTCAGCGAATGTTATACTAGATGCAAAATGCAGGAAATTGAGACAGACAGCAAAACTTGGATCACGATAGCTTATAGGTCAGAAACGACCCAGAGTGTTTTTTTTTTATTAAAATGATTGAGGTGACATTGGTTAACAAAATCAAATGAGTTCAAGTGTACAATTCAACAATAAGTCAATATAGAGATTGCATTGTGTGTTCACCACCCAAAGTTAAATTTCCTCCCATCACCAGTTCTACCCCCTCTACCCGCCACCTACCTCCCCCCGCCCCTGGCAACCACTAATCCACTCTCCATGTCCATGAGTCTCTGTTTACTTGTCATATTTGTTTGTTGCACTCAGTTTTATACCCCACATGTGAGTGAAATCATATGGTCTTTCAACTTTTTAGGCCTGATTTATTTCACTTAGTGAGATTTACTCAGGATCCATCCATGTTGTCGCAGATGGTATTCCATTTTTCTTACGGCTGTGTCATATTCCATCATATGCACCATGTCTCCTTTATCCAGTCATCCACCGTAGGACACTTCAGTTGCTTCCATGTCCGACCACCATGCATAATGCTGCTGTGAACATTGAGATGCATATATCTTTGCAGATAAACGTGTTCAGGTTTTTTGGGGTAAATCCCCAGAAGATGGATGCTGGGTCATATGGTAATTCTATTCTTAGTCTTTTGAGGAACTTCCATACTGTTTTCAGAGTGCGTTTTTCTGCACAAAGGTCCATAAGACCCGACTGCCTCCTATTTACCTGTTTCCTGTTTGAGAAAAATTCAGCCTTGACATCCATCCAAGGTCACCGACTTGCCCCATCCCCAGTTGTCCCCCCTTTCAGCAAGACAAATGACAACACGAGACTTCCTTAGGAGTGAGCCTTCTTAGCACCCTGGGACCACGTTATCCCACCAGGGCGTTGGTCATCGATGCATCCTTTGGGTTAATTTATGGCCAAAAGGGGGAACTGCAGACAAGAAAGGGACCAGACCCTAAACGTGACAAGCTCAGGGGAGGCACCTGGCGGGCCTTACAAACTCAGAGGCAGAACGTAACCCTGCAGGATGGCCTGAACATAAAAATTCCTAACAACGAGCAGGTCATGGTGGGCAGTCACGTCCGAGGCCCGTAGCTCCCTGGACGAAAGTCAATCATTACCTTAATGAGCCTGGCTCTTGTCTTTCTGCATCTGAGATAACATACCTCTGAAACGTCAGAGTCATCTCCTTGAAGAGACCCCTTATGGGCACCCCCACCAGCACCAGAGCAGAAACTACAGACCCCTGGCTGCGATCTTGTTGGCAGAATACCATCTGTACGTGTAGTAAATGTTAATTATCACCTACCCCACACCCGCCCCTGTAAAGGAAGGATGGGACTCTTCATCTTACTTTTTATCCACTCCCAGCGGCGACCGGGCTTTGCTTTCTGCCGCCCCCTTAATCTACCGCCTGTGGATGTCATGAACCCTCCTGACGTCTCCTCCTCTGATTCTAACATAAAATAAGCTGCAGAACTGCCATTCTCTGGAGCATTTTCTCAATTCGCCGAGATTTTGTTTCCTGGCCATTGTCGTCAGTTCGGCTCAAATAAACTCATAAAAATTCTCTGCAGGTTTGGAGCTTCTTACGTGGATGGACGCAAGGCTCGGTGGATATTTTTGAAAGGAACCAGCGAGGATGGGGCACGCACTGTGGGAGGCACCTCATCGATGACGCTCACAGCCCTGCGCAAGCCTGTCCCGCTGCCGCTGGCCTGAGGGGGCGTCCAGCCGGTGGGGGGAGAGGGGCAGAGAAAGGGGGGAGCGGAGGGCCAGGAGGGGCGAGGAGGGCCGGCAGGGGAGGGCCATGACTCCAGGCCTGCGGGCCTCCTGGTAGCCAGGCAGCGATGGCTCCTGGGTCTGGGGCGGGGGTCCTGTGAAAACCTGAGCCGAGACACGGGCCGCACCCCTCCCCTAAATGCCAGGGGCTGAAGAAGCAAGAGACAAGGGGGAGGCGGGGATCGGAACACAGTGGGTGCCCGAGTCTGTACTTAACACTCTGCTGTCTCTCAATCTAGGCGAAAATACATGCCATGTAATTGCCTTTGTATTTTGGACACTCGTTAGGAGAATAATAAATGGTATTATTTATTAATATAGTGATGAATCGTTCGGTTTTTTTAAATTAAACATTAAACCGCTCACACATTTAATGTGAATTATCGGGCCGGGCGTTGAAGGAGAAGACTCCCCAGGGAAGGGCGCCCGGCTTCTCCGCAGAAATGAGCCGCGTGGCCCTTTAATGAGGCGCGCGGGCTGGAGGCGGCGGGGTGACGCGAGGACACGGGCGGCTCGCGGGCGCATCCTGCCCCCTGCCGGCCGCGCCGGGCGCCGTGTCGCGGCGGCGGCTGCCCCGGGGGGCCGCTCGGTCTGTCGGTCTTTCCAGAAGCCGCTGCTCCGCGCTGGGCGCCCCTTGTCTAGCAGGCAGCCCCCCGGGTCCCGCATGAATTCCGCGGCACAAATTATTACGAGTGGGGTGTTTGGTCCCCGAAATCCCTGCTCCCCAGGGGACAACACGGCTGCCTCTGGTGACAGGCCGGGGCAGGGCTCCAGCTCGTGGGGCGGTGGGGGTCCCCGCACCGTGCACGACGCCCTGGAAGACGCCTTTATCCCACCCAGGAGCAGAGTGGAGCTCAGAGATGTTAAGCGACCGGCCGCTGAGGTCACACAGCCAGCCCGGCCGGCCTGCAGGGCCCCAAAGGTGATTCGCTCCTCCCGCTGCTGCGCGGCCTCCACGCAGTTGGGCTCCCAGCCCCAGCCCCCCAAAGCGCGGTTCCGGAACGTGAATCGGGTATAAATAGGGTCCGGTTATCACTTCCCAAGGGCTGACTGTGTGACAGGCACCGGGCCAGACGCTGCACGTGGCAGTGGAGCAGGCACCGCCCCCTGCGCCCGCCTCACGGTGGTAGACTGAGGCGCAGCAGGCAGCGGGGACACCCCCGCTCACCAGACGGTGAGGAAGTGGTGGGGGGGGGAGTCGGCCCCGAGCCCCAGCCTGGACCGGTCCGACGCCGCCTGGCTGCTTCTGGTTCCCAAAGCACAGGCCCAGGGTCGCGGCTGCGTCTTTGGGGGGCACCCGATCCCCTTAATAACAGGTGGTCTGCGAGAATGAGGGGTTCCGGGGCACGGCTGCAGGAAAGATTCCCAGAAGCCAAACTGCTGAAGCCAAAGGTTGGGACAGCTTCAGTTTGGGCTGCATGTTGCTAAATTGCCTTTTAATGAGTGTGCCCCCAGTTACACAACTTGGGGGAGTGCCTCCTGCCCGCTCTCCCCCTCCACCACCCTTCTCACAAATACACACACACACTTTGTCCTGCCATTGCTTCCTGAGTCATCCTGGCCCAGTACCATCCTCTGGTCCTTAAACACAGCTTGTCGTCTCTCTCCTGTGTCAACCTGCAGGATTCTGTAGATTTAGGGGGTTCCCTCCCTCACCCCCATCAGACTCTGCCTCCCCTCAAGCTATCACAGCAACCGCCATTGAGCACTCACTGTTCCCCAGGCCCGGATCTGAGGTTTTCTGTCGCCATCCGAGCATGTTACAGGGGAGGAGCCTACCACGTGCAGGAGGTGATCCCACCCCAGAGCCCATGCCCCATCCACATGGGTGGGTCTCCCTGTGCCCAGACCTGGGCACAGCCCTTCAGACGCATTCAGCAAGTGCTCCTGGATGAATACATGAATGGACACATGAAGGCTATGTCCCTCAGGGCACGTGGGGTTGGGCCAGGGCCGGGCCTGGGACCAGGAGCTACTGTGTGCCTGGAGCGAGTCGCGGCTCCTCTGTGCCTTCGGATTCCCCATCCAAGTGATGAGGGGGTGTGTGGAGAAGCCAGGACTGGCTATACCCAGGCCCTGGGGTCCAGCCCAGGCTCTCCGCACATGACCTTCTGTCCCCTGCCCCCTCCGGGAGCCCAGCCCCCAGTCTTGTCTCCAGCCAGCAGTGCTTCAATCGCTGGTTTGGGAAATAGTTTCCTCAGCCTGATAAGACTCTGTTCTTTGCCCCCTCACCCCAGGATAGAGGAGCCCCCCAGGATAAAGGAGGCCCCACTGCGGGAGCAGGACCAACAGCGGCTCCCTGTCCTTGCTGTTATCTCTCAGGGCTGCTCAGACACCCACTAATTTGTTTCCATCTTGCCCCCTCCCTTCCTGATCAATGTTTTAACCTAGCCGGTGTGTTAAATGACTTGTTCCCATAGCAACCATCAGATACACGCGTGGATGTGCTGCCTCTGTTTCCTGCTCCAGAGCGCCAAGGGAACAAATCTCCTTTCATATCCGCTGCTGTTTGCTCAAAGGCACAGGATATTGTTCAGAACAAGTCATTTAAAAAAAAACACACACAATATTAAAAAAAGAACTTAACCAGGTTTCTCAACAGAGAGAAAGTTGTTTCATAAGGTGCATCACTCTTAAGAAATATGAAATCAGATTTCTTAAAAAACCTTTGACCAAGTTCATCTTTCTTCTGAGACTCTCTCCTCAGAAAATAAGCTGAAATATGTGAACGGTTCTCTGCAAAAAAGATATCAGCTGCCTCGTTTATAAAGAGCAAAATTGAGTACAGCCTAAAAGTTCAACAACAGGAGATTCAAATAAACTCTGGTTGACACACTTGAGGATATTACAGAGCTGTTTAAAATGCTACCTAGACAAGGGAGACACATGTGTCAAATGATGCAAAGTGAAAGAAACAGGATGAAAAGCTGTGTCTGCTGGATCATAATGAATGTAAACAAACCCAAACTATGTAAGGAAAAACACTCAGAGCAAACGCACGCACACAAACGCTGACAGAACCGTCTCTTGTTGATGGACCCACAGCAATTTTTTTTCCTTATTGATTTATTCAACAGATATTCATGGAACATTTATTCGGGGCCCCACCCCATTCCAGGCGCAGCTATTTGCACTTCTTATAGTTTCCCAAATGTGTTTAATGAGGATGTGTTCCTTTTCAATGGAAAAACATATATTTATTTTAAAGCTAAGGTATATGTTTCATCTATCACGTTGACAACGAAATAAAGATAACATAATTCTGTGGGCCGGGAGCGCCGGGAGGACGCGGGCCCCCTGCTGATGGACGTCTGAATTACAGCCGCCTATTCCAAAGAAATTATCCCCCCAACTGAATGGTCCTGTTCTCCACTTCAGGTAATTTGGGAGTGAAGCACCCCCAAGCTGGCATTCACTTCTCTTCCAGGAAGCCTGAGCCTCTGCCGAGGAGGGGAAGAAAGTGCCGGAAACCGGGCACCACCCAGAGCGCCTCCTGCACGGTTAATCTCAGGGTGTGGGGAGGCCGCCGTGGGAGAGGAGTTTTGGCAATTCCCACTCCAGCCCCATCTTACCTCACTGCTCCTGGCATGTCCCTTCACCTCTCTGGCCTCAGTTTCCTCATTTGCACAATACGGCGATGACACCTCCCTGGCTGGCTTCCCACGTGGATGGCATGACGGACAATGTGTGACACGCCTTCCACACAGGCCCTCGAGGACCTTTTCTCTCTCTTCTTTTTTTTTTTTTTTTTGCTTCCTGAGATGGAAACAGTAAAAGTTGATGTAGAGTCACCAACAAGCTCCACACTGTGACGTCCCTCCTCTTCCCCTGCAGACCCCTCTGGAGCCTGGGAGAGGGGGGTCTTGCCAGCAGAGGCCTCTGCCGCCCCAGACGAAGGGCTGTCCCCTGGGGAGGGCTGACAACTCTGCCTACAACAGACACGATGATTTTTACAGCCAGCAAACACCTCAGCCTGGCATTTTCTCATTTTGATGTGCAGGGTCTCAGAGAGAAGGAAGTCCCCTGTTTTCCCAAGGCTGCCCCACCTCTCCCTCCAGGGCCAGCTCCAAGGCTGCTGGCACCCACGCCAAGCCCCTGTCCCCTCCAGCCTGGCCAGCAGGGGCCCCCTGGAGCCCACTTTCATGCTAAATTTGTTCAGCTGTCTCAGGTTATTTGAAAACTTGTAAAACATTTTCTTAAAAAAAAAAAAAAAAAGCAAAGTCCCATCTTTAATGGGAATCCAGTGTTTGCTTCATAGTTCTAACTCGGCAGCTGCAGGAATTTTCCAGACTTGAAAAAAGAGGAAGGAGGAAAAAAAAAAAGATCACCTCTGGTTTCTGACAGAACACGCTTAATCCCGGCTGGATTCTAGGTTGAGAGCAGGGAGAGGGAGTTCTGGCTTCTGCCAGCACCCCGCCCTCCTGGGGTGAGCTCAGAGGGGAACAGCGTGGGGCCCGGCGGGACGGAGGTGGGTGGTCCTTGGGGGAAGGGGCGAGAGGAGGCGGTTCTGTCCGCAGATCCCAGTCGTCCCACTTAAGTGCATGCCTAGGGCCCGGCCCCGAAGCGGGGCGGGGGTGCCCCGTGTGGACCTGACTTAGCAGCAGGGGCTGATACGTGACAGCAGGTCAGGCTTGTGGGTCCCTCCACCCTTCCTGGAGGGCTCTGGGGCCACCGACCCAGGTCCAGAAATCCCCTCCGCCCGTGGGCCCAGCAACTCCACCTCAAGGACTCGGTGGCGGACGTGCGTGAAGACCGGAAGGTGGGCTTCGCTGCCCCCACTTCGCTCTACAATGTCGTCAGTGGGTAAACGTCCCCCAGGGGGGCTGAAGTGAGCGGCTGGCGTTCAGCCATACCCTGAAATGTGAATAAAAACGTTGTCGTAGATGATGCTGGGGAAGGGTGGTCTCCCCAAACAGCCCAGCGAGAGAAGCCGATGACAGGACACTGTGCACCGTTATGTCCCCAGTCACGTTCAACGGGGGACAACTCAACCTGTGTCTAATTAATGCATAGCGGAGGGGAAAGTCTAACGCCAAAATGGGAACGTTCCCAGCGCCTTCCTCTTTGACTTCTCTGCATTTTCTGGCGCTGTCCACGGTGAATGAACGTGCTTTAGTTCACTCGGGCGGGTGGCGGCGGTCCGGCCCTTGCTGTGTGTCCTGGGCGAGTTGGTTGACCCCTCTTTGCTTCGGTCCCCCCCCCCCCCCCCCCAGTGCAACCGGGACGGTCGCGCCTCCCGCCTCACGGGGTCGCTGCGGGCAAAGCTGACGCGCGCAAACGCTCCGCGCTGCGCGGGCGCTGTTAACCGCTTTCACTGTTCGCCCGTTTTCCTGCACAGAAACGCGTCGTGGTTCTCGGCGCTGCGAATACGGCAGAGGCAGCTAAACTCCAGGAGCGAACGGACGTCGCACCAACACGCACACGACGCCTTCGTTGGGAGCGAGGCGTCAGGCCTTCGGGGCACTTGGCGACGACACCTGTTGAGGATCGCGACCCTCTTAAGAGCAGTGGGAAGCCTGACCCGGGGGGCCGGCTTCAGCAGGGCGCGAGACCGGAAGTGTGTGGTTTAAAAACAGCACTGTGTCAGCACTGCGGACGGAGAAGGACCCCAGGGAGGTGCCTTGGGGGGTGGGGCCGCCCTGGGGGTGTGGACCAGGGAGAAGCCGCTTCTTGACTCCACCGCAGGGCAGAGGCAGAAGGAGCCAAGTGGACAGACTCCGGCGCCCAGGGGCAGGTGGGAGCTGCAGAACCTGCCAGGGGCCGGGGCCGTGGTGACCCCAGGCCTCTGGCCTGACTCACGGCATGGACAGTGCCCCAGATATATATAGGGGATATATAGGAGCAGCTTCGGGGACTTGAGAGTGTCGGGTTTAGGATATGCTGGGTTCCAGGTCGGGGTGTCCAGGGCCAGAGGTCCTTGAGATGGCGTTCTCTGTGGTCGCTTTAACCTCGGGGTCCCACCGAAGACCGGGTGCGATCGCCCCTGCACAGGGGCGCACTCCCAGGTTCCGGGGTGGTGACTCACCGGGGTGGGAGGGCAGCCACCCAGCGCCCGCGGGGTGGGGGGTGGAGCCCAGGCGGCTGCGGGGCGCCTCCGGGCGTGGAGGGGCGCCCCGGGCCTGGCGGGGAGCTCCGAGGGCATCCCCTGGGGGCCTCTAGGCCAGACACAGGCTGGCTCAGCTCCAAAGGCCCCTGCAGGTCTGGGCCCCTCAGAGGCGGGGCTGCCTCCTCAGGTGGGCACAGGCCTCGTCCCATGTGGTCCCCGGTGCTGTCCCTCGCCCAGGTCCCCTATCTACCCGCCTCCGAGTTCACAGCGGGAACCACGTCTCTGCCCCCCACCTCCCACCCACGTCTCCCACCCCCTCCTCCACTCCAGCCACAGGGGTCACTTGCTGCCCCCCAACTCCCAAGCACACTGGCTCCTCAGACCTCTGCTGGGACAGCCCCTGCCCAGCACACGCCCCTCCCGGGCCACGGAGCCCCTCCCGTCTGCTGTGGATCCCGCCAAAACGCGGCCTCCTCCGCAGGCCTTTCGGGACCATGCCCCCGCCCCCAGCGGCCTCCTGTCTGCCCCCGCGGCCCGCGAGGGACGTGGTAGGAGCCGCGGAAGTGTTTGCGGCGTAGATGCAGACACATGAGGGAGCAGGTGGAGAGAGGGGGTGGGCGGGAAGACGCCCCGCTGTTCCCCACACTTCTCTCGGGGAGACTGTGAGTAATGTTATGTTCTAACCTACACGCCTCAGTGCTTCCCAAATCCTCCACGGTGCGCGAGCGTTTCTGCTGGGAGTCAGAGAACATGATTTTCAATCATTTTTTGGAGTCTGTGTTGAATACCGACGGAAAACCAGGGCACTCTGGGGAGGGGACCAGCCCCGCTAACTTAGCAAGGTGAGGGGGGCCCCTGCTGCTCCCCTCCGCTTTCCCGCAGTGTCTCCTGCTCCCAGGTCCTTGTCAACCTTCTGCGACGCCCCCCACGGGCAGGAATAACAGGGCCCTCCCTGCACCCCAGTTCTGTTCACAGCTGAGGCATGGGCACTCGCTTCCACCACCTGGGAGCTGGCTGCACCCAGAAAATGTGAGCCCCCCGCCCCCTTTCCTGGTGACTGGTTCCCGGGCTTTGCTGTCTCGCTCACTCACACACAACACACACACACACACTCACACTCACACTCGGGAGGCATCTGACCTCTTCTCGCCTGATTGCCCGGGCCGGGCATGATGGCAGCCAGTTGAGGAGTGGTGTTGAGCCTAGCAGTTACGAGCATAGCATCCGGGTCCATACTGTCTGGACGTGCCATCCAGCTCTGCCGCCGGAACGTCTGGGGACAGCCCCTAACATTCCAAGGCCCTTGAAACGGGCTCATCACATGCCCCTCCCAGAGTGGTTGTGAAAGACAGGAGCTCGGCAAGGTGCTGGCATACAGTAGGTGCTCCGTAAGTGCGCGTTATTGTTATGCTTAGTAAAGTTTTAGAATAAAGTGGGTAGAGTTGGAATAACCGCTGGCCATCGCCTCCCCCGGACTCCCCATTCCCGGGGCTTGCGTGGACTGGCCGGTTTGGAAGTGGTCAGCAGTTAGGTATCTCCAGTAGCAGGACAGCGGATGGGCCCTGAAAGAGCTGTGACAAGCTGATGACGAATCACAGGACTGGGCCACGCGGTCTGCCGGTCTGTGCTCTGACCTTGACAGGCGAGCGTTTAATACCCGCCAGTCACTCACGGTCTGATCGAACGTTCAAGACGACACCTGTCTGAGGGAAGAGTGATCACTTCCCTTCGCTCGCCCCCACACCAAAACGCTGTCGCTCCTTTCTCAGTCCAAGTAAAACTTCGCAAAACTGGTTCTTCCTCCGGCCCTGGTTACCTGGTTACGACATGTAGGCACTTTGTGACTTACCTCCTGGTAACGTCGGCATGGCAGGGTTCCTTCACCCACCAGGTCCCACGCCGGCCACGCCTGGCAGAAGGGGGACCCCGGGTCCCTCCCTACAGCCATAGCTTGTATTTTAATCCCTTAACGATCTTCTCAGTCAACTTCCCATCAGAACGAGAAACAGGAGACACCGACTCCAGCTGAAACGAGGCGGCGTACTGTCCGAGCAACGGCGAGTGCGCGGGCCAAGCTGGTTTCGGGGTGGGTGGGTTCACGGTCACTCTCAAAGACCCAGACTCTCCCCACCTCTCTGCTCTGAGCTCCCATCTCGCTCTAACTCAGCCTGGGTTTCGCCTGTAAACGGGACCCACGATGGTGGCCGCCACCCCGGTCAGCACAGCTGCCACTGATGCCGCTCTCAGTGACCTCGTCACTCTGAGGAGAATCTAGGCCAGACAGCAACTCCACGAACGTCCTGAATTCTGTCGTTACTATTCTGGCACCTCAGAGTCTGTGAGAGAGCACCCCGGGGGGCTGCACCCAAAGGCGGGACGCTGTCCCTGGTCCCTGTCTCCCGTCAGTCAATCAGAGAGTCAGATTAGGACTTCAGGCGCCTGCTGTTTATCAGCGAGAGCCTCTGTTTTGCATGAAAATATTTACTTCTCCTTTCAATTTGCTCTTATTCTTCACAATTATGAATTGTAGCCTCAGCGGTCTAAACGATTTTTTCCTTCTCTTTGTGATGAATTTTGGTATTAGCTGTTTTCAAATAAAGCATAATTGACTTTGTTAATTTTCCTGATTGCTACTTCATTTCTAATTCATTCTTAAAAACTGATACAATCAGCCAGTCGGATTCTTAATCAGATTTCATAATGGATAATTATTTGGTTTTAGAAACTTTTAAAAAATGCTTGAATGTTTAAAATATAACACGTTAACATACTTCAAGCAAAACAGTTCTTCAGAGGGGGCCGCGAGCATTTATGTCACCAGGAAATCTATCTTTTCAAAATGTATTTTATTATCCTGGGTCTAGGTAATAGTCACATTTTTGTGAATTTTTCAGAAATTTAATTCCTGAATTGAATACAAATCAACATTTGACTGCATCCTATTTCGTTTACCCAGGCTTAGGTTTATTTCAGTTTTTTATTTCTATTTTTTAAACATTTAATAATGCAGACAACCTTTAAAAAAAAAAAGACCTTGAAAAATTGATTTTCAGAAGCTGCAAAGGCCTCTAGTCTCCTTAAGTATTTCATATCTAAATGGATGTCCTTTTATAGATATTTATTATTCCCTCCATAACTGACAACTTTTTAATTAAAGCTGCGGAGTTATCATAGTCACAAAACAAGCAGTAATTCCCCCCGAAAGTCTAAGTCGTTAATTAGGCAACATAATGAGCATTGTCGCACCCTGGGAGGCGCATGCCCTGACAATTATCCCCTCCGCAGCCCAAACGTCCTATTCCGGCTGGAAGGATTATCTCTCCAGCGAGGGGTACTGCCAGGCAGCTTCGCCAGTGCCTCGCCACGCACAAACCTCCCCACGCACATACCCCTCACACACACACACCCACATCCCCGTGTCGTGCGGAAGAAAAGCTGTGACCTTTCATCAGCATCTGCAAGCACAAATCAAGAGACCAAGTTCTTTGCCGAGATCGATTGCCCCGAGACCGCAGAGCCAGAGGAGCTGGTGACGAGATCGAGCAATTAAGAACGAAAGCCGAAATGGCTCCCATAATTGCAGAATCGCTCATTTCAACAGCCCGATTGGAAATTGCCAACAAACTGTGTCTGAGAGTAATGAAGCGAAGGACGAGGAAAAGGTGACATTTTCGAATAAAAGTATTAGTAAACGAATGGACGACACGTCGGATGACAAGGACAGTTCCGGGGCTTTATTAAGTCCAGAAAAGTTTTCCCCACAGATTGACGCATGGAGATATCAACGTGTTGCTAATTGGGCTCCGTTAATAGCGCTAATTAGAATCTCTGAAGGAAAGAGGCCGGGGAGGCACTGTTTGCTCCTTAAAGCAGTCCCTAAACAAATTACTGGGAAGGAAACATTTCGAACTGGCAAATTAATACTTGGAGGTGCGGGGCTCATTACAGAGGCCCCGCTGTGTCGTGCACACATGTGGCTGTGATGATGGAAGGGGTAACCGCTCCACGACCAGAGTTTCTTCTAGAAAGGCCTGGAGTTCAGGGAGTGTGTGGCATTAGTCACAGCCTGTCGTATAAAAAGTTTGCGTGCAGATCTGACTTGCGCATTAAATGACATGATCAGACGGGTGACTGACTGAGTCTAGGCAGTGACAGTGCTGTCTGCCTCAGCGTTATGTGTGCGTATGTGGTGGGGGCGGGGGGGGGTAATGGCATCAGAATCGGGGGCTCGGCTGTTTCATACCCAAGTGGCTGTCCAGAGAATGATATTTGTCAAGAGTTTGAGAGCTCAGAGAAGAACTGGAGGTGGGAAAGTGTAATGACCCACTTAGCGATCTCACTCGGCTTGAATAAGTGGCGTACTTAACCTGACATCGTGGGACACCCAAGAGAACTTAACTGGAAATTGCGAAGATTGTCAGGCCGAGCTGTCCTTCAAGCACTCAGGCTGTGAAAAACAGTTTCGAATGCGTGAGAACCCAGGAAATATTACACTCTCAAGCCCTGCCTGAGGAATCTACTAAAAAGCTGGTGGCGAGCATTAAATACATTTAGATGCCGATCTCCTAGAATAACACATAAATACTACATGCTTTAACGAAACAGAAAACACAACTTAACGTGGGAGGAGAGGGAGAGAGAAAGGGGGAAACAATAAATTCATTGACTGTCATATTAACAATAGGCGGGAGATAAAGGCTGACGAACCAAATAACGTTAGTTTGCTCCATCTGAAATTGCCAGTATCTGATCGTTTTCAACTTGCCTAAAAGACAGTTCTATGAGGTTCGATAAGCAAATGAAACATGATAAAAGATATTAAAATGAGATAATCGAACAAAAACACAAACTTACCTGACGTGCAAAAGAAATGCACAAACCAAAACATGCCACGATGTGGATGAGCCTTGAAAAATCATGGGTAGCGACGAGGCCGACATGCAAGGGCAAGTCCGGAACGGGTCCACTCATCGGAGGTCCGGGAGTGCTAGAGACAGTGCAGCGTGCCAGGGGAAGGTGGCCTTGTCGCTTACTGGGGACGAAAAATGTCTGTCTGGGGTAATGAAGAACGTTTTGGAACTAGACGGCCGTGCCGGTTCCCAACAGCGTGAATGCACGTCGCGCCACCGAATTCGTACACTTTAAACTGATTGAAATGACAGATTTTATAGTATATATATTTCTACCACAAGTTTAAAAAAATTAATAATGTAATATTCCAAGAATCATTGTTTGCATGTTTTAAATGGGTAAATTGTATGGTATGTGACCCAAATCTGGGTAAAGCTGTTTATAAAAAATATATATATATATACACACATATAAAAGAATAAAGGAAGTCATGCTTTAAAAAAATAAGAACAAAGAAAACAGGTCACAGGGAGAGAGGGATAGGCAAGCGTAACCAACATGCAGCAAACATTACATATAATAACATGGTAGAGTGGAGACCAGCGTATCAGGCACAGCCGTGAATGCAAAGAGGCCGAGCTCCTCTCGTGAAAGAAAAAGATTTTTCAATCAGCTTGCAGAGCCAGCCAGCTCTAATCAGAGTTATTTAGAAAGACTGAAAATCACAGCCCGGGAAGGGGTGTATCAGGCAATGGAAACAATAAAAAAAAGCAGGGGTTGGACTCTGATGTTCCACAAGGTAGAATTCAGGCCAACGAGCATGGAATGTGACAAAGATGTTACATTATCAGGCCCACGGAGATGTAACAGTTCCGAATGCAATAAACACTGATAAAGCGGAAGCTACGGGAGGTGCGGGAGGTGCGAGGAGAAACGGACAGAAACGCACGGCAGAGAGGCGACACGCTGCTCCCGTCAAGTGAACACAACCAAACAACAACAAAAAAAAAAACAGGAAAATTATGAAATAACTGAACAATCTAATCAGTGAGGAAGATCCTATGGTTCTATATGAAATTCACATCACAGTAAAAGAGAATATACCCTCTTCTGAAAGTACATGAAACGTTCAGCAGCACACACGCACACGCGCACACGCACACACACACACACACACACTGTCACAATACTTTTCATTAAGTACAAATGATACAGATCAACTTGGTGGATTATAGTGTGCCCCAAGTGGAAATTACAAACGAATTCAAAAAAAAAAAAAAAACCAGAACAAATTTTCTGCCTGGAAATTTAAAATCTCTCTCAAACAACTCTCGGGGGAAAGGCAAAATACAAATTGAAATTGCAGGATTTCCTTTAAAATAATGGCACCACATATTGGCATCTTTGGATAGTTTGAAGGCAAAGGGGAAAAAAGTCTTGACTTCAGATACTTCTATGAGTAAAAAAAAAAATAATGATGAAAATAAGCGAACTAAACTCCCAGCTCAGGAGACCTAGATGAACAGAGGACTGTAGAATACGGGAATAATGGAGGCAGCAGACATCAGTGAGGTCGTGGCGTGTGGGTGGTACAGCCACTTTGGGAAAACAGTCCGGCAAGTCCTCAAAAAGTTAAACCCAGAGTCATCCTCTGACTGAGCGGTTCCACCCGGGCATCTATCTACCCCCAAAAAACTGAAAACATCCATCCACACGGGAACTTGGGCGTGAGTGTTCACAGCAGTAGCATCCATGTTACGGAATGAAGAAAAATCCCGAAACTCTGCACAACGTGGGAAAACTAAATAACACTGAATCGTGCACTAAAGTGGTTAATTGTATGTTACGTGACTTGCGCCTCAATTTCTAAAAAAAGAAATTAATGAGGTAGAAAGTAGAAAAGCCGTAAAACTCATTAATAAATCAAGATTCCGATCCTTTGAAAAAATTAACAAAATAGAGAAGCCTTTCATTATCAAGAAAAAGGGATAAAGCACATGTACACAAAATCGGAAATGGAACGATTATCCATGCTGAAAAAGAAGAATTGTTAAAAATCGTAATAGACTACTTGCCACAGTTCTATGAAAATAAATGTGAAAACTTAGATGAAATGTATAGTTCTCTGAGAAAGTACAATTTATCAAAATTGATCCCAGCAAGACAAGTTTAAATAGCCCAATTTCACAAAAGAAATGGAGAAAATTATGAAGATATGTAAAAAGAAATCAAATGAAACAGAAACCACTCTTAGCTGTAAGAGTAGAAAACTTAAATATATTTTAAACTGCTCAGATTTGCTCATAGTAAGGGAAAATAAGACTTCTCTGAAGACACCTTTTTACATCATTTTAACATTTGAACCATATTAATATATTACACATTTATAAAATTAAATCAAATCAACAAGATTTGAGAGAAAACCCTGAAATTGAATACAAACAAGCAAGTGGGTATAACTGCACGTTAATCTGATAACATAACCATATAGAAGGAAAGAAATAATGAATCCCAAGTACTTTTTAAGCCCATTAATCCATTCGTGTATGGATAAGAAATGAAAGAAAGCCTGCACTGTCCTGAGGAGTTGATCGTTGGGGCTGAAATTCTTAAGCTATTTTCTGTGTGTTGTAGGCTTGAGGAAAACGTCAACATATGGGTGTTGTTGAAAACCAGGATTCTTTGTAGGAGAAGGGGGTACAAAAATGCAATCGGGGAGGACAGGAAGACTCCCAAGATGTTGGAATGAAATTACAATGAACCGATTTTGAAATATTTACTTTTTAGCTCTCGCCACCGAATCTAGAAGTTGGTAACAGGCCTGAGACAAGAAAAATCAAAATTATTTGTGCAGATAGCAAAAGCATTCAAAACTGATACAGACATGTCGAAATTTCACAAGAACCGACTTGTTTGTTTAGATCATTAACATTTAATGTGATTCTCGTCTTGATTTAAGTTTTAAACTCTCGGTTTAAGCTCGTCCCGCCATTGGTTCTGTATTTGTTTCATCTGGTCTCCGGTTCTCTTCATCTTCTTTTTCTGCCTTCTTTGGGGTCACTCGAGTATTTTTCGTGATTCCATGGTATCCCTTTTTTTTTTTTTTTTTTTTTTGCTTATCAGGTGTCTTTATGATGTTTGTGGTGGCCTTAGAGCTTGAACTTATCACGATCTCCCTGAAACGACACGCCACTGATGTGTGAGAAACTTACACCAGCAGACTTCCGTGTCGCTGGTCATGACCTTTGTGCTACCGTGGTCACACATTTTCCCTCTCTCAATGTGTAAAATCGGCACTGCATTGTTACCGTTTTTCTCTTTTAAAGATCTCCATAATTTTTAAAATCTCCCGTGTTTACCAATGCCGCTGCTCCCTGTACGGTATCATTTCCCTTCCCTGAACATTTTCTGCAGCGTGCGTTTGCTGCTCATGAATTTGTTCAGCTTCTGTACTTCTGAAAAAGTCTTTATGTCACCCTTGTTTTTGAAAGATGTTTCCGCTCAGTCCAGAAGTCTAGCTTTGTTTTCTTTCTGTGCTTTAAAGAGGTCGCCCCACTGCCTCCTCGCTCTGATTGTTTCTGATGAGAAATCTGCTGTCATTTTTAGCTTTGTTCCCTTATAACCTGTATTTTTTTCCTCCAGCTGCTTTTAAGAGTTTTCTCTTTATCACTGGATTCTAGCAAGTTGATTACGATGTGCTTCCAGGTAGCTTTACTCAAGTTCCTTGTGTTTGAAATTCGTTGAGTTTCTTAAGGGGGGTTGAGTTTATCGTTTTCATCAATTTGGAAACAGTTTTGCTATTATTTCTTCAAATATTTTTTATGTCATCTCTCTCCTCTTCTTCCAGGATTCCAATTACCCACAGGCCACCTGAAATTGTCTTGCAGCTCGCTAATGTTCTTTTCGTTTTTTTATTATCTTTTCTCTGTTTCATTTTAGATTGTCTCTATTGCCGTCTTTAAGTCCCTTAATCTTTTCTTCCACAATGTCCCAATTTCTGCAAATACCATTCATTGTATTTTTCATCTCACAAATTGTTGTTCCATCTACAGAAGTTTGGCTCAAGCCATTTATATCTTCCGTGTCTGTACCTAACTTTTTGCACGTATGGGATACGATTATAATAACTGTTTTAATGTCCTTGTCTAATTCGAACATCTGTGTCGGTTCTGGCTTGGTTTCAATTGATTGATTTCTCTCTCCATAATGAGCTGTGTTTTTCTGCTTCTTTGCATGCCCGGTAAATTTTGTTTGAATGACAGGTGCTGTGAATTTTACCTGGTTGGTTTTGGCTATTGTTGTATTCCTATAGATATTCTTGAGCTTTATTCTGTGCTATTAAGATCCTCAGAAATAGTGATCCTTTTGGGTCTTCCTTTTGAGATTTGTTAGGTAGACCAGAGCAGGGCCCGGTCTAGAATTAATTAGCTCCCACTACTGAAGCAAAAGCCTCTGCGTGCCCTACCCGATGCCTCATGACTCTCTGGAGTGTTCCAGGGTGGTGGGTTGAAGGGGACTCTGTTCCTGGCCCTGTGTGGGCACCGATGACGGTTCCCCCAGCCCCTTCCCTGGTTCTTTGCTTATTAAGCTCACACAGCCTCTCACACGCGTGCACTGGTCACTGCTGAGATGAATACTCAGGAGGGGCCCGTGCAGATCTCGGGGTTCTCTCTGGGTGCGACTCTCTCCTCTCGGGTCCCCTATCCTGGAAACACCAGGTCCCTTGTCGTCCCCAGGTGCTCACTCCACATCCTCATGGACTCCAGGAGTCCACCAAATTCCGCCTCCAGGCAGCAAGCTGGGCCCAGAACGGAGCTCACTCCCTTTATCTCCACCTCTCGGAGATCACTACTCTTTGGTGCCTGATTCTCCGGTCTCGAACATCATTGTTGCATACATCGTGTCCATTCTTCGGTCCAATCCAATCGGGTGGTAGGACGGATCTGATCCCTATTATTCCGCGTTAGAAGCAGAATTCCCTAGCCATTCATATGTAATGTGTTGATACAGTCGGGCTTAGTAAGTTCAATCCACTCTCTTAATCTATAATCCTTTTCTCTCTTTTACAATCTACTTTCAAATGAATTACTTTTTATTCCATTTTTTTACTCTATGAGCTTAGAAGTTATGTAGTCATTTATTATTCTTTTAGTAGTTACCCCAGAGATTATAACGTGCTTCCTGCACTTATCAAAGTCTAATATTAAATGATACTTTTATGAGCAATGCAAAAATCAGAGAACATTTTACCTCCACCTGCCTTCTCACAAATCCCAGGCCAGCATTGCCATGGGTTTTCATTCTGTCCATATTTTTAACCCAACAAGGTGTGACTGTTGATCTCTGCTGCCTACATGGATTCACCTTTACCTGTATATTTACTAATTTGTCGTTCTTTATACCTCCCCGCTCCTCGAAGCCTCCTCCCAGGTTCGTCCTTTGCCTTTCGTGTGGGGCCTCTCGTGACAGTCCCTCCATTCCTGTCTGTCCGAAATGTCTTTATTTTACATTTAGCTTTGAGGGGTATTTTCTTTGCCTAGAAACCCTGGGATCCGCAGCTAATTTTCTTGCAACAGCTTAAAGATATCGTTCCGATGCCACTGACTTCATTCCTGTGGAAAATCAGCTATGAGCCTGAGGGGAAAGAGGTGAGACACACCCCGCCTCGCTTTGGGGGGACCAAGGACTTGGTGTAAGGGTAAGCCAGCAGCAGTCTAGCCTGTTATGGGGGTGGGGAAGTACAGTCCACCTTGGAATCATCTTAACTCCCTAAAACGGCGTTAGGGCGGCCATGGGTTCTGGTGCCCTCTGGTGCCTGGCAGAAGCAAACCCAGCCTCACGGGGCAGGGCTCGCCTACGTCGTGAAGGGCCTGTAATATGGCAAATACAAGGTCTGTCCCGAAATGAGCCTGTGAAGAAACGGGACACACTGCCTGGGGGAACAAACAAAAAGTAGTACCAAGCCCACAGGCACCTAGATATGGAAATGACCATACATCATCACACGCAGGTCTCGAAATAGATACGCATTCTTTGATTAAGCAGATAAAAGACAAGACTGAGTGCGTCCTGAGCCTCGTAGGACTGGGCGACCCTCTTCCCACACGGGGCCTGCCGATGGCCGGATTGCGGCCTCTGGGACACGCCGCGCGTGGACGGCGTGGCTGTCACACTCGGCGCCAGCCCTGTCTCTGTCACGCCCTGTGTCGCTCCACCCACTCCCTCCTGATTGCCTGATTTTCCCCTCTAACGAAAGCTCCGCACGGAGCCCTCGCCTCGCACTCTGCTTCCCCGCCGTGACTTCTTCCAGAGGCCGCCGTGAGACGTCTGAAGTCAGGGGACCGGCCGGCCTGGCTCTCTCACACGTGGAAATAGAATTCAGCATGAGAAAGGTGACGTTCCGCCAGGTACGACCACGTGGGTGCGCCCAGGGGCTCTCCGCAGGGTGAAACAAGTCAGAGGAAGACAGATTCTATGTGATTTCACTCACACGTGGAATCTCAAAAATCGGAACTCGCAGAAACAAAGAACAGGTTGGTGGTTGCGGCGGGGGGCGGGGGCGGGGGAGTGGCCAGGGGCACACACACGGGGGTGGTCAGGGGCACACACTTCCCGTTGTAGGACAAATGCGTTCTGGGGACTCTCATGCGCAGTGTGGGGACGACGGATGACGAGTCTGTACTGTACACATGCAAGTGCTGAGAAAGTAGATCTTACATATTCTCCCCACAGGGGGAAAAATGCTACTTATGGGAGGTGATGGAGGTGTGAACTAACTCGATTGTGTTAATCATTTGTTTAATCAAATAATCACATCGTACACCTTCAACTTACACAATATTTTATGTCAGTTATATCTCAATAAAGCTGGGGCGAGGGAAGAGATCCTAAGAGGAATAGGAGAGAGAAGGAGAAAGCCTGGTGTGCATGGATATGTCTTTATATATGTTAAGAAAATACACGGTATGTATTAATGGGGCTGGATAATAACGGAAGAAATAGCTCCCCAGAATTTACCCAAACAGAGGAAAGAGACCAAATGCAGATTTAAGAAATTTTTTTTAAAAACCCAAGCAGGAAAAGTAAAAGCAAAAACACACCTAGATATATCATGGTAAACCCACAGAAAACTAAAGAAAAAGAAAATATCAAAAGCAGTCAGACTGCAGAAGACATATTACTTTCAAAGAAAGCATCCTTCAGTCTCTCAGTTCCTCCCATGCAGAATTAGCGATTTCCCCCAGGGGAGAAGCAACCTGAAAATGCAAGGCTTGCCTCCTCGGTTTATCTTTTGTGTCAAATGCTAGCCCCATAATTCTTCACTGTCTGATGTCTCCAATACCTTCAAATCGATTTTTTAAAGCCAGTTTTTCTTGCTGTCATTAAAAGAGGAAATGTTCCACATGACCTGTGTTTTAGGATTACCAGAAGCAAGATCCAAATTTTCACATTTAAAATGTCGAAATGATGGTAGCCCATATAAAAGTGCTCAGGCCCAGACGGCTTTACAAAATAATGCTAGCTAACATTCAAATAAGGGTAAGTTCTGTTAGTCAAAGTATTTATTCCAAGTCATAGGAAAAGTTAGAAATTTCCTCAATTCAATTCGTAAAGTTAATGAGTCCTTAATATCAAAGCGTTCTTAAGTTACTCTTAGGAAAAAAAAAGAACAATTTTTATTTTTTAAGCTTGATGAAAAACAAGTAAAACATTACAAAATTAAATCAAATGTGTGTTAAACAAATATGCTGTGAATTTATGTTTATTTCAGGAAAATAGAGATGTGCCCGAATTAAGACAACAATGGGTAGAACTAATTAAAACAAACCGGAGGATTAAGAACTAAACTGGAGTAGAAGGAAATTCCTAAACTTAACCGACTATTTACCAAAAGCCGACAGCAAACATCCGACTCAACAGTGAAATTTTAAAGTCATTCCCATAAATAATAAGAAGAAGAGCTCAGTGTCACCACCGTTATCCAATATTGTTCTGGAGGTGAAGGCCAAGTTACAAAACATGAAAACGGAAAATCAAAATTCTGCTCCCGCCTCACTTCGCAGGACAAATTCTCTGCGGCGTTACCGATCTCACCAAGAAGGGGGAGGGACCATAGCTACGAGCTAGAGCCTGCGCATCGGGCAACCAGGAGGGCCAAGGGACAGTGAGTGGCAGTGTCCCCGGGATGTGAGTCGGCCAGTGGAGGGACAGAGACGCTTCAGCCCAAATATCCTGCGATGCTGGCAGACCTTCAAGGGAGCTTTAGGGGATCCCGGCTTGGTACCACCGCTCCACTACTGGTCAAAGATGACGTAAATCATCTCCTGAGGAAATCGTCCCCAGTTCAGGCTGGAGGGCTCCACAAGAGAAGGACCGAGCAATGAGCTCGCAATCAAAGATCACCGAGCAGGGGAGGAGGCACGTGGGAGAGAGCAGAAGAAACGGGAGCAGCCCATTCGGACCCGCCCCCCCAAGGATGTTGGTGCGATTGTATCAGCGAAAGAAACACATGTGCAAAATGCTTAAAGAAATTAGGCAGCACCACCCCTAACCGAGAGATAAGCGTGGCAGTATCAACACAAGGGCCAGCGCAAACACTCCGAGCAGTGACCTCTCTGTTGCAGTGAGCACACCCAGCACCCGGACTTGGGTTTCTAAACACCATGTCCCTCCCAGGGGTACCTCCTCCGAGGAATAACTGATCCCAGGTCTGGGATAGGGAATGACGAGATGAGACTAGGACATCTGTGCCCAAATCGAGGAGATGCTTCAAGATTTTTAGCTTCTTGCCGAAAGACTCAGAAGTCAGCTCGACGCGGCACTGAACGTCCTGAGGAAATAAAGGTTCAGGTGGCCATATCGACGTTCAGAAAAAAAGAGAATAAAAGGAGAAGGAGCTTCTCACGGAGGAAATATGAGCTAATCATCTAGAAAAAAAGAATGGGTTTAGAAAATCATAACTGGGAAACCACGAATAACTGATTTAATAACCGATTCAGAATTGGTAGTAGTGAGGGAATCAATGAGTAATAAAACCACTAGGCGGAAGACCGTTGAATGAAGCAGGCATCACCTGCCCCATCCATTTGCCTCAGACATGACATTCCACTACGATCCAGGTGACTTTCACCTGCCCTTCTGCATCTCTCTACCCCGAGGGCTTTCTGCCACTCCTGGGGCACAACAGAGGTAGCTGGAGGTGAGAGTGGTCCAGAGACGGAGAACAAACATGGGATGGGTGGCGGGTACAGCTTAGACATAGATACAGACAGACACATAGACGTAGATGGACGTAAAGGAGATTTATTGTGAGGAACTGGATCATGAGACCCTGGAGGTCGAGGGGCACCATGATCTGTCGTCTGTAGCCGGACCTAAGAGAGCCAGTGGGTAACACAGTCCGCATCGAAAGGCCTGAGAATGAGGGGGAGCCGATGGTGTAAACCCCAGTTTGAGGAGGAAGACGAGGTGAGACGTCCCAGCTCAAGCAGGGAGGCAGAGAAGAAAGAGGCGGATTCCTACTGCCTCCACATCTTCTTCTATCCGGCCCTCAGTGCATCGGACGGTGCCCAGCACGTTGGGGGGACAGTCTAAGCTACTGAGGCCAGTGACGCTGTCAAAGAACCACTGGGAATAGTGTCTAATCAGGGCTCCCCACAGCCAGCCAAGTTGACACCTAAAATTAACCATTACGAGCCCACCGTTTGTCAACCTGGCACCCCTAGAAATCTCTTAAAACCATACTTACTCTCAGGATAAAGAAATAATGAGGTCATCACTCTGCCTGACAATGTACAGCCATCCTGCATAACAATGAAAACACGCCCCTTCCCAGAAGAGGAGGTGATGTACTGAGAGGAAAAGGACAAAGACACACACGCACATGCACACACACCGCACACGCGCACACAAACACGCACACACCCCACATGCACACACGCACACACACTCACACAAACGCACACACGCACACATGCACACACGCACACAACGCACACAAATGGCACATGTGCGCACATGCACACGCGCGCACACATGCACATGCACACACCAGCACATGCACACACGCACACACATGCACACATACATGCACACCCCCACATGCACATGTGCGCACACGCACATGCACACACATGCACACACCACGCACACACAAACATGTACGCACCACGCGCACGCGCACACACATGCACATACACACACAACACACACGCGTGTATATGCACGCACACACACATGCATATGCGCACATGCACACACATTCATAGCAAAATGAGGAACTACTCAGGTCAGTTACAGTCCTCATTCCTGTAACCGGTCATGTGTTCGTAGCTGGTCACTGTCCCCTGGTGAGACGTCTCTCTCAGCATCATGGCTGCCATCCACCGGGGCAGAAGGGGGCATGTGGGCCACTGAGGAGTAGACAGCCATCTTAGCCCGCACCTCATGAGGGGACCTCCAACACCAGTGTGGGGGTCACAGCCCTGACATGGGACCACTTGCCCTGGCTGCTCTCTCCCCTCTGGGTGAGCCCTGGACCGGCCAGCCTCAGCCGGGAGCCACCCACTCTTTTCTGCCCGCCCCCACCTCCACCCCAGGATTTGGTCTCCCCTTCCAGCTGCATGGAAGTGGCCCCTGCCTGACCTCCTCGGGACCCTACGATTCAGTCTAGACCTCGTCTGCCCCCCAGTAGGACCCTGCCCATGGGTAGGACCTGGAGGTAAGGAACGGAGATTCCGGGCCCCTGTTAGCCTGCGGTGGCCCCCGAGGCCCAGGGCACCCTTGTGGGATCCATGAGGGAGACGTGGCTGCAGCAGACTGGGCAGATCGGGGGTGGTCCCTGGGAAACTTGTGACTCTGGGGGCAACAAGGACGCCTCCACCTCTGAGATGTTCACTGACAAACTGAGCCAGGCTGGGGACACTGGGGTGCAGTGTGTCATCCAAGGGGGGCAGGGACTAATGAAACACAGACATTACTGACCCTTTCTTAAGGTCAGAGAGGCCAGAGAAAGGCTGCCTTGTGGAGAAACCAGGGGGTCATCCTGGAGGAGGTGGCACCAGGCCAGATCTTGCAGGACAGGAGAGACTTAGACATTATTATTATCGTCGTTGCTATTGTTTGCCAGGCTCTGGGCAAAGGGCATCCTCTGCGTTGCTGTGACCATCCTTCCCAAGACAACTTTGGAGACTGGGTCACTGCCTCCTTTCTCCAAGGAGGACAGCTTGGCACATGCAAGACCCACACAGAGCCAGAAAGGATGGGGGTGAGCGCCGCTGGGCGAGGATGCCGGGTGCCCTGCTTCGGTCCAGCTGGACGGCATGGCCGCTCCCGGGCCAAAGCTGGTTCGGAAGCCGCCCTGCCCACTGCGAGTGACTGACGGGGGAGGGGGGATCTGTAGGGCGCTTAAGTAACAAAACCGACTAAAAGTCCTTCCAGATGCTCGGCACCAGCGACAAAACACGCCTCCAGCCCCTGCCACAGGATACAAAAGTGTCACGTCAGACGCTGAGTGTTCTCACGTCTCTGTCCCTCGGTACCTTCGGTTTCTGGTAAGGAGTGGGCTGGTTCAGCGCAGGAGGCGGCAGGGCGGGTGAGGACCGCTCAGGGCGTGGCCTTGACCTCTGGTCTGCCAGCGTGGGGACCGAGGGGGTGGAGCTGACCGTGAGTCAGGAGGGCCTGCGACCTGGCGACCTGGTGAGGACACTTGCGGTCAAGTGCACGGCAAGAGCTGGAGACGCGCCATTGTGATGTTCACAGCCGCTCGAACCCGGCGAAAACGCCACAGCTGGCTGGCTGGAGAGAGTGGAAGCCGGGGTGCAGGACAGAGACCCTGGGACATCGCCGTCCAGGAACACCGGGATCGGGGCTCTGCACCCTACAGCCAAAGCACTGTTTCGACCCCCCACACACAGAACCTGAGCCCCCTGTCCCTGGTGTCCCCCCAGCACGCAGCGCAGCACCCGGCACAAGTACGAGCACAGGCCACGGGGAACCCAGGGGCACACAGCAGAACCACGGGGACAGTAACAGCTGGTGTAAAAAAATGTGGCACGAGGCCATGCCGTTGCCCTGGAGACGGGAGGGCTGGGGTTGCGACCCGCACGCACGGCCGGCCGGGCGCGCTCCTGGCAGGCGCCCCGCGTGCGTCTCCAAAAACCCTAAACCACCCGCCCGGCCGCTGCGGGGAGCAGCTTGTTAGTCAGCCCGTGAGGCATCGCGGACAGACAAGAGCACCGAAGAGTCCAGGACAGGTGCGCGCGAAGACGCCCGTCCAATCAGACCGCCCCTTTCCCGAGGAGCTGCCTCTCGCCGGGCCACAGGGCCGAAATGGGCAAGGAGGACCAAACGCCCCCAGCGGCGGCCAAGCGGAAAAGTGGACGGTGCGCCCCGGGCTGTAATGACGGGCTTTGACGATGGCGACGAGGATCATCTTGCTCTTAGCCGCGGCTCTGTTTCTGCTACAGCAGACGCGAGAACAAGACCGGCTCACATGTACTGATCATTCAGCGCGGGCCAAACACTATCGCAGATGCGCTTATTAGCTCGCGTGTCTTCATGGCCACCCTCGGAGGTATCAGCTGTCATTTTACAGTGAAGGCTCCGAGGCTCAGAGAGCTCGAGTGACGGGCCCGAGGTCACACAGCGGTGACGCGGAGGCAGGACGGAACCCAGGCCTTACTCCCGAGTCTGCGCCTCTACCGCTTCCCATCTGCCCGGCATGATTTCTCCTGCGTCCAGTTCGTGTCCTAGCGAACTCCTTACGATGCCGGACTAACCTGAGACGCTCAGGGCCAGCATGTGCAGCACGGACGAAGGTTCCCCGGGCCGTGAGACACAGAACCCTCCGGGCTCCTCCATCCCCGGCCAGGGCTTGGGACCCGGATGTCAGGAAGGCGGGAGGAGGGGGAGGGGCGAGGGAGAGACCGAGGCCCGGAGGCCCGGGGTCTCAGACAGAGGACGGCAGGAGCAGAGACCGCCAGGTCCGTTTGGGGACCTGCTAGCGGTGCCGTGGCCGGCCTGGGGGTGCGGTCTGCGGCGGGCGAGGGCTCTAGGAAGAGTTGGGGGCCAGCCGCAGCAGCGGCGGGCTTGTCCGCACGCACAAGAACTGACCAGTATGGCAGTTTCAGTAATTTCACAGGCCGGTTGTTAAAAATTATGTAAAGTTACAATTAAATTATATTAAAAACAAAGGTAATAAATATTTGAGCTTCATCATCTCAGTATTTCACTACCTGTTGCCGTCATCTCTGCTCTTGAGGTGATTTCCACCTGTCCCTCTGTAGAGCGGGAATCCACGTGACAGTTGGCTTCACGTGTCTTTCTTCCCCGCCCCAGTCCAGCGACTTCAGGTAGGTGGGTTGACGTTGGCCACATGGACATATGGACAGCAGGGAAATTGGCAAACACTACCAGCTGGGGCTTTTTATGCAGAGCTTTGCACTTTAAAAAGATCTCGAGGGCAGGGGACCGGGCAGAAAGTCCAGCAAAGGAAAGCAGCTCGTTCGGGTTAGCAAGTGGGGACGGGGACAGTTTTGGAGTCCAAGTACTTTGTGAGAAGCCTCTGGCTGACATCCGGAGACGGGAGACTAAGCCGCCCCAGATCGTCGTCCGGTTCTAGACAGCTGGGTGGACTTTGAACCACAGCCTCGCGGGCGGGATCCAGCCGGCTCCTCGCGTTGCTCTGCGTTCGAGTCAACGCCGCCCCTGCAGCCAGGGGAGGAGGTGCCTGGTCGCCCCTAGGCGGCCCAACGCGTATTAGCGGGAAAGTCGCTCAGAGGTCAGTGGCACTTCCTTTCACCGCCCAGATGGGGCAGGTGTGCAGGTCAGTGACTCCACGTGGACGCCGAGGTCCCGGGTGCACAAGGACCCAGCGGGTGCCGGCGCTGGGGCTGGGGAGAGCTGGGGTCTCATCCGCGCCAGCCGCACAGCCCTGGGGCAGCGGGGTCTTCTGTCCGGGCCCCGCAGTGGGGGTCACTTCTGCCTCTTGACCAAGGTGTGACCCCCTCAGACTCAGTCTCCTCCTCTGTAAAATGGGAAGGGTGTGGTTTTTTAAGGTTTAGGGTGTTTTTGCGTTGTGCCAAACGATATTATCAGGATATTTTAGACAAATTGGGGGCATTCCTGGTAGGTGGCTGAGGAACCCCACCATGCCTGGGTCCTGCTCCCTCAACCACCCTTGGCCTTTGCGGGGAAGATGCCCTTGGAACTATGAAAACAGGATACAGAGAGCCCACGGTCACTAGTGGCCAGTGGCCAGCAGGGCCCCCTGAGGAAGCTGGGCTGAAGCGCACCCTCGGAACAAGCCTGGCCCGCCTCAGATCCAGACTGGCCGTGATCTGGAACTGAGGGAACGGGAAGGATCCTGGGGGGACCTGTGGAGGGCGGGCAAGGCCCTCAGGCGGTCAGGGCTCCCCTCGCCACCTGCCTGGTGAAGACTGGCAGCCAGGGGGAGAGAGCAGAGACCCCGGCCTGGTCAGCCTCCCTGGCGTTGGACATTTTTTTTTTTTAATAGACTACTTTTACAGCAGTGTTAAGTTCACAGCAAATTGAGCAGAAGTTACCGAGATTTGTCATACACCCTCCCCACACACCAACGGCCACCGTCATGATCCGCACCCCACAGAGTAGGACGTTTGCTCCAGCCGATGACCCTGCACTGACTCGTCCTCACCCAAAGTCCAGAGTGTGCCGTCGGCGGCTCTCAGCGGTGTGCATTCTATGGGGTCAAACACACAATGACATGTGCCCATCATTAAGTCACCATACGAATATCTTCGCTGCCCAAAGGATCCTCCGTGCCCCATCTCCTCCCCCTCCCCCTCCCCAGCCGGTGACAACCACCGATCATCGCACTGTCTCCACTGGTCAGCTTTTCCAGAAGGTGAGGCAGTTGGAGTCAATACAGAGAGACCCCACGGAAAGGGGACAGACAGCTGCAGCAGGGCGGCCCGTCTCTGTGACGCCCCGAACAACAACGGAGAAGGAAAATCCTCCCATGGGCGGACCCGGAGCTGAGCGCCTCGCTGTTCACTCACTGTTCACCTCGCTGTTCACCTCGCTTCGGAAAGAGAGGTGTCCCCACACGCGGCGCGGTCAGCACCCTCAGGTCCGCGGGCGCCAGGTGCCTGCTGATCCGCTATCGGCTGAATTCACGGATCTGGAAACCACAGCTTTACAGAGCCCACTGAAGGGACATAAACCTCGGTGCCGTGGGGCAGCCTGGAAGCAGGCCCCACGGATGTGGAGGGACAGCGGCATATGCCGCCGTGTGGGCTGTGGGCTCCGGGTTGGTGGGTGGCCGAGGATTTGCAGGAACGTGATTGGAAAACTAGTGACGAGGAAATCTGGGGACAAAGTACGCAGACACACCTCTCAGAGCGGGCAAAAATCACAAGATATGAGTGTCGCCAGTGAGTGCTCACCAAAAGGTGACCTCAGCAGAGGAGAAGGTTAACAAATCGAGTGGACAGATTTAGCCATCAAATTGTGGTCTCCTTCCCCAGCCACCCCTGTCGTCACCCAGTGGGCTCACGGACAAAGCGGCCGAGGCGGCGGGGGTGGGGTCATGCGTGGGCTCAGCGACGTGGCCGCCGCTCGCCACGGATGGCGAGGCTGCGACCCGGGGGGGGGGGGGGGGGCGGGACCCGCGCGCCCCCTGCAGAGGCCGCCGCGAGCCCCCTACGCGGCTTCGGTTCCAGGACGGCCGGCGAGCGGCGGCTCGGTGGCCGGCCCATCGCTCTGGGTCGTTCCGGTGTAGAAGGAGCATGCTTTGCTCCCCCTGGAGCGGAACGCTCTGAACACAGGCCTGCAGGCCACGCTCCGGCCAGCACTAGCGCCCCGCGGCTTCGCAGACTGCCCCCCGCCCCCCGCCGCGGCGGCCCCGCGGCCCTGGCGCCCCACCAGGGACCCCGCTTCACAGCGCGAAAGCAGCACAGCAATGGGCTCGTCGCACGGAACGTTCTCGCCTCGCCGCGGCGCCCGCCACCCGAAGCAGCCGGCTTCCCCGGGGCGTGGAGTGGCCCTTTGAAGACTGAGTCGCTGTGCGCTGGGTGACACGTCCCTGCAGGGCCCGGCGAGGTTGTCAGAGCTGCACTTTGTGCGCTGTGAACGGGCACCCAGCCTCGGGCGCTGCTCCCCCGGGAGCCAGGAGGCAGGGCTGCAGGAAGCAAGGGGGGGAAATGGGAGGCCACCCCTCGCCGTCACCCCTCGTGACCCACCAGCAAAGTTGTGGCTTCCTGTCCCTCAGCTTCTCACTCCGCTGGCCTAGGGTCTTCCACCAGGAGACACACCTGTGGCTGGCTGGGGTGACCCGTCCCGGCTCAAGGTGAAGTCAGGCCAGGGCTTCACGGTGGAGGGGGGGAAGTGTCTGGAATTCAGGCAACTCCTTAGGGGGCTCGTAGTAGAGCCACGCCTGTGCCCCAGGAGCAGGGGAAACTGCCAGTCCCATCCAGGCAGAGCTCGAAAGGGCGCAGACCCGTCAGGAAGAAAGGTTGGCCTCGCCCCGCCAGATAAAGAACCACGGCCGGCCAAGGTGCCTGCCAAAGGCCCAGGGAATACGGAATGGGCAGCGGAAGAAGGCAGGTGTAAAAACCCCTACGACCACGTGACCGCTGGCAAACAAACACGAGGGCTGTAATTGCTATGAGTATTTCCTCTTCACTTTGCGATGAATACACGTGTTTTCTTTCCTCTTCGTCCCTTATCACGTAACACAAGATGTATTGACTCTATCAGAGAATTGTTAATTTTACACCATGGTATTTGGTATCTAAGTAAGGATCCCAAGGAGAAGAGTAAGCGTCACTCGAGTCGTGACCTCCTCTTCTGGGAGTAAGTTAGTGCGTTTTACATCGGACACAAGATGGTGTGTGTGTTAGGCAGAATTACATGGCTTGTTCTTCTTTATTTGGAGAGAAAGTATGGTTTTAAGAGATTCGTATGGGTGCCAAAGTTGACAAAGGGTAGACTTGTGTTAATTTTATGTGTCAACTGGACTGGCTGTGGGAAATCCAGGTGAAACATTGTTTCTGAATGTGTCCGTGAGGGTGTTTGTGGAGGACATTAGTGTGTACTCACTGGGTGGGCATCACCCAGTCTGCTGAGGACCTGAACAGAACAGAAGATGGCGGAGGAGGAATTCGCCCGCTTTCTTCCGCCCCCGTGAGCCGGGACATCTCATCGTCCTCTCCTGCCCTCAGACCGGACGGACACCCTCAGCCCCCTGGCTCTCAGGCCTTCAGACTCAAACAGATTGCACCAGCCGCTCCCCTAGGTCCCCAGCTTGGCTAGTACTTGGATGGGAGACCAGCTCAGAAGACCAGGTGCTGTAGGCATAAAAAAAAAAAAAATACATTCCCAATTCTATATGGCTGTAAGATATATATATATATTTTTTAAATTATTTTCTAAATATATATTTTTAATGAAACTATAAAAGTACTAAAAAGAAAATGGTGGTAAATGTTTACATAATCTTGAAATAAAGACATACTTCATCCATATAACTCCAAAGGCAAAACCCACGAAAGATACTTTGACTACATAGAAATGTAATCTCCGTGTGGCCAACGATAGAAATAATGTAGATACTAATAAAGAAAGCAAATAATTAGCTCATATTGCTGTATTCCAGGCACTGTTATAAGCACGTTCTGAACTCATTCAGTCTCCATAAGAGGCCTACCAAGTGTTAATATCACCCCCAATTACAGATGAAAGCAAAGGCTCCGATGGAAGGAGTACACCCAAGGAGACAGAGCCAGGAGGCGGCAGGCAGTGTGACGCGTCTGCTCTTACCCAGGAAGAGACACGCACCAGACCGGGAAACAGGAGAACATTTCATAAAGCGTATACGAGAAGCAAAGAGTAATATCTTTATTAGGGTAATACACACGCTCAGGTACACACACATACATTCTTATTGATAAGAAAAAGACACACACCGATAGAAGAACAGGCAGAAGAAGTAATTCAAAAAAGACGGTCACAAAGGAAGTGATTCAGGCAACACCTGTAAAAAACGTTCAGCCCGCCAGTTATCAAAGAGAGGCGAACGCACACAGCATCTTCCACCCCCGTCGGACTGGCAAAGACTCAGGGCCGTCGTCTCCACCGCGGTGAGCATGGCAAGCCGGGGTCTGCGGGGGGGGGGGGGGGGGGGGGGAAGAGCAGTCGAGATGGAATCAGCAGTCAACGCGGCGTGTCCTAGGGACTCGCCTTGGGTCAATCAATACCTGTGGAAGGAGGGAAGGCAGGCACCAGGCAGGAGGAGAAGGAAAACTGTGACACAGAACCACGTCACAGCTCCCACGGGGAACACCTGAGCTGGGATGGCCCCTCAAGGATTGTCCTCAGTTGGGTGGAGCTGGCTGACCTTGAGACACCCCCACATCGATGTGTTACTGATGAGGCTGCTTGGGACGGGTCCATGACCTGGGCGAGGTGGCTTTTTGCAGCTGAGCAATTTCTGAAGGTGCTGACAGCCGAAGGCGCTCCAGCAGCCAGGGCGACAGGCGCGTCCTGGAGGAGGGCTCTGGGGCCTCTCAACAAAGATACAGAAAAATCCATATTAAAACGCCATGTAGACAGGCAACGCATTTCGCACATCCGGGACAGAGGTTAAAAGGGCTTGGCGTTCTCGTCGATCTTGTGAGACCACTGTGCCTCCCTCCCCGACACCAGCGCTCACCCCTGTGCTGTCTGCCCTTGGACACCTCCCGTGACCCTGCTACATAAGGCACATGTGCACCGGGAATAACAGATGACAGACTTCAGACCAAAACACTGATAATGGTTATGGGTGAGTGATGAGATTAGGGGTGATTTTATTTTCTTCATTATATTTTTGTTATTATATTATTATTATTACAATACCTGAACTAATTTTATAATTGGAAGAGTATTTTCCATTTTAAAAGATGGAGATGGAAAGTTTCACTTCCAAACAAGACGGAGTGCTAGAGACGGGATTTCTCCTCGCCTGAAACAAATCAAACTAAACTGGACTGCATATAGGAAACGAGAGTTCTCAACTCGCCGGGTTTGAGGCAACAAAACACCATAATCCCTGAGAATATGGGAACAAATAACGTGCACCCCACGACTACCCTGCTTACTTCCAGGGCCGGGTGCTGAGGCACATGGAAAGACGTTGGTCAAAGGCTCAAAGTTTTACTTACACGGGAGGAATAAGTCCCTGGGGTCTGACAAACATGCGGTGATGGAAGTTAATGATACTACACGGGTACTTGAAAGTCGCCAAGAGGGTAGATGTGAAATGTTCTCATCCACACGGACAACCCTGAAACCATGTGAGGTGATGGATGTGTTAGTTAGCTTGACCGTGGTAATCATTTCGCAATGTAGACGTACATCAAAACATCACGTTGTATACTGTACATATAAGCAATTTCTATTTGTCAATTATACCTTAATAAGGCTGAAAAAAATTTTTTAAATGTTAGACCGAGGCCTCAGTCTAACTGCTGCACCATAAGGGCGTTCTAGTTTTTAATTTTTGAGGAACCTCCTCTCTGTTTTCCACAGAGGCTGCACCAATTTACGTTCCCGCCGACAGTGCGCGCGGGCTCCCCCTTCTCCACACCCTCCCCAACACTCATCTTTGCCTTCCTGGTGACAGCCTTTCCCTCCAGTGTGAGGTGATGTCTCACAGTGGTTTTGACTCGCAGGTCCCTGATGCTTAGTGGTGTCAAGCATTTTCTTACATACCCATTTGTGTGTTGGCCTTCTGTATGTCTTCTTTTGAGAAAGGTCTGTTCAGGTCTCGTGTCCATTGTTGAATTGGGTCGTTTGCGTTCCTTATACGCGTATTTTTGAATATTAACCCCTTATCATACGCATAGTTCGAAACTATTTCCTCCCACTCCGCGGGTGGTCTCTTCACTCTGTTGGTAATCAGAAGCTATGCAGAAGCTTTTTAGTTTGATGCAGTCCTAGTTCTCTGTTTTGGCTTCTGTGGCTTATATTTTTAGGGTCATATCCAAAAAATGATTGCCCGGACCCATATGAAGAAGTTTTTTCCCCTGTTACCTTCATTAATCATTCTTAAAATTTAAATACATGTTGAAATGATTATAGTTGGGACATATTGGATAAATACAATATATTATTTAATTTTGTCTGGGAGTTTTTTTTATATGTTTAGTGTGGCTACTAGAAAATGTCCCACTACGTACATGGCTCACATTTGCACTCCAATAACATCTCTATCAGAATCAGACCACGATGCTTCTTCGGACCTTGCCACTGCCCACACTGCGCCCCTTCCACCACCTCGGTCCCAAGCCTGCCGCCTCCAGACCATCACCTCCCGTCTCTCCAACTCACCGCCGCTGGTGCCCTCACGCCAACAACTGTCAAACCCACCGAGATCCTCAAGGCATGAGCTGGTCTTTCCACCTTTTAACTGCCCGTCCTCTCCCTCCCTCCCTCTCCTCCCCTGCCGGGATTCCGTGGTCCATGACTGCGACCCTGTCTCCTGCATCTCCGCTCCCTCCCTCTCTCTCACTTCATGGTGTCCACTGGGAAGACCTCGGACCCGATGAATTACAACACCTGGCCAGCACCTGAACGAAGCGGAAGGGACACTTGCCAGTGTGGAGGCTGGCCCACACTTCTGCACTAGCTCCTCCCCGCTCAGAAGCTCTCTGCCACCCTCGCTTCCCTCTCTGTTGGGACACTCCCATCGTATCTCATTAGAGAAAGAGCCTCTTGGTTCCTCATTCCATTTCCTTCCTCTTTTCAGTAAGACACTGAAAGTATCGATTCTCAGTCTCCAATTCCTTTCTTCCCATTTTCTCTTGAACCCATCTCAACCAAGCTTTTGCCTCTTACCACTGCAGCGAAAGCCTCGGATGGCTCCTCGCCTTCACTTGGGATGACAGCTGAAGTCCTCAGAACGGCCCACAAGACCCCGTGTGATCCCCGCGTGCTCTGATCGCCCTTCATCATTGCTCCCAGCAGCTACCATTGCACAGAGCGGCCAGGCCAACCATTTGCAGCCAGGGGACCCCTGCTTCCTGGCTGACAAGAGGGCCCAGAAATCCTAGAGCCCGCCCCCCTCACACTAGCCATAATCTCAAGTGGAGTTGAGGACAGGAGCGGTAAGAAGTCTGATGGGTCACACAATTTAGCCGAAGTTCTTGAGAACTGTCTAAATTAGTGTAGTAGATTAAGGTTACCAGAAAGAACTCTCCCTTCCCGCCCCCTGCCCCCGCCGCTTCTGATACCCCAGCAGACGGTACCTCTCAAGGAAGAGCAGAGGAATTAAGTAGAAGAATAAAGAAACCCTGTTTTCTTTGCATTTCTGAAAAATTGTGAGTGATTTCTGACCCTGCTACATGCACACATAAGCACAGGGCAAAGAAGATGACAGACTTCAGACCAAAAATATTAACAGTGGTTATGGATGAGTGATGGCAGGAAGAGTGATTTTATTTTCTTCGCTAGATTTTTGCTGTTTTTTATAATGAATGGGAACTAATTTTATCATTGGAAGAGCATTTTCCATTTTAAAAGGTGGAGATGGAAACTTTCGTCCCAAACAAGACGGAGACTGGATTTCTCCTCCGGCCTGAAATAACCAAAATGAACTGGACTCACCATATGCAGCAAGAACCCTCAGCTCACTGGGTGTAAGGCAAGAAAACATGACAGTCCCTGAGACTATGGGAACAAGTGAACCCACAGCTATCCCGTTACTTCCCTGAGAGTTTCTAAGCCTTGGCACGGTAGCCAGGTGGAATCTGGCGAATTCCTTGAGTTGAGGAGACAGGACCGAGAGTCCAGGGAGACCAAGGTGGCTAGAATCTTAGGATAGAACAGCAGAGAAGACAGAGCTGTGCAGAGACAGAACCCAGAAATCTGCAGAGTCCCCTCAAGCATCCAGCAGAGAATCGATCAGCACATACCTCAGAGAAAACGACCCAAGGCTGGGAAAGCACCGTCTGAAAGGGTGAGCCGCGACAGCACCTGACATTCACACGTGGCTGTGATTAGAATCTGCTCCAACCATCCAGACTGGGAAACGCATAATTGGGTAAAGTACGCAGGAAGGTCTTGTCTCGGCAGTGGGCAATAATTACTCCTGGAGTTAATAATCCTTGATTGCTACCACGCACCTGCCGAACATGTCCTAAGTCAACCCCAGAGTGGATCGAACTGTCCAGGTAACTTAACTGTAGGCTAAAGCAAAGCACAAGAATATTTAGAGCATTAAAAAAACAAATCTAGCACCCAACAAAATAAAATGGACACTATTTGGCATCCGCTCAAAAATTTCCAGACATGCAAAAAAAGCAAGAAAACATAAAGAAAATACTCAACTAAAATCACCTCAGAACTAGATGTTAGATTTAGCAAAGACATTATAACAGTTATTAAAACTGTATTTCATATGTTTAAATGTTATATAGAGGCATGAAGGACATTTAAAAGACCTAAATCAACTTTTTTAGAGATTAAAACTACAATGTGTGAAATGAAAAGAACACTTCAGAGATTAATGACAAATTGGCATTAGAGAAGAAAAGATTAGTTCATTCAAAGACATAGCAATAGGGACTACCCAAAATAAAGCAGGGAGAAAAAAACTTTTTTAATGAAAAGAATATCAATGAGCTGTGAAACAATTTCAAATAGCCTAACACACATATCACTGGAGTCTGCAAAAGAGAAGAGTTCAGAAAAATATTTAAAGAAATAATGGTCTCAAATTTTCCAAATTTGATATAACTATAAATCCACAGATCCAGGAATTTCAACAAATCCAAAGCCCAAAGAACATGACAAAAACCCCATCAAGGCACATCATAATCAAATTGTTCAAAACCAGTAATAAAGAGAAAATCTTAAAATACCCAGAAAAAAATAAACATCGTGTACAGAAAAACAAAGTTAAGAATGGCAGCAGATGTCTTACCAGAAATGATGCAAGAAAAGAGTTCAGCAACATCTTTAAAGTACAGAAAGAAAAACTACCAAAATAGAATTCCATACCTAGCAAGAACTTTTTAATAAAAGCAAAATACAGATAATTTCAGGCACACACAATCTTAAAGAACTTACTAGCAGATCCCCACTCTAGGACATGGCAAAGGGTGTCAGCCACACAGAAAATGATTTCAGGTAAAAATGAATCTACACAAAGGAACGAAGAGCACTGGAAATGTTAGCTACGAGGACAAGTAGTTAATATTTTTTTCCTATTTAACTTTATTTAAAGAATAATATAGTACATAAACAAAAATGATATATTGTGGGGTTTTATAACATATGCATAAGTAAAATGAATGAAACATAAAGGCTAAGAGGGAAGATATGGTGATATATCACTATGAGGTTCTTATACTATTTGTGAATACGCGGGATACAACATCACATGAATGTAAACTGTGATTAGTCAAACATGTATACTGTAAGCCTTAAAACAGCCACTGAAATAACAAAATAAAGGCTAATAGCTAAAGAATCAACAAAGGAATAAAATGGAATTATAAAAATTACTCATTGAAAGCAGAAAAGAGGAGAAAGAAAGAGCAAATGGACAAAATAATTAGAAGGTTGTAGACTTCAGCCTAACCATATCAACACTCACATTATATGTAAATGGTCTAAACACCCTAATTTAAAGACAGAGATTGTTAGACCGAATTAAAAAGCAACATCCAAATACTTGCTACCTCCCAGAGATGTACTTTAAATGCAAAGATATCAACAAGCTAGAAGGAAGAAGAAGGAAAAAAGACATGCCGTTCTTGATCAAAAGAAAGCTAAAGTGACTATATCAGTATCGGACGAAGTAAAGAATGTGTCCAGTGATAAAGGTCATTCTGTAATGATAAAGGTGTTAATTCATCAAAAGCACGTAACAATCAGCTGAAACACTGATGCACTTAATAACAGAGTTTCAAATACATGAAGCAAAAACTGTTAGAACAGGCAAGGAGAAATATACAGATCCACCATTAAAGCTGAGAGTTCAGCAACCCTTTCTCAATAATTGATAGAACAAGTAGATGGAAAATCAGCAAGACTGTATTAAACTTGAACATTGTCAATCAACTTGATAGTTATCAAACATTTCATCCAACAACAGGAAAATAAATGTTCTTTGCAAGTGCACAGGGGACATAGATCAAGATAAATCATGTTCTCGGCCAGAAAACAAGTAACAACTTTTAAAGGATTCGTGTAGTTCAAAGTATGTTCTCCCATGACAACGGAATTAAATGAAAGTCAATAACAGAAAGATATCTGAAAAACCTCCAATTATTTAGAAACTAAATAATATATTTCTAAAAAAAACACATGAATCAAAGAAGAAAGCAAAAGGGAAACTAGAAAGTATATTGAACTGAAGGAAAATGAAGACACAATGTGTAAGAATTTGAGGAAGGCCATTTGTAATGGCCTAAATTGTGCTCCTCGATTTGAAGCCCCAATTGATTGTATTCAGAGATGGAAAGAAATCGAGGTTAAATGAAGTGATAAGTGACCTGACAGAGACACTATGAAAGCAGCACTCGGAGGAACGTGTGTGACATTAAATGCCTATAGTAGAAAAGAACAATCAAATCAATGACCTCGACATCCACTTTAAGAGACCAAAGAAAGGGCAATTTAACATGCAAGAAAGGAAATAATGATTAAAGTAGAAATCGTTGAAATAGAACACAGAAAAAAACAATAGACAAAATCAATGAAACCAAAAGCTGATTCTTTGAGAAGATCGATAAAGTAGATAAACCTCTCACTAGACCGTTCAGGGTGGGGGGGGGAGGGAAGGAAAGAAGACACAAATGATCAAAATTAGGCACAAAAGAGGTGAGATCACCAGACTCCACAAATATCAAAAGGATTATAAAGGAAGATAGGCCCAGAACTGAGACAAGTCAAATTAAATGCACATTTCCTTGACTGACACAAAGTATCAGAGTCCTCTCAAGAAGAAATAGATACCCCCCCCAATAGGTTTATCTATTACCTATTTATCTATTATCTATTATCTATTCATGACCTTTATCTGTTAAAGAAATAGCATTTATAGTGCTAAACCTTCCCTGAGAGAAAATTCTGAGCCCAGATGTCTTCACTGGTGAATTCTGCCAAATATTTGAGGAAGAAATAATACTCGTTCTACATGAACTCTTCCAGAAAATTGGAAAAAGAGTGAATATTTCCTAACATATATGAGGCCAGTATTACCTTGATACTAAAACGAAAGAGAAAGAGGGAGGGAGGGAGAGATTGAGAGAGAGAGAGAGAGAGAGAGAGAGAGAGAGAGAGAGAGAGAGAGAGAAGAAAGAAAGAAAGAAAGAAAGAAAGAAAGAAAGAAAGAAAGAAAGAAAGAAAGAAAGAAAGAAAGAAAGAAAAGAAAGAAAGAAAGAAAAGAAAGGGAGGGAGGGAGGAAAGGAGGGCAGGGGGAGGAAGGAAGAACACCACAGATTGATATTCCTCCAAAACTGTAGCAAATCGAATGCAACAATATGCAAAAAAGGATCATACATCACGACCAGGTGGGAGTTCTCCAGAACTGAAGGTTAAATTGTCTATAGGTATAGCATGGAGGAATCTCAAAATCACAATGTGGAGTGAAAGAAAGCAGATACTAAAAGAGTACATACTGTATGAGTCCATTGATATAAAATTCCAGAAAATCCTTTATTACATAGTAACAGAAAGCAGATCGGTGTTTGCTGGGAGTAAGGGGGGACGGACGAGGGGAAGCATGGGAGAGGGGGGCTCCGAACAGACACCAGGGCATTTTGGGGGGGGGCAGCGAGTCTGTTATCTTGATTATGGTGAAGGTTTCATAGGTGGGTCCATGGCAAAACGTATCGAATTGAACGCTTTGAATATGTGCAGTTTATTGTCTGTCAGTCACTTAAACCTCAATAAAGTCGTTTATAGAAATGGAACAAAGGTCCCGCAGGTGAGAGGATGTTCTTCTCTTGTCCAAACCCGTCTTCCTGGCTCTCTGCTGTCGACAGATGACTCACCGGGCAGGCAGATGCTGGAGCCCCGGGAACCCTGCGCTCCGCAAAGCCCGGCATTCCAGGGGACGGCGTGATGAGGCGCGGACACTCGGGGTCCAGCTGCAACTGCTTTAAAGAGCCAGAGTTACGTATTTCCAGAGGCCGCGAGCCCGAGGCTGCCCGTGGCCGGAGCCGGACGGCACCTCGCACCCGCTTTCGTCCAAGCTCCTGGTGGCTGGGCACATCCTCCCAGAGGCGGTGACTTTGGTGCAGCTCCAAAAGCCCCAAGCCTGGTGTCCTATGCTCTTGGCAACGGCTCAGACCAGGGGTTCCCAAACTTTGGTGACATCTGCAACAAAGGTGGGGGGGGCAGGGAGGGCTCCTGAGCCAGAGTGTAGACTCAGGAGACTCTAACACCTGCAGATGTTTGCAAACCCCTTGCTTGGGACCCGGATGACCATAATAGTGACCCCGGCACTGTCCCCTGGTGCAGTGTGGAAACAGGCCCCATTTCCACGAACTCTCTCTCGTGGTGGCTTGGAGGAGGGGACTGGAGGAGGGACAGAATAGCAACGGCGGGGCAGGCTGGGAGGGAGAGGGACAGAGCAGGATGAGCTGTCGCCAGGGGTGGCAACCTGCCGGAGGGTTCTCTTGATGGGGTGCACACCCCGGAGAGGCTGCGAGGCTAGCAGCAGCAGCCACCCCACACTGAGAGCTCAGAACACCACCTCCCACTGCCTGTCCTTGCAGACCTGCCTCCCGAGAGTGCCACGTCAGCAGCCTGCTGTCCCCATCGTACAGGAAGACCGACACATCATAGAGAGACCTCGGACTTCGCACCTGACAGACAGGGTTCAAACTCCAGCGTTATCAGCCTCCAGCGTTCTCCGTGACAGGCTCAAAGGTGCAGGGCGGAAGGAGCTCCCCCGGGGCCTGGTTCAGGGTCTGCCCCAGGCCCTGGCCGCCCTTGGCTTTCTGCCATGCGTTCTTCCGCTTCAAGGAGCCCCACTGAGACTCGAAAAGCCAGAGCCACCCCGAGGAGGCACCCAGGTCTCCCTCGCTGGGACAGGAGGCATTGTTCCCGGGGTTGACAACATCGTGACGGTTGTGCACCTAGAAGGCACCCGCGTGCTGGTGCCTGGGGCCCCTCCGGTCGACACTGCCTCGCCCTGGACCGAGAGATCCTGCATCATGCGACTTTCCCTCTAAAGCCTGGGGCTCTGGAGAGAAACCCGCATCACAAGCCAGCGTTTTGAGAAGGCACTTCAGTTTTTAGACACTGGTATTCTTCTTGCTGCTGGGATCTGAATAAGAAAAACTGAGTCTGCAAAGGGAGAAGGGACATGAACAGGTTTGCTGTTTCACGGATTGCCCCCTCGAGTGAACACGCCTAACAATACCTGCTCACCTGACACGCACCAGGTGACCCGGTGAGCTCCGGCGCCACCGCCCACGTGCTGCGCTCCCCGCGCCTGCCCGCGCCGCACACACTGTCGCCGGGAAAGTGGCGCCGACGGAGCTGAGCATCGGACACGCAGCGGTGCGTGCGTGTGCAAAAGCACGCGTGTGAACGTCAGTGCTTGGCGGTGAGTCTTCAGTCATCGCCTCCCCCGTTCCGGGCACTGCCCCGGCTCAGCCAGGCGGTCCGCGCCCCGGGCCCCTCGTGCGGCGCGGTCGGCGGCCGGGGTCAGTCTCTCGGTCATGCGGCCGCTCTGGGTGCCTTGGGGACCCCGGGCACCCGGCGTCCGGACGCTCGCTGGCCTCCGTCTGCCGTGGCGGCCGGGGTCCCGCTGAGGTCCAGGGAGAAAGCCCTTTATGCCCAGCATGGGCAGTCGCACGGTGTCACGTCCACCACAGCCACGGGCCACCAGTCCCAGGAGAGGGAACAGAAGCCCCGCATCCGACGGCAGGACTGTCATGGGCGCGGGGTGAAGCGGGGCGTGCGGAGGGGAGACCGTGTCGGCGCCACCTGGGGAGCAGACCCTGCCGCCCCTGCCTTCCAAGTACAGAGCCCATCACCAGCTCTTCCTAACGCGGTCTCCAGGGAGACCTGCCGGACGGTGCCTTGTGAATGTGGCTGTCACCGCTGTCTGCGCTATGAACTTACAAGCAACGAGCATGCGTTTCTTTGGTTAATAATAATCTATAATTCTGACTTTCCGCTCTTCAAATTCATCCTCTTCCCGCCTCTCCCAGTCAAAGCAGTGTTGCCGTGACTAGGGGCAGACCCGTCCCCCTGTCGCTCCGGCTGCTCCTGAGGCCGGCCTCGCCCCACGCGAGACGCGCCTGCGCCGTCACGCAGGTGGGCCGGGTCGGGCGCACGCCCGTGGCAGGGGAGCCGCCCACACCAGAGTCACAGGCTGGGGCTCGGGCCTTCACGTCGGAGAGTCAAATCCGCAGACATGCCAAAGCAAAGCAGAGGTGGGGACCGCGACAGCGCACCCCACACTCCAAGGCCACTCTGCTCCAGCTCCAGCTGACGTGGACAAGAAAGGCTCTGTCTGCGTGACAGGTCCTGCACGGCATGAGTGACAGCGAGTGTCCCCATTTGGGCTCATTTGTTTAAGGCTCCTTTCGAGTCTTTCAGCCACTGGGATGTGTTGGAATTATTTAACTCAGACCCTCTCACTAAGGGCCCCCTCCTGGGCATGCTCTAAGCTGGGACTGGGGTGGGGGAGGATTCAGACACAGCCAGGGAGAGGGGCCTGGGAACACCTCGAATTCACACTTCCAACCTCCAGAGCTGTGAGGCAGTAACTTCCTGTCGTTAAGGCACCCGGTCCGTGGTACTCTGTGGTGATGGCCCAAGACGCTGACCCACCTGTCCTGCTGACTTCCCAAAATGAAATGACCACATGGAGGTGCTGTGCAAAGGGCAAGTGCCGCTGAGTCATTCATGCCGCGAGCACCCATCAACACCTGTGGGGTGCGGGGGCCACGCCTGAGGCTGGGCTTGGCGTGACCAACTTCTAAAGTCCTTTACTTCAGCGGTCACCACCCTTTTTGGCACCGGGGACTGGTGCTCCTATGAGAACCTAATGCCTGACCATCCGAGGCGGAGCGAGGCAGTGATGCCCGCGCCGGGGAGCGGCTGCAGACACAGGTGAAGCTTCCCTCGCCCGCCACTCACCTCCTGCTGTACAGCCCGGTTCCTAACTGGCCAGGGACCGGTACTGGTCTGCGGCCTAGGGGCTGTGGGTTGCCTGCTTTATCTGCTTCCTTTATTCTCTCGGCCACCCTTTAAGTGGAATCCGCGACTGTTAGAGTCCTCATTCGCTCCTAGTTAATCATTAAGCGCATCGCAGGTATACAATCAATACCTATGAAACCGATTTAGGATAGCTTTGTAACAGCTGCAAATTATTCAATGGACACATCTACATGTGGGCGCACGGATTATTTTAAGTCTTCAGCAACATCCAGAAAAGCTAATCATGGTTTAGGTGCAAAGTAGCCTCGGTTAGTGTGCGCCAGGACGGGCCTGCCTCGCTCGGCGGGGTGGAGTATATTGGCCCTAGTGATGGCATCTCGCTTGCTTTCATGGCCTCATCCCACCTTGCGTGGGTGCAGATCATGGCCTTGGAGGGTGTTTTGAAGTGAAGTTATGCTGGGTGTAGCCAACGGTGGGTAAAAGGCATTTCACGTGATGAATCATGTGGAACCTAAATTCTAATAACCTTGTAAGTCATTTTAAGCTGACCTTTTGAGAGCTCTGTTTTATTCTCCAGTGAGAATGGAAGAAAGGGAAGGAGAGAGGGAATGAGGGAGGAGGAGGAGGGAGGGAAGGAAGGAAGGAAGGAAGGAAGGAGGAAGAAGGAAGGAAGGAAGGAAGAAGGAAGGAAGGAAGGAAGGAAAAAAATATTTAGGGCAAAAGCAGTCACTGAAGCGTGTGGACATCAAGTGATTCTGGGCAGAATGGATTTTAGCACGACAAGGACGAGCAGGCCAAGTGCATCAACTAGAATGCGATCTTTTCCTTGCAAACAGAGAATAACTATAGATGCCACGTGTCTCAGGGACAATCTGCTGAGCATGTGGCCCTTTTCTGCCTTCATGCCATGTCTCTTTGCTCCTCCAGGGTTCAAAGAAACCAGCATGAATTCACAGTTGGCCACAGCATCTGGACCCATGAGAAATAAATGAGGACAGGCTTTTAATTTCCAGAGGAACAAGCTTCTATCTCCCATGCTCAACACAAACATATTTACTGAGAGGCTGATACGCCAGGTCTCATGGGCATACAGGAACGGTCCTTCACGCATGGAAGGGGCATATGACCTTGCCTGATGGCCCACTTCCATGCTCACTGATCGAGTGATTACTGCATATCAGGCCCTGTGCTCAGCTGGGGAGTAAAAGATCAAGATGAATACACCGCGGTTCCTGCCCCTCAGGGGAGTTGGGATTCACGAGCGAGAGAGAGAGATTCACAAGAGCCACGTATTTTCTTTCTCATTCTCATAGCAATCTACAAAGGTGACACAATCATCACACCCATTTCATAGATGTGGCATCTGTGGCGCGAGGCGCAGCCACTCCCCTGTGGTGGAGTTCGGAGGTAGACGAGGTGAAGTGTGGATCTAGCTGGGTGCTAAGCACCAGACTAAACTGGTAATCCCAGCCCATGGGATGTAAGAGATCCCAAGTAAGAGATGGGGAGGGGAGGTAAGCAGTCCGCAGGAGAGGACAAAGAAAATGCTCCCCGAGAGCTGCCGAGATTGTGTCCTTAAAACCCAGAGAAGGGGTAACAATGACAGAGAGACTGGGAGGGGCCTCAGAGACAGGGTGGATTTTGAGCTGAGTTTGAAAATCAGGGAGGATCTCCACAGGTGAGAAAGGTCGGGAAGCCCAGCACAGGCGCAGGCAAGAGCAGAGGCTGGACCGTGAGGGGTGGGGCTCCCAGCGAAGGGGCGGGGATGCGGATGGAGCAGAGGCACCACTGAAAATAGCACATCAAAAAGTTACACACCATGCCCAACTGGGATTTATTTCTGGAATGCAAAGATGGTTCAACAAAGATGGTTCACCACCTAACAGCATGTAAGGGAGAAAAAAAATGTAATTATCTTAATTAATGCAGAAAAAGCATTTGACAAAATTCAACAACTCTTCATGATATATAAACACTCAACAGAGGGAAACAACCTCACTATAACATGGCTAAATATAAAAAGCCAACAGCTAACATTATACTCAATGGTGAAAGACTGAAAGTTTCTCCTCTAAGATCAGGAACAAGACAAGGATGACTGATCTCAACATTTCTCTTCAATGTAACAAACACTTGAAGTCCTAGCCAGAGCAATTAGTCAAGAAAATGAAAAAAGGGGGGTGCATCCAAATTGGAAAGAAAGAAGTAAAGTTATCTCTGCAGAGAACATGAACTTATACGTGAAAATCCTAATGATTCCATTTTTTAAAAACTGTTAAAACTAATCCATGAATTTGGCAAAGTGTCCAGATATAAAAATCAACACACAGAAATCAGTTGTTTCTATAGACTAACAATGAAACAACACACCAAAAGACATTAAGAAAACAATTCTATTTATAATAGCATAAAAAAGAAGAAATACTTTAGAAAAACTTAACTGAGGAGGTAAAGACTTGTCCTAGAAACGACAAAGCATTGCGGAAAGATAAAAGAGACACAAATCATCAGTAGACATCCTGTGTTCATGGACTGGAAGGCTTAATATTGTTCAGATGTCAAAACTACCCAAAGCAATCTACAGATTTAATGCAGCACCTGTCAGAATCCCAACAGCATTTTTTGAAGAAACAGAAATACACCTTAACATTCATACGGAATCTCAATGCATCCTGAATAGGCAAAGCAATCTTGAAAAGGAAGAACAAAGTTGCTGATTTCAAAACATATTACAAAGCTACAGTAATCAAAATAGCATGGTACTGGCACAAAGACAGACATATACAGTGAATAGAATAGAGAGCCCAGAAATAAACCCTCACATATATAGTCAAAAGGTTTTCAACAAGGGTACCAAGGCCATTTGCGTGGAAAGGCTTCCATTTCATGACGAACATTCTCTTCATGAAATGGTTTTGGGAAAACTGGATATCCACATGCAAAAGAATAAAGTTGGACCCTTATACTATACCCAAAAATTAACTCACAGAGAATCGAAGATCTAAATATAAGAGCAAAGACTATGAACCCTTAGAAGGAAACAGAGGAAAAAGTTTTATGACATTGGATAAACAGGACTACAGCAAAACTTAAAACTCCTGTGCATCAAAGGACACAATCAACGGACTGAAAAGGCGACCTAGGGGGGAAAATATTTGCAGATCATATATCTGATCAGGAGTTCATATCCAGAATATATAAGGAAATCCAACAACTCAACAACAAAAACAACAAACCCCCACCACCCAGTGCAAAAGCGGGCAAAGGGCTTGACTAGATATTTCTCCACCGAGCATATACAAATTGGCAACAAGCTTATGAAAAGATGTTCAACATTACTAATAATCAGGGAAATGCACATTGAAACCATGATGACATATCGCCTCACACCAGGTAGGTTGGCTACCACCCCCCGCCCCCCCAAAAAAAAAGTTTCAGTGAGAATGTGGAAACACTGGACCCTTGTGCACTGTCGGAGGGAACGTGAAATGGTGCGGCCTCTGTGGAAAACAGTATGGCAGGTCCTCAAAAAACAGCATTACCATAGGACCCAGCAATTCCGCTTTTGGTTATACATCCAAAAGAACTTGAAGCAGGGTCTCAAAGGGATATCTGTGCCCTCCTGGTCCTAACGGCATTATTCACCATAGCCAAAAGCTGGAAGCAATCAGAGTGTCCCCCAAGGGATGAGCGAGTAAAAAAATGCGGTGTATCCACAGGATGAACTACTACGCAGCTTTAAAAAGAAGAAAATCTGGGAGAACTGGGCAAAATGGCGTAGATGACAGAAGCTTCACTCATCCCCTCTTGAGACCACTTCAAAGTTGAGACAGAAACACAGAGTGAACAGCAAGCAGAGTCACTTGGGATCTAGACGAACAGAAGCCATATGACTAGGGAGAGAAATCATTAATCACCCTGCCAGGAGGTAGGACGGGTCGAAGACGCAAGGCTGCCCGGTCCCTAGCAGCCAAGTGGGACAGAGAGTGTGGCAACGGCAGACGCCTCTTAAAGGGGCCACATCCCTGAGCAAACTGTCACGGTGATGGACCTCCTCGCTCTGGGCACTAGCTTTGGGTAGGCTGTGCAGGGGGCACCAGGGACTTGCAGGGGGCACCAGGGACTTGTTGGAGCGAGGGCCAGAGGCGAGGTTCTCTCCCAGACGGAGGTGCTGGCAGTATCCGTTGCTCCCCTGTTAAGCCCTCCCCACTTCCAGTGTGTGGACACAGCGCCACCATAGCCCAGACATCACCAAACTGGATAACAGAGGTCGCTCCACCCAGAGGAGTCCCTGAAACCCTGCCTTCCCCAACTCGTGGCCCTATTCAAGCCACATCCAGGTGAGTTCTCAGCGAGTCAGGTGCTCCTTGCTGAGCAGTGCCAAGACCCACACTGGTGGCAGCTGGCCTCGGTTTCAGCATGGCTTCTTGAGGCAGCTATAAGCACAGGATCTGTGGCTTGCTTGCTGAATCTTAACAGGTGGCTCTGGAGGGTCACAGGCTGGGACTAAACTTGGTCTGCAGCTGAACCCCTCTCAGGACTGTGCCACTGGGCACCTACCACACAAAGCTGCACTAATAAGACCGAGAGACTTAGGAGTTTTGCTTAGTACATAGAAACAGACATGAAAAGGCAGCCCAAATGGGAAGACAAAGAAGGAGGTTCCATATGAAAGAACAGAACAGAGATCCAGGAAAATGGAGTCAAGCAATCTCGCAGATGCAGAGTTCAAAACACTGGTCATAAAGATGCTCAATGAAATTAAGGGAAGTGTAGATGAACTCAGTGAGAACTTTAACAAAGAGATAAAAAAAAACACATAAAAATGGAAATGGAAGTTATAAAAGAGAACCAGTCAGAAATGAAGAACACATTATCTGAGATGAAGGGTTTATTAGAGGGAATCAAAGAGTGAAGGAAGAAGAGGATCGAACCACTGACATAGAGGACGGGGAAGCCAAGGACACTCAATCAGAAGAGCAAGAAAAAAGAAGCCTAGACTATAATGATAATTTAAGGAGCCTGTGGGACAAAATGAAGTGTAAAAACGTCTGTGTCGTAGGGGTGCCTGAAGAGGGAGAACAAGAAGTTGAATATATATTCAAAGAAATAATGATGGAAAACTTTCCTAACTTGGTCAATGAAACAGACATACAACCCCCTGGAAGCTCAGAGAGTCCCCCAAAAAATGAACCCAAAGAGGCCCACACCAAGACATATCATAATTAAAATACCAAAAGTTAAATACAAAGAATGTTAAAAGCAGCAAGAGAAAACCAATTACTTACCTGCAAGGGAGCACCCAAAAGACTGGCAGCTGATTTCTCAAAAGAAACTATGCAGGACAGAAGGGCTTGGCTCAAAATATTCCAAGTGTTGAAAACCCGGGGTCTACAACCAAGAATACTTTATCCAGCAAAGCTATCATTTAGAGTCAGAGAACAGATAAAGAGCTTCCAGACAAAGATAAGCTAAAGAAATTTATCAACACCAAATCAGTATTATAGGAATCGTTGGAGGGGACTTCTTTAAGAAAAAAAAAACGTATCAAAAACATTAATAAAGAATTATAATAACTACATTCCTATCAACAAGTACCTCAAATGGAAAAGAATTAAATGCTCCAACAAAAGATAGGGAAGCTGAATGAATAAGAAAACAAGACCCCAACATATGCACCTACAAGAGACTCACTTCACATTAAAAGACACACACGGACTAAAAGGAAAGGGACAGAAAAAGATAGTACCTTGATGGACCTAGAGGGTATTGCGCTGCATGAAGTCAAGTCAGATAGAGAAAGACGTATACCACGTAATTCACATACATGTGGAATCTAAAGAATAAAATAAACAATGACAATGACAAAAATGGAAACAAACTCATAGATACGGAGAATATTTTGAGGGCTACTAGACAGGTAGGGGTGGGAGAGATGCTGAAAGGGACAAAGGATTAAGAAGTACAAATGGATCGTTTCAGAGTAGTCACGGTGATATGAAGTACAGTGTAAGGAAAATAGTTAACAATGTTGTAAAAAATACGTAAGGGGGAAGAGGGGTTTCTGATTTGTGGGGTGATCACTTCGTGAATTATAATTGAAAAAAAACTATTGAATTATACAATGTAAATATGAGCAACTAATTGTTGTACTTCAATAAAGCCGTGGGAAGAAAAAGAAGAAAATCCTGTCACATGTTACAGGCATCATGAAGCTTGAGGACATCATGCTAAGTGAAAGAAGCCAGTCACAAAGACACAAACGTCATATGGCTCCACTCACACGAGGTACCCAGGGCAGTCAGACTCACAGAGACGGAGCTAGACTAGCGCTTGCCGGGGGCAGGGGGTGGAGCTTAGGAAGTCGGTTCAGTTTTGCGAGATGAAAACTCTCTGCATTGTGTGTGTGAGTATCGTCAGCAATACCTGACCGTACATTTGAAAACGGGTAACATGGCAAATTTTTGTTAGGCGTATTTTACCCCAATTAAAAACGTGTTGAACAGGCGTCTCATTACCCTGCAGCCGTAGCTCGGTGGGCGGTTCTTGCAGAATGGCGGGCTTTTCTCCCGGGACGTGCGTGGCCTGGCGGGGCGGGCGGGGGGGGGCCTGCTCGCTGGAGCGGGGATTGCCCCGCTCAGAGCTGACTTTCGCGCCGTTACTGCTGGAGGGGCGGGGCGGAGTGTACCTCCTCCGTTCGTACACGGGTGTAGACTGGTGTCTCTCCATCACCACACTGTCTGGCTCTTTGTCATGGGGGCCATCCTGGGCACTGCAGGATGTTCGGCAGTGTCCTGGGCCTCTAACCACCAGAAGCCAGGAGGAACCCCACCCACCCACCCACCCAGTCGTGACAAACAAAATGTCTGCGGTCATTGGCAGATGTCATCTGGGAGAAAGAAAATCACCCCATTTGAGGACCATCGTAACCCCAAATCTTCTCATTTCCCATTTTCCAAATGTCCCATTCCTCCCTGCTGCAGTTACTCTCTACGTAAGGTCCCTCGAGAGCCACCACCCACCCTTCTCTGCCCTGCTCCATGGCCTGTCACTGGCTCTCTGGCCTTCTGGCTCCAGGTAGTTAGGCCAATGGGAGGTCCTGGTGGAGAAGGGGGGTGGGGAGGTGAAGTATTTGGCCCCGTTCCCTGCACCCCTCCCTGCACAGTGACTCTGCCAGGTTCTGGGAGCACCAGTGCCTCCCTCTACCCGGTTAGGCGTGGGAATGGGGTGGCTCCCGGCCATCGGCCCCCCCTCATTTGCGTGAGCACCGCATGCCTCTATGCATGGACCGTTCACTAATTTACTTCCAGCCAGACCTTCTGGACCAGGCCATCTGTTTCCTGATTATTAAAACCGGTAACCCCAGACTTGGGACAAGAAAGCAAATTCAACTCTTGAGCATGCTGCAGCCATGTCTCAAGGCCTGGCCTTCCGGCAAGCTCTCTGCTGCCTGTCACCCACCGTGCCCTCCTAATCCTGGGTGGCTAATGCTCTTATGGATACTTCTCTCCACCTCAGGTTCAGTTATTTCTGTCCTGTCTTATCGCCTCCCCTGGACGAAGGGATTTGGAAGGAAAAAAGAAAGGGCTTGTATTTCACCCTATATGCATGGATATGGGATTCTATTTTGTGTTCTTTCCAATTTTTCTTCAATACTTGATATAAAGTGTATTGAACTATTTTTGAAACCTTTTTTCCGAACTTTCATAGATTGCCTTAGGACAATCTACAAAACTCCATTTTTAGAGACTCCGCGGATTTCTCAGCTTTGGGTTTTCGGGACGCACTCCCGGTGTGAGCTGCCACACTGGTGGTGTCTCTTCCCAGCTGGTGGGGACTGGCTGGCACGTGGCATTTATCGGAGCCTTTCCAGGGCCAAACAAGAGGCTTTCCTTCGTCTGACCAAGCTCTCTGGTGCTCTGGGCCTTGTGGCGGTGACTTCTGGGTGTTTCCTTGGGTCCGCAGAACGGAATGGGACCTCACCTCACATCAGTGTCCACGGGATGGCAGCCGAACTTCCCGCGGACTTGCTATGTGCCAAGCACTGTGGTCAGTGCTCTTTACGTTGATATTTCATTTCGGTGTAACCTGACTTAAATTTGCTCCCCACTCCTCCACCCCAAATCTTCAGGCAACTTCGTAGTGCTGTATAAATAGGCACAAATTCAATACGAAATGTGTTTGATGACATGTCAATGGAAATGTAGTGAGGAGAAGGTGGGGTGGACGAGGTGGCTGTCTAGAGTGGGGGAGGCCTCCAGGGTGGCCTTGAACAAGTTCCTGTCCAGTCCCGTTCCTGGGGCAGCCCCTCTCCAGGAGACTCGTGGAGCAGGGGGCTGGCAGAGAAGGGGGGCTGTAGGCACACCCTCTGCTGGGGGGAGACGACAGCTTAAGAGAAGCAGCAAGAGGTCAGAGAACAGTCTGCGATGTGGCCCAAAGCTCACAAAGCGGTGGAACCAGTTTCTTCCACAAACGCCAGACACAGGGGACACACGATGCCTGGGACGGGCTGGTGTCCAGACAGCCGGGAGTGGGGCTTTCTGGGTCGGGAGGCCGGGTTTGAAGTGGCCCCAGAGGGACCAGGAGAGCAGGGCAGCTGTGTCACAGGCCTCTTGTGGGAAGAGCCTGAGGGCAGACGCAGGAAGGCCTGCTGCTGATTCCGGTGGAGGGCCTTCTTTGCTCTGCCCTGCTTTGATGTGCACGTCTGCTTGTTCCCCAGAGGGACGCAGCAGAACTCTGTGTGTCTGTGGCGGAGACTGCAGCACAGCCACAGCCCTAGGTCTCCCAGGGACCTCTCTGGTCCTCCAGAGAAACCTGAGGCACTTGCGAAGCAATCCCCTGTGCAGAGAAGCCGAGCATGGAAAGCCTCGCCGAATTCCTAGGGGCCGTCTCAGGAGAGCGTCCCAGAAGGGTGGGGGTCTGAAGAAAAGGAGTCTTGTGTGACATGGGCAGTGCCTCTATGAATGTGCAAAGCGGGCATCTCGGAAGAGGGCGCCCTCAGGCACACGTGCACGTGCTCACACACGCGGGAGGAGGAACGCACACGCACTGTCTCTATACCCATTCGCAGCCTGTTTCGTAGCCCTTCCTTTGAGGGCCGGAGCTCTACCTTCAATGTTCCTGTCAGTGCCACAGCAGCCAAGACACTGCACCGTACCCCGTGACCTGTGTGACCGCTCCATAACTAATACTGGTTACAGGATGGCCCTCTCTGTGGCCAAATAAAAAGCAGTTCAGTGGCCAGCGAGGAACACACGTGCCAGGCGATGGGGTTGGTTCCAGTTTCTCAGGTTAGTATTGTTTCGAGGTCATTGGTGGGAACCAGGCAGCTTTTCCTGTATCTTGCCCCTTACGCTTTCCCTCAAACTCAAGTGGAGCTGAGAAATACCTAAGCTGACATATACTGTCACTCTGAGTGTCAGATCTGTATTTTCATTTGCCCCCTAGGACGCCTCTACTGACATAAACACAACTCGAACTGAACATGTACCAAAACCGAAGTCACGTTCCCTCAAAAACGCACTCTCTGCTTGTCCCATCCTCATCACCGTGTGGCCTGAACTAGAAACCCGGGCATTAGCCTTTCATCCTTGATTCGGGCTCTCTCATGCCCAAGCAAGTCTACCTCCTAGACATTTGTGATCCTTCCCCCTGTTACTGCTATAGAGATGCTTCACCAGCAGGTACCCAGACCATAACTAGACCCTGGTTGCTTTCCTGGCCTCCTACCTTCATCCCCATGCCCAGCATCCCTGCCACAGATGTCTTCGAAAGAGCAAGTGGGAGCATGTCACTCCCCAGCTTATTACCCTTCAGTGACTCCAAAGTACATTAAAAAAGAAGTCCAGTGGAAGCAACCGAAGTGTCCTATGATAGATGGCTGGATAAAGAAGCCGTGGTACATATACACAATGGAATATTACTCAGCCATAAGAAGAGATGAAATACTGCCATTTGTGACAACGTGGATGGACCTCAAGATAATCATGCTAAGTGAAATAAGCCAACAGACAGGAAAAGTTGAAAATCACAAAATATCACTTACATGTGGGATATAAACCTAAAAGCAACAAATGAACAGGACAAACAGAGACTCATGGACATGGACAGTAGACTAGTGGTTACCAGAGGGTGGTGGGGAGTGGGGAGGAGGAAGGTAGATGGGGTCCCTGCATGAGGGACTCTGACACAAGGGAACTGGAGGCACAGACTTGTCCTGGAGAAGCTTCCTTAGAGCTCTGTGGTCATAAACCAATAGTTCTGATATGGATTTATACTAGGTTTATTAAATTGATAGCATACATTTTATTTTTAAAATGAAATGTTATTAACTAGGTGCATGTATTGCTCTACCCCTCACATTTTTAAACTATTTGTTTTTGAGAAACAATTAACCCACTTAAGACTATTCAAAAATCATTTCTTCTGCACATATAGCCGTTCAAGGCTGTGCCATTTCACTGCAGTTATTCATCTAAAGGCACTGATTCTGACACCTACCTGCAGGTAGAACTTACTTGCAGGACCTCCCACGACACTCCTCACTTTAGATATTTTTCTTCTTCTTTCAGCTTTCCGGTAGTGAGCAGCACAGAATAACCAAAAACGCTTTGCCCGGCAACTTCCAAGAGCAAAACCCGGAGCCTGAGGGAAAGTGCCCAGTTATAATCCAGCAATTTAATCATCGCTTCTCACACGTGAAATCCGTTCACGCCTAGAGTCTTCCTACGCCATGTATTTCTTCAATTTCGATGCCCGTCATCAGAATCTACAATAGTTTTGAGACAGTCACTGGAAGTAGGACGTATATCGAAGTTAACCTTCCGTTGGTAAACTCATCCCTCCAGAGCTATTAGCGAGGCGACAGAAATCCCATAACACTGGCCGTAACCCAGAGGTTTCCTCACATGGTTTATGATCAAGGCAAATTAAAAAATAAAATAAAGGCTCATTGGCGCAGCTGGAGCCTCGGGACGGGCCTCTGTGGGCGGGGCCTACGCTGACTGAGGCTGAGCCTACGCTGAATTGGGCGGACCGGGCACCAGTGGGCGGGGCCTACGCCGACTGAGGCGGAGCCTACGCTGAATTGGGCGGACCGGGCACCAGTGGGCGGGGCCTACGCTGACTGAGGCGGGGCGGGCACCGGTGGGCGGGATCTAGCGGGACCCGCGAAACTGCCGCTCGCGCGGCTCCCGGGCCTCTTAGCTGCCCCCGTGCACTGACGCGTGGGCTCCTTCAAGCTGGGCGAGCACTGCAGCGGCGAGGGCAAGGCCAGGAGGCCACCGTTCGCGCCGGGCTGCGCTCTGCGGCTGCAGAACTTGTTGTCATCCTTTTCAAACGTGCCTTTTCTGCACTTCACTTGTGCCCTGCGCTCTCCGTCCCGCACGTCCACCGCGGGCCCCGGCCCGTCGCGGTCGTTGCAGCCCTACGCTCGTTCCCCAGAATCGCCTCGGCTCTTCCGGCCGGCCCTCGCCGCCCTGCGGCCTGAGAAGGACTCGGGCTGGAGCGCGGCGTGAGAGGGAGCAGGGACGAGGCCGCATGCAGGGGGCGGGGACGCGGGAGAGCGTTAGGGCACGTGAGGGCGCCTCGGCCAATGGCGGGGGTGGGGCGGGGCCCGCGCGGGGGCGGGGCGGGGCGGGCGGGGGCGACGGGGCGGGGAGGGGCGGGGCGGGGCGGAGAGACGCCCCTGCTGCCGCCGCCGCCGCAGCCGCCGCCGCCGCTGCCGCGGCTGCCGCAGCTCTGGGAGCCTGGAAAAGGGGAAGCGCGTGCGAGCGAACGGCTCAGTCCCCGGGCGGCGGGGGCGGCGGCGGCGACGGCGGCGGCAGCGGCGGTGGCGGCTGCGACCGGGAGGGCGCGACGGCCGGGGCGGGGGCGCTGCTGCTGCGGGGGCGCGGCGGGGGGGCGGCCCGCACCAGCCATGCCGAATAAAAACAAGAAGGAGAAAGTGAGTCGGGGCCCGGCCGCGGGACGGCGGGCGGGGAGGGACGGCGGGGGGCAGCTGCCCGGAGCGGGGTGCGGCGGGGCTCGGGGTCCTGCGCCCGGACCTCCGGCCCCTGCCGCTGGGTCCTGAGGGCGCCGGGGCGCCGCTCTGGCCGCTCCCGGGCTGGGGGCGGGGGCGGGGGTCCTGACGGCCGGCGTGGGCGCCGGGGGCAGCGCGCGGTGGGCGTCGGGGGCGGGAGCGGCCGCGGCCGCGGAGGTGGTTGAGCCAGCCGCGCACAGCCCGGGCAGGGGACTCCCGGCGGAAGAAGGGGAGCGAAGGGCCCCCGCTCAGTGCTTAGCCTGCTCTCCAGAGGCTCGCTCGGGCTTGAGACCCTCCCCTCACCGGGTGTCGGTGCGGATGGCTGTGAGTGCCGCCGCGCTTGCATGGGGGGGACTTGTTTTTGCGTCAGGTAGAGCTCCAGCATCACCTCAGAAATCCCGCGCACAGCGCTTACGTGGGAGGGAAGAGAGGGATGTGCTGTGGGTCTTTTAAAATGCCGAGAGCACTGTATAAATTTGATTAAAGTTTTCAACTTCAAACACAGATACAAAGGGGAATCCGAATTGGGGGAGGGTAGCGTCTGTGTTTGTTGTTTCTCTGTATGATGTAGAATGTCTTGATGTTCATTAAAACTATCGTAAGTCCTAGTTAAATTGTATGTCAATTTTAAGACTGCATTTTGATTTATCTATTGTTTATCAGTCCAAATTTTGAGAAGCCTAATTGATTCTGCTTGATATTTCTCAGGATTTACCCAAAGCAGGGAAAAGTGGAAAAAGTTCCAAAGACGGACAAGACGGATTAGAAACAGAGGTAACTGTTCTCAAATATTCACTTCGTGCTTGTTCGTGGACAGCTTTTAACTTAGGTTAGAAAAACCGAGGCTGATAAAACCTGGGGTTTTGTAATGTTTCCCTGTATGAGATTTTTTCCTAGTGCCTTCCATAATCCTCAATTTCAGTTTTTTGGGTTTTTGTTATTCTGCTTTGGAAAAACATGAACATTTTTATGAACATTGTGCAGCGACTCATCCCCCCTCCCCAAAATCTAGCAGCCTGTCCTGTAGAGACTGTTCACAGGCTCTGTCCAGCTGGAGCTTCGCGTTCCTTTTAGCTTTCCGTGCCCCCTTCGTCCCTGTGCAGGTGGCCAGGTCTCCCTCCTCCCCCTCTAACCCTTGCTTTCCCCGTGCAGTGCGGTGCTGCTGGTTCCCCGGGCCAGCTCCTTTTTTCTGCCTTGACATCTGATCCCCTTAGCCTCTTTCCCCAGGAGTGTCGGTGTACTTTGGCTTATCTAGCTTGGCTAGTTCTGTACGCCCTTCTGGCGTCTTTCACATTTTCTTTCTGCCTGCGTTGGTCAGTTCTGACTTCCTTTGGTTCTTGACTTTGGGCTCATTGGGGAACGGCGGGAATGCACGGCGGGGACTGCGTTTACCTGATGGGGTCGCTGTCGTCCGTTCACACAGTTGTGCTCTGAGAGCATTTGCACAGCTTCGCCTTTTTTCCCTTGTGACTGGCTGTTGGACTACATCACCTCAAGCTAAGGGTCCAGGAGCTTTAAGGACAGGCAGAGCTTATAGGCCCTTCTGAATCGTTAGGCGCAGAGAAGCAGCTTAACTTAGTGTCCTAGTTCTCCGTGGATCATTGAGGTCTCTGGTCTTATCACAAATGACGTTCATTTGCAAGGGTCAGCTTCTTCTTGTAAGCCAAGTTAGAATGAGTTCGATTCTGCTGGCCATTATCTGCGGTGGCCTCTTTTGTTTTTTAGCCCAGGTTATCTTTCCCTGCCACTTGGTGCATTCTAAGCAACCAGGGCTTCTGCAGACAATTTATTACAGCAAATCCGTTGCCCTCTGCAAAACAAAAAGCTGAAATCCCAGCGGTCCCGGACTGTCGATAGGGGTTATTCGTGCCCGTCTTTTCTCTGCCCTTTCGTGATGGCAGACAGTTGCGTTTTACTGTGGCATCCTTGCATTTGGCTTGCTTACCTCCTTGCCACTCTTGGAGTAAATCGATTTAAATGAAATTTAGTCGCTCTGGAAGGGTGTATGTTTTCTTTTTTTTTTAGTTCATCGATCTTTCATTGAAACTGCCAAGACTCTCTAGTGCTCCCCAACCCTTTCTTGCTCACATGTTCATCTCTTCTCACTGTGAGAGTCACAAAGAAGTGTCAGTGGGTGTGGTACATTTATTCCTGTTTCAGTGGAAAAATTCGGCTGTAAGGATGGATAATGTTAGATTTGAACCTGAAAAATCCGTCTGTAACTCTGAAAGATACCAAAAGCACTAGCATGTGAAATGAGTGGTCTTAAGGTGGATTGGGTTCCTGAGGTTGTCAGTCACTTATGACTCGGGGTGTGGACTGCAGTGTCTGAATGTGATGCCCCAGTTGCCTTTTTGTAGTTTTTTCTAGCACTACTTAGAGCTGGAGCTACAGAGCTTGAAATTACCCCTGAAAAATACTGACATGTCGGGCCCTTCACCACTTCCTCAGAAGGATACCAGAGGCAACAGGGCATATTAGGCGTGACTCTTGGCAGATCACTGTGTAAATTACTTTGCAGAAATACACATCGAGGCATTTCGGTTCATCAACTTTGAGTCGAACGTTAACTTTTCTGTTGCTGTTTTTCTCCCCCGTCGTCATCTCATTTCTCTGTTCTGCCCGCTTAGCAAACACGACTGACGCAGGCAGGCGAGTTGAGCCATCGCTACACACTCTTCCTCTTCTGCCCCTGCCTTCCCCTGAATGTGAATATTTTAACCTGAACAGTTCCGATCGGTTTGCTCTCCTCATGTTTTTGTCCAAACCTCTTTCGTGTCACGTCCCCTTCACAGTCATCGTCCGCTCAGGTTTCCCTGTGGCCTCGTCTCTCTCCCTCGGGATGCTGACCACATTTGGGCCGCACAGCCCGAAAGAGGTGCGGACAGGCGCCCGTCCGGGGCGGAGTGGCCGGGTTTGGGAAGTAATCCCGACGAGAACACGGGCAGAACGTGGCCTCCGGTTGAATCTAATACACGACTTCGAGCGTGGGAAGGCCCAGCCCGACTGTCCTGCCGGTGGGACTCTGGCCTCACAGGAAGCAAGGGAGCCAGTGGCTCACACTGCAGGACACTTTTCAGTTGGAACAAGGAAGGTTTGGTGGCCTAAGTTTTCAGTAAGAAAGAAGTCCAGCTGTGAGGACCGGAAAGGAGGAGGTGGTGAAGGGGAAGGTATTTCAGCTCCAGGGTTAGATGGTAAAAGTGCTGACTCCTGGTGGCCACACACTGTGACATAACTTCTGTGGCCCTCTTTCCTCATCCCTAGAATGACTGGGCCGTTTTTAACCGAATGGGATAGATTAGGCGCAGCCCCTCTGGAGAGAACTTTTCCCTGCAGGACGCGTGGCAGGATCGCTCGATGAAGCAAAATCATGTTAAAGGTCATAACCGCCGCTGCGCAGCTTTCGCCTTTTTATGGAAATTTCTGCTCCTTGAATGTGTACTGGCACATTTTTCTTTCCTTTTTTCTCTTTCCAATAGAATGTTTAAATTTGACTGGCTTGTCCACATGTGTCCTGGAAATAAAAGTCTCTGCCCAGTACTTTACTGGTTTATTTCGTGGCACCCTTTGAAGGAGTGAGGCGGCAGATGGGCTCAGGGGCCCCGGGAGTGGGACGCTCTGGAGGCGACAGAGGGAACTCACTTTGAGCAGCTTTTCTGGGTGTAACACTGGGATCTTGGCAAAAGAACGAGGCTGTTTCTGATCTTAGTCGATTGCTCAGGGTCCTAAAGCCCGTTTTGCAGGATCAGATCGTGTGACGGTGTTTTTTGGTTTTCAATTTGCGTACTGCGTCCATCCGGAGTTACGTTTTAAAAGTGTTAATGCGCTTTGCAAAGTGATGTTTTCAGCACAGGAAAGGTGGTTCTAGTGTTCTTCGGTCATGCATTTTACATATCCTGCCTCAGCCTCGTTTTATTTCAAGGGCTCTACAGCAACTCTTACGTAACATCTGTCACCGTAAAGGGAGCCGAACAGCTCTCTCTCCAGCTTGTTGGCTTATTCTGACACCGACCTTTAGTAAGAACTGCTTTCTCTCTGTAATCCATCCCTTCTCGTTCCCCGGCCGGCCCCTCGCCCCCACCCGTGTCTCAGGGAGCCAGGCTCGCAGCGGTCCCGCAGGCACAGGCGGTGGGCTCGTGTCTTAGAAATTGAAACTGGAATTTTAAAAATATTAATTTATCTAATAATAACAGTAACACCTGTTACACGCTAATATAAATAACAGTTTGCGAAAAGCGTCAGGAGCACTTTTTTGGCTTTCTAGCCCTAGTCTCTGTGGCAGGAGCTTGAACCCGGGCGGGTTGAGTGGGGAACGACCGCGGAATCGCTCCGTTGGCACGCGCGCTTCCCGGCCAGGCAGCTGTGCTTGTCGCCCCCAGAGTGGCGAGTCCCCTCCTGCAGGGCGCCAGCGGCCCCGGTGTTGGCTGAATCGAGACTGAGACTTTCGCCAGGGGCCTCCCATACCACGTTTTCCACTCTCTTCCCAGCATGTTTCCATACAACCCTAAACTGGGCTCCACTGAAACTCAGAAGATCCGCACGAAAAGCACGGTAAAGACTTCTGACATGTGTGATTATTAGGTAGGCAGTGGGGTTCCCTGCTTTCAGTCGCCACGTTGGCCACTGAGCAGCGTCTCTGCTGAGGGCTGTGCGAGAGGCTCTGGGGGCAGCATAACAGCAGGGGGCTGGAGCAGGGGGCGGAGTGGGGCTGGGAGCTTCCCGCCCTGGTGGCGCGGAAGCAACTGCTTCTTCCCTGAGCTGTCTCCTCCCGAGCGCCCACTCCTGCCCCATGTTACCAGCTGGGTGCTTGGCAGGCCGCGCCTGTCTCCACATGGGAGCCACCCCTCGGCCCTGCCGCGCGTTGCCGTGCTGTGCGGGACGTTCGCCAGCATCCTTGGCCCTCCCCAGTCCACGCAGTACCCCCGCCCTCTCCAGTCGTGACAAGTGCCTCCAGCCGTTGCCAGCTGTGTCCTGGAGGCAAGACGGCCCCTCCACGAAGTGCATTTGCTTGCGGGTCACGCCAGGCACATACAGCTGAGCGAAATACTTTCTCCCTTGGGAGCAGCAGTACTTACATGGAATGGGTGTCAGCACCCTATGCGGTCTTCAGAGTCAGCCAGCACCCCAGAGAGCTGTGTTTAGGTGGGTTATTGTCATCTGGTGTTTCACGTTAGAAAGTAAAGCTGCAAAACTTTAAATATGAATTCTCTTAGCAATAACAACACACCCATTACACGTTAACATGGGTGTCATATTTTCATGAGAAACAACTATAAAGACTCACTGAGAAGATGGCCTTGCTCTGTGTGTCTGCGAATCTCCGACGTCTGGCTTCCCGCGCCCGCCTTCAGTCCTGTAGCCTGTAGAGAGGCGACAGGACGATGCTTGTACAGGCAAACCATGTCTTAGTGTTACTGCAGAAACAGTGGGCCCCGGGCCCCGGAAGGGGTCCAAGGCGGGGGTCCCCACCCCTGTCCGCGGATGGCACCATGGCCTGGCGAGTGAGTGAAGCTCCCTCTGTACCTGCAGCGCTCCCCAGCGCTGGCGTCACCGCCTCAGCTCCGCCTCGGATCACCAGGTATTAGCTTCTCATAGGAGCACCGGTCCCTGGTGCTACAAAGGTTGAGGACCACTGGCCTGAGGGACTTTACTAGAGATCCCCAGATGCCACTTTGAGAACTGATGTAGAATCCTCTCCTGCCCTCCCTGCTGCCCGTCTGAACCCTTCCCTCCTTTTAGCTCCAACTCAAGTTCATTTGTTCTGAAATTTAAGGGAGGCTTTTTCTCACTATCTTGGACCATATTTTTTCCACCTTTTACATTTGGGTAGCAATTATTTGCTCTACCAGTGATCATTTGAACTGTCTGGGGCAATCTTTATTTACCTGTAATTTGCCCCCCCCCCACTAGAGGAAGTCCTCAAGGACAGCCTCTTCACTTGATCTTTCTTTGCGCTTGCCGTGTACGTTAAGGCCTGAAGTAAAGACGAGTTGGTGAATTTGGGTGACATTTAAGAGTGCTCAGGAAGGAGGGCCACAGATCATTATCTTGCTGATTTTTCTATACTGTAATTAGAACAAAGATCCCTCTCATTAAGAGGCTTATTTCTTTATCGCCTTTTTGATCCTCCAAGGACATTTTAACGCAGAGTTTTCGTTCAGTATAATTAGTTTTTAAATAAATAGTATTATACTAAAGCAGAAGATTATGGTACGTGGTCTTTTTTAAAGCCTATTGAAAATTGTAAGACGAGCATTTTGGTTTTGTTTTTGGTTTGCTTGTATATAAAACACCAGAGGTCTGTGGCCGTGAGTATAGTCTCCTAGGATTTTACTTTAATTGGAGCCCTTCAGAGTAGGATTTTTCACTTAAATATTGGGTTTCCAATGTGATCTTCAGTGCTTTATATTTTTTATTTTAAATTTATTTGGGAATTTTTCTCAGAACATTTTTTTAATCATGTTTATTTGGGGCAACATTGGTTAATACAATAATATGATTTTCAGGTGTACATTATAATTTGATATCTGTATATTCTATTGTGTTTACCACCCAAAGTCCAGTTTCCTTCCGCTACCATATATTTGATCCCCTTTACCCACTTCACCCTCCTACCCCCTTATATTTGACCCCCTTCACCCCATCTACCTCTCCCCTCCCCCTTCCTTTCCCCCCCTGCTCTCTGGTAATCATTAGTCTATAGTCCATGTCCATAGGTCTCTGTTTGTCCTGTTCATTTGTTGCTTTTAAGTTTATATCCCACATGTAAGTGATACGTGATTTTCAACATTTTCTGTCTGGCTTATTTCACTTAGCATGATTATTTAGGGGTCCATCTATGTTGTCGCAAATGGCTGTATTTCATTTCATCTCTTCTTATGGCTGAATAATATTCCATCATGTATATGTGCCACAGCTTCTTTATACAGGCATCTGTTGTAGGATTCTTTGGTTGCTTCCATGTCCTGGCCACCGTGAATAATGCTGCTGTGAACATCAGTGTGCAGATATCTTTTCGGATATGGGTTTTCAAGTGTTTGGGGTAAATACCCAGCAGAAGGATTGCTGGGTCATATGGTAGATCAATTCTGAGTTTCTTGAGGAACCTCCATACTGTTTTCCATAGTGGTGTACCAATGTGCAGTCCCACCAGCAGTGTATGAGGGTTCCTGTTTTTTCCGCATCCTCTCCAACATTTGTTATTACTTGTCCTGTTGATAACAGCTATTCTAACAGGTGTGAGATGGTATCTCATCGTGGTTTTATCTCAGAACACATTTTTAAGATTTTATAAGATTTATATTTGTGTGTAGAGAGAGAATGAGGGAGAGAGAAGGGACGGGAGAGAGAGGGAGAAAGTTTTGTTTTGAGCATCCCTTGCTCACTGCAAGCGCTGGGGAAGACGAAGATCGTGGCATTGTCCTTACCTGTTAAGAACTGCAGCGTTGGCTGTTTCTGCTCATTGCGAGTGTCACGCCTCTTGCTTGTGGACATTCGGTTGCCTTGGGAGTGACTTCAGCCGTTGAATCGGTGGGTCAGGATGGAGCGCGTTTATTGGGAAGAGCCAACTGGAGGAAATCGGATGCTTTAGAGCATCTGAGAAACCCAGGGTCACCACTGAATGATGGCGTCCCAGAAGGCGGGTCGTGTGTAAGGCCACAGATAAGGTCAGCATGCCCCTTCTCCTTCATTAAAAGCTCTGACGCACGGTACGTCCTTCCTGAAAGCGCTGACATGAACTCCGTGAAATCATCTGAAGTTTGTGGCCGTGAAGGAAGCCCCGAGGCGCGTGTCAGAGCAGCTGGGCGAGAGTGTGGTGGCGGAGACGCTGCCTCCTGCAGCTGGGGGCTGCGTGAGTCAGTCTGCCGCCCAGATGAATCACGGTGACATTCTCCTAAGTCACGGGGAACATTCATCTGAAAGATTCCAGCTATAAAGGCTCCCGGGCTCCCTAAAACCCTGGGACCCTGCCAGGGCCAAGGCAGCCTGGGTCTGGGTCGGCCGGCGTCAGGTGATGGTCGTACCTCTCCCTGTCGGTGAGGCGTTGGGCAGCGGCTCCCCTGCCCCTTGGTGGGGTGTGAGGGCAGCCACCACGGGAAGTGCCCGCGGGAAGTGCCGCTTCCCACATCCAGACGACAGACAACCCCGGGGGGAGCAAGATGACAGGCCTGGGGCTGCAGCTCTCCCAGACGGACGCAGGGCTGGCTGGAGGGCGCAGTTTCTTCACTGGTCTTTTAGGACCAGGTCTAGCCGGGGGCTCTGACAGAATGCCGTTTTGACCAGTGGGATGGTCAGACCCTGGTGGCCCTGAGGCATTAGACCTGCGCCAGGATGTGAGCCACCAGCCAAGTCTGGCTATTTAAATTAATGAAGATCAGATAGACCTAGGAGTTCAGTTCCTCGGTCACCGCAGCCACGTGCTCAGAAGCCGTATGCGGCTGGCGGCTCCGCTGATGGCCAGAGACGCTCAGCTTTTCCCGCTTCGCAGAAGTCCCGTCGCGCAGACTGCCCGAGGCCCTACAGCGTTTTCCAAAACATTTCAAATGTGAGTGTATTTATTTTAATTTAACTTTGTTAGCTATCACTTTTTAAATATGAAATATCAAATTTAAAGGAAAAGAAGAGATATAAATTGGCAAAGGAGAGGAAGTGCATAAAACTGGGGGAGAGATGGTGAGAATCGAAGGGAGTTCAGTGGTGAGGTGGGAGGGGCCCGTCACCCCTTGGTCCCGGACTGCCCCGTTCTGAGGACCCGATGCCGATGCCGTCCCACAGGAGTGGCCGGGGGAGACCCGAGGAAAACAGTGCCCTCTCAGCTGCCTTTTTTAGGTGTTTTATCTTTGTGCATCGAAACACACATAGTTAAAAAATAAAACAGAGTGAAAACCTGTAGTTTCACATTTCTCTCATCTTCTCTCAGCCCCGTGTGGCAGACGTGGCAGACCGGCCTGCGGCCCAGCCTGGCGGGGCGGTGTGTGGGAGAGGGCGGGGCTGCTCTCCGCCTCGCAGTCATGCCCTGCCTTCCCCGGGCCACCGCCCTGCACACCACTCACTCACGGTCACCCAGCAGGTCCACCCTGCGACCCAGCGCCATCGCGGGTGCCAGGGCCCCGCACGGGACCCAGCAAGGCCCCTGTTGCCAGGCAGTTTGCTCCCAGTGAGTGCTGTGTTCCCCCATGTTTCTAGAGGGCTGGTGACATTTGGTGTGAGAGCAGTGGCCCCAGGGCTCTCCACCCTAGTAGCACCCTCTGGCCATGTGTTACCAAAACTGCACTCACGCATTTCTAGACACCCCTGTGGGACAAGACCATGATGGAGACCTGGAGGCCGCCTCAGGTGGTCGGGGTGGTCTCCGAGGAGATGACATTAAAGGCGAGACCCAGGTGTGAAAGAAGGAGCTGGGGCGTAAAGACTCGGAGAGGAAACAGCTAGTGCGAGGCCCTGCGGCAGAGGGAGCAGGGTGTCCCCAGGAGAAAGGCTGGCGTACCTGAAGGGCAGTGCGGGCGCTCGGGTGGCAGGGCCCCCCGCAGGACCTCGTCAGCAGCTGTCAGCAGGGCTGTGGGTCTTTAAGGATGACGGGAAGCTGTGGAGCTAGTAGAGCAGAGAAGCGAATATTTAAAAGGATCTCTGCAGGAGACAGAAGGGCAAGAACTGAAGCAGGGAGCCCTGGAGGATGTGGCCCTCTCCAATGGCTGCGGGCCTTGTCCACCCATGCAGAGATGAGGCCCTGGCACAGTGGCCGTGGGCTCTGGACTTGGGCTGGGGGTCGTCCGCCGACTGCTTGCCGTACAGGCCGGAGCCGAGAGCTGGCTCTGCGGCTTCCGACCGCAACGGCGGGGTTGCGGAGAGCTTGCTCTGAGGTCGGCTCCAACGCCGGCAGCCTCCGTTTGTCCCAGAGGGTCCGGTACCTTTGGGGATACCTGTCCTCCGCTTGTGAGCATCCGGCCCCCAGTGTCATGCAGATGCGTTCAGTGGCCGTGGGCAAGTCATTCAGACCAAAAGGAATCTCCTTCTCGGCCCCATATCTCCCTCGTGCCCTCCAGAGCCTCTGCGTCCTGAGCCTCTTCAGAAGGCTTCACCTGCCTTCTCCCGCACCCCCTTGGAGGTTTCCAGATCGAAGTTGCCTCCGCCTGGCTTTGTCGGCCCCCCTGGCGTCTGCTTTCCACTACCGGGACCTCTGGCGGATGCTCTTGTCCTCAGGTGCACCGAGGAGTCCCCGCGCAGGTCTGCGATTGGAGCTTTGGAACTTCCGCTTGTAAGGGCTCGAGGTTTGCCGATGAGCGTGAGCGCGCGATCGGTCTTGATCAGGGAGCTCTCTTCCGTTCTTCGCCTCCCAGCCAGGGATCGTGGGCCTAGTGGAGGCGTCGGGAAGCTTGTTAATAACTATCTCAGGCCTCGCGGGCTGTTCCGTCTCTGTTGCAGCGACTCCGCCGCTGTTGTAGCACGCGAGCCGCCATAGACGACATGTAAATGAAGAGCCCTGCCTGTGTGTGAATAAAACTTTATTTAGAAAACAGGCAGAGGGGCAGACTTGGCCCATGGACTTGAGCTCGCTGATCCCGGCTTCGTGGAATCCCGAGCAGGGTCAGTACGGGGAGACACTCCAGCGAGGAGCGGGGCGCTGTGGCTGCCCTGTGGGTGTCCGCTCGGGCTCTCGTCTGGCGCGGACACGGCTCGCTGTCAGGTTTCCCTTCGTGTTTTCACTGCATTCTCCAGCCAGAAGCTGTTGAGGGACCAGTGATTTGCTCCGCCCCAGTGGACAACAACCGTCTCACACCTCGTGAAGTGTGCGACTCGTGGTGTTTGGAAGAAAGGGACGGTGTGCTCGTTTAGCGTGGTGCCATCTCATGTGGGCAGACGTCTGAGCGGGGCCGCGTCACAAGGCCAGGTGCCTCTTGTCTACGTGAGATATCTCAAAACTACAGAAAGTCTATCAAGCACCTGTGTTTTTTGCACGCATCTCTGGGGTGCTGTTGCCTGGCTGCATAGAAGGTCGGGGGACACAGGCAATCTCCAGGCACGGGGACATGTGGGCTTGAAGCACCTCGTAGGAGAAGCTGCGATGGGTCGTGTTTTCCTGGGGGTGAAGGGAAGCCTCTAGAATCTCGTTCCGTCTGCCTTCAGAGGTGCGGCCACATGCACTGGGTGCCGCGGAAGAACAGGAGAGAGGGCCTCGTACCCCGAAGGCAGACGGCGTTTCCTGCCTCGGCACCTCCCTGTGGGCCGGGCACTGTGCGCAGCTCCAGCCGCCCCCACGCCGCCCAGACCTGCCTGGGACTGGCCACCCCCCCCTCGTCTGAGACCCCACTGCCAAGGCGGCAGGGATCCCGGCACCCACGCTGACAGGCCCTGGGAGGGGCAGGGCACAGCCGCCACCCAGTTGTAGCTTCAGTTCACGTCTCAGATGGTGCCTCAGACCCTCCCGAAGGCCCCGCGCCCCAGCGAGAGATCACCGCTGCCTCTGAACGTGGCGGGGGCTGCACGCTTGCTCAGAAGCGTCTGGAGCCTCTGACTTCCAGCGATGGGCGAGGTCAGCCACTTGATGTGGATTGGATAAGTGGCACCGAGTTCGGTAAATAATTCCCTGTCACTGAGCCAAAAGTAAAGAGGCCGAAGTGGCTCCTGGGGCATCTCTCACTTCACTGGTGAACAGGCAAGAGCAAATCCGCCCGTAGCCTCCACTCCGAGAGAGACAGGGAAGGGGGAAGTCGCTGTGCTTCGCGCCTTACCCGAGTGGCCTGGCAGCGTCACACAGCGCCACACCAGTTCCTCGTGGTTTCAGGACGGCTGACCCGGTGCGGCTCTGCGAGGAAACACCTGGACCAGGGCCGCCCGCCTGCCTTTGTCGCGTGGCGTCCTTGGCGGTAACGCCCAGTCCACATCGGCGCGGGCCTGCGGAGCAGGTGTGCCCGGGGGCGCTCAGGGCGCCGCGGCCCGCCCGCAGAGCGAGGGCCTGGGAGTGGCCGGCTGGCGGGCGCGGTGCGGTCCTCCTCTGCGTGGCTTCCCCGGGCCTGCTGGCGCCGCCCTTGACCCCAGGGGTCACAGTTGAAAAGACGTGTGCTTTCAGGGGCTTCCGGTCCCCTGCTGGGGAGAGCCCACCTTCCCAGCATGGCAGGGAGAGAGGTCGGTGGGGGTCACGGGAGGAGGAAGCTCCTGGTTCTCCCCGGTTCAGTGTGTGGGGGTGGGGGGGTCCTGAAGCTGGAAAGGAACAGGTGAAACACTGTTAAATGCAGTAAAACACATGCACAGAAGTCACCGTCAGTGACGCGCGTTCACAGTGTGGTGCCAGCAGCACCGTGGTCCAGTTCCAGAGCATCGTCGTCACCCCAAAGAGAACCCCCACCCACTTCGCAGCCCCCTGCGCTTCCTGCCAAGCCGACCTTCCTCTCTCTGCGGACTCGCCTGTTCTGGACATTTCGTACAGATGGGGCCATTCAACACGTGGCCTGCTGGGACTGGCCTCTTCCACCCAGCGTGCCTTTCGCAGGGTCCCCCCGTGGCGTGTGCCAGCACGCCATCCCTCCTAGGGCCGCCCAGCGCTCTTGTCCGTGTGTAACACGTTCCGTGTCGTCGGTGTAACCAGCTAGGCGGATTGGCACCAGAGTCACGTCTCGGCTCAGAGGCGGGTTTCCTGAGTGCCAACTGTGGGGTCCGGATTCCGGGACCCGGCGGGAGGAAGGCAGGTGACAGGCCACTCACCAGTCTCACGGTCTCCGGAGCCAGGTGGGACAGACAGTAACCATGGAACCGAGAAGAGGGAACTGCAGCTGCTGGTGGTGTAACAGAGATGAAGTGGGGTCATGGAGGAAGTGGGGCGACGGACCCCTCGTCCCGGACGTGCTGGGGTCGCGAGGTGCCCCTGACTCAGCGGGCTCACAGTTGAGCTTATTTCTGCCCATGTTTCATTCCTGTCTCGGTGTCGTCCCGTGTCCGCCTCCCTGTGGAGGCCAGAGCCCGGGAGTCCCCGCCGATCCCCTCATCTCCCTCACCCCACATTCCCACTGCCAGCCAGCCCCATGACTGCGCCTCAGGATCTCTGCTCTGCCCCTTCTTCTGCTTACCTGCCACGTCCCCGTGCATGCCGGCGTCCTGTCTTGTCAGGACCCTTTCACGGGTCCTGGACTTCCAGGCCCTTCGTTCACTCTGCACACGAAGCTCACGGGACTTTGAAAAGGGACAGCCTGTCCCTGTCGTCACCCCTCTCAGATCCTTTCACTGGTTTCAGGTCACCCGTCAGTAAAGGTCAGACCCGTTAGGCCAAGCTGGGTGGCCCTGAGGGCGCCTGTGGAGCTCCAGCCTGGCCGTGGGCCCCTCTCTCCTGTGGCCAGCACCTTGCCGAGTGCCTCAGGCTGTCAGTGATGCTGCCGTACACACACACACACAGACACACAGGCACACTCAGACACACACATAGATACAAGCAGGCACAGACACATAGACACAGGTAGACACAGACGCACACAGACACACATGCCCTGGTCCCCTTCACCCGCCCTCAGAGGAGCCTTCCTCGCCGTGCAGGTTCCTCGGTCCCTGTCAGGTGTCGGGCAGCCTGTGTTTTTCACAGACGTGGACAATGGGGTGGCCGAGCCGGATGTCCAGCCCCCTGACTCCCCAGCCCTGACAGTCCTTGCTGGAGGAAAAACATCCACCTCATAATGAACAAGTGAACTTAAAATGACAGCTGTGACGGTTACAGAGAGAAGCACGGGGCTGAGCGCGCACAGCAGGACACGGAGCTGACGGGGTGCAGTGGAGGCCTCACCCCGTCTGAACACGGGGAGTGGGGTCGGAGCAGGTCGAGGGCTCTGCAGACCCTGCCACAGTGGGAGGGCCATGTGGTGTGTTCGCGTGGGGGAATGGGACCCCGTCGTCTCTTCTGGAAGCTTAACGCGCCTGGCCCTGAGAGAGGCCCAGAGGGAGACGGAGGGGCGAGGCCAGCAGGGCCCGCAGGGCCAGTGGCGGGGAGGCAGGGAGGCAGCGGGTCTTAGGGGTAACTCGTGTCCTCAGCGTGTGGGCCTGCAGTGGGCCCCGATGCCACGATTTAATTGCTGTTTTCTGGCTTCACCAGGGCACCTGGTCCTGGCATTAAACACTCTGTGGCGGGAGCTCAATGGCCGTCCCCATGTCCGATGGGAGCAGCAGGGGGCTCCCTGCTCGCGTGCGCACCCAGCTGTCCATCAGGGTCCCATGTGGGCAGCACTGGACTCTCGCGTTCCAGAAAAACAAAGGGACACATGAGCTTCAGTCTATGTGTGTGCATGACTTAATCTCCAGGAGGAGCTGTTCCTGACCGTGAAGGACGCACGGGGGATTTCTGGGGGCGTCTAGAGACAGCTGAACAGAGACGCTTTAACCTGGGGGGTTACAGACGGGGCTGTTAAGGAAGAAAGACCCATGCTTTCCTGATCAGGTGGAAAGAGTTGGGGGCAGAGCCGGACAAAGCACATTTGAGGAAGGAGCTGCAGATCGTGGGGAGGACACAGAGCCCCGGCCCTCGCTCCCCGTTGGGCCCCGTGTATGTGGGGCGTGCTGGCATCTTGGAAAGCTTTTCCCAGGCATAGTGTTCTTAAGCACCTTATTAAAAAGTGAAGTGGCATGTCTTCTTAGTAAATTCCGTTCGAGAGCGGGAGCAGGTAGTTTGGGGCTCAGGTGGGCAGGTCAGCCCTCCTCGGCCCCGCGTGGTCGGAAGGGGCTTGGTGGGTTTGTGTCTTTAAGATGAGGAGCGTGTGGATTCAAACCCCCTTTCTCTGGGCAGACCGGAAGGCGGGGAGGATGACGGTCGACACTCCTCACCTGTCAGCACCTGTCAGCGTCACTGCTGGGGGCCGAGCACAGTGGAGGTCTGCAGGGCTCGCTGGGCCCCTTAGGCCTCTGTGGATGACAGGCCCCCCCGACTCTGCTGCGTGTGCCCTCAACCCTCGTCTACCTCCGCTTGAGTATGTGCACTGCCCCTCACGTTGCCAGTCGGCTGCCCTTCGAAGGACGGCATAGCGCACACAGCTGTCGCCATGCAGCCAGGAGGAAGGGCACTTCCCGAAGTGCTTTGCTGTGGCCTTTACCGATGTCCGAGGCCGCGTGGGGAGCCAGCAGGGCCAGCCTGTCACTTGGAGGTGTTGGCCGTGCTGCCTGCTGCTGCCGTGCAGAGGAACACAGACCTAGAGGCCTAAAAGGACATTAGGTTGTTATTCTACAGGCCTAGAGGTCAGAAGTCTGACGTGGGGTCGAAGTTAGGGTGTTGGCAGGCTGGTTCCTTCGGAAGCTCAGAGGCAAGGATTTCCTTGCCTCTCCCAACTTTTGGGGCCACCTGCACTCCGTGGCTCATGGCCCTTGGCTCCTTCAAAGCCAGCAGTGTGGCATCTTCCAGCCTCTCCCTGATCTCTGCTTCAGCGGCTCGCTGCCTTCTCTTGTCTTGTAAAGAAACTATGTGATTACATGAGGCTGACCCCGATAACCCCAGACCACCTGCCATCACAGGGTCCTTAACCTCATCACACCTGCAAAGCCCCTTTTCCTGAGCCAGGAAGCATCCGCACAGGTGCCAGGGATTAGGATGCGAACGTGTTTGAAGGTCATTATAATCAGCCTGTGCGTATATATCAGCCTCTTTGGTAAATGTTTAGAAGTCAAACGTTATAAAGGAAGATAAAAGAAATCAGGTATATCTGTGACTCGAAAGCTCGCATTTCTAGAGGTGGGATGTCGCCTCACTCCAGCTGTGAGGAATTATGTTTGTGTTGCTGATGGTGGAGTAGAGGCAGCTGTTCTGGAGTAAAACTTAGTGATATCCTTTCCATTTTCTAATTATGCTGTAAGATCGAGTCATTTGACATGTTCTATTGTTTGTTTTATTTGGAAACAGATTCCCAGCAAGAAAAACAGCCTTATTACTGCCCCGGCCACATCGTCCAGTAAAATAAAAGTGCCACTCCCTCAGCCCATAGTGAAGAAAGAAAAACGGCAGAATTCCTCCAGATTTAGCATCAGCAATAATAGAGAGCTTCAAAAACTATCGTCTTTAAAAGGTAATTTTTAATATTTGTCTTTTAAAGTTAAATTCTGCCTATTTATTTATTCAACTAATATTTTAAACTCCAGAGCTATTTAAGATAAAAATCTAATCGTGACTATATTGTTGGTATAACACACTAAAAAAGTAACAGAGGAAAGACTCAGAGTCTTTCCGTATCCGTTGTGCTTACGCTGGGCAGTGTCTCAGGAGTTGCTGTGAGCAGAGAGTCATGGGGAAGCCTGTGGTGGGACCTCGCGGGCCTTCTGGTGCGGCGGGAGTGAGGGCCAGAGCCGGGGCCCTGCGCGGACTCTGCTGCGGCCACGGGGGTCACCTCTGCCGGGGTTTGCTGTTAGAGCTGAATCAGGGAGCAGTGCCCTGTGCTCCTAATGTTCCGCAGAATGACTCAGTCGCTGCTTTCCAGCCGAGGACGTTCCATCCCTAACAATGCCCCTGGAGGAGACTGAAGTCCATAAAACCTAGTGGAGGGAAATAGGGCCAGGGCCCCGGAGTCACACGTGAGCCTCGGAAAGCCTTTACGTTTGCCTCACCTGAGACAGGTGTGACAAACACAGGCGGCATCAGGCATTTTTCATGCCTCAGATGCACAACGATGGGTCTCCTACAGTGAGCTTCCATCTCTTACGGACTCAGCGAGAGCCCGGAGTCTGTCGCCTCTGCAGGTGTGTCCAGTGCCTTCCACGCCGCGGGGCAGGGAGCGAGACTGCGGTGCAGGTGCGCCGCCTGGGCACAGGGAGGGGGCCTGGGCTGGGCGGGGAGGATGCTAGGGGGAGGGAGCTTCCGGGTTCGTGGACGCACTTCCTGCCCCTCCCCTGCCTGGAATCCACTCCCGCAGTGTGAGAGCTCACATCCGGCTGGCCTGAGTTTAGCCTTGCGCTGTGTCATATGTGTGCTGGGTCATTTTTGAGGAGTCTTCCCTCCCAAATAGTCCACCCCTTTCTTACGCCGTCCATTCACTCGGCACACTCTGTGCCAAGCACCCGCAGAAATAGCCCTGGTCTGGGCCTGTTCTGCTGGAGCCCGCTTCCTGTCCGATTGGGGGACAGCCAGCGGGAGTGGGGTGCCTGCGCGTGATCCCCTCCAGTACCCTTGGAGGCGGCCAGGGTACCGGGGATGCGGCCGTGGAGAAGGCTTCCTATGACCACTCCCTGGCACCCATCACAGCTGGAGCCTGGCTCCCGCCATTGGGGCCTGTGCCCCACCCTCGTGCCCGGCGCCGAGGCCCAGCCCCGCGGGCATCCTTCCCGGCGGCCTTCGCTCTCCCCGGAGGTCCCTGCACAGCTCTGTCCCTCTCCAGGCCTGTTCTGCCAGCCCCGTTCTCTCTCTCTCCCTCTGTGCCGAGTGATGCGGACCTGCAGCGTGCTGCACGGACGCCGGTCCTCACTGTGCCCGGTGGGCACCTTTCCCGTCGTGCAGCCGCGTGTCCAGGGGGACTCCTCACCCATCAAACCGCCTGCACTGCCTCGTTTGATCTGTCGTTCTCGGCTGCTCTCAACATGAGTGCTTCTGTGTATCTGTTAAAATAATTTTGTCCAGCCCAGAAGAAATAGGCCTTGATGGGAACGGCGTTGCGGCTGAACGCGAGGTCGGGGACGCGGGACACTTTCGTGGTGCTCTTCTCCCGCCCAGGAAGGTGGCACGTCGCCTCCGTTTTCCTGGGTCTTGCTTTCTGGCTTTAATAAGATTTTTGTTTTCAAGTCTCTACCTTTTTGTTAAATATACTCCTAAGTACTTTATAGTTTTTGTTGCTCTTGTGACTGGGTTATATTTTTTTCATTCCTGCTTCTAATTAAATTTGTTAATCTAATTAAAAGGTATTGGTTTTTGAATATTTTCTTATTCTGTCACCTTGCCAACTTTGCTTATTAACCTTAGTAATTTTTAAACTGGCATCGCCAACGTGGTCCTGTCATTTGCAGTTAGATACTTTTATCTCTCTTCCAGTAGTTACACCAGTACACACCAGTTATTTTGATTTCATGAGGCCATTGGGACCAGTACAGCAGAGAGAACAGGGATAAGAGCGGGCGTCCCTGCCTCCTCCCGTGTTGGTGGAGGCTTGCGCATTTCCTTGTTTCGTGTGACAGTGGCCCCCGGTCTCTGGTACGTCGCCCTTCCCCAGAGCGCTGCTGTTCTGAGGGCCCCGCTCTGGCCGGCTGCTGCCAACCAGTGTTAGCGCTGCAGAATTTTATCAGACGCCGTGTGATTTCACTCCTGAAGATGTTCGCACAGTAATTGTGTGTCGATAGGTTTTTCTGGCTTCGGACTGTGCTTGGGCATTCCTGGACGAAACCTCAGTGTTGCCACAGTGTGCGATTACGTCCGTCTGGTTCAGTGGACGAATCGTCCTCAGTCTCCGCTTCTGTATTTGTCGCATGAGGCTGGTCTGTGGTTTTCTTCCCTTTCACACGCCTGCGTTTTGTCAGATCTAAGCCGTGCTGATGCTGGCACGTGGCCCTTCCTGCAGGCGGCCCGCGGGCGGCACGCAGCCCCGCCGGCTGCCATCTGATGGCAGGGAGGGACTGGGAGATGCACCCGCACCTCGGTGGTGACCGGATGTGGATCGGGTGTGGAGCAGCACGTGTGGTCTTGCAATCCATGACTCAGGGTTAAAGGTCGTCTTGGAACTCGGCTGGGCCTAGTGCTTCGCGCAGTGATAATTCTGTAGGTTCCTTCCATGTGGGTCACTTTAGAGAAGGTCGTGTATTAACTCGTACATTATGTCCTTTAATGAATCCTGTCATTTTTTCCACATCCATGGTGGCAATGTCTCCTAATAAATTCATTTATTCTTTTGATGATTTTGTTTGTCTCGGTATCATCATTCATTTCCACTTTTATCCTATTTTATTTTATTATTTCCCGATTTATTACGTTTAATACAGAGGTCACTTATTTTCAGTTTGTTTTTAATAATAAAAGAACGTAAAGTATATATTCCTGAGTATAGCTGCAGCTCTATCCAGAATAGTCAAATCATAGATTTTTTAAAGTTTTATTGAAGCATAATTTCATACTATAAAATTCACTCATTGTAAACACCTAGCATGATCTTTTCGAGGTTCACCTGCATTGAGTAGTTCGTTTCTTTTTACTGCTGAGTAATCTGTTAAATGAACATCCCACCTTCTGTTAATCTACTCACAAATCGATGAGCATCTGAGTTGTTTTTTGGCCACTGCGAAGAATGGTGCTGTGAACATTCACATCCAAGTCTTTGTCTGAACACATATCTTCCACTCTCTCGGGTGGACACCTAGGCGTAGAATCGCTGGCTTGTATGGGAAGCGACGTCCCGCATTTTTAGGAAACTTGCCATGCTATTTTCCAGAGCAGTTCCACCATTTTACATTCCCACGGGCAGCCCATCAGGGTTTCGGTGTGTCCCCATTCTTGCCAGTTCTTGCTATCGTCTGTCGTTCGGGCTGTGGCCCCTCTCATGGGCACGTGGGGGGATCTCCTTGTGGTTTCGTTTCCCTAATGACTGTGGGTGTCACGGATCCCTTCATGTGCCTGTTAGCCGTTTCTGGATCTCCTTCAAGGAAATGTCTATCAAAGTTTGGCCTGTTTTTAAATCGGCTCTTCTCTTATTCTTGTAGTTGACCCTTGAGCACTGTGGGGCTCGGGACACTGACCCCCGTACAGTAAAAAATTCTGTGATCTACTATATTCTTAGAATAAAATAAGCTAAAAATAATAAAATTAAGAAAGTCATAAGGAAGAGAAAATGAATTTACAGCGTTTATTGGAAGAAACCCCGGGGTAGGTGGACCTGACAGCTCACACATGTTGCTCGAGGGTCGGCTGTGAACGGTTCTTCGTGTCGCCCGGGTGAGAGGCCTTTATCAGACGGAGGATTTGCAGATATTTTCTCCCAGTTCGTGTCTGGTCTTTTTCTACTCTTTGAAGCACAAAAGCTTTGAAGTTAAGTCCGATTTATCCCGTTTTTCTTTTGTATGTAGATCTTGCTTTTGGTGTCGTATCCAAGAACTCTGCCTAACCCAAGGTCACAAAGTTCTTTCCCATGCGTTTTCCCAGAGAAACTCGACAGGTTTAATTCTTATATTTAGGTCGTTCCGCTGGTGTGTCCCCCGGCGTCCGCACGCCACTAACAGCGTAGAGGGTCTTTGCACTGGCAGCCTAAGCCCCTCGGCCCTTCCTTCATAACGGCCTTGGCTCTTTACGTTTCCGTATAAATTTGGGAACCAGCTGTTTCTCTAAGAAGCGGGGAGTGGCATTTCAGGGCCCCTGTCCGGGTGCCAGGATCCCCGGGGCTACTGGAACAGTCGTCGTCTACCGGCCTCTTCCGTGGACCAAACTAGAGAATACAGGGCGTAGCACAGAGGAGTTCATCCGGTGTTTTCGATTCAGAGTCAGGTTGACGGGCATTTCGTTAACTTCCGTCTTGTATCTCCTTTTTGTCACCCCAAGATTTCTAGTTCTCAAGGACATCAGAGATCATAGGATTTAAATATCAGATAATTATCCATTTGCTTTATCCCACATTACACTCAGTATATTCCTCGAAAAATGATACAAACATCGTGACCATGCGATGATTTTAAGGGCAAAGGTTTTCGCATGTTTTCGTTTCCTGCCCCTCCCCCTTTATGGCTTTGCCCTTCTCGCTGTCGGGGTGCAGGGGTGCATGGCGGTCGCTGTCGGGGTCGCTGTGGTGGTGCACGGCCCTCGCAGACTGTCTCCTCCCCCTCCCATCCCCGTTTAGGCCGCGGCCTCCACGCGTTAAGCCCAGCACCAGTGCTCACGCCTCCGGCACCTTGGCCCCCTCTGCGGTAGATTTCAACTTCAGACTTCAAAGACCGTCTGGTTAGAAACGCTGGGCGCGTTCTGTTTCCGCGAGGGTTTTAGGGGTGTTACTCCCTCTCCCCTGCGATAGAGCGCTGCCGGGGGAGACTCCTGCCAGCTCGAGGTCCCCTCCCTTCCACGCTACTCGGTCTGTTCGCTTTGATGCCTAGATCCGTGTTTTCTTCAAGTCCAGCAGTTTCAGAACACATCGTTCTGGGCTGGTTTCCCCACGTGTGTGTCATGTTCTTTCGATAGGTAGCAGCGCATCTCTTTTGCTCGGATGATTATTTTGAGGATTTGTTCTGTTTGCGCGCTTTAGTTTTCTCCCGTGGCGACTCCTATCGTATAAATAATGGCTCTTTGCCTGTTTTTATATTTGTTGTTTCTCTCTTTGTGCTTTTCATTTGTTTTTAAGTTAAACTATCTTTCTCTTTTTTTATACTGTCCCTTGTAAGACATATTACGTTGGGTTTATTTGCTCTAATATTCCTTCAGTGTACCTTCATTTCTGAAATTTTTCTTTTTGATTCTTTACAGAGTTATGTTACCCATTTCTGAGTTTTTCTGTTAAAGACTCACATAGTCCTTTCGCACGGCATGTTATCCTTTCATGCCTTTTGGCTCATCTTGAAATAGGAGGTTATAATTTTTAATGTCTGTTGTGGGCTGTCTTTCTGACATGCTTTTACTGTCTGCAGAGATGTCATTCTGTTCCTTGTTCTCTTTTTTCTCATAATAACTCTGTGTGGGACTTGACTTTGATCCCTCCTGTTGCTTGTGTGTGTGTGTGTGTGTACGTGCACACGCGCACGTGTCCACGTGCTGAGAGAGAGAAAGGGTAAGGGAGAAATTAGATAGAAGGGACTTGGGCTCTAGCTTGGGTCATTTCTGTGGAATTTGCAAAAACAGGGCGGCTTACCTTTGCTCCCTGAGGCAGCCTCTTCCCCGCTTCTTCTGGACCTGCTTTCCCCATTCCTCTTGGCCCTCCACGGTACAGTTGGGGTTCTTCTCCAGCAGTTTCTCCCCAGTGTGGCCGGTTCTGGTTGGGAGCTTTGGCTGCTGAGTTCTGAGGGTCCCCAGGCCCACATGGGCTCCAGACCCTTCGGACTTTGCCGTGGCCTTGCTCCCCTCCTCTGTGGAACAGACCCTTCCTATTCTCAGCTGCTGTCCTCAGGAGGGCTCACCCAGCTCCCTCCGTGGTCATGTGCTTCTGAGCTTGTGGCCCCGGAGGACAGCCTGGCTCCTCTGCCATCTCCCGCACGGACGCTGATGGCACGCGGGGCTGAGGCTGCTGGTCGTCTGTCCCCGCAGGGTCGCTCGTCTGGGGACACGTTTTCACCTAGTTTTGTTGTAGATCTTGCTGGTGGGCTTTTGGTTTTGTCGCCTTAGTTGCTCTGTATGATTTGATGCGAGAATTTGGAGAGATTAAAACCTATGCCACACTTTTTTTGTCATTGCCAAAACTTGAAAGCAACCAAGTTGTCATTCAGTCAGGGAACAGATAAACTGTGGTCCTTGCAGACCGTGGGATGTTATTCAGCACTAAAAAGAAATGAGCCATCAGGCCGTGAAAAGATAGGGAGCAGCTCTGGATGCGTACTACCGAGTGAAAGGTGACCCGAACGGTGGCGTTCTGCGCGATTACAGTCATGTGACGTTCTGGAAAAGGCACAGGTATGGAGGCAGTAAAAAAAGAACAGGGGTTCGAGGGGCGGAAGGGGTGCGCCGGGCGCAGCAGAGTGTAGGACGGCGAGGCCATTCTGTAGGGTACCGTCTTGGTGATTACGTGGCATTTCGCAAAGACTGCAAAACAGAGCGACCCTTCCCGTGGCTGTGGCCTTCGGTGAGTCAGTGCGTGTCGGCGCTCGGCGGTCGTCATTCGCAGCAAACGTGCCGCAGGATGCGAGATGTTAGTAACGGGGAAACGGGGCGGCTGGAGGAGACGCGTGTGGGACCGCGTTGTATCTTACGTTCGATTCTTCTGTAAACCCAAAAGTGAAAGTCTGTTAATTAAAAAAGCAATGCTGCTAGTGCCGGACGGTTGGATCCGGCCCCTTACGCGGCCGCGGCGGCGCCCTCTGCCCCCTCGGCGCTCGTGCAGGCCGACGGCGCGTCTGTCGCCGTCCCTTCGCTCCCTCTGCGTGTTGCAGACTCCCCGGGTCTCTGACGTGGGGGGCCACCCTCCCGTCTGAAGACATCGTTCAGCATTTTCTTTCACGCGAGTCCGCCGGTGGCAAGTTCTCTATTCGTTTGCCCAGAAAACGTCGTTACTCTGCCGTCATTCTTGGACGACGTCCCGAGCCTCGACTGGCAGGTGGAGCCGTCTTCCTCCGGACGGCGAGGGGCCCTGGACCTCCGCCGGTGCCGAGGGCCGGCGTCGATCCGCGAGGGCGGGGGTGGGCTCCGACCACGTCTCTGATCTTTGCGCCTGCGACTTTTCAGCAGTTCCGCTGCGAGGGTCCAGGTGATGGTGGGGGCGGGGGGCTTTATCAGTCTTTTGGGGCATTCGTCTTGAATCCGTGGCTTGCTGTATTTCCTCAGTGTGGAACATTCCCGCTATTATTTCTTCAGTTGTTATCTCTACGTGGGTCTCTTCTTTCTCTGGCTCTAATCGGGTGTGTTGGACCTTCTTGTTTCCTGTCTTTAGTCCTCATCCGTGTTTCTCAGCCTTCGTGTTCATCAGGCTGTCTTCTTGATCAGAGTCTCACATCCATGCTGAGGTCTAGTTTTCTAGTTCTTAATTTTCAACTCATCACAGACTAATATTTTCAAAACATACAGTAAACATAAATTACTATAAAAACAAAATATAAAATGCAGCCACAAATTATTTTATTATTATAGTCACTAGACATAAAATTACCTTGTTAAATTGCTCTCAAACTTTCTAAAGACCATTCTCAGTTCCTGTTATCTCATAGAGAATCTTCAGGTTTGTCTAATGTGTGTTTCGTCAAACCCATTTATTGAGCTTTTAATTTTACAGGTGTGCATTTTCATTTATGGAACTTCTGTTGGCAATCTGGGCTGTGATTTAAAACGGATTTTCCTGTTCTCTTGCAGATGCCATCAGACTTCTCGTTCCTCTAAGCGTAGCAAGCACACTGCTTCACATGTCGGCTGTGACAGATAATTCCCATATCTGAAGTCTTGTCACAGTTGGCTCGTGATGTCTTATTTCCTTGTGTACCCAATGATTTTTTAGGCCGTGCTGGTCATTGAACTCAAGTATTTGAAATAAATTGAAACCTAGAATGAAAGTATTTTCAGTAAGGCTTTGTTTTCGCTCCTGCCAGACGCTGGGGCCACTGCTGGTCCAGGTGTGCCAGCAGAATCACAGCGTGGTGAGGACTTGTTAGCCGAGCCACCAGTCGGGTACAACCGCCCCCTTTCTCCCGGAGCTACTGTAGACAGAACCTTCTTGCATGGAATCCGTCAGCGGTGATGCCGTGTGACCCGGGAGGTAGTGTCATTATTGTGGGTGATGCGGACTGTCTGGTGACTACCAGAAGTGATGCTGAATTTTACCCCTGTAAAGGGTGACGACAGGTGGAGCTCTCCGTCGTACAGTGATGTTTTTCTTCGCAACTCAAAAGTTACTGGTGGGATCGGCAAGGTACATTTGGCATCCTGTCAACCATACGCTAACGCTTTACGCCACTTGGTAATCCTTGCCCGAGACAGTAGCTTCACGAGACATGTCAACATTTAATCTGGCTTTCTCCTGAAAGCAGAGATTTATCTTACCAACTGGAGATTTTTGGTCATCTTGACACAGTCAGGATAAGCTGCATTCTTTGCCTTTAAATTACCACTTTCCCTCAAATGGTAAAAACTAAAGTGTTTTTTTTTTTTTTGGCTTTCCCTTTTTCAAATATTATTTTAGACTCAAGTATTTCATTAATATCGATGTGTTTTATCTACTAAAATCATTCCTTCTGACTGTAGATGCGTAGTATTAACAACTGGGTGCCCTTTAGGCTAGTTTGTGTGTGTTTTTTGACATGGCCTCATTTATTTTTTATCCTTGATTTCTGATACAGTAAGATGTCCCCAGACTTGTTCCTACCTTCCCCATCCCAGACTTGGAATTAGCCACTTTTCAAAGAGCCCTGATTCCTTCCAGTGGGAAATGTGTAAAACGGGGGTCCCCAATCCCCAGCCGCAGACCGGTACTAGTCAGTGGTCTATTAGGAACCGGGCCACACGGCAGGAGGTGAGCGGCAGGTGAGCAAGTGAAGCTCCATCTGTACCTGCAGCCGCTCCCCAGCGCTGGCATCACCTCCTCAGCTCCACCTCAGATCACCAGGCATGAGATTCCCATAGGGGCACCTGTCCCTGGGGCCAGAAAGGTTGGGGACCGCTGATGTAAGACACCAAAATCTGGGTACTAAGGGTGCTTGTTGCCACAGGGCTGATTCTGCTTTTAGGTGCTTTCAATGGAGGGAGCTAGACTGTAAATATCCATTATTTATGCATTCGTTGATATTTCCAATCTCTCTTTAACACTGTAGTGTTTTCACTTATTCCTTGAATTTTCGTAGTTTTTATCTTACACTGAAAACTCTTGATTTCTAACATCACTGGCATGGCTATTGCTACATCCTATTAAAACAGTTCACAATAACAGCATCGATATTACTACAAACAGTAACTTTAAATTGGCTCGTTTCATAGTAGAAAAAGTGGTTGTCTGTTGTCTGTTTCTTTTTGTTAAGGACGCGTATTCGTCGTCATCAGACTATTACATTTAGCAATCAACAGTATGAGTACCAAAAAAATCTACATTAAAGCCCTTTCTTGGCCTGTTTTACACTTTCCACAGAAGAGAAACTAAAATAACCTGTCACACTGTTGGGCCCACACGCAGTCCTCGAGCTTTCCACCCGGGCGAGTATTACCGAGACACGTCGTGCGAGTAGCAGCGAGGCCCGGCCACCAGCACGCTGGGCCACCGTGGCGCAGACCGTGGCTTCCCCGTCCCCGCTGGGTCCCCTCTCCTGCTCAGCTGTGTTCCCTGGCAGGCGCGAAGGCCAGCGCCACGGCCACCGCCGCTGCTGGGCCTCGTGGTTTGGCAGAGTCTCGGCCCCCAGCACCGAGGGGGCCAGACGGCGGGCGCGCGGCTCCGTCCGCGTGCGCAGCCTCCGGTTTCCCCGTCCGCGGCGCCCCGCGTCTGAGGGTTGGTTGTTGTGATAGCCAGAATCTCTGTAGCTTCCGCCACCTCCCGATTGCTTCCGTCGTCACCAAATCCATTCTAGCCGTCACCGTACCCCTCCCCCGCCACCTCACCTCGGCCGCTACCAACGCCGCCTCGGCCGCCGAAGTTTCCTCCACGACCAAAGTCGTCATTCCCACCAAAACCACCTGCACGACCTCCAGCGAAGTTTCCAGAAGCTCTCGACCCCTTTGGCCGGACAAAGTGCTGGCCGCCTCTCGCTTAGACAGGGTTTTCTGTCCTTCACGGCCGTGGTCGTTGATGGCACGGTGTTTCTTTCTGCATGACCGCCTTGTCTACCGAGTCATGGTCATCGAAGGTTACGAGAGCAAAGCCCACCCCCACCCCCGCCCGCCACCGCCTCAGCCAGTCGTGGTTTGTCACGTCGGTGTTCCCGCACTGTCCCAGACAGCCTGCCAGGTCGGGCTCCGCGGGCCTCCTTCAGCACCAGCCCCAGTTACGAGGGCGCCCGGTGTCTGAGACGCTTCCCTTGAGACAGCCCCTTCGACTCCAGCCCTGCCATCCGTCTCGTGTGGCCTCGCCCTCACGGCCGCGTCCACCTCTGCGGTGGCACGTGTGACGCACCCAGAGCCTCTGGAGCCAGGGCGTGTGGCTGCCGTCACCAGCTGTGAGTGTCCCCACTGAGCATCCCCACTGCTCAACGGCCCCTCGGGCTCTCACCGGACATTGCAAAGCCCAGGCCCCCAACCGACAGGGACATGCTGACCCCGCCGTGACAACCGACCGCGACGCGGGAGGGGACGGAAAGCGGGCTCCTGTGTTTTCACCAGGACCCATCAGGTTTTAAGAGCGTCCGGGGCGGGGTGGCTTCTGTAGGACGTTCGCCCCTCCTGTCCGGAGCCTGCCCCGTCTCTTCATTCAGGCTCGTGTCGTCTGCTTGAGCGTGTGTCTAAGTTTCCCGTCTGTGGCTTCTGTGCGTTTCTTGGTGAGCCTGTGCCCAGATGCTCTGTTATCGTTACTCTGAGGGCGTCTTCTCTCCCACGAAGCCTTCTAAGGAGCTGCGAAATGTTGATCTGAAGGCTGTGGATCTGTGACTCACGTCCTGCACCCTCCCTGGACTGTCTTCTTGGTTGAAGCTGTTCTTTAGTTGACTCTTTTTGGTGTTCCAGGTAGCGAGTTAGATCTGCACAGAAAGATAGCCCCACCCTTTCGTTCGTAATTCTTATACCTCTGGTGCCTCTCCAGTTGACGGAAGACTCCAGTAAGAAGTTCCGTGTAGCAGTGTAAGTGGCATGTTTATCTTACTCCTCCTGACTCTTACGGAAAGAGAAGCCTGACTTTCCACAACCACTTGTGTTTTTAACACCCACGATCACCCCGTGGGTGCCCCACGTTGGCAGCTCTCGTAAGCTGTGCTGTGCATGTAAATCTTTTGTTGTCACTCTTCACATCTTTGAACCTTCCCTACAGCCGGATCCAAGGAAAGGACATCCTGGATCCAGGATCAAAGACCCTGCGTTTTCAACGCCCTGTGGACACTGTCCAGAGAGGTGGCGCCCCACACACGCCACCCCGCGTGCGTGCGACGCCTGTCCCTCGCACCTCCTGTGCTGGCCACCCTCAAAAGCTGTAGGCGTTTGTTAAGTGGAAAAAGGCGTTTGCTATTTTAATTTATTTAACTGTGAGGCTGGTGAAATAAGTCGGAGAGACAAAAGCCATAGGATGTCACTTGTACGTGGAGCCTAAAAAACAGACCCCTGGACACAGAGAGCAAAGTGATGCTCGCCGGGGGCGGGGGGGGGCGGTGGATCGGGACGGGATTAAGAAGCGCAGACTTCCAGTCACGCGGTACAGCAGCGCCCGGGACGTGGTGCAGCAGGGCTGCGCGGTCAGTGACGTCGCGTGGCCTCACCGTGACGGTCATTTCGTAAGGGATACAAGTGTCAAATCACTGTGCTACACGCCCGGACCTAGCACAGTATCGTGTCCACTGTATCTCCATCTTTTTTTAAGTGAGGCTGAGCGTAGTCTCCAGGCCCTGTTCACGCAAAGATTTTTCTGAATGAGTATTTGACATTTTCAGTCTGTAAGGTAGAAGTGTTAAATGTTAAATGAAGAGACCACTTTTTAAGTGACTTTTGGGAGGGGTAAATTACGGACTCTGTTTCTTGAGGCTTTTTCCCTGTTCTAGAAAAGAAAGGCCTGGCAGAAGTCAACCTTATAATGAATGGAACGAGGTAGGACTTAATCGCAGTTAACGGGAGACCTTGGGGCAGAAATTGAGAGTTACTAAGTATTTGGCCTTTTGCAGAAGTTGCTACATTGACGTTGGGAGAATTTACTTGAATTTTTAAAAAAATGGCTTTTGAGTGGGAATTAAAATGTTCTATATCTTGCCCTGCTTTTGTGAAAATAAAATACTTCAGCCTCATTCAATGGAATTTATCGTCTGCCACAGTTGGAAGTTTTGCCACACACGGGGCCCGTTTCACAGCCTGCAGACGAATGTGCGTCTGCGCAGATGGGCTTCGCCTCTGGCCCGTCAGCCGGAGAATAACAAAAACGGAGGGCGAGGCTGGCAGAGCAGCTGCTCTAGTTCTGTTGGGCGAGGGGCGCTGCCTTCACCAGTGTTGCTTCTGGGGTCCGGTCTGCTCTCCGTGTCTGCTCCTGACACAGCGATGAGAAGCGGCCGCCCCGGGCCTGGCGAGGCAGGCGCCCGTGCCAGCGAGTGTTCACTGGCCATCTGGGCTGTGCGGAGCATGGGGAGGTGGTCAGGGTGCTGGCGATGACCAGACGTGGCCCTTGCCCGCAGGGAGCCGGCGGGCCCAGACCCCCCGCGGCAGCCTAGCCCTGGCCCCTGCTGGCCACACTCTGCCAGCTGCCAGCAGCAGAGGTGCCATGAGGGTGGCTCTGGGGAGTGACTGAGAGCTGCTCTGTGTCAGACAGCACGACCCACCCGCGAGCCGCAGCACGCACGCGGCCGTGACTCCAGGGGCATCATTCTCTGCGAGCCCCCTCTGGAGTCTGGGCTCACCTGGCCGTAATCGCACATCGAATGTCAGCTCAGGCCCTTCCCCCAGCCCAGGCCTCCCCTGACGTCTCCCAGCACCTTGCATTCAGCTCCCATTCGCTCGCATGTTCCGTGTCTGTCTGTCTCTCTCTGTCTCTCTCTCACACACACACACACACACACACACACACACACACACACCACCACCACCCCTTTTCTGGGATGTTCTCGTCTTCTCTCCAGTCCCACCGGGCCCTAAAGCCCTGGGTTTTCTGCCTCCCCCAGAGGCGGCCACACGCCCTGCGGGTTCTGTCTCCCCTGTGTCCCCAGCACCGCCTGGGCTCGGGCCGCCTCATCTCTTTCAGCTGTGGTTAACTACGCCTGGCGTGACACTTGTCGTGTTAAGCCTAGGTAAGTGTACGGTTCGTGGCGTTGTGTACACGTGCCCTGCAGTGTGCCCATCACCTCTGTCCAACCGCTGTCCCCACCAAAGCCCTGAGCCTGAGACCTCCACTGACCCCCGCCCCTGGCCCCCCCTTCTGCTTTCTGTCTCTCTGATGCCGACGCCCCTCAGTCCCCCACGTCAGTGAAATCACACAGAATTTATCCTCCGTGACTGGCGCGTTTCACTTAGCATGACGGCCTCAAGGTTCGCTGCGTCGTGGCCCCTGTCAGAATGGCCTTCCTTTTCACGACTGCGTGCTGGTCCTCGGTGCGGGTGGCCACATCTCGCTTATCTCCGTCCCTCAAAGGCCATCGCGTTGTGGAACACACTGCACTGCACACGGTGCCTCAGTTGTCGGAAGGGTCACCGTCTGCGTGTCTGTCCTCGGTGCCCAGCCCCGCACCGGCCAGGCGACCCGGAGACATGTTTGTGAAGGAGCGAGAAGCCCTGGGGGCCGTGGCCTCTCCTCTCCCGGCCCCTTTGGGTTCCGTGGAATTGCTGTGCCGTCACCTCTGGTCCCAGGTCACCGCCCCCTCCACCTCAGGTTCTTCTTCCTAAAACGGGGCTTGTCACCAACAGTGGACACGGAAGCACTTTGACAGGCCGCGTGCGCTCTGTTCTCTGAGCGCGCTGCCTTCTCGGAGCAAGGAGAGGCCGCGAGGACCCGCCCGGCCGGGGCACGGAGCGGCCCAGGCCTCCCGCCCGCACCCGCCTCCTGGGCCTTTCTGGGGACAAGCACGTCCGCCCTTTCTAGTCACTCTCAGGTCGCGCCGACCAGCAGGGCCACGGCGCCTGTCCCTTCGTCCTCGCTCTTGGCAGCAGAAGCCCCTGGCAACCTTTGAACACAGCTGAACGCCAGATCTTTGATCTGCCTCAGGGAAAACTCCATTTTAAACCGTCAGTGGAGCCAGATTTTGAGGTTGGATCCCACCCCGCCGAAGCGCCCCGCCCCGCAGCGTGCGCGGGGCCCCCCCTCGCCAGCCCCCCGTCCGGGCGCAGCCATCCCCGGCCCAAAAGCAGCTGTCTCCTCACGAAACGGACTGCACAGCCCCCTCGCTAAACCAGGAGCGTATTGCGTTTGCCTAGGAAATTGCCTGGGGATGGGAAAAATGAAACCTGGGCTGCGTTTAGAAATGAGAATTTGGAAGTTTTACTCAGAAATGCTCCCTAGAGACAAAATCAGTGGGATGTGTCACAGGCCGTTTGCTCTTCGGTAAGGGCCGGCGCAGAGCGGCGGGGACAGGGAGCGGTTCGAGAGCTCTGAGGCCGCGGTTAGGTGTCGGTTGGGGACGCGCCGAGAACGGGCTGTGCCCTCGGTTCTGGGGCGCCGCCCCGAGCCCCAGAGACGCCGTTCCACTTAGGGGGAAAGCGCGGTCTCTCCGTGAAATGGTGCTGGGAAAACTGGATATCACGTACAGAGGCATGAAATTGGACCCTTACCTTACACCATGTACAAAAATTAACTCAGCGGGTCAGTGACCTAAGTGTAAAAGCTAAGACCATGAGCTGTAGAGGAACACACAGGAGAAGCTTCATGACATTGGTTTTGCTGCTGACTTTTTGGATACGACCCCAAAAGCACAGGCCACGAAGGAAAAATAGATAAGGTGGACTACATCAAATTTAAAATTTCTGTGCATCAAAATGACACAACAAAGTGAAAAGGCAACCTGAAGAATGGAAAAAAATATTTAGAAATTATTTATCTGATAAGGGATTAATATCCAGAATTTATAAGGAATTTTTACAACTCAACAAGAAAACAAATGACCCTGTTAAAAAATGTGTGAAGGACTTGAATAGACTTTTCTCCAAAGAAGATATACAAACGGCCAATAAGCACATAAAAATATGATCAGCATTACTAAATTACTAGGAAAATGCAAATCAAAACCACAGTGCGATGCCACGTCACACCCGTTAGGTTAGCTACTGTTAAAAAACCAACAACGATCAGCCATAAGAAGAGATGAAAGACTGCCCTTTGCGACAACGTGGATGGACCTCGAGATCACGCTACGCAAAATAAGCCAGACAGAAAAAGTTGAAAATCACATGCTATCACTTGTATGTGAGATATAAACCTAAAAGCAACAAGTGAACAGGACAAACCACAGAGACCCAGGGACATGGAAAGAGACTAGACTAGTGGTTACCTGGGGGGAGGGAGGTAGATGGGGTAACGGGACCCAGTATGTGGTGACAGGAAGAACTCCAGCTATGAGAAGTGAACACACAGTGTAACTATATATACCTGCCTTACTGTTAAAATGTACAACCGAATCTTACTAGATTTTGTTAACCAATGTCACCATAAAAAATTTTTTTAATTATTAAAAAAACACAAAATCTTTGGTGAGGATGTAGAAAAATTGGAACCCTGGGGCACGGCGGGTGTAAAATGATGCTACCGCTGTGGAGAACTGCGTGGCAGGTCCTCAGAAGTTTAGAAATAGAGTTACCATATGTCCCAGCAATTCCACTGCCCGTATGTACCCAAAAGAATGGAGAGTAGGGGCTTAAACAGATGTTTGTGTATCCATTATAGCAGCACTATTTATATCAGCCACAAGGTGGAAGAAGCCCAGTGTGCATCAAGGGACGAGTAGTGGAATATTATTCAGCCCGAAAAAGGAAAGGGGTCCTGACGCATGGATGCACCTGGAGGACATGCACTGAGTGGAGCCACCGGTCACAGGACAGACACCGTATGATTCCACTCACATGCGATACCTGGAGGGGTCCGATTCGTGGTGACACAAGAGAGCAGTGGGGGGGGGGCCGAGTGTCTCCTGGGGAAGGGCTCCCGTTTGGCAAGATGAAGAGCTCTGGATGGACGGTGGTGATGGCGCAATGGTGTGAATGTGCCGAACGCCCTGCACTGGACACCTAACCAGGGTTGAGACGATCAACTTTGTCACATGTATTTTAGCACAGTTTTTAAAAGTCAAAAAAATGCGATGTTCTCTCACGGGTACTAACTACATTTCTAGAATGGATTCTCTGAAGTAAAATTACTTAAAGGATCTTGATACATATTACCAATTTATTTTCCAAAAGGATCAGGATAATTTGGAGGTTCTTTGGCAGAGCTACAGTATGCTTTTACCAGTATTAACTATCATTTTTTAAAATTATTGCTGATTTGATAGGCAAAGAAATACTTTCTCATACAATTATTAATCGGTTATAGTTCTTTTGTGAACTGAATCACTTAAACATTAAAGGCTCAGTTTTTTCCCAATCAGTTATTGTATATTATTAATTCCTTGTATTTATAGCATTTATATTTCTCTTTTTCAGAGGGAATATACATAAATTTGTAAATTTTTTAATGTGAGCGATATCCCTCAGGGGTTGTGTTTTTAAATATTCTTTTCTAATTTGAGAATTGATACATCCTTTTTCTTCTAAAAGCTATGGAGATTTAGGATTTTGATTTTGATTTGTTTTCATTTGACTGTTAACGAACCCAGCTCAAATGTTCATGTGCAGTGAAGATTTAAATTGACTTTTCCCCACATGAAAGCCATCCAGTTACCTAATCTTCCCCTTTCCATTGATTTGAGGTTCGTTCTTTTTCATACTATTGCACTTGTATAAATATATTTTTCAATTCGGGGGCTGTTACTTCTGTCCCGTCAACTTGCCTGGTGAGTCCATGTCACACTGTCGTTACTTCATACATTTTATAGCTGGTAGGACCAGCCTTTCTCATTGGAAGTGTTCTCATTCTTCTTGCTTCTTATTTTTTCCAGGTGAACTTTAGGATTATTTTGTCAAGTACCCAGAAAATCAAAGAGACCCATGTGAATTTTGACTGTGAACCAATCTGGGGGAGAAATACCACCAGCGTATTTATAGTATTTGTGCTTTCGGTTCAGAAACATACCTTATCTTTACTTGTTCAGGTCTTTTTTCCCTCCATGTTATTGATTTGTGTGTTTATAGAGTATGTTTCATGGTGATCTCCAGATCACAGTCTTTGAGTCCTATAAAGCAGGGGTCCCCAACCTCTGGCCGCAGACTGGTCCTGGTCCGTGGCCTGTTAGGAACGGGGCCGCACCACAGCAGGTGAGCGGCGGGCGGCGGCGGGCGAAGCTTCACCTGTGTCTGCAGCCGCTCCCCAGCCCTGGCCTCACCGCCTCACTCCGCCTCAGATCACTAGGCGTTAGATTCTCACAGGAGCACCAGTCCCTGGTGCCACAAACGTTGGGGACCGCTGCAGAGAACTACTTTATGTGTCTAAGACTGTCAAAGAGCATAAAAGAAGTCACTAATAAAGGTGGACTCCTTTGATCAGAGACCATTAGGAAAAATACATCAGAGTGTCTTCACTTTTTCTTTGACTTCGAATCTGTATATTTTATATAAAGATTCTAGGACTCTTTCTCCCTTATTTCTGCATTCCGATTCATCAGCACAATTTTAGGACAGGCACGTTTCCCCTCTCATCTCAGATGAAACATTAAATGATCTCAGGGCAGGCTGTCTTTTTAAAGTGCAACCCTGCGGTCGGCATGTCGCAAGCCCCCTGCACTGACGTCTGAGTTTGTCCAGCATCACTCCCCGGGGGAGGAGGCGATGGTGCGTCCCGGAGGACTGAGTCCTAGAGCAGCTGTCCTCCCTGCATGTGGGCATCTGACGAGCCCAGGGGTTGGAATTCGCGTGGCCTGACTGCAGGCACGGGCTGCTTCTGTTAAGCCGAGTCTGCTGTCCAGGTGGCAGACGAGCCAGGCAGGTGTGAGGCCAAGTGTGCTCAGGCGGCGCCCACTCCCCATTGCTCATCGTAAATGAGCCCGTGGCCAGCCATGGGGTTCAGCAGCATCCTCAGCTCTGCGGCAAGAGAGGGGTGTGATGCGGCTTCCATTTGAGGGGGCATTTAGTAAGCGCCCCTAAACCATCATCAGGCAGGTGCAGCTGCTAAGCCCAGCCGTGTGCCAGGTGTTTCTCACTACTGAATTACGTTTAGGAACCAAAGGGGCTTTGCACTTCATTCACAGTGGGGGGAGGGGGAGTCCTGTGAGAAAGTACAAGGAGAAGGCTGGTTTGGACAAACAGGTGTGCGTGTGAGGAAGTGAGGAATTTCTTCAGCTCTGCCTGCCAAAGAGAGTTTTCTTCTAGCTTATTTGTTTTTATTGGGAGCTGGTAATGAGGTTTCATAGGGAATCAGCCGTCCGAGCCCTCTCATCTCCCACCCTCCCCTAACCCCTTGCCGCCCCCAAGGATATTACAATTCAGAAATGATGTCTTTCTTCTTGGAACAGCTTTTTCATTAACCTTTTTAAAGATAGTAAATTAAGATCCGAGTAATAGATTTTAATACTAGCTCCATAAAAATAATTGAAATACATTTTTAATTTAAACAAAGCGTCTAAAACAAAGTATCTAAAAGTAACATGTTAACACCTGTAAGATACAAAAAGAAACACTGAATTTTATTTTATGGCTTTTTAAAAACTACTTTCTAGTGACTAAATTTAAAGAAGCTTTCAGTTTCCATATAATCTAAAAATTTTTTAAATTTTTAACTGAATTATTTCAATAAATTAATGTCGAGAAAAAAAAAAAAACAGTGGTTGAGGGTTGCAAGTTTACAACTTGGTAGTAGGAGAGGTTGAACAGGAGTCCGAAGTAATGAATTGGAATTGTAGAATATTTGAGTAGCCATTTGCTTAAATACAAAAAAAAACAAAAAAAACAAAAAACCCGTGTTGCCACAATGCTAAATGTGATAGATGTTAGAGTAATTAGAATGGAAAATAGAAAGTGGTCAGAGAAAGAAGATGCCGTTGACTTTGACTTTAGGGTACCTGTTAGGGAAATGCTGAAATTCAAAGTTCTCATGGACACAAACACACCCACACCTTTTCTGGTGTCTCTGTTTACCGTCCGGCCGGGGATGTGGCCCCGGTTCTGCCCCTAAGAGGTGGGTCTTTGCCCGAAAGTTACTGAGAGGCGAAGACCGCAGGGAGCCGGAAGACGCCTGGGCTTCCCGTGCGCGCTGACAGCCAAACAGAGCGCTCTCTCCCTTTGCAGTTTTTTTAGTGTCATTTTAAGTTGCAGCGTCCGGCCAATCGGCGGGCTCCGTGTCTGCTGACGTCATGAGCCAGCCAGTTCCCTCCAGCTGCAGAGCCCCAGTTTGTCTTTTTTTTTTAAACTAAAATGGAGGCTGGTTTCTCGCCTTAAGGAGCCCATCGCCTTCCCCGCCGAGCCTAGATGTTGACATGTAATAAAGCGGGCAGCAGGATGGTGGTGGATGCGGCCAGCTCCAACGGGCCCTTCCAGCCCGTGGCCCTTCTCCACATCCGAGGTGAGTCGCGGTGCGCTTCAGCGTCGGCCCCTTCTGCGGTTAGTTAATAAATGGCTATTGTGCTCCCGATAAGAAGGCAGGAAGTCCTTCCGAGCCGAGCGCGCGCCCGTCCCCGCAGACGGGGCCGGGGGAGGTGGGGCGTGCCGCTGCAGCTCGGCGTTTTACGAACTACTTACAGAATTCGAGTCTCGAGAGGCCTTGCATGCATAGTTCAAAGCTGGTTTTTCTGCTTTCTGCTCGCTCTCCCATCCCCCTTTCCGAGCTGTGCTGATGTCAAAGGATGTGAAGTCACTGCCCGGGGAAGGTATTGGGTGGGGGTGGGAGGGAGAGGCGGGCCGGCCGCGCCTGGCCAAGTCGCCTGTTCGCGGAGTTTCTGTTACGTCTGTGTTGCTTGATACCCGCAAGGGTTTTATCGGGCACAATCCCTGAGTTAAAGATGAATTGCAGTCAGAAAATGTGCAGAAACGACGAGAAAAGAACTTCCTGTAGAAGGGTTCTTTCCCTTGCTTGACATGGAGCCTAAAAGAGAAAGACCCTCGTGCTTTAAAATGCAGAAATCCACCGTGGGTCGTGATTTCTGAAATGTTGGTGCCTTCACGGACTTATGAAATCTCTCGCGTTTGCATTGGCTCCGTATGGCCACTTGACTTTAAAATTTAACATGGCAACAAGTCTTCAATGTGTATGTAATTACACCTTGCTTCATATATAGTTTATACAAAATTTGGGTTAACACATATTGAGCTTAAAAACACAATCGCTACTACAGTAATTAATAATAGTGATATTAAACTCTATCGGGGTAGTAGTATACTTATTCTCAATTGGTATTTTTAAATATTGGTCATGTAAATTTTTTTTTGTTTAGAATTGGGCAAAATAGAAAATGAAAGTTAAGCCGCCTCAAATCACTTTATAAATTTTTTAATATTACAGCGGTGCCTCCCCAAACAGCCTTAACTGTCAGAATCGCCTCTAAACCGTGCTGAGGAGGGTGGGGGCAGGATTGTAGGTGACTAATAGTTCGTATGACTAAAATGCTAGACAGGATTTTCAGATCCTAGGGTGGACCCAGGGAAGATAAAGCAAATGAATACTCAGTCATCGGAATGAAATGGGTGTTGCTTTTCACTCCAAACCTCTTTACCAAAGCTGGTGGAAATCACTATCCACAATGCCCAACTTGTAGGCTGGGCCGAGAATTCATTGTTTTGCATTGCACCCGCAAAGGGCAAACCACGGCTGAGTGTGTGGATATTTTAGCTGCAGGAGCCAAATGGGCAAATACAAAACGTGACTGTGTGTTTTGATTTAAGTTCTTAAACACTGACTGACTGGTTAGCAATATGATGGTTTCATTGCATATGAAATGTCTATTTTTATACTTTTAAGGGTAGCTTATAAAGGATTTTTTTGGTTTGTGAGTTTTCTGATTTATTAGACACTTAGTGGACTAGTTAGTTTTTGAACTATGAATTTATTCTGAAGTGGAATCATTTGATTTTATATCTCATACTACATCAAATTTTTTTTTTTTTGTAAATTTCAAGACCTTGTTATGACCATTTTGGACTTGCTGTTGGTTGGGCGGTTGTTGGTGGCTCTCTCATCGTGGACAGAAAGGAGCGAATGCGGTATTGAATGGGACTTCAATTTTTGAGGAGGGGTAACCTTTGGGATGTAAAAGCTAACTTCTGATTTAGATGGTGGCTGTAATTTCTAATTTCAAAACCTGGAGAATGCTTGATTGACTCATAAGAACTTTTTAAGAGAAAGCATGTTCGTGTGAGGTTGGCAAAATTGTTTTTATCTTTAGTGGCTTTTTGAGTCTTGATCAGTTTAACATCCAGTTAGCAGCTCTGCTGTGTGTCCACCACTGAGGTTCATCACCATGACGGACACAGCCTGGCCCTGCAGAGCCCGGGGTTTAATGGGGAGACCAGCAGGCCCCGATGCCAGCTCTGGGCCGGGGCCTGGGCGCGGGGACTGATACAGCGATGGGAAGGGGCAGGCAGGGGCGGCACTGAGCATCCCCTCCCTCTCTGGGGACCCCAGGTCTCCACTTAGGGAGGTGGGGTCTCCTACAAGAAGGGAGGGTCACCGCCCAAGGTCACACAGTTGTGGGACCAGGGTCCAAATGCGGGAAGCTGTCTTGTTTGGATCTTAAAAAAAAAAAAAAATTTTTTTTAAATAAAAATTTGGGCTGTTTGTAGAACCTTTTCCCACAGGGTTATAGCAGCAGTTTTTTTTCCAGTGCCTCATCACCATCCACCTGTTTCAGTGGCCTCTCCTGTGACAGTTTGGTGCCCAGGGTTCATTTCTTTGTCGGTTCCCTACCTCAGGCCAGCAGGGTCCAGTTCCCAGTTCATAGCCCCCTGGGCGGGGCCCGGGGGTAGGGGGGACAGTCACACAGACAAACTATCACTAGACCGACTGGTAGTCCCAGTGGCTTGATAGTTACCTTCTACTAAATAGTACAGAGTTTTCGATTAATACGGTGAATTCGCACATCCTAGAAAGTTCAAGTGCAGAAGGACACGCTGCTGAGCCTTAGTGGGAGCTTTTCTGTCAGGAGGAGGAGAGGTGGCGCCTGGAGCTTGATGGCTGTAATTAGCTCGGTGACTTAAATCCTGAACTTGCAGCGCCCTCCAGGCCCATGAGACCACGGAGGAGATGTCCTGTCCTGTGCCATCCCCTGCCATGGTCCCTGGCCTCCAAGCTTGCTCGGAACATGTGACCGTTAAGCACTGAAAATGTGGCTAGCTCAACTAACTATGCCACGGAATTTTAAAGTTTATTCTGAATGTGGGCCAACGCGCGTCTCCTGGCTTCTGTGTTGGACAGCGTGGCTCCGGTGGGGACTGACGACGCTTTTCAGTTTCTGGCCAGTCACTGTTCGGGCTGTGATTGGAACAGCCGTGGACAATGAGGAAAGGAAGGGGCATGACGGCACGTCCCGGCAAAGATTCATCTGCAAACGCAGGTGGCGGGCCCGGGCGGGCCCCGGTTCTAGACTCTTCCTTGAGGTTTTAATTGCCTGTGAAGAGCGGTAACGTCGGTGTCACACGGGCCTGCTCCGCGTGGCGGCTTGCTGGGATTTCGGGGGCCAGGCCTCCGCGGGGCTCACGCTTACCTCCGCAGCTGGGATTGTGGCGGGAACGGCCCAGCCAGCAAGACACCTGTGGCCAGAGAGGAGGAAAGTGCACCCGTCCTTTCCCGGCTGGCTTCTTCCTGGCCTCCAGAAGTCGGCAGCTCCGGCCTCGTCCAAGGCATCAGCAGGGTCGCCTGCCCCAGGGCGGGCCTGTCTGTGGAAGACTGCGCAGGTCACCCTTTCTGTGTGAGCCCCTTACTCTGGGGGAGTGCAGGAATCATGCATTAGAGAAAAGTTGGTCTTCTCACAAGTCTTCCTGGATCGCCAATTCTGGGGAAAATCCTCGCCTTTCCAGTGAAACCTCGGAGGAGACTGTGCAGGAAGGCGGTGTGGGGGTCAGGCCCCGGTGTCACTTCTGTCACCTCCCGCCGTGCTCAACCTAAGACCCCGGCCGGCACCACTAGTGAAACCCGCACACAGCGCGCCTGGGTCCCCGGGCAGGGAACACGCCTGCCCGAGTGCTGTCGGGGACACCGTGGGGACGGTGCCAGGGTCGCCCTCACCCGCCGGGTGCAGAAGGAGAAGGGCCTCGGTGCTGACCAGAAACGAAGGACCCGTGGGAAGATGGGACCAGTGAGTCGTTGCCTCCGAGCGCTGCACCGGCTCAGCTCAGATTACTGTCGCTGTCTGTGAAGTGACTTAGAAACGCACCCTTACAGCTCACCTGTAGTGACCCTCTGCGTGAAGTGGTCTCTCTTGTATCCCCAGGTGTGGAGCTTACCCAGAGGAACAGGTGGGAGGGGCGCGCGCTTGTGCAAAGCCCACGCACTGTTAACTGGTCTGCCCTTGAACTTGGGTACGATGTCTGTTCAGAGATTTCTGATCCTGATTCCTGCCTTGCAGCAAACGCTAAACTAGAATTTTTTCATTACAATATGTTAAACCTGTAGAAAAGTAAGGAGGTGGGGTCAGTAGTCGTGAAAAGGGTGTGTGCCGAAACCCAGGAGGAGGACAGACCGTACAGGCGAGTGGCGCAGTTCCACGCCAGATGTCACGGCCTGGTGGTCCCGTCAGTCCTGCCCACTCTCCCTGACCTCGCCCCCGGCCTTCCTGCCTGGGAGGTGAGCAGGACACGTCCAAGGTCACCAGCCTGGAAGGCCCGATCTGGGGCCCCTGCCCCCTGCGCCAGTTGAATGTCCCCGGCTGCCGGTGGTGTCCCAGGAGGGGAGGCCGCAGTTACGGAGCGCCTTCGGTGTGCCGGCCAGGGCCAGGCCCCCCACCTCCGTGCTCCCCGGGATCTGCCCACGGCTGGGCACCGGGACAGCTGGAGGCCGCGTCTACCCTGAACCACAGGGCCAGAGCCCGGCGTCAGCTCAGCGGCGCGGGGCAGACGCCCGCGTCTCACGAGCCTCCTGCCTGTCGCCGTGCTCTGCGCTGCAGTGTATCTGAGTGTCTGGAGCTGAGACTCATCTCGGGTCTGCATGAGAGTGTGTGGAACTCCACTCACACGTCCTTGGTGTTGGGGGGAAATTGAAGCTGCCCTTCCCTGAGGCCCCGTTTCACTTCCCCCGTCGGCCAGGTATTCGCTGGTGGCCTAGTTTTCGTGCGCCCTCCACGTTGAGCATCCTGGGGAAGGTCGTGGCCAGCTGGATACGTCTCATGACGCCTGGTTGTGCCCCTGCGTGTGGGCGCCCAGCCAGTCAGTGCTGTGGGTTGAGATCAAAAGTCGTTTCCGTGAGCCAGCCCTCAGGTCGTAGTGATTTGGTGTGTTTCTCAGCTAACAACTTGGTCAGTTGAGTAATACTGGTCAGGGTCCCGAGAAGCTGGACAAGGTGCCCACCTGGTTGAAAAAGAGGGCGCAGGTACCACCGCTCAGTCTCCTCTCCCCTGTCACGCGGAAAGGGTGCCACCAAGGATGTGGGGATGTGGAGCGCTCTAAAACACGGGGTGAGCAGTTCCTCTCACTAACGTGCTTAAAAGTCTTGAAGAGACGGGGGGCTCTCGGGAGTGAGGTCTGGCTTGCCTCGGGCCCCGGCATCACTCATGACTCAGAAGCCGTCTAGTTCCGGAAACTAAAACCGGAGAGGTGTCATGGTGAGATCCAGTGGGGGCGTCTGTGTCAGATCTTTGTTCTCGAGAAACCCGCATCGAACCTGTAGTGGACAGGTGAGGCCGCCGGTCAAGCCCGAGGGCCGTTGCGCAGCCGCGGAACCCGTCCGCCCGCCGGGCACAGCGTGGCCGTGGCGGCCGGGGCCGGCGGAAGGGGTCAGGGGCGCACCGTCGTCATCTCTGTGACCCACTCCAGATGGTGAAGAGAGAGCGGCCGTGGGGCAGAGAGGCCACAACACGGACAGTCGCCGAGTCCAGGGGAGCGGCTCTCAGGGCCTCATTCACTTCTGTGTAGCTGCAGACGCCCTCACACGTGAGGGAGACGCCTTTCAAATGTCCTGCCTCAGAGAAGAACGCGCGCAGGAAATGCAATTAATTACTTAGAATCGTTTCCTCGGTAGTAAGCAGTGGTCTGTTATGGTCGAGTTTTGGCTTTTTCTGTGTTTCTCCTTTTATCCCATTGCTGACAGCTGGGGGCTGTCAGTGAGCGAGCCAGGCAGGGGCTTGGCCATCTGGGTGGGGCAAGGTGGAGACCCTGCAGCCAGGCCGGGGTGCCGGATCCCAGGCCCCCCTCCGCCCCCCGTGCCCGCAGCCACACAGCAGGGGTGCCCCGCATGTTGCACTGTCCCCTCCTTGCTGACTTGGTACCCGCTCAGACCGCTGCACCATTTCCCCAACGGTATTTTCGGGTGTGCACCTTCTTTTTGACATTTATTGGCATTTTTATTGGTCTTTTAAAGGGTAACAGCCTTCAAGGCACACTGTAAGATAAAACCAAGCTTGCTCTGAACTTGAGAAGCTGGGTGCTTAGTGGGACCCTGCCCCCACTCCACCCCACCCCTGGCCAGCTGAGCCACCTTGGGCAAGCCACTCGCTCGCTGTGCCCGGAAGCGGGAATGAAACGGGAGTGAGATGACCAGCCCCTCGGGTTTTACGAGGACGAAATGCGGGAGTCCCTATCAGGCGCTTGAAATGGTGCCTGAGTGCTGGGAGACGCAGCGTTTGTGGTCGCCGTGGTTATGGTCTCTTTTCTAGGTCACATGTGTCACTTCGGAGCCCGGCGTCTTAATTAACCACACTTGTTCTATTCTTCTTTGGCTGTGTTTACCTGTGTTTGTTCCTCCTGAGGCTCACCTGCCGTCCCCTCCCCTGCCTCACCGAGCCTTTCTCTTGCCGTTTGCTGGTCACTTCGCCCCCTGGAGAAATGGGTCCCATCGCTGCTCCTGGAGTCTGTGCTGTGCACTCTGCTTCTGGGTTGGGTATAAAAGTGCCTCGTAGGGTGACCCCAGGCACACCCCCTGGGCACGCCTGTTCTGAGTGCTCTCCCTGCTCCTGGGAGCTCAGCCTTTCACTTCCCATGGGCCTCTCTGTGAAATAAAATAAGAAATCTGCATTTATATACACTCCCCCCATTTTTAACTCTTTTCGAAGAAACGTGTTCAGCATAGCATTTGTAAGGAATGTTACTTAGAAGTTAGAGCTGTTATCCGTCATTGGGCCCAAATAGAATGGCCGACTCTCACTTCCTTTTAGTTGTTTTTAAACGCAGATGTTGCTCCTTGCTAGCAATCCGACTTCCCAGTTTAACTACCGTCTTGTTGTCAAACCCTGTAACACTAAACAACTCCGAATTCCTTTTTTTGTGGTGGGCTTTTTATTTGAGATAGTGTTTGAACTAAGTGGGATCTTAGCTGTAACCTTACATCTTATTGTTTGAAGTTTAAATGTTGTGTTTTAATAGAATTTGAGCTGGTTGGCTTTTCCGGTCTCTGTCATTGACGTGTGTGAACTTTTTTTGTGCAACATTTGGACTTTTGTCTGCTGGTCGTGTTACTCATGAGCAAGGTGTCCTCCCTAATTCCGGCGTTTGGACGTGCACGGTTGGCGAGAACAGGACTGTTCACTCGGGAGAGCCACCCCATGCCTCCCACGCTGAGGGTCCCGCCTCCCGGCGGCCGTGTGGTGCGGACGGGCGCGCGTGGGGCTGCCTGCGACGTCTGTGCGTGCACACCTGGGACTCGCTTTTCTCACCTTTCTGGAACGAGCCCCACTCATCGAGGGGCGGCTCTTGATAGCCACGTGCTCAGAACTGAGGCCGTGAGGCCGTCCCCAGCCTTCGCGTAGGCCACGTCACGGGTGCAGGTCCCTCAGACGCTTGCCAGGGGCTGCAGCCAGGGCTGTCTGCGTCGGGGTGCCGAGGCCCCCTTGGCCTCCCGGCTGCGTGGCCGCTTGCCCTCGGCGTGGGGGTGAGGCGGCTACGCACGCCGCTCCTTTGCCACAGCAGGGCAGTGGCGGCCGGCTGGCGGTCCCTGTGCGCCCCGCCACACGCACGCCGGTCTGCCCCGAGGACGTCCTCGACGAAGCGTGAGGTGCTTGGCTTACTGCATCTCAGCCCTCGTGCACGCCTGTTAGCCCTGTGGGGCGGAGGCCAGGGTCACACGGCGTGGCGCCGTCGGCGGGGGCTGGGCAGCCGTGTGAGCTGCGGGCTGAACTGGCCGCTCTTCTCAGCAGCGTCATTTTTCCCTGAAAGAGCAAAAGCCGACACACTGTGGTTATTCAGATCTGAGTCGTGGACGGCCCCTGCCTCGAAAGGGAGCGAGTGACCTGTCAGGTCAAGGAACAGCGGTGACACCGTTTGTTGCCCATGAGATGGCTGGAGCTTGCAAGCAAAAATTCCCGTTTCGGAGAACCTGAACCCGCCAGCGTGAGCTCAGCCGTGGTCCCGGTGCTGATGACGTGTGCGGAGGGCGAGCTGCGCGACCCTGGTGCCAGCGCCGTCCCGATGCGCCCTGGGCGCAGCTACTAAACGTGTGGGCGGACGAGACCGTCAGAGGGGGACACGCCCAGGGTCCGACATGCGCGAAACGGCCTCCGGCACGGTTTCAGGTCCCACGTCGCGGCCGGTGTGGGAGTCGCCGCCATCTGCGGCCTGTCAGCGTCGGACCGGAGAGCACCCCTGCAGCTTTCTCAGGCCGTTGCCATGCGCCCTGTTTCAGCTGCGCGTGTCTGCGCGGCTGGGCTCGCGTTCCTGAACTTCCACCAAAACAGCGCATCGCACGGATGGCGACCGGGGGCAAATGCAAACCTGCCCGAAAGGGTGTGAACGGGGGCAAGCGGGCCATTCTTCCTGTTTGATTCTTTTGGAAAATGAAGTTATTTTCATAATGACATTTAATACAAAATGAGCCTATTCCTGTTATTTGAAATGAATTAGTAAGTGAGCATTTTAAGTGTTCTCTAACCTGGTCCGTGTCAGCCGCTGTGACCCACGTAGCCCATACTTTTTCTTAGAGTGAATGTGGATCCTGACCCTTCCCCACAAAAATTGAAAACCGTTAGCCTAGGAAATCTGACATGGGTAAGATGTGACCTTGACCCCATTTTTGCCAAACCTCTGTATATTTTCTCTTCTCTCCTCAAAAAAACAACAAAAAAGACCAGATGAACTCGGCAGTCCGCCGACAGTGTGCGGCCTCCCAGGCCGCAGGGAGAGGGGCCGCGGGGCCACCCCAGGACCCAGGGTCTCCCTTTCTGCCTCAGCCGGCTTCCTTTCATCTTTTCCTAATCTTTTTTAAAAGTTCATATGTGAATATTGCCACTTTTAAGTTTTTTTTAAATTACAAATAAACCAAGATTCTCCCTGGCTTTATCCCCTAAGTCAGTCTCCTACCTTCCCTGGCATCTCAAAATAAGTCGTTTGGAGTTTGCTGTGTACCGTTCCAGACGTGTGTGTGTGTGTGTGTGTGTGTTTACACAAATAATGTAGATACGCATTTTTTTATTTCTCAGGGAAAAAATTGACGTGCCGTTTTAGAAACCTAAGGATCCTTCCCGCATGTTCCGAGTGTCCCAGTGGTGCTCCAGGGTGCTCTGTGACACTCGCGGTGACACCATCAACGTGCGGTGGCCTGGCGTGTGCCGTGTGTGCCTCCCAGACGGGGCTCGCGGGGGGAGGCCACTGGTGGAGCCACCTGCCCTGTGCCTGGGGCTGACCTCGGGGCCGTCGCAGCCGCTGACGCCCCCGGCCTGGCAGGAGAGGACTCTCTGCTCGTTTTGCTCCAGTTGTCAGATCGAGCGTCCACCAGTGGACCTTACCAAGCAGGGGGCGACGGGGTCAGGGGGAAGCTCACGCTCTGCAGCCGGAACTCGGGTCACGCCTGCCACACCCGGCTGCCAGGGTTCGTGCCTCTCCGCGCTTGGACCCAGTTCCAAGGAGACCGCACAACGACCCTTCTTTTTGTGCATGAAAATATCTTACGGCTAGATCAGTGACGTCGCAGTGACTAGCATGGTGTCAGACAGGCACTAGACCCACTAGGGTGATCACATGGTAAATTATGCAAATGTCTAACCAGTGTGCTCTACACCCGAAAGTAATGTCATGTTGCACATCAACTGCGACCGAAAAATAAGTACATTTTTAAAAATACCTTACTAGATTTGAAAACATTGGGGTCTTGTTGATTTAGTGACCGGCCCCCTCCCGCCACACGCCCCTCCCTAAATTAGATCCAGTCACACCAGAATTTGGAGCTATCGGGTTTAAGGCCCGACAGTGTCACTTGAATTTGAGTCCTCGATTAAGTCTCCATGCGCCCTGAACCTGCAAATGTGTTAGGTTTAAATGCGCATTTGATAAAATTACTTACTTTCAAGGGAAAGGAAAGAAAGGTCAGATTCCTGTTTCAGTCTGCTGTCCCCAGGACAAAACCCACAGTGAGAATGCGTGAATGTCTCTTATTTTAGAGAAATGCTGTCCAGTAGAAGCTTTGAGTGTCCAATGAGTCAGGGCTTTTTTAAGACTCATAAATTCAGGAGGTTTTTTTTTTGCAATAAAGTCACAATGACATATTGAAAAAGTGTTGATAATCTTAAAGTTAATGTAAATTTACACTTTAAGCCAAAGTTAATCGAATGATGTCCTGAAATTTTTACTTCCTCTCTCCCTGCTTCCTCCCCTCCAGCACTCCTTTCTTATCTCATTCATTTTCCAGGTGAGGCCTTCAGGTATTGAAACTGACCTTTTCTGAGGCATGTAAACTTTCTCTGGGTTGACTTTTCATTTCCAAATAGGGCGACATCAGTGGTCATGAATCCTGCATCCATTTAATGTAAACCTTCAAAATATGAATCTTGAGTTTTTGCATTTGATTTTGGTGTGTGTTGCACTGCTCAGTACCCAGTTAAGTGAGCATAGATTGTCCCACCTGCATCGATTAGAAAACTTCACTTGGGGGTGGGGGAAGTGCCTGTTGGTGCACGTGTGTTTATACAAAACCAAGTGCCAACTTCTAAAAACCAGCCCGGTCTGTTACCTCATTATTTAGTATGCTGTCTGGGCTCTGACATTTCTTTATTTGAGCCTTTTCTCTATTTTACAAAAGGAGGAAAGCCTTTAAGTGGAACGTAAGCTAAACTTGGAGCCCCCAAAATAATTTCTAGCGCCGTACTTCACGTTTAAATGTTAAAAACAATGCTAGAGGGAAGTTTAAGAAGCATGTTCAGTAAAGCGTTCTTTGGCAGGAAACAGGAACTTATCAGCCAGTTAATAGCCTCAGCCGTGGCACCCATAGTAACTACAGCATGCCACCCATGTAAATATTTACGCCAGCGAGGCGTGTGCAGGCCCAAGGCAGGGCAGCCCCAGAGCTAGTGCAGCTCAGGCGTCTGCCATCTTGCACAAATCTGGTTGGTACGCCACGCACCGCCGTCGTTGATCTCCTGCAGAGTTTTTCACAGTTGTGTAGCTTTAAGAGAAAATGTTTCAGAAGAGCAGCGAGCTTGGAGCGCACTGGGACTCCCGTCTGCAGCTGTGGACGCCCAAAGGGAATGCTTAGGTGTGTTTGTCATTAGCACCCGGACCTTTTTAATCTTCAAAGCTCCTCACAAGTGTTCATTAACCGTCCCCTTTCCGTGAGGCTGCACACAGGTATCATTAGTCCCATTTTTACACTGGTAGAAACCAAAGCAGAGAGGTTCCCGACTTGCTGGAGGCCCCGGGGGAGTCGGTGACCGAGAGCAGTTTGCGTGGTTGGCCGCCGGGGTCTCTGGCTCGGCTCCAGGCGCCTGACGCCGCGTGCGGCCAGGCTGCTCCCGCAGGCCCCGTGCCCCCGAGGTCTGGCCATGCGGTGCGCTCCGCTCCATCAGGTGCAGTGGTGGAGTGTGCGAAGCAGCTGGAACCAGGCTGGTGGGTCTCATGGTGTCATCCAGAAACACCAGAGATGCGGCTCCTGGGTCACGAAGGTACGGTGTGCCTCGGGGGTTCGTGGGTAGGGAAGAGATTAGCTCGGCTGAGCCTGAAACTGTCTCCCCGCCCGCCAGGCCCGCTGCCCCTGCACCGCCTTAGAAGCTCAGGGGAAAAGGACTTCGTGACAGTTTTCCCCTTGGTTTAAGGAGTTTGCACATCCCAGAGGATTCACGCTGAAGTTGCATTCTCTTTTTCACCGCCCCCCCCCGCAAATCCATAAGTTGCATTTTCACCATAGCCCAGGAGAGTATTTATTTCAATGATCCACATAAACTTACTGCTACTAAATAGTCCTCATGAGTAATTCTGAGAATTCAGTGCAAAATTAGATCGTTTTGTGGGTGGCGACGTAGCAAGCTCTGGGGGAGTGGGGAGGAGCATCCTTGATCTGAAAGCTGGCCGTTGTCAGCACGGGGTTCGTCCACGTCCACGGTGCCAGCGAGGACGTTCCGACACCGTGCACAGTTGAGGAGCTGTTCACACTGTAGTAAAAAAAAGTCCGTTCCCGATTTGCATAAAGCTCGCCACATGTTGCCTTCCTCGTTCCGATGTAGGTGTGAGTGGTATCACAGCCCTGTGTTCTTTGTTGTCCCACATGAGGTCAAAATGAAGACTGAAGTAGCGAACTGAGTTCATTTCCAAGAGCAGGAAATCTTTACGAGATGCACTGAGCACGGAAGAGCAAGCGCTGTGTAGTGTTGATCTTCCGCCTTCACGTCCCCCTGCAGCTTCGCTCCGGCCCTTTACCGCGCGTTTAGACAGAGATGACCGCGTCGGGGACCGACGTGTGCCCGGCACTGAGAGGTGGTGGTGGTGCAGGCCCAGGCCCACGCCTCACGGGCACGGAGGGGGTGCCCGGGGCCTGCAGGCGGGGCGAGGCCTCCCAGGAGTCGCTGGGCTAGCTCGCTGGAGGTCCCAGCGCGCGATGGGGGACCGGGGGTGGCTCAGCGGGCCTGCAGAGCGTGCTGGGCGGTGTGATGGGACAGCGTCCCGGGGAAGGGTTTGTGCGACGCGGTGTGTCTCTTGCGGGCTGACTGACAGTGCGGGGGATGGGCCAGCGGTCGCTCTCGTTGCTACGTGGGAGGGCTCAGAGGACATGTGTCAGGGTCCCGAAACGAAACCCAAAGACAGGCAGGAAGCCGAATGACGCCTGTGGTGTGGGAATGCGGGGGCCTCACTGTGTGTGGATTTGAACTGTGCGAACATGTTACCTGCTCAGAAAAACTAAATGAAAAGAAGGTGGAGACTTAAAAGCGGGAGGCCGATGCCGGTGCCCGGGCTTCACAGTCAGAATCGGGGATTGCTGTCTTTCTAGGTCCTTGAAGTTCCTGCTGTGCCACAGTTGACTGGCTAGTATGGCAAGGCCAGGATCTTGGGTTTGAACTTGAGATGTCCACGCGTCCTTACCCCAGCGCGCGCGTCACTCTGGTTAACCTGCCCCTTCATCGTTGTGTGTCATGTAGCTGAATGAACCAGTTTGCTGTATTTCACACCTTGTCACTGCGGTCGGGCCGTGAGGCTGTGAAAACCAGACCTGCTGAATACCAGGAAGTTCAGTGTCGTCCCAGCAGAGGTTCAGACAGATATCTGGGGCAGGAAGCGGTGGGGTGATTTTAAAAGCAAGTTGGGGAAGGTAGGGCCTGGTGGCCTTGGTTTTCTCAGTGACAAAAGTGGGGGTCTCTGCAGAAAATCGAGGGGAAAAAGGTGAGGTGGGAAGTGCGGGGAGCAAAGAGGGAGGGTCCCGAGGGCGTGGCCTCGGTGGCATTCACCAGTGTGTCTGTCACAGCACAGTCCAGAGCTGGAGGCCAGTCCCTCATCACGGACACGCTCTGCAGCTGTGTTTCCCAGGCCGTGGTCGGCTTTTCCCTCTCTCGATGGCATCATTTGCAGCACAAACGTTTTTAATGTGGATGAGGCCCAGGTTTTCTAATTTGTCTCTTGTCGCTTGTGTCTTCAGGGTCCTACCTAAGAAACCATGGCCTAGTCCAAAGACTCGCCTTGCGCGTTCCTCTAGGATCTTAGCTCTTGCGTTTGCTCTCTGGTCCACCTTGTTGTTGTATGTGGTCTTGGGTCAGTGTCGAAGTCCACTCGTGCATGTGGTTGTCCAGTTTCCCAGCCCCCTTTGTTGGAAACACTGCTCTTTCCCCACTGAATGGACTTGGCACACTTGCTGGGAGTCAGCAGACCACAAATGTGAGGGTTTGTTTCTGGACTGTGTTCTGTCCCACGGGCTGTATGTCTCTACGGTCGTGGTTACCTACCCTAGCCTGGTTGGGACTTTTAACATCAGGAAGTGTGCCTCCTCCAGCTTCGTTCTCCTTCTTCAGAATTGCTTTGGTACTCGGGTCCCCTGCATTTCCGTGGGGATCTTAGGGCCGGTGGTCAGTGCTGCCGGCCTCTTCCGTAGCCCCGTCTGCACTGGGGTTGAATGGATCGGGACGCGCAGCCCGGACTCTCCCTGGCAGCAGCTCTGACTCTGAGGGGAGACCCTGCTCTTGTGGGGTGCCTGGGGCCTTGGCGCCACGTCGTCTCCTAAGAACCCCCAAAATGTTTGTTTCCGAAGTCTCAGGATTTGTCATAAAAAGCTATCTGAGTCTTGTTTGTATTCTGTTTCACAATTATTATGGATTAATGTAAAAAAAAATTGCATAGCATATTTATCCTGTAGCTTTGTGCACCCCCCAAATGCATACCCCAGTTTAAAAGGCCCCCCCCGCTGGGGAGAAAGAGCCCCGGTGCTCGCACAGGCGTCGCTGTGCCCGGTGCCATCTAGCCTCTCCAGACCCCAAGCCGGCATCATCCGCGCCGGGTCAGGTGGCGTCGGTTACCCAGTGCGGAGCGGGCCGGGGTCGCCTGCCGGTTCTGGCGGTAGATGCAGGTCCCTTTCAGCCATCGAAAGACTGAATTCTTACAGGATGACAACCGTTTCGTTCCTAAGTTACCTTCTTGTGGCAAATCAAGGTCATGGCCGGGGACCACACGTACTCAGTGTACCTAGGTTCTGGCGTCCCAAAGGTGGCGGTCCGGGGTTAGTCATTTCCAAACACCTGTGCTGCCCTGTGACAAGGCTTACCTGGCCAAGGCAATAAAGGTGATACAGTGTGAGTTTGTCACAAAGTACATTTATTACATTTATAGGCCTACTTTCTATTCCAAGATTGTCCATTTTGGTATTAAAATATTTTTTCTGTTATGATTTTTTTTTCAATGTTCGTATTTGTTAGGGTGGTAAGCCAATGTCAGTCTTCAAGATTCTTCGTGAAAATTTAGTGGTCTGTGAAATCCTAACTCCAGAACATCGTTTTAAACCACAAATCTCAAAACTTTACCTTGTTTGCATTTGTAATTACCATGTAATATTTCAAACATTTTGTGTCACTTAAAAGCCTGTTTTCTTATTCCTTTTATATGACATGCCCAGAATAGGCAAATCCATAGAGACAGAAAGCAGATTAGAGGTTGCCAGGGCCCAGGGCAGGTGCTGGGGGAGGGCGGGGAGGGGGGGGCTATCGCTGAAGGGCACAGGGTGTTCTCTGGGATAATGACAGAGTTTTGAAACTGGAGAGAGCTGCGGTTGCACAACACTGAGGGCTCCAAATGCCGCCCTGTCCCGGTCGTGCGCTGTGTTGCCGGCTCCCACCTCCGCCCTTTTAAAGCCCACTTTATTCAACAGAATAACTGCACACGCGGCAGGAAGCGGGGCGCGGGGACAGTTCTGTTCAGGTCATACGATCCCGGCGAGGTCATGACACGTGCTTGCACATACACATGCTGCGTGTATGTTGTTAACTCGGGTCTTTGAGGAGAATCAGAAGCTGATGAGACAGGCAGACACTCCGCTCGGGGGCGGCGGAGAGAGTTGTTCGGACACTGCACTGAGACTCAGAGATTTTCCTTATTCCCACTTCAGAAACACGGGCAGCCACCAACTTTTGACAACCTTTCACACAGAACGCTGAAGTTTTGAAAGCACGTTCAGGAGGAATCCGAGTGTCGTCTGTCTTACTGCTCTGTCTGGTGCATCTGTCCTTAGTGTTTACTGGGACACGGGCCACCGAGCTGAGGGCAGTGAGCCGAGGCTGCCCTGTAAACCCTGAAAGGGAGCGTGAGCTCTCTCCTCCCGCCCCCAGAGAGAAAGGAAGGGCAAAGAGAAAGACCCTGCGTTATGCTCGGGGGAAGCCGCGCTGTAATTCCGGGGCGGCGTTTTGCAGGCTTGCTCTCCCTCGCTGTCAGGAGCCCCCAGCGGGCAGGCGCGGGGTCGGGCCCACGCGGCCTGGGGCCCCGGTCCGAACGGCCGCTGCTGCTCACGCCTTAGTTTCCTGAAATAATGGCGCTTGTCGCCTTAACGTCAGGCCGCTGGCTGTGCTTCGCCCGTCCCAGAGTGTCGTGTCGCGTGGTGTTTCATAAACGTGGTGCGGTTCGGTTCGGTTTGGTTCGGTTCGGTTCGGTTTTTTTAGAAAGTTGGTTTTTCCATCTAGCTCGGCTGCGTTCGTAGATGTGTTGCATTTTGTGCAGATGGTTTTCTGTGCGTTGACGCCGATCACAGAAGGACAGCCCGCTCGCCCTGGCCGTAGAAGCGAGGGGTTCAGACACACAGCCCCACAGGGGCTGTCCCTGGCCCCCAGCCCCCCGCCTGGTTGCCCTCACGTGGCACCTTCACATCTTCACATCGCGTCTCTTCACGGGCCGGCGGCTCAGCCCCACTTTGCTGCCGTTGGTTTCTCTGCTGCAGCATTGAATTTGTGCTCCTAGGAACCGCACGCGGGCCTGGTGTCCATAGTGACGGAAGAGGAAAGTTTTCAGAAGTTGTTTGTATTCAGGCCCCACTGCCGCAGCCGGCGGCTCGGCGTCCGCGCTGGATGAGCTGGAACCGAAATTAGGACGCGCGTGGCGTTGCCCGCACCTCGGCGTCTGCGGACTCCGTTCTACGGAGGACACTTCTGCTTTATTCAGGCCTGGCGTTGGGGCAGAAGACCTCAGATGTGTGACTCAAAGGAAAACAAGCGTAATTCCTAAAAACGCCAAATTGTTCTCACTCGCTCTTTAAGCCTCACTGTGCGTCCATAGGAGAGAGAATTTCCAAGCCCATCAGCCTGGGTCCCTGTTACCCACTCGTGGCCCACGGCCCCTGAGACGCTTCTTGCGGTGAAGCCTTATGTCACCACGAGCGAGACGGTGCAGGGTCTGTGAGCCACGCGCCACCCTCTCCAGACGAGACCGGGGTCTGCTTCCCGTCCCCTGACAAACGGCCACCCGCCTCGGCACCATAGGCAGATTCTCCGCGGTGGCTGTGCAGGTTCCAGCCCGATTCGGCCCCGCGCTGAGGCCGGCCACAGCCAAGGGTTGGCCCAGATCTGCGGACATGGGAGCAGCAGAAACCTCCCCCGAACGGGACCGCTGGCAGCTGGGCCTGGGCCAAGGGCAGCGGGCCGTCGGCACCAACGTGTGTCCGACGAGATGGCCAGCTGCGAGCAAAGGTTCCCAGCGGAAACGTAACGCACTGTGCTAGCCCAGCAAGCACGGGACTCCTGTGCAGGAGGGTCGGTTACAGGTACTCGAGTTCGAAGATGTGAAGGGAAAATTCAAGTCCATTAAACAAAGAAGGCGAAGATGGACAAGGGAGCCACCATCCTCTCCTCTCGCAGCGGGGAGCGCAGGTCTGAGCGCCGGGAGGGAGCAGGGAGCTGCAGCAGAAGGCGGCACTCGGGGGGCGGGGACCGTGAGGAGGTGCCCGCAGTGGTGACCGCAGGCAGCCAGGCTCCCCACCACGGCCGGCAGGAGCGTGATGGCGGGGGCAGGTGGACGCGGGGCCACGTCCGGCCCTTCCTGTAAACGTATTCGTTCGGCACACGTCTCTGAGCACTTTGGTGCTGGTGGCTGTCACTCTCGGGGAGAATGTACAGCCAGCGGTCCCTGTGCTCAGGGTTGAGAGAGCCCTGGAAGGGCGTCTCGCTCGGCTTCGGGGAGGCGCTGTGGTGTCTCGTGTCCTTATGTTTGTTTGTAACGAAACTTGGCCCTTCTCGTTGGCATCTATGAGACCTTAATGTTTCAGACGTGCTTGCGTAGGTATGTAGGGCATTATTTATATCTCGGCTACTTCCAAAAAAGAACTCGATAGGGCCTAAAATACTGGAATATATTCAACAGTGTATGAAAGGGAAAATTTACTAGAAGCCAGTCTGGAGGGCCAGTTCAACTTTCAGACGGAGGCTATTCGCAGGGCTTCAGAAAAAGCTTTATGCTGCCAATGTGCCAGTGGGCGTAACGTCTTTTTGTTTTTTTTTCTGGAATGTCTTTTTAAGCTTCCTTCTCATTTGTGATGCTAGATCTTCTGCGGGTGCACAAAAGGAAGATGCTCCCTCCTGTCTGTAAGATGGAATATGCCTCCTCATCACAGCACATTCCTTAAATAAAAGAATTGGTTGTTTACACTGGTTAAAGTTCAGTTTAATTTGTCCAAAAAAATTCTTCAGTAAGCGATATTATGACGTAAATTTGAAAGCAAACCCAAAAAGAACCAAGTGATAGCCTGGGATTGGTGGAGAGAGTCTCCCACAGGTCCCTACACGGTATTTGATTTACAAAACCAGAGACTGGCTGGCGGTCAGCAGAGGCCGAGAGGGGTCGTCTGTCTGCCCGCCTGCCCTCTCGGCGAGAGGAGCCGTGTCCCATGAGGGCAGAACAGTCCTCGCCCGCGTTCGGGGTGCAGACGGAGACTCGGCGCCTGCACTTGGTTCAGCCGCAGCGGTCAACGTGGACGTCCGCAAACTAGGTGACGTGGGGGTTTCTCGCTTGGATCGTTTTCCACTCCGCGGGAGCCCAGGATTCCTCCGCGTGTGGCAATGCACGCGCTGGCGGCACGAGTGGTGGCTTGGTGATTCAGAGCCGGACGTTATTTTAATAATTATATCTCGATGGGTGTGAAATGTGTCATTAGCACGTCAGATCCATGATTTCGTGGGTTCTTATTGCTGAGGTCAGAGCTTAGTAAAAAGCGTGTCCATTTAGAGAAAAGCAGCAAGTGAAGAATAGCATGACTGTGGCACAGCCGCGGCCAAGACCGAGGCGGTGTCAGTGACCGCCCGAAGCGTGGGGACCTGGGGCCTGTCCAGCCCTCGCGTTTGGCTCCAGGCACAGTGGCCGGTGCTGCTGCACTGGGGACTGACGGGCCTGGGGGCTGGCGGCCGAGGGGCTGAGCCCAGCAGCACAGCACCCCGCCGCCTCGGGGCCGCCGTCCCTCCCCCGCCCTCTTCTCTTCCCAGCCTCCCCGCCATTCTCCAGGTGTTCCCTCCCGTCACGCCGCTCCTCTGGGACATGGCTGGGGCAGTTACCTACGCTGCCAAGTAACTGCTTCTTCACTCACAAAACGGAAGCAGCGGCAGTTCTGCCCCTGGGACAGCTGTGGTATTTGGCGAGACGAGGGGCTGAGCGCTTGGCACAGCTTGGCACACACTGAATCAGCAGCGACGGTTCAGTCCGCCCGATTCTCCCCCCACTTCCAAGTCCACGTTCCAGTTCGTGAAACCCATTGCCGGCAGCTTCAGTCCGGCCTTGAACCCTGGTGTTCGCCTTTGGCCCGCGCTGCCTGGCTGGGGCGTCCAGGTGTGACATGAACCCGTGGGGCTGGTGGCGGCCAGCGGGCACGGGGCCCTGCTGTTAACTGGCTGGTGTCGGGGTTCACGGTGGGCAGAGAGGGGGTGCTCCTGCTCCAGGGCGGTCTCCACCCTTCTTGTGTGAGCAGTCCTGGCCAGCTCGGTCCGACGGGAGCAGGTGGGCTCCTGAAGGTCAGCAGGAGGTTCCTCGACTCTGAAACTGGCACGAGGCGTTAGGGAACCACACAGTTGCTGTGTGGCTCGAGAATCCTCCCGCAGCTACCACCACGGGCTGCTCTCGGTTCTGCCTTCCTGCCTGGCCCCCGTCACCCGCAGGGCCGGTCCCTGACACGCCCCCTGCTTTCCCTGGGAGCAGGCCTGAGTCTGAGCTCCGTCTCTCCCTGGTCGGGGAACTCTCTTCCCAAGCGGAGTTTTCTCATGGGTTTGGCACCGGGGTCAGGCAGCGCGCTGTCTGTACTGTGCTGCCCGAAGCATCGACGCGCTGCGAACAGGTGCTGCTTAAAATCTTCTCTTGTGCAGCTGGGGCTGTTTTGCTTTTGACTAACCGTCTTCACTGAATCCAGAGTCTAAAAATGGCCGCTTCCTGTGATAGACCAGATGGCTGGTCACGACAGCTCCGTGACACGCGAGGGCCACCGAGCGTCTGAGCGGCGTGCTGTGTCGGCGTGGAGCCCGCAAGCCCATCCTCCTCGTCCACCCGCCGGCCAGCGAGGTTGCATGTGGGGCTGGAAGCATGGACCGCGACACTGAGGCCAGTTCAGGAAGAAGTGGTCTTTCAGTCCGTGTGAAGAGGAATCTTCTGCAGAAAAGTCGATGAAGAGAGGCCGGGCGTGAAAGGCCCCCTGACAAGACGCCTGGGTGCCGTTGTTGGCCTTGAGCGCGCATTTCCCTCTGTAGCTCAGGGCCTGTTCCAGGAGGGACGGCCCGAGGCCGGGACCTCTTCCCAGACCCAGGCCTTGCAGGTGAAACTTCAGTCCTGACACCCAAGTCCCTTAAAAGTATGAGGTCATACAAGTTGCTTGGGGGCGTTCGTACAGAGGATTCTTGCATGAAGATACTGATCTGGTGTTAGCCCGAGGCTGGTTGGGATTGGAGGAGTGAATCGTGAATTGTGTGCTGGGAATCAGAAATTCACCCGTTTTCCCACGATGACTCGGCCAAGAAGCTCTGAGAAGTCCTCAGATCATGGAGAGTCACTTTGCTAACTTCAGCTCCCGTGAGCCCGTGATGAGGGAGCCTTGGAGAAGGGACAGGGCGTCCGCTTTGCTTCCCGTCCTCACCGGCTTCCTGGTGACTTTCAGGGGTGCGCTCGGCACACGTGAACAGCGCAGAGAACGTGGAGCCTCTGGGCGTGGGGTCCCCGATCCCTCCTGGCTGCGTGGCGTGGGACCACCCCGGGGAGGCTCTGGCACACGCAGGAACAGCGATGTCTGCGGCCTCTCGGCCGGTCACTGCTGTGAGGGTCTCGCCCACGTGCTAGCCAGTCTCTGTGACGGTCAGTCGTCGCTGCAAATGAGTCATTCCATGATTTTGGAAATTTATAGCTCAAGGGTCTGAAGCTCTTTTTCAAAATACTGTTTAGACTAAATGCATTTATTTAAATACTTAATGGGTGTTAAATACATTTTTCTAGGCTAGCAAAATTTAAGGATTACTTCCATAAATTTAAAAGTTACATTTACCTTTTTATGTGCGCTACTCTATGTAACAATTTGATCTAATTTCTGCTTTTAAATCCTAAAATGAGATGGATAATAGTAAAAATGCATTAAAACGAATAGAGAAGAAATATGGAAGAGAAAAAAGGGAATGTGTTAGGCATGTTAACCCCAAAATAAAAGGCCTCTCAAAATGAGAGCCAACGAGTCTTTCTTTGAGATCAGAGAATGGTTTTTGGGGCGCATCGATCCGGGCAGGAGCCCAGATAGTGTCCCGGCTGGGGGACGGGCCTGAGGGGTGTTTCTGAGGAAGGGGCGGGGGGCGTCAGACCGCAGAAGCAGGCGTTGCTGGCGGCACAGATGACGCCCCACAGCGATGCTGTTCTGAGCCACGTTTTTAATTTTCCGTCCGCTCCTCATAGTCCCCCCGTCATGATATCGCGTTCTTGCCGCCATCGCAAACCGTTCCGTGCGACACGAGGTTGCGCTAGGCCCCCGTCCAGGTGCCTTCGCCCTGTTTGGACATCCAAGGCCAAGATGCGGGGCCGTTTCTCTGGCGCAGCAGCCCCGGCGGCTGAGTGAAGCGGCTCCGTTTCTACTGTGTTTGGACAGGCGGGTGCAAAAGAAAAGCAGGGTTGAGATTTTAATTCTGGGCCAAGGTGAATCCAAGGCAAAGAAAGGTCAGTGAGACAGGATCGCTTCCTCACGCCCAGGCGCACAGCCCACAGGTCGACAAAGCCCCCGCCAGCATGAGGCCTGGGTGACCGAACGGCAAGAGCTGGAGGACTGAGACGCGGTGATGAGCCCGTGACTGACCCCCCCCCCCCCCCCCGCCCAGAGTGCACAGTGCCCGGGAGTCACGACGGAGCCGGGAGGGGCTTCGGAAAACAGGTGCTCGCCAGGGTTTTCAACTTAGCATGGAACCGTTTCCAAAAAGTTGAAATAAGCAAAAGCCATATTCTCAGTAATGCAATAAAAATAGGAGTAGGCCCAGGGGCAGAAGCAGGCTCCCTCGTGGGTGCCGGTGCCTCCTCGTGGGTGCTGGCCCTCCCTCGTGGGTGCCGGCACCCTCGCAGCCTTGGCCCCGCTGCTTTGCCCTCAGCCGAGACCTCCCCACGGACAGGCTCCCCGGCCCCATCACTGGCCACTAGGCTTTCTTCTTTCCTAAAATTGTTCTGTCGATTGGTGTTTTCTCTTCGTTTTACTTGCCTGCCACCCCCACGTGAGTGACCCCTCCATGGAGGCAGGGACCTCGCCTGTCAGGCCGAAAGCTTTATCCTCAAAGTCTGGAGCGCGCCCGGCATGTGCCAGTGCCGCCAAGTGAGCAGAGCTTGGTGTGACCGGTGTGTTTTAAGGGCCATTCATGGTGTTTACTTCTGTTACCTCCGTCACTGCTGACATCCGCCCCTGAGGGAGGTCCTGCCAGCTGCCCTCTGTCCCACTGGGGGGACGTAGCACAGGCTCAGCAGACCGCCCAAGCGGTAGCATCGGGCGCGTGGAGGGCGAGCTTTGGGCCGAGGCTGCCTGGCTTGGGCTGTGCTCCCGGACCCTGGCCACCGATGCCTGCGATGAGTGAGCAAGTGGAGTAAGGTGCGGCTCGTGCAAGTGTAAATGTGGGTGTTAAACAAGGACGAGAAGAAGCATTTAAACACTTTATTTTTAAGACAGAAAAGGGCCAGGATAAGTTAAGGGATCACTGTACTCTAGAAAGATAGAAGCAGAAACGCGTGAATCCGGAAACTGAAAACAGAAAAGGATGGAGCCCAGGGCTGGCTGTGGGGGGGGGCTGTGGGGGGAGGCGGAGGGGAGGGGAGGGGCACGGGCGAGCCGCGACAAGGGAGGGGAGTCCCCCTCCCTTTTCTGCCTCGCCCCCCCAGGAGGCCGTCTCCCCCTTCAGGGGGTCAGGGCGACCCCAGATGCGGGGCCCATCTCCTGAAGTTTCTTTGGTCTTTTCTTCTTGACTATAAAATCTTCACTGTTTTGTGAGCTTATTGATGCCTTTAAACACATTGTTTTCAGATATTTCCTCAAGTTTTCCTTGATGCTGAGGAGAGACCTAGTTTTTTAGCCTGGGGTGGGGGAGCGGGGCAAAGGGAACTTCGGGGGGCAGCTGCTGAGTGCCTTTCCATGCACCCCTTGTCTCCTGGGCCGTCCTGACCCGGGCCCTCGGGCTTCGCCAGCGCATCCCTCACTCGGGCTTCACCAGCGCATCCCTCATCCACACCACTGTCCTGACACCCCTCTCGTGGTGGGGGTCTGGCCACCTCCCTCCCCACGCCCCACCCTACCCCTTCTCCACTGCATGTCCCTTCCCCTGGCAGTGAGGTCTTAGAAGGTAGAACTAGGTAAATGTGTTCCATCTTCCATCTGTACTCACAGATTAAAGCGTTATTTGTAATGTTTATTTTTTAAAGAACACTACGAAAGGGCTAGTTTGACTTACTAAATTGGAGCCCACGTGTGCAGGGAAATCCCAGTTACACACGAGTCTGGTCATTGCTTCACGGACGTTCTTGATGTAGCGCTGAGGTGGTAAAGCGGATGTGGGGTCCAGCAGGGGCCCATGCTCGGAGACCCCACGGACGCCCCACGCAGACCCACGGACGCCCCACGGACATGCCCAGGGCCCAGCCACGTTCCTCTCTGCGCTCCCTTTTCTCATGTTGTTCGGGTTTTTTATTTCACAGAGAACCTGTATCATTTTCCTGAAAACAAAACTCTTCAGAAACACGTAATACACGTTCCTACATCACATGTTGGCCGTCAAACACGACCTTGCAGCTTCATTTAAAGACCAGCGTCCAGCTCTGGGGAGGGAACGGTCTCGCGTGTGGGTCACGCCCTTGGCTTTTTCTGTGTCCCTCCCTGTGGCCCCCGTGCATCAGTTATTGTCCTGGATTTCTTTTCAAGAATCCCACTCTTCCCATTTCCGTCCAGAGACCCTGTTGTGGTTTCCCTTTTGCCTTTCTGGGAACGGCCGCTGGTGTGTTCGCACAGCCTCGGGGAGCCAGAAAGAGCCTTATTCTTCAGCTGTGGAAACCGAGGGCCAGAAATAGCAAGCAGCTGGTTACAGCTGGGCCGCAGCACGGCCTCCTGCCGCCTGCTCGCTGCGTTCCAGTTTTGTCTGTCTTCTTACCGATGCGAGCTTCGAGGTCTCCCCGCCACAAAAAAAATAATAATAATAAATAAAATACAACAACCACCACCACCCAGCTCCACCATAATCCTTTATCAGCCTATCAAACTTTAAGGGTCTTTCCCCATTCAAATCTAGCTGTGCCACAGATCGGTAGCACTAAGTACCCACGAGCTCGCCCGGGCCTAGCAGGCGCGAGCGGTGATGGGGTCTGGGGTTCGTGCCCCCTCTTTCCAGGCAACAAACATTTAAGTCACCGCTGCTCGCCACCCCCGTCCGGAGCTGCAAAGTGCTGTCCATGCCCGGTGGCCAGCACGTCCGCACGGTTGCGCTTTGCATAGCCGGACGCCACCAGATCGAGACCCCGCGTTTTCCTAGGGACCGTTCAGCCGCTGGGCGCAGAGCTGTGGTGGCCTGCAGAGGAGGGAGAAGCGCTAATTCCTAACGGGCAGGAGGCGCGTAAACAAGTGAAGGGGGGCTGACGAGTCTCCTGGCGTCTGAGTAACAAAACCCCAACCCAGTTCCGTGTCCCGAGAGCGTACTCTGTGTCAGACGGTGCCCTGAGCAGGTCACGTCCGCTAATTCACAGCAACCCCCCTGGGGACACTTTTCCCCATTTTCCAGTTGAGGAAACTGAGGCCCAAAGAAATAGGAACAGCCTTCGGACGTGCTGCGCATGGAGACGTGGCGCTTAGAGCACAGATGGCGGTGGTCCCCCACGGGCGGCGGCTCAGGCCACCGGGGTCCGCTGGGGGCCGGGCCGCGTCCTGCCCTGTCCCGCCTGCGCCCACGTGCAGACCGGTGCCCCCACTGGCGGGGACACCCCCGTGCCGGCCCTCTTGTGACAAGAACCCTCTGGTTTCGCGCAGAGAGCAGTGGAGAACGGAGGTTCCGGGGGCAGGGTGGGACGTGCCTGCCGAGGGCGACCTCTGAGGCCAGGGGGGCAGCAGGCCCAGGCCGGCGAGGCCCCGGAACGGGTGTCCCACAGCCCCTGGGGCGCACGCGTCCTGCTGGGTCACGCGTCCTGCTGGGTCACGCTCTGCCACCCACCCAAGACGACTGGGGCCGCAGCTCCCGGGAGCGTCTCGCGTGGGGACGTGACCCCCAGCAGGCCCCGCCGCCTCGGGAAGGGGTGTGCACGCACACCAGTCGAAAGCACAATCCCAGTTTCCTGTGCAACTCAGATCAAATATGTAGAAAAGGGTCAGCTAAGGTTTTGCGACACTAGAGTGCTTCCTGTTTTAACTGACATTAAAGACGGCAAATGTTAAGGTGGTGTGTCCTTCAGAAAAAGAGGAGTTGTCCTTCTGGTCCACTCCTTGGATGGCATGCTAAGTGCGTCACAGCCGTGTGTGTGATTGGGGAGCGTGTGACGTGGCGAGCGGTGTGTGTGGTCTGTGGCCGGGCCTCGGTGCACACCCGCACCCCGTTAGCAAGGACAAAGGGGAGGCCACCGCGCTCTGGGCCACCCCCTGCTTCGCGGTGTGCTGGGGAGTCTCCCTGGAGACGTGGGGGTGCTCTGGCATTCGGCCTCCGACCGTGTGCGCTCCATCCAAGGACCCACCTAGACCGCTGCCTGGGAGCCAGGTGTCCCTGTGCTGGGGGTGTGGGAGAGGGACGTCCAGCTGGCATCTCTGCTAGTCACCGCTGCCACCGTGCCATGCAGGGGCCCCGTCTGAGGAGGCGCTGCGTGTCAGCCCCGGTCACCCTCGGCTTCACGGACCCAGGGCCAGGCCCACGGCCGGTCACGCCTGCCAGCCGCAGGCGGACAGGCTGCCGCGGTGCCGGCCGGTCTCCCCACCGGAGCAGCCTCGCGGCCTCCCGCCGTACCGTGTCCCAGCTCCGAGCCAAAGCCACCTCTTTACAATTTGTCGTCCTCAAGACAGTGAAGTGACAGGCACAAGCCGTGTAGAAGTTTCCCGTTTAGTTTTTGTGCCTCAGGATTCGCCTTGCCCTCTGGCTGGGCGTCCAGCCTGGCCCGGCCCCAGGACACGCGTCTGCGAGGAGCCTGCACAGCCCTGGGAGCCACACAGTCCTCGCCGGCGTCGTCCGCTTATGCGTCGAGCGCCTGTCATTTGCGGGGCTGCAGCAGAGGTGGGGGAGGCCACCCCCGCGGCCTCTGGCTTTCTCCCGGATAAGCAGACGGATAAGCAGCCGACTGCCCTGAGTTCCCTGTCAGGACAGGGCAGGGAGCCCCGGGCTCGTCCGGTCCCCAGGAGGCCGTGGCCACTCCCTGCCATCAGGCCTCGGGCCCTTGGAGACAGGAGGAGCTGTGGTGCCCCTTTATGGGCTTGTAGCCTTAACGCGTCAGCCTCAGCTGGGATGAGTTGATGGCTGGGGGAGTGAACGCCGGAAGCCGGCCCTGGTCCCTGATTTCGTGGCTCCCCATCCGTGTCGTGAGGCCCGTGTCACTGCAGGGCCCTCAGGCCCAGGGCCCTCTCTGCAGGTCCTGGCACGCAGGCCCCGAGGCTCATCCGATGGCGTCACCCATTGATCCTCCTGCTGCAGCTCTGGACCAGACATCGTGTGAGAAGAATCCCACATTCTCCGAAAGGGAGCTCGTGTCCAGGAAAAAACACTCATATCCATTTGAGACAGAGAAAGGAAGGAGAGCCAAAAAATAGAAACCGAAAAGAATGTGTGTGTGTTTTCAGTGAACCCCTCTCACCACTCTCCACGTCCCGTCCCCTGGTAATCCTCTTAGAAGCTCTGGAATCTCTTTCGCGGCTTCTTGGGTGTCAAATGTGATGACAACAGTAACTTTTCCTGAAGTGGTCTCTGTCCTTGCGCTGGAGCTATGGGTCACCAGGCGCAGTAAGGTTATGTCACGCTTACTATTTCACCAAAATATGCTGATCCGCGTGGAAGGCGACGTGGCGTGAGCGCCCTCCGAGGTGCTGAACACACTCTGGTTTGCACTAATGCGAGTGTCGGACTCGTTCCCTGAGGCTCGTGAGCAGGAAGCATGGCTCGTGCCAACACGTCGGCTCTTTGGGGATTTTGGCTTTATCCCTAGGAGTTCGGCTTATCTCAGTCTTTCCCTATAAGAAAGCCAGAGCTTCAACTTCGACTGTGATCTCCTGAGTCCCTCTTGGGCATCACCTGTCCCGGGAGGCGGGCACACGTTCCTGAATGTGCGTGCGTGTCCATGAGACGCTTCAGAGTTCGGGAACTTGAGGCTTGGAATAGTGTCATGACTCCGCACCGTTCTGGTTATGGTGGAGTCTGGACCGGGAACCATTTCTTCCTCCGTGACTCCCTTCATGGAAGAATTCACTTGCCTCCTTTAAGAGCTGTGCGGAGGAAGCCAGTCTCCCCCGAGCTTTGCCTTGTCTCCACATCCCACACCCCTCACCGCCCTCCCCACTGCCTCCCACCCAGTCCCTGGAGAGGCCGCCCGTCCCCGGGGCAGAGGGCAGACGCCAGCCAGACCGTGGCCCTAGCCGCTGGTTTCTGAAGTGAAGACGCCTGCCCTGTAAGATGAGCGTGCGAAAGGGGTGGGAGGAGAGGTGTGAGGACAGTGACGTTCGCCTTCCTCGGGTGCAGATAAAGGTGGCGGAAGAATCCCAGAGCAACCGAAAGGGGCGGCTCTCAACTGCCCGCGGGGAGGAGGGGTGGGGAGCAGCTCGGGCTCGGGGGAACCACTTGGCTGTGGTTCCGCCAGTCTGCCGTCCGGAGCGGGCTCGCACCCCGACCTTGGCCCCGGGGTCGGCAGACCTCCTTCGGGAAGGGGCTGGAAGCCGGGCGAGCGTGCGCGATGGGCTGTGAGCTACAGCTCGTCTCTGAGCAGAGGCGCCAGCGCAGGAACCTCCGGCCGGGCGCAGCCGCCATGCTCCTGCCCAGGCCGGGGCTCGCGCCCAGGAGGCCGGGACGGGGCGGCATCCGCGTGCTGGCGGCGGGAAGGGCGCTCGCGCGGCACGGCCGTGTCTGGCAGCGCCACCGGGCGAGGCCGTGCGGGAACAGGTGCCCCTCCCGGGGCAGTGACACCGTGCGTCGGCGTCCCCCCCCCCCCCCCCGCTTCGCCTCACAGTGTCGCCGCGCCCCCTGCGTCGGGCAGTGCGCACAGCATGGGGGGCACAGGGGCTGCATCTGACAAAATGACGCCCACGGGGCAGCCTGCCCAGAGGCGCAGCACGCTGAAGCCGGACCAGGGCCGCGACGGTGCCGGGTGGGGGCAGGCCGTTTCTTAAGGATTGCCGAGAAAGGAAGAGAAAGCAGCCTGCAAGTGAAAGACGCAGCTTGATTTGGGGGCGTTAATTTGGAAAATGTGCGTATTAGAGTGGACAGACTGTGGTACCTCCATTTTGGCATTGAGCAACGTGTTGTGATTTTGAAAATCGTCAGCCGGGTTAGGAACGTTTTGAGAGTCGACTCCACTTGGAAACGGGCGGAAGTTAGTCTCGTCGCTTCGGCCACGTGGAACGTCTTATTGAGCATGTTCCTCGTGCTTTCAAGGTGTGGAAGTTCAGGTTTATGGAGTGAGAGGAAATTGTTACCAGAAATGAGGCCAACAGGCCAGCTCCCTGAGGGCCAGGGCGCGGTGTCACCACGGCCCCCTGAGAGGCTCGGGCTCGGTAACCTAGCCTCCCCCCGTGACCCTCCCGCGCCCGGCTCCGCCGCTGTGGTCCCTCCGTCACTGCTGAAGAGGTCCCCAGGTCCAGCTGTGTCGCCGTCTGCCTTTACGCCTGCGGTTCCCGCCCTCCACGCCCAGGCCCTTCCCCGTCTTTTGCCTCAGCACCTGTGACCTGAGAGTCCAGTGCCGAGGCACCTGTTACGAGCAGCTTCTCTGAAGACGTTGATTTTATCTCCAGCTTGTGTAGACTTTGCCCTGATAACGTGTGGCATTATTTTAACATAAGTAAGTTTTCAATTACGGTACCTCCCAGTTAAATTACCTGAATCTGTTTTCCTTCAGATCGATCTGTTCATTCAGCAAATATTGGAGGCCCCACTGTGTGCTTGACCAGTTTTAGGTAGAGAGGATGAAGTGGTGAATAAGACATAGGCCCTCCACACGTGCCTCCACACGTTCACTGAGCATTATTCATGGCGGCCACAGTGTGGGGGCCACCTGGGTGGCCGTCAGTGGATGATGGATAAAGAGGAGGTGGTGCATGCCCACAAGGGAATATTACTCAGCCATAAGAAAAAGGTGAGATCTTGCCATCTGCAGCATCGTGGATGGACCTAGAGAGTACTGTGCTGAGTGGAGTAAGTCAGACAAAGACAGACGTCTCGTGGAATCTGGGGACAGGATAAACAAACACGCAGCAGGACCACGCTCACAGACACAGAGAGCGTGTTGATGGCTGTCGGGTCGGCGTCGCGGGCGTGGGTGAGGGGGCAGGGAGTTAAGACGCACAAATTGGCAGTTACAGAATAGTCGTGGGGGTGCAGAGTGTAGCAGGGGGAGGTCGTCATTAGCACTGTAACAACTGGCGTCACGTGGGTGCTGGGTTTCTCAGGGTGAGCACTGCATAAGTCATGTAAATGTCTAATCACTGTTGTGCGCCTGAAACTAATAATATTGTATGTCAGCTATAATCGAAAAGTACAGATAAACGTTTTAAAAAGACAGCCTCTCTGTGGAAATTTATGATCAAGGCTCCAGTATGGTCCATTTAGGGGTTTGTAAAATGTAATCCACTAATGTCCTCACCTAGGTTTGTATTTGGAGGGGAAAACTCGATTTGCCAGGAAAATACACCCTGTCTAATTTGTCCCATAGCTTCCAGGCCCTCTGATTTGAGGAGCGGCTACCTGTAGATAAAGCCCTCCCCAGGGGCCCTCGGCCTCCTGTACCCGAAGCTGCTCCTGAGTGCTGATCTGTTCAGAGAGAGAGGGCGAGAGAGAAACTTCATATAAATACAAAAAAAGTAGCGATCACTTAGAATTTCATCTTGATTGGGAAATTTTCTCAATTAAAAAAAAAGAAGCAGCAGCAGCTATCCAGAGCTTAAATACATCAACATAAACACTCTGTAGAGAAACGTTAGAAAATGTGGTGTGTGTGTGTGTATGTGTGTGTGTGTTCTCCAGTCCCAGGTAAATCGAGGATCCTTTGGAGGTTTTCAGTGTCGATTCATCTAAAGCGTTGTGGAACAGACTTGCATACGTACAGACGCCTGGTGTGTGTGCGGGGTGCTCTGGGGACCCTGGCTGGCGGCAGGGCTGCCTTTGGGAGGAGAGAGGGGTTTTTTTGCCACATGCACATATACTGTACTCTTTCTAATTTGAAACGTAACTGTCACACAGAAGCATATAAAACAAGCATGAAATGTAATGGTTAATTATAAAGCAAACATTCATGTAACCACCACCCAGACCAGGCACCCAGAAGCCCCCCAGAGGTCCTGAATAAGTCTTAGGGCTGCCTGTTCTATATTTACCATAAATGAAATCGCACTGAACTAACCTCTCATTCTTCAGTGTTTTGTAAGATTTATCCTTTCTGCGTGTCCCGTACTTCGTGCATCTCCATAGTTTTGGAATATTACATAATGTCCAGTGCTGACAGACGTTTGGGCCGCTGCGAACATTCTCTTGCATGTGTTGTGCACGCGTGTTGTGAGCCTCGTTGGGCCACGTGCCCAGAGTGGGTCCGGCTCGGGAGCACAGGTATGTGCCACTGCACTTGACAGCGCCCCACCTGCAGCCCCGCCAGCACCCCCGCCAGCACGGTTCAGGGAACATCAGCCTGTTGGCTGTGTCACGGTAACCCACTGTGCTTTCAGTTATTTCTGCAGTTATTAACGAGTGACGATCCTTCCCTTTGGGATGAGCCACTTGGGTGTATTTTGCAAAGTGCCTGGTTAAGACTTGCCTGCTTTTCTGTTGGTGCTCTAGACTTCTCATACTGATTTGTTGGAAATGTGAATAAATTCTGGACATTGGTCCATTGGCTGTCCACATTCAAATAGTCCCCTGCTCTGGGGCTTGTCTTTTCATTCTTTGTGGTTTGATGAAGAAAAATATTTGACTTAAAATATTTGAATTCAGTTTATCGATCTTTTAAGGATTACTGTGTCTTAAGAAGTCCTCCTCTGTTTTTTTCTCTACATAAGATACTCTTCTGTATTATTTTCTAAACGCAGTAGAGCTTTGTCTTTCTGATTTAAGTCTTAACTCCCCAGGAGCTTATTTTTCATTTTTTTCCCACATAAAGATATTTGTATGTAACGAGAAACTTTTAACAAGCAATGACTCCCAGTCAAGATGGCAGAGTAGAATGTTGTATGTTAACTATAACTGGAAAATTTTTTAAAAGAAAAGGCAATGATTTAATTATTTTTTATTTTTTTTATGTAATGTGATTCAAATTCTTTCTCTCTTTCCTCCCTTTCTCCTTCCTTCCTTCCTGTCCCCGGGTAGCTACTTGTCCATGTACCATATATTTAAAATCTAACCTTTCTCCACTGTTGCAGAATCCAGTCATAAATCAGTTATCTCACATGCACAGGCATGTTCTGGGCTGTTCTCTGAGGCACGTCAGGGCTCGGCTGTTTTCCCTGGTGAAGCCCTACAATTAGTCTGGGTTTCTGAGCAGCGAGGCCCCCCCCGTTATTCTTCTCCTGGGGTCCTGGTTAGTGCCAGTCTCTTGTGTTTCCGTGCGTGTCTTTGAGTCCATTTACCCAGGCCCACAGTCTCTGTTGAGATATGGGTCGGGCTGGCACCCAGTCTGTAGACCAGCTCCTCAGGCCGGTGACAGTTCCCCGCAGAGGCCCAGCGTGGGTGTCAGACTCGATGGCAGGCCAGCGAGAGCTTCCCCCGGCGACGGGGACCAGGCGAAGATGTCCTGTCGCCACTTCCTTGCAGCGCTGCTCGGGCGAGAGAAGGGACAGCGTGGGCCCCCCAGAGGCGAGGGCGGCGACACAGGACTTACAGACGTGTTATTAGAATTACGCGTTTAGCAGGCTAGCGAGGTACAAAAGTAACACCCAAAATCACTTTTCTACATCACAGCCGTTAGAAGTTTGTCTTTTTAAAGATGCTCTTTACAATAGCATCAGAACATAATGAATACCTAAGGATACATTTTTTAGAAAGATGTGTAACACATTTTTGGAGTAAATTGTAAAACTTTATTGAAAGACATTTAAGGAAAACTTGAGTAATGGGAAATATTCCATGTTCACAAACGGGAGGACTCAGTATTGGAGAGACTTCCATTCTCCCCAGGTCGATGGGGGCATTTAAAAGGCCACAAATAGTGAAGACACAGCAGAGCAAGGTGAAGGGCTGGCTGATAGTCTCATCGAAGGTTCCAGGAACTGAGCCTCAGCGGTGTGTGCATGGCCAGCACTGGGAGGAAATGGTCATTTCAGAAAACGTACGTGGATTTTCTCTTTCGAAAACAAAACAAACAACGTTGCTGAACTGTTTTCTTAGCGGAGGGAACTTGCCATCTGCTGTGTTTCCTGGAGTAGGAACTAGAGCTAAGCGGAATGTCATGCTTGTTAACGAAGACCCCACGTGTACTCCCAGTTGTTAGTCGTTAGGTTTGGCTTGATCCCTTCCCCTTGCACTGAGAATAAACGTTCGGGAAAACGAGCCGCCGCAGCAAGCTTTGCTCTCTGCCCCGGAGAGCTTGCTTCTGTTTCGTGGGAGGGTCCTCGTGCGGCGGGCTCACGACACGCGTGTGCTCTAGACCTGCGGGACCCGTGCACCGTGCCGTGAAGAAGGCGGAGTGGACACGCGGCAGGCGTGGCGCACGGGGTCTCCTGGACAGGCGAGCTGCCTCGGCGGCTTGGCGAGCGCTGTGCGTGTGACCGGGGTGGCCGGCGCTCACGTGGGGCTTCTCTGGCGACGACGCTCGCTGGGCCTGCCGCGTTGGCAGCTGTTTCGTGGGCGTCATGGCGATTCGGAAAGCGCCGCCGCCTACATGCCAGAAAGCGCGGCTCTGCCGCCCTCTGCCTCTGCCGTGCAGAGGGCCGGCCCTCTCTCCACTCCCTGGGCTTGTGTGGGAGTGAGCTCGGCCCTTTCTGTTCAGTCTTTCGAGTCTCACAGCATCGATCTGACGCCTCTTTGCACGGAGCGACAGTGCAGTGATCGGCCTTATCACGTCCTAGGAGCTGGTGGGGAAACCGGGCATGCGGCGCCTGCCAGTCCCGCCTGGGATCGGGCTGCACCTTTGCTTGCAGCACCTGTGGAGCCGGCCGTGCTGGATGAGCCATTTGGACTCCCTGGCCAAAGCCTGCGCGGCCCTCACTCCCCGGCAGCGGGCCCCAGCTCCGGGCCCCACGCGCACCCAGCCGCGCGGACCGACCCGCGTGCTGCGTGTTAGCACGCCTTGCGTCTTCACTCTGGGCAGCAGAAGAAAGCGGACGTGGAAGTCCCGCCATGGCCTCGGGTCACCCCCATTTTGGAGGTTGGTTCTGAACAAGTCCCCATGCAGGAATGCCGCCCCTTCCCCTGCGGGACCAGGAGCCTTTCACGCCATACTGGGGCTCCCGCGCCCCTGACAGTGGCCTTCATTAAGCAGCTCCGTTTCTCGTTTACCGATGCAGGCTTCCCTCAGCAAATATGTTTTCGAAAGAAAAACACGTACATTTGAAATCCGTGGTCGGTGTCTTCTCCGCCCCCTTTCCCTCCCGGCTTGGCGTGAGTTTGGCCCCGCGCTTTGCTCCTGGTGGTAGCAGGATTTACCGCCCAAAGGCCGGGGAGCGCCTCAGGTGCACAGCAGCAAATCAGCCAGGGGAGGGGCAGAAGGAGGTCTGCAGAAGAAGGGGCTCGTGGCGATCTTTGTAAGGAACAGTGCGCTAGCCCGTAACTCTAACAGCGTAGAAGGAAGCGTCAGTTAACATCGAGAATGTTCTCCAGCCCACGCCGTGATAGACGCCTGCACGTCCCTCTTCCCTTAGATCGGCGGCGTCTGCACGGCGTCCTGTTGACACCCCTTTCTAGTCGCAGAGGCCTGTTCCTGGGCAGCTCCGACAGACTGCACTTGGGCTTCGTCTCATGCTGAGCTGTTGACTTGATCTCTTCTGCTGGGATCAAGACCGCTCAGTAGCATGTTCTGGAACAGGAGTGTCAGTGCTAAGAGCCTTGTACGCTTCAAAAGCAAAGTGGGCCCCCGTCCTACAATGGTGGCGAGTCCCGTTGTTCTTGTTTTGTGCTCTGCTTCATAGACGTAGTTGTAAGTGTCGGGTCATCTCTTAGGCTCGCGGTTTATCACGTAAGAATCGGGCAGTCTTGACTCCCAGGCACCAAAGTGGCTTATGTCACACGGACAGTCAGAAGAGTGACGTCAAATCCAGGTCACACTCTGCCATACCTTGTCTTCTTTCAAGACTGGCAATGCTAACTTAAAAAGGCTTTATTTTTTAATTACAAAAATGACTCATACTGTTAAGTCAGGGCACAAGGCACGGCCTCCCACCGCCTCCACCGACTGCCATCCGCCAGTGGCGCAGCCAGCCCTGTGGCCTCCGCAGGAAGCAGACTCAGTGTGCTGAGCAGCAGGAAGCGGGACGCGCTTGTGCTCCCGGACGTGGGGAGCCCTCGCCAGGGCCGAGGCTGCCAGAGCTTCGATGTTGCTCTCAAGTCGATTGTTAGGATATAGATTGTTTTGAAAAAGGGGATTGTAAAAACTAGCTAAACGGGCTTTTAAAAAGTGAAGAGAGCTCATGCGATTATAAGCACAAGCGTTTTTATCAGCCTTAAACAAAACCTTAGCTCTCAGGACCCCTGGAAGAATTGACTTGATTTTCAGAAAGTGGCGATTCCCCTGCCTTTTAGAGGAATTTCAGGTAGGGGTTTTATGACAGAAAGGTTGTACTCTTTCTTCCTTCTTCATTACAGTAGATTCGTTTTAGTGTTTTGGTGGCAGCTGAGTCTTCTTCACTCTGGATGTCGGTTACTGTCCCGCGTTTTACAAGTGTTCAGTGCTCTCAGGGCCTTTTGATGTGTGTAAGGCTTTGACACCAAGTGACCCCAACATCTGTCTGCGCTTCGCGCCCCCGTGTCCGTGTTACCCAGTCACATCTGTGCCGGCCGCTCACCCGCGTGGAGGCTGCCGGCGGTGTGTGTCCGGCTGTGCCCGCCTGGCCCTGTCTTCGTAAGGTTTCACGAGGAAGCTTGCAGGGTTCACCTGCCACTTCTTAGAAGCCACGCCGAGCAGAGGTCCCGAGGGTGGGGTGTCAGGGTGGCCCTTGGGGGCAAACACGGGCTGCTCAGCTCTCTGCAGTGCCGAGAAAGCGGGAATGCCCAAGGGCTCCAAATCCACGCGCCCGCTGCAGAGCGAGGTGGTGCCCGGGGACCCTGGCAAACTGGAGGATGCGCGAGGCGCGTGGCAGTGGTGACGAAGTCCGTCGAGGTGGCGGTGCAGGAGATGGAGGCTTTTCGTTGGAAACGGCTGGATGTGCAAATGCTGCGGCACCCGGACACCGTAGTGACTGCTACTCGTTTGACGTGCACAGCCGCTGAGTTCTCACAGTGTTTACGCATCGGATTCGGTCCCCTGGTCCCCTGAGGACCTGCAGGCAGTGCATCCTAATCCCCTGAGCCGTGTCCCCGCACGCAGTGCAGGAACCGTGGGAACCAGTTCCACGCCACGCATCTCTGGTCAGGTCTGGGCCTTCGGGGAGAGCGAGAGCTGCCACCTGCCTCAGAACGCGTCCGGCTGGGGAAGCGTCAGCCGGATTCTCCTGTCTGCTTCTGCGTGCAGCCGCTGCCGTGTGCTGTGGCCGAAGTGCAGGAGGACGTGGCTGGGCAGAGGAGGAGGGTTTGAATTGCCTCTTCAGATCGCTGTGGGCGTTTCCTTTGATGTGACGCCAAAACAGCCAGCGGGTGGCTCCTCGAAGGGCCCGCAGCGTGGGACGGGGACCCCGGCGCGTCGCGTCAGGCCAAAGCCCGGAGGCCTCCCCCGCACTCGCACTGCTCTTTGCACGCGAACGATAGTGTAACACCGTTTATCGATCGCGTGGAGAACACTGGTCACTGAGCTCTGCAGATCTCGTGAGACGTTTTACAAACGCGGACACATTTCCGTCTGTTTATCAAGAGACCCTGTCGTCTCGCCCCGACCGCTCCCTCCCCGTGGGGACGCTGTCCGGCTCACGCTGGCAGTAGTTTTCCAGGCTTCCGGGAATTCCGGAAAGTCACGCAGAGCGCCGTGACTCTCCAGCCTATATCGACCCTCTAAACCTGTTTCTTAATATTGTAGTGTCATCGTAAAGATGACACGGAAAAAACTGTGTAAATGCGTATAAAGCTTTTAGGGTGGTACCTGGCCCAGGTAAGCACTCAGTGAGTAATAGTGATCGTTAATTATTTGTGCTTCTCTGTATTGCTGCCATCACGTGATGACCCCAACCCAGAGAGAAAGATGCTTTGTGGAGCCTCAAGGTGGACACCCCCACTGGGTGTCTGCAGCAGCTCGTTTTGGCAAGCTCAGACTTCCGCTGACCGCAGGCCTGAGGGTTCGTCCTTCCGGTGACGGGTGACGCTTTCTCACCTCGCCTGCACCTGCTGTCTCAGCTGTCACGTTGGTGTGAGTGCGCGGTGTGAGTGCGCGGTGTGAGTGAATGTGTGTGTGTGAGGTGTGAGTGTGCGGTGTGAGTGCACGGTGTGAGTGAATGGTGTGAGTGCGCGGTGTGAGTGAATAGTGTGAGTGCGCAGTGTGAGTGAATGGTGTGAGTGCGCGGTGTGAGTGCGCGGTGTGAGTGCGCGGTGTGAGTGAATGTGTGTGTGTGAGGTGTGAGTGTGCGGTGTGAGTGCACGGTGTGAGTGCACGGTGTGAGTGAATGGTGTGAGTGCGCGGTGTGAGTGGGTGTGAGTGCACGGTGAGTGAATGGTGTGAGTGCGCGGTGTGAGTGCGCGGTGTGAGTGCGCGGTGTGAGTGAATGTGTGTGTGTGAGGTGTGAGTGTGCGGTGTGAGTGCGCGGTGTGAGTGAATGTGTGTGTGTGAGGTGTGAGTGTGCGGTGTGAGTGCACGGTGTGAGTGAATGGTGTGAGTGTGCGGTGTGAGTGAATGGTGTGTGTGAGGTGTGAGTGCGCAGTGTGAGTGTGCGGTGTGAGTGTGCGGTGTGAGTGAATGGTGTGTGTGTGAGGTGTAAGTGTGCGGTGTGAGTGCATGGTGTGTGTGTGAGGTGTGAGTGCACAGTGTGAGTGCACAGTGTGAGTGAATGGTGTGAGTGCGCGTGCCCCTCAGCACAGCCGGCGGCCTGGGGTTTGCCTCCTGCTCCGTCGCCCACACGGTGCTGGCGTGTGACAACTGGCCCTCAGACGATCCCTGTTGAGTGGATGCTTGTTGAGGGGATTTATTTCGAACTGTGCTCTTGGCCTGGTTTCAGAGTTGAGATGTCTAGAAGCTTCATCATACAAATCTTCTTTTTCTTTAAAGGAGTGTTTAACCTCTATTTATCCCTACCCCGTGTCTTTTTTTCTTGAATAATCTATTAATTTAAAATAAGAATAGTAGAGAGCTTTAAAGTGTTTCCCAGGAATTTGGGGTTAAGCATTTTTGCGATCACTGTGCTTTGCTTTCTGCTTTTCAGATGTTCCTCCTGCCGATCAAGAGAAGCTTTTTATCCAGAAGTTACGTCAGTGTTGTGTCCTCTTTGACTTTGTTTCCGACCCACTAAGTGACCTAAAGTGGAAGGAAGTAAAACGAGCTGCTTTAAGTGAGATGGTAGAGTACATCACCCACAATCGGAACGTGATCACAGAGCCGATTTACCCGGAAGTAGTCCACATGGTGAGTGCCGCGCGCTGGCGTGTCCCGCCCTGAGTCACAGCCAGGCCCCGGCGCACTTGGAGCAGGCGGAGACGTCCGAGCCCGACACGACACTTCCCGTGAGAGAAATTCCTGTGTCGAAGTTTGTGCTTGCACCTTAAAGAATGTCACAGTTACGGAAGTCTGTGTCATGTGTCCTGGATTATAGTGACAATAGGGAGGGAAATCATGGCCTTCTAGGGACCAGCTAAAGTGTTAACTCGTTTAATCTTCACAACTACCCTATGGGGTAGAAATGTTAGAACTTTTGTTTGTACTTATTATCTTATTCTCTTTAAATTTGTTTTCTCTTTTAGCATATATAGTAGTATAATAATGCCTGTACGTAATATAGAAATGAACATGTTGTCCATGCACGTAGAGGAAAATGCCAGTTCTAGGGTGGAGTGGAAATAGCAATGGGATCAAGCCAGGGCGAGGACAGTACATCCTGATTGGCTGAGCCGGCCTCCACCGGTCAGCGGGAGGCAAGATGGTCCATCCTGATAGGCTGAGCCGGCCTCCACCGGTCAGCGGGAGGCAAGATGGTCCATCCTGATTGGCTGAGCCGGCCTCCACCGGTCAGCGGGAGGCAGGACGGCCCATCCTGATTGGCTGAGCCGGCCTCCACTGGTCAGCGGGAGGCAGGACGGCCCATCCTGATTGGCTGAGCCGGCCTCCACCGGTCAGCGGGAGTCAGGACACACCCACTCGACCACCCTTCGGTTAGCTCTTTGTTGGTTTCACTCAGCCCCCAAATTTCAGTCTCCTTCAGTCTCATACTTCACAGCCTGTTTCCAGGCCCTTGGCATGGTCTCACTGTGACCTGGAAACAGGCGGTGCCTGAAGTATCACTAAAACTCTTACTGTTTGACACCGAACTCCAGTTTTCTGTTGAGTTTTTTTGAATTGTTGACATTTTATCTGCCTTCAAAATTCGTACTCCCTAGTTACTAGGGAGCCCGTGTTGCGTAACATAAAATGTTAAATCCTGATTTTCATTGACTCCTTAAGTTCTGTTTTTCCCCCAGACCTATGTGTTTCAGAACTAACTAGACTTGACCTAAAATACGTTTATTTCTCACTCTAGCATGTTTGTTTTGGAAAAAGAAGATGAAAGTCATATCCTTTTTGCAATTCACAATCTGATGTGTCAGGAGTTGAGATCAACTTGATTATTTTATTATCGTTGACTCTGAAGTGTAGCGTTTACCAGCGTGTGCCGTCCTAGGCTGTGAGGACCGTGTAGGATCCTCCCCCAAACTCACGCCGGAAGAGCAGTCACAGGCCGCACGTGCACTGAGCACTGACCGCGCTAAAGCTCCACCTTTCTGAGAAGGAAAATTGAGAAATGTCTTTTTTCTCATCTTAATTTCTACTTTCAGTCACTTTGGAAGGCCTCCCGAACCCCAGAGTCACAAAGAAAAATCTCTGATATTTTATCCTAATACATGCAAAACTTTTTGTTCACAGTACACTTTATAATTCTTCTGGAACTTTTTCCATGTTGCAGGGTAGGGATGTAACCTCATTCCTTTCCAAAGCGATTGAAAAATCATTTGTCCCTATGTCATACATTGAATACTCTGTTTTCCCCATTACCTTTAAATGCTTTTTATGATATATTAATTTTATTTTTAAATTAATATATTAAACTTACAAGCACATGAATTTATTCTATATTAAATCACACGTACGGAAGGTTTCTCTGTTTTTAAGGAGCCTCGGCTGCCAGCCGCCCCCAAATCCCACTCTTAGCCCGAGAGGGAAGTCTGCAGACGAGACTTCACTCGGCCTGCCCCCGACACGGGCGTGCGCCTGCCTGCCCACACCAGGCTCTCGCTTGCCATTGCCAGAACCACTCAGGGGACCTGAAGCCCTTAAGACTCTCTCGGATTAAATAATCATTCCTGTCAGAATCGTGTCCTCCCTAAACCCCCTCGCTGTCCTAGCCTTGTCCCCACCCTGAAACTCGGGCCCGTCTCCGGTGCTGGACGCTGCGCCCTCTGGGCCACAGCACCTGGCAGAGAGGCCCTGTGCAACGCCAAGGGGAGCCAGGCGCTTTCTCAGGGTAGGAGGAGGAGTGTGGGAGGGATCCCCGCCCTCCCGCAGTGGTCTCTGCCGTGAAGGACAGGTGTCGAGGAGTAACACGACCACTGTGTGTCACTAGGTCAGGGTGATGCTGGGAAGGAAAGCACAGCGGGGGAGGTGGACACAGGTGCAGGATGGCCGGGGGCCCACGTGGAGGGAGGAAGGTGCCGAGGGCGGCCTCGTGCGTGACGGATCCGGTCGTCCCACGAAGACGTGTGTGTGTGAGGGGCTTTCTGTGTCATGGGAGAGGAGGACAGTTCATTCTCTCCTGACGGGGATGGTGGGGGGATGCAGGAGAGAGCACAGCTTCTTACCTCGGGGGCTTCCGGAACTCTCCAGGGAATGCGGGCGGGGCGGATAGGACATCGATGTCGCTGGCTCTTGCTCTGTTCTGTAGACGGAGGGCGTCAGGGGAAGGCATCTTGGAGGAAGAGAGAGCGTGGTGGGGGTGGTGCCTGGCAGTGCTTCTGAGCCTCGCAGAGGTAGAGAGTGGCTGCAGAGCGTCCAATAGGAGGCCACCAGCCCCGCAGCGCCGGACCTGAGCGGCAGGCGGAAGAGACGCGGGCCCTCCGGGGTTCCGTCCGCTCGCCCCGCTGTGCTCGTACTGGCTTGAGGGACGGCCGCCTGTATGTGTCTGTCACGTGTGCGCATCTGTGTTTTGTTTTGTCGGTAGTTTTAGAAACGTTAATTTCCATTTACTTCGAAGAATCCAAAGCTTTAAAGAATTATACTCCTTGTGCTTCTTTTAGCTATGATGCCTATAAGACTGGACCACGTTATGGCTTTTTAACAGACGTGTTGAGAGAGAATCTACATACCATGTGATTCACTTATTTAAAATGTACAATTCAGTCGTTTTTAACATATTCACGAGATTATGCAGCTATTGTCACATCTACTTTGATACCATTTTCATGCCCTGAGAGAAACCGCACGCCCGCCCGCCGGCCCCGGGCAGCACCAGTGCCCCTCTGTCTCCGCCCGTTCGCCCACGCTGGACAGTTCCTGCCAGTGGGATTGTAGAGCCTGTGGCCTCCCCTCACTGAGCTTAACGGTTCCTCGCTTCATCCGTGTCATGGCATGTGTCAGAGCTGCGTTTTACTGCTGAGCAACGTCCCCCTGCACGGTCACACTCCGCACTGGACTTACCCGTCCATTCGTGGCGGACGTTTGCGGTGTTTCCGCCGCTTGGCAGTTGGGAATCGTGCCGCCGTGAGCGTGCGTGGGCCAGCTGTGTGTGCACGCGTGTTGTCAGTTCTCTCGAGTGTTGGCCTAGGAGCGGAACGGCTGGTCACGGGGCGACGCGCTGCGTTTAACGAGGACCCGCCAGGCCGCGGTGTGCACGTTCATGCCACAGCGTGTGCGGGTTCCGGTTTCCCCACGTCCTCCCCGACACGCGACTGTCTTTCTGATGACGGCCATTCCCGTGGGTGTGAAGTGGCGTCTCGCTGCGCGCTTTTGTGCATTATAGACTTTAGTCCTAGAATTTAACGGAACCTTCCAGAGCACCTGGCTTGCCCCTTTTATCTTCCAGATGGAAAACAGGGTCAGGAGAGGAGGATGAGAAGGAGCAGGAGTGCTCCAGGGGAGAAGCGCCTGGCATCTGTGTTCTCAGGCCTGAATTACATAAACTCCATTATCTCTTAATTTCAGTCATTTTAAAAATATAACCAGCCATCTGTTTTTTGCAATTAAATTATCTAGTTAATCTGTTTTTCAGGCAATGGTATTTTTCTTATAGTTAAAACACTAATAGCAAAACCAAGGAGCCACTTTTTTCACAGAGTAGCAGTTTCACTTGAAGAACGACTGACGGACACGTTGGTTGTTCAGGCTTGGATATTTAGCAAGCACGGCTCAAAAAATGAATGAAATGCGAATGTCACCTTAAGGAAAATAACTGGCAGCGTTTGTTGCCAGTGATGAAATTCAAGCTTTCAGGTGAAAACCTGAGTTTTGGAAAGTTTGTGTCCGCCAGTGCGAGCTTCCCGGGGCCACGGCCGCTGCTGCTGAGGCCGGTGGCGACGCGAGTGAAGGGTCTTTCACGCACGTGACGTGACGCGTGCCCCTGGAAGGGCCGCGTGCTCCGGTGACCGGCGTCTTCCAGACGAGCAGTGAACGTGTCACAAAACTGCGCGTGGGCCAGAGAGCCGCAGGCAAGCCACACTCCGGCCTTCCGCGTGGCGGGGAGGGGCCGCTGCCCTGGCCAGGGCCCACTCGCCGGCCTTTCCTAAACTGCTGCTCGTCTGGCTTTGGGGAGACGTCCCAGAGGTCCGCAGTGACCCGAAAGGGCTCTTCCTTAGCCCCTTCCACCCGGTCTGCGGGAGACAGATGCTTCTTCCCAGATTTCAGCCAAACCAACGCTCCGAGCATAAAAGCAGACGTGGGAAGCCAGCTAGCTGTTTTCTATGAAGCCAGACGTTCAAGAGATTTGCGAAATGTAAAAAACGCCGTGCTTCTCACCGAATCTGTTTTCGTTTTGGGAAATATTTTTATTTAGTATGAGCTCTTTTATGAAATAACTAATATTAGTTATGAGAAATTAGTTATTTTTTTATAAAAATATGTTTATTTTAAGACACAGTAGGCTTGTTATTTTCTAAGGAATTCATGCTTTTTAAATGTCTCTGGTCTAATTTCCAGAATTGTCAATACCAGTAGATGTAACCGTCACAAACAAGAGCTTTCTGGGGCCCTCAGGGATTCTCAGGGGTTTGAGGGTCCGAGGACCAGCAAGGCTGAGGCCCCGTTCCTGCAGGAGCACGGCCCGGGGCCCGGCCTCGCCGGCGCCCGGCAGGGGAGCACGTCCTCGGCCTCGGCACCGTTTCCCTGTTCCCGGGTTCTCGAGCTTTCCAGAAGCCTCGGGCCACGTGGGGCCTGGGACAGCTCCCTGACCCAGAGGGCCGCGTGTGTGTTCCCTCTCGTCCCCCACGCAGTGATCCGTGTCCCCCATTCGTGTCCCCCGACCCGCCTAGAATTAGCCCGTGTCCTACGCCGGGTTAGTAAGTGGAGGACGGCGAACGAGGCGCAGGGACCGCCCTGCTGCCTGCTCGCCTGGGAGACCGTGCCCCGCAGGGACAGAGGGCAGCACGCAGGGCTCTGAGATTACACGGGTTTCCCCTTCTGCTGTGTTTTTGTAATTTTTAAAAATTTTAACAGTGACCATGTACCACACCGGTCATCGTCAAAAATCAATGAATGTCCGTTCTTTTAGAAGCAGCAAGGTCTCTAGCGTGGTGTATAGTAGCGCTGTCCTTCCCAGGCCCGAGTTGGGTTTCCAGGAAAAACAGTTCATCACATCCTTTGACATCCGCGTTGCTCGTGAACAACTAGATATTAACAAGTTTTCTTCTGCGCTTAGGGCTCAAGCCAGCGTTTTCTGTTAAGGGCATAGGACCTTCTCTTGGGTCCTCGGGGAGCACTCACACCCAGGTCCCATGACGATTGTCTCGTGCTTCACTGAAGGGCTGACGTGGGACGCTTCCGTTTTCATATCTGGTGTATGCAGTGTGTTCTGGGAAGAATTACTCGCTGTAAGGGGACGGGAGGGAAACGATGTTTTGAATTAAAGAAGGTAGCGCGTTAACCGGCAAAGCCGCTAATGGTCTTCAGGTTTCCTTTAAGTGATGAGCTAAACCCTGCAGGTTTCCTTTAAGTGATGAGCTAAACCCTGCACTCCCCTTTCTGCTTAGCTATTTCTGTTTCACCAGAGTCACGGTAACATGGGCGCTGACATCAGCAATGAGCTAAAGGGAGATTAAAACATCAGTGCTTTTTGGAATCTAGAGAATGGTTTTTCTACTTTAAATGCCAGTGAGCCATTTCTTAGAGATTTGCTCATATCATTTCGAGAGCATTTCCCTTCGTTTTGTTAGATGTTTTTAAACTATAAAAGAAATGCATGTTTATTCTATAATAAGTGAAGTAAATACAAAAACATAGGAAAAGTTCATCTTTCTCCTTATTCTACCCTATCCCTCAAGTATACCCACCTCCAGCTGACGCTTAGTATTTTTTTCCCAAAAGGCTACTAAGATTGATGGGGGTGTTGGATATGTTCGTTATCTTGATTGTATGATGGTTTCACGGATGTCTGCATATGTTAAACATATCAAGTCGTACACTCTACATATGTTCCGTGAATCGGATGTCAGTTGTGCCTCCATGAAGCTGGGGATTTTGTAAAGCCCTAAGTTGGTGGTATTTCCTCTGGTCCAGGGGCACAGTGAAGCAATTGCTGAGACAGAAAGGAAGTCGTGAGCCAAGAATGTTTGGAACCTTAGCGTCTAGTAAATACCTTTCACGAGACATCTTTTTAAATTCATTGTTAATTCACATAAAACAGAAGTCGCTGTTCTCCGTGAACAGTTCCCTGGGATTGGATAACTGCGCGCGGTCACGTAACCACGCCACAGCCGGGAGGAGCACAGTTTCCCGTGCTCCCTCCAAAACGTTTGCTTTATTCTGCTCCTTTGTAGGCGGGCCTGCCCCTTTCCCGTTATCCCTGGCCACCACTGATCATCCTCCAGCTCTGCCATGTCATCTTCTCCAGGACGGCATATAAATAGACCCGTCCGGCGGGGTGGCCTCTGAGCCCAGCCTCGCCGCCTAGCATGAGGCGTTCGTGGGTCGTCCCCTTGCCGTTAGTGCATCAGGAGTGCGCGCCTTTTCATCGTGCGGGGCTGCCTACTTACACGGAAGCGCCACAGTTCACCATTCCCCCGGTGAGGCGTATTCGAGCTATTGCACGTTTTTGACATTAAAACTGTTAAGTATCCCTGTACAAGTTTTGGATATAGGTTTTTCTTAACTTGGGGAAACACGAGCATTTTGTTCTGTGCTCGTTTGTCATTTGCGTATCTTTCCTGGTGACGTGGTCGTTTAAATCGTTTGCCCATTTTTAATTGGGCTGTTTTCTTGTTAACGAGTTTGAGATTTCTTTACCTAGTCCAGATACGAACTGTTTGCCAGTTATGTGAACTGCAACTATTTTCTCTGTGGCTTGTCTTTTTTTTTTAACAGTGTCTTTTACAGAGTTTTCCACTTAGGTGAAGTTGAATTTGTGATTTTCTTTCATGGATACTGCTCTTGCTATCATATCTAAGAAGTCTTGCCTAACCCGAGTCACAAAGACTCTTCCTAAAAGTGCTAGAGTTTTGCATTTTACGGTGAGGGCTGTGACGCGCTTTGGTCATTCTTGGGAGGTGGACGTCCAAGTATTCCGTTTGTGGAAAACTGAAGAGGCTGACTGTTCCCCGTCGACTTGTCTGTGCCCCGCCGTCAACAGTCAGCAGTCGCTTGACCATGTTTGTGTGTCTTTTTCCGGATTCTCTGTTCGGCTCCATTGATGGAGGGATCTGCTCACTGATGCCATGCTGTCTTCTATTGTCACTTGATGGTAAATATCGCGATCAGGGAATGTGTTTCCAGAATTGTTTGACTGCTCTAGTTGTAACTTTCCATGTAAATTGTAGAACCAGCTTGTCCTTATCTACAAAATACCCTTCAGGGGCTTTGATGGGATTGCGCTGAGCGTGTAGACTCGGAGCGCCTTGATGTGTTAACAGCATCAAACCTCGCAATCCACGAGCACGGCGGATCGCCACATTTCGCTGTCTGCAGCACGCAGATCCTACGTGTATCTTTTAGACTCAGAAATCAGCATTTCATTTTGGGATACTGTTGTTGATTGGGGCTGTTTGTTTTTTATTTCTGATTGTTGTCTGTCTTTTCTTGCGATTCTCTCAGGTTTTACTTCATGTTATTCGGTATGTAAACATTAGTAAGATATATTAGTTGAATTGACTCCTTTATCATTATAAAGTGATCCTTTTTATCCCTGGTAATATTATTTGCTCCAAAATATCCTTTATCTGATGTTTATATAGCCATTCCAGCTCTCTCTGCGAGTGCTAGTGTGGTGTATTTTCTCCTCCTTTTTACTTTTGACCAATTTGTATCTTTTCAACTGAAGTGGGCAGATTTAGACAGCACATAGTTGGGTCTTGCTTTTCCATTCACTCAGACCATCTCTGCCTTTTGATCGGGCTGTTCACGCCACTTACTTTCAGCGCGAGTCTGGATGTGCTGAGTTCAAACCTCCCATCTTGCCACATTTGTTTTTCTTCCTGTCCCATCTGTTCCTTTCTCCCTTTTCCCCTTGTTCTGCTTCCTTTTGGATCAACTGAGTGCTTTCCGTGATTCCACTTCACTTTGTTAGCTTTTCAGGTATAACTCTTTATTGTTTGATCTGTTATTCATTGAGCTTCTCTGGAACACACCTCTAAGTTTAACGCAGCCTTCCCGTAAGCGATGACGTACCATTCTCCTCGCGTCTAAGAAGGTGACAGTCACGTCACGTCCACGTCTCCTCTCTCAGCCTTTCTGCTGTTGTTGGCATGTTTTCTTCGCGTGTCATAAACCCACCACATATTATTATTTTTATTTTTAAACAATTATTTTTTAAAGAGATTTAAGTAATATTTGAACCTTCTCTACTCCCCCAGATACTTGCCATTTAGTGGTCTTCACTCCATTGTGTGGATCCAGAAATCCATCCGTATCAGTTTCCCTCTCCCAGAAGGACTTTCTTTAATATTCCGTGTAGCGCAGGCCTCCTGGGATTAGTTTTCGTATAGCCGAACGTCTTTCTTTTGCCTTTGGTGTTAAAAGATGTGCGGGGTCTAGAACTCCGCGTCTGAGTTTCATCCTCCACAAGCTTTGCCCCACGGTCTTCTGTTCACAGTCGTTCCTGGCTTTGTTCCTCTGCACAAAACGTATCTTTTTTCCCTTGGCTACTTTTAAGATTTTTTTCTTCTGCAATTTTTAAGCAGTTTGATTATGATGTGCAGTGGTGTGGCTTTGCTCTTTTTCTCGTGTTTGGGTTTTGCTAATAGTTTTCATCAAATCGCAGGAACATTCGGTCGTCATTTCTCAGCCGTGTTCGCCGTCCCCTGTCCCGCGGGGCCCCCAGCCGCGTGTGCGCCCCGTCTCTCCAGGCCGCCCACAGCTCGCCGGCACGCCCTTGCTTTTTTGTTCTTGTTTTTTCCGTTCTGTGTTTCACTTGGCAGTTTCCTTTGTCGTCTTCCAGTTCACCGATCTTCTCTGCAGTGTTCTGCTTGGTGTTTCCCATTCAGTAGATTTTCCATCTCGTGCAGCGTATTCGTGTCTGTTTTATATCTTCACGTCTCCGGGCTTTCCGAACACTGTTTCAGCACCCTTCTCTGCTAATCCTGACACGTGTCAGCTCCGGGTCGGTTCAACCGATTGGTTTTTCTCACATTATAAACGGTGTTTTCCTGCTTCTTCGCATGTCTGCGAATTTCTTAGCGGATGTCTGGCACGCGTTTTGTTTTGCCTGGTTGAGTGCAGTTTCCTTACGTGTTTCCGTTAATGTTCTTGACATTCGTTTGGGAGGCAGCGAAGTCACTTGCGAACAGTCTGACCCTTTTGGTTCTTGCCTTCAGGATGTGTTAGGGACCACCAGAGCCAGAGATGCTGTGGCTCACGACCCCCCTCCACGCAGACGGGACCCTCCGGGCGGAGCCTGCTGCTCCACGACGTGGCCTCGTCCCGTCTGGCTGGTGGGGCCGGCGCTGTTCCCAGCCCTGGGCGAGTACCGACCTCGTCAGGCGGTTCTTTTCCCGGCTCTGGTAGTTTCCTCATGCAAAGATGCTGCTCAGCCCCGGCAGCCGCGCCGAGGGCACCTCTGCCGTCGCGGACATTCTGTCCCTCTCCGTGCGGCTCTCCCTCCTGGGCCTTTGCCTCGCGGACGCCGCCACCTCTGTGTGCTGGCCGCCGCCAGGGCTCTCTCCCTGCGCCACAGCCTGGACTTCTGCCCGGGCAGGTGGCTGCCAGCTGTGGCTCACTGTGCCGTCTGCCGCCTCTCAGGGTCTCTGCCCGTCACCGCCTGAGAGCCAGGGTCTGGGAAACCATAATCCGTAGATTTTGCTTAGTTTTTCTCTCAGGAGGTGGGGGAACCCCCTCCCTATTACTCCATGTTGCCTAGCAGTGAAAGTCTGTGTTTCATTTGTAGTGAATAATCAACACAGCTCCATCCACACAGCTGATCCAGCAACGATTCTGAAAAGACACCGATCCAGGGTTCTTTGTGTGACCTGTAACTTCCTAACTGCGAACGTGTAAGGGGTGGTGAGGGGCACGGTGTGAAACGGTTGGCTAGACATACATGACTGGTAGATGGTAAGTACTTGAGCTCTGAAATGTCCCGTTTCGGTGTGTTTATGTCATATCTGCTGCAGAAAATACAGTTTTGCAACTCTAAAGCATTTCTAACCTTTCTCACATTTCACTGCAAAAAATGATCAGAAGACATGGTAAAGCAAACATATTAGAACATAAATGTAAAATCTAGCTCCTGACTATACAGCTATTCTTCCTGAGATTAGGCTTTTATTGATTGATAGTTTTCATAACAAAATATTGGGGAGCATACATCATTCAGAATCTGTTCAAAACTAACCTTTGGCCCAGACTAAATCACTTAAGAAACGTCTAAATCCAACGTTATCTTTAAATGACACTAATTGAGTTGATTTATAAGTACAGTATTTCCTCACTTAATGTCATGAATAGGTCCTTGGAAACTGCAGCTTTAAGCCAGACGACGACATATAACAAAACCTGTTAGATCCTAGGCTAATTGACATAGACGTGAGTTAAGTTCCTGCGGCGTATTTCTGGTCACAAAGACACCACCAAACTTCTAAACGACCCAGAACACTTCTGATAGTAAACACTGAAGGACACGTGAGCTCTACAGACATGGAGGAAAGATGAATAAAAACAAGGACGATCAGCTCATCTCAGTCAGGGTCACAGGTGGCCGGAGCCTGTCCCTGGCGGCTCAGGGCACAAAGTGGGGCCACCACCGCCGCCCACACTGGGACAACGCAGGCACAGCATTCACCTCGCGAGCACACCGCGGTGATGGGGGCGGGAAAACCCGCAGGCCGGGGAGACCCTGCTCCCTGCAGGGACGGAGCCGGCCGGGAACCCGTCTTCGTTGTCTCCTCAGCGTTATAACAAGACGAGGTTGAAGAAAAGGACATTATTCAAGGACCTGCTTATAACAAATTATTGCTTATTTTGTGCAATTTTTCTGTTCTGAAACAAAAATAAAAATTAAAGAATAAACTCATACATAATTATAAATGATTAGCATATTTCATATTTATATGAAGTAAGATGATATTGTATGTTTAGCTGTTAGTCAGAATTAGATTATCCTTTCTTTAAAACTTTGAGGCTAAATTTCCTTTAATAAGGTTTTTAGGGTTTTTTGTTGGTAGGTTTTTAATTTCCCTATCTTTATTAAGAACACAGTTGAATGATTGTAGAAATAGCAAACTGTTCAAAGTAAGAAATTAATTTGTAGTTTTTTTCTTCAGCATCATTTTCTGACATCTCTTTGGAGGCAAACTGCATTCTTTGAAGGCAGCTCCTGCCTTAGAGAAAGTGGCATGTCACTTTGTGGAAAGGGGACCTGTTTGCTGAGTGCTCATCCGTGCCGGGTGGCGCGATGGCACAGGTTAATGCAGGAACTGCCCGGCCATCCCGCTGTGCTTGAGAAAAACATCACGAAGATTCTGTACAGCCTGGTAGACAGCTTAGAGTCTGGGACCGGTTACGACTGGGCTCGGACAGGCTCCCCTGGCAAAATCACATTGCATCCAAGAGCTGAGCGTCAGTCAGAAAATGCTCACAGCTTTCTGGTTCCTTAGTTGGGGCTGCAGTTTTAAGATGACTGACAGTCTGCGGTCACGCCACTATGAACAAGCCTGATCCCGTCTGATCTCAGAAGTCAAGCAGGGTTGGGCCTGCTTAGTACTTAGATGGGAGACCACCTAGGAAGACCAGGTCCTATAGGCGTTCAAGGAAGGAAGGGAGGGAGGGAGGAGGGGAGGGGAGGGAGGGGAGGGGAGGGGAGGGGAGAAGGAGAAGGGAAGGGAAGGAAAGGAAGGAAAGGAAAGGAAAGGAAGGAAAGGATAGGATTGTAAGCTGACAAGGCCCTTGCAATCTGTGAGGTCAACCAAGAGCTGCCTCACCAGATAGAGGAGAGAGAGAGAGAGAGAGAGAGATAAAGTACGTACATACTTATGTATGTATGTACGTGGCTGGTAGCAGGTGTTTGAGGTCCCCCTGGGTGTGGCGAGTCCACAGGGTGACCCCTGAACCACCAGGGAGCAGATTTGGACTCACTTTACCCCAAGGGGAGAGACAGCCTTTTCCTCTAGTTCTTGCTAGGGCTTTTATGATCCACCTGAATTTTATTATTTTTTTAAATATAATATTTTAATAAAGCTTTTATATCTATTAACAGGTAGTCTCCTCCCCACCCCCACCACCAGTATGTCTGCATTTCAGGTAGCAATGCTCAATGAATACAGTACCTTTTTATTTTTTAATTTTTAAATTTTTGTTATGGTGGCATTGGTTAACGAAATCCAGAAATTCCATGTGCACAATTTAACAGTAAGGCATATATATACATTTCATGGTGTGTTGACCCCCATAGTTAGATTTATGTCCATCACCACGTATTTAACCCCTTTTACCCCATTACCTCCCCCTCCCCTGTCCTTTCTGGTAACCATTAGTCTACTGTCTGTGTCCATGAGTCTCTGTCCTGTTCATTTGTTGCTTTTAGGTTTATATCCCACATATAAATGATATCATGTCATTTTCAACTTTTTCTGTCTGGCTTATTTCACTTAGCATGATTATCTCAAGGTCTATCCACATTGTCGCAAATGGCAGTATTTCACCTCTTCTTATGGCTGAGAAATATTCCATTGTGTATATGTACCACAGTCACCTAACTTTTAAATTACATCCATTGAGTTTATCAAAAATCCAGTTAGAATTCATTTAACTGCATTCAGGGTGTGAACTGCTCTGTGAAGAAGAGTCATCTTGGTAATAGGCCGTCACCCCCCGCCCCCAGAGAACCCCCGGCCCCTCCGCCCGCTGGGAATTCTTTGGTGCCTCATCACGGGTTTCGCGCCCTCGCCACCGAGGCCTGGCAGTGGCCGTGCGTCCCTCGGTCGCTCGTGGCTGCGTACCGGGCATCCTCCTGTCCCTGTGGTTCCGTGTGCTTGTTAGTGGAGAGGGCTTGGGTTTTTGGTTTCCGTTGGTTTGTACCTGAGGCCCAGCTGTGACGGTCTGGCTGTCGCCTCTGTCGGTTTTTCCAGGTACATTGTATCATTTACAAGCAAATACAATTTTACATTTAAAAAATTAATGCAGATGGGCTGCCCCAGATGTGTCTCTTAGCAACCTGACTCTCAGAAGCCGCTGTTTCTACTACAGAGAAAAGAGTGTGTGGAGGAGCCGTGATAAGTCCTGTTCTCGTGAATACCACAGCATAAATGACATAGTGTAGCCCTCGTGGTTTTGAACAAAAAAACGAATAATCGGCCTTGCTTTCCTCGTCGTCTCTGAAATTAGACGGTCGGTGTTCTTCAGTGTGAGTCCCCTCATGTCGTAAACTTCGCCTGTCCTCCTGGGCCGCGCGATGTTACAGCCACAGAAAGGCCGAGCGGCATCGCTGAATGCGAAGACGCTTCCGCGATGTCACTCCCCGAGCCATTTTGACTTCCATGTAATTCAATAAATTTAGCAACTCACGGGACATCTGCAGGGCTAATTTTAAGTGCTGAAAGTAGAAGTGTCTGGAAAGCTGTAAAAGCAGGTGCTTCCTGGTCGGCAGAGTCTGCGTGCATCCCGCGTGCATCCCGTGTGCATCCCGCGTGCATCCCGCGTGTGTGGGAGGCGGGAGGTGAGCATCTCCTTGTCTCCTGTGGGCTTTGGGATTGGGGTGCCAGGGGAGTCCCCTCACGGTCCCATCCCCTTGGGGCCTGGGACCAGTGACTGAGGCCAGGCCACGTTCCTGTCCCAGCGTCTTCATCGCCTGTTGTCTGGGAGGCCTCTTCCAGAACCCCCCTCACAGCTGTCAGGAGCATTCCCCGTGTTTTTACGAAACGTGTTTTAACGCCTCATGTCGGGTTCCCCGCCATTTCTTCTTGCCTCGGTCGCCCTGCGCCCCTGCGTCCCGTGGCAGTCACACTGGGCGCCCGGCGTAGAGCGGCCTTTGCCGTTTCTCACCGTTTTCAGTCCCAATCTCTGCTCTTTCCTTCGTAATCTCGTGCTTTTCTTAGTAGACTGACTGTTTGCTTTTGCGCTTGCTGGACATAACGAAGGCCTTAGGAGGCATCTCTGCCCGTCAGCACCTGTGGTGCTGTTTGTCTGGGAGAGTTGACAGCCCAGAGTCCCGTGGGCATCTGGGTGGTTGCGTGTCCACAGTGGTGTGTCCTGCTAGTTTTGACCCAGGGTCCGTGGGGGACCCACGCTGCTTCTGAGTTTTGAGAATAAGAACAGGCCACATAACCACTGGAAGCAGCTCTCATTAGAATTAGTTAAGGTTTTTTCGAAATGTTCTCCGTGAATATTATTAACGTCCTGGATTTTAGTTTGCAGTTAACATGTTCCGAACGTTACCGCCTTCCTCCAACCCTACGGGAGCAGAGTTCGACCCAGAGGAAGACGAGCCAACGCTAGAAGCTGCCTGGCCTCACCTGCAGGTATGGCGCCCTGGGGTGCACCGGAAGCGGCCCTGCGTGCGATGTGGGTGTCAGTGGGCTTCCCAGAGCAGGTGCCTTGGCCCTAGGGCCCCCCAGCTGCTGGTTGCAGGTTGACCTCTGATCGTTAGCAGAATGGACCTCGCAAATTGTGCACACAACAGTGTTTTCACAGAAGAGAGAACATTTAATGGTTTTTCATATTTAGATACTTAATATAAACTGCAACGTTACAGAATCGTCAGTACGTTTTTAATGGAAATGACCACTCTGCTGGTGGCTGTTGGATCAGGCCTGGGGGACTCACACAGACTCGTCCCAGTTTTCACTACTGAGATTTAACGTGCACCTGCTGTGAGCCCCAAAGCTCACCTGCTGCCGAGTGCCTTTCTCTAATGCATTCAGAAGGTGGAAGGTGGACTGGGCGGGACTCTTAGAAGGCGCTGAGACCGGCGTGAAGGAGGGGAGGGGGTCGCTAGCGCAGGAGGGCCAGGCCCTCTGTAGGAGTGAGGCGGAGACGGGAGAAACCCCGGCGGAAGCCGACAGGAGCAGACAAAAGGGGAAGGCTGCCTTCCCTTCGCGTCAGGGACACCTGCGTAACCATGACAACATGCCACCCACTCATGAGGGAGAGGCTGACTGCGTCTGTGACCTGCCCACCCACTGGTCCCAGCGTCCTGTCCGCCTGGCTCTTCCAGGACCCTCGTAGGTGACAGGCTGCCAATCCCACCCAGGGTCTGGTCGCAGCCTGACGTGTGGCCGCTGCGCGCCTTGGCCTTGAGCAGTGTGATCTAAGCGCTGGTGACGTCAGCACGGTGGTCTGTTTAAATGCCGTTTAAGGATAAAATCCCAGCTAAATAAAGCAGTTGCTGTCATCAGCTATAATTAGATTAAGCCATGTAATGTGGCATTAGTTCTGTAGATATGTGGCCTTTTTTTTTTTAGGGGTAGTATTTGCAAAGCTTCAACTCATGGTGTATTTTTAATCTCCATTTAATAAAACGTGTTATTTGACTCACTGTTTTTTTTTTCCTAGCTTGTTTATGAATTTTTCTTAAGATTTTTAGAGTCTCCAGATTTCCAACCTAATATAGCGAAGAAATATATCGACCAGAAGTTTGTATTGCAGGTAAGGCACAAGTGAACTGGAAGTACAGAAGCCCTGATTGGTAGAGAGGATGCCAAGTCACTAAGTGTCTTTTTCTTCTTAAAGCTTTTAGAGCTCTTTGACAGCGAAGATCCTCGAGAGAGAGATTTTCTTAAAACTACCCTTCACAGAATCTATGGAAAATTCTTAGGCTTAAGAGCTTACATCAGAAAACAGATAAATAATATATTTTATAGGTAAGTCGGCATGTGGGTGCCATTCCTCTTCTGCACGGACGCTCACTTCCCCATGTGATGCTCCCGACCCCGTCGTCCCTTGACAAGTGAACAGGAGCAGTGGTGGCTCTTCTGAGCATCCTGCTTGTCGTGCACAGGTGGGCCTGGCCCACACCTGCGTCTGCTGGGCTGGGGTTGCTGGCCAGCACCTTGCCACACGTCCTTCGTTTCAGTTCTTACTGAAACATTTGGGGACCCCAAGTGTGGCTCCCCCTGGAACGTGGGTGGATTGACATGCCCACAGCTGGCCGTTCCTTCCTCCGCACGTCACTTCTCCTTCCCGTCTCAGTGGCAGTGAACCTCTGGACCCCAGGACACCTGACGCACATCAGTGGCTTGGAGACGCCCCCTGCACCCAGGGACAGGCGGCTGGGCAGCTCTCAGCGGTCACGGGCGCTCCTGGGCCGGCAGGACGTGGGGCTGGGCAGGCTGGGAGCCTGGTCGCAGAAGTTGCCCCCTCTGGTTTACATGGAGGAGGGCACAGCCCCACGGCTCCCGAGAGAACGCTGAGCACAGTGTTCACCTTGCCCCGGGTCCCCTCGCTCAGCCCTCCTCCCCATCCCTCTCCTGTCCCTTCTCCCTCCAGTGGCCTGAGTCGCACAGTGACTCACACCCTTTGGATGCACAGGTGTTCAGTGCTGGGCATGGCCCTCGGGGCCCCGCAGGCCTGGGCTGGCCGTCCTCGCTGTCTGCCCGGCCCCGTCCACACTGGCACCAGCCGGCCTCGTGGGACCCTCCGCTGTGATCTCTCCCACTCCCCCTTCTCCGCAACACCCCAGGTCCTAGAAACATCCCTTGCCGGGCCGCCTCCCTGGCTGGCACACGGCCCCCTCCCTGCAAGGACAGGGACCATGTCGGCTGCTTTATCGCACAACCACAGTGCCAGCCTCATGCCCAGCCACAGCGGCACCGAATAAATATCGATGGATGGAACAGTTAGTGTAGCGTCTCATCTGTCCCCGGACAGCTTGCTGAATGAGCAGTGCACCCTGTGAATTCTGGCTCAGAAAGGCTCGCCCCGAAGGCCCCAACTCCGGGACGGCCCAAGGGAGTGGCGGGCCCTTGCGACAGGCACCGTGTGCAGGTCACTCTGTGGCAAGGGCAGGCGGCTGCATGTAGTCCAGCTGCAGGGCCCTCGCCCTGGGGCTGGCGCACCACGGAGGCCAGGCGTGTCCCTTCTTGGTCACCGTGACTGAGCAGGGAAGGGAAAGGGGGCCGAGGCAGATGGGCAGACACAGCCCTCCTGGGAATTCCACCCGCAGCTCCTCGTCCTTACCAGCCTGGCCCCGGCGGACGACCCTGTCCCTGACGTCTCCCCGTCCCGCACGTCTGCGGTCATTGGGGTCCAGGCCTCTCCCTTGACTTCAAGCTCCGGGTGGCATTTCGGGGTACAGCCTTCCAGTGTGTGTGTGGCGTCCCTTAGAGCTCTCCGGGTCCCCGCACCCTGGGTGCACGGCGGAGCCCGGGCTGGACGCACCGCCGTGCTTCCTAGCCGTGCGCTCCTGGTCTGCGTGCTCGGGGTGGGCTCGGCCCGCGTCCGGCTCTGCACGCCAGTTGCCTGCCGCCCGCTCAAGTCACAGACCTTCGTTCTGGCCCAGCGAGCTCTCTCCCTGTCCACACCGTTTTAAAAATCCACAGACATCCGCCCTCGGGGCCCGGGCAGGCACCAGCCCCTCAGTGCATTCTGGTCAGTGGGGAACACAGACGTGTAAGACCCACCCGTGGGTGTGCAATAGTTCCACTTAGTTCCAAACGAAGACCGTGTAATTTCAGAGTCAGGAGTTTTCAACGCTTACCTGGCTTTGCGCCGTCTCTAAACCCATGATTTTCGTCTGCTGGGTGGAACCGGTTTCGGACACCCCGCTCACTTCAGGCAGAGCACGCCCTGCACCCTGATTTAGACCAGCTCCCAGCGAGCGGGGGTGGGGCAGGAGGAAATCCTTCGAGGGAGAGGACATTCTGTTTCGTGTCACTGTTCCCTCTCCTTGTCCCCCGTTGATTCAACAGACGTGTTTCAAGCGTCAGACTGATGCTGGGCTCGGTCCCCGCAGGGGTCTCAGTCCTCAGGGTGACACAGGGCAGCGGGCGCTGCAGGGGATCGGGGAGCAGAGCAGGGGAAAGGGGGGTGTCAGCGAGGAAGCAGGCGAGCCCTCCCTCCCTCACGGAGTCAGTGCAGCCACAGGAAGCGCGACAGCTGAGCGAGATGTCCACGTTTGTTGAAACGCGGCCTAATGTGAAGGTGGATTAATGGGCAGAGGGCTGGGCGATGGACGATCTGAGAACGCAGACCGCAGAGGGTGCTCTGCTGGGTCGGGATGGCTGAGATGCTGGTGCTCACTGAAGTTCTTTCAGCTTTCTTTTCTGTTTGTGAACTTTCAAAATAAAACGTGGGGGGGGGGTTTGAGCCCACCTGCCCTGCGGGTGTTTAGACGCCCAGGCCCTGCAGACTCTTTAGTGGCCGGGAGCGGGGCCCCCGGGATGGTTTTCGCACATGGGCACACTCACTGTCGCCCGGCTGCACGATTTTCCTCCCCAAAGCACTGTGTTCTTATTCAGGGGGTTTTATTCTTTCCAGCTATTACTTCACTAATTCTAAGTGACTTATTGCTTTTTCTAGGTTTATTTATGAAACAGAGCATCACAATGGCATAGCAGAGTTACTGGAGATACTGGGAAGGTAAGTCCATGTTACTGGGAGCAAGTGGCTTTAGATGGAGCTGATGCCACATGATCCTCTCCCTGGTTCAGCTGCACACACACCCCCCAGAGCAAGGCGACGGGAGCCACCCTGCAGAAGAACCGGAGCGAGATCTCACGGGATGGAGGGGGTCGGCGAGCTCCTGGGTTAGAACTCGCTGAATCACACGCACAGCCTAGTCGTGCGGTCCGTGTGTGGGCTCCACCTCGTCTGCCTCAGCGGCATCTCTGTGGAAACACGATTCAGTTACGTCCTCAAGAGCAGTGTTAAACAGAGTTACTTTAAGAAGGTTTATCTTTGACACTTAGAAGAATAGATCGTTTATTGTACATTGAGGGACTGAGCGATGCTAAAATTTCACATTGCTTTGATTTTATAGATTTTCACACGTATACTTATAAAATAATGACGTTTCAAAAATTTCTATCGTCATCCAAGTGAAGTTCTTGCCTGCTATCATTTTTTCAATGACTGTAGATTTTCTGTCAGACTGCCTACCCGCGGCTGCCCAGAGCCGCTCGGGCTCCATGCCTTTCCTGGGGATGGTTCTGGGGGACCCTCCAGTGCACTTTTGTTGAGTCTGACGACCCCCAAAACTGAACACAGGTGTTTCGCAAGGAACGCGGCTGTCGTCTGGCGGGTTCTGAGCACGACCGCCCTGCCGTGTCAGACGCACTCTGAAACCAGAGCGTTGGTCCCCGGGGGAAGTCACGGCGGGTCCCTCTCCCTCAGCAGACTGCAGGGGGTGGGTAGGTGGGCGTCCGTGACCAGTCGTCCGGCCTTGGGCACGTTACTCACCACCGTTTGCCTCTGTTTCCTTCTGTGAGTGGGGAGGTAGTTATGGCCACCTCCCTGGCCATCAGGGGCTGGGCGCGCGGTCCGCAGTGTCCAGCGCTATATGTGGCTGCCCTCCCACAGCCGGGCGCACTGTCTCACCTTTCCAGAACAGGGTTTGATCTTGAGGGTTTCAGTAAGCATATTGTCCTCGATGGCCGCTTAAGACTAACGCAGCCTGCCGTGCCAGGTCCCTAGGATTCATAAATGTTGGGGGGACATTTAGAAATCGCTTCAAGTGCCTCTGTAACTCTCGGTAACGTTTACCTGCTCTACGTTAGAGATAGGAACTTCAGCTTTCAGGTGACAAGCGAGGTCCCCTCCTTCGCAGAAGGGAATAGGCTCCTGCTGATGTGTCCCCACAGCCCGTCACATACACTCAGACTCTCATTCCACCAGCATCAGAATCACAAGCAAGAACTTCCCCAGGAAAGCGAACTCCTGAAGCTGATCGGAGGCCCAGGGAGGGTGCAGGCTGTGGGCAGCACTGGAGCTGGGGTGCCACCCGAGCTGCCCAGCGTTCGTGGCCCAAGGAAGGCGGTCTCGCCCCCAGGGACGCCTTCTGTCCTGGGTAACACCCTCTAAACCCAGAATTTAGAAACTATCCTGTAGTTACAAAGTTAACAATGACTATGCTGCTCTGACGATAATTAATTTTCTTTTTAATTTCTGCTGATACTCTCCTGTTTTCTGAAAAAGAAAATATTTTGCTTGCTATTTTCAAAACAAAAATGGAACAAGAAACAGTGAGGTATTTTTAAAATCTGGAATCTGCAAATACTCAGCCTCACCGGAGTTCTGTTTCCACAGCATAATTAATGGATTTGCCTTACCACTGAAAGAAGAACACAAGATCTTCTTACTGAAGGTGTTGCTGCCTCTGCACAAAGTGAAGTCCCTGAGCGTCTACCACCCCCAGGTACGGGGCTCCCGGCGGGGGGGGGCCTCGCCAGCACGCGGTGCTCACGGAGCGTGTCCTCGGGGGAAGCCAGGACCGTCCTCTAACGGGGGCGGGTGTTGTCTTTCTTAGCATGTTGTTGGCTTCGCCATCAAGGTTCTGGTGATGACAGAGAGGATAAGAGGGTGAAGAAATTCCTTTTAAGATAAGAAAAATCTGAGGAATGGAGAATTTCAAAATTGGTTTTAAGCGTAGAGAAGGGCGTGCATAGCTTGGTGAACAGCGCTGAGGAAGGCTTCCCGGAGGAAGGTTTGCTGGCGTAGGATTTAAAATCCAGCCGCTCGGGGAGAAAAGCCGGGATGTCCATGGCTTTGCTCGGAAGCCGTGGAATCTAATCTCAGCCGCGTGGAACCGTGGGCCGGGCGTGGGCGCCACCTGCTGCGCTCTCCCAGGAGAGCCGTTCCCCGTCACCCGCGTTCCTGTGGGTTCCGTGTAGACAGAACCTCGGCTGCGCCGGCTGAAGGTGCTGAAGGCGCTGAAGATTTGGGGGGTAAACTGCAGAAGGCACAGTCGACCCGTGGGCATCGCGGGTTTGAACTGTGGGTCCGCTCGTCCGTGGAATTTTTCAGCTGACCCACAGTTCAAACCCGCGTTGTCCAAGGGTCAGCTGGGGGTTGGGGGCTATGGGTGCGGGGGGGATGGGGGTCCTGCCTTAAGCCCTACGTGGACTTCCGACCACACGGGCAGCCAGCATCCCGACCCAGCGTTGTTCAAGGGCAGCTGTCGCTTCTTCGTGTGATTCTAATGACATCGGCTTCCTGGGAAGTGATTTGCTTAGAGTTTTTTCTCTGATTTCTGTTAACTGGTAAGATCTTTACTCCCAGCCTGGTCATTATCGTGTTAATCATTCTGTATTAGAAATTGATAGTTTATAGACTTAAGATGGAATGAGACTTTAATTCGGTTTCCCAGCTGTCAGATCGCTTGTCCATTCATGAATTACAGTCTCCGGGAGACCCCAAACTGGCTGACTTGTTGGTCCCCAAGACATTCCCCCAGGTTTTTGAGCTTTCCGTGTGTCTTCCACAATCAGTGAGGAGAATGGTCTGTCCTGGGGCCCCCCCAACCGTCGCCCTCAGAGCCTGTGGCGGGCCCTGTGCGGGGCAGTCACACCCCCGCCGGGGGCCCCGTCGGTGGGGGGCAGCACCTGATCACATCTGACCGGCGTCTCAGCAAGGGCAGGAGGCACCGGAAGCAGCAGCATGTCACGCCTGAAGGGAGTGTTCACGCTTCTTCTCCTTTTGCTTTTTAGCTGGCATACTGTGTAGTCCAGTTTCTAGAAAAGGACAGCACCCTCACCGAACCGGTAAGTGCCCGCTCGGGCCGGCGCCCCCGTAACGCAGCCTGCCGGCCCTGCGTGTGAGCGTCGCTCAGCCCGCCGCTTCCCCGGCAGCGGGCCAACCCGCGCGTCCGTCGTAGGTGACGAGGCTGGCGGACGGCCTCGTTCGGGGGCACAGGTGTTCAGATGCAGGGATTTGGCACCGGTTCCTTTGCTGCAGGGGATGTTTTATGTCGCATAGCGCGTCTCATCCCTTTCTGCCCTTTGCTCCTTCGAGGGCAAAGCACGGTGGGGGGAGGGGGAGGCGTCGCCACTAAACCGAGTGCGTTTGACGCTGTCACGTCTCGGTCCGACCGCGTGCCTCGCCGGCTTGGGTCAGAGCGGCGGTGCCGAGGCCCCAAAGTGCCGTCGCACGGGGGGCCCTTCCTGTCTGGGAAACGCTCTCCGCTCAAGCGTAGCTGTTCACAGCCAGTGCGCCGTGAGGGCCCCGCTGCCGCCACCAGTCTTCAGATTTCTAGATCTCCTGGCGGTTTATCTTTATTAAAAGCACAGAAGCTGTCGTGGCCTAGGTTAACAGCCGGGCGTGTCCGGTGCCAGGGGGGCCTTTGGCCACACTTTTTTAACAGCTTTATTAAAAAGCTGTAATTCACATACCCTACAATTCACCCATTTAATACGTGTGATCCATTGGTTTTGGATATGTTACGTTATTAACTTTTTACATTGCATAAATTATACATTACATAAAAGTCTGCCATGTTAAGTGTGCAGTCCAGTGGCATTACTTACATTCACAAAGTTGTGCAAGTGTTACTGTTTCCCAAACTCTGTACTCACTACATAGAAATGCCGACCCCCCTGCTTTCTGATCCTTTGACTTGCCTGCTGTGGGGCCACAGGCAGGGTTCGTCCTTCGGGGCCGTCCCCTCCTCGTGGTGTCCCCGGGGCTCGTCCACGCCGTAGCGTCCGTCAGAACCCACTTCCTCGTCGCGTCCACCGTACAGACCACACTGGTTCGCCCACTCCCGTCGGGCTCCCGTCGGCGCCACGTCCCGGCTGCTGTGAACACGGTGTGTGAACACGTCTCCGGGCCGGGCTTGCCGGGTCCTGTGGCGATTCTGTGCTCGGCTCTTTGAGGAGCTGCCAAACTCTTTCCCACAGCGGCCACAGCATTTCGTCCCGTCACGCGCGCACGAGCATTCCCGTGTCTCCACGTCCTCGCCAGCACGTGTCATGCTCCGTCTTCCCCTGTAGCCGTCCTGGTGAGCGTGGGGTGCTATCTCACTGTGGGTTTTGGTTACTAACGGCTGATGACATTGGGCATCTTCGTGAGTGTGTTGTCCATTTGAATATTTTCTTGGGAGAAGTATCTTTAAATCCCTTGCCCATTTTTTTAACAAGAGAAAATCAGAATTTTAGTGCATGCACATGGGGGATTCATATCAGCATGAAAATTCCAAAGATGGTGAGGCAACGTTGGGTATATGTGACGTTTTTGGACAAGGGATGAGTTGGGGAGATGGGGCATCAGCTTCCGGAAGTGAGAATGGCGATGTTCAGGTCGTCAGGACAGCTGGCTTGCGCGTGGCCGGGGCCGTCGCTCTGGGCGGCTCAGAGGCAGTGGGACGCTGGGGGTTTCCAGCTAAGGCCCCCGCCTGAAGCCCTCTTATTTACCACGTTTAACTCGGCTTAGGCGAACTTCCTGAGAGCTGCTTCCTGGAGCAGGTTTTTCTGTCTGCATCTCTTGGGCAGGAAAACAGGGAGGGTCAGAGGGTTTTTCTAATTTATTTCTTAATAAGCAGCTTAAAATCAACATCCCAAAGGGCAGCGTCCGGTGGCGGAGTTTTGGTTCCCTTCACTACAGTTGCTAAATGCAGTGCTGGGCTGCCCGAGAGGGTGTCACTGGCCGGTGTGCCCCGAGTAACGGGTACGGCCACCGTCAGGCCGCGCTGCTTAATTTTAATGTGCGTCCGAGACTCGTTAAACTGCAGACTCTGGACGAGCAGGTCCGCGATGGGGCCAGAAGTTTCCACTTCTCCGGTCCCGCCTGGTCGCACCAGGCTGGTCTCGGCCCGCACTCTGGTCTGTGAGGCTCGGGGTTCCCGCCGAGCCTCTTGGTGACTCCGCACCTTCCAGTCAGAGCTGGTGCTTCCAGGAGAGACTGTGGTGAATAAAGACTCTCTACGCTTACTTTATTACTTAAGACTTCACATCATGTGAACGTGCTCCAGTTTATCCTCTGCGTTGTCAGTAAACATTTCAGTGGTTTCAGTGTTTTTTCCTTCGCGTCGTGAACAATTAGACGTGTGACCCTGTCTAGCATACGCATGACCGCTTTTTTAATTGGGTAGTTTTTACTATTGAATAACAAAGTAAAAAGTATCAGGTACCCATTTAAATGTCTGAATATTCTTTTTAAAGTTACCGATGGAACAGGAAAGGTAAACACCGTGATTCCGGCTCTTTTCTGTCTGCCCCGCAGTCTCTCGCGGTTTTCTTGTGAGGTCGTGATTTTCGTAGTGAAGATGCGTGAGAAAGGCTGAACATTGTATCCCTGAGTGAAACTGGCTTCTGATCTCTGCCGTTTTAAGCTCCTGAATGCTGTGTGTAGGCAGATGTCCACCGCACGAACTGAGGACCGCTCTGGAGCACGTCGCCGAGCGCAGCCTGCAGAGCGCTGGGGCAGCCCCTTGCGGAGTGCCCTTCCTGCTCTCCCCCGCCGGGGTCCCCTCACAGCCCTGGCCGGGATTCTGGAAGCTCCCAAGGAGGTGAACCGAATCTTATCAGACTTCAATATCAAACGAAGTATGCGCTCCTCCTTGGAGTGAAGAACTGTTATTTTTATCCTCCTTAACTAAACCGAAGACATGTTTAGGTAGGGAAAGAGAAATGAGATGGCACTAAGAATAAAAGGGCCTTCTATAATAACTTTTCCTCAGTGGTGACACATCTCTAATTTGAATTCTTCTAAGTGAACGTCTACTTCAGACTGCGGGTGAGAGTTTTTACTGGCGAAAGTAATATGGGAAGAAATTCTAACACACCCCCACCCTTTTTCAAAAACAAAAAGGCAAAGAAAAATATGGAAGGAGAGAAAGAGTGTGCAAAGTCTTCATTTCATTGATTTTTCTTTGTGCATATTTCCATATTCTCTCTAGTGGCTAAAGAAGTCACACTGTGTTTACCCCTGACTCCGGCTGCTGCCACCAAGCCCCCCAGCACAGCCCATCGGCCCCCCTCATCCTGCTCAGCAAGACTCAGGAAGCGGGGTCCAATGGGTTCCCTCTCGCCTAGAAGTGACGTGAAAGCTGCTAAAGTTAATAAGTGCTTTTAATTCCCGCTGAGAGGTGGTGGAACTCTGCGAGCGAAGGCCCTCGGTGCGGAAGGCGGGCAGAGGTGGCGTGCGGGCTCCGGCGGCCCCTCTGTCTTAAGCAGCAGACAGAAGGCCGGCTTGGCAGGAGCCCAGGACGCGCCAGGCCCCCACGCCAGGGCCCAGCGTCTGCACCCGGGATCGCTGCTTAATTCCCTCGGCACTGGTGGTGACGGTACCCGCTCGACTGTGGGAGGCAGATTGAAGTCCCCGCACATTAAACGCAGTCAACGCCCTGCCTCGGCCAGCCCCTCCTCTGAAGTTCATGCTTCACCAGAACACACAGCCCGTCGTGTCGCGCTTGGCATCGGAAGCTCGTCGGTCCTGCGGTGACGCACAGGCCCCGCGAAGGCGGGCGACCGCCGACAGCCTGCGAGGGACACAGCCCGCGCCTGCGGTCCTCTGTGTCCAGGCTCGAGACTCTGTCAAGGAGGAGCTGTTTGGGGGCGCTCAGCGCACCCATTCGTGATCTGTAATTAACATTTCCCATTTGCAAACTGCACACGGGGCCTAGAAGCTCGCTGGGCACACTGAACACGGCTCTGTCGTGGGAAGGACAGAAGCCCGCTCCTTTCTGCCCACCTGTCTGTCTCCCAGGCCGATCAGCGCGACTGCGCGGCCTGGCGGGAACTGCCCTGTCCCTGGCATGCCAGGGCCGTGGGGGGCGGTCGCCTGGGCTCGCCTGTCCTCTCCAGAGATCAGAGCAAAGGCCAGTTCTCGGAGCGCTTCCGGCAGCGAGCGGCCTTCGTCACCTGGGCTTAGCGTCCCGGGGCAGACACCCTTCCGCACATGCCGTCACCCCCTGGAACTGCCGGTCAGCGGTCTGCTCGGAGGCCGCTCCGCATCGTCTGAGAAGTCGGTCCAGCACGTGCCTCCGGCTCCAGAAGTGGAACCTTTCCCGGCGACACTGAACGGCTCCGCCAGCTGGTCCTGCGGTCGCCCGTCATGTGTTTCTGCTGCAAGGTTCCGTTTGTCCGGCGGCGCGGAGTCAGGCCGCGGTTTGTGCGCACCGTGCTCCGGGCCGCGGTTCTCGCACACGCGGGGGGTGCTGGGAACTCGGGAAACGTCTGTTAACTTATTCTGAGAACAAAAGCAGGAGGGGAGTCATTCAATGATGCGTTTTTTAAAAAAATTCCTCTTGAAGTCGTGTCGTACATTTTTATGTCAGGCATCAGAACAAGCTCTTTTTTATAAATTCCGGGCTTCTACAAAGTGTAGTATGAAAGGTTTTCCAGAAGCCCGGATGCCGAGAGCATCAAAACGATGGTTCTAAGTGGGCGTCGCTCAGAAACCACCGTGCTGCTTAGCCGGTGATGACTAAAAGGCCAGTCCACGTAGCAAAATAAAATGCTAAGACCTGCGTTGGGGTGACCTGCGGGGCTGGAGGTGACCGGTGACGGGAACCGCCGGCCAGTCCACACGAGCCGGCGACCCGCGCGCGCCGCAGCCCGAGCGGGGCGGCTGGGTGGCGGTTTCAGAGGCCGGGCCCCTGCGCCGGAGCAGCGGCTGCAGCCGTACGGTTACGCGCAAGTCCGCGTGCGTTCCTCGCGCACCGACAGGCTGTCGTGCTGTTCTCAACTTAAGACAGACAAGCCTGAGAAATCTTAGTCTGCACGGGGCCAAGTCCGATGTGCCGGTGGACAGTATTTGCTGGTACGTGGTGGGAAACTTGGAAACTAGGAATAAACAGCGGTGGCTCAGCAGGAGCTCTCTCTGCCTGTCTGACCCGGGCAGGGAACGTAACCCCGGCACCCACAAGCCAGGAGGCTGCTGCCCAGGCCCAACGTGCCGTCTGGGTGGGCACCCAGCTGAGGCCCCGTGGGGCCACCCTCAGGCGGCCGCGTGGGGGGGCAGTCCTCACGGGGGGCGCCGGGGTGGGATTGCTGGGCCCCAGTCTTTGATGAGGGCTCTGAGCTGTTGGTGACCAGCCTGAGTCACACGTACACAGAGGGCAGTGTGGGCCGGAGCCCAGGCCCCACTGCTGCCCCTGTGGTGTGAGCTGATGACCTCAGCATATTTCCCTTCTTATATACTTTAGTGCAATTGAAAACACTGTGTATATTCATACACTATACACACAGCATGTATGTTTGTATATAAACATGTAAATTATTAATTTGAGAAAGAAATTTGCATGTATATATTGCCAACAATTTTAGAACTGGCCACTTACACACTAAAATGTGTATATGATTCACATGCTCTGTGTTTGTCCATTGGTCTTCTCTAAACTCCTGACTGCCTATTTTTTGGCATTATTTTTAAAGAACTGACTCTTGAAAAGGTGGTTAATCAGAGTGCGTGGGTCACGTAAATGAAAATTGTGATTCTAAAGTATAAAAATTAGACCTATTCCTCTAATTATAAAAAGCCCACGTGCTAATTGACCAAATCATGGTTTCTCCTGCAAGGAAGAAAGCACCACCTCATCCCGTTGCTGGGCAGTGGGCGCTAGCTCGCGGGTGTGGGGTGCCCTGGACATCACACCATGCTGTTTCTTCTGCAGGTGGTGATGGCACTTCTCAAATACTGGCCAAAGACTCACAGTCCAAAAGAAGTGATGTTCTTAAACGAGCTGGAGGAGATCCTGGACGTGATCGAGCCGTCGGAGTTCGTCAAGATCATGGAGCCGCTCTTCCGGCAGCTGGCCAAGTGCGTCTCCAGCCCCCACTTCCAGGTACGGACGGGGCGGGGCGGAGCGGACCGTGTCCGTCCGGGTGCGCGCTCCTGTGCTTCTCACGTCATCTGAAGGGAACGCCAAGCTTTCGCTCTAATCGTGCTTCATAATAGAATGCTGAGATTTTGATTCTGTAAAATATGCTGAAGTCTCGTGTCCCTATCGCTGGAAACATTCCTCAGTGAGAGTCGTCTGAGACAGCGTCCCTGTGAAACTGTTCGGTGTGCTCCCAAATGCATGAAGCCCTGTTGACCACAGCTGATCAATATTGACAGATATGGTGATGGTAAAACACCCAGCCCTGAACTCTCACCCTCCGTAAGGCCCTTCGTTTCTGACGTCATGTGAAGCTGTCTCCCTTCTCCCTGTCGAAACAGTCAGTGGTCTGCTTTTTGTCTCTGCGAAATTCCTGCTTGAGAAGGTGCCTCGGTCAAGTCACTTTCGACTTTCCTGTCCCGGTTTCCTTCTGAACCCTTCAAGCCTCTTGCAGAGGTCGTCCCCATGGCCTTATTCAGCCCTTCCGCCCCCACCCCCCACCGAGGAGCTGGCCACCCCTCCTTTTGTCCTGAGGAACGGGATCAGGTATTAATTGTAAAGGCCTCAGGAACAAGGTGAAAGTCAAAGTGTCACACAGGCAAAACCGCAGGCTCCCTGGGGAGTTGCGACTCAGCAGAGGGAAGAGTCCGCTGGGCCCCATGGGACTTGTGCACTTGTTGCCGACAGTTCCAGAACCGCCGCCCCGGCCCCCACCCTCCCCACCCCCCCCGCGCGTCCTCAGCCGGCCTCCGAGCTGCGTCTCACGCCCCTCCTGCCTCGGGTCCCTCGCAGGGACGTGCTCCACGACCACGGCTTTCGGTGGAAGCCACGTCTTCCCCCGCGCACACCACAGCCCCGTCCCCTGCCCTGCCACTCTGCCCCGCGTGCCTCACGCCTTCGGATGAATCGGATGACCCCGCCATTTAGCTCTCTGTGTGGAGCGTAAGCCCGTGAAGGCAGGGACTCCGCCGCGCCGCGTCCCTGCCTCGGCCGCAGTGCCCACGGCGCGCCGCACGTTGGGGAAACGACCATGTCGTGGGCGGGCGGCGGATGGCTAGGGGGAGCGCGGCGGGTCCCGCGTCCAGCATCATGCTTGCTGGGTCGGCGGTGACGGCGTCCTCGGGGCAGGAGGCCGCCGGCCTCTTCGCCGAAGGCGCCGCGGGGCATTGGGGATTTGTAGAAGGAGCGCGTTTCCGTCCAGTGTCAGTCATCGCCCTGTTCGCGCGGGCAGCGGGGTGCTCGCCGGTGACCGTGGCGCGCGCCTGTCTTGCAGGTGGCGGAGCGGGCGCTGTACTACTGGAACAACGAGTACATCATGAGCCTGATCAGCGACAACGCGGCGAGGATCCTGCCCATCATGTTTCCGTCCTTGTACCGCAACTCGAAGACCCACTGGAACAAGTAAGACAGGGGGCGGCCCGGCCCGCGCGTCCGCACACCGCGGCCCCTGCCCTCACACCACTCCCGGTCCCGGGCCAGCGCCCGCCCCGCTGCTGGCTGGACCTCGCCCGGCCCTTTTCCTCCCCTAGAACCCGAGCGGACGTTGGCGCCCGTCTCGGTATTCCGCGAGGCCTGAGGGAGGGGGCGGCAGTGCGCAGGCACGGGCCGCGCGCCCCACAGACCGAAGGCAGGACCCTCCTCCAGCAAGGGCATTGCAGCTCGCTTTACGACGCTGCGGAGCCGGACCCCCGCGTCCCCTGGCACGCCGTGCGCAGAGCACTCGCACTGCAGTGACCTTCACCTCATGGTGAAGCTCGATTAGGGTCGAGTCACGTCACAGCACCAGACTGTACCCAGGAAACGGCCACCGGGTCTCGCAGCAGCGGACTGGCCGCGGTGCCGAGAGCAGGCGCCGGGACCACCCCACAGCGGTCCGGTCGTCCCCTGTCAGCTTCCCACACTCTCCCTTGTAGCGTCTGTTTTCTTACTGACCCCAACAGGTGACAACAGAGGCCCCGGGGTTTAGGCACTGCCCCCATGTGGTCTAAATATGGTTTCGACTTTTTATTACGAAGTGAATTAAAGTGGCTGTGGTTTGGGAGTTTGGCTTTGGGTCTGGGGTGTTGGAGTCACTGCTGCCTCATCAGTGCCTGCATTCCGGGGCTGGCCGGGCTCGGCCCGCCTCATAGGGCCACCTCTGCGGCCGCACAGTGGCAGCCGGGACTCGGTCCCCATGAGGCTGCACAGGGCCGCAGAGCCTCTGAGCCTGTCCTGCCGGGGCCAGCAGCTGAGCTAGACACCAGACCACTCTAGCATCATTGAGGCTGATGTCCTGTTCTCGCAAATAAGATCAGGAGGAAGCCGACATTGACAGGAAATAAAATGTTCCCGTTTTCGTCCTCTATAATTAAGTTTGTCTTAATTGTGTGTGTTCAATGTTTTTTATTCAGTTTCAAAGTAGGGAGGCTCCTGGCCGCCATTAGCCAGGACAGTGAGCTGCAGGGCCGGGGGTGCTTAGACAAGAGTGACCCCGAGGGAGGAATGACAGCCTGCAGGGCCGGCGTGCAGAAGCAGGCGAGGGGCTCGGACGTAGCAGCCTTTGAGCGCGATGCTTAGGAAGCTGTGGAATGTGGGGGGACACTGACAATAGCCTGGGCCGTCTGAGCAGGAAGTGGGCCATGGGCGAGAAGGAGGGGGAGACGGAGGGCGGTGATCGCGTCTCCGGTTTCAACACAGAACTTTACTTGCAGGACAATACATGGCTTGATATACAACGCACTGAAACTGTTCATGGAGATGAACCAAAAGCTGTTTGACGACTGCACCCAGCAGTTCAAAGCAGAGAAGCTGAAGTAAGTAGCTCCTTTCACACGCCTCTCCCCGGCCCTGGGCCCCTCCTGCCGGTTTACCGAAGGTGGGATTCTTCACTTGAAAGCAAGATCAATCCCTTCATACTTGGCAAGCAGATAGTACCTTTGTTATGGTAACTTATTTTGAAAAACGTGTATTTAGAGTTAGGGGTCTTCTCCATTATGCTACTAGTTGAATCATTTTTGTAAAAAGTGCATGTATAGTCAAGAATTGAACTTGCAGAATTTCCCCGGGGACAGTAACGGCTGTACTGTGCAGTAACTTTTCACGTCCGTGCGGCCGGAGTTGGGTCTACACCCTGTCAGTCCAGACTTCACGTCGCCATCGCTGTGCTCTGTGGGCGACCTCCGTCATGTGGGCATTCTCCGCAGCCTCGCCCGTGTCCTGCGCAAGACCAGGGCCTTGCTGCCACGCTGCCAGGCCTTCAGAGCCCACGTCTGTCCAGGGACAGTCTAAGTGACAAGGCGCCCTGTCCCCAGGCTGTGCTAGTAATTATGTGATTAATTCGTTATTAAAATCACTTCTTCAGACTCAAGTATAAACTGGTGGCAGATTTTATTCTGTGCTTGTCACTCGAAGCTGGCTAAGGTGGGTCAACCTGAATGAATGTAGTTCAGATTACAGCACGCGTGACCGACAGCCAAGCTCATTCTCTGCGCTGTGTGTTCACTTATAGCCAGGCCCAGTCTCAGGTTCTGAGAACACAGCAGTGAGTAAAACAAACCGAAACCCTTGCCTTCATGGTTGCTTTCAAAGAAAAAGACAGCAAAACACGAGGAAGGGAGCCAGAGTGTGCGGGAGACGGTGGACAAGGCAGGGAAGGGCCAGGGGCCGCACAGGCCTCGTGAGCCCGCCGCCGGTGCGGTCCCACCTCCGCCGAGTGCCGTGCTCAGTCACGAAACACCCGAGCGCGAGGCCCCTCTGGTGGCAGGTGTTCTCATGGAGTAGCGGAGCTTCTGAACAGGACCTTAACGATCACGAAGCGCGTTTCTGGATTTACCGGAAAAAACTGGGTCCAGGTCCTATGACTCATCAGAGAGGGACCAGACAAGAACCCAGGCCTCCCGGCTCTGAAGACGGCTCCTTCCGCTGCCGTCAGTGCTGGGACGCCGGCTCTTCTCACCCGGGGAATAGTGTCACTTTGACAGAGGTCTCAGCTTCACGGGTGTGTATCAGAACTATGTACATCCCGTGAAGAAGCCACTCCTCGGGGAGGCAGGGGACGTGAATGCTTGCCTGCGCATCTAAGAGCGTGGATTCCCAGACGTGTTAACGTGTCAGCATGTTTTTTTAATCTTTTCCTCTGAGTCTTGGTCGTTTTTCTCACACGTGTGTGTGGCCCCTACCGTGACCTGTGGCCTGACACTGGAAAGGGGCGGGCACGGGGGGTCACATCGCACCCCAAGTGTGTGTTCCCTCTCACCCGTTTCTCTAACACCGATGACGTTTTACTGTTTTTCAGAGAGAAGCTAAAAATGAAAGAACGTGAAGAAGCGTGGGTTAAAATAGAGAATCTAGCCAAAGCAAACCCCCAGGTACTGCACACAGAGCGTAACACGAAGGTGTCTAGGGTGTTTGTGGCTTGAATGTTCTCTAAGATAGGCGTGTGGCTTCGTCACGGGACGGGAGAGAAATCGCGTCACTCACGTTGTATATGAAAATATCTGCAATAAAAATAATTTTCAACTTTTGTACAAGTACTTATTTTGCCCCAAAAAGTTTTTACCACAGAATTGACTTTTTTTTCTTCTACTTTTTGAATAAGATATAAAACTTAAGGATATACTGTGGTAAAAAGAAAACCAGAACACAGCCTCTATTTCAGGCTAAGATTGTAATTTGTTTCTCTTGCAAATGTTATAGTATAGATGCTGTAGCCCAAACTATATTTCCTTCTTTCTAATATCAATTTTTTTAAATTAGATTTTGAAATAGAGTCAGTATAAAGTTGATGTCCTCTTTCCTAAAATTTGGGTTTCTATAGGCTGAGCTTTTTATTGTTGAAAACTGACTGACTTTGCCACGTTAGCAACTCGCCCTGTCCCCGTCCTGGCCAGCGGCCAGTGCCCCGGCAGGCGGGCACAGATGCGGGGTCTTCCGCGAGGCCAGCCGCCGAAGCGGGGTTCTGTGCCACGCTGACTCCTGGGCTGGCTCCCCGGGTGGCCGGTACCTGGGGGTTTGAGTCATGGCCTTTGGCGTTATGTCCACTGGTCCCCTTGGCCGGAGTGCCGTCACTGCGGACAGTTCTTGCTGGTTATCACGGTTATCATGAAAATCATGTTCATGAATCTCTGCCACACTGAGAATTCTTAGGCTTTCCCCCAGCTCCCCAGAAAAGAAATGATTTTCCTTTATGGGGAGAACTGCTCAGCTACCAGCAAAATCCTAATAGATTCAATAAGGGGAACTGCACTGTAAGCAGTCTTATTTCTTTTGATGAGAGGGGCGCATAAATAAGTGTCATCTAAGTTGGTCTGCAGGATTTTCAGCCTCTGATGTTTAATGAAAAGCGATACGTGAATACTAAGTTAAAAGTGTCTGTTTTACCTGTGTACTAACATACTGACTTGTGTTCCCTTCGCTAAAACTACAGTCAGACTTAAACCATAGGAAAATGGGGTGACATTCTTACTGATGTCCTTGATTCCACCTAAAATGAATAACCAGCATTTTTCTAACGGTATTTATTCCACGTTCCTACATAGAAATGCCATTTTAAAATGCTGTGAAACTGTGTAGTACTTACTTTAGGTAGATAGCTGTAGAATAGAATGTATGTTGAAAGTGAGGTTGAAATATTGACAGGTGTTTTAAAACAGCCGTCCCCAACCTTTGTGGCCCCAGGGCCCGATGCTCCTGTGAGAATGTGAGAATCTAACGCCTGAGGGTCTGAGGCGGGGCTGAGGCGGTGATGCAGGCGCTGGGAGCGGCTGCAGGTACCCCTGACGCTTCACTCGCTGGCCTCCTGCTCACCTCCTGCTGTGCTGCCCGGCTCCTAACAGGCCACGGACCGGTACCAGTCCAAGGCCTGGGGGTGGGGGACCCCTGCTTTAACGCACAGCAAAACCATACAGCCAGACGGGCATAGCGGGGGCCCGGCCCGACGGGCCGCACGAAGGGCCCCGCTGGGAATGTCAAGGACCCAGGCACAGCACCCCTGGGAAACACAGAAGGCGCATGCGAATTAGAGCGCTTGGTTTGCCCAGAACGTGGAAATAACCTCATGAAGAGTTGCTTAAAGCGTTCACGGCGCGAACGCAGAGTTGCTGGGTGGCCACGTTCACGAGCGGGACCTGGCCCCGCTGCCGAGACAGGCGTCCTGAGACGTGTGGTGTTCTCTCCCTCTGGGCTCCCTGCATCCCGTTTCCATTCCTTTTGTCTGTTCTCTTTATCAATGTCTCGGGGACAGCGTCAGTGGGGAGGGTTTGCCTGCTCTGTGTGTTCGCAGTGGTGACCTGTAACCTCTGACCTGAGCACTGTCCTGATTCCTCATCTCTGTGTGGTGGTGACTCCAGCAAACCCGTCCGCATGCTCCGGTCCGTGGTGCAGTGTCTCTGAAACAGAAAATACTTCATGGCTCATCGCTCAGGGCTGGACGTTAGGGCCTCGGTACTTGCCTTTCGTTCTCTCGAGAGAAAATCTTTTCTGAATGCTAACTGCAGCTCGCTGTTTACAACAACAAAATGTAAATAATACCGTTTGTCTCATTTCCGTACCAAAAGTAGCTGACTTTCTGAAACTCGGGTCGCCATGCCACGTGTGCCTGGGAGCGCTGACTTCGCAGCTTCCTTTCGCAAGGCGGATCCCCGGAGACGCAGGCTGGGCACCCACGTGCGTCTAGGAGCGTTTCGGGCGGTCGCTCTTGTTTCCTATGAACTACGTGCTGCATCTGCTCACAGACGGGCGCGTGCGCCCCGCCGGGCCTTGGGGTCCGGGAAAGGTGGGGGGCCCCCACAGTTCTGTCTCGTTCAGCAGTTGTGGCAGCTTCGTGGGTGAGGTAACGCTGAAGTACCGAAGACCCCTACCGCACACCACCGGGAGGCCGCGTGCCGTGCCGCTGCCTCGCGCGGGCCCGGCCGCCTCTCTCGTGCCTTCCTTTGCGCCTCGAGCCTCCTCCCCCTCAGCAGGGTTTCTGCTCCTGGTCAGGGCCTCCCGCTGCGTGACGTTGGTCTCACCGCGAACCTCCTGTCGGATCCCCGGGGACACTCTCCCTGGCCTGGGTGCAGCGGGGCCCGTCGGTGCGTTTCGTGGAAACCACTCTTCTCTGCGCAGTGGAGCCGAAGGCTGAAGTGTTGCTTAAGGAACGGTCCCTGGGCCACGTGCAAGGGCTGCAGTCACCTGTGCTTCTGTCTGGCCCAGCGGCGGGGCCCCTGGGGGACGAGGTCTGCGCGCCACGTCCCCGTCTCTGCACCAAGCAGCCCCCGCTTTACTGGGCGGAGGGACGCAGCTGCGTGTCCCAAATCATGGGCTTTCTGGGGCCCAGGGATGAGAACGAGGCACAGCCCCTTCAGGGTGCTGCTGACACGTGAGGGGGCAGGTGGAGGCCCGGAGGGGCCGATAGGCACAGCCAGGTGGCGACGGGAGGGGCTGCTTCGCGCCTCTGAAGACAGACACATAGGAAATAGTTCAGGCGTGGGTGGCCAAGGTCCTGAGTGTCCCAGGGACCTCAGCCCAGCAGAAGGGCTGGGCCCCGTGGGGGTGGGGCACCTAACAGCCTGAGTTCAGGAGCCAGGGGGCTCAAGGCAAAGAGAGAAGAGCAGGGAACCCAGGTCACAGCTGGAGGGCTGTGGCCTTGTCCCCAGAAACGTGTACGGGTGTCAAAGTGCCACGAGGAGCGAGGTGGCCCGGCTGGACTTGTGCTGCAGAATGCTCTTTGTCCCCAGCAGGGTGGCCGGGGGACCCCCCCTCCGGCGGAGCTGTGGGGACCCAGGTGCCCAGGGCACGGCTGCGGGGGCGAGCGGTGTTTCCAGGGGCGGCCTGGACAGGTGGACAGCGCCGTGGCGCAGGGCCTGAGTCCCACAGGACGTGCGAGGCGGGTCAGGCGCTCCGGGGAAGGTGGCGGTCAGTCCACGGGCTGCCGGCCGCGGGGAAGGGGCCCTGGAACAGCTCCTTCCCGGACACTGGCGGAAGGAGGCGGCGAGGGAGGCAGAGGGGGCCCCTCCCTCCCAGCAGAAAGGACGCACGCGGGGCGCGGGCGGTCCGCTGGCGGCGCGTGGAGGACGCGTGGCAGGGGTGCTGGGGGGAGGCCAGCGCCGCCCTCCGGCCGGGGCCTCGGGCCTCGCGCCCGCCCCCGGGGCTGTGGCGTGGCGTGCGGCGTGCTTGGACCAGCCCCGGGGCTCGCAGCAGAGCCGCGTCTCTCCCTGACGGGGGCGGCGGGCGTGCGCACTGCACGCTGACGGCAGTCACGCTGCTCATTTCACTGTCCCCAAACCCTCTGAACGACCGTATGCCCGAGGACGAAGTCAGAGGCCAGCAGCTCACACTGCCGCGCATGGCAGAGCCAGGGAGCGGGGGCAGTGGGGTCTAGGACCCCACTGTCCGGGTGCTGACCAGCAGGCGCTCCGGTCCTGCCCCGCGGGGCCCCCTCAGGGCGGCAGTGGTGTGGTTTGGGTGGAGAACAAGGACGTGGCGGTGCGGACAGGGGCCCGTCCGTGATGGGACGCGGGTGAAGGAGCGAGGAAGGAAGGTTCCAGCAGGGAGAAGGGCTGGGAGGTTGGAGGTGGCCGTCTCCGTGTGGGGCAGGCCCCGCGACCAGATCCAGGGCGTGCGGCGTGTCAGGTGGAGCCAGGACGCCACAGGGCCGCAAGCCGGGTGTCCCCGCCCGTCCGTCAGCACCGGGGCGGGGGGAGAGGCGGTGGCCCCCGCGCCGGCCCCGCGGCCCCACCACGTCGCACAGTGCACGGCGCTCTGGGTTTCGGAAGCTGGCGGGCCCAGGGCCCCAGAGGCGCAGGCAGCTGGGGGGCCCCGTGGCCCCCCGGGGGGCGGGAAGGCGTGCCCCTGGCCAGGCGACCCCGAGTCGCACCCCGCGCGCTAACAGAGAGTGACTCCCGCTTTGCATTGCAGTACGCAGTGTATAGTCAAGCGAGCACCATGAGCATCCCGGTTGCAATGGAGACAGATGGGCCCTTGTTTGAAGATGTGCTGATGCTGAGAAAGACAGTGAACGAAGAGGCTCGCCAGGTAACCGCGTGCGAGCGCGGCCGGGGCGCGCCTTGGCGCGTCGCCCGCGAAGTGCGTGTGAGGGTGGCGGGCGCACGCCCGCCCGCGTAAGCCGCAGGTCAGAGTTAAGCTCAGGTAAGCGCACGGGGCACGCGTCACCCGCACCTGCCAGTGAGCGGGTCCGAGGACAACCTCTGAGGGCCGAGTGTGTGCGTGGGAGTCGTCTCTGCGCTCACCTTACCGGTGACACCACCCCCCTTTACCTGCTCTTTCAATGTCAGCCTGGGCCAAAGGCGCTAGCTTCTCAGGAGCATCCTGCCGCTCCCTTTGCCCTCTGCCCCCTTCCTCCTCCGACTCCTGCTCTGGCCCCGGGGCTCCCCACTGCAGCCACTGCCCAGCCCCGCGGGGCAGACACCGGGGCAGGCCTCGCCTCCCTCCTGAGGACCCAGCCCGGGCGCCAGCTCTGCTGGGCATGGGGGGCGGCGGGGAGGGCTGGGGCTGCGGGAGCGGTTCCCGCCGGGGAGGGACTGCGCGGCCCTGAGTCCCGGCCCTGTGCGCTGCCTGTCTGAGCACGCCCCGCTCCCGTCCCTGTACACGAGTGTGGCCCTGGCTGCCAACTTAAACCCCCTCCGGCCAGGCTGAGAATTTCTGAAGACACCCAGCACTAAAATTCTGACACGTAAAAAGTTAGAATGGCCAAAACGAAGCTGCGTGCAGGTAGCTCATACATGCTGGTGTTACTCGGAGCTCCAACAGGGAGGGCTGTTTCTGATCTATTTGTTTTGAATCCAAGTAAATTGTATTCCCCACCTGAGCAGACAGGACCAGGTGCACGATCTAGTTAGTGGTCCCCAACCTTGGTGGCACCGGGGTCCGGCGCTCCCGTGAGAATCCAATGCCTGGTGACCTGAGGTGGAGCTGGGCAGTGACGCTGGCGCTGGGGAGCGGCTGCAAATACAGATGAAGCTTCGCTTGTCTCCTGCTGTGCGGCCCAGTTCCTAACACGCCACATGGTGTCCGTCCCCGGCCTGGGGGTTGGGGACCCCTGACTTAGGCCACACAGAGTTGAAGAGGAAACTTATGGCTTACAAGCCAGTTCCTCCCCATTAAATATTTTAGGGCTGGAGGATTTTTCTTTTTGGTACATTCTTTGACTTGGTAATTAAAGCTAGGGAAAGAATAGACTGTCCAAAGTCTGACGAACATGTTACATAATTATGTAACTCAGGGACACGTTCATGATTTAGGGCCTCCTCTGTAGGAGATCAGGAACTTGCCCAAGGATACAGACCAAAACAGCATCCTCATCTTGGGTGAAACTGCCTCGAATGTCAGCGTTAGTCTTCCGTGGCAGGGGCATCAGGGAGACCTCCCCACCGGCCCACCGCCCGCTGCCTTGGGAAGGGGCGTGTCGGTCCCCTGGCCGAGCACCTGCACACGTGGTGGGGACGCATTCCCCTGTACGGTCACCTGCTTGCTTAGTTCCTAATACCGGCCGTGTAAACGGCATGTGTTGGAGAACTCATGACATGTTCGTTTTGATGACTCTTGAGATTAGGTCACGTAGGGAGCTTTTTTTTTTTTTCTGTAGTTGACGTTCTCACGAAGCTCATCCCCTGCGCTGACCTTTAGATTTCTCTGGGTCACAGTCTGGGGTCCGAACGCTCGGTGCCCCTAAGGTGTCAGCTCTCCCCAAATTAACGCCCTCTCAGTCAGAACCCCGCCGCTTTTTTTTTTTTTTAAGAAATTGACAAGTTGTTTCTAAAATTTATATGGCAATACAGAGGACCAAAACAATCCCAAAAAAGGATGAAGGCGGAAGGTTAACACTCTCCGTTTCAGGACTTATAGGCTTCTGTGCATCCGTTGACCACCTCACCCCCAACATCTCAGCCGACCTAGACGAAGATACTTATAGCGCGGTCTCTGAGGTATAATGCTTGATGTGATAGGCTCTTCTTAATTAGAAAATGCTGGCGGCGTATTCCTGATGTTCTCGGAATCTCTGTTGTTAAAGAGAAGTGTATATGCACGATTTGGAGACGGACCGACATAAGCTAGAGCTAAAAATGAAACGCTTACTATTTCCAGGGTCTTTTTAATTTTATTTTCAGCCCATTTTATTTTTCCAAAACAGTTATCCACTTTTCTTTTAAAACGATTCAGCGTTGGTTGAGGACGGGGTGCGTGTGGGGTGGGGAATGACAGTATTACAGGGGAACAGCCAGGGGGCTGTTGTGGAGGATTCAGCTCTAGATCTACCCGTCAGAACCATCATCTGGATTTCTTTTGAGAGACTTGCGTGACCCTATGTAGAACCCCCATATGTAGAACCTATATAGTAAATGCATGTGAATGACATTTACATCGGAGACGTTTAAAATGTTTACACTTCTCGTTTTCAACAGTCGGTCGGGAGAAAAGCAGTGTCAACCACGCAAATAAAGAAGGTGTAGACAGATGAAAGGTGGGAAGTGCAGGTATTCGTTACTCAATCTATAGAGCTTATTTAAGACTTCTATACATAGGGAAAGAATTGACAAGCGAAGGTCATGGACATGAAGTATTTTCTCTGTCATCCCGGCTGGTGATGGCGAAACCCAAGGAATCTGGTCCCTTACAATTTTTTGCTTGGCTCTGTGCTACTTTAATAATGAGGACGTGCTCAGTCCCAGATCCCAAGCCCTGGGGCTCTCCCCCCAGCCCTGTGCACCTTCGGCCTCCTCGCTCTGCGGAGCAGGGGCCGCTTCCTTGCGGCTCACATCCCCTCCACAGAGGTGTCACCAGCGTGGCCTTCCGCCTGCCTTGTCTGTCACCCCCGCTGCCGGCATGCTCACACGTCCCCCCCACCCAGCCTCGCTCACTCAGGGCCACTGGCCGTGTGCTGTCTCATGCTCTCCTGCCTCCCGTTCTCCACCCCCCACCCCCGTGTCGTTTGTGAAATTATTCTCTGCTTTACACACGTGCTTAAAAGCCTGCACAGAAAGGCTCGGGTGCACCTGTCACACTCTGTCCTTTCAGAAGCTCCGGGGCCCTGTTGGTTTTCCTGCTCGGCATCCGTTGGGTCCAGCTCCAAGGTGTCTGCAGCTGCCTTTATGCCAATATTTCTTCTCTCAGGAATTCCTGTCTCAGCTGCCGTCGAAGATCCCAAACATATAAAAGTCCCGGTTTCGTGGGGCTTCGCTGTGCTTTGTTTTACAGCTCAGCGTGGAATGGGCGTAAAACTCAGGGCGGAATTTCCCCCTGAGTTTCTCGTGGGTCGAAGGCAAACCCAGTTCACAAAAGCACTGTGACAAGCACGGTGGCTGTGATAGACTTGTGTCTGTCATAGTCTCCGGGGGGATCAAAACGCCTGCCTTCACCACGAACGGATATTAGTATTCAAAGAACGTTTCTAGAAATAATCCTAAAGTGATGCCATGCAAAAGTCTCTCTAAACCTTGACCTTATTGCTGTTTCCGTAGATAAACGTGCAAAGAACCCTAAGAAACATTAGCTCTGCCAAAAGGTGAACTTTTTATGTATGTCCTCTGCCGGTTCTTGAGTTTTTCATTAAAGCAAAGTAGACTTTTCGTAGTATTCCGAAGCTCGATATCTGGAAACTACGAGAAGTTATTACAGTTACGTTCTTTTTGTTGTCAGATAATTGACCCAAAACAAATTTTCCCTTATAGACGTTTGTTTTCCACCACAGAGGAGCTTTTTCTCTGTAAATGCTGTCTCCTTTTTGATGGGGACGCCGAACAGAAGGCAAGACCTGGTTCTAGCTAAAGTTTCTCGCTGACAGTGTTCTGGGTGCACACATGTTCAGGCGAGGGGGTGGCTTGTCATCCGGTTTCAGAAATGTCACTGTCAATGCAGTGTTCCTGCTGGTCCATTTAACTCTCACTCGTGGAAATGGACGCTTCAGGTGTATGAACTCCCCACGTCAGGCCCCTTTCTCGGCAGACACAGTTCTCTAAATCCCCGTGCAAAAATGGGATTCATTTATTTTTTTTTTTAAGTAAAACCAAAACATCCTAAACTTCATTTATTTTTTTATTTTTTTAGGTGAGACAACCCTTGGTTGACCTCACAGATTGCAAGGACCCCTTGTCAGCTTACAATCCCTTATTTTTTATTTTATTTTTTTACACCTGCAGCACCTGGTCTTCCTAGGTGGTCTCCCATCCAAGCACTAACCAAGCCCGACCCTGCTTAGCTTCCGAGATCAGACGGGTTCGTGCTTGTTCAGGATGGCGTGGCCGTAGACCTGAAATGTCTTAAACTTCAGAAGAGGAATGGGATAGAGAAGGGAGTCTTTTATCTCTTACCATTAATATAAGGAAATTTTATGTAAATAAATACAGTATTTATAAGTTCTAGATGGTGTTTCCCCCATGTGACTCATTCACTAAGTATCCTTTTTCAAATTTGATAGAAGTTAGAGACCTATCATTGGCTTTAAATTCAGTTTAAAATGTGTTTTTCATTTATTCTTTTTATTTACCGCCAGAGGAAAGTTTGACTCTGCGAGATGCCCCTGGAGCGGGCAGGGCCGTAGAATGGCTTTGAGATCTCGTGAAGTAGGCGGCTTTCGCTGCGTGGGGGACTGGCTGGCGCTGAGCGCTCTGTGCGAGACTGCAGGCCAGACGACCGAACGCGGCGTCTGCGGCCCCTCACGCGGGGCGTGACCTGGCGCCGTGGCTAATTACCACGACAAGCACCACCAGGCCTCTTCGCCTGTGCCCTGGACTTGGTCGGGGGCCCGGGACGGGGGCCGCCCATGGCCGCCCCGCTGTCCTTTGACTGACGCGGCCGTCGCGGCTCGGGCAGGGCGCGTGGCTCGTCACCCACGCCGCTGCCTTTTCATTCCAGGCGCAGAAGGACCTGAAGAAGGACCGGCCCCTGATCCGCCGCAAGTCCGAGCTGCCCCAGGAGCCCCACACCAAGAACGCCTTGGAGGCTCACTGCAGAGCCGACCCGCTGCTGCCCCAGGACGGCCGCTAGCCCCGCCGCCCCGGCCGGCCGCCGGCCCCTCCTGGAGTCTGTAGAAAACACGCCCTTTTCGTGCCATACAAACCAGTTACACTCAGAGTCAGAGCTTTCCTCGCCCCGCCCCGTAGGCAGCACGCACTTCCGCCTCAGCTCGAGACTAGGAGTTCAAACAATGGTGACCCCCAGACCGCGGCCCCCGCACAGGCCCAGAGCAGACAGTTTCCCAAAATCAGAGCAGAGCAGAGCCCCCTGGTCGTCTCCCTCACGTCCCACCCAGGTGGAACCTGCGATCGTTGAACAGAGGAGGTTCTAGGGTCACGGCAAGGTTTTCGAATCAGAGGAACACGCGAAAGGCCGTTGGGGACTTCGCAGCCTCGGAGATCGTTGCTGCGTGGCTGTTAGGCCGGCAGTTTCTTTCCCCCCCTTTTTTTTTAATCTCTTTGGAAGGGTTCTTTGCTGTCCTTTTTCTAACACGACTTCCTGGGAAAGGTGACCTGACAATCCTCGACCGCTGTTTTCTCCTGAAGCGTTTCTTTTCTTTGACGACATGCAGACCGTGTCCGACCGCTGTGTCTGTAAAGCCATAGTTCTTCCCCTCTGCGCCCCCAGCCCCAGGACCCCAGGAGAGAGCGCGCGGAGCATTCTGCTGTACAAAGAGCGTTCTCCGTCTGCCTTGACCGGAACTGGGATTTTTAAGTAACGCGTTCAGTTTCTGGTTCGCAGGACTTTTTCTCCACTCACACATCATTGCCCTTTAACAGGGCGCTCGAATTCATTGCATTAGAGCCTCTGGGAACGCCACCCTCGGGAGGGAGCTAGGATGAGGGTGTCGTGAGTCGCGCCGCGCAGTGGCGTGGCCCCGCGTACTGCTGGGACGTGGTTCTCAGCTCAGAGGAGGCGACAGTGAGGACGACTTCAGATGAGTCTTTTTTACGGTGAAAGAGCACACGTTCCAAACACCCGCCAGGGGGTGCAGTGCGGGGGGTTTCATCGAGTGCTGCTGTCTATTCTACAGGCCTGCTTGCATGTGCCGAGCTTTTTGTTTTTGATGGAATAGCACGAGGAGAAAAATCCTTACACTTTAGTGCTTTGTCTGTCCTTCCTTTCTCTCAGGGTGGCCAGTATCTTGACTGACTTATCCTGCTTGAAAGCTATTCGAGGTGTGTGCTGCTGTTCTAACAAGTGATTCTAGTTTCCTTTGTCTCCGGCATACGATTATATAACTCGATGTTAAATGTCTTGACGCATAAGGGATGATGTGGCTTCCTTTAGGGTCTGGTTCTCACTCGCGGTCTCAGGCACCCGCTCAGACGTGGAGAGCAGACGCCGTCCCCTGTGCAGCTCGCTGCCTGCCGCTGCCCGTCACGTTCACGTACATCCACCGAGTGTTTCCTTCCTGTGTCTTGCAGGAAAAATCATTTGGGGGGAGGGAACTTCTTGTGCAAAGAGCAAGTACTAAATTCAGAGATTTTGCCCCAGCCGGAAGCGAGAAGCCCACCTCGTGAGCAGAAACACTTCCTGAGAAACTTGACAAGTCTCTATCCATTTTACCATTATGAAACTTAGAATTTAAAAAAAAGTTTAGATGCCTTCTCCTTTTGAGGGAAAAAGGGTGCTTTTTATTGTATAAAGCAGCGTCTTACGTATTTTGATATACCATTGTTTGAACTTCCGTCTTTAGCTGATAGACGCTCAGATATCCTTGATTTTGGATGCTCAGTGTGTTTGTGAGAGAGCTTTCTGGAAGACTCTCTTTTTGCCCTAGGGAAAAAGCAAAATATCAGTGTCCGGGTGATTGTGTAAAAGCTCAACGTGTAAGAACATCTTTTTGTCTAGGTTTTATTTCTGCTCTTTATTGAAGACAAACATTCACCAAAAAGGGGGGGAAAAGTTATGAGAGAAACTAATTTTCTTTGACAAGAGTATTATTTAATATTTTGGTCTATTAAAGTTTTCCTAGTTAGTACTCAGATTCCCTGTGCTAATTGTTCAACTTATATATTATTATATAGATACATTGTTTATTCTGTACCAAAATGGTTTCAAAATTACTACATGGAAAATAAACTGGTGACTGTTTTTCTTCATAAAGTCGGGGCGTTTGGCATCTTCACTCTTTCCAAAATGTATCTGTACATCAGAAATGTCACTATTCCGAGTGTCTTTTTAGTGTGGCTTTAGTATGGCTTCCTTTTAATATTGTACATACATTGTATCTTTGTTTTATGGTAATAAGTAATAAAAATGTAGACTTCATATTTTGTACAAAATGTCCTATGTACAGAATAAAAAAAAGTTCATAGAAACAGCAAAACTAGGTAAGTGGCACAATTATTTTTCTTTAGAAAAATATCTGTAACTTTATGCTTTAGTGAAATGTTAAGTATCTACATATTTTTTAACATTTTGTAACTCAAAACTTTTTGTTTTGACATTGTTTATGAAGAGAAACTTCATACACTTGCCATTTAATATGCTCTTTTATCTAATTTTAAAAAACTCTAAAAATGGTGTATTATATGGACTAAATAAAGAACATGTAAATTTTATTGCTCATCATGAAACTAAATTTAGCCATGGTGTTGCGCAAGCTGGTTCTGACCACTGTCAAGTCTCTGTTAGAGTCCAGCAGCCACACCAGGGACACTGGCCGGAAGCGGGGCTGGAGCACCTCGTTCAGCTCATGGCTGGATGCTGTCCCTGTCATCTGCATCCAGGTTTCCCCCCATTTTTCACTTCTCTGAAGGAAAAAGTAGAGGTGACTTTTTATCAGCAAACTCTCATTTTTTGAGTAGGCAGATGTGAGTCTGAACAGTTTGTGAGCCCTAATCATCATGTTTAAAATGATTCCTGAAAAGAAGTCCGTATCTTGTAAGTGGAGCAGGGTCGCCAAGAATATGAATTGGGCGGTCTTAGTTGGTGCACCCCCTTCTTGTTAGAGCTCGTCGTCCTCATGGAGCTGTTACTGAAAAGTCAACACCAGGGGGCCTAGAATAAAGTTCAAGTTGTTGCGATGATCCTCACCTGATGTTTGTCCTTGATCAGCACCCCAGCAGGTGGGTTGTGGCCTGTGCTCCTTAGTGTCCTCACCAAGCAGAGGGCCCCCGACCCTCCCCTACTGGGGGAAGAGCAGAAGCAGCTCTTGGAGCCAAGGTGCCTCGAAGGGACTGAGCCCCAGGCGGTGGGTGGCCTTGGGACCTCCCGTTGTGTCTGTGGCCCGAGCATCTGGTAACCCCGTAGGGCATTTTGGAGAAGCACACGTGGTCACTTCCACTCAGGAGCAGGGACACTGACCACATGGCTACTTCCACTCAGGAGCAGGGACACTGGCCAGGGTACACTTTAAATCTGGTGCAGCCACTGAAATTGCTGTGTCCTCAGACTGGATGTTCCCGCCTCCCATCTTCAAATTGGAGGAAGCCGTAGTGTTTAGCAACTTCCTTTGGCACGAGAATTCTTGAGAGAACTTACTGAATAGAGGTCCGCTGCACTGATCTCAAGGGAGCAAGAGGCCACAGGGCAAAACGGAACGGGCTTTGTGTCCTCCCACGAGAACGGGTCTGATGCTATCAGCCTCTGCCGCCTCTGGCCACAGGCTGCTGCAGGTACCTCGCTTACCTGTGACAGGTAATCCTCACACCCCGTCAGAGTGTTTGCCTCTGTTATCCTCGGGGACAATGAGAAAACTGAGGAACATAAAGGTTAAGTCAAGTCACTTGCCCAAGGTCACACAAGTACTAAATTGAGCCAGTTTCAACCCAGACAGTGTGGCCCACAGTCCCGGCTCCTTGCCACTATGTCACACTGTAGAACATTTTAGGGGAAAGCAGTGAACCCGTGACGGGAGCCGCAGGGCCACTGGAGAGACCCTGGGACCTGCAGAGTCGAGGGTGGCCGTGACCATGGAGGGCTTCTGTCCCTGCTCTTCTCGGCCTAGAGGGGCCTCAGAAACATACCGTCTGGCCCAGTGTCCTACACCCGCACGTCACACTTCAGAAGTATTGCTTTTATGTAAATTTAAGTTCTGTAGGATTTTAACTGCTTAAAAAAAAAACTGCCAAACTTCAATGCTTCAGAGACCACCAACTCAGAAGCTGCTGTTCTCATTAATTTTATATTACTAACAGAAACCTATACAACTTCTCAAAAATTCAGCTCTGATTTAATAGATGTGGTTCTAGATAAGATTTCATTTGTGGGAAAATGGGTTCCACTACCAAAATTTTGAAAACCACTAAAATGAATTTTTTTTTTTTTTTTTTTTTTTTTTTTTAGAGAAGCAACTCATTCCTAGAGCTGAAGAAACAAAAATTCCCCCTCTGGCATGCTGTCTCGTGGTTTTCCACTGCTTACAAAAGCATAGTGGAAATTGCAGAGAACCGTGGGACTGGGGTAAAGCAACGCGACTCTCTCTTCTTTTGCGCAGCTCCTGATCACACCCGGCTCAGGGTAGAGCTGGCCGGGCTTCCTCCCGTGGGGCTCTTAGAACTACTCAGTTAAACAAATATACACTGGAGCCAATCTAGGCTTTATGGGTTTTTTTACAGGATGATGTATAACAGACTGATTAGGAGCCATTCGCAAGTTCTTGGACCCATCTTCTTCCCTGGTTTTATTGAGATATAATTGATATATACGGCCTCGTATGAGTGTAAGGTTCACCGCAGAGTGGGAAATGCATTCGCCACTCCATAGGTATCTAGAATAATCTGGCTGGCCATGGACATGCCGGTAAGTATAATGACTTGACATACTTAGAATTGTGAAGGGATCAATCACTACAGTAAATTAACATCCATCTTGTATAGTTACCAAAAAAAAAAAAAAATCTTAACTCCTGTAATAAAAAACAGCTGGGCAGACACTTTTGGTGAAGACTCAGCACAGCTATGACGGAAGAGCAGTGAGGAGGCTGACCCCCGAGCCGGGCAGAGCTTCAAGCAACCCCCTGGAATTATATACTTCTTTTCTGCAGGAAATAGCTTTTATCCCAGGGGACCCTGTCCTGTAAGTGTCCAGCACTCTCCCCACTCACGCACACACGCACACACGCAGACTGTGGACTCGGGGGCAAGGGGCAAAGGGGCGGATGCCGGCACTAAACCGTAACGTCGAGAAGTCAGTCCAGGGCTGATGTCCCTCAGGTTTGGTGGCCTCGTTAGTCTTCATTTCTGTCTCCAAACGCATCTGGTAGACTCTGCCTCACATTAGCGCGGACGTAGGGGCCCCCTCGCCAGTGACTGCACAGGTGGGTCCTGCTGAGCCCTTCCTCCAGGACTGTCTCCTGGAGCCCCGGGGTCCACTCTGGCTCATAAGCTGAGGCTTCCACTTCTGCCATGAGGCCAGTGAGCAGAGCCCCAAGGAGCCTGCTGGGCACACACCTCACTGGAAGACGGTTCCTCCCTCTGAAGCCACCCGGAGTGAGCAGGCTGTCTGAGGGCTGGAGACCAGAGCAAGGTCACCTCCCACACAGGAATGGAGCCTCTTGCAAACCTCCATGCTGGGCACCATGTGGACTTTGCCACAGAGGGCACGAAGCTGACCCAATAGCCACGGTCACTGGCTGGTCTTGAGCTGAAAGCAAATAGTACACGTGGTAAGCTGATGCTGCTCGGCCAAGACCCCTCCCCCGCCAAATCCCACTGTTAGCACAGACTCTCCAGCATGGCCAAGGTCCCCCAGGTAAACGAAGATGCTCCCTCCCACCAGGAGCTGGGAGCAAAGGGCAGACCTCCCTGGGCAGAGCGATTGGTTCACAGCGCAGCTGTCCTGGCAGCAGAGGGTGTTAACCCGCCCAGGCCACAGCGAGGGGCAGTGTGGGAGGCTGGCGGTTGACACGGCCTCTCCAGCTCAGAGCTCTTCCCGTCGCACAGCCACATGCGGGGGGAGGGGAGGGGGCGTCCAGCTGCATGGTGGGACTTGCTTTCCAGAGACGAGACTAACGCTGCTGGGTGGGAGAACAGTCCTGAAGACTGCGGCCATTCTCAGCTCTGGGAGGGAGCGATCAGAACCTCGACAAAGCTGGGACGCGACCTGCATTTCATAGCAACATTAAATAGGTACAGGAAGTGCACCTCGCTTTCCTTCCCCTTCACGTCAGAGTCTGGACGTGGGGAATTGTGCTCGTTGCCCCACAGGCACCTACAGGAGTCTGGCTGGCGAAGGCCGTGCGGGTGATGAGTCGGGGAGTGGCGTCTCCAGGCGCCAGAGCGCTCCTAGATCACTGATGTCAGCACAGAAGGCCCCCAGCAAAGCCCCAGGAGTGCGTCGGCCAAAGGGCCTGAATGACCTCACTCATCACAATGAACACCACAGGTCCAGCGCCCAGACCTACAAGCGGCCCAGCAACAGTAGCTTCCGTCTGCCTCTCTCTCCAGCTTGTTCTTGCAGCCTGGAGAGTGGCATGGCCTCCGGTGGCAAGTTGCCTCATCGGCGAGGGGCCCCAGGACCAGGACCCGGGAGGCTCAGCGGAGCAGCAGTGCCTGGCCCCAGGCTGTGTGGATGTGGCACCGAGGCGATCCCTCAAATCTGCTCCACCTGAGCTGACGCTAGGGCTGTGTCAGACTCGGGTCTCCGACGACCGCATACCGGTCCCCACCACCAGCGCTGGGCACGACAGGGCGCTTCCACCAGATCATGGGGGTGCGCCATCGGCCCCGTGACCACCCCCTCCCTTGCCACAGATGGAACGCCTGCCTGAGCCTCCTCACACTCCGCTGCTTGTACACAATCCCTCACCGGATGGTCCCGTACACCGAACGCTCTGCCCCGCTTGGCCTGTCCTCCCAGCATCATGAATTCCAAAAGCCTTTAAGTGAAATCAAGCTCTGTGGGATGGAAGAAACGAACATTAACCAGTTGTTTACATTTCTCCAACCCAACAGCCACAGGCTCTTCGAAGCTGGAAGAGGAGGAAGAACGGCTGTAACGTTTCCTGTGCACCGACGACATGCCGGGCTGGCCCTCTGCGCACACACAGCGCCCTGTTGGATTCACACAACGATTAAGTGTTGTCAAATTTCTGTTTTTTGATGAGAACATGGAGGTTCTGAGGGATTAAGTGATTTAGCCAAGGTCACTAGCTAGACCATAGCAAAGAATCCAAACAGACTAGCAGGGTCCTAAGATCTTACTTTGCCCTCTAAAAGGCCCTCACTTGTCCCCACATTTACAGAGGAAGAAACTAAAACTCAGTGTTAACAGACCCTCGATCAGAACGCAAGTGTTCAGGGACCCAGCACGTGCCCTTGCTAATGCTCCCTCTGCTTTCAAGTCTTTATTGAGCACCTGGTGTGTGCTTAGCTGTGATTGGTGCAGAAACAGGAAGGTCTGACATCTTTTGCTCTGATTTGCCGCTGTTGTTCAAAATTTAAAAAAAAAAAACAGTAAAAAAAATAAGTTTCCTTCCAACCCTCCATGCCCTCCCTGGCATCAGCAGCCAGCCAGCCATTTCTACTCCCCAGAGGCAAACTGTTACCAGCGTGTGTATTTTTCTAGAGACTATTTTATCTGTATGTAAGTCAATGTGTCCTTTTTTTCAGAGTTGCAGTTCCTAACTATGGTATCCCCTAAAACTCGAAGACAGTATCACCTAGCAGCATTACTGCTATCCTTATATTACAGAGGCACAACCTAAGACCTAGGGAGCTGGGGCGAATGGCCCAAGGTCACATACGAGGACAAAGGGTCTGAGTCTAACAACGGCCCTCTGACCTGGACAGGCATCTGGGTCCTGCTCTCCCCTCGAAACCCTGCCCTTCTCAGTGTCCCCTTTGTGTTTCTGTCACTCCCACCTTCCTCCTTCCCATTCTCGCTCCGTTTTTATCACTTACTCTCACGCACCTGGGGTATTGCTATATTTGAATCAGAAGTGGGAGGACCCTAAATATGGAGCGCAACGCCTACACTACACAGAAGGGCAAATCGAGGTCCAAAAAGGCTCTGAGCATGCTCAGATCTAAGTCCAGCCTGCGCTCCCCTGTTCCCTTTCCCTCCTCTGCCTGCCCAACTCCCCCCTGCCCTTGCATCCCTCACATGAACAGCTAGCTGGCTCAGCTGCAGCCAGAGAGATCTACCAAAAACATTCCCCTGATCAGTCTGCCCAGCAACCCCCAAGGGTCAAAACGTTGGCCCCCGCTACCTTCTCTATCCTCCCCTTGTGGCCAGCCACATCTTACCCACAAGCCTTCCAACCTGCAGTCCCCCCTTCTGCTCTGACTTGATTAGCAGCTATTTATCCTTCGGTCTCAGAGGTCTCCCAACCCGGAGGCTCTCTCAGCTTCCCTGCTCATCTCCAACTTGACAGTGTTCCCTGCTAGGCCGTGAGCTCCCCAAAACGGTGCCTAGGCTTGTTCGGCACTATGTCTCCAGTGTCTGACCATTACAGAGGTACAACCAGTGTCTCCGTCGCTCGACCCCTCTGAGCCCAGGGACACAGGCTCAGAGGGCGTTTGACGCGAAGATGTCCGAACGAGCGTTCCCGCAGAGGGAAGAGCCTAATCCCAGCGGGAGACGTGCGCTCACAAGTTGTGTGCAGGTGCTAGCAAGTATTCCTGTAGGAATGCACCGAGGTGTGTGCAGAAGGTACACGAGAGAAATAAAGTTAAGATACTCTCTTCCGTCTAAAACGCGCCTTCGAACATCCGTGCCAGGCCCCGCGCGGCCAAAGAGCACACAGATGGACAAATCAGGGCCCTGTTAGTCCAGCGGGGAGCCAGTCCTGTGAGGGTCACCTGAGCTTATGAAAGCCTCTCCCACCGCCCTCTCCAATCACAGAAGCGCCTACACAGCCCATCTGCATATAATTTGAAGGGGGTCACAGCCCCCAGAAGGCCAGCCGAGGGCCACGGCTTAACTATTCCTGGTCTAGGTGGATGGAGAAAAATCAAATGAGCGGCTTGGAGCGCAAGCCGGACCATGACAGAACTGAGGAAGGAACCCAGGGCTTCAGAGGAGGTCGCAGAAACAGGGGCTTGGAGCAGCGACGGGACGGCGGCGGGAGGACCTAAGAAATCAGTCCCACTCTCCGGGTAAAACTAAGCGGAGCAAAGCTTTCAGAGCGAAAAGCGCCGGAAACGCCAGGCCGGCTCAGAAAGATGACGCGAGCGCCGCGCGAGTTCCCACCAGTTCGCGACTGACCCGCCCCTGCCCGGTGCATTGTGGGTCTTGGAGGCGCCCACCAGACGTTGGGTCTCGCTAGCGAGCGATATTCACCGCGGATGCAGAATCGGGAGGGGAGGGGCGGACCCTGCTTCCGTTCCGGGAGAAGTCCCGCCCCCTGGCCGGGAAGGGCCAATCCCAAGGCCTCCTTGTCCTGGCCGCGGGGATTGGTCCGAAGACTCACAAGACCGGAAGGGTCGCCAGGCACGTGACCGAGTCAACCAGTCTGGCACGTGACCGAGGCGGCGGCGTCCTTGAACCTGGGTTTTATCTGCAGCGAGAAAGAGTTCGAGAGACCCAGACCTAAAACCAGGATTCGAGACGGCTAAGCTCGCGACTGCTGCGGGCCCTGGCCTCCTGCGGCGGTGGGCAAGCTCTATCAGAGTGATCAGGGCCTCAGTCCCCTCGCCTGTGAGTGAAATAGGCACAGCGTATCCCGAAGAACAAAGTTGTCCGACGCCCACGGGACTCAGGGTTTGTGGAATTGCCCTGCCGATGTGAAGCGGGGACCCCTCTCCAGCTGCTCAGAAAGCTGGCCTTGAATCAGATTGTTGAGCGGAACAGAGACCCTGCCCGTGGCTGATTTAAGACCAAGTCGCAAGTAGTAGTAGGTATGTGGCGCGGACCTAACACCCTTTGGGTACGGGCCACTTCACTTTTGTTATCTTACTAAATCGACAACCACAGTGAGGTGCAGTAGTGTCGGCGAGGCGCAGAGATGAGGAGAGCCTTTGCTGAGGCCGTAGAGCCTGGAAGTGGATGAGCCACGGCTGGACCCAGGCGTCAGCCTGCGCACCCGGCAAACCCTCCGCCAGGTGGCTTTCGCACCAACAGGCTAGGATGGGTGAGACAACTGGGAACACTCATCACCACAATCCCCATGCTGTATGGAGTCACCCAAGCCACGATGGCTCTCCCATTCCCTACTGTTAACTGCTCAAGATAATGGTGACCATGGAGGATGGAGCCAGCGACTTCCCATTCTCCCCTCCCCACCGGGGCAGAACTGGTGTTTTGAGTCCTTTACCCCAGGGGCAGGAAGGATGTTGGGCAGTACCAGGAAACGAGAAGCACAGGGAGTGAGGAACCTGGAAGCCAGGATTGGAGGAAAGGAGATGAGAAATGGGCAAAAGCTGAAAGAAAAACAACCACCAGCAATATACTTCATTCGATTCTACAAGTATTGAACACGTACAGGGTGCCAGGGGCTGTGCTGATAGAATTTACCTTCTAGTGCAGGAAAGAGACAATAAAAGATAAATGATATCATACTATAAGCTATAAGTGCTACTGGGAAAAACAAAAACTGGGAAGAGGCATAGGAAAGGCCAGGAGGTGGGGGCAGATTTACATGAGAGGCGGATGAGGGCTTACTGAGAAGTGGCTTTAAAGGAAGTGAGGGAGGAGCGGAGAACACAGCACAAGCAAAGGCCCTGGTTGGAAGGGAGCCCGCAGTGGAGTGACTGTGGGTTTGAGTGGTAGGAAATGGTCAGAGAGGTAACAGGTGGCCACAGAAAGGACTTAGAACTTAATTCTGAGCAAGCTAAGGCCATTGCAGGTTCTAAAACAGCCTCTCCAACACTACCTCTGGAAGCCCCTTTGCTGTTCTTACCAAGCCGGACACACCCCAGGACCAGAAGGCAGGATGCCCTCTACTCGCTGAACTCCAGACCACACTGGCATCTCTGTCATTTCTGCCCAGGGAAAGGCGGCAGCCCCTGTTCAGGCCCCCAGCACCCAGCCCTGATCCCCATCCCTGATCCCCACCGTGGCCTGTGGAATCTTCACAGGGGAAACCTGGGGCTGACTGGCGCCATCTTCCTCTGCAGCATTCACAGCCCAGGTCTCTGAGCTCCAGAGCTGCCACACAGGGTTGTGCAGGAGCTTAGGTGGGGGTGAAATTGCCACTCTATGTGTCCTGGCTTGGGGCTGCTCACATAGATGCAGTTTGCGCAACGGAGGGGGGCCTGCCAGTTCAGAACTCCTGTTCCCGAATCTCAAAGCTGCCCACCAGCCCTGTGAGGGCGTCTGCTCTCGAGTGGAGGGGCTCACTGACAGACGTGGTCATCACAACATCCACTGCCTCACTTTCTCTTTTTTAATAGACTACTTTTTTTAGAGCAGTTTTAGATTTACAGAAGAATTTAAAGCACAGAGAGCCCCCAGCGCCCAGTTTCCCTTATTAACACCTTATGCCTAGGGTCCATTTGCTACAATGGATGAAACAATGTTGATACATTATTATTAACTAGAATCCATAGTTTGTTCAGATGTTCTTAGTTCCTCCCTGTCCTTTTTCTGTCAGGATCCCATCAAGGATACCACATGACATTTAGCCATCCACCTCACTTTTTAAATTCTGAAGGGCAGTACTGAGAGAGGAGGTTAAAGAAGAATTGCTTAACTTTTCTTTGGCTTTAAGTCTCTGTGCTGAGAGATGGAGGCTGCTGCTTGTGGCTGCGTTTTGGTGTTCTGCCTGACGAGTGACAGCGCCTGGTGCAGCCCCGCCCTGTATGGGAAGGACAGGATGTTGGCTAGGGCAGCAAATCGGGGACAGTGGGGACCGCTCTGCGATCCTGGAAGCTACAGGTGCGGGACCTGCAATTACACCGAGCAGCCACTAGGTGTCAGGACGCCCTTTGGCCGGCGTTCGGTGCCAGCTGGCTCGGTGGCGGGGGCACCTGTTTTTGGGCGGATGCTCCGAGATCCTTGAGCACACTCTGAGATCATGGTTTGCACCGAGTCATCGCTTTACAGATGGAAAGCTGCAGCTCAGAGAACAGGCACTGGTCGACATTTGGGAGAGGGTGGGGGAGCATGAAAGATCCCCACTGCTTGGTGCTACATCAGGAACTGGAAAAATGACAGAACGTGACCCAGCCCAACACTATTCTCCAGACACAGGCAGTATCTGAGTTTGAACCCCTCTGCCTCTTGTTACCTCTGAGACCTTAAGCAAGTTACTTCTCCCTGCGAACCTGCTATCCCGACCCCGACCCCCCCCCAGCCCCCACCACCAGCATCTTTAAAGCGCAGTGATGACAACCTGTCTCGTTAGTGTAAGTTAGTGTTAGGTGAACCGTTAGAACAGACCAGCTCGTGGTGAGGCCGCAGCCTGACTATCGCAGCCTCGTTCCCCGGCCACGTGCTTGGGTGCGCGGGCCGCTCCACTTGCTTCATTTTCTACAACAGCCTAGTTTCTGGCCCAGGCCCTCATTCTACGATTCCACAGGCTGGCATGTGACAGGAGCCAGTTTCAGAGTTCTGCCCCCTTCCGAATCAGGACTCCTGCAGGGAAAGGGTCCTGTGGGGGACCTGCTGGCCACTGGTCATAAGGCTGCACTGGTTACTACAGGCCCCTGGTCTCATGCCTCAGTGCTGCCCCCAGCTCATAGTGCGTGAGGGCCTCCTCGGCCAGCCTGCCTGGGGTCCTGTCACTTGGGTGCCACAGCCCTCCTGCATTGCTCTCTGGAGACTGGCAGCAGCAGGCCTGGCACCCCATCACCTGCCTGTCCTCACCCCAGCCCGGGGGAATCTGCCTGTGGCCCAGGGTGCCCCATTGCCGCCGCTTCTCTGGGACACTTTGCCTGCAAGGGAGACTCCAGTTCTCCCTTCGTCCCCACACACCCTTGTTCTCCTAAGAGCCTGAGCTTTTGGAGAAAAGCCCGAATGACTCACAGGTACTTCTGTCTAAGTCCCCAGGCGATGGTCTCAGGCTGCTCCTCCTGGAATGGGAGGAGCAGCGGGAAGGTGGAAGGGGGAAATGTCAATATAGGCAGTCCCTGCTTTGCACGGTTCCAACTGAGTAACGAGTCTTGGTTACTGATCTGGTTAAATAACACCAGTCCTCCAACAACACGGTTATTAGTCGGAATATCAGCTTCCACAGTATACTAATGGTGGGTACTTGCATTGAGTACAAACTCCCGAGAGCTCTTCAGTCCACAGGCCACTTCACAGAGACGTGACTCGCGACCCGCGACCATCGTGTCATTTCTTTCAAAGGCCATCGGTCCTTGCGCACCACGCACCTGTTCCCACCCAGCCTGCAAACTCTGTCCTTGGGTTGCCTTCTCTGATGAGCCCGCTTATCATTTACAAAAACGCATCATTGCAACAGGGAACTGGCCAGTGGAGGTGAAAGCCAGCAAAGACGTGAGAAGCGAAATGCTGGAAGTGAAATTCGAGAGAAACGGTCAGAGCGTCACAGAAGAAAGAGCTGCCCGACTCAATGGCATGCCACGGCGTTTTAGTTACCTGCCTTTGTTCCGTCTTTCCCGAGCACTGCACTTAGTTTTTCATAGAAATAACTCCTCTTTTTACATCCATATTTCACTGATTTACCGTAAGTCGAGTGAAATTACATCATTACAATTACTAAGTACAACTTGGAATAAACATAACCGTAAGCATATAACAGGGTGATTATGTAGAGCAAGTCAAAAGTAATTGAACATTCTCAAAAAGTCATCCATTCGTATATGTAACTAGATATAGACAACAATTGTATTTTTAAAATAAATATTTTTAACAAAAAAGCTTTTCAGTAATTAAGATACAGGCATTTCTGACCTTGTATTATAGATATTTTCAAACATACAGCAAAGTTGAAAAACTGCAGGTGCGACCAGCACGTAGATTCTAACAGTTACTAGAATATTACCACGCCGACAGGTGGCATGCCCCAAACTGTGTTGCTGTGGTGTTTTCATTGCTGCTCCCTGTGAATTTATACATCCTTGTCCGTTGATGTGCTTGGCCATGTGACTCGCTTCAATCAGGGACGTCTGAGTGGGAGCAATGTGTGTCCCTTCTGAGCAGAAACCTAAGGGCCAGCACACAGTCCTCTGCGTAGTTCATTTCCTTCCATGAAACAGGTGCTGGGGACTTTATGTCCCCCACCCCAAATTCATACGCCGAAGCCCAGATGCCCAGTGCGATGGTATTTGGAGGTGGAACCTTTGGGAGGCAAGTAGATCTTGAGGGTGGAGCCCCCATGAATGGGACTTGTGCCCTCATAAAAAGAGACACAAAAGAGGTGACTTTACCAGAGGGTAGGGGATGTGGGGAGGAGGAGGGGGACTGGGTAAAGGGGTCAAATATGTGGTGACAGAAATCTAACTATGGGAGACGAACACACAGTGTAAATACACACACACACACACACACACACACACACACACACACCTTACTGTTAAAGTATACAGCTGAAACTTCCTGGATTTCGTTAACCAGTGTCATCATAAAATAAATAAATTAATTAATTTTTAAAACCACAATCGTGGAAAAAATACATATACAAATGTGTAAAACGACAAAGCTTATGGACTTTACCAGCATGTATTACATAAACACAATGCTGTCATCATGAAAAAGAGAGAGAGAGAGAGGTGACTTCTCTGCTGTAGGAGGACACAGCGAGGTGGCCGCTGTCTGTGCACCAGGGACAGTCCTCACCGGGGCCCAACCATGCCGGCTGATCTCGGGCTTCCAGCCTCCAGGACTGTGAGAAATCAGCGTTAGCTGTTTAAGCCGCCCAGTCTGTGGTTTTGGGTTACGGCAGCCAGAACTGACTACAACGACAGACGACTCTCCAGACACATGCCGTTCCTCCAGCCTGGGCCTTAGAATGTGCTGACACAGGGCAACGTCACAGCCCCCCTCGATGCGCACGTTGCTCGAGCCAGAAATGAACCCTCGCTCGTCCGGTCACGGAGCCCGAGTATAGCTTGTGGCTGCAGCATAACTCGCCTGCGGATGGTTACGGCGACTCGTGCCTTCCACGGCGGGGTGTCTGTCGGAGCTGCGCTGCTCGCTTCTGTGACTGCAGTGCAAAGATCACACCGAAAACGCCACCTGGTCATAACATGTATTGCTGGTCCAAAGAGACGGAACAGAAAGAGGACACAGCAGAAACTCTCTGAGGAAGCCATGAGTCACCCCTCAGAAAGTCCCCAGAAATTGACAAGAGAGCCAGCCTTGTGTTCGGCGTCCCTCAGCTTCCCTCCGGGAGTTCTGCGTTGGGGCAGAAGACGACATCTTACCACCTTCATCACAAACCTCTGCTGCCACTGTCAGAGGCACCCGGCAGGTGAAGTGTCTGCAGGTCCCTCACATTTGATGACAAGACTATACACCACCTCAACATAAGCGAAGCTCAGAGTGCTGCATGAGGTCACGGAAACCAGCCCACCGTGAGTGGACACATCCAAGACCTGCTGGGAGCTAAGACCCTGCACCACATCGGACAGACAGGTCTCTGTCCCACTCTCTCTCGTGGGGGACCCCGTGGAGGACACAGACTCACCAATGGAGCGATGCACCCCACGGCCACAGGGAGGCTCTGATGACCTCGTTTTCTGGCAGATGGAGTCCTCTTCCCCTCTATCCCGTTGTCCTGAAGCTTCGGTGATGCAGGTTCAGTGTTCTGGGCTAATTTTTATCTGTCTTTGGGATGGTGGTGCCTTACTTCCTGGCTGCTGTAGCAACTCGCCTCAGACTGGGTGGTTAACACAACAGAAATCGGCCCTCACGCGGTTCTGAAGGCTGGACTCTGAGACCCAGGTGTCAATCGGTTGGTTCCTGTGGAGACTGAGGGACAGTCTGTTTCCTGCCTCCCCCAGCTCCTGGCACTGCCAGTGACCTTTGGTGACCCTTCGCGTGTAGACCCATCGCTCCAATCTCTGCCGCTGTTGTCACGTGGAGCTTTTCCAGTATGAGTCTCTGCGTCTGGGCCCAGATTCGGGTTGGGGGACACATATCATAACAGGAAGCACAAATAAGTGCCATGAGGAGGAACGTGCTCTGAAGAAGAGAGCGATGATAAAGGGGTGAGCGGTGAGGGCGTTGGAGAAGGTGAACGAGAGGCCCGTCTGAAGGGTCACACTTGAGTGGAGGTCTGAGGAGAGGAGTTGCCCCTAGGACCGTGGAGGAAATGCTTTCTAGAAAGAGGGAAAGACCCTCAGGCTGAGGTATGCCTAGTGTCGTGGGGACCGCAGGCCCCGGGGACAGAGATCAGAGGGGAGTTTGGAAGGAGAGCCAAGCGCTGGATCACTCAGAGCCTCTGAGTGAGAAGCTGTGGGTGCACTGGGTGGGAGTGGATGACTCTGGCCTCTGTTTACAAGGACTGTTCCACTGGCATCTGGAGAGGACCCTGTTGGCAGCTCTCTCAGGAGCCCAGGTGAGCACCAGAGGTGCTCGAACCAGGGCCGAGGTGCAGGCGGAGGGAGAGTCCAGATTCTGGAGACATCGGGGGAGAGGAGAGCGGCAGGGTTTGACGTTGAACCAGATGGAGGTGAGGTCATGGCAGTGCCGGACGTTTGTGCATCTAGTAACAGACCCTCAAATACACGAAGCGAAAACAAATGGACCTGCAAGGAGAGAGACCCCTGCGCGGTTATAATCCGAAGTCCGACGCCTCCCTCAGTAACAGAGGGGCAGAAAGTCAGGTGCGCATGGAGGATCAGCGAGGTCATGGAGGACTTGAACCACTGTGGGCCAGTGTGGCTTGATGGGCATGTTCCAGAACAGTCCACCAGCAGGCAGCTGCCCTCCTAAGGCCAGGAGTCCTCAATAGAGAGGTGTACGAAGTGTCCGAGGGCCAGGAGGTCACCTGGGGAGGGAGTGTTGTTAGAACACAAAAGCCACATGAGGGCTGAGTGTGCTACCAAATGCCAGGTGAAGGAAGTGCTTAAAAGAGGGGGTGCTCTGCCGTGTCTACGCTGCCCAGCAGTCAACAAGATGCAGACTGAGAACCTGGCACCGGATTTGGCCATGTGGGGCCCTCGGTGACCTCCACTAGAGCACCTGCCCTGGGAGGTGGGGGGTGGGCTGGGAGCACCTGATCACTTTGTTCCAGACAGGCCGTATTCATGCTGAGGAAGGCGGGGAAGAGGCAGAGAGGGGCGGGCAAGGAGGAGGAAGCGTTTCCTCCTTTCTTAAGGAGGGATGCGTTGGAAGGGGCTGGACACCCCTGGGAGCAGTTTAGTAGGGAGAGAGAACGTTTGCGAGCAAGGGGTGGACGTCAGAGGCCACGTCCATAGAGAGGATGGGGCCCAGCGCATCCAGGGAGCGGTGGCCTTGGCCGGGGACACGGACGGTTCTTTCGTAAGAGAAGGGGCGGGCACCTCCAGCGAGGAGCGGCCAGGGCAGCGTTGGGGCGGCGGGCTTGAGAGCAGCTGTGAATTGTCAGCGCAGTGGGAGACAAACTTCTCTAACTTTACCAACGGGCGGCGGGATGCAGGCCGGGCCACGGGCTGGCCTTCCCCTCTGCTCACTGCCACTGATCGCACTTAACAGGTGACCCAGGTGACCTTGGGAGGGTGAGCCCGGTGGCGCCGCGCGGACGGAGGGGCGGCGGGCTGGGAAGGGGCCTCGGTGCGCGTCCTCCCGCGCGGCACTAGGGGGCGCAGGGAGACCGCTCTGTTCCTCCGGGCGCTCTCCCCTCCGGCCCCGCAACCGCCCCCAGCTGGGCTCGAAGCCCAGGAGCCCTATTTGGTTCCAGCCTTACCCCCAGGCTCTCTTAACAAGGTGCCTAGGCAGAAAAGGGGGTGGATCCTGGGAGGAACTTCATCAGATAGCATCCTGTAGCCGGGTGATCCAGAGGTGGGTGGAGCTCCGCGCCGGCCGCAGCTGGGAAGGTCAAAATCCCAAATGTGCCTTGCGGACCCGCCGCTGCTGCCCGCGCCAGCACCCGGTGCCCCGGCCGTAAGGCATTGGACTCACAGCCGTTAAGCACGCGCCCGTGCTGGTCCTGGGAACGAGCCCGTGGAATGAGCGAGCGAGTGAGTGAATGAATGAATGAATGGGGGAGCCGAATGTGTAATTTCGAAGGAGAAGAGCGGCGATCCCAGGCGCAGAGCACGAAGGTGCTGGGCCAGCAGGGCTTCCGCTGAGGGGCTCGGGCCCCGGGATTGGGAGTGGGAGAGGGGAAGGAAGGGCGGGGATGAGACTGGCCGGGATTTGATTCGAGGGGCCACCCAGTGCAGTACTTTAAAGAGAGGGGCGGGGCGTGGACGTGGTCCCCGTGTAGACACTCAGCGCCAACTTCTACTAACAAAACACAAGCGTCTCCTCAGCGGTCACCATCATCCCCCAGCAACTTGAAGCGAAACTTCTTTCCAGCGTCCCCTGCCCACTGCCAACTGAAAGCCAGTTCTACTTTGAACAGAAGAAAACGGGGATGCCACATAGAGCAAGCGGTGGGAGAGGTTTGGGTGGGAGAGAGCCACCTGGGGCAGCTTGGGGAATGAGGGGGAGGGGCAGAGTCCAGCAGGAGGCCAAAGGGGTATCTCACAAGAAGACGCCCACACCTTGGGGCCCTGGGGCAGCCTAGCCAGCCCCCGGAATAGGAGTTTAGAGGGCTTAGCACCCTGTGAACAGTAAGCACTCAATCGATCTTGACCATTCCTATTGTTATTTATCAAATACAACAAACATCTTTAAAAAAAAAATGCAAGCACTTTTGGTCAATTGTATGAATCCTGGTAGATTGGTCGTTCAGGTTCCTCCTGAGAGGGAACATTTGTTTCAGTCGTGAGCCTGTCACTGAGGGCTGCGAATGCCGCAGGCTGCAGTCCTGCTGCCCTGGCTCAGGGCCAGGTTGGAGTGACTGGGACGGCCGAGTGGCTGTGTCCCCAAGCCAGTGCTGACTCACTCACAGCGCAGCCTGCAGGCATCCTCTCGCCGTGTGCCAGGTCACTGGTGGATTTCTGCGTCTCAGATGACGTGCGGTCAGTTCAGAGTTCACTGGTCTGCACCTAATAGAGTTCCCTCTTGTCCCTGTTCCTACCCCAAAGGACATGGAAGGTGAGGGGAGCACTTAGCAGAGAACCTGGCATTGAGAGATCATTCAGTGTTAGCTGTTGGCGATATTTATTACTTATTGCTGTTATGATTGTATCACAAACTCTTTACAGTTGCTTTATATTGTTCCTGGAAGGTTATTTCGACCTGCTTGGGCATATTACTCAAGGGTGGACTGGTGGAAGGCAGGAGGGTGGGGTATTAATCTATCTCCTCTTCCATTAGCTACTTAATGACAAGAATCATCTGATTAGTCTCTGTGTTCTGGCAGCTGCTGGGGCCTGGCACCTGGTACTTGAGCAAGGATAAGCATAATGTATGTTTTGAAGTTTTCCAAGATGATTTGGGGAAATCAAATCATCCCATCACCCTCCCACCAATCAGGACTCAGCTATCTGACTGCGGCACTCTGATGTAAAAATAATGCCTTTGGCCTCCCTTTCTCTGTGCAATTTAAGAAGCAAGTTATGAGTTTGATCTATCAAAGGCCATTTGTGGTCCTTAAAAGAAACTATCATCTCTAAACCCAGGATGTCGGTGCCTGGATTCTGGCCCTAACGTCATCTCGATGTAAGGGAGGATCTGTCCAGGGGGACAGGAGCTGCAGGGGCCTTGGCTGCAGGCATCTCAGCCCCAGCCTTGTGTGGATCCAGATGCCGAGGCCCGTGAATGATGGTGCCAGCCCAGCAGCAAGAAGGGCATCACTGTTCTAGGTGGGCGCTCTCACCTGGGTGTTCATAGCATCCTGGGGGAAATTCGTTTGTCATTAGCCGTCAGGACCCACAATGGCTTGGCTTTACCCCACCGTTCAGGTGTCATCTCCTGGCTTCACCTAACATTGCCCCTGCAGTCAGTGCTCCAGCTGCGACCTTCAGGCCCTTCTGCCGTTGCAGAGGCTGGTTCCCCTGCTGGCAATGCCCCCTCCCAACCTCCCTCTTTCCAGCCCAGCCCTGTGACACGCCTTCACCTCCTCCCCCTCTGATGAAAGTCCTCACTCTCCCTGTATATATGTAATAACACGTATGCCAGGACTGTATCTCAGCTCTTAACACGTCTTAGACACTTGTTAAACGAGAGATGGTGGGCACAAGCTGGGTGCTTAAAAAACGTTAGCCCTCGTCATTAGCATCGTTCATTCATTCAATATTTATGGAGTGTCTCGTCTCCCCGCTGTTCACTGCGGCCGCAGCAATAAACAAGACGTCCGTGGACCCTGACAAACCCCCACGGACCGCGCGCCAAGTTCCCTTCTTCAAGGACTTGCGGTGCTGACACCGAGGGGCCCCGCCCAGCGATGGACTACAAGTCCCAAGGTGCTGCGCGGCGGCGGCGCCGGCGCCAGCCTGGGCGCATGCGCGACGTCGTGACGCCAGGGCCGCGAGCCAGCGCCAGTGGCTGAGGCGGCCGGCGGGCGGGGCGGGGCGCGGCGCGGCGGGGCGGGGGTGCCGGCGGGCGGTGGCCTATAGGGCGGAGCCGGCGCCCTCGCCTCAGTCGGCCGCGGGCTAGCGGCAGGCGGCGTCCGGTGCCCGTTTCTCTCGCTCGCCCGCACGCTCGCTTTCGCGTGGCGTCTCGGCCCCTTCTCAGCGCTGCCTGCGGGTCCCGAACGCGGCGTCATGTCGGAGCCCGGTGGCGGCGGCGGCGGCGGCGGCGAGGACGGCTCGGCCGGCCTGGAGGTGTCGGCGGTGCAGAACGTGGCCGACGTGTCGGTGCTGCAGAAGCACCTGCGCAAGCTGGTGCCGCTGCTGCTGGAGGATGGCGGCGAGGCGCCGGCCGCGCTCGAGGCGGCGCTGGAGGAGAAGAGCGCCCTGGAGCAGATGCGCAAGTTCTCTCGGACCCGCAGGTCCACACCGTCCTGGTGGAGCGCTCCACGCTCAAAGGTGCGGCGCCGGGGCGGCGGCCGCCCCGCGGGCTGGGTCCCCGGCCGCCCCGCCGCGCTCCCGCCACACCCCCAGGCCGGAGCCCCGGGGTGCCCCTTCCGGGTCGCGGGGAGGAGGAGGATACCCCTGTCTTGCCGTCACCCACAACAATGGGATGGCTTTGTCTGCTGGGCCTCAAGATGGCCGAGTTGGGTGGAGACAGCGTCTCCCGGGCTGAGCGCGGGCGGAGGCCGCATCCCGGCCTCTAGTGTCACATGAGCTTTTCGGTTTCGATTTGTGTCCAGGCCAGGCCGACCCCGGGAGGGATGTGTCAGGGGCCAACCCGCGGAGCCGTGGGCAGCCCGGGTCCTGGCCCTTCCGTCGTCGGCGAAGGAAGAGGTCCAGGCGGTCGGAGCCGGGGGAGCGGAGGCCGGCTGGCATCTCGGCCCCCGCCCCGCGCGGACCCAGAGGCCCAGCCCCCGGGGTGACAGGGCTGCGAGCTGGCCATCACCTCTGGGTGGATGCGGGCACGCAGGTCCAGCGCTTGGGCCTCACGGCGTCCATGCCGAGTGGGTGTATCTCCCTGTTTCACACGCGAGGAAACCGAGGCTCGGTGGGAGTGAGCCAAGGTCACCAGCTAATCCTCGTCCTTAGAGTAGACTTGACTGCTCAGTTTCCAGTCCACTGCTTGTTCTCGCCAGCCGTCACTACTTTTTGTGTCATGCTTAGATCATCCTAATGATGGCCCTGTGATATCTGAGTCTATTTTACAGATTTCAAAGAGAGACTCAGGTTAGACACCTAGTGGGGGGAGGGAGCAAAAGGTCCCCTCAAATGGTATCTCCCAAAAGCAAGGCTAGCTTTGCCCTGAGTGCAGCTTGCCTTCCGGGAGGGTGTCCCGCTGACTCTGAGACCACTTGGTTGCCCATGGTGAGCAAATTTGACAGCGCAGGGATGGGCGTGGCACCGCGGCGCTTTGGGAGCCCAGGGATAATGTTCAAGTACATTTTAACGTTTGTCCCAAGAGATTGTGCTTTGTCTGAAAATATTCCCCAACAAGCTTCTTACAATCTTAAAAAGCTGTGTCCTTCTGTCAATAAGAGAACCTACCTGTCTCACAGGAACACACACTTGTTTCTTTCTGATAATTTGTATCTTTCAAAGGCTATTCTTACTCAGGAGTTGCTTCATTGTAGCCTGTTTCGGCCACAGGGTTGGAGGGTCAGAAAGTGTGAAAGAATTTTTTTCCTAGATCTACATGGAATGTTAGAGCAAATAAGCCACTTGGGCTTATTTAGGGTATTAACCTATTAATGTTGTTTAGGGTTTTCTGTTATGTTTGGGTTTATGTTTTCCCAAGTGGAAACCCACTAGTGATTTAAAAAAAACCCCCACACATTTAATACATCTCTTTTTCAAAAAGTATACAGTCATGGTAGACATTTTAAAGTGTACAGATAAAATTAAAATCACCTGGGATCTTTCGACCCAGATATAACCACTGTCAGCATTTTGGCTTCTGTCTTTCTGGTTGTTTTTCAATGAATACATATCATTTTATTAAACTATATTTTAATCTGTATTAAGGTATTGTATTTTGAGTAGTTGACCTTGGCTAAGTCTTGATCTTATTTTCATTGCACAATTTATGTATAGAAATCAATGATTTCTACCTTGAGTCTCAGTTTCTTTTTATGGAAAATATTTGTAAGTTTGTTCTTTGCTTCTGAGTGCTCATCAGTAATTCACTTTTTTCAAACGTCTTAGAATTGCACTTTGCTAAGGTTATCAGACAGACCCTGTGTCTGTAGTGTACTTTCTGGTGCGATAGCTCATCTCTGTGTTTTCTCGATGCGCACGTTTTCATCTTTCAAGCGAAGTGAGTACCCAGGCATCCAAATCTCGGCTCCATAATGACTTGCACTTTTGTATGTTGACTAAGGAATGAGACTGTCTAAAATTGAAATCCTACCTCATTCCTGTATTTATAAAAATCCCCAAAGTATTTCTAGTAATTCAACCTAATTTATTTTTCACTTACAGAAATCAAAGGAAAGACCACATGATCCCATCAGTCTTATTAGCATCCTGGCTGCCCTAGCATAATTAAGATAGAAATACAGACCAGGCTGCTTGGTAGGAGGGCTTTCTTTGTGGTTTTTGTGTTAGCATTGGTATTTGTATATTTAAGCAAAAGATGAGCATCTAGTAGTAAGTAACTACAGTGAAAAGGTACTTATTGAAAAGGTGGCTTGCATTATAACATGAAAAACAACTCTGAATTATCTAAACTGAATGAAGACCACCAAAAACAATTAAATCTTATAATTTAATGAATGAGCAATTCCTTTCATTTTATTCCTTCCTTTTTCTGGAAAGAATTTTTCAAACACTTGTAATTGCATATAGAAACATATGCAATTTTTACATGAAGATCTATATACATATTTTTAAACTACCCAGCTAACTATAAACTTTTGTTGTTGCTAAAGTGCAGCATTCCTTAAAATGTAAAACAAAGGTTGTGAATGTAGCGGTTTATTTTGATAGCGAAGAACTGGAGAGTTGGTGAGAAAGGGATGTGAAATTATAGCTCCTCATTTTAAAAAGAGAAATCTTCCTTCTCTAATTGTTTTCTTCATCGTGTACTTTTAAAATTGTGACCAGATAGGGCCATTACTTACTTCATAAGCATTTTACAGTGTTAATGATGTTTTGCAGGACTTGCTGAAGTGCATTCTTGTTTCTGTTTCATCCCCATGAGTGGTTGGGTGGTGAAGGTAGGAGCAGGTAACGGATGCTCCAGTTTGCAGCTGGTGAACTGGCAGTTCTGGGACCTGTCTGTTAGCTCCAGCTCGTCAGTGACCAGGCTGGGGTCTGGTGCTGTAGAATTTGTTTTTTCACACTTAAGTAAAAACACTTTAAGTTAGAACTTTGAGACTGAAAAGAGCGTCTGCCTTTATTTAGTCAACACTTAACGCAGGCTTAGAACTCTAGTTTTTCTTGAGCTATGTAATTTAGGTGTGTTTGTTTTTGCCTCCTTTATTAGAGCAAAGATGGCGAGGGCCTGGAATATGAAAGAATGCTAGTGCTTTTGACAGTACTCACCTTCTTGGAGTATGGAAAGTTTTGTGGGGAATTGTTTTTGGCAGATTTTTAAAAATTGTATTTTCGGAGGATTTACTTTCCCTAAAAGACTATAAGAAATGTAGTAGATTAATGACCCAAAGTATTTGTTTCTGGCCTTTGCTTAGCCCCCCAAATGGTTAATAAAATGGTTAGTAAGTTAACAGGAAGAATTTTCTATGACACCGTTCTGTCTTGGCACGCTAGGCCAGGAGTCCATCAACCTGGGTTCTTACTGTCCTGTGCTGTCACACTGTAGGAAGGGTCCTAAACCCTTTATGGGACAAACTAGTCTACAGCAAGATAAGTTTGAATGTGCAGTGTAGCATAGTAGATGAAATGTATGTGAATCAAAAGGAAAACAGTTATCACTCTTCCTAAAAAGTAAAGAAAGATGGAAATTCTGTGTCAGCATCTAGAGTCTCAGCATGAGGGCCACAGAGAGATCGCCCGCCCCCTCTGTCGTGAGAAGGAAACTGAAACTCAGGACTTTAAGATCCAATTGGGGAAAAGATGTTTTAAGGAGGATTCTGAAAAAGGAACTAAACTTCTCTGTTCAATTTCCTGGTTTCCATTAAAATAAGAGTGTTGGTTTTACTTCATATCAGTTATTTCTTTTGAATTAGTACAAGCCTTAAAAAAAATATTAAATTTTAAGTCCCTTAGGCATTAATAAGTTATTAGAGTTTTAGTTATTTATTATTTTTTTTTCCTGGAAATATCAAAGTAAACCCCAGTTTTACATTTTGTTACAAGTATTATGTGGCATTTGTCCGCTCTTCACATTTCTAACAATGTTATGAATGCAAGTCTGCAGTTTACAGAGAAAACTTAGACCTTCTCACCCACTTTTAGCCTTGTCCCAGAGCGGGGAGTGGCTGGGCAGTCACAGCCCCGCAGGAGGAGGACGAAAGGGTGGATGTTGAGGTGATAAGGGAAAGGGGAGACACCAAAGCAACCACTTAGGAAAAAAAGGGGAGGACGGGGACAATAGTGACCCATTAGAATCGCATGGTGTTGGCCTGGTTTTGATTTTAAAAGGAAAAGAAGGTGGAAGATAGAGAACCAGGAGCATGTGATGAGTAATTCGGCAGTGTGTGGGGCCAAAGGAAATGACCGGCCTCGTTCGCAGGGTGGCGGGGAGGCTTGCCCTGCGCTGGCAGAAAGTCAGGAGGGCAGCGTGGATGAGGGAATGGCCACGGGGCAGGGAGCCGGGCAGCCTCGCCTGGTCCTTACCCGTTTGCTTTCTCCCTGTCCAGTGCCTGTTTGCCAGCCTGGGGAAACATCCCCGGCCTACCTAGGAGAGGCAGCATGAGCCCTAAGGTAATTGAGCATGTGTCTCTTTCTGTTTCATTCAATGAGGCATGTTGCTCACCTAATTTACAATGTAATGATACAAATCCCTCATAGATGGAAACAAACCAGTCCTTCAGGGGTCGTATACACAGATTAGTGCTAAATGACACTTGGAACAGCTCTAGAAATTCAGGAAACTCTCAGGAGTTGTTAGCCAAAGAAATGACCACAGCTTGCTGCGGTGGGTCTCAGTATGGCTTGCAGCACAGGAATTCAGGAGGTGGGCCGAACACTTTCTGTCCTGCTACTTCTGTTCTGACTGAACAGGCTTGGTCCGTTGCGTGTTAACCAGTAACTTTAGCAACATTAGGAAACTGATCCAGGCTTACGGAAGGAGATATTACCTGATAAAGCATGTGTTTGTACATGATCTCTTCTATATAGCAGAATTAATAGCTTCTTTGTTACTAAGAATTAACTATCAAGTGTCTTTCCTCCTCTGAACAATGTTTAATATGTCTGCAGAAGTAGATTGTCAAATTGTTATTTGGAAGATGTAATCATTGACAGAGTGGCAAAAAAGTTTAAATTACTTGATGGCAGTTTATAAAACAATGTCATAAGTTCTTAATAGGACTTAATATTCAGACCTCATTTGATGTCTGTATTTCCGGGGAGTAAACATTTAAAAACTGAATCCAAAATGTATTCTGTGACCGATTAGTAATGACTTCCATTAATTATTGTCATCCAGGGAAGTTAGAACTTCACAGAGCGGTGGAGAATGCCTGCTTGCCTGTCCTTGTCTGAGGATGACGTCATCGGGTGTGCCTTGCTGGGCCCCAGCAGGCCGTGCTGCACTGCACTGCAGAGTTCCTCCCCGTGTGGGGCTGGGCGGCCGCAGAGCCCTGACTCATGGCTTGGCGGGCTGCCCAGTTCCTGTAACCTTGTTTGCATTAGGAAGTGCAAGCAACGTGGTTCGATGCTACATCCAATCGATATGATTTTATTTGTATAGATGACGAATCTTTAGGAGGAAGAAATGATTTGAAGTTAACATACCATATCTTTGGTTTTGTCACTAATTTCCTTTGATGATTATAGAATAATACTTTTATTTTCTGTTTATTGTTTGGGTGTTATTTTGATGATGTATTTTAAATAAATTATAGAACTATTATGCAAAGTTTGGAAAAACGAGCAACAAAATATTTCGCAGTACTATACCACCTTGACTACTACTTTAGTTTGGGGGTATTTCCTTACACTCTTTGTCCATGTCCATGTGCTTGCATTTTACAGATTGCAATTATGTGTGTGGTTGGCTTCAGGCAGTATGATTTAGCTTACCTGCGTATCGTCTCAGGAGTTACAAAACTCAGTTGATTTGTTTAGTCAGTTTTTTGTTTCGTTTTTTAGTCATGTTTTTGAAACAGCTTGTAAGTACCTGGCATGCTAGAATGTTCTACCACCCCCCCTTACTAAAACTATACCCAAAACAATAGTTTGGAAGAGTTATTGTCTTGTTGATATACTAGTGTTTTATATTCTTTCCATGTGAATTTTGTGTTTGTCTCATCTTAAAACTAATGAAGTAGAAAGCTTTTGCTCAGACCCTATACCCTCAGATTTCCTAGTTTTTGCACTTATAAAAACTGTGTGGACAACCTAAATTAACACCCACCCCTCCTTAGCTGCCCATTTTACATCTTACGAATCTGAAGCCCAGAGGAAGAAAAGTGGTTTCCCAAGATCACTTAGCTAAGTCTACTGCCTTGGTTATTATGACGTAAAGTGAAGGTGAACCATACGTATATCACGTTAAATTAATCCTCAGCGATTTTTGCTAACAGGTATTCTATCTCATATGTCACTGCAAAGATAATTCGACTAGAGCATTCAGGCAGCTCGTGGATTAGTGCCAGGTTTGGATTATTTCCCATTCTTACACACTTTTAATTTTTCAGTTTTAATTTTCAGCTACTTAGGAATTTTGTCCACATGCATCTTGAGCTATTTTACTATGAAGTCCAGTAAGCTTTTTAACGTGATCCTGTGCGAGGTGTTTGCTGTGCGGCCCGCAGGACCCATGGTCTCCAGGAGCCCACAGCGGGGGAGGAAGACACCTCCATTAGTTGACTCCAGAGCAGGGTCCGAAAAGCCCATAGGAGCCCATAGGAGCGGAGGAAGGCTCGGGGAAGCCTCTCGGTGACCCCAGGGGTGTTTCTTGATACCAGTCTTCTTGGTGGGAGTTTGTCCTGGGGGGCCAGATGAGGAAGGGTCCTCTATGTACTGGTGAGGACCCTAGGTTTGGAGTCACAGACTTATGAATTCTCACTTTGTCCCTTTCCAGCTACGCCTCTGAGGGCAATTAACTTACATTCCTTACTTGGAAAACCAGGTAGTAACAGTCACGCCAGCCCCTCGCCCCCATAGGGTTGTCATGAGGGTTAAAGGTATGATGAACCTAAAGTGCTTAGTAAAATATGTGGTCCAGAGTAAGTGCTGAGTAAACCACGGGGAGGTGGGTGGAGGTACCTTCTGTGCTTGGAGCCCAGCGGTCGAGACCCCCAGAGTGGGGCCAGGGGGGGGCAGAGCTGGCCATGGGGAGCAGCACCCGCACTGCCTGGCCACACCCGGTTCATCCTTCCAACAACCCAGGCGTGCCAGTGCCGCCCCAAGTTACAGACAAGGAAACGGAGGTGCGGAGAAGTTAACCTTGCCCGAGATTGTGCAGCAAAGAAGGGCCTGGGTCAAGAGTCAGAAAAAATGGGTAGGAAGGAAAAATAGGTAAAGACCAGTCATGTAGGGGCTTCAATGTCCGGTTGGGGTGGTCGAGGCTAATCGTTCTATAAGCACTTGATTTATTAAAAATTGGAAATGTTGACAGGAATTTGATATATTTATTATGATTTGTAGAGGATGTTGGTGATGAAGGAGAAGAAGAAAAAGAATTTATTTCCTATAACATCAACATAGACATTCATTATGGAGTTAAGTCCAACAGGTGAGTAATGTAAACACACCGTGATCTCGCGTTCTGAACTTGTGAAACTTCAATGTCAGAATCGTGGACTCTAGACGAAGACAGTAGGAAACCCTCAAAAGATTTTTGCTCTATAAATTCAGTATCTTATCTTTGATTTCATGTATCAAATTAAGAGAATTTCTAAGTCAACATAAACTCTAAAATATTTTTACTTTAATTGCCATGTCATGGCACCCATTTTGGGTTTGATCATAATGTACTTAACATATCTAATAGTACTCAGATTCTATCTGAATTTTCATAATTATAATAGTAAATAACTAGTAATCATTCTTAAGTACAGGTATGACTCTTTTAGATTAAATCGCTAAAAGTTGCATCATAGGTTCAAATGGAACACATCATTAAGTTTTTAAATGTGTTACTAATTTCCACCTTCCAGAAATAGTGTCCATTTACACTCCAATAGGCACATATAAATTTAAATATCTAAATGTTATAATTGATTTTATATTGGCATTTAAAAACTTTTTCTTTTGAATAATTTCAACTCTTATAAGGGACTTGCATGAATAGTGCACATTTGCGTTTCCTTTTATTTCCTGAACCATCTGAGAGTCGGTTATAGACCACCTGCCCCCTTTTCCACTAAACACTTCAGAGTTTGTCCTAAGGAGAGAGACGTGCTTTTTCATGCCTCAGTATGGTCATCACATTTAGGGGATGTAATGCTGGCAGGGCCCCATTCTCTTACTCAGATTGTCTCGGGAATGCTCCTGACCATAATTCTCCCATGATGCAGAATTTAATTCTGTGTCCGCATTTTTGTGTCTTTCATGGCATTGACATTTTTGATAAGCACAGACCAGTGGTTTTATGGAACTTCCCTCAGTTGGATTTGTCTGATGTTTCTCCATGATTAGATTTAGGTTGTATATTTTTGGCAGGGATTTGGTTGTGACTGTTCCTTCTCAGTGTGTCAGGAAGCTTCACTGACTTTTTAGAATAATATAAAGTATTGTGTATAAATTATTGGTCTGGGGACTGAAAAATCAAATATTCATCTTAAAGCTAATAATTCAACTACCTTTAGTATTGTTCTGTGTAAGGTATGGTGGTGGGTATGTAGAAAAAATAAAAGCTAGTTCCTGTCCCCAAGAAGCCTGTGGTCTTTGGGGAGTAAGGATGGTAGTTAGGTACACAGCTAACTGTGATACCTGACAGAATCTTAGAGTTGCAGACTACCGTGAAACATGAGGATTGGAGAGATTGCTTCTCATTGGGAAAGGCCCCATGGAAGAGATGCCGGAATTGGGTTTTGAGGGTTACTTGGAATTTTAGCAGGTGAATATAGATTTCTTAAAGATACAGAAGCACATGACACATTAAGAGAATGGGACATCTAGCTTAAGTTGTGACTTGGAGGGGGAAGGGGGTGCATGGCAGGAGATGAAGCTGGAGGAGTTGGTTTCGGCCAGGCTGTGGTGAGCCTGGAATGCCCGCTTGTCACTTCAACCTGTGGGTGACTTTTGCTTATTTGAGTTTAATGTGTGACTTAGTGCCGTAAATTGAATGATACAAATTAGTATAAAATCAGGCTTAAGTACATCATGGCTTGTGACTTGCAGTTGCTAGGAAAGTTATTTTTAGCGAGGTCAAGATTATGAACTTAACCCATATCTGAGACAAATTAGCTTTGCCTGGTTTTATGGGCGCATGCTGTAACCATAACCTTGATTTGTTAGTTTTCACATAAGTCAGTAAAGAAAGATAAGCAATATATTTCACTATTGGAAAAGAAACAGTTTATTCTTAATATGCTTTTTAAATTAAAATTCATATGAATTTTTAATTTGTATGCAACACAGAGAAGGCTACAGTTATTGAGACTGAAGGAGACTTTTTGTTCTAATTTCTTCTCTTGCTTTCTTTCAGCTTGGCGTTCATTAAACGTACTCCAGTAATAGATGCAGACAAACCAGTGTCTTCCCAGCTCCGGGTCCTCACGCTCAGTGAAGACTCACCATATGAAACCTTGCATTCTTTCATTAGCAATGCGGTGGCTCCTTTTTTTAAGTCCTACATCAGAGAGTCTGGCAAAGCAGACAGGTAAAAACCATTTTTCCTTTACTGGTTGGAATCACGTTTCACTTAGTGTTCTTACGACCCTGGGGAACGTAAAATTCAGGAGTCAGGAAGGTAAAGCCAACCAGCCAAGAGCATATAAATTTATTGCATTAATAAAATGAATATTGTGAATGTTTAGCAGACCTAAAATAAGAGTATCTCTTTGGAGACTGATAGTGCACTAGGTGTTGAGTTTTCCTATCTTTTTTAGGGATGGTGATAAAATGGCTCCTTCAGTTGAAAAAAAGATTGCAGAACTCGAAATGGGGCTCCTTCACCTGCAGCAAAATATTGAAATTCCAGAGATCAGCCTGCCAATTCATCCGATTATTACAAATGTGGCAAAACAGTGTTATGAACGTGGAGAAAAGCCGAAAGTTACAGACTTTGGAGACAAGGTTGAAGACCCAACTTTTCTCAATCAGCTACAGTCTGGAGTGAACCGCTGGATCCGAGAAATTCAGAAAGTAAGAGCAGAGATTGGAAGTGCTGTGTAAAATGCTACACGCTTTGGTGCCTGTGAGAACACTGGTCTGAGCTTTTGCCAGTGCAGTAAATTCTGCAGTGACTGTTGGCAGTGCCTGCCTTTGGGGATGCTCAGCGGAGGCCTCACGCGGGCCAGGGGCTGTCTGAGATGTTTACATACTCGCCCGACAGCGATCATCCTGGCGGTCTCACATCTTTGATCTCAAGTTGAACCACTTACATGTTATAGGGAAAGAAATCTATTTGAAACATAAAAATTAAATTGTAACATATGTGTTAAGTTAATGATACTTTTTTATCTTTGTTTAACTAGTGAATACTCTTGAATTTTATTTTTTCTTTAAAGGTGACCAAACTTGATCGAGATCCTGCCTCAGGAACTGCCTTACAGGAAATCAGTTTTTGGCTAAACTTGGAACGTGCATTATACCGCATACAGGAGAAACGAGAGAGCCCAGAAGTTCTCCTTACTCTGGATATCTTTGAAACATGGCAAGCGTTTCCATGCCACTGTCAGTTTCGACACCGACACAGGTAATAAACTGGAGCTAATAATCTGATCAAGTGATTGCTCTGCCTGATCATTCCATGACCATTGGATGCACCATCTTTCCTGTTTCCTCTCTCGCACCTCGTCGCATCTTTCCCCCACGTCTAGGAAACGCAGATGACTTTCGCACATACCCCCTTTCCGTCCAGGGGTTTTGAGAACACGGCCAGTTTCTAGGCCTGAGCACAGAGCCTTGGGAGCTTCCCTCCTGTCCCACGGTTACTGGGCTCCCTGAGGAGGCCGTGCTTTTTTAATGTGAAGTCGGCTGTGCTTCTGACAGTCCAGACAGGAAGATGGTTTACATTAAGCAGAAGTTATTTGCCCTCAGGGCCATGCAAGGAGAGCTGGTCAGTACTTTCTCTTCCTCCTTCCACCTGCCCCTCCCGTTCTCTGCCTTTCTCCCTGTTCAGAAAAGTGGTCGGGGTGAATTCCGTTTTCTGCGTGGGCAGCAGTGCAGCGGGTGCTGCTGCCTGGCACACAGCAGACGCACAGGCGTTGGGACGCCGGGCGCGCCGGCTCGGCTCGCGCTCGGGGCAGCTCCGTGCCTGCAGGGCGTGCCGGGGCTGGCTGGCACCTAGCGGGCGACGCAGCGGCTTTCGTGTGCTCCTCTTTCCCTGCCAAAAAGGTGCTGGCATTTTAAATATTAGAGGAAATTCCAGGTAGAAATCAGCCCATTACACTGACCACACTGCGCACATTGCCCGAACATCACTAATGTTGGAAAGCACAGCTTTTTTGGGAATTTTTTTGTAATACCTGTGAAGCCTTTATTTCTTAATACTTTTTTTTTTTTAATCATCTTATGCCAGAGGAAGTCAAAAAATAGCCTAGGACCCAGGTGCTTCTGTGATTCTCTGTCTATAGCACACCTAATTTGAGCCATGGGTATTAGCATTTAAATTTTAGTGTTTTTACAATAAAATTATTATTACAATAAAGCTCTGGTTTTCCTAAAGTTAATTATTAGTAGAACATGTACATATTATAGAAAGCAAAAACATGAAATTTGAGAGTACCACCCACAGCCTTTAGGATATGTATGTGTTGACTGATATTCTTTAAAAAGCAAAAATGAGACCACACTAGTATCCTGTTAATAACATGGCTTTGTTTACAAGTATCAAACAATTTGTATCACTACATCTTTTGCAACATCAAAATGTTCCAATGTGAAGATACATTTTATTTACTCAGTATTAAGCCTGTGTGGAATATCCTTTTAGTTGTATTACTTTTTATTTCTGGTAAAATTGACATGAAACATACTATTATAGTTGTATTACTCTATATGAGAACCCTTAACCATTTCTCTGTTAATGTAGGGCTAAAACAGGCTTTGGAAACTGTGAATGACTACAACCCTCTGATGAAAGATTTTCCTCTGAATGACCTACTGTCTGCCACTGAACTGGACAAAATAAGGCAGGCACTTGTGGCAATTTTCACCCATTTGCGGAAGATCCGAAACACCAAGTATCCCATTCAGAGGGCACTGCGCCTGGTGGAGGCCATCTCAAGAGACTTGAGTTCTCAGTTACTCAAAGTGCTGGGTACCAGGAAACTGATGCATGTCGCTTATGAAGAATTTGAAAAAGTAAGTTTTAGTCTATCAGAAATCCAACCTCAGGGCATTGAGACGAAAGTGCTTTAATAACAAACTTCCTTTCTTAAATTACATCCTAGGTTATGGTGGCGTGCTTTGAAGTGTTTCAGACTTGGGATGATGAATATGAGAAACTGCAGGTGTTGCTGAGAGACATTGTCAAAAGGAAAAGGGAAGAAAATCTGAAGATGGTGTGGCGAATCAACCCCGCCCACAGGAAGCTTCAGGCTCGCCTGGACCAGATGAGAAAGTTTAGGCGCCAGCACGAACAGCTGAGAGCTGTCATCGTCAGGGTCCTGAGGCCACAGGTGTGGTTCCCATTCCGAAAATTCGTACACGTGTTGTCTTACTGATGCCCTCTTCTCAGAAGTAGAATTAACTACCCGCCTCCCTCGCACTAAGAGCGTCTGCAGCTCCGTTTCCATCTTGGCACTGTCATCTTTAAGATCCAGTGACTGTGTGTTGTATTGGCCCAGGCCAGATCTTTGATGTTCTCCCTCTATTCCTCCCCACTAGCAAGTTGCATGGACCCTGGAGCCAGACTTCCTAGGTTTTGATGGTCATTTCCCCTTTAACTAGCTGTGTGCCTTAGGCACAGTATTTATCTTTTTCTCCAGATTCCTCATCTGTAAAATGTGGATAATAATTGCATGTGCCTGAGAGTAAAAGAATGAAGTGACTAATTTTTTACATGCTTTTCTTCGCTATTCACCTTTCTATTTTATTCACCAGTGCTTTTCTTCCCTTAAAAAAAAAACCCAGTCCAGAAATAAAAGGCGGACTGAGATATATAGGTAGAGGAATTGATAAATGGGTAGTCATAAGATAAAGCCAATATATAGCAAATGTTAATTAGCTGAATGTTAATTACAGGCCCTAGATGGGGATGGATATAGGTGTTGGGTCTATAATTTTTTCAACCCTCCTATAGTTTGGAAATTTTGTAATAAAATGTTGGGGGGCGGCATACAGTCTGGAAACGATGCCACCTAATAAGCATCACTCACTGATGGGGTTCCTGCTGCTCGGGGTTGTGTCATTGTTAGTCATGACTTCTCAGCAGGGTTTACCCGGTGCGCACTAACGCGTGCGTGCGTGTGTGGGGTTGGCCTTTTTGCTCTAACCCTCTGTTTCACCAGTGAGAGTTCTGAGACGAGCGCTGATTCCGTCTCGCCTACGGTTTCGTAACCCCTTCTGCCATGCACCTCTTATGTATCATTTTCTAAAGAGCGTTGTTTCAAGAGCATTGTGAGTATGTGTATGTGTATATTTTTTAGTAAAGTTGGAACTTGTTATTTTTTTCCGACTTTATTGAAATAGGTCATTGGTTTCTAAGCATTGTCTATATATTTTTTGTCTGTAGATCATGTGGTACACATCCTGCGTGCACACGTTCTTAGCATGTTGTTTCTGGAGTGTGCAGTCTGTTCACTTGGTGTGGTCATTGATGTGAATGGATCCAGATTTGCCATTTCCCATTCATTTCCCACTGTCCTCATTTTTGTTCTCCGTTTCTCCAGCTCCCTTCTTTTGTGTTATTTTTAGTATATTATTTTAATCCCTTTGTAGACTTGTAGCTGTATTTTTTGAATTTTATTTTTAGCAATTACTCTTTGGATTACAATATGCACCATTAATGTACTGTGACGTCTTCAGTAGTGACTTCTAGTGACACGTAAGAGCCTCACACCAGCATGGCTGTTTCCTCCTGCCTGGTTCACAGGCGGCCGGGGAATAATGCTGTTCGTGGCATGAGTAGTGTGTCCTTATTTACCAGAAACCCAGCAGTACTGTGTCTAAGTTTTGTTTTAGTCATGTACATTTTTGGAAAATTAGGAGAAGAAAAGAATAGCATACATAATAGCTGACAGTTGTCCACATATTTACATTTTCCAGCCCTCTTCATTCCTCCCTGTGGATCCGAATGAGTGTCTGCTGTGTTTTCCCTTTAGCCCGAAGGAGTTCCTTTATTATTTCTTGTTCCATAGGTCTGCCAGCAATGGACTCTGGCTTTTTTTTTTTTTTTTCCAGGAAAAATACTTCATTTCCACATCTGAGGGGTAGTTTCACTGGGTGTAGAACTCTTGGCTGACAACACGTTGCAAATCTCCTGGGGTTTCACCTCACAGGGCTCCCCGGGTCTCCTCCTAGGGGTGATAACTAGCTCGGGCCTTCTCAGGCTCTCTCATTTCCAGTCTTTACCCTTTAAGTTTATTGCTGTTCTGCTCCTACTAGCAAAGCTGCAGGTTTTCCTGCCTGAGCTGAGGATGTGAGTGCCTCCGGGCAGGAAGGCGCTCGGCTTGCTGTCCTCACCTGACGTGGTGGTGCTTTGTCATGAGCAAACACGTCTCAAGTTGTTAGTTCTTTCTCATTGTCCTGAAGTGGATGTTTTCAATCATTTTGTCCAGTTTTTGCCCTCACGCTACCATTACCAGAAATCCTTAGACTGTTTTAAATGCGTAAAATGAAATGGAGAGGTTTAAAGCAAAAGTTACTAACAATTTTGAAATTGCCGTCCTAATAATCCATGTGCACCTCCACAAACACACAAAGTAGCAAGGCCCACTTAGCGACAGGCCCGATACCATAATTTTGAAGTAGCGAAGGCGATAAACGAGCCCTCAGGGCATGAGCAGCTGTAACGTGACGGGGAGGTGTTCTTGGTGACAGTCAGGCAACTGCGAACAACTGGGCCTGTCGTATATGTTCATAATTGTAGGAAATGTTCATTTTTAGTTTGGGGCTAGTAAAAATAATGGTTTTAATTTCCCCCAAATTCACAGACTGCCTGTCGTTCACGGCATCTGTGGACCCCTGCCTAGCTCTGTGGGGCATGGGCATGGGGTGGGCACGTGCGCAAGTCCAGCCCTTCCTGTGGGAAGAGCTGTGTTTGTCTAGGACTGAGCGGAGGCTGCTCCTGTCACCGAAGCGAAGCGCTTTATCAGGCCCCCTGCTGTGCACTTGCCCATGCGTTATAATTTAAGAAAAAGGGAAGACTATTTACATCGGGTTCTGAGTTTGTGGGTGGCACTCCCATGAATTACTGAGCTTTCCAATGCAGTTTTTAATGCTGACCAAGCCTTAAAAAGGGAAGTACCTAAAACCCAGGTATAACACGTGTTAATTTAGCTTCTCAAGCAAAGGAACAACATTGCAGAAGATTCGTTTTGTGTAGAATTAAAGTATACTCTAGTGTTGTATTTGGCTTTGTCGAGTTGTGGTTATAAAACGTTCAAATGAAGGCTGAAAACCTTCGTAAGCTGACCAGTATGTTCGTGTGGCACGTCCTATCTACTGGCGAACAACAAAACACAAGTCTCCATTCGGTAACCTCTTGTCGCAACCCTCTCTCTTAGGTCACGGCAGTCGCACAACAGAATCAAGGAGAGGTGCCTGAACCCCAGGATATGAAAGTCGCTGAGGTCCTCTTCGATGCCGCCGACGCGAATGCCATCGAGGAGGTGAACCTCGCCTACGAGAACGTCAAGGAGGTGGATGGGCTGGACGTCTCCAAAGAAGGCACGGAGGCGTGGGAGGCTGCGATGAAGCGCTACGACGAGAGGATCGACAGGGTGGAGACCCGCATCACGGCCCGCCTCCGCGACCAGCTGGGCACGGCCAAGAACGCCAACGAGATGTTCAGGATTTTCTCCCGGTTCAACGCGCTGTTCGTCCGGCCTCACATCCGCGGGGCCATCCGCGAATACCAGACCCAGCTCATCCAGCGCGTGAAGGACGACATCGAGTCCCTTCACGACAAGTTCAAAGTCCAGTACCCGCAAAGCCAGGCGTGCAAGATGAGCCACGTGCGCGACCTCCCGCCCGTGTCGGGCTCCATCATCTGGGCCAAACAGATCGACAGGCAGCTGACGGCCTACATGAAGCGCGTGGAGGACGTCCTGGGCAAGGGCTGGGAGAACCACGTGGAAGGGCAGAAGCTGAAGCAGGACGGCGACAGCTTCCGCATGAAGCTCAACACCCAGGAGATATTCGACGACTGGGCCCGCAAGGTGCAGCAGCGCAACCTGGGCGTCTCGGGGCGCATCTTCACCATCGAAAGCACACGCGTCCGGGGCCGATCCGGAAACGTCCTCAAGCTCAAGGTCAACTTCCTCCCCGAGATCATTACGCTTTCAAAAGAAGTTCGAAATCTCAAGTGGCTTGGTTTCCGAGTCCCACTGGCGATTGTGAACAAGGCTCATCAAGCAAACCAGCTTTACCCGTTCGCCATCTCCCTGATCGAAAGCGTCCGCACGTACGAGCGGACCTGCGAGAAGGTGGAGGAGCGGAAACCCATCTCCCTGTTGGTGGCCGGCCTGAAAAAGGAGGTGCAGGCCCTGATCGCGGAGGGCGTCGCCTTGGTGTGGGAATCCTACAAGCTCGACCCGTACGTGCAGCGACTGGCAGAGACTGTCTTCAACTTCCAAGAGAAGGTGCGTTCCCAGAACCCTCATGGCCCGGCGCACGGGGACAGCTCACTCAGCACGTAGCTCTCCTGCAGGAGGCGATCGCTCGGTTGGTGGAGAGCGAGGCCACGTGAGCTGGAAGGGAGGAGGAGCCGCCTCACGCTCTGGGCTCTCAATAGGGCCGGGGCTCCAGGGAGGCCGTTGATAACACCCATGTTCAGAAACCAGTGGAGGGGGACGGTCACGGGGGCTCTGACGGGGTGGGAGCTTTAGTGCTGAGGGAGCTGGCCGGGCCATGTGGCTTGAGGGGTGCAGCCTGGCGCTCGCTGTCAACGCACCCAGACCTGCACGTCCGCCCCCGGCCGCAGCGAAGTCGGACGGTGTCAGGCCAGCTGGCTCCCAGGGACAGAGAGGGTGCTGGGGACCAGAGCACATTTCATTTCCTGCTCCCCAGCTCCTCAATCAGAGGTCACCCCTCTCGTGAGGGGGGAAACGGGTCATCCCATACATTTCCCCTCCCTGTCACCCCAACAAATAGGATTAGCTGTTTATGGAAGAATTCTGCTTCGAGCATTTGTTAATTAATGGAGAAAAATGTACATAGTACTTAAGGGACAGAGTGCGTTGGTGTTTTAAATATTTAACATACCTTTCTTTAGGTGGATGATCTGCTGATTATCGAAGAAAAAATAGACCTGGAAGTCCGTTCCTTAGAAACTTGCATGTACGACCATAAGACTTTCTCAGAGATCCTGAACAGAGTCCAGAAGGCTGTGGACGACTTGAACCTGCACTCCTACTCCAATCTGCCCATCTGGGTCAACAAGCTTGATATGGAGGTGAGGCCCGGGGCTCATTGATGACGTTTCGCATTTTTCTACTGTCAATGTAGCCGTGGATCCTGCCTCGTTAGCTTATTAGTCGTTAAAAAGCATTTTTCTATAGAAGTTGCCAGTGGTAGTCTAGTTTTCTCTTCAGAAATCTCATTGACCCACCGACAGCGAGCTGAACTGTGATGCTGGCAGCACGCGCTCTGCTCCACGTCGGCGGGGTGAGCTGTGAGGGAGACAGTGCTCTTCATTCCCTGGGCACGCGGCAGCCTCCTGCTTGCCATTCCCTGCTCCTGACAGTTTCTGTTGTCCTTCCTGGGGCGCCCTCACCCCCAGCATCTTTTTCTGATAACTCTGCCCCTGCCCTGCTCCACCACCCAATTTAAAAAGTACCCAACAACAAATACCTCTTAGAGGTGTGCATGAGGGTGTGTCAGAGAGAAGCATCCTTGCCACCCCAGGTGGCCGCCTGGGGGGGCGTGGGGTGCACATCAGAGAGCACATCCTGGGGAGGCTCAGGAGAGAGGAGATTCCATGGCCGAGGTCGCTCTGTGGACAGGTGGTAATTGGTGAGTTCCAAAGCTGTGAGTGGCTCACAGGTTTTCTCTCCTGTTCTCTTTTAAAATGGATAAATTACAGTGCATCCACACAACGGGACACTAACAGTGAACACTGACAAGCCTGACTCTCTCGAATCCCCTGAAAGTCCACAGCTTTTCTCACAGCTTTCCCAGGATGCTTGTGTGGCCCGCAGCAGACTCTTCACAAAGATACACAGATGTCCTATTTGTAGGAAACGTATATGTTTCCTTCTAAATCAGAGAGAAGACTGTTCTTTACTTGTTAAAATGGCCACTGTGTGTGGTGACGGATGTTAACTAGACATCGTGGTGACCGTTTTGCGGTCTATACAAATATCAAATCACTATGGTGTATCTGAAACTAACAATGTCTGTTACATCTCAATATAAAGAAAAAAAAACAGTTCATCTCCAAATCTGCTTTCTAGTTTTATCTCTGAGGCTGCCAGGGAAACACTTTTCTTTTCTAAATTTTCTGTTGTATTAAACAAATATCAAGACCTTAACTGCATCCACTGTGTTAGTCTCCTTATCACTTACGGGTCGGGACGATTGGTGACTCAACCTGCAGGTGGAGAGCATGGGAGGCGAGTTACCTGAGGCCGGACGGGAGGCTCTGAGAGGAGAGAGTGTGCGGGTGGAGAGGGCTGTAGTTAGAAACTCTCCATCTTTGACCTGAAGCCTCCGCTTTTCCATTTTGTGTGCTCTGTGAGCGGACGTTTGGAAGCATTGCTGATCTTCAATACTACTTTCTCTGTAGATTGAAAGAATATTGGGCGTTCGCCTGCAAGCTGGCCTGAGAGCCTGGACCCAGGTGCTTCTTGGACAAGCCGAAGATAAAGCAGAAGTGGACATGGACACAGACGCGCCGCAAGTCAGTCACAAGCCCGGTGGAGAGCCCAAGATCAAAGTGAGTAGTTCCCGCGGCGCCTGATTCGCGCACGAGTAACGTCTCCCCTCAGTACCAGTGGAAAACCGCTTCACGACAGAGAAACCTGACAGGCGCCTGGCCCAGGTGGCCCCGGGCTGCACGGCCCGGGGCGCTGCGTGGGGCCTGTGTGCTGCGCGGCGCGGCAAGGGGACTGCGCGCAGCGCAGTGAGGGGACTCTGTGCGGCGAGGGGACTGTGCGCGGCGCAGTGAGGGGACTGTGCGCAGTGAGGGGACTGTGCGCGGCGCAGTGAGGGGACTCTGTGCGGCGAGGGGACTGTGCGCGGCGCAGTGAGGGGACTGTGCGCAGTGAGGGGACTGTGCGCGGTGAGGGGACTGTGCGCGGTGAGGGGACTGTGCGCGGCGCAGCGAGGGGACTGTGCGCGGTGAGGGGACTGTGCGCGGCGCAGCGAGGGGACTGTGCGCGGCGAGGGGACTGTGCGCGGCGAGGGGACTGTGCGCGGCGAGGGGACTGTGCGCGGCGAGGGGACTGTGCGCGGTGAGGGGACTGTGCGCGGTGAGGGGACTGTGCGCGGCGCAGCGAGGGGACTGTGCGCGGCGAGGGGACTGTGCGCGGCGAGGGGACTGTGCGCGGCGAGGGGACTGTGCGCAGTGAGGGGACTGTGCGCGGCGCGGCGAGGGACTGTGCGCGGTGAGGGGACTGTGCGCAGTGAGGGGACTGTGCGCGGCGAGGGGACTGTGCGCGGCGCAGTGAGGGGACTGTGCGCGGCGCGGTGAGGGGACTGTGCGCGGCGCGGTGAGGGGACTGTGCGCGGCGCGGTGAGGGGACTGTGCGCGGCGAGGGGACTGTGCGCGGTGAGGGGACTGTGCGCGGCGCGGCGAGGGGACTGTGCGCAGTGAGGGGACTGTGCGCGGCGAGGGGACTGTGCGCGGCGAGGGGACTGTGCGCGGCGAGGGGACTGTGCGCGGCGAGGGGACTGTGCGCGCGAGGGGACTGTGCGCGGCGAGGGGACTGTGCGCGGCGAGGGGACTGTGCGCAGCGCAGTGAGGGGACTGTGCGCGGCGAGGGGACTGTGGCGCGGTGAGGGGACTGTGCGCGGCGCAGTGAGGGGACTGTGCGCGGTGAGGGGACTGTGCGCGGCGCAGTGAGGGGACTGTGCGCGGTGAGGGGACTGTGCGCGGCGCAGTGAGGGGACTGTGCGCGGTGAGGGGACTGTGCGCGGTGAGGGGACTGTGCGCGGTGAGGGGACTGTGCGCGGCGAGGGGACTGTGCGCGGCGCAGTGAGGGGACTGTGCGCAGTGAGGGGACTGTGCGCGGTGAGGGGACTGTGCGCGGCGCAGCGAGGGGACTGTGCGCGGCGAGGGGACTGTGCGCGGCGAGGGGACTGTGCGCGGCGAGGGGACTGTGCGCGGTGAGGGGACTGTGCGCGGCGCGGCGAGGGGACTGTGCGCGGCGAGGGGACTGTGCGCGGTGAGGGGACTGTGCGCGGCGAGGGGACTGTGCGCGGCGCAGTGAGGGGACTGTGCGCGGCGCGGTGAGGGGACTGTGCGCGGCGCGGTGAGGGGACTGTGCGCGGCGCGGTGAGGGGACTGTGCGCGGCGCGGTGAGGGGACTGTGCGCGGCGAGGGACTGTGCGCGGCGAGGGGACTGTGCACGGCGCAGTGAGGGGACTGTGCGCAGTGAGGGGACTGTGCGCGGCGAGGGGACTGTGCGCGGCGAGGGGACTGTGCGCGGTGAGGGGACTGTGCGCGGCGCGGCGAGGGGACTGTGCGCAGTGAGGGGACTGTGCGCGGCGAGGGGACTGTGCGCGGCGAGGGGACTGTGCGCGGCGAGGGGACTGTGCGCGGCGAGGGGACTGTGCGCGGCGAGGGGACTGTGCGCGGCGCGGTGAGGGGACTGTGCGCGGCGCGGTGAGGGGACTGTGCGCGGCGCGGTGAGGGGACTGTGCGCGGCGAGGGGACTGTGCGCGGCGAGGGGACTGTGCGCGGCGAGGGGACTGTGCGCGGCGAGGGGACTGTGCGCGGCGAGGGGACTGTGCGCGGCGAGGGGACTGTGCGCGGCGAGGGGACTGTGCGCAGCGCGGCGAGGGGACTGTGCGCAGCGCAGTGAGGGGACTGTGCGCGGCGAGGGGACTGTGCGCGGCGCAGTGAGGGGACTGTGCGCGGTGAGGGGACTGTGCGCGGCGCAGTGAGGGGACTGTGCGCGGTGAGGGGACTGTGCGCGGTGAGGGGACTGTGCGCGGCGCAGTGAGGGGACTGTGCGCGGTGAGGGGACTGTGCGCGGCGAGGGGACTGTGCACGGCGCAGTGAGGGGACTGTGCGCAGTGAGGGGACTGTGCGCGGCGAGGGGACTGTGCGCGGCGAGGGGACTGTGCGCAGTGAGGGGGCTGTGCGCGGCGAGGGGACTGTGCGCGGTGAGGGGACTGTGCGCGGCGCGGCGAGGGGACTGTGCGCGGCGAGGGTACTGTGCGCGGCGCGGTGAGGGGACTGTGCGCGGCGAGGGGACTGTGCGCGGCGAGGGGACTGTGCGCGGTGAGGGGACTGTGCGCGGCGCGGTGAGGGGACTGTGCGCAGTGAGGGGACTGTGCGCGGTGAGGGGGCTGTGCGCGGCGAGGGGACTGTGCGCGGTGAGGGAACTGTGCGCGGCGCGGCGAGGGGACTGTGCGCGGCGAGGGGACTGTGCGCAGTGAGGGGACTGTGCGCGGCGAGGGGACTGTGCGCGGCGCGGTGAGGGGACTGTGCGCAGTGAGGGGACTGTGCGCAGTGAGGGGACTGTGCGCGGCGAGGGGACTGTGCGCGGCGCGGTGAGGGGACTGTGCGCAGTGAGGGGACTGTGCGCGGTGAGGGGACTGTGCGCGGCGAGGGGACTGTGCGCGGTGAGGGGACTGTGCGCGCGCGTGGCGAGGGGACTGTGCGCGGCGAGGGGACTCTGTGCGGTGAGGGGACTGTGCACGGTGAGGGACTGTGCGCGGCGAGGGGACTGTGCGCGGCGCAGCGAGGGGACTGTGCGCGGCGCAGTGAGGGGACTGTGCGCGGCGAGGGGACGCCACTCCTCTGCGGTCGTCCTCCCCAGATCCCCAGCCTCGTCCTGGCCGCGGGACAGACACCACACAGACCCAGATCGCGGGCCAGTCTACAAAACCCTTGGCCGGGACTCTCCCAGAGTGTCAAGGTCACGAGAGAAAGGCAAGGAAGAACAGAAAGGTCACAGGTCGCAGAGGAAACACAAGCCACGCAGCGGGCTGATGCGGTGTCCAGGGCCATCTCCGGGCAGCCCCCCGCCCGCCATGTGGCAGTTAGTGGTTCTGCGTCAGCGTCAGCCTCTCAGTCTCGGAAATTGTACCATGTTACGTGTTCACGGTAGAGGAGGCTGCTGAAGGGTAGTGGAACTCTCTGTGGTCTCTTCGTAACTTCCTTATAAGTCTAAAATTATTTCAAAAGCAAATTTTTAAAAGTGAAAAATAAATTTACACTGGGAAAAATTCTCAGATTTCTAAGCCTCTGTGCAAGAAATCGTTTCAAGGAGTGAACATAATCTTCTACAAGTGAAAGTTCAGACTGTGACACTAGACTCACTGTTTTCACAAAAATCTAAACTGAGGTCTCCTGGGAGAGTGCAGTAATAGCACAGCGGCCACACACTGCACAGCCATCTTTGTCCCCAAGCCTCCTGTTTCCCGTTTGTGCGTAGAAGGGGTCAGCCAGAGCCTAGCAAGCTTTCTGGAAGTTTGCGTTAGTTGGAATAGGCCCTGTTCCCTGACGTGGGCGTGGCCTTAAAGGTGTCCACGCTGCAGTAATTCGTCAGCCCTGCGTTTGCTGTGTGTAGTTTACCGTTTGTGTTGTATTTATCACTGAAAAAGTCTCAAAACAGAAGCCTGAAAGAACTGCAGGTAAAATCTTTGATCTGGGAGAAACATTTGGCTTTTTTTCCTACCCAGACTTTACCTTCTCTTTTTCTCTTTTTTTGGTCTATTATTAATACTTGAAAAATGTTTTAATTTTTTGAAAGTTACAGATACATGTACCCAGAACATACTCTTTAAAATACCGAGGTCACCAGGCACGTCACTTCAGGTGGTGCTTTGTTGCTCATCCAGGCTGGGGGACTCCGGGGACCCTAAGTGATGCCTGTCCTCCGGCTTGTAACAGTTAGGGGCAGGCCGCAGACCACACATGGGATCACAGAGACCGCGTCTAGTGGAAACGGCCTCATGGTGCAGACTGAAGCAGTTTAATAATTTAGAGACAGCGTTCTGCACCAAAAGCATTTTTTTGAAATAAATTGCTGAGCAAGACGTGAAATCTTTCTTTTACAGAACGTGGTGCATGAGCTAAGAATAACCAATCAGGTCATCTATCTGAACCCGCCAATTGAAGAGTGCAGGTACAAGCTGTATCAGGAAATGTTTGCCTGGAAGATGATCGTGCTGTCTCTCCCCAGGATCCAGAGTCAGAGGTACCAGGTGAGCCTTCGGGAGCCTTGCGGCCAGGCCTCCGCTAGGGCTCTGTGACACCCCTCTCCCTAGGCCTCTAAGTAAAGCCCTCGATGTGCCTTTCAGACCCCAGACTCAGCATTCTAAGGGAAAGCTGGAAGAAGCTTTGTTGACCTGACATTTTTCCCATTAGTTACTTTTCTAAATAGTTGTGTTTGCAGCTCTGGTCTCAGTCATCTCTTGGGAATTCCCTCCATTCTTTCCTTTGAGAGTTTTACGTCCTGCCGCTTTTTTCCTCCCACATTTAATTAAGGAAATGTGCAAACGTTCACAAAGGTAGAAGGAATTGTGAGTTCCTATCACCCCACTTCATTTATCCACATGTGGCTGAATTTGTTTCATTTCTGTTCCCCTCCATACCCCACCATATTTTTTAAAAGCAAATCTTATATATAACACATTCTTAGTCCTACACTTCCAGAGCAAAAGGAAAACCCGAAAGACCGGCCAGGCTTAGGCCTCCGGGCGTGTTATTCCAGACGGACCAGTGGCTTTCACGTGAGCGGCCCCACGACCTCTGCTGTCACAGCTCTTCCAGAGTAGCGGTCCCACTGCGAAGCCCATCCCTTTCTTACCTTTGAACATAAACTCGGTTCTGTTCAGATTTTCCTGAGGTAGCGGCTACCCTTGGGCTTGCAGTCTTGGCAGCACTTGGCCCAGACCCTGGCGGTGTCCCCCATCTGGAACGGAGCCGCGAGTGGTTCCTGCCCCGCGGGGAGCCCGTGCCGTGTTCAGGATGTTTCTTGTTGTATTTCTTCTGCTTTTAACCAGCCATGTTCCTCTTTCCGTTTTTCTCTGGTTTATCCCCACACTTAATGTGCTGAGCCTCCCGCTTCCTCCCCCACCCCGCCGTGCTCCCTGGCCTCACTGCCATGCAGCACCTCTTCCCCTTCCTCTGACCTTTCCTGTCCCCCTCAGGCCATCTAACTCTCTGCCTTCTTGGTGGCGAAGCCGCAGCTGCACAGCTGCTCCGCCAGCACCGTGCGCTCGGTGTCCGCGGGGTCCGCCCTGCTGGCGTGTGGCCTCTCGGCCCTGGACAGATGTCAGCTGCAGGGCTGGTGGGCTGTGCTCCCTCCTCCTCGCTGCACCTTTCTCGCTTGGCATGCCGGCTTTGCCTCCCACCTTGCGGGCTGGTCTTTTTCCCCAATCCTCTCGTGGTCCCCTTCCTCCTGGCCTCTCGATGTCCAGTGCCCGCCCCAGCCCCTTGTGCCGCATGCCATCCGGCCTGTCGGTTTCCGGCTCCGCTGTGTGCCGACAGCTCGTGTTCATGTCTCCAGCCGCCTCACCCCACACTCCAGCCCATTCATCCGCCTCCTGGCATCTCCTTGGGACTGCCTGAGAGACGCCACAAACTGAATGTGTCTCTCCAGTCCCCCTTCCTCAAGGTGGCTGTCCCGGGTCTTCCTTCCCCCCTCTTTAGCCCACTTAGGCCCAAAATCATGGCATCATCCTTGACTTCCATTGTCCTCAAAACTCTCCGTGATTTCTTACCACGTCCACTGCTAAAGTACCATCATCCTGCACTTGGATCATTAAAAATCCCTCCTGACTTGTCTCTCTGTGTCCGCCTTGCCCCCTAAAGTCTGTTTTCAATACAGCAGCCAGAATAAGTCTTAAATTGTATGTCGACCCTGACACTGCTCTTTGGGCCGTTAATGGCTTCCTGTCCCACTCAGCATCAGAGCCCCGTCCCACACTGGCTGTCTGGGCCGCCCTCGAGAGCTTGCCTATTGCTTCTCTGACTGCAGCTCTTGCTTCTCCCCTCACTGGCTCTGCTCTGGACACACCGGACTCTTGTTCATCCTCAAACATGCCAGGCAGACCCCTGCCCCTGGGCCTTTGCACTTGCTGGTCTCTGCTCGGACTCCCTGGTGGCGAATATTCTCATGGCTCCTGGTCTCTGCTCAAATGTCACTCCTCGGCGAGGCCTTCTCTGACCTCCCTGTTTAAAACACAGCCTTCCCCTGCCCGTGCTCCCTGCCCTCCTCTCCCCTGCTGCTTCTCCATAGTCCTTCACACCATCTGACGTTCTGTAGCTTGTGTTTTTCTTCATTGTCTCTCTCCTCCCATAAAACGTAAGTCAACACTAGCACAGGTTTTTGTCTGTTTGTTATACCCACAACCATGCCTGGTACATAACGGTCACTCACATTGTTGAAGCAAATGATGGTCATCAGTTCCACCGTCCAAGTTGGTGCAGATCTTTGGTCACGGTATGTCACGTCCTTAGACATCGCCTTCAGTGTCCCTCAGATGAGAGGTTCGCCCCCGCGGGCCCCCGTGGGCGCTGTGCATGCTCCTTAGTCTGGGCTCCTTACTGTGTGCCAGTAGTGACTGCGCTTTCTAGCTCGTGGTCAATCTGATCTTTTACGGGCTTGGTGAGCTAAAGATAAGCAGGTTTCTGATAACTCCTGCCTGGGGTAAGTGGATGTTATCCCTCAAATGCCATTTTTACTGTAAGCTCTTCTTTCAGTTTAGGTTAATAAGCGTGAGGTGACTCTGAGGTTAACATTTTTGTGTCCATTCCTTGCGGTCACCTCCGGCTTTGCTTGGTTAGGTGGGCGTACATTACGAATTGACTGAAGAAGAGAAATTCTACCGGAACGCGCTGACACGAATGCCGGATGGCCCAGTCGCCCTGGAAGAGTCCTACTCTGCAGTCATGGGCATAGTGACTGAAGTCGAGCAGTACGTCAAGGTGAGGGCTGGCCCCGGGTTTCATGCAAGTATGTAGGACGGTCTGTTTCAGACGCCGAAAAGTGTAAGATAAATGAACAAGGAACAGGTCTCTACTACGTGTAATGTGATTCGCTAGATAATTTAAAGTATGAGTCGCTATTTAAAGCAAAGAGTAAACAATGAGTCTGAGATGTTAACTTTGCTTTGGAGAATTGTAGATTTTTTTTGATAACAAATTTGAAGTGAGAATTTTTCTAACGGTGATGAATGAACGTGGACCTTTTGAACAGAATGTGAATACAATATGTAAATATCCTACAAAATGAAAAGTCAAGCTGTGTTCTTTGGCTGTGCTCGTCATCTGCAGGTTTGGCTTCAGTACCAGTGCTTATGGGACATGCAGGCCGAAAACATCTACAACAGACTAGGGGAGGACCTCAACAAGTGGCAGGCTCTCTTGGTCCAGATAAGGAAGGCCAGAGGAACTTTCGACAACGCAGAAACCAAGAAAGAGTTCGGGCCAGTCGTTATAGATTACGGCAAGGTGAGCTCGCTGTCTTGTCGAGAGGCAGCTGCAGAGGCAGGTTTGACTAAAATGAAGTCGAGGTGCAAACCTCCAGCAGGAAGGCAGTGCGATCCGCTGTTGTGTGCTCACCCATCTGCAGGTGCAGTCGAAGGTGAACTTGAAGTATGACTCTTGGCATAAGGAGGTTCTCAGCAAATTTGGGCAGATGCTCGGCTCAAACATGACAGAGTTCCATTCCCAGATCTCCAAGGTGAGGAGGCAGCATTTGCCAGTGCAGCGAGCCTGCTGGTGAACCTGGGCTCCGAGCTGAAGCCCTGTGCTCTCTCCAAACAGTCTCGCCAGGAGCTGGAGCAGCACTCGGTGGATACGGCCAGCACCTCCGACGCGGTGACCTTTATCACCTACGTGCAGTCTCTGAAGCGGAAGATCAAGCAGTTTGAGAAACAAGTCGAGGTGAGTGCTGGGCGTAGCTGCAGTTCTCTGCACCTGCCTTGGCTCGCCTGTGGCCCTTCAGGCAGCGTGTCTCGGGTTCAGTCCACTGAGGCCTCCCGTCACTGCCGGGCGTGCTCGGCAGAGTGCTGGGGCCCGCGTCCTGGGCCGCTGTGTTTTAAAGTGCGCTGCTCGGGAGTCCCGCGCACACCGCGGCTTGAGAGCCACTACTTCTGTCTTAAGGTTTTGTGTTTCAGTTGTTGATCTTCAAGTTTTCCAGCCGAATTTCCTTTCTGTAATTCGGGGTCAGGGTGGAGCGCGGCCCCAGCGTGGCGGCTCCTCTCTGGGGCCGGCGCTCGGCGCTGCCTCTGACCACAGCGCTCGGGGCGGGGGCTTCCTAGAGAAGACGGACATAGTGATGCTCTGTTCTGCGGCCCCAGAGTCTTCTCTTCCGTGAGACTCTGGTGCTGTTTCCATTATTGTCATAAGGGAAAAACCTTCGTTTTGCTTTCGACCTCCCCCAGCTCTACCGCAACGGCCAGCGCCTGCTGGAGAAGCAGCGGTTCCAGTTCCCGCCGTCCTGGCTGTACATCGACAACATCGAGGGCGAGTGGGGGGCCTTCAACGACATCATGCGGCGGAAGGACTCTGCCATTCAGCAGCAGGTGGCAAACCTGCAGATGAAGATCGTCCAGGAGGACCGAGCCGTGGAGAGCCGCACCACGGACCTGCTGACCGACTGGGAAAAGACCAAGCCGGTCAAGGTGAGTCTCGGCCGCGAGCTTCTCGGCCAGTGGCGCCACCTGGTGTCTTTCTTCCAGACTTAAAGGGCGTCGCTGTGGCTTAGATTTCTAGTCATGCGGACTTTTCTCTTGTAATTAAAAAAGCAGTACCTGCAGGTAGTTTATTTGAAAACATGAATGCTAATACACCTCTGTTTCCCCAGAACGGGTCATGATAGTCCCTTAAGTGAGGAGGTGGTTTTACACGCTGAAGTTGTTCTCCTCTTACTGGGCACACCCACACTCACAAACGGGGTTTCCTCTCCCAGGGACACAGGCCAAGCCCCACGCTGCTGCCGCAGCTCTGTGTTAGAGGAGGCAGGTTCTCACCGGCGTTGGTCTGGTGCTGTAGTTTGGGACGTAGGTTTTCCACAGCAGGCCTGGTGGCAGATTTAGCCTCCCGTCACCTACCGGCTACCGCTCCGTCCCGCCCTCAGCCCTGTCTGTGCTGCTGGGCGCAGGCCCTTTTCTGTGCTTAATTTTGGTTCAGGGGGGGTCTCTGCTGCTAGTGCCAGCGCTATAGGCTCTGCAGAATGCCAGCTGCAATCGGGGTGTGAGTATTCGTCAGTAGGCATGATCCAGTCACCAGACGTGACTCCCTCATTGCCTCGCCTTGCTAGTAATGTGCTATAGTTTAGGTTCTACCGATGTTTTATGGAGTCATTCTCAAAGGCTACTAAAGTGGAAGGGAAGTACGTAGACAGTTAGTGCCGGAGTGGAGGCTGTGCGAACAGAGCTTTGTTTCTCACCTGTCAGTAACTGAGAGCTGTGTGTGTGTCAGGGAGGGTGTGGCTGGCAGTCCCCAAGAGCCATGTCCATCAGATCGAGAGTGTCCTGAGCCAGGCCCAAGATTGTCCCCACTCTTCCTGTCTCCCAAGACATGCCATGAGAAGACGGCTGAATTGAGAGGTGCTCCACTTTTCTCAGTTATATTTTTATTTATGTCAAATACGGAAATAAAAGTTACACTTGGTAACACGCACAGATCGGAAGCGCACGTCCTAGTGAACGTTCGCACATGTAGCTGTGATCAGGGAATCACAAATGTACCCGCGCACACGGCAGGCTGTCCCCACTGGTCCCCGCCAGTGTCCGTCTGTCGGAGGCTTGATGCTGCCGCGCTCTGCACTCTGACTCTTGCAGGGCACCCTGCGTCCAGAGGAGGCGCTGCAGGCCCTCACCATCTACGAGGGCAAGTTTGGCAGACTGAAGGATGACCGTGAGAAGTGCGCCAAGGCCAAGGAGGCCCTGGAGTTGACGGACACCGGGCTGCTCAGCGGCAGCGAGGAGCGTGTGCAGGTGCGGGTCGTGGGATGGGGAAGAGGGACGCGGCTCCTCGTCCTGACTTTGCCCTGGACCTGGGCCATCACAGGGTCCTTGCCAGACTCTGAAATGACTTCCATTTCCAAAATGCAGCTGCTTTACTACTTTTAACCGCAGGTGGCCTTAGAAGAATTACAGGACCTCAAAGGTGTTTGGTCAGAGCTTTCCAAGGTCTGGGAGCAGATCGACCAGATGAAGGAGCAGCCGTGGGTCTCCGTGCAGCCCCGGAAGGTGCGTCTGGTCAAAGCAGGGGTGGGTGCGAGGCTTTTGGATTTCATCAACCAGTGTCACCGTAATAAAAAAAAAAGTAAAATAAATGAAGGATTTTGCTGTAAAGAAATTTAAATAAAGAAGGGGTGTGTGTGTACCTTCATGCGTTAAGTTATAGATGGTCTTCAGAAAGTTTTCAAACAAGGAACTATGTCGTGAATTCACAAAATGTCATGTAACAGTCCACGTGCCATCTATGTTATTCATCCAGCCTAATATAAAAGTTCTTTTGAAACCATTTTTTAAAATGTTTAAAGGAATGTTGGCAAACTCAGTGTCATCTTGTATCTCTTTTAACAGCTTCGACAAAATTTAGATGGCCTCTTGAACCAGTTGAAAAACTTTCCCGCACGATTACGGCAGTACGCGTCCTATGAATTTGTCCAGAGGCTTCTGAAAGGTTACCTGAAGGTGGGTGACGAGGTCTGCAGTCATGGGTGTCCGTCAGGAGCACAGCTGCTCCAGGTGACTCTGCTTCCTCTCTCCACAGATCAACATGCTGGTCATTGAGCTGAAATCCGAGGCGCTGAAAGACCGCCACTGGAAACAGCTGATGAAGAGGCTCCACGTGAACTGGGTGGTTTCTGAGCTAACCCTCGGCCAGATCTGGGATGTCGACCTGCAGAAGAACGAAGCTGTCGTCAAGGACGTGCTGCTCGTGGCGCAGGGGGAGATGGCCCTGGAAGAGTTTCTGAAGCAGGTAAACGGAACTGACAGCCACTTTCATGTCGTGTTCCAGGCCGTCATGTCGACGTGAGCTATGTGGCCCGTTCTGCCCCTGTAGCTCGGTTGCATGTGCAGCTGGTGCCCACACAGCGCCAACGTGCCTCTCTCTGGTCTCAATTCAGATACGAGAAGTGTGGAACACGTACGAATTAGACTTGGTTAATTACCAGAACAAGTGTCGCTTGATTCGCGGCTGGGATGACCTTTTCAACAAGGTCAAAGAGCACATCAACAGTGTCTCCGCCATGAAGCTCTCTCCATACTACAAGGTACCGTCATCAGGGAAACCGCCTCCCCAATCAGAGTTTCTTCCCCTGCCCTGCAGTACCTTCCGACTGCCGTTACTGGAGGCCCATTACTTAGAACGTGAGGCAGTTAACTCGTGGGACCTGCGTTTTTCAGTGCGTTTGGCATGTGTGTTCTGGGAGTGAAAAGGGCGGCGGTCGAGCTCTTCCTCACATCTGCTCGCTAGGTTTTCGAGGAGGACGCCCTGAGCTGGGAAGACAAGCTGAACCGCATCATGGCCCTCTTTGACGTATGGATCGACGTCCAGAGGCGCTGGGTCTACCTGGAAGGCATCTTCACGGGCAGTGCAGACATCAAGCACCTGCTGCCTGTGGAAACACAGCGCTTCCAGAGGTGAGGCCTGCAGCCAGGGGCACAAGCAAGGGCTCCAGACCGGCGGGGCTGCGTGCCTCTCCTCGCACAAGGCTGACCGCGGCTTGGGTTTGCTTTGTAGCATCAGCACAGAGTTTCTGGCGCTGATGAAGAAGGTGTCGAAGTCTCCACTTGTGATGGACGTTCTCAACATCCAGGGGGTGCAGCGGTCTCTAGAGAGACTGGCAGACCTTCTAGGAAAGATCCAGAAAGCACTGGGAGAATACCTGGAAAGAGAGCGGTCATCTTTCCCCAGGTAAGTGTTGTTTTCGCTTGTACTGAAATGGCATTCCGTTTCGGCCCAACCCCCTCCCTTCTGGGCTGCGTGTTGGTCACTTTTGACATCGAGGGTTTCGTTACACATAACGAATAGCATTTCCCTTTTATGTACTGATTCCTAATTATGAATTATTCTTAATTTTCTACCTTGGATTTGTTCATTAAGTTTCATTTCAAATCTCATTCACATTCCCATGCAGCTTGCATCTCTTAAAAATTGGCTTGGTCTACAGCCATGCCAACCTGAATGTGCCCAATCTCATCTGATCTCAGAAGCTAAGCAGGGTCAGGCCTCGTTAGTACTTGGATGGGAGACCACCTAGGAAGACCAGGTGCTGTAGGTGTTAAAAAAAATTTGGCTCTGATTATTTTCTAAGTGGCTTTTCCACCTTTCTCAATAGTTTGCTTCGTATAGATCACACAGATTTTAAAAAATGAATTCATGTTGTAGAGTGACATAAATTGTATTGAATTCATCTTCAAAGTCTAATAAATAAACATGCATGTTTTGCTGAGTGTTGGGAGAAATTTGGATGTATCCAAATTCAGGCTGGATAGGATTGTCCACTACCTTCCTCATCCACTTTCTATAATTTGAAGTTTTCCCTCAATGCACATTATTTGAGTATATGTAACATTTTAGCAACTCAAATGCTGTTTTAATTCTAGGTTCTATTTTGTGGGCGATGAAGATTTGCTTGAAATCATTGGAAATAGCAAGAATGTAGCTAAATTACAGAAACACTTCAAGAAAATGTTCGCCGGGGTTTCAAGCATCATTCTGAACGAGGATAACTCCGTCGTCTTGGGCATTTCATCTCGCGAAGGAGAGGAGGTAGTTGCGTGGTATTTGTGATCTCGAAAACTTCTCTCCCATTTGTGTGCATCTTAATTTTTAAATTTTAATTATTTCAGGTTATGTTTAAAACTCCTGTGTCAATTACTGAGCATCCCAAAATCAATGAGTGGCTCACGCTGGTAGAAAAGGAGATGAGAGTCACTCTGGCTAAGCTCCTGGCTGAGTCAGTTACAGAAGTTGAGATTTTTGGTAAAGCAACTTCAATTGACCCCAATACCTACATCACTTGGATTGACAAATATCAGGTAATGTAGAATAGAAGTGGAACAGGCCAAAGGAAGGGACCAGCTGATCTCTAAAGTGACCCTTTGGGATCTTGTGTCTCATGTCCTTCAGGCCCAGCTTGTGGTTCTGTCAGCCCAGATAGCCTGGTCTGAAAACGTGGAGACAGCTCTGAGCAGCATCGGCGGGAGTGGAGACGCGGCACCCTTGCACTCCGTGCTGAGCAATGTGGAGGTCACGCTCAACGTGCTGGCCGACTCGGTCCTCATGGAGCAGCCCCCGCTCCGCAGGCGGAAGCTGGAGCACCTGGTCAGTCCCGCGCCTCTGCCCCTGCTCTCCAGTGCGGCTCTCACGCCTTCAGCTCAGGCAGCTGGTCGTGCTTGGAAAATATTCTAACTAACTGGCATTGTGGGGGGATGGGTACTTGGCAACCTGGGGTGGGTACTTGGGTCTCTGTTCTTGTCCAGAGGTAATCGTTTGACACTTCCTGGTAAAAAGGAGGACTGGGTCCGGGGTCTTTCACTCTGTCTCATCTCCTTCCCGAAGAGGCGCTGTGGGCGGTGTCAGCAGGCCCCGAGCTCAGAGTCCCGTGTTACGGGGTTTGTGCCCCGATGTACAGCACGGACTGTTAGGACAGAGAGGGCTGTCCCCCGTCACGTTTGTTTTTCCTCGGTGAGGTGGTTTTGGGTTTGCTGCAGCTCTTCATCCTATTTAATTGCACTTCATGGAAGTGAGTTGCTAACAGTGGATTTGCGCCTTGAAGCGCAGTACGGACACCCCAGGCTCCCCGTGTCGGTCTCCCAGACGATCCGCATACCCACGGAAGGCATTGCAGGCTTGTGTCGGGTCAGGCTTTCACGGTGACTCTCTTCAGATTACAGAATTGGTTCACCAGAGAGACGTGACCAGGTCCCTCATCAAAAGCAAGATCGACAACAGCAAGTCCTTCGAGTGGCTCAGCCAGATGCGGTTTTACTTTGACCCTAAGCAGACGGATGTGTTACAGCAGTTGTCCATCCAAATGGCAAACGCCAAGTTTAACTATGGCTTTGAGTACCTGGGCGTTCAGGACAAGCTGGTCCAAACCCCCCTCACCGACCGCTGCTACTTGACGATGACACAGGCCTTGGAGGCCAGGCTGGGCGGGTCCCCTTTGGTAAGTTACTGCACAAACCCAGACAGATGGAGGCCGAGAGAAAGTATAATTTTTAAAGATTAAGTAAATGATTTATGTATATTTCTGTATTTTATTATTAGTTTCAAGTATACAGTGCATGGGTCAGACATTTATATAGTTCGTGAAATGATCCCCCAGATCACTCGAGCACTCCTCTGGCTCTCCACACAGACATTACGTTACTGCTGACTGCGTTCCCCGTGCTGTGCCCCTCAGCCCTGTGACCATCTACCAACTGTTAGTTTGTACCTCTCTAATCCTTCACTCCTTTCTCCCAGCCTCCCAAACTCTCTCCCCTCTGGACGTCACCAGGTTGTTCTCTATATTTGTGAGTGTTTTTGTTGAGTTTGTTCTTTATTTCTTAGATTCCACACATAAGTGAAGTCATATGATAGTTATCTTTCTTTGTCTGACTTATTTCACTCAGCATATCTCTAGGTCTATTCATGTCACTGCAAATGGTAGGATTTCATTTTTTATGGCTGAGTAACATTCCATTGTACACATGGACCATAACTTCTTTAAGCAGTCAGTCATCTGTCAGTGGGCACTCAGGTTGCTTCCACATCTTAGTGGTTGTGAATAGGGCTGCCGTGAGCATAGGGGTGCACAGATCTTTACAAATTATCGTTTTGGTTTTCTCTAAATACATTTCTTAATTACATGATTATTATATTCTAACAGCTTCACATTTGTTTGCATTTATTGCATCTACTTTGACTTTTTAAATGAATTGCCTTCTACTGTCCTTTCAAAACTGAGGTTGAGTCACTTTCCTCATGTCACAGGGCCCGCTGGGACTGGGAAGACTGAGTCCGTCAAAGCTCTGGGCCATCAGCTTGGACGCTTCGTTTTGGTTTTCAACTGTGACGAAACCTTTGATTTCCAGGTGAGAAGCTCTGTGGGACCCCCTCAGAATCTCAGGGCCTGAGAGGGTCAGGTGGGGGTACTGAGCCTGTGCCTCCCTCAAAGCCACTGGCCCTTTCTCGGTGTAGTCTTCGGATCATTTGGGGACCGGGTGTTGCTGTGGGCTGTTTGGTACCCAACATACATGCTTTGGTGTTGCCTTGAGCTTCAACGTCATTTTTCTTACGGCAATTTCTTAAAGAAATGGCATACCTTGAATAAACAAATGTTATGAAAAAGATTTTTTTAATCAACAAAAAGTGATAGAATAAAAACAACTTCGTCATTAGGATTTGGGGCACAGAAGGGAAAAGTGTGATACGCTGTGTCTGTCCACCCACAGTCACTGTTTCTGAAGTCCTGTGCCATGTGTGGGCACTGCCCTCACTCGCCTGTGAATCTGGTTCCACTTTCACGGCCACCTGGTGGGGACGTGTGTGATCCCCGCTCCAAAAAGAGCGGGCGTGTCCCCTGATGAGACTTGCCCGAGGTTGGACAGATCACCCGAGCCGGTTGCGAGCCCTGTGGATCAGGGCGAAGGCAGGTAGTTTCAGCGTTTTTCTTTCTTCCTGTTTCAGCGATGGGACGGATCTTGTGGTTTGTCAGGTGGGGGCGTGGGCTGCTTCGATGAGTTCAACCGCCTGGAGGAGCGCATGCTGTCGGCTGTGTCCCAGCAGGTGCATGCATTCAGGAAGCGCTGCGTGAGCACTCCAACCCCAACTACGACAAAGAAGCCTCCTTCCTGCGGCGGTCCTGCACGCGGAGGGGCGTGCCCCACTGTGGAAGTTGCCAGCTCTCCGCTCAGAAACGAGCGCACAGTTAGCTTCGCTCCCCGGGCTCAGTTGCAGGCACATGCTGGGCCCTGTGGAGGTGGGGAGACCGGTAGCGCCGCACTGCGGCTTATGCTCCTCGCCCGAGCAGCCCCCGCCTGAGCAGTCCTTCCTCGGCCAGGCACCTCTGCACTCCCACAGGTCTGCCGGAGCAGTGCTGGCCCGTATGGCTGCTACATTCCCTCCTCCCCCAGCCCTGGCTCCCGAGCCAGCTGTTGGCCAGTGCTCCTCCGTGGAGCGTGGGCGCGAGCCCTCGGCCAGGTGAGTGGCTGTCACGCAAGGCTCCGGGCTGCTCCGCCGCATTCCACACGCAGCCCAGGCGTGCGGGCAGGCAGGCCCATCTGGTAATGTGCACGTCTAGCTCTCTGTGTGGCCTTTTTTTCTGTAAAAGCGGTGACTGCCTAGCAGTTTTGCCAGACCTCCGAGCAAAGCAAGGGGGTCTCAAGGGAGCGGTACCTGTGTGCGCGGGGTTCCCTTCTGGAGCGCACTTGCTGCTCCCCCAGGTGGCTGGGAGCTGTGCGTGGTTTAATGGTCCTGGGAAAGTGTGATTCTCACGATCTCAGCCAGCCAGGAGTGTCACAGCATTGACTTTATTTCTGCAACTGTCATTGGATGGCATTTGTAGTCTCATGTTGACCCTGTGATATAACATTGTAACAACTACATGGCGAGCTTCCTGCCCTGGTGACTTGATCTGTTACACAGATCCTTGTGGGTGACATGTGCGTAGTGGGTCTGCTGGGCAGGGTGGATTGCCTGGTGAGTGCCTAACAAAAGGTCAGAGAGTAGCTCCCCTGGAGTGCTGGGCTTTGGGTTTCCGAGCCCAGTGTGGAAGTGGGTGCTTTATAATTTCAGAGAGATTTTTTAAATAGATTTTTGAACATCATGAGTCTTAACGCCATCATCCAATTTTCAGCCTCTGCGCCCATTACCTGCGAGCTGCTCAACAAACAAGTCAAGGTGAGCCCGGACATGGCCATCTTCATCACCATGAACCCTGGCTACGCAGGCAGGTCGAACCTTCCAGACAACCTGAAGAAGCTGTTCCGGAGCTTGGCCATGACCAAGCCCGACCGGCAGCTCATCGCCCAGGTCATGCTGTACTCACAGGGCTTCCGCACTGCCGAGGTCCTCGCCAACAAAATCGTCCCATTCTTTAAGTGAGTGACTCAGTATGATCCCGCATCACGTTTCTGTTGAAATGTGCCTATTTAAATTTCACCCCTCGTTATGGCGCATCTTACAAAGTATCCTCTGGTTTCTTGATAACGTGACACTTGCTGCTTAAAGCAGACTGTTCAAACTTTTCTTCTCTAGACTATGTGATGAGCAGCTCTCTTCTCAAAGTCATTATGACTTTGGTCTTCGAGCTCTGAAGAGTGTGTTGGTGAGTGCGGGGAATGTGAAGAGGAGAGAATTCAGAAGATAAAGAGGGAGAAAGAAGAACGAGGTGAAGCGGTTGATGAAGGAGAAATTGCAGAAAACCTACCTGAACAAGAGGTTTGTACAGATGCTCCTTTAACCACTCAAACCTTGAGCTCTATTTAAATCCACCTTTTCAGCATTTCAGTCGTGACTTGGGCGTCCTCACAGCGGTCCTCACGGGGTGCTCCTGAGCAGAGGAGGCTAACACTGGCGGTGGGCTGAGGGCGTGCGTGCGGGAGCGGGCGCGGTCACAACACTCGCGCATGGCCGTGCAGTATGACCTGCCTCCCGGGGCTGCAGCAGCAGAAGTGCGAGCTGAGCTCCTGCCCCCGCACTCAGTCCCTTTTCCCCTCACAGATTCTAATACAGAGCGTCTGTGAGACGATGGTGCCAAAGCTGGTGGCAGAAGACATCCCGCTGCTCTTCAGTCTGCTGTCAGACGTGTTCCCTGGGGTCCAGTATCACCGTGGCGAGATGACTGCACTTCGTGAAGAGCTGCGGAAAGTGTGCCAGGAAATGTACCTGACGTATGGAGATGGAGAAGAAGTTGGCGGGATGTGGGTTGAAAAGGTAACTGGGCTTGTTCTGTTGGTGCAGTCCCCACGGACCCGCCGTGCGGTGACCACGGCCGCGGGGCACCGGGAGGAAGCAGATTGGACTGTGTCCGCGAAGGCCAGGGGGCACATCGCTGGTTTATCAAGATTTGTCCCCAAATCTTTTCCTCAACTGAAATGTAGAGAGCAAAATTTACCAGAAAATTCACTTATATGGTATAGTTCACTCTCTGAAAATGCTGGCTAATGGCATGATTACAGTGGAAAATGTTTATACTGATAAAAGTTTTATTTACAAGACTTTCTAATACCAACATAAATTTAACAGTATAAATCTGCTGATCAATACATGACTTAAATTCTACACTGGTTCCTTTCCTTCCTCTTGTGAGACTTAACAAAAGTGTGGTATTTACACAAGTTGTGTTCCGAGCCTGAGAGCCGCCGCACTCGATTAGGCAGATGGCGTGTCCGCGTGGTCTCCTCCCTTCTTGGAGGGAACCTATGTGTCTTTTCTGCGGCAGCTGGGCAAGCATCTCCTGCCCCGCTGGCTCACACCCTTCCTGACTTATCAAAGAACGCCCTGCAGCGTACTTAGAGCTCTGCTGGAATTATTTATTGTAGACGTGGCCTATGTAAAGTGTCTCTAGTTAAAACTTCCGGTCCTGCCTGTAAGAATTTGTAGCACATGTTCTCGCTCGTTGAGGTGGGAGGTGATGAAGATCCCTGCGCCTTCCTCTCTGGGTGGTCACGGTGCCCGTCCGTGTGGTCCACAGGTTCTCCAGCTCTACCAGATCACCCAGATCAACCACGGCCTGATGATGGTGGGGCCCTCGGGCAGCGGCAAGAGCATGGCCTGGCGTGTTCTTCTGAAGGCTTTGGAGAGACTGGAGGGTGTGGAGGGTGTGGCCCATATCATTGACCCCAAGGCCATCAGCAAAGACCACCTCTACGGAACCCTGGACCCCAACACCAGAGAATGGACAGATGGGCTGTTCACACACGTTCTGAGGAAGTAAGTTCGCTTTGATCAGTGTTTGCATCCGGGGAACATGGGACCTGGGTGTCCTGTCCTTAAAATACCAGTGTGTCATTTTTCCAACCAAAGTCTGTGCAAGTTAAAAAACCGCTTGAGAAGCCGTGACAGGGTGAGCATTTCTAAGGCTTAAAATTCCGAGTTGGCCAACAGCCGTCTGAACCTCCCAAACTAGGATCATCGACAACGTGCGAGGCGAGCTGCAGAAGCGCCAGTGGATTGTCTTCGACGGCGACGTGGACCCCGAGTGGGTTGAGAACTTGAACTCGGTGCTGGATGACAACAAGCTGCTGACTCTGCCCAACGGGGAGCGCCTCAGCCTCCCGCCCAACGTGAGTGGCCCTCCTGCCTGCCTTCCCGGGTACCCCGCTCTGGGTCCACGGCCCACGAGTGCAGCTGTGGACACAGGGTCCGGGCCGTGGAGCAGCGAGCGGTTGTGTAGGGCTGTCGGTCTCTGTGTTCCAGACGTTGATGTCCCCCTGCTGGTGAGGGATGTCTTCACTGGGTGTGTTAACAACTCTGCTTATTGCATATCAAGCCTCCCTCCAACCCTGGACGGTGGGGCTTTGGTTAGAATTTCTGAAGTTACCACACGTCAGGGAAGTAGCAGGATGAGGAATTTGGTGTGGAAACTTTGAGGCTGTCCCTTGGAAATGAGCATTTGATCCGGGTCCAGAGCATGCCGGCTCAAGAGGTGTGGACAGGCTGGCATGAGTTCCAGTTCCTTCTTTGACCCAGCATGTTGGGAGTGTTGTCACCTGCCAGCCCCTGCTCTAGATGCTAAAAGCACAACACTAAGTAAAACAGACAAGACCCTCGCTCTCCTGAGCTCACGATGTGCTGGGGTGACAGAGAAGCAAGGAAAATGGTGATGGTGCTGAGGAGAGAATGAACTGGAAGAGAGCGATCGATGCTGGTGACGGGCACAGGTCACTGTCGGCAAGGGCGGCAGAGGTCCCGCTGGAGGGCAGCATTTTCAGTAGAGGGGTGGGCGCTAAGCCCTGTGGGCCTTGGGCATCTAGGGCAGGGGCAGGCCACAGGAGGAGCGGCCCAGGGTGCCCAGTGTAGGCGAGGACAGCAAGGGCCAGTTGGCTGATGTGGGGATAACTATGGGAGAAAAGCCGGGTGAGACCACAGAGGAAACAGTGCCATCCGGTCGGGCTTGGGTCCCGGTGAGGCCTGGAGTTTGCCCTTGGCTGAATCGGGAGCCATGGGAAAGCCTGGATCGGGGTGACACAACCCGCTTGTTTACAGAGACCCCTCTGGCTGTTTGGAGGATGGGAAGAGGGCAGGCTTGGAGCACGGGGACCCTTGGAGAGGACCTGCTGCCCTAGGCATCGCGTGGGTTGGGCTGGAAGTAGAGGTGTTGGAAGGTGGCCCGTGGTGGATTTAAAGCTTGTGCTAATGACACCGCTGATGGACAGAGGTGTGTGTGCAAGAAGGGGCGGAGCGTGACCCCAAGGCGTTTGGCAGCTGGTGAACACAAGCCGTTGTCACCAAGGTTCAGCCTTAATGGTTGTCGTCACTGTGGAGCCGAACCGTGGGTGCTTCGTGCTGCTCTGAAAGTGTGCGCGCCCTTGGACCTGAGTCTCGGTTTGACCTGCGAGGCCTTTCTCATAGCTTCTCCCTCAGATTCTAACTTGTCAGATGGAGATTCCTTCCCTGTGAGGTTTGTCGGCACTGAGGATTAGGGTTCTGGAGTTGGGGCACCTGGTTTGAGTCTCAGCCCCACCATCCGCTGGTGGTGGGACCTGAGCAAGGCCCCCACCCCATCTGTAAGACGGCGACGATGTGGGCCAGCCTCGAGGGTTCCCGCCCAGAGCATTGGCAGGGACAGGCGGGTGTGCGGTCATGGCCGGCGCCCCCTCTGAGGGGCTGTAGCTTCCCCCCTCGCCAGGAGCTCGACCTCTCGTGGTCTGCTCCTTTCCCCACCACGCTCGTCACTGCCCAGGTTCCTGCAGGGAGAGGTCGGTGGATGTTGCAGTCATGTGACCCATAGATATTTCTACTTTTAAACTAAGTGCAGAGCGATTACGTTCAAGTCGCCCTTTCAGCGTGTGTGCAGGTCACAGGATTTTAACATCTGGGTTTCTACCAAACTTGCATTATGTAATCTGCTTCATGTTTTTCTCAAGGTGCGAGTGATGTTTGAAGTGCAGGACTTGAAGTACGCCACGCTGGCCACGGTGTCGCGCTGCGGCATGGTCTGGTTTAGTGAGGACGTGCTCAGCACGGACATGATCTTCAATAACTTCCTGGCCAGGCTGCGCAGCATCCCTCTGGACGAAGGGGAGGACGAGGCCCAGCGCCGGCGCAAGAGCAAGGAGGACGAGGGCGAGGAGGCGGCTTCCCCGATGCTGCAGGTAGGGGCCGGCGTCCCCCGGGGATCTGGAGGCCCTGGGGCTGGGCTGGACAGCCAGGGCCCGCCTGCTGGAGCCGGCCCCCACGAGATGTGTCTGACGCCCACGCCAGGGAAGCGACTGTCATAGCCGCCAGGCAGGGCCGTGCCCGGGAACAAGTGACCCCCTTCAGCTTCCTTCCCTTCCTCCGCAGTCTGACGAGAGAGACTGACCTTTTCGTTTCGATGGCGGAAACCAGCGTTCCCGGGAAACATGCTTTTTGAGAACCACCAGGACGAAGGGATGAGGGTTGGTGGTGAAACTTCGTCCTTCAGTTTTTTTAATCCAAAAGTTATTTTTCAGAGGCTGTGCGACCCGCTCCCAGGCCTGGGCGATAAGAGATGAAAACTCGCGGGCTTTTGACACGGTCGCTTGAGCACCATTTACTTTGTCTTCCAGATCCAGAGGGACGCAGCAACCATCATGCAGCCGTACTTCACGTCCAACGGCTGGTCACCAAGGCGCTGGAGCACGCCTTCCAGTTGGAGCACATCATGGACTGACGCGCCTGCGCTGCCTGGGCTCGCTCTTCTCCATGCTGCACCAGGCCTGCCGCAACGTGGCGCAGTACAACGCCAACCACCCCGACTTCCCCATGCAGATCGAGCAGCTGGAGCGCTACGTGCAGGTCAGGCCGCGGGCCGCACAGGCCTCGACTGTGGGGGCCCCGACCCTCCCAACACCACACGCCCACTGCGGCGTGTCCCTTCCTGGGGAGAGGGCCAGCCTTTCACGAAGGGCCGGGCATGATCCCAGAACGCAGGGAGCCGCTCTGAAGGTTAATGTTGCCGTGAACGTCTTTGTTCTGCTGCTGAAACTTTGTAACTGATGATTGTACCTCCTCTCTCAATAGCGGTATCTGGTTTATGCCATCCTCTGGTCCTTGTCTGGAGACAGTCGGCTGAAAATGAGAGCGGAGCTGGGTGAATACATCAGGAGGATCACGACCGTGCCGCTGCCAGCTGCCCCCAACGTCCCGATTATCGATTATGAAGTAAGCGCGCAGGCCGCCCGCCTCCTCTCCTTCCATTCTTGCCGTGTTGGTCTGATTCACCCTGGAGCCACCTCACCACAAACTTTGATTTTGTCGTCCCTTTTCATAAAAGCATCTCATTTTTTTAGTTTTGTGGCACAAGGAGTGCAGATTAGCTTAAAGGCTCTGATTTCCGTGGGGCGAGGGGCGCGGGTCCCGGGGTGACGGCCCGTCTCTGTGCAGGTGTCCATCAGTGGAGAGTGGTCGCCGTGGCAGGCTAAGGTGCCTCAGATCGAAGTGGAGACACACAAGGTGGCGGCCCCTGACGTCGTCGTGCCGACCCTGGACACCGTCCGCCACGAAGCCCTCTTGTACACCTGGCTGGCCGAGCACAAGCCCCTGGTCCTGTGCGGCCCCCCTGGGTCCGGCAAGACCATGACCCTCTTCAGCGCCCTCCGGGCCTTGCCCGACATGGAGGTAGGCTCCGGGCGGTGGGCAGCGAGCCTTCGGTGGTCAGACGTGGACGGGCCCTGCAGCGCTGTTCCTCCCCTGCCCAGGTCGTGGGCCTGAACTTCTCAAGCGCCACGACCCCGGAGCTCCTGCTGAAGACCTTCGACCACTACTGCGAGTACCGGCGCACCCCGAACGGCGTCGTCCTGGCCCCGGTGCAGCTCGGGAAGTGGCTGGTGTTGTTCTGCGACGAGATCAACCTGCCAGACATGGACAAGTACGGGACGCAGAGGGTCATATCCTTCATCAGACAGGTTCGTCTGCATCCGCAGGCCCTTTCTGCCCCCGTCTCCTGTTCGCACTTGCTTCTACATGTGACCCCTCTCGCGCTCAGATGGTGGAGCACGGAGGCTTTTACCGAACCTCAGATCAAACGTGGGTGAAGCTAGAGAGGATCCAGTTCGTCGGGGCCTGTAACCCGCCCACGGACCCTGGAAGAAAGCCTCTCTCTCACAGGTGACAGCCCCGCAGGCTCTCCCGCTCCACACGCCAGTTCTGGGGTGGCTTTAAACACAGCACTATAAAAAGTGGGTTAATAATGAAAAAGTAACAAAGTACTGCTTATCACAGAGTCCCTCCTGGGCCCTTGCACGGTTCTGTTATACAGGGGAACACACATGAAAGTAAAAGCGTTTTCCTGGGCAGCAGTGCGCTGCCCCGGACCTGTCTGCAGGGTCAGGGGCCTAAACAAGCCTGCATCGTTTCCCTTCTTCACTTATTATCAAGTGTTTTGCATCTACTAGTATGTGTCAGACCGAGGCCTGGGCAGTTAAGTGTGACCTTAGAAGCCTCTGTGGGTGGGCGAGGGAGCCGCCTTGGGGCCAGACCCCAGGACGGGGCTGCGCTGTGCTCGGCTCGTCACTGGGAGGGACTGAGCCGGCTCCTTGGGCACAGGTTCCTGCGTCACGTGCCTGTGGTGTACGTGGATTACCCCGGACCCGCCTCCCTGACGCAGATCTACGGCACCTTCAACCGGGCCATGCTGCGGCTCATCCCATCGCTGCGCACGTACGCGGAGCCGCTCACGGCCGCCATGGTGGAGTTCTACACCATGTCTCAGGTACGCTCTTCTGTGCCTCTGGCCGTCGCGCTCTGCGGGAAGACTGGGCTTTCTCAGAGCCTTCCTGCAGGGTGCCGTCCCGCCATGCCTCTGCCTGTCCTGCAACCGCAGCCTGGCTCATGCCCGTCTGTCCTCGTCTGCACGTGTGTGTAGACGAATTTCCTTTACGGAGTCGGCACTGTACCGTGCCATCTCTGAAAGGTCACGCGCCCTGGTCCCAGCAGCACGAGCGTGCGCGCCTGGTTCTCCTGCAGTCTGCCACGACTGCTCTGCCGGACTGCTGTCCGGGGCTGGGCCAGCGACACGCCCGCCAGCAGCGCTGTGTCCCCTGGGTCCGCGTCAGCATCTGAAAAGTATTTGTTAGCAAGAGCTTCGCCGCTGGATGCACAGAAGCAGTTGCTGGTGCGTGTCTGTGAAGCCTCCTCACGCACGCCCTTGAACCAAGCACGGGGGCACGCGAGAGGACTCCGGCTGTCCAGTGACACGTCCGTCGTGTTCCAAGTGTTTTATGAAAGTGCCGCCCATTGCACATCACGAACATTTTTAATTTTGCATAATTACAGTTTTTTCCCTACAGAATTTTTGATGTCATCAGTGTAAAACTTTTTTCTTGGTTGTTTCTGCTTTCTAATTCATGCTTTGAAAGACTCTTCTCTAACTTAGGGATTATGTTTTTTAAAATGTTTTCAGAACAATTTTCTGTGGTTTCATGTTTTTTCACCATAAAATGAGCAACTTGGGCCTAACTGCTCTGGACAGTTGTCCAATTGTTCCAGCGTTGCTTAATTCATCCTTAACTGTTCCAGGGTCTGGATTTTTATTTTTAACATAAGAGTGTTAAACGGCGTTCGACCTTTCACTCACTTTCCGTGTCTTACACCGTGTGCTTGTCGCCTCCGGCTTTCCGGCCTGTGCAGGAGCGGTTCACTCAGGACACGCAGCCCCACTACATCTATTCGCCCCGTGAGATGACGAGGTGGGTGCGCGGCATCTTCGAGGCGCTGAGGCCCCTGGAGACCCTGTCCGTGGAAGGCCTCGTCCGGGTGTGGGCACACGAAGCTCTCCGTCTCTTCCAAGACAGGTAAAGCCGAGGGGCAGTGGGCCCCATGCCCCTGCTTCGCATCATTACCACCCCTTGGGTCAGGCCAGTGTGAGGCCGGCCTGCCCAACACTGAGCTCGGCCGTGCTGCTGGTGGAGGGGCAGGGCAGCGAGGGATCGACGTGCCCACCCCTGATGTAATGGGTCATGGGGACTGCCCATCACTGGTGACCGTGTGACCTCGGGAAAGGCACTTTGACATCTTTAACTATCAGGTGGGCTGCACACGAGGTGATGACCTTGTCAGAGCACAGAGTTAAGATGCCTTCTGACAGCACGTGGGGTGCGTTCCATAACCACTGCCCCAGTCCCCACCGGTCTCTGTTCTCACCCGGGTTGCAGCTGTGTCTCTGGGACATCGGGTTTTCCGTTTTACCTAGTGACCACTTGTGTCAATTCTTTCCCTGTGCGTTTTGACTTTTCCTAGTCAAGTGACCAGCACTTAAGGAAGGAACTGTTTGCTGGTGACTACTGATCACCGTCAGGCACCGGAGGTCTGTGGTCTGAGTCACAGACAGTGTCAGTAAAAGCTGAGGCTTTTTGTCTTTCAGAGAATCTTGAATATTATCGACCTTTTAACATCAGGACTTTCTCATGCATCCTTTTAGTTCCATGTGATTTTTATCTTACAGTAAATTCTTAATTTTTGTAGCTCCTGCCCTGTCATGCCTTTTTCTCATGTTTTTAATTTTATGTGTTTTAGCACTGTAGTTCACAGAGTTTCAGGCTCAGTTTAGGTTAGCGAGGAAAAGTTTAAGTGTATTGTTTTAGCTAAATCTCTAGTAAACAGCTGAACTGGCCATTTGTTGATACAGCCTCACAGTTCCTTGTTGCAGAGTTTGGGGAGATGATCTGCCTGGGAACGAGGTTCCTTGGAACAGCGTGGGAGGGGCGGGCAGGGCAGGGCCCCGCACCCCAGCCTGCGCGAGGTTTCCTGCCGTGGCCCGTCTGCAGCGGACGCGGTCCCCGCGGAGCGAGCTCCTCCGGCCACTGGCCGTGTCTGACGTGGGTAGTTGGTAGCACTTAATAATAGTTACTCTCCCGGGAGGACTAGAGCAGACGGTTCCCTGCAGACTAAGAAGCAGGTGTTTGGCGGTGAAGCCCCTGGACCGTCCCCTGCCTCCAGGCGCTTTCCTCAGCCAGGCTTCCGGGGTGTTGCCTCGTTGTCCACGGGCTCTCAGGCTGGGCTTCAGGGAGCCCAGGTTCCCAGAGGCACCTCGCAGAGCAGAGCTCGGCGAGAGAGGCGGGGAAGGTCAAGTAAGGGGCTCCTTAGCCCTGGCAGCCCTAGTTTTATATCCTTTTGGGGTTCTACCACTTTTAAAATGTAGTCTTTTTGTCGTTATGTGAGCTACCTTTAGTTGCTCTTTTTTTTAATTACAAAAAAGAATTTTGAGGTACAGGGTAATTTTCACAGATTTCCCAAAATAGCAAAGACAAATTTTGTTTAGATTCAAATGTAGCCATAGCAGTTGGGTGTCCAGCGCTCTGGGCCGCAGTGACTGCACGGCCTTCGCTGGACGCCCCCCCGTAGCCTGCCAAGTGCCAGTAGTCGGCTTCTCATGAGGCCCCCGCCTACAAGGACAGCCTCCGTCCCGCCTGCCTGCTCTGTGGGCTCCTCCTCAGCCCTGTGCCTCCGAGCGGCGCCCGCCAGCAAGCTCACAAACCAGAGTCAGTTTCATTTTTTAAATCAGTGTGATTGAACCTTTCTAGGGGATTTTTTAAAGGTATGGTGATGCCTGAGTTCCAAGGGCTTTTATATTTAATGTTAAAGATTACATCGCTCGAGCCATCTTCCAATCAGATTCTTAGGTTTTTCCATTTGTAGGAAATGGAAATTTCTGGTAGAGAAAGCACCCTGCCCTTGGAGCAGGCCCCCCTGCCCCAACACACACACACAACCTGGTGGTCTCCCACCATGGCCCCGGGGCCTCACGCATGCTCTGCTCCTCCCTACAGACTCGTGGGGGACGAGGAGCGACGCTGGACGGACGAGAACATCGACATGGTGGCCCTCAAGCACTTCCCCAACATAGACAAGGAGCGGGCGACGAGCCGGCCCATCCTGTACAGCAACTGGCTGTCAAAGGTGACGACTGGCTCCGCTTCCCTCCGTCCTTTCCGTTAGAGTTGTCTTCTGACCGGCATCTTTGTTTCGAAGTGCTTGTGACTGAAGCTGTGCTCGTCGGCACGCTGGCGGGCTGTGTGTTTGTGGCCGTCGGTGACTGGGGTGGGAAATCCCAGGTCAGGGGCTGCGGCTGGCATTTCCGCTCCCCGCACTGGCTGCTCCGGCCACTAGAAGATGTGCTTCGGTGTGTTTGCCGTGAAAGGAGCCTTTGCTTTCGCTTTTCTCACACTGAATATGGGGTGATTGTGAAAATCTCATGTGAAAATGTTTTATGTGTTAAAGTACATAACCAAAGTGGCATTTCCAGGACAGCTGAGAGTTGTCCTTTTCTCTGAGAAAGAGTGGGACATTGTGACAGTCGCCAGCTCGATACGCACTTCACGCAGGAGGCCCTGCCGCTCGGCGGCGAGCACAGCCTGCCTGTGGGGAGCTGCAGCGCACCGGGGCAGGGGGAGCAATCTCGGCACAGGCGGCCCTTGCGTTGCTTCCTAAAGGGTTCCCAGGCCTTAGTGTCAGCAGGACATGCCAAGCAGAGGGCCCAGCAGCAAAGGCACAGGACAGGAAGGGGCAAGGCAGGTTTGTTTAGCGTTGCTAGAATTTTTTATTCATTTCTGGACGTGAGATGCTGATCCTTCATTTATAGGCAACATCTTTCCCTGGTGGCTTTCTTTTCATTCTCTTTATAATGTCTTGTGAAAAAGATATTGTTAAAGATACCTATCATTTAAACCCATAACCCATCAGTAATTTTGTGTAGGAAGTGAGCTATGGGTCCGTTTTCGGGTTTTTTTCCTGTGGACGGCCATTGTCCCCAGCATTGTTTGCTGAATGGCCCTTCCTCTGCAGTGTCACTCTGTCATACGACGCTTCCCTGTGCACGGAGGTCTGTTTCGGAGCTTCCCTGCTGTTGGTCTGTCTGTGACTTCCCATGGGAAAACCACACAGTCTCGATGACAGTAGCGAGTGTGGCCGATAGGGCAGGTCCTCACACCTGGTTCGTCTTTAGGGCGAGCTTGACCGTTTGGGCCCTTTCCTCTTCCCACTGAAATTTAGAACTGCTGTGTCTAGTTGCACCAGGACCACCACTGCCATCCGCTCCTGGGTCTTGGCTGGGGCTGCACGGACTCTCAACGTCAGTTTGGGTGGCGGTGACCCCTCTACAGTAGCATGCTTTCTCCTCCTTGATGATAGTGTATCTCTTCATTTGTTTAGGTATTTTGTGATGTCTTTCAGTGAAATTGAGTTTTCTTTATAAAATTTTTCTGTATTTTTTGGTACAGTCCTAGTCAACTTACATTTTTGTTGCTACATTATAAACGATATCTTTTGTTGCATTTTTAACAGTTTTTTGCTATATGGAAATACAACTGACCATGGGATGATAACGAAGATAACTTATCCTTAGTGATGTGGTCTTACCTGTTTTCCTACAGGACTACATCCCGGTAGACCAAGAAGAGTTAAGGGATTATGTCAAAGCCAGGCTGAAAGTCTTCTATGAGGAAGAACTGGATGTCCCTCTGGTCCTGTTCAATGAAGTGTTAGACCGTGCTCAGGATTGACCGGTGGGCTTTTTGTTGTCACATCCTCACCACCCGCCTGAGCTGCTCTTGACGCAGGGTGGGAGGGATCGCGCCAGGCCTGCCGCTGTCCTGACAGACCTCCCCCCGCCTCCACCTCAGCCTTCTCTGCCAAGCGACTCCCCACTTTCTTTCTAAGTCCAGCTTCCCTGTCCTACCCTTCCTGCGAAGCGGAACTCCCTTCAGCCCCTCCTCGCACTTCACACCGTCCACGACGACGGCCCTTTCAACCCCCTGCTGGAGTTGGGTCTGTCTCCCTCGTGTCATCTGAGTGTCTGGGGACAAGACCGTGTCTTACTACTCTTTGCATCCCACTGGACCTGGGAAAGAACAATTGGTCAACAAATGCTGAACTTACAACAAATTCAAGTCAAAACACTGGAAATATAGATTGAATCCTGAAAAAGTTCAGGACGTGAGTGTGAAAAGGGAATGCAGCGTAACGGCCTTAAAATTTGTCCTTTCTGATGTTTCAGAATATTCCGCCAGCCTCAAGGCCACTTGCTTCTGATCGGTGTCAGCGGAGCAGGAAAAACCACACTGTCCCGCTTGTGGCCTGGATGAACGGGTTGAGTGTACCAGATCAAGGTGGGTCTGCTTCCTGCCTTGTGGTCTGAGTGATGGACTCAGTTCGTGCACGGAGCCCCTTGTGTGAGAACGGATCTAACCTGCCAACCGCTTCTGCAGGTGCACAGGAAGTACACCGGGGAAGACTTCGATGAGGATCTGCGGACAGTGTTGAGACGCTCTGGCTGTAAAAATGAGAAGATAGCATTTATCATGGATGAGTCCAACGTATTGGATTCTGGATTCCTGGAGCGCATGAACACACTTCTGGCCAACGGAGAGGTGACCCGGCGCCCTGTCTCGTCGCGCGTTACGTGGCGTCGGATTGCGAGGACCCGTCAGGCATGGGGCTGCTTTCTTCCTAGGTCCCCGGCCTCTTCGAAGGAGATGAGTACGCCACCTTGATGACGCAGTGCAAGGAGGGGGCGCAGAAGGAGGGCCTGATGCTGGACTCGCACGAGGAGCTGTACCGGTGGTTCACCAGCCAGGTCATCCGCAACCTCCACGTCGTCTTCACCATGAACCCGTCCTCCGAGGGCTCAAGGACCGCGCGGCCACCTCCCCTGCGCTTTTTAACCGGTGCGCTGGCCCCGCGCGGCTCTGGGTCGGAGCGGTCGCTTCCCTTCCCCGGGGCCACCTGCTCCTGGGGGCTGTGCTGAGGTGCGGGCATCTTTTCAGGTGTGTGTTGAATTGGTTTGGGGACTGGTCCACGGAAGCTCTGTATCAAGTCGGCAAAGAATTCACAAGTAAGATGGACCTGGAGAAGCCGAACTACATTGTGCCCGATTACATGCCTCTCGTGTACGACAAGCTGCCGCAGCCCCGTCGCATCGGGAAGCCATCGTGAATAGCTGTGTGTTTGTGCATCAGACGCTTCACCAGGTGGGTTCTGCTCGGAGGTCACGGGGAGAGCAGAGCTGGCCCCTGTGCCGCAGTACAACTAAGCCCACACAGAAGGGGGTCCCGAAGTCCTTTAGACCGACACTGGCATCCCTGCGGAAGAGCGGCTTCTCCGCTGCTCTCGAGCCTCTTGACGCCATCTCATCCCCGTCACCAACCCTTTCCGCCCGCGATTCTGTGTGAAGCGCACTCTGCTTTTCTCTTCTTGCCGCCACGGTGTCCAGGCCCCGCTCCCTCCACGCAACCAGGGGTGGCCCGCTCTGGCTGTCCAGGGCCACACGGGTCTCTGGCACGGCCCCGGCTCTGCACTCATGGCACAGAAGCCCCTGCGGCTGCGTACAGGCGCGTGGCGTGGCGGGCCTGACGGCTGGCAGCTTGCTGGCCTTGTGCCAGGCTGTGTGTGATGGAGGAGTCTGGTCTGCTCCACCTGGAGCGCCTGGTGAAAACCACTCCACCGGCCACCTCCATGGCCTCTGGAGTGTGGTCCGGCCCTGGCTCCCCTGCGGGTCTCCTTCGCCACTGCCCTGCTTCACACGTGTCCCCTTCGGCAGAGGGACCAAGAGCAGTGGATGACATGAGCCTGTGCTGCCTTACCTTGCTCTTGCTGGTATCTCTTGTTTTGGTATCCACTGAAAATAAGCAGGAGAGGGCTGAGGAGGCGTAACTGTGTCATTAACACCATAATCCCCAGTTTGTGGAGACTCTGCTGAGGTTGCCATACTCACCTTCCCCGTCTTAGGGAAGTCTGATGAGAAAGCTTAGAGGTCTAAGGGGCGTCGGGTCTCGTAAGAGGCTGAGCTGAGGCCCCAGCTCTACTACTGTGACTCCTGAGGGCTGGGTCCATGCCACCAGGTCACACTGAGAGCCAACAGGCAGAACGGTTAGGGTTCTTTGAGGTGAAAATCCTGAAGAGTGAAAGATTCGACTGTTTTCTCAAAGGCTAACGCTCGGCTAGCCAAGCGAGGCGGCAGGACCATGGCCATCACGCCCCGGCACTACCTGGACTTCATCAACCATTACGCCAACCTGTTCCACGAGAAGCGGAGTGAGCTGGAGGAGCAGCAGATGCACCTGAACGTGGGGCTCAGGAAAATCAAAGAGACGGTCGACCAGGTCCGTGGCCGGCATGAGCTCCCTCAGCGCGCAGGCCTGGGTGAGGCTGCGCTCAGGTCGGCCCTCCTGTCTGTCCGCCTCACGTGCTTTTCGTTGTATAGGTGGAAGAGCTGCGTCGTGACTTGAGGATAAAGAGCCAAGAGCTGGAGGTAAAGAACGCGGCAGCCAATGACAAGCTGAAGAAGATGGTGAAGGACCAGCAAGAGGCCGAAAAGAAAAAGGTGCTCCCTTCATGTCAGGAGCCGGGCCGGTGCGGGCTGGGCGTTTTCCATCCCTGAGGAGAGTGGGAAGTGCAGGCCGAGACGGGTTGCAGGGTTTAACAGGTCAGGGGTGTTTGGGATGGGGTAAGGGGCGTTGTGCTGAGACCACCCAGTGCTTAACCCGCAGCTGAGCCATCCTTCCTTTCTAGGTCATGAGCCAAGAAATTCAGGAACAGCTGCATAAGCAGCAGGAAGTAATTGCAGACAAACAAATGAGCGTCAAAGAAGACCTTGACAAGGTGGAGCCCGCCGTCATCGAGGCCCAGAATGGTATGTGCGCGCTGAGCATGCTTTCTCTCCACGTCACTGCGGGGCTCGGGGCGCAAACGAGGCTTCCCTCAGGTTCCGGGCGTATGCACTTCCAAAAGCATCATTGGAGAATATCCGAAAGCTTTTCTGCCTTTATCTCTTAAATCAATGTTCCTATAGAGCAGGGGTCCCCAACCTCCGGGCCACGGACCAGTAGCAGTCCATGGCCTGTTAGGAACCAGGCCGCACAGCAGGAGGTGAGCAGCAGGTGAGCGAGCGAGGCTGCATCTGTGTTTGCAGCCGCTCCCCAGTGCTGGCATCTCCGCCTCAGCTCATCAGGCACTGGATTGTTATAGGGGCACCAGGCCCTGGTCCCACGAAGGTTGGGGACCGCTGTAAAACTAGTCTGATTTCACTGTAGTGAAATGCTTCTCATAAGAGAAAGTTAACAGAAGCTTCATGTTGATAAATATCTTTTCTTTTAATCTGGTGATCATTAGAAATTCTTGACTCGAATTTCACTAAGAAATCCCCACAGACAGTGTCACCATCTTGCCATCTCTGAGTGTGTTCTTGTCATGGTCCGTGATCACTTTAGTACTGAGAAGAGTCACTTGTCATTCAATTTCCACCCATAGAGCCTGTGCAGTGCTGTGGCAGAAGGGCAGTACCTGTCACCCCATTTTTGTTGGCAGTTCCCACTGTAAAGAGTGACCTTAAGCCTGTGCCCCCTTCCTGCCCATTAGCATTTAAATTGTATGAAATAAATGCATAATTACATTTTTAAAAATTTTAAAATCTTTCTGGAGGTGAAGGAATGAATGAGGACTTTTGAGACATTTTTAAGGTAACATCTTGCTTTTTATGAAATGTTGCTGTTCCTGTTTAAAACAGTAAGATCTTCCTAATTTAAAAGATGGGCATCAGCTATCTAAGCTGTTCCAGACGACTTTAAGACAGAAATTCTTAGATCCACTTGGATCTTCTGAGCAGTTGTCCCTTTTCTCATCGGAGTCGACGTGTCTGGCCTGGTGCCTGTCTCACGTCCTGCTGTCTCCCCCGCCCCTCCACACCCTCCCTGCGCTCAGCCGTGAAGTCGATAAAGAAGCAGCACCTGGTGGAGGTGCGCTCCATGGCCAACCCGCCTGCCGCCGTGAAGCTGGCGCTCGAGTCCATCTGCCTGCTGCTGGGGGAGAGCACGACGGACTGGAAGCAGATCCGTTCCGTCATCATGCGCGAGAACTTCATCCCCACCATTGTGAACTTCTCCGCCGAGGAGATCAGGTGACCGCCGAGCACCGGGGGCCTCTCTGTTCTCTCCTGGCCTTGTCTGCAAAGCAGCGTACGGCGGAAGGCACCGTCAGTTAGCGACATCATTGCCCTTCCGGCCATTTCCACTCAAAGAAGTAGATTTCTTCCCCGTGTTCCCAGCAAGAGTTCTCTGACCCTTAACCCCACGAGCCAAACCCTTGCCGCAGTCAGAGCAGAGGCCTCCGCCCTCTGCCGCAGAGCTGGCCCCTCTCTGTCTCCTGCTGGGGGCGGGGGAGGACGGGAGGCCAGAGTCTTTCTCAGCAGTGGTGTCACTGTCTCCTAACGGGGTCAGTCAGTCTCACCCTCCGTGTGGTCACCAGGGCAGTAGGTGGGAACTGGCCTTTCTGTTTCGATTTGGCAAAAGCTCTCCTGTCCTTTGGCCCTGCACCTGCTTAGAAACGCAACCCTCTTTTGCAGTGACGCCATAAGGGAGAAGATGAAGAAAAACTACATGTCCAACCCAAGCTACAACTACGAAATTGTGAACCGGGCTTCCCTGGCCTGCGGTCCATGGTGAAATGGGCCATCGCCCAGGTGAGTCGCATGGCTAGTCGCTCCCGTGGGCCGTGACGTCTCGTCCGGTCGCTTTTCCGTGACAGTTACCATTTGCCCTGCTCAGCTTAACTACGCAGACATGTTGAAGCGAGTGGAGCCCCTGCGCAACGAGCTGCAGAAGCTGGAGGATGACGCCAAGGACAACCAGCAGAAGGCCAACGAGGTGGAGCAGATGATCCGCGACCTGGAGGCCAGCATCGCCCGCTACAAGGAGGAGTACGCGGTGCTCATCTCCGAGGCCCAGGCCATCAAAGCAGACCTGGCCGCCGTCGAAGCCAAAGTAAGCCTTCCCACGGGCCTCGTCGCCGACGCACCCCACCCCCACCCCCGCATGCTTCCCTTTGGAGTTGATGCGCAACGCTTGCTGGCCTCAGCAGGTGGGCCGGGGCTGTCATGGTGTCAGGTGCTGCATGTGCCGCGTTCTCAGCGAGTCAGCTCTGTAAAGTCAGAGGGTCCTGATGACCGTCCTGCACGTCACCGAGACCATCAGGCAGTCCCAAGCCAGTGAGCCCGCTGCCCAGTGGCCAGCTCCACACCTGTTTGTTCTCTGGCCTCAACCTCATAAGTGGCGACTGAGGGGCCTTCTTGTCAGGGTGTCCCATCCACTGCCCCCATCGCTCAGGCCCAACCCGCTCTCTTCAGCCCTCAGACTCTCCAGCCCGTGCCACCAGCATCTCCCCCTCCAGGCCACCTGTTCTCCCCACTCCACTCCTCCTTCCTGCCCCATCTCTGCACTCGCCTCACGCCTAATGGGATTCTGAGACTCGTCACTGGCCGTGTGTGGCCTGGGCCCCATCTCCTCCGGGGTTGCGAACAGCTTGAGCAGGATTCTATTTCTGCCACACCGAAGCCCTGCACCCAGCGTGGAGGGACAGGTCTGCTCTTTTATCTGTAAATCTATGTTGTTTCCTTTCAGGTGAACCGGAGCACTGCTCTTCTGAAGAGTTTGTCTGCCGAACGCGAACGATGGGAAAAAACAAGTGAAACTTTCAAAAACCAGATGTCTACCATCGCTGGGGACTGTCTTTTGTCAGCCGCGTTTATTGCTTATGCGGGTTATTTCGACCAGCAGATGCGGCAGAACTTGTTTACCACCTGGTCCCATCACTTACAGCAGGCCAACATCCAGGTAACCATGCGTAGGGAGTTGCAAAAAGACGTGTTTGGGGTGTGAGACAAACGGCTGTCCGGGCAGCCCATGCAGCCCTAAGAGACGGCGGAGGAGGGAGGCCAACCGCCCCGTCCTCTCAGTTCCGCACAGATATCGCAAGGACCGAGTACCTTTCCAACGCTGACGAGCGCCTTCGCTGGCAGGCCAGCTCCTTACCTGCAGATGACCTGTGCACAGAGAATGCGATCATGCTGAAGCGCTTCAATAGGTATGCGCTCATGTGCACGGGGAGGGCAGCTTGGAAGTTCTTGTGCTGATGATCCCGGTGTAATTTTTTTCCAAACGCCTTTGAGAAGGTGAGTAGGCAGTTGGGAGCGGGCTTGCAGGGCTAGCGGGTGTGTGCTTGGCCCGACCCATTCCGTTCTTCCACATCAGCTGGCTGAACTGCTCTGCGGTATGAATACACGTCTAGTGTGACCCGAGATTGACGGGCGGGATGGCGTGTTCAGGTGGATGTTAAACAGATCCTCTCTTAAAACATTAAGCCTGAAAATACTCAGAAGTGAAAGGGGACTTGCCAACTGTCTTTTGGGATAAGGCCAGAGTGAGAAGTGGAGTGTGGCTTCAGTGGGGGTCAGCGGCCCTCTGCAGGCCGTGGGCGTCCTCAGTTCTGACCCTGCACAGGCCGCCCAGCTCCTACGGCTCGACCCGCCTCCGTGGCCACTCTACACACAGACACCCGCAACGTTTTCTCTTTTAAAAAACGTTGCTCTGAGATTTCTTTTCGATGTCATCTAAATATCTGAGAACCTTTGAGCCCTTGCTGGATGCCACGGTCCCAGGGACACAAAGATGATGACTCTTCCAGGTGCCATTCATTTTATGAGCAAGCCCTCCAGTCCCATGCGTGGCTTAGCCTCTTGCCAGATGGTTCTGGGGAGAACATTGATCCGTCAGTCGTCTGTGTGAGGGGCTGGATTCGTCTAAATGGAAAACATGATCACTTCTGGGTGTTTACTCAGTAGGCTGACACGCGTGGAGAGTGACAGACCGAAGGGTGTTTGAGGACGGGGTGTGTGCCAGCGGAAGACTAGAAATGCCTCATGGGCCTCAGCTTAGTGCCAGCTGACAGAGGCCCGCGCTCACCACGGGCGCCGGGCGTCCTTGCAGGCCGTTCACACGGGACCTGCATGCAGAGGGTGCTCCAGCAGGGAGAGCGAGGGCGGGCTGCGCTCCCCTGGATGCACGTGTGTCTATAAACACCGAAACGTGCTCTGCGTGGGCAGACCGGACCAGGACCAAAGGTGCTGGATTCTCCCCACGTACCCTTAGTGAGCATCTGTGTGTGCGTCACATGTTTTTAAATGTTTTGATTGGCTGTAGGACCCTGAACACTTCGGCCTTTTTGTGCCTCATTTTCCTCCTCTGTAAGAATGGGTGTGATATCAGTACCTACCTCGTACGTTATTGTGGGGATTGAATGAAGACGTGTCTTTAATTGCTAGTGTCCCTGATAGTTTAAACTCTTTATAATGTTGGGTCTTGCTGCTGCTGTAGCACTGTTGATACCTACTTAATAGGAGGTCGCGTCTAGAAGGGATGTAGATGACACACAGCACAGGGATCTAACGCGGTGTGCTCGGCCTTTGGAGAAGCATGTGCAGGACGCTGAGAGAGCACCTGTGCCCCAGAGAGGGCGTTGGAACTGCAGCCCTCAGCCCGTGCCTGCCTGCCTTCCCTCTTCGTCACAGAAGTTCTGAAACAGATGATTTTAGCATTAAGCACCTAGGCCGCGTCTCTGCAGGGCGATCCGGGAGGGTGGCCTCTCCGCCTGCCTCGCGGTGTTCCGCGCTGTGTCTGTGCGTGTCCCGTGGGCTCCTGCAGCCTGCTCTTCCGCCTCATCCACAGGTACCCGCTGATCATCGACCCCTCCGGACAGGCCACGGAGTTCATTATGAATGAGTACAAGGACCGTAAGATCACGCGGACCAGCTTCCTGGATGACGCCTTCAGGAAGAACCTGGAGAGCGCACTGCGGTTCGGTAACCCCCTGCTGGTCCAGGTATGTGCATCTGGACTCTGCACGCCCCACTTCCTAGAGAGTTCTTTTTAGGGCTACGTTTAGGTTTTTTTAAAACAGTTAATGTGAAATAAAACTAAGTTACATAATACAAAGTGATAGTTTTAAACTTTGTAAGATTTCATTCAATAACCAAAGAAAGGATAAAGCTTTGGATTATTCTCTTAAAAAATAAGTCCAACAAAAGCAGGGTTTGCAGTTAGAATTCCACTTAGTCTGAGTTGTCACTGTCCCCTAGAGCCACCTGCAGTGATCGACGTGCTCTGCAGTCAGTGCTGTCCCGCATGGCAGCCACACAAGGAATTTTAATTGAAGTGGCCACGTGGGGCTCATGGCTACCATATTGGCCAGAGCGAGTCTGAATGGTTAGGTGCTCCGGGGAGGTGTTTATCTGAAATGGGCAGTCAGTGTCGACACACCATGATCGGGTGAACACAACACTGAAGTCCTAACCGTCCAGTTCGTACGTGTGTCTACAGGATGTGGAAAGCTACGATCCAGTTCTGAATCCCGTGCTGAACCGTGAAGTCCGGCGAACGGGGGGTAGAGTGCTGATTACCCTTGGTGACCAAGATATAGACCTGTCCCCATCGTTTGTCATCTTCTTGTCCACCCGCGATCCAACCGTAAGCAGAGAGGCACTTCGCGTATAAAAGCGTGGCGGTGTAGGGAGTTAACAGCCCAAGTGACAAAGCAGACTGTCCTGTCCCCCCTTTTGGCAGGTCGAGTTCCCACCAGATCTCTGCTCCCGGGTCACGTTTGTCAACTTCACAGTCACCCGAAGCAGTTTACAAAGCCAGTGTCTAAATGAAGTACTTAACAGAAAGACCCGACGTGGACGAAAAACGTTCTGATCTTCTTAAACTTCAAGGTACGTTTCTGGGTCTGTGGCTTTCCGATCCGGGGCAGGTGAGGAGGCTGGACTTCTAAGGGACTGGGAGGTTTCCAGGCTGTGACAGACTCTTCAGAGGGCTTTCCTCGTGCGAGGAGGTGAGTACGACCGCAAACTCCGGCCGTTTCCATCACTGAAGGGGAATTTCAGCTGCGTTTGCGTCAGCTGGAGAAGTCTCTGCTGCAAGCTCTGAACGAGGTGAAAGGGCGCATTTTGGATGACGACACGATCATAACAACTCTGGAGAACCTCAAGAGGGAGGCCGCCGAGGTGACGAGGAAAGTCGAGGAGACCGACATCGTGATGCAGGAGGTGGAGACCGTGTCCCAGCAGTACCTGCCGCTGTCCACCGCCTGCAGCAGCATCTACTTCACCATGGAGGCTCTGAAGCAGGTGACCCGCGGCGGGCAGCCCAGGCCAGGCGGGGCCCCGGCGCTGCGCCACGCGGGTGCTAACGGCCGTCGTCCCGGCCCCGCAGATACACTTCCTGTACCAGTACTCCCTCCAGTTCTTCCTGGACATCTACCACAACGTCCTGTACGAGAACCCGAACCTGAAGGGCGTCACGGACCACACGCAGCGCCTCTCCAGCATAACGAAGGACCTCTTCCAGGTGGGGCGCCGGCGCGCGGCTTCCCCGGGGCGGGGGGTGGACACAGTCCCTCAGAAGCAGCAGCGTTCCCTGCTTCTGTGCCCAGGTGGCGTTCAACCGGGTGGCCAGGGGCATGCTGCACCAGGACCACATCACCTTCGCCATGCTGCTGGCGAGAATCAAACTGAAGGGCACGATCGGGTAAGGCTGGGCGCCGCCTCCCCACCCTCCTGGACGATGGCGTTCCGTAGGTGCCGATGGGCGTTTGACGTGAGGACGTGTTCTTGTTTTCTCTAAGTCGTCTCTGCTCTGAGAGACCCAGCTAGCCTGTCGCCCCCTTTGCAGGGAGCCCACCTATGAGGCCGAGTTCCAGCACTTCCTGAGAGGGAAGGAAATCGTGCTGAGTGCCGGCTCGACACCCGAGATCCGGGGCCTGACCGTGGAGCAGGCCGAAGCAGTGGTGCGGCTGAGCTGTCTCCCGGCGTTTAAGGATCTGATCGCAAAGGTTCAGGCCGACGAGGTGGGTGTTCCGGACGAGTCTGTCCCCAGGAAATTGGCAGTGAGGGAGTACGTGTGTCGTGGCAAACCCAGAAACATGTTCGGCACTTGTCAAACGTCTGGAAGGCCAAGCCCCCCACAGCCACCGAGATGGTTGCCATGGTGACGCTCCCGCTGTCTCTCCACAGCAGTTTGGCATCTGGCTGGACAGCAGCTCCCCAGAGCAGACGGTGCCGTACCTCTGGAGCGAAGACACGCCTGCAAGTAAGCCCCGGTCAGCCTGCTTTCCCTCCGGACCTAAACGTCCGGTTGGGCTTTGGTGCTTGAGGAAGGGACGCTGCCCCCAAGTAGTCCCTGGTTCCTGAAAGAAGTATTCCGGCTTAAAACTTGAGGAGTTAGCTCAGAAGTAGGAGAGCAAAAAATTCCTAGTTCCTGTTCCAGCTCACTCTAAGGACCGAAAGAGAAACAGGAAGCCTCTGCCCACCGGGGGGGCGATGGGCTGTTTTGAGCGTGTCACCCGAGGCCCTGGAGGAGCCGGGCGAGCTCTATCCAGCTGCAGGCCACCAGTGCTGGCGCTCCTGTGTGGTGGTCCTAGATTCCAGGGTCCCCTGCAGCGCACGGGTATCGGGGTGTTTTAACATCAGTAGCTGGCACAGTGCCCACGAGGGGACCGAGCAGCGCTGTTGTGGGTGTGTCCAGAGGGTTCACTGAGGACACAGGAGGTGGTGGCACTTCTCCTGGGGGCAGAGAGGACCCGAGGTGGTGTCGAGATTCCTGAGGCCTTTGATCTGAGTCTCGGACCCTGTTTGCCAAGCCAGGCGGGGCACAGCTCGCAGCCTGTGTTGTCGCCAGCCCCCCACCCTTCCACGCGGTCTCATTTCAGCGCCCATCGGGCAGGCCATCCACCGCCTGCTCCTGATCCAGGCTTTCCGCCCCGACCGCCTGCTGGCCATGGCCCACCTGTTCGTCTCCACAAACCTCGGCGAGTCCTTCATGTCCATCATGGAGCAGCCACTTGACCTGACCACATCGTGGACACAGAGGTGCGCCTCGCCGCCTAGGCTCTCCTGGCCCCTGGGGGACCCGCTGTCCTCTGGGACACGCTCACCTCCGACTTCTTCGTGTGCAGGTGAAGCCAAACACGCCCGTCCTGATGTGCTCTGTGCCTGGTTATGACGCTAGCGGGCATGTCGAGGACCTCGCGGCTGAGCAGAACACACAGATCACCTCAATCGCGATCGGTAAGGGTGCATGATCACTCCCTGGGGCTGACGGCCCGCAGAGGTCACGGTGGGCACTGACTCCAGGCCTGTGGTGCTGACGCTAGGCTCTCTGCTCCAGGCTCAGCCGAAGGCTTCAACCAGGCAGATAAGGCGATAAACACGGCCGTGAAGTCGGGCAGGTAGGCCTCTTCTGTCTGTTCAGAAGCCTTGGCTCCCGAGAGCTGGGACAGGAGACCGAGCTGGGCCGTGGCTCTCTCTCCCTCTGCCTACAGGTGGGTCATGCTGAAGAATGTCCACCTGGCGCCGGGGTGGCTGATGCAGCTGGAGAAGAAGCTGCACTCCCTGCAGCCGCACGCCTGCTTCCGGCTCTTCCTCACCATGGAGATCAATCCCAAGGTGGGCGGGCAGTGGGGGGAGACGCCTTGTGCTGTGTTCAGACGGCGTGTGTGGGGCTGGGCAGACGTGCACCGTGAACCAGAGCGGTGACGGGCGCCGTGCCCCGCCCCCCCAGGTGCCTGTGAACCTGCTGCGTGCCGGCCGCATCTTCGTGTTCGAGCCGCCCCCAGGGGTGAAGGCCAACATGCTGCGGACATTCAGCAGCATCCCCGTGTCACGCATATGCAAGGTAAAGACGCGCCCAGCACCGGGCCAGGCGCACATCTCCACGCCCCAGAAACGCCGGCACAGACGGTCGTGCTGGGAGTCTGACTTAAGCGCAGGTGGAACCTCCCTCCTGTGAACAGGGTGGAGGGTACACGAACAGTGTCAGGTGGCAGGGGTGCGACAGGCTCCAGGCTCCAGGCGAGCAGACTCGCCCGCAGTAAAGCTCTCGCCACATCCCCGACTGGTGTCCCGGACTAGGTGTCTGGGAGCCCTCCGCTCCCCAGCACGGCACCAAGCAAAGGCAGGATTCTGGATGCTCGCGCCCGCTCTGTGAAGTGGCGTGGGTGAGTGCATGCAGTCGGCCCCCACATCCACGCGTGCGAACCAGGAGTACAGAGGGCAGGCTGGGTGTGTATTGAAAACCTTGCATACGAGTAGACCCAGCCAGTCCAAACCCGTGCTGTTCAAGGGACAACTCTTATTTTGTGCCATACTGCACCTTTTTTGACGTTTTTAGAAAAACTGTCTCCTGTGTAGTTTTCTCTTGGCTGAACACGTTACCCCAACGGTGTCATCGGGCCATGTCGAGTATTCGCAGGGACTCGCTGCACCCTAAGCCCTGGAGTGCAGGCGGTGCAGGGTCAGGACGTGGGAGGCTCTCTGTAGAGCTTCGATCCCGACGTAGGACTGCGCTGTCTCCAGGGATAGAAGGGGCGCTGCTTCCCGGTGACCCAGTGCGGGTAACCTTCCCCCTCTAGTCTCCCAACGAGCGCGCTCGCTTGTACTTCCTGCTGGCCTGGTTCCATGCCATCATCCAAGAACGCTTACGGTACGCGCCTCTGGGGTGGTCGAAGAAGTACGAATTTGGGGAGTCTGATCTGCGGTCAGCCTGCGACACAGTGGACACGTGGCTGGACGACACGGCAAAGGCAAGTGCGGGCCGTGCCCGGTCAGAGGCGGAGGGGAAGCCCTCAGACGCGCGGTGGTGGCACGTTGTGTGCTCGGCTCGCGGGCACGGCCATGGCGGGGGAGGGAGCCCGCGGCTGGAGAGCGGGCGTGCTGGCGACCCGCCCCGCACTCCCTGACCAGCCTCCCTCACCAGGGGAGGCAGAACATCTCGCCGGACAAGATCCCGTGGTCCGCCCTGAAGACCTTGATGGCCCAGTCCATCTACGGCGGGCGAGTGGACAATGAGTTCGACCAGCGTCTGCTCAACACTTTCCTGGAGCGCCTGTTCACGACGAAGAGTTTCGATAGTGAGTTTAAGCTGGCCTGCAAGGTCGACGGGCACAAGGACATTCAGATGCCGGACGGCATCAGGTACGTGCCCGCCTCCCGTGACCGCACGGCCGCGGCACCAGGCTGCTTCCGGCGTCGCACGTGACCGTGTTTCCCAACGTGCTGGCTTTGCAGGCGCGAGGAGTTCGTGCAGTGGGTGGAGCTGCTCCCCGACGCCCAGACGCCCTCCTGGCTGGGCCTGCCCAACAACGCCGAGAGGGTCCTCCTCACCACCCAGGGTGAGTGCCCGGGCCCAGCCTCCCCGCCCAGCACTAGCTGCTCCGCCCCCCGCGCCTGGGGAGGCAGAGAGCAGAGCGGCCCCCGTGGGTGCCTCCTGCAATGCGGGCTCAGTCCTGGGCAAAGCTGCGATGTGTACGTAAAGCACGTCTGGAAGTCCCATTTGGGTTTTCATCCAACAGAAATAATTTCATTTTTTTTTTAGAATTGTGAAGTGCTTGGTACTAAGTGGTATTTTAAACCGTTACTCTATCAAGATACATGTTTTTTTAGAAAAAAATTTTTTTTACCTGCGAGATTTTTGTCAGGAAATCGTGTAATCCAGTCCTTCTGAAAGTGTGGTCCGCAGAGCAGTAGCATTAGCCTTGCCCGGAGATCTCAGACATGCAGATTCTCGGGCCCCAGCCCACACCTCCTGCATCGGAGCCATGTCAATGAGGCCGTGTGGGGCCGACGCGCAGCCCAGACCGCCTCAGCGGGGCGCAGGCCTGTCACACACAGCTCGCTAGGGCGGAACCGAGCCGTTCACGGCAGGCCGTCGATCAGCTCTGTGACAAGCTGCGGGGCTTGCTTTCTGACCAGGGTGACCTAGAGTGTGTGCCAGTGAGGTGGTGGCAGCCCCACAGGTGACCATGGTGACCAGTTGGGCTGGTCAGCCGCTGAGAGTTTGAGGCCCAGGTGTGCGCCCAGGCTGTGTGTGCAGTCTGCTGCTCCTGGGCCACAAGCCCGTCAACATGTGACTGTCAACCACAAGATTGAATCAGGCAGAGAGACGGATAAACGTGAGGCGTGCAGGGCACCCTGCTCCACAGCAGAACTGTTTTAGGTGAGGAGAGTGAGTAACTCTGAAGTTACCACACTTGAGCTTTTTATTAACGCATAAGCCAGCAGCGTGGTCACTCGTTGTCATCGAGCACCTTGTCCTGTGCTCACGCGACCATCGGCACCGGTTTACGCACCAGCAGCACCATCAACACGTGCTCAGTGCGTTGGCTGCCGTGGGGACGGCCACATCGCTAGGCGATGAGAAATGTCCAGCTGCATAATCATCTTACGGGACCGTCTCACTGACTGAAAGTCTTGACACAGCACGTGGCTGCACTGAGATCATTTAGGGCAGGGGTCCCGCACACACAGGCTGCGGACCAGTCCCAGTCGGTGGCCTGTTAGGAACCGAGCCGCACAGCAGGAGGTGAGTGGCGGGCAGGTGAGCGAAGCTTCGCCTTGATCTGCAGCCGCTCCCCGGTGCGGGCATCACCGCCTCAGCTCATCCATAATCAGATTCTTATAGGGTAGTGGTCGTTGGTGCCATAAAGGTTGGGGATCGCAGATTTAGGGTATTAACACTGTCACCTGCTGTGACCCCAACCTGGTCCTTTCCTGTGACAAGGAGTGGTTTGCAGGATTGGTCACTCGCTATGGCTCTAACAGCAACTGGGTCCTTGTGGCTGGTGCCCAACCCCCGTCATGCCAGCTTTCTGCTGCGGACACGCACCCAGCCCTGTTTTAGAGGGGCCCTGAGGCCCAGGTCAGGTCAGTGGCCCGGTGTGTGCAGAGGCCCGGGGTCACGGCCACGTGCCTCAGTCCTGCCTCCAGGCGGCAGTGCTGCTGCCAGCACTGGGTTGGGGACGGGGAGCAGTCAGGCACACCAGGGCTTACTCAGGCAGGGTCCAGAACACGCAGGCAGCCAGCCAGGAGTAGTGACGTGCTCACAGCGCAGATGGCCTCCCTGCCTGAGCGCCGCCCATGGCCCTGGCTTGACCTGGTAGCAGGTGTTCTGGCCAGGCCGTTCTCTGTGCTGCAGAAACACGTGCTTACTTGGCACCTGGCAGGTAAACTCATTATGTGGCCTTTACATCTCGGTCTTCTTTCCCTCTGACCTCCCGCCCGTCCCGTCCTTCCATCTGCTGCTGGTGGGGTCGCGGCCCAGGCGTGGACATGATCAGCAAGATGCTGAAGATGCAGATGCTGGAGGACGAGGATGACCTGGCCTACGCCGAGGCGAGAAGAAGGCGAGGACAGACTCCACGTCAGACGGGCGCCCCGCCTGGATGAGGACGCTGCACACCACCGCCTCCAACTGGCTGCACCTCATCCCCCAGACGCTGAGCCACCTGAAGCGGACGGTGGACAACATCAAGGTGGCTGGGCAGGGCGTGGGTGGGGCTGCCCCAGTGTCCGGGCTTGAGATGGTCTTAGCAAGATGGACGGACAGACAACTGTGCATAGTGTTCTCACATAGCAAGCACACGCCTGAACCCAGACAGAGAGGGTTGACCGTCGCTAAACTGGCCAGACACAGCTGAGGAGGTTGTGTGGCTTCGCTGAGCTAGGTGAATGACTCCCCAGAGAGTTGTCTGGGCTGTGTCCATTGGGCAGGGCCGCAGTGGGACTCCGACCAGCTTCATGCGAGGTCTGGGCCCAGCCCGTGCTCAGATGCAGCTGCGGGGACCAGCAGGGCTGTGGATTCCCCGGCACCCAGCAGTTGGCGTCCTTGGTTTGCCTGGTTTTCTTTTCCGCTGGGGAAGGGACCTCTTCTGAAGTCCACCTTTCCCCCTGGCCATCTCTTCGAACAAATTAGGATCCCCTGTTCAGATTTTTTGAGAGAGAAGTGAAGATGGGAGCGAAATTACTGCAGGATGTTCGCCAGGATCTTGCCGATGTCGTTCAAGTGTGTGAAGGGAAGAAGAAACAGACCAACTACCTGCGCACGCTCATCAACGAGCTGGTGAAAGGTGCGGGGGCCCAGTCCCCAGCCCCTCTGCCACGGCCCTCACCTCGGGACAGGCTCGGAAATTCCTGACAGGATTTCTTTTCCTTTTGTGCTGGCTCACGGAACATTTACTAAAATCTTCATGCCATTTCTGCACTTTTGGGGGATTAGGACAGGGAAAAGGTGGGGGACCTGAGTCCAAAGACACGGGGCAGCCCCACATGTCTCCCATCGGCCCCAGAGCCTGAGTGGCCAGCGCCACGGACCCGCAGGGTAGAGCTGGGCTGCGGTGTTCTCGGGTGACTGTGGTCCTGCTGGAGTAGATGCAGAGGTGGTGGCGGGGCACTCTTGGGACACCCAGTCTGCACCGGGGACTCGGAACTGATGCCAGCCCGGGCCTTCTCACCCACAGGCATCTTGCCTCGGAGCTGGTCCCACTACACGGTGCCCGCGGGCATGACCGTCATCCAGTGGGTGTCCGACTTCAGCGAAAGGATCAAACAGCTACAGAACATCTCGCTGGCGGCTGCGTCTGGTGGCGCCAAGGAGCTAAAGGTGGTGACGGCCGGTCCTGAGCAGCCTGGGGGTTGGGAGGAGCAGCAGCGGGCAGCTGGGGCAGGGACAGCCAGGGGCTGAGTCTGACCCGGGGGACAGGTGGGCTCCCTCCTCACCAGGCTGCTGCTTCCCACAGAACATCCACGTGTGTCTGGGCGGCCTGTTCGTGCCTGAGGCGTACATCACTGCCACCAGGCAGTACGTGGCCCAGGCCAACAGCTGGTCCCTGGAGGAGCTCTGCCTGGAGGTCAACGTCACCACCTCGCAGAGTGCTGCCCTCGACGCCTGCAGCTTCGGCGTCACAGGTGAGTGGGGTGTGTGGAGACCCAGCCCACCGTCTGAGCTTCTCTCTCAAGCTCCCCACGCCCACGCTGGCCTCCAGCCGGGCCAGCTCGCCCGCTCGGTGCCTGGTGGTCCTCGGACGGTGCTCCCTCCCTGAGGTCTGGGGAGGTCGGCTGCCCAGGAGCCAGAGCTCTGCCGTGGGTCAGCCCCCGCGTCCCGTGGCCGGTGGGCACGTAGAGCTGTTCCCACACCCGATCGGTGGACTCGCCCCGCCAGGTCTGAAGCTGCAGGGGGCCACGTGCAGTAACAACAAGCTCTCGCTCTCCAACGCCATCTCCACCGTCCTCCCGCTGACGCAGCTGCGCTGGGTCAAGCAGACCAACGCCGAGAGGAAGGCCAGTGTGGTAAGCGGCGGGCGCCACGTTCGTACCGGGGCGACGTCCCCTCCCCCTGTCCCCGGGGACTTTTTCCTGCAACTAGGAATCTGCTGCTTCAGGGAGAAGCCCACCCACGTCCCTCGGGAGTGGACCCCGTGTCGCCACGGCCGCCCTCAGCCAGCTCGGGCCGGGTTCTCGCTCTTCCCTAACCCACCAGGGACGCCTCTGCCTTTCCCCGCAGGTGACCCTGCCCGTCTACCTGAACTTCACCCGTGCAGACCTCATCTTCACGGTGGACTTTGAGATCGCCACCAAGGAGGACCCGCGCAGCTTCTACGAGCGCGGCGTCGCCGTCCTCTGCACCGAGTGACTGGGCCTCCCCGGCTCCCCGCCCCGTGGTGGCGGAGTGCCCCGTTTAACATTTACTGGTTATTAAACGTTTGGAGGGTGTGGACCTGTCCCAGGAAAGCCGTCTCGGTTCGAGGTGGGCGGATCGTGGACGAGGCCCGACACCTGGACTGGTGGGAACCGGCGGCTCCACGCACGTGTTCGCGGGTTGATCACATGGCTTGTTTTATGAAATAAAACACTAAGCATGAGCCGGCCCCTCCTCTTCCGTCCCCGCACTGGTGCCAGGGGCCTGCTGGGTCGTGAGCACCTTGGGCACTAGGGCAGCTCAGCTCCGGCTGGGGAGCCCACTCAGGGCCACGGGACCAACCAGACATGCCCAGAAAAGCTCTGGCTCCTCCTGGATTGATAATCAATACCTTAGCTTATGGAGCCTGGCAGTGTTGTGTGTCACAGATGAGGGTGCCGACACCGTCATCAGCTCTACCACCCGTCTGTCTCCTCCCTGGCACCTTCATTCCACAGCTCCTAGGGTGGCAGGAAGCTGAGCAGCTGGTAGGCTGTGTGGCTGTGTGGGACATGGCGGGTGGCAGGTGTGGTGGCTTCTGGCCTTTCCTGTCCTGCAAGAGATCTGCGATAATGGATCCTAGGCCTCAGGCTGTGATAAACCTGTTTTTCCTGCTGGTGGCCACCAGGACCTGCCAGAGCGGTGGCCTGACTGGATACTCAAGCCCTGCCCCCAAACCCTGAGGGCTCCCATGAGCTGCCTGCTCCAGCTGTCCCCCGGCCTGAGAGTTAGACTCAGAGCCAGCTCCTCACCCACTTCTCGAACAGTCCACCAGGGGTCCCTAGGTGGCTTGATTGCAGTCCAAAGTTGTATTCTATTGAAAATTGGGGCCTATTTCAAATGTTTTTCTCTGAACCAATAAATAAGGATTCTTAGCTTTTCTACAGTGGGGGTGCTTGGTCAGTGCTGCAGGTGGTCCCCTGAGAAGAGCTAGGACCAAGTGATGATGATAAGGCGTCCACAGAGAGGCCACCATGGGCAAGGGCTCCGGCCCACCCCTCCCAAGCCCACCCCACTTACAGGCGAAGGTTCCGCACAGGAAGGGGGTGTCCTGTGAGCCTGGAGGCCTAGCTGGGAGGGACCGCAGAGCACAGCAGCCCCCAGCGAGGCCGGGGCCTGGACGTCTGTCTGAGGGTAACAAGCAGAAACAGCCTGGCCACTGGCCACACAGACTCAGCCACCCACTGAGGTCGGGGTCCAGGATCAGAGCTCCCCCATCAAGGCTTGCGTGTGAGCCCCACGAGGAGTACCCGGGGCTCCTACTTGCTGCCTCCAGACCTAATACCCCAGGTGACCGCTGCCCAGGGCAGGCTCCATGAGCCCCACCCCCACCTCTGAGACCATTCACTCGCCCTGTATTTGAAGGGCCAGGCTGGACAGGGGCCACAGCCCTGCCTACCTGCAGAGCCAGCAGAAAGGGGCCCAGAGCACCCACCCGAGGGGCCAGCCCACCGCCACAGCACCCCACAGCACCGGCGCCCTCCTGGGGGAGAGGCGCCCCGCCCGCCGGGAAGGACAGGAGACCTTCGGGTGCATTCTCTTTTATTGGCACACGGGACAGTGGCCACCAGGCGCTGACATCAACTCCGCTCTGGCGCTCCGTAATTCTTGCCTGCGAGAGGAGATGGTGGAAGCGGGGGACACACGGGGCCCCGCCCCCGTTCTCACGTGGTGCCGTGTCCCGCCCACGGCCACGCCCACCGGCGAGCCCCGCGCCCCGTCGGTCCCCAGGGCGCCGGCACCCGCGCCGGCACCCCCTGGCCCGAGCTGGCCACTCACCTGGTGCTAGGCTGCACGGCGCTTCTTCCTCTTACTTTTCTCAGGCTCTGTAAGTAAAAGTTCCAGTTTCCTCTTGGACAGTGAGAGCTTGGGTCCCTTGTCCCTCTCATTCCCGAGTCTGGGTGGTGGCCGTGACACTCTGGCTCTGCCCTGAGCGCGTCTTCCAGTCTCGGGGGGCCCCACGGCAGAGAGGAGGGGCGCCCGGTCTTCCTCCATCATTCTCGCGTCCTCTGGCGACCCGGAAAGCCGGGCGGCCCACGCTCGCGCCTCGGAGCCGCTGGCCTCCGCCGGCTGCATGTCCACGTCGTCGGCCTCCAGGGCGGAGGGGCTCGCACCAGCGGCTCTGACGCCGAGGGCTGCAGTTCTCAAGGGAGGGTCTTCTGAGTGAACCTCCGGGCCGCTGGGCTTGCGCCAAGGCAGGTGAGAGGCCTCAGCACACGGAGGCCCGCTGGGGGCGCAGGCGGAATGTCGGGGCCCATCTTCCGAATCGTCCCGAGGATCTAAAAACTGAGTCAGAAGTGTGAGCTGTTAGCAGTTCCCAGCAGCAGACCCGTAGAACGTACATCATCTGCTCAGGTTACTTCTTCCATCACTGATGTTGGTCTGCCTTGCAAATACATCCTTTAAAGCAGGGGCCCCAACCCCAGGCCACGGTCCGGGGCCGCTGGGCAGATGCACAGGGGGCGAGTGGGCACCTCCATCTGCATTCACAGCTGCTCCCCAGGGCTGGCGTCACCGCCTCAGCTCCGCCTCGGACCACCAGGCATGAGAATCTCAAAGGAGCACCGGGCACTGTTTTAAAATGCATTCGACAGCTATCCCATGGCACCCAAACAGCCTGAAGGTCCACTGGCGCCGGGGGCTCTGGCCTGAGCCCTGTCATTTAAAGGGCTCCTTGTGCAGGCCCGGCTGGCTCATCCACACCACCCAGCCCAGCCAGGCAGTGCTGACGCCATTCCCTCCCAATGTCCCCTCCAAGGCACCGCGTCCCCGGTGGACAAACAGCCCCATCCTGTTCCTGAGCAGGCCTGGGCAGACACTGTCACCCCTCCCACAAGGCGGCCAGAAGAAGCTGAAACAAGCACTTAATCCAATCGCTCCGTTTCCCAAGGCCTGTTCTCGGACGCAGGGCAGCTGCCGCCTGACCCCTGACCTCTGACCACAGCGGCAGGCGGCTCTGGAGCTGCTGGCCATCGGTGCCAGAATGCCGTGTTACCCTGCCCGTCACCGTCCCGCCTCAGTGCTCGTGGCTGAGTGGCTCTGCAGCGATGGTCCCCACAGAAAGCCTAAGACCCTGTGGCCAAGCACGGTCCCTTCCCGTGCCAAGGGCGGCGAGCCACATCCCAGCCCCCCTTCCAGCACTGTGTTGAGAAACCCTCCCAACACGCTAAGCTCGACCCGCAGGCGGGGAGTCAAGCGGCTTGACGGCCACGGCGTGCACCCAGGGCCCCCTGCCCCTGGGCGGCACACCCAGAGAGGACCCAGGGCGGAGTCAGCACAGCCCCTCCCCACAGGGGGCAGTGAAAACCCCCGAGAGCACTCGCTCCCTCTTTGGACAGTTGACATTTCTTCCAAAAAAAGGTAAACATGGAAATCGTTAAACCCGTAATCTATAGGCAATTGCATTGTTTCAGATTCAGAAAGTGGTCGGAACTGCAGAATTTACAAAAGCCAGCAGCCACGCTGTGACTCCTCACACACACAGATCAGTTAGCAGCCCCCCAGACGGGGCGTGGGGCTGGGGGTGGGGTGGGCGACCGCCTCACGCCGCAAATCAACCAGCAGCATCAGTTCTCACAGACCAAGAGGATTGGGCTGGGATATTTATTCACTGGGTCGAAGAATGACTTCACGGCTCACACACCTGCTCTTCGACGTCACCTCACTTCTGAAAACCTGATTATTGAGGCCGTCTCAGAGGTTTTAAGACGTGAGGTAACATGATTATTGATTTTAATTTTGAGACCCATTTTGAGATTCACTAATTGCAAACTGATGGTCTCCTCAATCTCCAGGCAAACCTCTCTGATTCTTTTATTTAAAAAAAAATTCGATAGAGAAAAAACAATTTAAACATCAAAGTGCATTCTTTCCCCCAAACACGGTACCACCACTGTGGAGCAGAGAGTCCACACAGCAGGCCTGGGACCGCCCTCCCTAGAAAGGTCTGCTGACAAGGCTGGCCCCTGGGGACCTGGATGTGGGGAGAGCTCCTGCCACGCCCTGCCTGAGAGTGGCCACTGCTCATGCCACCACTTACCTCTCTCCAGATCCCAGCAACAAAGTCCATGTGGCTCTTGCTGTGACTGGCCTGGGGGGAAAAACTTAAATAATCCTTTCTGTCGAGGGGAACAGCAGCTTCGTGTTCGAAGGCAAGACGACAAGGGTGCCCACTGCCCACGCCTGTGGTCTCTGCCGCACGGGACACCCGGGGGATTGGGCCCCGGCAGGCAGGCAGTGACAGCTGCTTCTCCCCGGAGCCTGAGCAGGGGCAGAGGTCTGGTTTGCAGGACTCGGGGGAAAGCAGAAGCAGGAACGCAGCCAGGAGACGGCGCGTGCGGGAGGCAAAGTGACCGTCGACCCTGCACGTTCCCCGGCCCCTGTTCTGGACCCAAAGCCGGAACACCGTGGGCGACACTAGGTCATCCATCCCAACCCCTTTGTTGATGGACCCAGATGTGGCCAGGCCTGGCTCAGGGCTCCCGGGGAGAACCCGGGCTGGTGTCCGATACCTAGAATGCTCCCCACGGACCCAGGCTGCCGGGAAAAGCAACTCTTCAGTTTTTTTTCTCAATTGAAAGAAAGAGCCCCAAAAGGACAGGAATTCAAATCAAACACCTCTAATTTGGGGAAGAGAAAAATGACCTGTCAGGGTGATGCCAGGGACCCCTGACAACTCTCTCCGTGGGGGCTCAGGGCAGGGGCTTCTGGTCACAGGCACGCAGGGCCCCTCCCCGACCCGCCGCACCCCCGCGGGAGGGGAAGGCCGTGCCCAGGAAGCACCTTGAAGCGATGGGGCATGTTCCTCTGCCTCCGCTGGAAGCCAGCCCGGGCGCCCGTCACACCGAACGCCGCCCTGATGCAGCCGGGCCGGCTGTACCTCAGACCAAGCATGGCTCGGGTGGTCCGGCAAGGACGTCTCACTTAACTGCACACGTCAAGTTCACGGGGACAAAGCACAGGTCAGTGGTTACAGGGGTGAACTTCCTGGCGCCACGGACGGGTTCCGTCTGCCCCCAGTCAGAGCCGTGCACCCCGAGGGGCGAGCTTTACCGCAAGTGATACCCCAGCGAGACCGATCTAGGGCGTTTTCAAAAATCTTTCTCGTTAAAATCCGCAGGCGGGTGCTGGCGTGGGCATGTAGCCCAGACAGATAACCTCGCAGTGGGGTGTGCCCCTCTGCTCCCAGATGCCGTGGCGTCAAGGCCCACAGGAAATGTCACACGGCCACTGACACGGAGAGTCCTCGACCGTGAGAGTGGGGAGGGGACCACCGCCTGGCGCAGAAACCTCCCCGCGTTGTTTTGCTTGTTAATGGAAAGTTTAAGCCCAAGCTGGGGACTGACTCACTCAAGGTGACAGATTCGGAGAGCCTTTCCTAAGAAATTTAAGTTTTTAAAGACATAGTTTAAAAAAAAGAAAAAAAAAAAGCCATAACCTCCCCTGACCTCCAAAGAACAGAGAGAAAATCCACTCTACAAATAAATAGACAAGTTGAGAGAGCCAGGGCCTACAGACCTGCATGGAGTTTCATGTCACTTGATTTCCTCGGAAGTCTGGAGAAGGCACCGCTGGACCCTGCTGGAAAAGGTGTCAGTCAGGGGCAGCGCACGAGCCACGGCTCACCGTGACAAACTCGGCTTCTGACGGGCTCCCCGGAACGCCAGCTCCCAAGCCCGCAGGGCGAAAGCTCAGAGAAGCGGGAAGGGCTACGAGCCAGCCCGAGCGTCCCCATGTGCCCTCAAGCGAGAAGCCACCCCCTCCTGCTCCAGGCGGAAGTCCTTGACCCCAAAAGGGGCTGCAGCTGCTGCCCCTGCCCCACAGGGCCAGGGCAGCTGGGCCGAGGCCACCACCTAAGGAGCTGAAAACTCCCAGTTAGCACTCAGGGCCCACGAGGGTGCTGAGGTCGTGCGTGGAGGCCTGCTTTTCGGGGGACACACGGGGGTAGGAAGTGGGGTGGGCCTGTGAGGTGGACGCTCCAGCTGGGAGGCCCTTGTGCTGTATGTCTGACGAGTTTAGGCGTCACCCCCTGTGCCTGAGAGCCGCCAAAACTCTCTCCCTTCAAGGAAGCCCTTCCTGAAGCCCTCACCCCGCGTGCCCACCGCCCCCGGCATCCATCCACACACACACACGGGCATGTGCACGCACACACGTGTTCACACGCCCCGCACCCACGTCATCTGGCCCAAGGCTCCACCCGCCACCCCCAGTGACCCCAGGGTCCACCTCCCAGCTCCGCACCCCCGAGCCCACTGCCCGGCCTCCGCTGGGGTCTCCAGTAGGTTCTTCCAGCCTCACTCGTCCTGGATCAAACTGCTCATCTCGCCCAGAACGGCCTCCGTGGAGCCTCCACCTCAGCCGGCTGACTCCTGCCTCCTGCAGCTCAGGCTAGACACGCCTGGGTCGCCTTCGTCCCCCTTCTCCCAAACCCCACATCCGGCTGATCAGCAGTGTCGACTCGACCTTCCAAACGTGTCCGGAATTCAGCCACTTCTCCCATTTCCACGGCCGCACCCCAAGCCCGGCCGTTCTCCCCTGTCACCTAACTGGCCACCGCCGCCCTGAGCCTCGCCCGCATCCTCAGCCTGAGCAGCACTGCCGAAGCGAAGCCAGAACCACGCAGCAGCCCCAGAGAAGGCCCGAGCCCTCGCTGCAGCCAGAGGCCTCGGCGGACAAGCCCACCGCCCCTCGCCGGAGCCCCGGGACTCCCGAAGGGTGCAGACGCCCTTGAGCACCTGGGGGTCCCCTGACTTCCATCCTGTCCTGACTCAAAGGCCACCCCAGTGAGGCCTCCCAAGAGGCCCCTTATTGTGCATGTCAACCTCCCCCACTGCCGTCCCCATGCAAGTGCCCCACACACGTACACACATGCACCCACGCACACAGGCACGCACAATGCACATGCATGCACACACGTACACACATGCACCCACACGTGCACAATGCACACATGCACGCATGCACACACATGCACCCACACGTGCACAATGCACATGCATGCGCACATGCACATGCATGCACCCACGCACAATGCACATGCATGCACGCATGCACACGCACAATGCACACACGCACACACGTGTGCACCATGCACATGCATGCACACATGCACACACATGCACACACATGCAACACTCACACATGTGCGTTTCCCTAGTCCTCATTTTCTGACATTCCCCGTATTCTCCATCTGTGGACTCACTATCCATCACTGGCCTCTGTGTCCCCACAGCCTGGCATGGTGCTAAGCATGCGGTCAGTGCTCAAAATGCTTACTGGGTGGATGCGTGCCCGCACACGCATCCTAGTTGGGTGGTTGCGTGCATGCACACATATTCTAGGGACCTCGCCCCCAATTCGCCCCAAGACAAACGCATACCCCCAAGGTGCACCCTCCTTTCGCAGTCTCCACTGCAGCCACACGGCTCCACCCCTCCAAGACCGGAGTCGGAATCGTAAAGGTTCCCCTGGAAATCACACAGCTGTCAGGTCCGGAGCCAGACTTCCAGGGTCCAAACCTCAGGTGCACCACCAACCTGGCCGTGTGGCTTCAGATGTCTAACGTAGCTTCCCCCAGCCTCAGTTTCCCCAGCGAGGAGTCAGTGACATGGCACATGGGGGTCAGCGTGCTGCTCTGTACACTGGTTACCACTTCACTGGCTACTCTGGGATAAACATGTCACTCACGCAGCCCACTCCATGCAGACCACCCCCCAAAGGAGTCGGAAGGCTCGAACGGCACTCTGCCACTGG